>CM057449.1:242567500-243817500 GCA_016271365.2 Neoceratodus forsteri | reverse complement strand
TGGTATTAATAAAGGAACAAGGAAGGTAGCATTTTCCGAGAAAAGAAGCCTGAGGACAAGAGTCATGCTGTGAAGGGGGCTGTGAGAATGCTTCTTCACGGAGAGGGTGGTGGGCGCCTGGAACAGCCTTCCATCAGAGGTTGTGGATGCCAAAGCGGTGACAGGATTTAAGCATGCCTGGAACACATACAGGGGACCTTGGTAGTAAGGCTAGGGGAGGAGACTGGCTGGAGATAGAGTAGTGGCTGCGGTCATTACAGTAGGCAGGGAAAAATGGGCAGGCTACATGGGCAAAGAGATCCTTATTTTCCGACAACTGCTATGTTTTATGTATTTGTGATCTGTGGTAAGGTACTGGACTTCATGTTTCATCTGCAATTTCATTAGAGTGGGAAGTCTGACCTGCCAGCAGGATTTAGTGTTTAGTGAGCACGGAATCCATCTGTGTAGGGAAGCCTGCATGCACTGTCCATTCTTGCACCCAAAGTAGATAGAGGGTATCAGTCTCCAGTTTTGGCAGTCCCTCACCTTCTCTAACAGTGAATTTATGAAAGTGTTGGAAAGCTTGCACTGTCCCTACCCACACTGTAACCGATCCTGCGTATATGCAGAGGACATCTGAACCCAGTGTGGTCCGCCCCTCACTTTTCACCAGTACTAAATTTATCACAGTGTGCAGCTGCCAGCATTGAACCTGGTTTGTTGTTTTACCAAGGGATCAGGTTTCCAGTTTTCTGTTAAATAAAAAGCTTTTTTGGTTGTTCACTAGACAAATGTATTGCATTCTTTTGAAGACTAAATTGTTTTAAAAAAAAAAAAAAAAAAGGTTCACTGGAAGGTTTTCATTGTAAGTTGCTTGGTAGCTGGTGGGTCTGCAGATATGGGAGACGGCTTGTTTTTTTTCCTTTATTTAGACTTGAATTTTTGCAGATTTCTCCCACAGAAGGCATGAGATGGATCTGTTTTCAGCACAGTCCATCATGCTTGGCTGATTATCCCTTGGCAGACCATTGTCTGTGCTCAGACTTTCTCAGAAGGCACTCCTCCCCCACTGTACAGGCTCATACTCTTCCATGTGCCGAGATTACGTGCCTCTGCCGTCTGGCCTCAACATGCAAATCCATTCGGCAGGGTAGAGCAAGAGGCTGACGTGGGGGGGAGAGAGAAGAGATAACACGGGTTTGCTGCATCCTGCGTGCAGGAACACGAGACAGGTGCACATTCACAGTGGCGCATTTAAATGGAATGCAGGGATTCCACAGAACGTGACTTATTTTTTCCTACCATATTGAGATATAGAAATCTGCCTAATGACATTTTTTGTTACTTGTAGTCAAATTAATGTATACCTGCAGAATACTTCATCCTGTGTGTGTATAGGGCTGTGTTGTACTGCCACTCACCAGGTCAGAGGAGTCCTCCCCATTGTGTTCGAGAGTGGATCTAGAATTTTGTCAAGGCAGTAGCTTTGTCCCTAAAAAAAAAAAAAATGTAAAAAGACCTTGAAGGTCAGATTAGGTTAAAAGAGCTTTTGTGTTTGCTGGCTCAAGGGAGTAGTGGGTGCTGCTTTGCTGCACAGCTGGATCTGCTAGTGTCTGTATTTCATGAAACCCCTCCCTTGTATGTAGTACCCTTGTACTAGCACATGCAACTTGGTGATCCCGAGACACTTCCTCTCAATATCCCCTGCCCCCCCCCCCCGTAATTATTGCTGTCGTAGCAGTAGTCACGGCTCAGTGGTACTAGGTAACAGTCTGTGTAGGGAACCCCTTACTGCATGTTTGCTCAGCATATGTATTCATTTTTGCATATAAATCAGGGAGTGGACTTGATGGGCCTAGCGACCTTTCTGACCTTTAATTACTATGATCTCCCATTGGGTGGGATGAGTATACAGGCGTTGTTTCTGCAGTTTGCCTCAAGATACCCATGTATCTAAAGGAGGACACTTCCTTCAGCTAGAGAGTCATCCAAGTTTATGAAGACCAGGAGAGTCTAGCTTTTTACCAGACACTGCTTAGTGACAAGTCATAGGGATATGTTGAGATGCAGGTTAAGCTGGTTGGGCAGAACCAGTGGTGGACACAAGTCTTGCTGGAGTTTCACAGCCATGTCCAGGGACCCCAGGCCATAAAGAGCACACAGTCATCAACATATACTTACACAGGAGGAGCATATGTGTTTAAAGGTGGTCTTTCTGGAAGATAAAGGGACAGGGCCTTTGGGGGGGGGAACATGAGACCCAGTTAGGACAGGGAGCCATCATAGATGGCCTGGGACCTGTTTAACTGGTTGAAGCTGACCCATATGACGAGAGATTGACAAACCCAGCCGTTGTAAGTTAGCCCAAACTTGACTGCGTGATCTGTAAGGCTTTTTATTGTTTTGTTGTATTTTCCTGCATTGCCAAGGTTGCTGGTTTGGACCAGGAGCTGATCAAGAGTTGTGGGCAGGGCAAGATGGAGAGTAGTGCGGTTTGAAGTGGCAGTTGTGCTTTTCTGGGAGTGCTCAGCTGAGGGGAGTTTTGAGTGATGTTTACAAACACTTGCAGCTTAATTGTACTAAAATGTTATTAATCACCTGAACACTATGAACAGCTCTTTAGATCCAAATATAGTTGGTAGATCGGGCATCTGGGTGGGATGCTGCTTGGGGTATTCTGCACAGTTGTCTTGGAGGTGGTGGTGGGGAAGCTTGTTTTACCTTGTCCTGTCCTGGGACCTAATGTCTAGTTGGGTTATTCTCATAGGATTTGCCTACTGACCCTGAATTTGGTTACCCTACACCATACCATCTCTGTCATTTCTTAAGTGGCTTTTCTTGATGCCTGGTACACAGTTGCAAAATGTGGAGACACAAAACGCCACTCTCTTGCTCCTCCATCCACTCTGGGTATTCATATTTTTCAGGGGAAGGAGTCCCACTTGCCCCCACCACAGTCACCATGACCAAGTCACAATGCTAATTAGTCTGCCAGATGTTAACAGAAGTTCCGAACATGGCATGGAGCCAGCTATGCAAGCAGTAATACACAAAAGTGTGTGGGTAGATCTCACTTGGAGAGTATCTCTTGCAGCAGGCCATCACCGATTGGACTAAGCTGTCAGGTGCCAGGACCACACGGAAACTTTTGTAGCTAGCAGTGTGCAGGAGACTGCAGCCCATCTCCGACGTCAGTGGCTGACATTAGCCTATCTTATATAAGGCTGGCGGCCCCCATGCCATCTTCCATCAACCAGTGCAAGTCGGACCACGGACTCTGCCATAGCTGCAGTCTATCGCCACTTTCCCGTGCTTCCTTATTTTGTCGTTGTTTTAGTCAAAATATTTTGGGTGTTTCTTTTTCATGTTTGTCTTCTCAGCCTTCCTCTTCTGACCGCTGCACTAAGTGTGCCTGCGGCAAACAGATCCCGGACAAGGATGTCCACTCTGCTTGCCTCTCCTGCTTAGGCCAGACCACGACGTTCAGGCCTGTGAGGTCTGCCAGAAGTTTAACCCGCCACCAGGAGGCGCCAGAGGACCCAGGAAAGCCATCTCCTGCAGCAGAAGGACGTCCAGATGAAACTGGAGCTGCAGACCTAGAGCTCTTACGCATCTCTGGCCCAGTCTTCTGGCTCCTCTTCACCCAAGTCCAAGTGAAAATCCTGGAAGCACAAACACGGGACCGACCTAATCTACCTCCGCTCATGGTCTCCACTTAAGGCTCCCAAAGCACGACCGCATCAGGGTCTTACTCCCTCAGGTGGGTCGATCTCCTTGCCCCACACGCCTTACTCCTTCCGGGCTACTCGATGGTCCTGCCGCAGGTCCAGACATCTGTGACCGCAGTGGACCTTCTGGGCATGGTCTCTCTTATCTCTTAAGCTTCGCTCTACAGCCCTTGTTTTCCACAAGCTCTTCAGCAGGTGACTCGGCTAGAGCTCCTCAGGCAGTGTGGGTGCTGCTGGTGCCACTTCTTGACCTGTCGCCCGTGTCCCGCACCCCCCAATGCGGTCTCTAACTCTGGAACCTCTGTCGTTTCTGCCCTTCCTTTGTAAGGGCAGACATTACTGGGCACTGGCAACTCTCTAAGCCCAGTCTCCCCCGCTTTCACCTGTGGGATCCTTTTTCCCGTGCGGCCTCTCTAACTCGGCGCCTGCAGAATCCCCCTGGCGTCGCCCTGAGGCTGATGCCCTGGGCAGGCATTTATTCTCCCACAGCCCTGCGGGCCCTTCGGTCCTGTGCCTTTGGTGGCCCTCACCTTCCTATGCCCTGTGGGTGTGCACCTGGCCTGCCTCTACCAGGGAGACCAGCGCCTGTACCACCACTCACCTCTGTGTGACTGCAGCCAAGGTATCTGATGCCTGTGTGTCCAATGCCACCCTGTCCTTACCCAACGCCAGGGGGACCGATGCCGGCTTACCCTTATCCAGTGCCTGTAGGACCCCAGCAACTCTACAGCTATCCCATGTCGGGGGTCTGGCACAGATTCCCGTGGATTACCATGGCCTGATCTCTGCACTGTGGGCCTTCATGCAGTCGCAGGTCCCTACCCCTGTGCGACAGCGTCAGCCGTGTTTCTCAAGGTCTTCTTGGGACTCTGCCCCAACCCTCCCGGGACAGAGTGCTCCTCCTACCACCAGGAGCCCTACTAACGCGGGTACCATTGCACGCTCGGTTGACAGCCAGCCAGGAGACAGTAGAAAGAAGGATTCTGCCACCGACATTAATTGCCTCCTGATGACCCTGCCTTTATGGATATGATGAGACCTGTCCAACGATGAGGTGGAAGACTGAGGAGCAAAACCTGGAGCGTTGCCGCCTGGTGGTCTGCTTTCATCAGCATGACACTTCTCCTTTGGTAGTGTCGCCCCATTCATTGAATCACATGATAACGTTCATCAAGGCCACGAGGCTGCATCCCCATACTTTCCTCATGGTCTCTGAGAGGCTCTTAGGCTCTACCATGCTCCAGGTGGCAGATCCTTTTGGTGAGCACCCCAAAGCCAATTCTGTAGTCATTAATGTGGCCCATGATCGCACCAAACAGCCAAAGCACCTCAGTGCCCTCCTTCAGACAGAGAATCAAGGCAGTTGGGACCAGATGGGCACGCTGCCTTTGTCTCAGCCACCCTCGCCATCCAGGCTCTTAAAGAGGAAGTCTCCCATAGTTTCACACCAATATTTTCTGAACTTTTTATGTGTAACTGTTGTGTGCATCTTCCAGTTGCCAGCAGTCCTATTGCTGTCTAAATCTAGATTATAATTAAAAATATACAGCCCCGAGAAGTTATCAATGTGTTTGTCCTCCATTGTACCATAAATGTTGCTGGAGAATGATGTCTTCAGAGCAACAGATAATGGTGCTGCACTAAAGCAGTTCTACCAGTAAACCAAACCCACAATGTTTGGTTTCACTTAGTAATGGAGGAACCCTTTAAATGTTGTGCAGGTCTAATAAGGACTAGGACCATATAGGTGTGATGCAGCACTTATTTGAGGTATATACAGTATTCACATAAGGACCTGCCTGTATGTGTTGTGTTACTGTTTCTGTTAGCAGAAACAGTTTACCCAATAAATGACTCTGTACAACAAGAGTTTTAAGTAGCATTAACATCTGTTGTATTATGTTCTGAGTGTGTTAGCATTCTCAGTTTCTCACTGCTGGTGTCAATCAAAACAATCTTGCAAATATTACCCTTTCCCTTTGTAACTAAGCAGTCAGTGATTGGATGGCTGCTGTAAAGCAATAAAGAGCTAAGCTATAGCAAGGAATAGGTTACCAGGAAAGCATCGGCTGCAGCATATGGAAGAAGGGTAATCTAGTGGTTAAAGTATAGGCGCAAGAACTGGGATTCTGGTACAAATCCTACTAGAGTCCCATACTCTCTAGCCCTTTAAAAGTTCCCCTAACCTCCTTGGGAACTGTGATGGCCTCTCGGGTCCATGACTTTAATAGTGCCCCATTTCCGTTATAAATTCTTAGCAGTGATGTGAGAGCTACAGCACTTCACTTTGAAGGTACTGAGGACAAGCTGTTGCAGCCCCCACTTTGTACTACCAACATTTGAAGTAAGATGTCTCTCACAAATCAGATGCTACACTAAGTTCAGCTGTGTAGGCAAAGAAACTAACCAGTCTGTGTTAGTAGTGCTCTGTATTTGCTTAGCTCATTCCTCCAATGTCATATGCATTCTGTCTTGGTATTTCCAGTCAGACACTCTGATTTAAAGGGGACGTCTCCCATTGTTTCACACCAATATTTTCCCAGCTCCTTATGTGCAACTGCTGTGTGCCTCCTCCAGTTGCCAGCAGTCCAGTTGCTGTCCAAACCTAGATTATAAATAAAAAATATACAGCCATCAAAAGTTATCAATGTGTTTTTCCTCCATTTTACCATCAATGTTGCTGGAGGGTGATGTCATCAGCGCAACAGATAATGGTGCTGCACTAAATGCAGTTCCACCAGTAAACCAAACCCACAATGTTTGGTTCCCCACTTGAGTAATGGAGGAACCCTTTAAGTGTTGTGCACATCATGAAGTGCAGGTCTAATAGGAACTAGGACCATGTGAGTGTGATGCAGCACTGATTTGAGGTATATACAGTATTCATATAAGGAAGTGCCTGTGTATGTTGTTTTACTGTTTCTGTTAGATGGTCTAGAAAGTGGAAGCTGAGGTTCAGTGCAGGAAATGCAAGGTACTGCACCTGGGGGGCAAGCCAGGCCAAATGTATGCGGGGGATGCTACAAGTCTATGGCTGAGGGGACCTAGGGGTGGTGGTGGATGTCGAGATGAACAACTCAGACTTGTAGGAGGGCAGCAGCCAAGGCCAACAAGATGCTGGGATGCATCGCTAGGAGATCACCTCCAGAAGGAGGGAAGTGATACTCCCTCTGTATAACTGCTTAGTAAGGCCGCACCTAGAGTACTGTGTGCAGTTTTGGAGGCCACACTTAAAAAAGGGACATTAAACTCCTGGAGAGGGTCTCAGAGGAGGGCAAACCAAAATGATTTGGGGCTTGGGGACAGGACCTATGAGGAGAGGCTCGAAGAGCTAAATATGTACACATTGGAAGAGAGAAGGGACCGGGGACATGATAGAGGTCTTCAGGTACATGAAGGGGGTAAATAGGGGAGGAACAGTCAGGGTGCTTCGAAGGAAGGAGGAGGGGGCAACTAGAGGGCATGGGTGGAAGCTGGGGGAGATTCAGGGAGAAAGGAGGAGGTGCTACTTCACTGAGAGGGTGGTGGAGCCATGGAATGTGCTGCCTAGGGGCTGGTGGAGGCAGAGACGGTGGAGGGTTCAAGAGGGGTGGGACAGGTACAGGGAAGGGTTCTGGAAGCAAATCCAATGCATCGAGAATATCCGGAACTGGGAAGGGAGAAGCCAGAGAAGAAGGCGGGGGCAGCAAAAGTCAGCTCCCGGTGAGCAGCTCTTGAGGACTCTTCAGCAATCCAAGATGATTCCTCCTTCTTCTCAAGCGACTGGACTTGGAGTCTTCAGGAGGTCAGTCAATGGGCGATAGCCCGTCGTCCTTCCTAGGACTGCTTGGCTCATCTCGGGTCTACGGGATGAAGCTAGAACCCGTTCAAGCGGGCCAGGTATCCCCCACGGAGATTCTGGACCGAGGGATTCTCGGCGAGGCCTTTCCGGTGGCGAGGCCATAGTGGGTCGGCACTGGAACTTTGGCAGCGCCCTGCTTCCTGCCCTGCGCCTTGGCCAGGACATGGGAAGTGTCGGTCCTAGGTTTGTGTCCGGTTTTGATTCCTCTGCTGAGGGTTTGGTTACCGACAGCGTTTTCCGGTAGCGCCCGGCCTGCTTGTAAGGATGGATAAACCTCTGACAAGGGTCAGAAATTGGACTCGTCCGGGCGAAAAAGTCTCGCTCGTCCTCTCGGCCTTGCCAGTCAGGCCAGTTGACCGTCCTCATGGCACATTTTTCTCACGCCCTGTTGGGCTCTAGATGAGTCATCCCTCATCTTCCCCATGAATCTGCAGACTACGGTTAGCAGGTGCGGGACCAGGGCGAAGCAGTGGCCAAACAGCAGCTCCAGACTGCTTTGGATATGAGGGACTCATGTGCCAGATCGGTGGCGGCCGCAGTGGCTATACGTCGGCGGGCTTGGCTGAGGATATCCACCTTTACTCGGATACCCAGCACAAGTTGGCGGATGTTCCTTTGGAGGACTGACCTCTTGGCCCTGGGTGGAAGGTCACCTGCAGAGGATCGAGAGTCCAATGCCACATGGACCGGTCTCTTTCGCTCAGGAGGACAGGCATAGTACAGCCTAAGCCCTTTAGTCCTTCTGTGTGCCCCAGCCGCCCGGCCCAACAGCGTCAGGGCCAGCAGGCTCGGCCTGGCATCCCAAACCCAAACACCGGCTTCCTCTAACAGGAGGCAGGAGAAAGGGCCCAGGGGTCCCTCGGCGGTCCCTCCTCACAAGCCTGCTTGATGACAGGCTGAGGTGTCGCCCCATCCCGTCCTGCCCACCCTAGGTCCCCCGTGGGGAGACGGCTCAGCCTCCGTTCCACCTGGTCCGCTGTTACCACGGACAGGTGGAGTCTTGAGGTGGTGGGAAGAGGCCTGCCTCTGGAATGCGAGCAGGCACCACCGCTGAGCCGTCGCCTCGGGGCTTGAGATCCCCAGCCTCACTGGCGGCTCGTGAGCCGACATCACTCTCCTCCTCCAGAAGGAGGTGGTAAGAGAGGGGTGGACCTCCTTCAGACCCAGGGTTTGTGTCCAGGTACTCTCCTGGTTCCGAAGTCGGACGGGGCTGGCGCCCATTCCAAACCTACGACCACCAACAAGTTCCTGAGTCTCGAACCTTCAGGATGGTCACTCTGGCTCAGATAATACCATCCTGGAACGCGGCGTGTGGTTCTGCTCTCTGGACTTGCAGGACGTTGTCACGCCCCTATCCGTCCGTCTCACCAGAGATTCCTTCGTTCGGCGGAAGGATCTCTCTTGAGTTCAAGCCATGCTTATCGGCTTGTCTCCAGCTCCCCGGTCTTCACCAAATGCATGGCAGTGGTGACAGCATTCCCTCTGACGCGAGGTCGGGTGTACCCTTACCTGGCAGATTGGCTGATAGCAGCTCCTCCAGAAGGAGGCGGAGTGGTCCAGAGATCTGCCCTCCAGGTCTGCTCTCAACTGGGCCTCCTTATCAACGAGGCCAGTCGGAAACCTCGAGCCAAGCAGGTGATTCTATTCATCGGGCGCAGCCTCGACTCTCTTCTCGAGCCAGAGCCCGGCTCCGCGGACAGGGCCGAGGTTCTTTCCTCCTTTGCCCAATCATTTCTGGTTGGGCAATTCGCGCCCTGCCCGGGACTTCCTCGCCTCCTGGGTCTCATGGCGGCCTGTACCAGCGTGGTCGTTGGGCCCGCTGGAACATCGTCCCCTTCAGTGGGGACTGGCCAGCCAGTGGTCTAGCGCTGCGATCCCTTGGACAGCTTGTGTCGGTGACACAGAGAGGATGTGGAGCAGCTCTCAGTGGTGGACGTTCCAGATCATTTGCAGGAGGGCATCCGTTAAATCCGCCCGAGCCGAGCGGTCTCTCTGTGCGACCGATGCCTCTCTGATGGGTTGGGGTGCCCATCTGGGGAAACACCGGGCTCATGGCCTCTGGTCCCCCGGGAGTCCCATGCCACATCAACCTGCTGGAGCTCCGAGGCGGTCCGTCAGCTCTCACGCCTTTGCTCTAGTTCCTCGGGGTCAAGTGGTCGAGAGTCCAGGCGGACAATACCAGACCATGTACTATCTAAACCGCCCAGGGCGGGCGGCGCTCCATGCTTCTATGCAAGGAAGCTCTCCGCATTTGGTCACTCATGGCGCAGCCTGGAGGCGGATCTCCTAGCCATTCACGTGGCAGGGCCTCCAACACCCTGGCCGATGCCCTGAGCGGATAGGGCTGCATCCCACAGTGGTCTCTCCTGCGGAGGTAGTACAGCATCTGTTCTCCCTTTGGGGCACACTCAGGTGGACCTGTTTGCTCCATGGAACAACGCGAGCTGAGTCTGTTCCATGCCCGCCCCCTCAGCAGGGCTCGCTGCAGGGGATGCCTTCTCGAGGCAATGGACCCCGGGCCTCTTTTCGCCTTTCCCCATTTCCCTTGATCCACAAGGTGCTTCTCAAGCGAGGAGGGACAAGGCGCAGGTGATTCCTGATAGCCCCAGACTGGCCCCGCCAGTTCTGGTACCCAGATCTCCTCAGTCTCAGCTCCAGGACTCCGGCAGCTTCCAGCTCGCCCGGACCTGCTCTCAGTCAATCAGGGAAGGTGTTCCATCCGGACCTTCAATCCCTACACCCTGACGCCTGGTTCCTGGCTGCTAGAGTTCCAGGCCTTGGGTCTTTCCGACGAGGTCCTCAATGTAGTTGAGGCGTCCCGTGAAGTCGACCAGAAAATGCTATGCCTTCAAATGGAAAAGGTTTTCCATTTGGTGTCAGAACAAGGGCCTGGACCCTTCCTCCTGTTCCTTGGCAAGCATCTTGGACTATTTATGGTCCCTTTCTAGTCAAGGGCTTAGGTCGGCGACCCTAAGGTGCACCTGGCAGCCATCTCTGCTTCGGCGCGGCCGGGAAGCGGTCGATGGCGCATGGAGAAGGTGGTCTGGCGCTTTTCCAAAGGCCTTGATCACATTTCCCCTCCAGTCACGGGGAACCCCACCTCCGTGGGATCTACTGCTGGTACTGGCAAAGCTCATGGGCAAGCCATTGCAACCTATGCACAGGTGTGCTCTCTCACCTGTCGTGGAAGACCGCCTTCTTGGTGGCTATCACGTCAGCCAGAAGGATGGGAGGCTCCAGGCGCTTTCCATCCAGTCTCCTTACCTGGTCTTCCACAGGGACAAGTTGTCCTGCGCCCCCACCGAAATTCCTTCGAAGGTGTGTCGGAGTTTCACCTTAACCAGGTGTTGACTCTGCCGGTGTTCTACCCCAATCACACCTCGGAGGCCGAATATGGCTCCATACTCTGGACCCTAGAAGGCGCTCGCTTACTATAAGGGCTGCAGCTGAGATCAGGGAGAGGTTCGCCAGCTGTTTGTCACCCACGCTGAAGCCGCATCTGGCAGACCTGCAGCCAGCGGACGATAAGCAGGTGGGTAACCTCCTGCATAGATCTCTGCTATAAGTTGGCGGGCATGGAGCCTCCCAGAGGATAAAGAGCTCATTCTACCATACTGCTACAACAGTGGCTGCTTCCAGGACGTCCCTATCCAGGAAATCTGCAGGGCTGCTACCTGGAAGTCAGCAAACACCTTCATTACCCATTACCACATCGACCTTGAGTCACGCCGGGATGCTGGTTTTGGGGCCTCGGTTCTCCAGTCTCCTTTCCCAAGTAAGTATATGGGGTATGCTTTGCCTCCTCCTCCCGGAGAACTGCTAGAGTCTGCCAATGAGTGTGGATGAACAACTATCCATGTCCCTAGAAATACAGGTTACTCACCTGTAACAGGAATTCTAGGAATGGTATATGTTGTTCATCCCACGTCCCACCTGACCTCCCGGCTTGACGCACAACCCTGAGCTTCAATGAGGGCAGATCTGGCGTCATGGGGGCGGGCCGAGGTTATACCACCCGGGTGGGTGGGAGGAGCAAGCTTGAGAGACCTTCCGGCAAGATTTAAAGCGGCAAGGATACTGCCAATGAGTGTGGATGAACAACATATACCATTCCTAGAACTCCTGTTACAGGTGAGTAACCTGTATTTCTTGGCCATAGCATCCACTTTCTTAGAATCCTTATCTGGGGGGTGAGATGCCAGGGGAATATTAGCCTTATCACAGGCTGCAGCCTGCACTACCCCAGCATGGCCGCAATGAGTTGTAAGAAATTTTGTTCCAGGACCTGACAAGGTATATCTCCTGTCCATCTTTTTATCCACAGGAGGTATAGAAGTTGGAAACTGCAACATTTTTTGTCTGTTTCCCCAGGGATTTATGCAGAGGGATAGACACACTCTTCGACTCTGGGACATCCATCATTTCCATGAAGTTAGGTTCCTCCTGATTCTGTTCAGCTTCTTCCACTGGGAGCTGAAGAGTATCAGCCACATTCTTGTAAAACAAGAAATGGGAAGGGGACTCAAAGTCTGGGAGGAGACTTACTGGAAGGCCTGTCTGGGGAGATGTCAGGCTCATCTAGGATTTCATCTTCCTCTTCATCATACTCTTCTTCTTCTTCATCCCAATCGCCCTCATAGAAAGCCTCTGGATCAATGTCAGAAGCGACTGTCCGACCGAACCTCTATGAGCTGTTGCCGGTTCAGTCGGAACCAGGCAAAGCGACTGAACAGTAGAAATCGCTTTAGCAATCTCCTCAGCGGATGGACCATGGGAAGTAGGATCCAAACCGGCTGATTTTCGTTTCCTTTTGCTAGGAACCGATTCTGCAGAATTGGCTCTCCTTTTGCCCGAGGAGGTATCACCCAGGTCAGTGGGCACCCCCTCAGGTTCGGTAACCGCCGAACGGGCTGGCCATCCGGGTCAGCGGACTTCTTGGCCTCCCTCTCCCTTAGCCTACTCAAACGTTTTTCCAGAGTGGATTTGAGAAAGTTTTTACAGATTTGGCAGTCTACTTTGAGGTGGTCAAACCCCAGACAGTAAACACAGATGAGGTGAGGGTCGGCCTTAGCAAAGGCCTCCTTATACTCGGTACAGTGCTGAAACCCAGTGGGACCGTTTTTCTTTTTGTTTCTCAGACATGCCGGAATACTGAAAAGTTACCCTTACCAGCTATTACGCCAGGCAACTAAAAACTGATCGGTTCCAACCGTGTCACGGGTCGGTAAAAAAAAAAAAGAAATCTGAATTTTTTTTTTTTTAGGAACCGAGGAGTACCAGAAACCACAGTACTATTTAGAAACAAGACAGAAATACTATGGAGTTCGGTTCCAAACCGAACCGACCAGAGAAGAACCGAAGGCAAAAACAATTTCCACAATAATACAACTACTATCTACTACTACCACTTACGGTTACCGAGACAGAGGTAAGAAGACTAAAATAAAGAAACTGAGGGAAAAACGACCGTTTTTTTTTTTTTTTAAACTGATACCGAACTGAACTGCAGGAGGAATCTCCAGAGCGACTTCAGTTAGGCGGAGTAAAATCTGACCGTTACACTTCAGAGTGCTAGAGACAGAGGTTTGAAAACCAAGCTGAAGCTCAGCGTTCTATGCTTCTGCATAGAGTTAACTCTCTACTCCGTGGGGCAGTTCAGGTGCTGGGGATAACTGCATTTAGTCAGAATACAGCAGCATGTTTGAATTTCTAAGGTTCAGGCTCCTATCAGGACACTGCTAGTTTGCAGCCATGCCCTTCGGCCTCTCTTCTGCACCAAGAGTTTCACCAAGTGCCTAGCTGTAGTGACAGCCTATCTCAGAAAATGGGGCATTTCGGTCTACCCATATTTGGACGACTGGCTCCTGGTTGGCAAGACTTCTCCGCAGGTGGAAGAGGCCCTCAACATCACAATGCAAACTTTGCAGTCTCTGGGCTTCCTTATAAACGAAAAGAAGTCCCATCTGACCCCAGCTCAGCTCCTTACTTTTATTGAAGCAGAGTTGGATACACAGCAAAGCAGGGCCTTCCTTCCTGCAGATAGGATACAGAATTCCCTGTCACTGGCGGGCTCCTTTTTCTTGGGCCAGCCCAGGCCAGCCAGACATTTTCTAATGTTCCTGGGACACATGGCGCCCATGACAGCTGTTGTTCCAGGAGTCAGATTCCAGATAAGGGACATATAGTACCTCCTACTGGTCCCAAAAAATGCATTCTCTGTCCAAGCTAGTTCCAGTCACAAAAACTTTACTCCAAGCTCTAGACTGCTGGAAGGATCCTACCAACCTGTTGGTGGGCATCCCCTTCCAACTATCTTCTCCCACAAGTCATTACCACAGATGCTTCCCTCCTGGGATGGGGAACTCATCTGGACAGTCATTCTGTCAGTGGCACTTGGACTTCCAAGGAATCTGCAAGCCACATCAATCTGCTGGAGCTCAGAGCAAATCTGCCTTGCCCTGAAGTCCTTTGCCTCGCAGGTGAAAGACCATTCAGTGCAAATCAGAACAGACAACACCAATTTTTTTTTTTTTTTTATTAAACCCATAAACAAGCACAGTGGCACAAAGTTTACAGTGCTTCGTACAGAAGCAATGAAAATCTGGTCTCTAGCATACTCCCTCGACATCCGCCTTCCAGCCATACACCTCCCAGGCAAGGACAACACTCTGGCAGATGCCCTCGTTTGCATCAGCTAGGTGCACAATGAATGGACTCTGAACAAGCAAGTCCTTGTCACAGTTTTCAGAAGGTGGGGCACACCAGAAATGGTTTGCCTCTCACCTCAGTCATCAGCTTCCTCTCTACTGTTGTAGGCCCATAGCACTATGGACTCTTCCAACAGATGCCTGGACCCTGGATTGGTCAGGGAAGTTCCTTTATGCCTTCCCTCCTTTCCTTCTGATACAGAGTGCTGCTGAAGCTAATGTCCTAGCCTGCAACAATGATCCTGGTGGCATCAGATTGGCCAAGGCAGTTGTGGTACTCTCTCCTGCTAGCCCTGGCCTGAAGCAAGCCTATCCTGCTTCCTCTCAGTCACTCTCTCCTGACTCTTCCTCAGACAGGGGTGACATCCCAATCCACAGTCTCTTCACCTCGGAGCCTGGCTCTTGAGTTAGAGTACCCGGAATCCCAATATTCAGAACAGATCCTTAAAATCCTGAGAATGGCCAAGAAACTTAGTACCAAGAAAACGTATGCTGCTAAGTGGAAAATGTATTCTTTCTGGTTAAAAAGGCAGCATATAAATCCTCTTAAAGCATCAGTCCCCAAGACTATGTGGTGCACTTGCAGGCCTCATCATTAAAACTGCACCTAGTCGCAATTTCTGCTTACCTGTCCATAGGCAAAGAGCAGTCAATCATTTCATTACCCATTTTCAAAAAATTCTTTAAAGGCCTTCTCCGCCTTCAGCCCCCAATCAGGAAACCTGTTCCCCCTTGAGACCTTACCCTATGCATTTTCTAAGCTCATGGAGCCACATTTTGAACCCATGGCTACAGCTCATCTAAAATATGTCACTTGGAAGACGGTCTTCCTAGTTGCCATGACCTCTGGCAGAAAGATTTCAGAGTTGCAAGCACTCTGCACAGATCCGAACTACATTATCCCTCACAGGGACAAGGTAGAGCTCAGAATAAACAGGAAATTCCTGCCTAAGGTGGTCTCTGAATTCCACCTTAACCAGTCTGTCACTCTTCCTGTTTTCTTCACTGAAAAATCCGCTGCTGGAGAATAGAGACTCCATAGTCTGGATGTGAAAAGAGCCCTAACCTACTACTTGGAGCACACCAAGCAGTTGAGGGACTCCACTACTCAGCTTTTCCTCACCTGTGGGGAGGTAGGTAGAGGAAGGCCAGCTACTAAGAGAACTAACTCTCGCTGGATAGTCTCCTGTATTCAGTTTTATGACGAGGCTGGTAAAGAGCCCCCCAAGGGCCTCAGGGCTCACTCTACAGGGAGCACTGCTGCCACAGTGGCATTTGCAAGGGAAATCCCCTTACTTGATAACTGCAGTGCAGCCATATGGAAGACTATACACACATTCACAAAGCATTATTGCCTGGATGTGCAGTCCAGATCTGATGGCAAATTTGTCAGCGCAGTCCTGCAGAAGAGAGCCTCTTCCCTAAGTAGGTTCTGTACCCGCCTCCAAACTGCACTGCTTTGTAGTCTGCACATTGTTACTGATGCCAAAGGACTCCTGGGGTGAGAAGAAAAAATTACCGTAGTAATATTGTTTCTTCCAAGGTGTCCTTTAGCATCAGTAAGCTCCCACCCTTCCTCCCCAAGTAACCTCAATGAAGAGAAGTCTGCTTTCTCATCATTGTCAAATCTGTTCTTGAACTTCTGGATTGCATTTAAAGCAAAGTTTACATGTTTTTGTAAATGTTCTCTGTTTATGCAGTTGCACGATTTTTAAATCCTGTTGGTTCACACTTAACATGGGCATGTTCCCATTCTAGCTTCGAAGACATTCTGGTGCCCTCTGGGCAGGCTCCTGTCTGCACACCCTCCAACTCTCTCCTGATATTGGCCAGTTCATTATCATAGTCTCCATCTCCGAGGCATTTCAACTTAGTCAGCTTGCTGCACATGTTTACTGATGCTAAAGGACATCTCGGAAGAAACAATATTACTACAGTGAGTAATTTTTTTTTTTTTTTGTCCCTGCCCCTGTGCACAGGCTTGCTGTCCCAGGACCCAGGGCAGCCTAGTCCATCCGGATCTCGAGTCGCTCCATCTCCATGCATGGCTCCTGGGGACATAGTCATAACCACATTTGGGGTCTCCCTCAGAGTGGCTGTTTTGGTGGCAGCCAGGAAGTCCTCCACCAGGGCCACCTACTCTGTGAAATGGAAGCATTTCGCTCTTTGGGCTGCTTAGCACCATTTAGATCCCTTCTCCTATCCAGTGGATCAGGTATTTTAGAGTACCTTCTGTCAGTCTGACTCGAGTTTACGGTACTCCTCTATTAAGGTTAGTCTGTCTGCCATCTCTGCATGTCATATACCAGTGGATGGGCGCTCAGTGGCCCAGGTCGATGTGTCCCACGCATTTTTTTTTTTTTTTTTGTCCTTCATTTCTTCTCCGGTCGCAGGCACCTGAGACCTCCCTCAGACAGTATCCTCTCTGTCGACTGTCTCCCTGTCTGCCACCCAGCCTGAGACCACCCCCAGATCTGGTCCCCCCGAAACTCATCTCTACACCCACCTTCTGTGACCCACCCCCGAGGGTCGGCCACCACCACCTACCTTGGGGCTCCAGTCCAGTTGGCAGGCAGGGGTGGGGAGGAGGCTATCTGAGGCCTGATGGGGCCAGGTTGAGCTTGGGCTGCTGGAGGAGCCCAGTCGTCATCCTCCCTGGCTTGAGGGTTTTCCTTTTGTTCGTAACACCCCTCTCTTCCCCGACTGCATGGACGTGCATCCTGCCCACCACGCGGGACGTCCGTCACCTCCCCTTTTGGGGTCGCTGAATGCCGATGATCCATAACCCACCCTCCTCAGAAGAGGAGAGCAGTCCCTCCGGACACTCAATCCTCTCCTACCCATCCAATCCCCAGCAATCCGAGCTCGCTTCCAAACCATGATCGTCAGCATGGCGCAAGGTAAGGCATCCAGTGCCATCGGGCCAGCGTCCCGCACATTTCTGCGGAGCATTCTACACTTGAAGGCCCCTGTCCCGCCTAGAGACCTTAACTTTGTGTTGGAACAGCTTATGCTGCCTCCCTTTGAACCGGCCATGTCTTGTGAGCTACGCTTTCAGTCGTGGAAAGTGTTATTTTTAGTTATTACTTTTGCCCGAAGGATTTCAGAGCTTCAGGCTCTCGTGTAAGGAATCTTACTTAGTTTTTCACAAAGACCAGGTGTTTTTGCACACAAACCCTAAGTTTCTGCTAAGGTGATGTTGGAGTTTACTTTGAATCAATCTATCTGCCTGCTGATTTATTTTCCGAAGCATTCCAGTTCTAAAAATCCAAGACTGGATCCACAACAATAGACTTGTCTTAAACATAAGTAAAACGCAGGGCATGTTCTTTGGATCCCCTGATAAACTTCGTGCCAGTCACAGCCTCTTTAATGTCTCCTGTGCAAATGGCTCCTCTTGTATGACGGTAACCTCTTTAAGTATTTAGGCATCCTACTTAATGAATCACTCAATTTCGAACAACACATCATGATCACAAGCAAATCAGTCAACGTTAAACTAGGCATGCCGGCCCAGTGGTGCTGAGGGTTGAGACGCTGGACACCACACCGGCGACCCAGGTTCGAGAACGGATCCGGGCTGCCGGGAGTTGGCAGGGGAGAGGGAGGATCGAGCATCCAACTGCTCTCCTTTTCTCAGGGGTGGGTAATGGGGCTTGCATTGCTCTGTAACGGTGACTGGCGGAGGTCAGCCGCACCACAGTAGCATGCAAAATTAGGGGAGGAGAGCGTGGCAGGCATCAGCACTATGTGCTCGGACGCCGTTGCAACGCTGGCTCTCCATAAGGGAGAAAAGAGAAAAATCCAGAGGGCGATCTTGGCGGCTGATGGTCGGCTGTTGCACCCCCAGTAGTGACCTGAGGGGCGCGACCAATGTGGCGGAGAGCACAATGGCTGGGCCCATTGGGGGTAATAGGTCTGTGGCCCGTGGCGCACGACTGGGCCTGGGGGTGTAGTGGCTGGAGATCAAGGGGGCCGCTCTTCCAGGGGAGAAACAGATAAATAATATAAAAAAAAATCAAGCTAGGCATTGCCTACAGAACTAGTCGGATGCTCGCTTCTTCTGCTGTACTGGCTATTGCCAGGGGCATTGTACTCCTGTCCCTCGCGTATGGTGCTATCACCTATACAAATGCCTCTGAAGCCACACTCAGTAAATGGGACACAACATATAACAATGTCTGTCGCTATGCCTCGGCTTCCCCACGCCTGAAACACCATTGTCTGCTATATTCAGACCCAAGTTGGCCCCCTCTGTCTGCCCATCATCATCTTGCCCTTGGTATGCTACTAGATAATATCATTAGAACTGGCCTTCCTACCTTTCTTGCAACCATGCTAGTGCCCCAAACCCACACCTGTGGCCTCCGCTCCTCTGAGCTCTAAGTATTCCCAGGTGTAAGATTCTGAAAGGTACCACAGCTTTCTCATGCCTGGCCAAAAAGTACTGGAACTCCCTCCCACTTGATGTTCGCTCTGCCCCTAATCATGCTGCCTTTAAAAAAAAAAATGCATCGCACTCTCCTGGCCAAGAGCGCCCAATGCACCTGTTTTAATCCTCCATGGGCTACTCTTATTTCCTGCCTCCTATCGCTGAATGGTCATTCATATATATATATATATATATATATATCTATATCTCTATTTATATTTCTCTCACCTGACAATTGTAATATGTAGCACGGCTGGTATGCAAAATTTCTAGTACCTATGATTGTATGAACTACAGTCAAACCCAGTTAATCGCATATCGCTTAAAATAAAAAATAAAAAAAACTCGTAATAGAATAATTTTTCAATTCCCTGATTCCTTTCCTGTCTTCACCATTATAACCTGCTCGCTTTATAGCATACCACGTGCCCTTTTAAACACATGCATTTTCAGTGGCTATCAGCAATCTGAGCCCCTAATTATACTTGAGTAAAATCCAGTTTGCATGCTCTGCTCCTTGCCATTAATGGCGGCAACATCAGAGCGCAATGTATTAATTGTTCCTGAGTTTTCCCGGTACACTAAGAAGGTGATAATGTGCGTTAATTACCGCAGCTCTCACAAGCAGTCTGCCAAAAATAAAATTTAAGCATTTCAAGTAACCAGAGTAATCGGAGAAAAATAAAATTGAAGCACAAAGCAACAATCACTACACACCCTCATCAGCAAGTTTCTCACCCTTCCCTCTATACTGTCTCACTCGCTGTAATGATCAGACAACACATTTCCTTTCGCTCACCAAAAGAAGCACAAAGAACACACACACAAAAAAAAGGGTGACCAGTGCTGTGAGAGAGGACTAAGGTTGCTAGGAGAGGGCAAGGGTTGCTAGAGCCATCATGGTTATGGAGGAGCCACGGGGAAAATAGTACACTGGAGTCCACGACCCATACCGTTTAGGAGGAACACTGAACAAAAGCACAGTACTGTACAAAGAAAAAGGTAAAATATGGAAAGTGCAAGGGAAATGGGGAACGAGGGAATAGCATGGCTCGTATATGTTGGAATGTGAAATTAACAAGATCAGGCAAACCTGATCTCCGGGTTGGGTCGGGGAGACTGCATAGCCCACTTAAACACATAATTGTTCAATGTCCCGTGTCTGTGCGTTTAAGTGGGTTTGACTGTATGTATATTTTTTCCTACTTGTTTTTTAGCATCATATAATCACTGTTATTACCTGAAATGTCTTACAGATTCTTTCATGTTGTTGCTCATCTTCAGTACGAATGTCTGTAAATTGTTTTGACTGCCTAAAATGTCTATAACCACCCAGGCCGTGTCTGAAAATAGTCATAATTATGGCTATGACACCTTACCTGGTTAACAAAAATTAAATAAATAAGGGGAGGCATTGCTCCATACCTTAGATGTGCATAAATTCCTGAGGTATAGTACACACCGGACTAAGGACTCTCAGAAGTCCAGTCAGTTGTTTGATTCATTCGCCCCGGGAGAGGTGGCGACCCGGTGTCCAAACGGTGTTTGTCTAAATGGTTAGCAAATTACATTGTTGTTGCCAGAAGTATGGCAAGGAACTTCTTGGAGGGGCTCAGGGCCATTCCACAAGAAATATGGCCACGCCAGTGACTTGTTTCCGTAATGTCAGCCACTGACATCTGCGCTGCTGCTACCTGGAGTACTGCCCACACCTTTACTAAGCATTACAGTCTGTACATTGCCTCTAGGCATCAAGCCAGCTTCGGTCCAGTTGTCCTCCAAGGCTTCTTCTTAGACTGGCCTGCCCATCTGTAGTACAGAACTGCTTGGGACTCGGTCCTACCAGTGATGGTCTGCTGCAAGAGATACCCTCGAAGTAAGATAGTACAGTTACATCAGAACTTACCATAACAGTAGATCTTCGAGAGGATCTCTTGCAGCAGACCCTGCTTTCTCTCCCTTCTTCTCCCTTTTTCCTGTGTCTTCCCTTCCATTGGGGAGAGCCTTCCGCTTTTACTTTTCCTTGTTACAGGGTTACGTTGGAGTCCTCCTCTGTTCCCTCCCTTCTGGTATCCTGCTTAAGATCTCCAGTGGAGGAACTGAGGAGGGTGTGGGGGCTGCTTGCCTTGTATTGGATAGGTTGATGTCAGCTGCTGACATTGGAGGTGGCAGGCCCCTCTGGTAGACTGCTGGCTAGAAAAGTTTTTGTGTGATCCTGGCGACAGTCGGTTTAGTCCTACTGGTGATGGTCTGCTGCAAGAGATCCTCTCGAAGATCTATTGTTGCGGTAAGTTCTTATGTTACTGTACTTTACTAATATAATTAATTACATATTTTTATTTAATTTTAGGACAAGGGTCACCAGTCTCCAGAAACACCCCGAGCCCGAGGGATTCTGACAGGATTGAAGTGCTGGTGAACTTTGACCCTGACCTGTCGGACCTGGCATTGTCCACTGCCCCTGGCCAGGAGATGTTTGACTCCCGTCAACACAGATTCACAGAGGAGGAGCTTAAGCCACGGCCTGTCATCAAAAAGGCCAGGAAGATGCAGGTCCCTGAAGATTTGAAGGTACCTTTCTAATTTTACAGGTTTTTTTTTTCAATGGGGAAAAGGAAAAAAACTGCATATTTGGAGATGCGTGCACGCACACAAATAAATGAGACTGTCAAAATAACATTTATTGACTTAATCAGAAAATAAGTTCTCCAGACACCAAACACCCCAGAGGTAATCATTGCGAGTCGGTGGAATCGAACAGGCAGCACAGAGTAGTGGTGGTGGTGGTGGTCAAATGCACTAGCCCTACTGTCTCCATACCTTGACTGTGTACGGACAGTAGCTTCCAACACTTGCCTGTGTTCAGCATGTATAAAATTCACACCCAGCATTGTTTGCGCACGTATTACTGAATATTTTACAGCTGCTGAAGGAGAGTGTTGTGGAAATTACTCAAGGACGTCTGGGCTAGAAGACAGAGAAATGGAGAAAATGATGGCAGATAAAGGCCAAAGGTCCATCTAGTCTGTCCAGAGTTCCCCATTTGCCCCGTGACTCCATATGGGGTTTTATCACAATGACGGTAGTACATTTCCTCCTGAAGTGTGGGAGGTGCAGCATACATTTCCGGAACTAATATTACATTTCCACATAGAAATTTTAAATACATTTTAAAAACACACTGAGTGGTTCAGGATCATGTGTCACTAGCGTCAGTCTCCGCAAATTCAAAAAAAGTTTAAAAAAAAAAAAAAAATTTCTTGGTCACTTTTGGATCTAAGTGGCAAGCTAAATGTAATGTAAGCCAACCTGTCTTGTCTGTAAACTGTCCCGTTTAAGTGAGGGAGAAGTGATTTGAAATAGGGGGCCTTACTAGAAGAAACATTTAGATGTTAAAGAGGGAGGACAGTCTACATTTAATTGGTGCTTCTTATTTGAGTAGATCATGATTTAGATGCTCAGTTGAAATCGGTATAAATAACGCTCCAGTGCTACAGTACTGGCACAGCATTCTTTAAAATTAGCTGTGTCAGTAAATAAGTCGATGTGTGTGTGTGTGTGTGTGTGTGTGTGTGTGTGTATGTATATATATATATATATATATATATATATATATATGTATATGTCTATATGTCTATATGTCTATATGTGTATGTATATATATATATATATATATATATATATATATATATATATATACATACACACACACACACACACACACACACACACACACATATGTATATGTATATGTGGGTGTGTAACATTATCCAATGAGAGGATCCAAAATACAGTACTGGAACAGCTTGGTTCCAGTGACCATTGAACAGTGGCACTGGAGGTCCAGATAGTGCTCGCCAAAGGGGCAGACGCTGTAAGGATATGGGAGTTGAAAAAAGCACACGGAGACTGTTATTTATTTGTTTATTTAGGTATTTATTTAAAAGTTTCACCATGAATGGCATACTGAGCAGAGTTGCTCTTTCCAGATGCGTCCTGGGGGAAAAAGAAGGGGGATCAAGCAAAAAATACAGGAGTTGCATTGATAATAATATACAAGAGTGCAGTAGATACAGGGTTGAACAGAATTAAATGCTAAGTTCAGGGCTAACTTAGGGAAGGAAATATAAGAAGTGGAATGAAAGGAAGGCAGTGGGATAAGTGAGTGAGGGGAACATGGATGGGAGGAGACGGGGGTATTGGGAACATCTGCAGGAAAGGGAGAAGAAATCTCATAAGAAGGTGGAGAGGGCATGGGGCAGAGGTGGCACGATGGATAGGAAGGTAAAGAGAGTTCCATGGTTTGGGGAAATACTGGGAGGAAAGCTGCCTGGCCAGCAGTGGTGGACCTGAAGGGGATGGCCAGGGTACACAAATCTTTTCTAAGGGAGGGAGAGATGAAACGAGGTATGGGGGGGGGAGCCGAGCCAGAAATTGGCCAAGAAGCTGGCACAGTGGGCATGGCGCCTGTCCTCAAGAGAGGGGAAAGAGAGAGACCAGTACAGGATACAGTGGAGGGTGCATGGGGGTGTCATAGGGAAGCCCTATCTGATGAATTCAGGATCAGTATTATATTTGGTTTTTTTGTTGTTTTTTTTGGCTTGATATTTTATCCCCTCTCTAAGCCTGTTGCAACAGCACCTCTTTCTCTACTTCTGTCTCTAAATCTTTATTTCTGCTGTCAGGTTGGCCACCTGCAGTACATATCCTTTTGACCTTCCTTAAATCTATTTTCTGTTTTTCTATTTCTTTTTTCCCCCTGCCCTCCCGTTTTTATGGTCCAGCAGATAGCTGTATAAATGTAATGAAATACAGCATGATGTAAATACAGACCAATAGTGTGGTCTGTCTTATAAAGCAGTCTGTTTAAGAAAGAAAAATGCAGCACCGTTGAATTTTCCTTTACAGTGTAGCTGAATGGCATGTGCCATTGTTTTATTTTTTGTTGTTTTATTCCCTCTTCTGAGTTGGTGGAGAATGAAGATAAAAGGAGCAGCTAGCTACAGAGATACTGTAGCTGTCCCCAGGCTGAAGAGCCGATCGCTCTGTTGGACGGAAAGCCAGTTCTTTTATACAGTTACCATAGAATGTGATGTCATTTGAATAAGATGGGGCTTGTGCCAATTTAGAGGGTAACATTGATTCTAGGTACATGGATATGTTGTTCATCCACACTCATTGGCAGGTATCCTTGCCGCTTTAAATCTTGCCGGAAGGTCTTCAAGCTTGCTCCTCCCACCCACCCGGGTGGTATAACTCTCGGCTCCACCCCATGACGCCTTGAGATCTTCCTTACCGCTTGGAAGCTCAGGTTCCCTCCTTAACGCTCTGCGTTTGAGACTGGTTCCTATTTCTCCGTTTGCGGTTTAAAAAATAAATTTTGCGAAAAAAACTTCAGTCTTGATCCTCGCCGGCTGCGATGGACAAATCGACTCCAGTTCGGAGATGCCCATGCGGGTGAAGATGTGCGGACGGATCCACACACTCACGCTGTCTACTGCTTGAGGCCTTGAGCACGACCCGCGGCTTGCGACCTGTGCTCATCTTTCTCGGCCTCACATCTCGAGCCGTGCTGCCCGATTGCAACTGGGCGTCCAGCGTTTCCCTCGGTGAAGTCCAAGGAGGCCCGGGTTGGCGGTGTCCGCGGCCGGAGTCCGGCTGATCAGCTCGAGCGGATGATCGCTCTCAAGAAGGAGGCGCGCGGGCCGTATCTTCCTCGGCCGCGGCATTTATCCCGCTCTCTCTGGGTTCTTCCTACACGGCTTCTTTTAAGGAGCTTTGTCTGTCCCTCTCCACTAAGGGAGAAGGGCCTACGTCTGCTGGACCTTATTCTCGGTCCAAAAAGGACAGGGGTAAGTCCTCCGTCGGCGCTCTTGGGACGGGAAGGTCCCTCTCCCGAGTAGTCGACCGTCGACTTGTCGACCGCTCCGGCTCGCCACTGGCCTCACGGTGTCCCCGCCAGGTCAGTTGACCGAGACCCCACCGACGGTCGAGACTCTTTCCTCGACTGCTGGGATGGCTGTCGCCTTTAGCAGCCGAGATTCCCTCCCGGTTCCCCGGGAGGAGTTGAGGATCCTGGGGCTCGCCTGTGCCTCGGTTCCGGAGCCCTCGGATGGACCATCCGAGCTGAAGGAGTGCGGTTCCGGCCGACACCTCCCGCACCGACCTCGGAAATTCCGGGACTCGGTCTCGGACCTCTTGTGATCCAGCCGATCCCACCCGTCATGGCGGTCTCGGCACCTTGATGGCTGGCGTCGCCGCTGCGTCCTCGGACGAGGAGGCTTGGCGTAAGTACGTCGGCAATGCGAGGACCTTATGTTGCAACAGCTCCTCCTGGCCGGGAGAGCCGACCCGTCGCCTTCCCGGCCATTAAGTGGCTGTCACGGGCGGCCGCACAACCCCTCGACTTATCCGAGCCTATACCCAGGCGGTTGTTCGGCCAAAACCAGCTGCTCCACCGATTCGGTGGAACCTCCGCCTCCACAGCCACCAACTGGGGCTCCGACCGAGATTCTCGGTCGCTAAAGGTCTACCCGCCATTATCAGTTACCCTCACTCCCGACCGACCTCGGCGGTGAAGGGTGGCTCAGGCCAGAGCAGCTCTTGAGGACTCTTCGAGTCGAAGATGATTCCTCCTTTTTCTCCAGCGATTGGACTTGGAGTCTTCAGGAGGTCAGTCAATGGACGATAGCCCGTCGTCCTTCCTAGGACTGCTTGGCTCATCTCGGAGTCCACGGGATGGAGCTCGAACCCGTTCCAAGCGGCCAGGTATCCCCTCACGAGATTCTGGACGAGGGATTCTCCGACGGAGGCCTTTCCGGTGGCGAGGCCATAGTGGGTCGGCACTGGAGCTTTGGCAGCGCCTCTTCCTGCCCTGCACCGTCGGCCAGGATGGCCAGGAAGTATCACGGTCCCTACGGTTCCTTGTCCGGTTTTGAACACCCCTCTGCTGAGGGTTGGTTACCGACAGCGTTTTCGGCGCCCGACAGCGCCAGGGATGTGGACAAACCTCCTGACAAAGAGTCAAGAAATTGGACTATGTCGGGCGAAAAAGTCGCTGCGTCCTCTCTCGACGCCATCAAGGCCAGTTAAGCCCGTCCTCATGCTTCATTTTCTCATGCCCTGTTGAAGCTCCTGGATGAGCCATCCCTCATCTTCCCGCCGATCTGCAGACTACGGTTAAGCAGGTGCGGGACCAGAGCAGAGCAGTGGCTAAACAGCTCAGACTGCTTTGGATATAGAGACTCGTGTGCCAGATCGGTGGCGGCCGCGGTGGCTATCGTCGGCGGGCTTAGCTGAGGATATCCACCTTTACTTGGATACCCAGCACAAGTTGGCCGGATGTTCCCTTTTGAGGACTGACCTCTTGACCCTGGGGTGGAAGGTCACCTGCAGAGGATCGAAAGTCCAATGCTACCTTGGACTCGGTCTCTTCGCTCAGAAGGACAAAGGCACGAAACCACAGCCTAAGCCCTTTAGTCCTTCTGTGCCCCAGAGCGCCCAGCCAACAGCGTCAGGGCCAGCAGGCTCGGCCTTGGCATCCAAACCCAAGCCGCGGCTTCCTCTAACAGGAGGCAGGGGAAAGGCCAGGAGGTCCCTCCTCAAGCCTGCTCATGACCAGACTGAGGTGTCGCCCCATTCCGTCACCTGACCCTGGGTCCCCGTTGAGTGCACAGCTCCGGCACTTCAGTTCCGCCCTGGTCCGCTGCTACCACGGACAGGTGGGTCTTGGAGGTGGTGGGAAGAGGCCTGCCTCTGGAATTGAGCAGGCACCACCCTTCAGGAGCAAGTAAGCCCCTCGAAGCCTGGGATCCCCAGCCTCACTGGCGGCTCGTCGAGCCGACATAGCTCTCCTCCACTCCAGAAGGAGGTGATAAGAGAGGTGGTGGACCCTCCTTCGACCCAGGGTTTGTGTCCAGGTATTTCCTGGTTCGAAGCGGACGAGGGCTGGTGCCCCATTCTCGACCTACGACCTAAACAAGTTCCTAAGGTCTCGAACCTTCAGGATGGTCACTCTGGCTCAGATAATACCATCCTTGGGCAGCGTGTGGTTCTGCTCTCTGGACTTGCAGGGCCGCGTTTTTCACGTCCCTATCCGTCCGATCTCACCGAGATTCCTTCCGCTTCCGGCGGAAGGATCCCTCTTGAGTTCAAGCCATGCCCTTGACTTGTCTCCAGCTCCCAGGGTCTTCACCAAATGCATGGCAGTGGTGACAGCATTCCCTCTTCGGCGCCAGGGTCGGGTGTACCTTTACCTGGGCGACTGGCTGATAGCAGCTCCCTCCAGGAAGGGCGGAGTGGTCCAGAGATCTGGCCCTCCAGGTCTGCTCTCAACTGGGCCTCCTTATCAACGGAAGTCAGGACTTCGAGCGAGCAGGTGATTCTATTCATCGAGGCATGGCTTCGACTCTCTTGAGCCAGGCGCGGCTCCCGGCCGGACAGGAGCCAAGATTCTTTCCTCCTTTGCCCGATCATTTCTGGTTGGGCAATGCGCCCTGCACCGGGACTCCCCTGCGCCTCCTGGGTCTCGTGGCGGCCTGCACCAGCGTGGTCGTTGGGCCGGCTGGAACATCGTCTCCTTCAGTGGGGACTGGCCAGCCAGTGGTCCTAGCAGCTGCGATCCTTTGGACCAGCTTGTGTCGGTGACACAGGGGATGTGGGCAGCTCTCCAGTGGTGGACACGTTCCAGATCATTTGCAGGAGGGCATCCCGTTCGTCCCTCGAGCCGGCGATTCTCTCTACTCGACCGATGCCTCTCTGATGGGTTGGGGTGCCCATCTGGGGAACCTACCAGGCTCCATGGCCTCTGGTCCCAGCGGGAGTCCGATGCCACATCAACCTGCTGGGCGCCCGGCGGTCGCCTAGCTCTCACCGCCTTTGCTCCGTTCCTCCGGGGTCAAGTGGTCCGAGTCCAGGCGGACAATACCACGACCATGTACTATCTAAACCGCCAGAGGCGGGCCAGCTCCATGCTTCTATGCAAGGAAGCTCTCCGCATTTGGTCACTCATCGCAGCCTGGACGCGGATCTCCCAGCCATTCACGTGGCAGGAGCCTCCAACACCCTGGCCGATGCCCTGGGCGGGATGGGGCTGCATCCCACAGTGGTCTCTCCTGCGGAGGTAGTACAGCATCTGTTCTCCCAGTGGGGCACACCTCAGGTGGACCTGTTTGCCTCCAGGGGCAGCAAAGCTGAGTCCTGTTTCATGCCCCCCCCCTCAGCAGGGCTCGCTGCAGGATGCCTTCTCGAGGCAGTGGACCCGGGCCTCTTTCGCCTTTCCCCATTTCCCTTGATCCACAAGGTGCTTCTCAAGGCGAGGAGGGACAAGGCGCAGGTGATTCTGATAGCCCCAGACTGGCCTCGCCAGTTCTGGTACCAGATCTCCTCAGTCTCAGCTCCAGGACTCAGCGGCAGCTTCCAGCTCGCCGGACCTGCTCTCAGTCAATCAGGGAAGGTGTTCCATCCGGACCTTCAATCCCTGCACCTGACGGCCTGGTTCCTGGCGGCTAGAGTTCCAGGCCTTGGGTCTTTCCGCGAGGTCCTCCAATGTAGTTGAGGCGTCCCGTAGAGTCGACCAGAAAATGCTATGCCTTCAAATGGAAAAGGTTTTCCATTTGGTGTCAGGAAAGAGGCTGGACCCTTCCTCCTGTTCCTTGGCAAGCATCTTGGACTATTTATGGTCCCTTTCTAGTCAAGAGGCTTAGATGCGTGACCCTAAGGGTGCACCTGGCAGCCATCTCTCCTTACTGAGCGGGCCGGGAAGCAGTCGGTGGCATGAGAGAGAAGGTGGTCTGCGTTTTCAAGGCCTTGATCACATTTCCCCTCCAGTCTGGGAACCCCACCTCCGTGGGATCTACTGCTGGTACTAGCAAAGCTCATGGGCAAGCCATTGAACCTATGCACAGGTGTGCTACGCTCTCACCTGTCGTGGAAGACACGCCTTCTTGGTGGCTATCCGTCAGCCAGAAGGATGGGAGAGCTCCAGGCGCTTTCCATCGAGTCTCCTTACCTGGTCTTCCACAGGGACAAGGTTGTCCTGCGCCCCCACCCGAAATTCCTTCCGAAGGTGGTGTCGGAGTTTCACCTTAACCAGGTGTTGACTCTGCCAGTGTTCTACCCCAATCACCTCCCGGAGGCCGAATATAGGCTCCATCTCTCTGGATCCCTAGAGAGGCTGCATATTATAAAGGCGCCACGGCTGGAAGTCGAGGAGAGGTTCGCCAGCTGTTTGTCACCTACGCTGAAGCCGCATCTGGCAGACCTGCAGCCACGCGGACGATAAGCAGGTGGGTAATCTCCTGCATAGATCTCTGCTATAAGTTGGCGGGCATGGAGCCTCCCAGAGGATAAGAGCTCATTCTACCGCCATACTGCTGCAGCAGTGGCTGCTTCAGGGGCGTCCCTATCAGGAAATCTGCAGGGCTGCTACTGAAAGTCAGCAAACACCTTCATTACCCATTACCACATCGACCTTGAGTCACGCCGGGATGCTGGTTTTGGGCCTCTGTTCTCAGTCTCTCTTTCCAAGTAAGTATTGGGGTGTGCGTCTTGCCTCCCTCCTCCGGAGAACTGCTAGGAGTCTGCCAATGAGTGTGGATGAACAACATATCCATGTCCTAGAAATACAGGTTGCTCACCTGTAACAGGAGTTCTAGGAATGGTATGTTGTTCATCATTCCACTTCCCGGACCCGGACGCACACCTGAGCTTCCAGCGGGCCAGATCTGGCGTCATGGGGCGGAGCCGGGTTAACCACCGGGTGGGTGGGAAGAGCAAGCTTGAAGACCTTCCGGCAAGATTTAAAGCGGCAAGGATACCTGCCACTGAGTGTGGATGAACAACATATACCATTCCTAGAACTCCTGTTACAGGTGAGTAACCTGTATTTCCCTCCCTAACGCTCTGCGTGTTACACTGGATCCTAACTCTTCAGTTCGTCCGAAACTTGTTTTAAAATTCTCAAGACTTCGGTCTTCCTTTTCCCTCGTGGCTGCAATGGACAAATTGACTCCCGGTTTTCGGCGGTGCCCTTGTGGGCAGATGATGCCCAGGACGGATCCGCACTCCATGTGCGTCTACTGCCTCTGCCTAGAACACGACCCGCAGGCCTGCGAGTCTTGCTGTTCGTTCTCGGCTAACGTCTTGGAGGACCACGCTGCCCGGTTGAAGCTTGGGTGCCCCGAGAAGTGCTACCCACCAGTAAAGTCGAAAGAGGCCCGTTGGGCGGTTTCCGCGGTGGCTGGCTCGGCTGAGCAGCTCGAGCAGATGATCGCCCTCGAGGAGGAGGCGGCCCAGGCCGCATCTTCCTCCTCCTCGGTCGTGGCATTTATCCCACTCTCTTTGGGTACCTCATATTCTGCTTCGTTCAAGGAGCTTTGCCATTCCCTTTCCACCAAGGGAGAGGAGCCATCGGGACATTCCTCTCGGTCCAAAAAGAAGGATCCCAAGGGTAAGTCCCATCGTCGGCGTTCGTGGGAAGGGGAGGGTCCCTTCCCCGGACAGCCGACCGTTGACTTCAGTCGAGGTTGCGGCTAAGGCTGCTGGCTTCACAGCGTCCCGTCAGGTCAGCTGGCGAGACGGCCGTCGGCGCGGTCGAGATTTTCTCGACCCAGCCGGACGGTTTGTTGACTGGTGAAACTAACAACCCTTCTTAGCCGGGTTCCCCGGTGGAAACCGAGGATTTGCCTGCGCCACCGGTGCAGCAGTCTGCATTAAGGCGTCCGAGCTGAGGGAGGCGGGTGTCCCCGCTGCCTCCCAGGCCCGCCCTCGGACACACCGAGGTTCTTGGTCTCTGACCTCTTCTCGGTCCAGCCGATCCCGCCGACATCGGCGGTCTTGGTCTCGGCACCGAGGTAAACGGCAACGCCGCTCCTCCTCGTCTTCCTCCTCAGATCAGGAGAGGCTTGGCGCCAAATTGCGTCGGCCTTCTGAAAGGAGCTAATGTCGCAGCAGTTACTTTTGTCCGGGACTAAGTCGACACACGTGCTACGGCCATCAAGTGCTGTCCCGAATAGCGGAAAAGCCTCTCGCTGCAGTCGAGATACCCAAGCCTGGGCGGTTGTTCTGGCTGAAACTTTACTGCCCCATCAAATGGTGGGAAGCCCGCCTCCACCTGAAGTGGGGCACCAACCAAGAGACTCTCGGTGCGGCTCAAGGCCTGCCGGGTTGTCGGTCACCCCTCACTCCCGGGCAGTCCTAGGCAGCTCTTGGCGGACTCTTGAGTCAAAGCGACTCCTCCTGTTCTCCAGGCAGGTTGACCTCTAGTCCTCCGGGGACCAGTCACTGGACAAAAGCCCATCGTCCTTTATGGGTCTGCTTTGGCTCATCTCGGAGTCCACCGGGATGCAGCTCAAGCCCGTTCCAAGCAGGCCCAGTATCCCTGATGGAGATACTGGACCGAGGGGATTCCTACGGAGGCCTTTCCTGTGGCTGAGGCCATTGTCGGCCCAGCCTTGAGCTTTAGTAGCAGCCTGCTTCCTGTCCTGCGCCTTCAGCCAGGATGGCCAGGAAGTATGCGGTCCCTACCGGCTCTTTGCCTGGGTTTTCGGAGCACCCCTCTGCCGAGGGGGTTGGTCACCGATAGCGTTTTCCGGCGTTCCAGGAACGCTAGGGACGTGGACAAGCCCCCCAACAAGGAGTCCAAAAAGCTGGACTACTCCGGGCGCAAGGTGTACGCTGCGTCCTCCCTCGGCCTCCGCCAGTCCAGCTCGGCCGTGCTGATGGCACACTTCTCACACGCCCTCATGGGCTCTCTGGATGAGGTGATCCCTCATTTCCCGGCCGATCTCCAGACCACGGTCCGGGACCAGGGTAGGGCGGTGGCGAAGCAGCAGCTCCAAACAGCTCTGGACATAAGGGACTCCTGTGCCAGATCGGTTCGGCCGCAGTGGCCATGCGCCGCAGGAGCATGGCTGAGGATATCCACCTTACGGGCGGATACCAGCTAGGATTAGCGGATATTCCTTCCTCTTCGGCCCTGGGTGGAAGGTCACCTCCAGCGGATCGAAGAGTCCAATGACACCCTGGGCTCTACCTCCGCCCAGAAGGACAAAAGGCTACCCCGTCCTTGTGCCCTGGCCTGCCCCAAATAACAAACGCCTAAGCGTCCGGCCCAGCAGCACCAGCATCGGGCCAGCAGGCTCTGGCATCAAACCCAAACCCAGCGGCTTCCTCCAACAGGAAGCAGGGGAGGTAAAGCCCAGGAGGTCCCTTGGCCGGTCCCTCCTCCAAGCCTGCCCAGTGAGCGGGTTGAGGGTGTCACCCCAGCCTCGTCCCCCCCTGGGTTCCCCCCGTGGGGGGACGGCTCCGCCACTTCCTTTCCGCCTGGTCTGCTGTCACCACGGACCGCTGGGTGTTGGAGGTGGTAGGAAAGGGCCTGCCTCTGGAGTTTGAGCAGACCACTCCCTTTCAAGCCATCGCCCCTCGGGGGGCCACGTGGTCCGCAGCCTCGTTGTCGGCCCGCCGAGCCGATATTGCCCTGCTCCTTGAAAAAGAGGTGATCAGGAAGGTGGCGGATCCTCCTCCAGACCTGGGGTTTGTGTATAGGTATTTCTGGTCCCAAAACGGACGGGGGGGGCTGGCCCCCCATTCTCGACCTGCACGACCTGAACAGGTTCCTACGGTCTCGGACCTTCAGGATGGTCACTCTGGCTCAGATAATCCCATCCTTGGAACGAGGCGTGTGGCTCTGTTCCCTGGACCTCCAGGACGCATTCTTTCATGTCCCAATCCGTCCGTCTCATCAGAGATTCCTCCGCTTCAGAGCGGAGGGATCCCTCCGAGTTCCGGGCCATGCCCTTCGGCCTCTCCCTAGCTCCCAGGGTCTTCACCAAATGCATTGCAGTGGTGACAGCATTCCTGCAGCGCCGAAGGGTCCGGGCGTACCCCTACCTGAACAACTGGCTGATTGCAGCCCCCTCCAGAGTGGAGGTGGAGCGGTCCAGAGATCTGGCCCTCCAGGTTTGCTCTGATTGGCCTCCTCATCAACGAGGCCAAGTTGGAACTTATGCCAAAGCAGGTGATACATTTCATCGGGCAGAGCTCGACTCTCTGTGAGCCAGAGCACGGCTCCCGGCGGACAAGGCCGAGGTTCTTTCTTCCTTCGCCCAATCATTTCTGGTTGGGCAATCGCGCCCTGCCCGGGACTTCCTGCACCTCCTGGGCCTCATGGCGGCCTGCAACCAGCGTGGTCCGTTGGGCCCGCTGGTACATGCATCCCCTTCAATGGGGGCTGGCCAGCCAGTGGTCACAGTGCTTCGATCCGTTGGATCAGCTAGGGACAGTGACCCAGGGGATGTGGAACGCTCTCCAGTGGTGGACCATTCCGGCACATCTGCAGGAGGGCATCCCGTTTGTCCGCCCCAAGCCAACGGTCTCTCTATCGACCGATGCCTCACTGATGGGTTGGGGTGCCCATCTGGGGGAGCACAGAGCGCACGGCTTCTGGTCCCCTCGGGAGTCCCGATGCCATATCAACCTGCTGGAGCTTCGAGCGGTTCGTCTAGCCCTCACCGCCTTCACTCCGTTTCTATGGGGTCAAGTGGTTCAGGTCCAGACAGACAATCCCACGACCATGTACTATGTAAACCGCCAGGGCGGGACGCGTTACATGCCTCTGTGCAGGGAAGCTCTCCGCATTTGGTCACTCGTGTGCAGCCTGGAGGTGGATCTCCTTGCCGTTCACGTGGCAGGAGCCTCCCACAACTGGCCGATGCCCTAGGCTGGATAGGGGCTGCGTCCCACGAGTGGTCTCTCCTGCCGGAGGTGTAGTACAAGATCTCTTCTCCCACTGGGGCACGCCTCAGGCGGACCTGTTTGCCTCCAGGGAGAATGCGAAGCTGAGACTGTTTCATGCCCGCCCCTCAGCAGGGCTCGCTGCAGGGGGATGCCTTCTCAAGGCTGTGGACCCCGGGCCTTTTCTACGCCTTTCCCCCACTTCCCTTGATCCACAAGGTGCTTCTCAAGGCGAGGAGGGACAAAGCGCAGGTGATTCTGGTAGCCCCAGACTGGCCCCGTCAGTTCTGGTATCCAGATCTCCTCAGTCTCAGCTCCAGGTTCCCGAGGCGGCTTCCAGCCCGCCTGGACCTGATTTCAGTCAATCAGGGGAAGGTATTCCATCCGGACCTTCAATCTCTGCACCTCACTGTCTGATTCCTGAGCGGCTAGAGTTCTAGGCCTTCGGTCTTTTCCGACAAGGTCCTCAACGTCGTTGAGGTGTCCCGTAAGGAGTGGACCAGAAAATGCTACGCCTTCAAATGGAAGAGATTTTCCATTTGGTGTCAGGGCGAGGGTCTGGACCCTTCCTCCTGTTCCTTGGCAAGCATTCTGGACTACCTGTGGTCCCTTTCTCAGCAAGGGCTTGATCGATGACCCTTAAGGTACACCTGGCAGTCATCTCTCTGCTTGCCGGGCGCGGGCCGGGGAAGCAGTCCCGGTCTTTACAGGAGAAGGTGGTCGGGTGCTTTTTCAAAGGCCTTGATCACATATCCCCTCCGGTGCGAGAACCTCCATCTCCGTGGGATCTACTGCTGGTATTGGCTAAGCTCATGGGCAAGCCATTCGAACCGATGCACAGGTGTGACATCTCTCACCTGTCGTGGAAGACCGCCTTGTTGGTGGCTATCACGTCAGCCAGAAGGATGGGAGAGCTCCAGGCGCTTTCCATAGAGTCTCCTTATCTGGTCTTCCACAGGGACAAGGTTGTCCTGCGCCCCCACCCGAAATTCCTTCCAAGGGTGGTGTCGGAGTTTCACCTTAACCAGGTGTTGACTCTGCCGGTGTTCTACCCTAATCACACACAGGAGGACGAATATAGGCTCCATGCACGGACCCTAGAAGGCGCTCGCTTATTACAAGGAGCGGGCGGCTGGGAGTTCGAGAGGTTCGGCCAGCCGCTTTGTCACCTACGCTGAAGCCGCATCTGGCAGACCTGCAGCCAAGTCAACGATAGGCAGGTGGGTCACCTCCTGCATAGATCTCTGATATAGGTTGGCGGGCATGGAGCCTCCCAGAGGGATAAGAGCTCATTCTACCCGCCATACTGCTGCATCGGTGGCTGCTTCCAGGGATGTCCCTATCCAGGAAATCTGCAGGGCTGCTACCTTGAAGTCAGCACACACCTTCATCACCCACTACCACATCGACCTTGAGTCACGCCGGGATGCTGGTTTTGGGACCTCGGCTCTCCAGTCCTTATTTCCCAAGTAAGTATCGGGGGTGTGCGCCTTGCCTCCCTCCTCCCGGAGAACTGCTTGGAGTCTGCCAGACAGTGTGGATGAACAACATGTCCATGTCCCTAGAAATACAGGTTACTCACCTGTAACAGGAGTTCTTGGAATGGTATGTTGTTCATCCACACGACCCACCCGACCTCCCCGGCTTCGACGCACAACCTGGCTTCCAGCGGGCTTGATCTGGCATCATGGGGCGGAGCCGAGAGTTTTACCACCCGGGTGGGTGGGAGGAGCCAGCTTGAAGACCTTCTGGCAAGATTTAAAGCGGCAAGGAACCTGCCAGACAGTGTGGATGAACAACATATACCATTCCTAGAACTCCTGTTACAGGTGAGTAACCTGTATTTGACTGGCCTTTCCTGCTGGCCGAAGGGTACAGCTACGGTAATGAAAAGCCATTGATCACATAGGGTCAGTGGCCACATACAATGTAGCGGGCCTACGGGCAGACTGAATGAGCCTAGCGGTCCTTATCTGCCGACAGTTTCTATGACCCCCCAGGTTTTCTCAGAAGTGACAAACCCTCTTAAAGCCCATATCATCCATTTTAGTGGTCTAACTTACTTGAAACCACTCGGAGGGGGTCCTTCACACACAGTGCAGGGCACCTATTTCTATGTGCACATTCTAGAGACAGTAACAGGCAGGATACATTAAATTATCTTGCCATACCAAAATGTCAAATTGTTTTTTGCCATATTGGTCCTTGTGCTAGATGCACAAAATATGTGATATACCTTTTACTGGACCAACAAAGTTTTACAGAATATTTTTAAGGTCCTGTATTGTGAACCGTGATAATCGACTTTCAGAATGACCGCCCCAGGAACATGTGATTGGGAATGTCTATAAGGGGTTGCAAGAATTCGGTACTGAATCAGCTCTGTCAATCTTGGACAAATGGAACCAAGAACTTCAAGTTTCCATTGATTATACCCAATAGGAGAGTTCGGCTGTTACAGCCTATAAGATTACCTGATTTCCCCTATGGCATGAATTTTCAAGGAAATGTTCGCAGCACTTCCATACCCCCGTTATCCTTCTACACTTCCTTCCACATCATTTCGGGGAGTGTTGGCACTGCGGGCATAATCCTGCTGACCAAGCTCACATTTTTATCCCGTTCTTCATCCTTTCTGGTCATCTGTGCTGAATCGGTTAGATCTGCTGACTGCTTGACCTTTTGTGATGATTCCCAAATTTATCTTAATGTCCCGTCTCCCCAAATCAGCTTTTACACTGGAAGTCATTGCTTTGACTATACATATTGGCCGCTAAAAAAGCAATTACTTGCTTATGGATGACACTGAGTTTGCTGACTCTGGAGATGCGGCATTCTATTGTGATAGAGAGAGATCTTATGGAAAAATTTATAGCAGCTGAACGAACGCCTGGAGCAGTTCAAGATATGCTGGTGACCCTTTTTTTTTTTTTTTTTTTTTTTCTTTCTCCCCCTTCTTTTTATTATTATTATGTTTCTGTAGATAAACATTGTCTTCCCTAAGGCCACGCAGAAGTCCTGGACACGTGGTTACATGGTTGGTTTCCATTTTGAAGAGGGTGTATGATTGAGATTTCCCTTCTGCGTATAGCTTTGTTCTTTTTGCTTTCTTGTGCTGGCTGATTGCCCTATGCCCGGGTACCCCCATCCCCACTCAGTAGGGATATCATGTCTGAATATTTTTAGATAATTTCATTCTGCATAATTAATATCTGAATGGTTATGTCTGAGATCTACAATGCATATAGGGTAAATTCCTTTATTCTTTTTTCCTGATTTGAATTCAACTCTTTCTTATGTACCAGGATGTTAATTTTTTTCTGTTTATGGCTTCGTGTTCTCTGTGTGAATAAAATTTAAATATAAAAAAAAAAAAAATATCCTTAAGCTTTCGAACCTACATAGTGCTTCAGAAGGAATGGCAGTGTTATTAAAAGAGCTTAGGAACTATGTAGGTTCGAAAGCTTAAGGATATTCTGTAAATCTTTGTTGGTCCCACAAAAGATATCAAATCACCGGTTTCCTGCATTTTAACATACCAATGTATTTTACTTGCTGATAATTTTATTTCAAGGGGAACATCGTTTAATACAGTGCAGTGTGGCTTGTGATAAAACAACTTACACCTCAGTCCCAAATCTTTTTTAGCTTTATGGCTCAATTGCCTAAATCCCTGGATAAAAATCTTTCGTATTTCTAAGTCCTTTCACTTCAAACAACATGAAGTCTTGTTGTATTCTGACAATCTGCAGTTAGCTCCAGCCTTTGAACTGCCCTGGAGTGTAGAGGGTTAATTTTCTATGCAGTGCATAGAACGTTTAGCTCGAGCTCGTTTGAGGTCTCTGCAGCATTTTGAAACCCAACCGTCAGATTATTTACTCCGCCTCACTGAACAGTCGCTCCGGAGATTTCTCCTTCTGCTCCGTTCAAAGTCTGTTAAAGTGTCGTTTTTTCCGCTCAACTTCCATAGTATTACAGTTCAGGGCTCTGTCTGTGGTACAGTAAGTACTTTAGGTAGTAGTTCTGGGTTATTTGAGGAAATTGTAAAAACTTTTCTCTATCGGTTCGGCTGAACCAATCCAACATATTAGAACTCTGTGTTTTCCTTTCGTGTGTGGTTACCGGTCCTTATAGGTTTTAAGAAAAAACGTGTTTTAATGTGTTTTCCCAATATCCGTAACACGGTTAGAACCCGATAAGGGAGTCTAGCCTGGCAGTTGCCGAAAAAAGGGTACGTTTGGTTAGGTTGGCCATGTCTGAGAAACCCAAGAAAAAACCGGGCCCACTGGGTTTCAACACTGCAGTGAGTGTGGGGAGGTCTTTGCTAAGGCCGATCCCCACACCACCTGTGTTTGTCTGGGGTTTGACCACCTCGATACAGACTGCCAAATATGTAAAAACCTTCATAAGTCTGCCCTGGAAAAAAGATTAGGTAGACTTAGGGAAAAGGAGACCAAGAAGTCCGCTGACCCAGATGGCCAGCCCGGTTCGGTTCCGACCGAACAAGGAGGAGTGCCCTCTGACCAGGGCGATACTTACTCGGGCAAGAGGAGAGCCGATCCTGAGGGATTGGTTCCTAGAAAAAGGAAACGTAAAGAAAAAAAATCATCTGGTTCGGATCCGGAGTTTCATGTTCCGACCGCTGATTGATTTGCCCAAGCGATTCGGATTGTTGAATCGCTTCGCCCGGTTCCTACTGATCCGACTCCGTTAGCTAGGGGTTCGGTTCTGTCGGTTCCTCCAGTTCAGGATTACGCCCCTGGCGATTTTTATGAACCGGAATTTGAGGAGGAGGGGGATTATGAGCAAGATGATAATTATGATGGAGCAAAAAGTCTGGATGTGCCCAATGAACCGGACATCTCCCCAGACAGACCTGCCGGTGTTTTCCCTCCTAGGCTCTCTTGAGTCCCCTCCCCACTATCTGTTCTACGGAAAAGTGGCTGAAACCCTCCAGCTCCCTATGGAGGAGGCTACAGAGGATCAAGAGGAGCCTGATTTTGTTGAAATAATGGGCATCTGAGTCCAGGAGGCTGTCTATTCCCCCACAAAAATTGTTTGGGAAATTGACACAAAAAAGTTTAAAGTCTCCAAATTCTGTATCTCCTGTTGATAGAAGAATGGACAAGAGGTGTACCTTATCAGGCTCAGACACAGTTTTTCTGTCAGCAATGCAGCCATGTTGGGTTCGTGCAGACTGCAGCCTGTGACAGGGCTAATGTTCCCTTGGCTTCAAACACCCCAGATAAAGACTCCAGGAGGATGGATGCTTTGGCAAAGAAAGAGTACATGGCATCTTCTTTGGGACTCAGGCAGGCTAATTATATGGCCTATGCAGCCAGGTACCAGAAGTCCAGGTGGGACACTGTACTGGCACTGGCTAAACAGGCCTCCCCCCAGCTGGCCAAGGAGCTGGAGGAGGTGGCTGCTGATGAGATTGAGGCATCTAAGGTACAGTTTCTAGGGACATGGATATGTTGTTCATCCACACTTATTGGCAGATTCCTTGCCGCTTTAAATCTTGCCGGAAGGTCTTCAAGCTGGCTCCTCCCACCCACCCGGGTGGTAAAACTCTCGGCTCCGCCCCATGACACCAGATCTTCCTTACCGCTTGGAAGCTCAGGTTCCCTCCTTAACGCTCTGCGTATAAGACTGGTTCCTAATTCTTCGAAAGTTCGAAATCAAAAAGTTTTTGCTAAAAAGACTTCGGTCTTCTTTTCCTCGCGGCTGCGATGGACAAATCGACTCCCGGTTTCCGGAGGTGCCCTTGCGGGCAGAAGATGTCAGGACGGATCTGCCCTCCACGTGCGTCTACTGCTTGGGCCTTGAGCACGACCCGCAGGCCTGCGACTTGTGCTCGCTCCTTTTCGGCCTCGTCCCTTGAAGACCGTGCTGTCCGATACAACTGGGGCACCCCAAGAAAAAGAATTCCACGGTTAAATCTAGAGGCCGGTTGGCGGTGTCCGCGAAGGTTCGGGCGGATCAGGTCGAGCAGATGATCGCCTCAAGAGGAGGCGCGGGCCGCTTTCTACCGGCTGCGGCATTTGTCCCGCTCTCTCTCGGTGCCTCGTGATTTGCTTCTTTCAAGGAGTTTTGTCTGACCCTCTCGACGAAAGGTGAGGTCCAATTCTTCTGGACCCTTTTCGGGTCCAAAAGAGCAAAGTAAGTCTCACTGTCGGCGCTCTTGGGAGCGGAAAGATCCCCTCCCTTCTTGTCGACAGTCGATTTCGTCTCACCCTCAGCTTCAGCCACTGGCTTCACGGTGTCCCGCCAGGCCAGTTGATCGAGACTCCGCCGGACGCCGGTCGAGATTTTCTCGATCCGTTAGACGGGTTGTCGGCTGGAGAAGCTGAGAATCCCCTCTCCCCGGTTCCCCCGGTGGGAGTTGAGGATCCCGTCGGCTCGACTGTGCCTCCGGTTCCAGAGCCTTCGGTTGGATCGTCCGAGCCGAGGGGAGTGCCGATTTCCGACACTTCTCCTCGCCTTCCTCGGCCTAGTCGAGACTCAGTCTCGGACATCCTCGCGGTCCAGCCGATCCCGCAGTCATAGGCGGTCTTGGCACCACGGCAAGCGGCGCCGCCACTCTTCCTCCTCCTCGGATGAGGGGAGGCTTCGGCGCAAGTTGCGTCGGAGGTATGAGGAACTCATGTGGCAACTGCTCCTTTTGACCGGGAATAAGCCGACCCAGTCGTCTTCCCCAGCCATTAAGTGGTTGTTACCGAGCGCCGAAACAACCCCTCGCCAGCCGAGCTCTGTTCCCAGGCCGGGTTGTTCACAATTCCAGCTGCCCCACTGCTCTGGTGGAACCTCCGCCCACAGCCATTAGTTGGGGCTCGACCAAGAATTCTCGGTCGGCTTTGGGTTTGCCCCATAGGCTGTCTGTCACCCTCACTCCCGATAAACCTCGGCAGGTGGAGGGTGGCTCAGGCCCGAGGCAGCTCTTTGAGGACTCTTCCAAGTCAGAGGATGATTCCTCCCTTTTCTCCAAGCAATTGACTTGGAGTCCTCGGGAGGACAGTCAGTGGACGATAGCCCTTCGTCCTTCTTAGGGTTGCTTCGGCTCATCTCGGAGTCCACCGGGATGAAGCTCGAACCCTTTTCTAAACGGGCCAGGTATCCCCTCACGGAGATTCTGGACCGAGGGGATTCTCCTACGGAGGCCTTTCCGGTGGCCGAGGCCTTAGTGGGTCCGGTCTTGGAGCTTTGGCAGCGCCCTGCTTCCTGCCCTGCGCCTTCGGCCAGGATGGCCAGGAAGTATGCGGTCCCTACCGGTTCCCTGTCCGGTTTTTCAGAACACCCCTCTGTGGAGGGGTTGGTTACCGACAGCGTTTTCCGGCGTGCCGGGAACGCCAGGGATGTGGACAAACCTCCTGACAAGGAATCCAAGAAATTGGATTATGCCGGGCGAAAAGTCTATGCTGCGTCCTCTCTCGGCCTTCGTCAGGCCAGTTCGGCCGTCCTCATGGCACATTTTTCACATGCCCTGTTGGGCTCCCTGGATGAGGTCGTCCCTCATCTTCCTGCAGATCTGCAGACTACGGTCAGGCAGGTGCGGGACCAGGGCAGGGCAGTGGCCAAACAGCAGCTCCAGACTGCTTTGGACTTTGGGGACTCGTGCCAGGTCGGTGGCGGCCGCAGTGGCCATGCGTCGTCGGGCTTGGCTGAGGATATCCACTTTTACCTCGGATACCCAGCACAAGTTGGTGGATGTTCCCTTTTTGGGGACTGACTTCTTCGGCCCCTGGGGTGGAAGGTCACCTGCAGAGGATCGAGAAGTCCAGTGCTACCTTGGACTCGGTCTCTCTTCTGCTCAAAGGACAAAGGCCGCAAGCCACAGCCTAAGCCCTTCGTCTCTTCTACTTGCGCGCGCCAGGCCCAGCAACGCCAGGGCCGGCAGGCTCGAGCTTGGCATCCCAAACCAAGCTGCCGGGCTTCCTCCAACAGGAAGCAGGGAGTGAAAGGCCCAGGAGGTCCCTCGGCCGTCCCTCCTCCAAGCCTGCCCAGTGGACGGGCTGTGGGTGTCGCCCTCTCCCCGCACCTGCTCCCTGGTTTCCCCTGTGGGGACGGCTCCGACACTTCCTTTCCGCCTGGTCCGCTATTACCACGGACAGGTGGGTTCTGGAGGTGGTGGAAAAGGCCTGCCTCTAATCTCGAGAGCAGGTCCCGCCCCTCTCAGAGCCGCCGCACCGGGGCCTCGGTCTGAAGCTCACTGTCGGCTCGCCGAGCTGACATCGCCTCTCCTCCAAAGGAGGTGATCAGGAGGTAGAGGACCCCTTCAGACCCGGGGTTCGTGTCCAGGTACTTCCTGGTTCCGAACGGACGGGGTTGACGCCCATTCTCGACTCTACATGACCTGAACAAGTTCCTACGGTCTCAACCTTCAGGATGGTCACTCTGGTGCAGATAATACCATCTCTGGAACACGGCGGTGGTTCTGCTCTCTGGACCTGCAGGACGCATTCTTCATGTCCCTATCCGTCTGGCCACATCGGAGATTCCTTCGCCGAGCGGAGGGATCCCTCTTCAGTTCGGAGCCATGCCCTTCGGCCTGTCTCCAGCTCCCAGGGTCTTCACCAAATGCATGGCAGTGGTGACCGCCTTCCGGCGCCGAAGCGTCCGGTGTACCTTATCTGGACGATTGTTGATGATAGCCCTCCAGACAGGAGGTGGAGCGTCCAGAGATCTGGTCCTCCAGGTTTGCTCTCAAGTCGGCCTTCTCATCAACGAGGCCAAGTCGGAACTCGAGCCGAAGCAGGTGATTCTGTTTATCGGGGCAGAGCTCGACTCTCTTCGAGCCAGAGCACGGCTCCCGGCGGACAGGGCCGAGGTTCTTACCTCCTTTGCCCGATCATTTCTGGTTGGGCAATCGCGCCCTGCCCGGGACTTCCTGCGCCTCCTGGGTCTCATGGTGGCCTGTACCAGCGTAGTCCATTGGGCACGCTGGCACATGCGCCCCCTTCAGTGGGGACTGGCCAGCCAGTGGTCACAACGCCATGCACCCATTGGACCAGCTAGTGATGGTGACCCAGGAGATGTGGAACGCCTCCGGTGGTGGACCGCTCCATCTCATCTGCAGGAGGGCATCCTGCTTGTCCACCCGGCCGACGGTCTCTCTATCGACCGATGCCTCTCTGATGGGGTTGGGTGCCCATCTGGGGGAACACCGAGTGCACGGCCTCTGGTCCCCGCGGGAGTCCCGATGCCACATCAACCTGCTGGAGCTCCGAACGGTCCGCCTAGCTCTCACCGCCTTTGCTCCGTTTTCCCGCGGTCAAGTGGTCCGAGTCCAGACGGACAATACCACGACCATGTACTACCTGAACCGCCAGGGCGGGACGACCCATGCTTCTATGCAAGGAAGCTCTCCCGCATTTGGTCACTGCATGCGCGGCCTGGAGGTGGATCTCTAGCCATTCATGTGGTAGGAGCTCCAACACCCTGGCCGATGCCCTGAGCCGGATAGGAGCTGCATCTCACGAGTGGTCTCTCCTGCCGGAGGTAGTACAAGATCTGTTCTCCCACTGTGACACCTCAGGTGGACCTGTTTGCCTTCCAGGAGAACGCTAAGCTGAGGCTGTTTCATGCCCGCCTCAGCAGGGCTCAGTGGATGCCTTCGAGGCTCTGGACCCCGGCCTCTTTTACGCCTTTCCCCCATTTCCCTTGATTCACAAGGTGCTTTTCAAGGCAAGGAGGGACAAGGCGCAGGTGATTCTGATAGCCCCAGACTGGCCCCGCCAGTTCTGGTACCCAGATCTCCTCAGCCTCAGCTCCAGGTTCCCGAGGCAGCTTCCAGCTCGCCCGACCTACTCTGTCAATCAGGGAAGGTGTCCATCCGACCTTCAATCCCTGCACCTGACAGCCTGGTTCCTGAGCGTGCTAGAGTTCCAGGCCTTGGGTCTTTCCGACGAGGTCCTCAATGTTGTTGAGGCGTCCCTGTATGAGTTCCACTAGAAATGCTACGCCTTCAAATGGAAGAGATTCTCCATTTGGTGTCAGGCAAGGGCTTGGACCCTTCCTCCTGTTCTGTGGCAAGCATTTTGGACTATTTATGGTCCCTTTCTAGTCAAGGGCTTAGGTCGACGTACTCTAAAGGTGTACCTGGATTACTCTGCCATCGGGCGCGGGCCGGGAGCAGTCGGTGGCGCAGGAAAAGGTGGTCGGGCTTTTCAAAGGCCTTGATCACATTTCCCTCCGTGCGGTAGAACCTCCACCCATGGGATTTACTGCTGGTACTGGCAAAGCTCATGGGCAGGCCATTCAACCAGTGCACAGGTGTGATCTCTCCGCCTGTCGTGGAAGACCGCCTTCTTGGTGGCTATCACGCCAGCCAGGAGGATGGAGAGCTCCCAGGCGCTTTGCATCGAGTCTCCTTACCTGGTCTTCCACAGGGACAAGGTTGTCCTGTGCCCCCACCAAATTCCTTCTGAAGGTGGTGTCGGAGTTTCACCATTCAGGTGCTGCCTCTGCCGTGTTCTACCCCAATCACACCTCGAGGCCGAATATAGGTTCCATACTCTGACCCTAGAAGGCGCCGCTATTATAAGGAGTGCACGGCTGAAATTCGGGAGAGGTTCGCCAGCTGTTTGTCACCTACGCTGAAGCCGCACCTGGCAGACCTGCAGCTAGCGGACGATAGGCAGGTGGGTCACCTCCTGCATAGATCGCTTATAAGTTGGCGGGCATGGAGCTCCCAGAGGGATAAGAGCTCATTCTACCCGTCATACTGCTGCATCGGTGGCTGCTTCCCAGGACGCCCTATCCAGGAAATCTGCAGGGCTGCTACCTGGAGTCAGCACACACCTTTATTACCCATTACCACATCGATCTTGAGTCACGCCGATGCTGGTTTTGGGGCCTCGGTTCTCCAGTCCTTATTTCCCAAATAAGTATTGGGGGTGTGCACCTTGCCTCCCTCCTCCCGGAGAACTGCTAGGAGTCTGCCAATAAGTGTGGATGAACAACATATCCATGTCCCTAGGAATACAGGATTACTCACCTGTAACAGGAGTTCTAGGAATGGTATATGTTGTTCATCCCCTACATCCTGATCGCCTCCCGGCTTGACGCACAACCCTGAGCTTTCAGCGGGCCAGATCTGGCGCCATGGGGCGGAGCCAAGAGTTTTACCACCCGGGTGGGTGGGAGGAGCCAGCTTGAAGACCTTCCGGCAAGATTTAAAGCGGCAAGGAACCTGCCAATAAGTGTGGATGAACAACATATACCATTCCTAGAACTCCTGTTACAGGTGAGTAACCTGTATTTCTTGCTGCTGTGGACTCCAGTGATGTGTCATCAAGAGTCATGGCTACATCTATGGCTCTTAGGAGAAAGGCTTGGCTCAGATGTACTAGCCTCTCGCAGGACACCCAGGCTAAGGCCATGGATTTCCCTGTGGAAGGTAATTCTCTGTTTGGGGAGCAGACAGAGAATTACATGAAAAAGATGGAGGAATATAGGACCACTTACAGGAGTGCACAGGTCAAGGAGAGGCAGGCAACTCCTCAAAGGCAGCAATCTAGGGGCAGGGCAGGCCTTTTCATAGGCCTTTCTACCAAGCACAGGCCTCTTCTCCCTTTTCACAGAGGGGGTTTTTCAGAAGGAGAGGCAGAAGGGGATGAGCAGGGCTGCATCCACTCCTCAGCCTAAGGTTCCTGCCAAGCAGACACCCTGATGGGTCTGCCCGGGTCGACTCTCCTATCCCTGTAGGGGGCAGGCTGGCTTACTTTGTCCAGGACTGGATGTCTGTTACATCAGACAAGTGGGTCCTGGAAGTAGTAAGCCAGGGACTGGTTCTCAGCTTCAAAAAATTTCCGCAGATGAGAGCCAGATCCTTTCCACCTGCAAGTCTCTCCGAAACCCTTGCCCTAGAGGCAGAGGTTTCATCTCTTCTGGCCTTAAGAGCCATAGAGAGAGTTCCTACACTACACCAAGGCAAAGGTCTGTACTCCAGGTACTTCCTTACCCCAAAAAGAGGGGAGTGGTGACCCATCCTAGATGTAAGATACCTGAACAAACATCTTTTAAAACCAAGGTTCAAGATGGTGACTCTGGGAATAATTCTTCCCTCCCTAAGGCCAGGGGACTGGCTAGCCTCCCTGGACCTCAAAGATGCCTACTTTCACATCCCCATCAGGTGCTCCCACAGAAAGTATCTCTGGTTCAAATTGCCCTCAGGCCATTATCAGTTCAAAGCAATGCTCTTCGGTCTAACATCAGCTCCAAGGGTTTTCACAAAGTGCCTGGCAGTGGTAGTTGCCTTTCTAAGAAGGCAAAAGATTTCCATTTTTCCATATCTGGATGACTGGCTCATAGTGGGTCAGTCTCCAGACCAAGTCAAGTCAGACCTGCAAGTGACTCAGCAGGTGCTCACTTCCCTGGGATTTCTTCTCAACCTTCCCAAGTCAGTTCTCGAACCGGTGCAGCTTCTTACCTTTATGGGGCAGAGCTAGATACTGTCAAAGCAAGAGCCTTTCTTCCCCTCGAAAGAGCAAGAGTTCTTATAGAGCTGGCTTCTTCCTTCAGCCTTCAGGTGTCCCGACCAGCAAGGCACTTCTTCAGCTCCTGGGCCACATGGCAGCTTCTGCAGCGGTGGTCCAAGGGGCAAGATTCCAGATGAGGGACATTAAGTTCCATCTGAGGGCCTTTTGGTCGCAAAGAAAGGATCCTCTTACCAAACTGATTCCAGTGACTCGGACACTGATCCAAGCTCTTCTATGGTGGCAGGATCAGTACAGTTTAAGGCATGGGGTCCCATTTGTCACTCAGTCATATAGAAACATAGAATTTGACGGCAGATAAGGACCGCTTGGCCCACCCAGTCTGCCCATTTCCCTACCTGATTGATAAGCTGCAGATCCTAGTTAACCAGCAGCCTACTTCTTCCTACCCCCAACCCCTAGAATTGCCTTATGACTGTCCCATGCATGCTTGAATTCCACCACTGTTTGTGACTCCACAACCTCCTCTGGAAGGCCGTTCCATACATCCACCATCCTCTGTGAAAAATACTTCCTTAAATTACCTCTGAGCCGCCTCTTCTATCTTCAAATTGTGCCCCTTGTTCTTGCACACCTCTTTTTGAAAGATGCTACCTCTTGGACTTTGTTGATCCCTTGAGGTACTTGAACGCTTCTATCATGTCCCCTCTCACTCCTTTTCCTCGAGGCTATCACATATTAAGCTCCTTAAGTCTCTCTTCATATGTCTTCCGGTGCAGACCCTGCACCATTTTAGTTGCCCTCCTCTGGACAGCTTGCATCCTGTCTGTCTTTGTGGAGATTGGGTCTCCAGAACTGCACGCAGTACTCCAGATGGGGTCTCACTAGCTGTCTGTACAGAGGGATAATAACTTCCTGTTTTCTACTGGTGATGCCTCTCCCTATGCATCCCAGTATCCCCCCAGCCCTCCTTGCTGCCCTCTCACATTGCTTGCCCACCTTTAGGTCATCTGATATGACCACCCCCAGGTCCCTTTCCATTTTTGTTGTTGTTAGTATCTCACCCCCCATTGTGTACTCTTCCCCTGGGTTTTTGTTTCCCAGGTGCATTACTTTGCACTTCTTAGCATTGAATCTAAGCTGCCATACATTTGACCGCTCCTCTAACCTTGCCAAGTCCCTTCTCATCCTTTCCACCCCACCTTGTGCATCAACTCTGTTGCAGATCTTTGTGTCATCTGCAGAGAGACATACTTTTCCTTCCAGTCCCTCTGCAATGTCACTTATAAAGACATTGAAGAGGATTGGTCCTAATACTGAACCCTGCGGTACCCCGCTTTTTTCAGAGTGGACTCCATTTACTATTACTCTCTGTGTCCTATTCTCCAGCCATTCTTTACCCAGGCTGTCATCTTGGACCCACCCCAGGCTGGCTAACTTGTATATTAATCTTTTGTGTGGGACTATGTCAAATGCCTTGCTAAAGTCTAGGTAGGCCATGTCTACAGCCCTTCCCTGATCAACTACTTTGGTCACCCAGTCAAAGAAATCTATCAGATTTGTCTGGCATGACCTTCCCGCTATGAATCCATGCTGCCTTGGGTCCTGTGCCCCTCTGGCCTCTAGAATTTAACAATTCTTTCCTTCAGAAGTGATTCCATCATTTTCCCTACCACTGAGGTTAAACTAACAGGTCTGTAGTTTCCTGCTTCTGCCTTGCTCCCACTTTTATGAAGGGGAATCACATCTGCTCTCCTCCAGTCCTCGGGTACCACCCCATCCTCCCATGATTTGTTAAAGAGGGTAGTCGGTGGTATCACTAGTTCTACCCTTAGTTCTTTTAGAATTCTGGGATGAATCCCATCAGGCCCCATTGCTTTGTCCATCTTCAGTTTTAAGAGTTATTTCAGAACCCTTCTGTAAATGGGCTGGTATCAACTTCTGTATCCAGAGTGTTTCTACTGTTTGTTTTAGGTACCTCCTCCTCTTCCTTTGTAAATACTGAGCAAAAATATTTGTTTAGTATCTCTGCCTTTTCACAGTCACCCCCTGCCCACCCTCCTCCCCTTTATTAAGCCTCACTATCCCTCCTTGGTCTTCCTTCGCTCCTGATGTACCTATAAAAGGTTTTATCCCCTTCTTAACTGAGTTGGCTATCTTTTCCTCAGTTTGGCCTTTGCTGATCTGACTGCCTTCCCAGCTTCCTTTGCTTTAACTGATATAGTTCTTTGTCCTGTTCCTTCTGTGATTCCTTGTACTTCCTGAATGCTTTCTTTTTCTGAACCTTCACTGCCACTTCCTTTGAGAACCATAGTGGTTTTCACCTCGCTTCGCTTTGTTTATTTGCTTTACACAAAGGCTTGATACCTCTGTGATGGCAGTTTTATTATTCCCCATTGTTCTTCCACCCTCCTTCCTGCCCATTTGCTGGTGCATTCCTTAGGCACTCACCCATTTTGACAAAGTCAGCCCTCCTAAAATCCAGTACCTTTGTCTTTGTATGGCTTGACTCTATTGCTGTGTTTATTGGAACTATACTGTTCGATGGTCGCTAGTTCCCAGATGGCTAACCACTTCTACATCTGTGATCCTCTCCATCTCCATTTGAGAGAACCAGGTCTAAGATTGCTCCCTCTCGAGTGGGCTCCAATACTAGTTGTCTAAGGCATGCCCCCTGTAGGTCATCTAGAATAACCCCACTCTTAGTAGTGGCTGCTGCAACTGCACTCCAGTTAACATCTGGCATATTCAGATCACCCATCAGCAATATCTCCCCTTTTTCTGCCATTCTAAGTATACTTTCTATCATTTCCTTGTCCATTTCCTCCCCTGAGAAGGGGATCTATACAACCCTGTGCGCGTTATTGTGTGCCATTGTCGGTCTCCAAATTTATCCACAGTGCTTCTTCCTCCTGTTTACCCTTTGTTCTGTTGCTTTGATTCCTTCCCTTATGTAAAGAGCTCCTCCTCCTCTCCTCCTCCTCTTTACCCTCCCTGTCCCTCCTGTAGATAGTGTGTCCTGGTATGTTTACATCCCAGTCATGGTTTTGTGTGTACCATGTTTCTGGGACTGCCACGATATCCAGATGTTCCTCCTCCATCAAGGCCACTAATCCAGGAAGCTTGTTGCTCAGACTACGGGCATTGGTACTCATTGCTCTCCATTTTTGATGGCTTTACCTTCTGTTGCAGCATCCCCCACTGACCTTTCTACCTTGGTCTTTTTCTCATTTAGTACCCTGTTTTGTAGGGGGAGGCCGGGATTTTCCTGCTGCTTATCAGTGCCTCCCCCCTTGACTAGTTTAAAAGCTTGCCAATGAAGCATTTAAACCGATTGCTCAAAAGACTTGTTCCCTTCCTGGACAGATGCAGACCATGCTGCCAGTATAGGTTGGTGTCCCTCCAGGTGGAACCCCAGTCCCCAATGAAGCCAAACTCCTGTGCTCCACACCATTTTTTCAACCATTCATTAAACTGCATGGTAGCACTGGGCTTTACTCATGCCATTGACAGGCAGCACCTCTGAGAAGGATACTGTGTGTGCTGCTTGTCTTAGGCCCCTCCCCAACTCTACAAAGTCCTTCTGCACTGTTCAGATCTCATGATGAGCCAAGTCATTTGTCCCTAGGTGGACAATGACGTCCAGCTCAGACTCCCGTGCAGCTGTTCCCGTGATCCTGAGGATGTGCTTCCGCCCTCCAGGCCATGGCACCAGGCAGGCACCTTTACTCAGTTTTCCTGCTCCCCAGTTCTATCCCCCACACTGAGTCCCCACCAGGAGCTGCTTCGCTCTTCCTTTGGTGTCCTCTGTCTCCTTCCTGTGGGCCTCCCTTGTGACTGCTGTCCTCAGCCTCCTTAGTCTCCTCTGTGGGTGCATCCATAGGGGAGCAATGCTCCCAGAATGGTGTATGGATTGTGAGTGGAACAACTGACTGGGTGTGCCTCTGTTCCACCATCCTCACCCTTCCTGAGCCCACTGTGGTCCAACTGCTGTGTTTTCTTCGCAACCTCTGAGGTAGTGGTGGTGGCTCTGGTGCTCCCTGGATGGGGGAGGTTCCCTTCCTACCATCCAGTGTGGCCTAGGGGAAGGTTCCCTTACTACTGTCCAGCATGGCCTGAAGATGGGCAACTTCCTCCCTCAGGGCAGAGAGTTGTCTGCAAATAGAGCAGCATCTCAGCCTCTAGAAAGACTCCCGGAAGACTGCTGCCCCACAGCCATTACATTGTACTACTCCCCACGTGTTTATCTACTTTTTTTTGTGTGTGATTGGTTTGTGATATAGAAATATATATATTATACAATGTGTATGGTTATATTGTCAATGCAGTGTGCTAGAGAGGATATGACGGTGATATGCACCTTGCACTCTTGAGGAAATGATGTCAGAACCCCAGGTATAAAGGAACTATTTCCAGGGGTGGGTGGGGTGAGAGGTGGGAAGGGGTTGGGCCTAAACTGTGCCCTCGCAAAACAATCAGCTAAAAGCTCTGACCCAGCACTGCGATGAGTGCCTTCCTGTCAGCAAGATGCCCTACACAACAATTTGACAGAGAAAATAATCTGCTAATCAAACAGAGAAAAATCCAGACATCCAACTCAGACACAGGTAACCCTCCCCAGCTCCAAAACAGCCTGGTGGTTTGTGCTCTGAAAGCGGTCAGCCCCAGAATAAGTCAGCTGTGCTTTACACTCTTCCTGCACTGAAAATCTTAAGAATTAAGCCAGCTGTTTGACTAGTGACACCTGTCATGTAAGCAGGCCTTTCACTGTAGGCAGGCTGCTCTCTGATTCCAATACACAAAATCTTTCAGTGAAACCAGGGATATAAACTTAACTACTCAGCCAGCAGGACACTTTTAAAATGTTGCAAAATATCCTCTAAATCCTAAGTCTCAACCCCAACTATCAAGCAAATTCAGTTGTATCTCACTCCTCTGGTTATAAAATTACTACACTTTTAATGGAATCCTGCAATTATCTGCTTAATGCCAATAAGGAGAAAAAAAAATGAAACTCTTTGTAGAAAGCATAGCTCCCCTGTTTTACAATATTATGCCTTACCAAGTTTCCAGCTCCTAAATGAAGTTACAGTTTGTTCTTTGCAGTGTTGCAAGGCTCTCAGCTTCAGACAAATCAAAAGTCAGACTGACTCAGTGGTCCTTACCATGGATGCTTCCTTTTTGGGGTGGGGAGCCCATCTGGGGGCTCTCACAGCCCAGGGACTGTGGTCCCCTCAGGAATCCCTTCTTCATATCAATCTCCTGGAACTCGAGGCAGTTTTTCTGGCCCTGCAAACTTTCTCTGTCAGTGCAGAACAAGATGGTTCAGGTCCGAACAGACAACACCACCACCACCACTATGTAGTACATCAACAAGCAGGGAGGCACTCAGTCCACGGCCTTGTGCATGGGAGCCATGAAATTGTGGTCCCTGGCTTATTCTCTTCAGACCTCTCTGATAGCAGTCCGCCTTCCAGGGAAGGACAGTGTGCTAACAGATGCACTGAGCAGGATCTCCCAGGGCCATCACAAATGGTTCCTGGACTCTCTGGTGTTGAAAGTGATGATTTTCAAGATGGAGTACTCCAGAGATGGATCTCTTTGCAGCCCCAGACAATCACCAACTTCCTCTGTTTTGTTGCAGACCCCCAGTCTTGGGCTCAGTCCCTCTGAATGCTCTGATGTTGAACTGGGAAGGGAAATTTCTTTATGCCTTCCCTCCCTTTCCTCTACTGTTCAAGGTTCTGGTCAAGGTAAGGTCACAACCCTGCAAAGTGATTCTGATTGCTTCAGTATGGGCCCGGCAGACCTGGTACCCCCTCTTACTCTCCCTAGCAGTCCATCTTCCCCTGTCTCTTCCCAGGAATTACAACCTGTTAACCTCCTCTCGGGAGGATTTGGTACTCCAATCTTCAGTCTCTCAATCTCAAGGCATGGCTCTTAAAGAGTTAGAGTATGCAGATTTGCATCTGTCCCAAGGGGTTCTGGATATTCTCGAAAGCTTGCCACCAGAAAGACTTATCACTCTAAATGGAAAAGATTCAGCATTTGGTGTTCCAGGAAGCATGCATCTCCTGACGCTGCTGAATTGCCTACAGTTCTGGATTATATGGTCCATCTTAATGGCCTAGACCTCAGACCAGCTACTCTCAAGGTACACTTGTCAGCTGTTTCTGCTTTTCTGTCAGTGGGAAGGCCTTCCTCACTGTCATCTCACCCTGTATTCTGTAAATTTTTCAAGGGATTGCTTCATACCAATCCTCCCTTTAGGGATCCTGCCCCTGCCTGGGACTTAAATGTTTGCATTGCTTAACTTATGCCACCCCCTTTTGAGCCTGTGTCCTCAGCAGAGCTTAAGTACTTGACTTGGAAAACTGTTTTTTTGGTAGCTGTTACCTCTGCCAGACGTATCAGTGAATTGCAAGCACTGTCAGTGGAACCTGATTTTATCTCCTTTCATAGAGATAAAGTGGTCCTTAGAACCAATAGGAGGTTCTTGCCCAAAGTGGTTTCAGACTTCCATTTGAATCAGTCTGTCTCTCCCCGTTTTCTTCACTGATCATTCTTCCTCAGGGGAGAGGAGGCTACACAGTTCAGATGTTAAAAGAGCCTTTAGCTACTACATGGAGCGTATCAAGGGTGTCAGGTTTGATTCCCTCCAGTTTTTCTCACTTATGGGGAAGTGGGAAAGGGCAAACCTGCCACCAAGAGAACTATTGCCAGGTGGATTGTTTCTTGTATACAATTCTGCTATGAGAAACTGGGAAAAAGTCCACCCTCAGGCCTGAGGGCTCATTCCACAAGAGGTACAGCGGCTTCCCTCGCTGCTGCCAGGGATATCCCTCTGTTAGAAATTTGTCAAGCAGCCACCTGGAAAACCGTCCATACCTTTACCAAGCATTACTCTCTGGATATCCAGGCTAGGAGTGATGCTCTGGTTTGGCACAGCAGTACTTCAGAGCCTATTCCCAAAGTAGTTTCTGTCCCTCCTCCATGGAGGTACTGTTTGGTGGTCTGCAGATTGTCCAAATACAGCAAGACTTCATGTTGTTTGAAAAAAAAAATTACTCACCTTAGTAATTATATTTTTTCTAATGGAGTCTTGCTGTATTCTGACCACCCTCCCTGCCTCCCCTCTCAGAACCTGTTTTTGGGAAGTGGGTGGGCAGGCGCAGTGTTGCATCCCAGGGGTACTTCAAGCACACCCTCCACTTGATCTGGGTGCTTTGTATTATAATCTTTTATTTTTGGTTAGGTTTTGGTTTTGGGTTTCCTGACTTGAGTCTTCCTTTGGGAATCCAAAACTTTCTGTTGCCAGTTGGCTAGTTAAAAAAAATTTGCAATTTCCACAGTTAGTGAGTGAGTGCTCGTAAGAATCTGATGATTGGGTTTTAAAATGCTGCAGACAGAGACCTCAACCGAGCTCGAGCTCAACATTCTATGCACTGCATAGAAAATTAACCCTGTACACTCTGGGGCAGTTCAAAGGCTGGAGCTAACTGCAGATTGTCAGAATACAGCAAGGCTCCATTAGAAGAAATATAATTACTAAGGTGAGTAATTTTTTCTTTGCTTGTAAAGGCAGTTGTAAAGCATGGAGTTCTCTATTTAATATTAGTGGCATGCTACTTGTGAACTCTTTGCAGCGATTCCCCTTGCTAAAGATCCCTTCTGCTGGCACTCAAGAACCTACACACCTCACATGCCCTCTGATGTTTCGGTGTGATGATGCCTTTGTCGGAGCACATTTTGTTTAACCTGTATACATTACCAGTCCCCTTTTCCTATTTTATCTGTTATGTAGTTTATATCCGTACAACTCTAACTCCACATAGCCTTGTCATCCCACCAGGTTTCCAGTTCTCCCTTAATGTAATCGAGATTTACAGCTCCTCAGTTTTCTTCCTCTTACCAGGTGCACCTGATACTTCATTAGCTCTAAAGTTTGCTACAACAGTGGTTAAAAAAAAAAAAAAATGGCTATATAATCTAAACCACTTTTAACCTATTTCTCTATTTATATTAGGACGAGAAGTACTGGAACCGCCGTCACAAGAACAACGAGGCTGCCAAGCGCTCACGGGATGCTCGACGACTAAAAGAGAACCAGATCACCGTGCGAGCTGCCTTCCTGGAGAAGGAAAATGCGTCACTGCGGCAGGAGGTGGCGGAGATGCTGCAGGAGCTGAGGCAGTGCCGGAGCGTCCTGTCGAAATACGAGGCCCAGCACGGACCATTGTAACACTGTTGTGTGTTTTTCTGTTTCTTGCACACACACGCACAGACACTTGCTCCGTTGGAGTAGTGAGCTGGTCCACTGGTGACTCCCTTCTCCCTTGCAGACCCGTTTGGATAGCTTGGTGTTCAAAGTACACTACTGGCCAGCAGACGCTGTCTCTCAGTTTAACTCGAGGCATCCCTGAGGAGGAAGAGTAGCACAATGCCAGTTTGTAAACCCTGGAGCACTGCTGTCCACACCAGTTTTATGCCAGTAAGACTCCAGATCATACCAGCAAAGACAGCAGTTTTATACCAGAAACACATTTGCACACCCATGGAATTGCCGGTTTATACCAGTTGAACTCCAGTATGTACAAGCGAATACGTTATAGTTTATATTATTGTGAAGATGTGAGTTTATATCCTTAAAGCACTTCTCTGCACCAACAGAATGCCAATTTGGAACCTGTTTACGTCGGTAGAAACACATTTTTACAAGGATAATGCTGTACTGCACTAATTCTCAGTTGATAACGGTCACACCAGTTGCAGATAGTAGGGGACACCAGTTTCTGCCGATTAATACTATACTGCCAGGAGGCAAGTGTCTGCACCAGGAGAAAAAAGTCTAGTCCACACCAGTTAGGAGTTGTATTGCTGTCCGTTACATGTCTTGTTCTTCTCAATGAGCCCTTGGCTTCCCATGATCTTTTGCATCTGGGAAACGAAAAACAAGTGATTTTTATTTTTGTTTTGTTTGTTTTTGGCTGTTACAGGTTAGGGCTGTTGCTCCCAGCCCTCCCAAGCAGATCCAGACCTTCAGATGTTTCCCTCTCACTCCCCTCTTTGAATGTGTATTTCTTTTTTCCTGTGCCATTACAAAGGTCTTGTGAAGCAGATGACCATACTCAGGTATTCCAAGGAAAATGTAGCAGATATTTTAAGCACGTTTGTTTAAAATCTGACTTGCCAGACTGAAAACTGGGATTGTGCACTTTGGCTTCTTGTTTGTAAAGTCATGACTACATTGTTTGACAACCGGGGGGTGGGCGGGGATAGGTAACACAGAATAGTCCAACACGTCTTGTTAAATTCAATCCAATAGCCACATTTTTTTTTTCCTACACATGTATAATTGCTGCACAGACATTAGAGATGCATGAAAGCATACTTGTTTGTTTGAGTGTGCTGTTATTTTGCAAGTATTGGCATTAATACGGTGCAAAATATTTTTCATGCTGCATTAGTGAGTTCGTAGGATGCCCCCATGTGTTTGGATTTTTTCCTCGGTCTCTGATATAATTCTGGTTCACCCAACTGAGAATGCAGCAACCATCTCATTCTCATTGAGGGTCTCACTTCTGCTCAATTCTGTATATAGCTGGAGGGATTGACCCACAAGGAGGTCAGGGTCAAGTGCCTTGGTGAAAGCTACATGGTGAATCCATGACTGCTGGGATGTGAACTTGAATTTCCTGGTTTGGGAGTTGTTGCTTCCAATTCAGCATATTGGATTAGACAACTGATCCGTTCCTGATTGTTACTCCGCATCTGCAGTGGTTCACTGTAGGGCTAGCTGTGCCACTTACCATTGAATTTAAGATTTTTTTTTTTTTTTGGTAACCTAATTTTCAAACTGATGCTAACAAGGTAGCAGGATGTTTTTGGACACCTATTTAACTTCACTTGTTTTGTGTGTGTAAGGTGAACTAGCATGCAACATGCACTGGTTCCTGGCCTTAAGGGTCAGTGCCCTATATGCAGGAACATTCTCTCCAGTGGTAACCATATCTGTCACCCTTTTGTCACTGAAATGAGGGACACTGACACTCGTATTGAGGGAGACATCCAGAAACCTAGTGATGCAAGCTCAGAACACTGTAGAAGCCATTGTGTTTATTATTACAAAGTTTAGTTTTGATTTAACATCTTCGAATCTTTTGAATTTCTGCTTTGAAGTCTGAATTTACGGCACGTTCTCTGTGTGGGCAGCAGATTTTCCATGAGGGGGTGGGTAAGGGACATAGCAATTCAGAGGGTTAAAATGAGAGATTTCTCTTGTAATTCAGGACACTTGAGAGGTACGCAAAGTGAGTAATGTTAAAGTTGTAAATGTTCCCGATTATAGGCCATTAAGTGTTCAACTGAGAATACAGATGAAAACTAGGCATGGGCGGGTAGTGAAATACCCTTACCTAAAATACTACTGCGGGTACCTCTGAATTACCCTAAAAATACCCAATGAAAAATGGGTAGTCGGTTAGGGTCGGGTAGTTACAATCCTAATCATTCTACTACCGTGTTACCCTACCCTGAGGGGGGGAAAAAAAAAATGTGAGACTGTTTTTGACTGTAGGCCGTATACTGTTGCACTTTTTAAGTGCCCCGAATCCTATAATTTATTACTGTGACATAGTCTGCTACACCACCTCTCTCTGCAGCAGTTAGTGAAACTATATCCTTTTACGGCTGTATTACACTGTTTGTTAGGTTTCCAAAAATTATACCTATGGCGGGCATTGCTGAGGCAGGTACGAGAGGCGCGTCTGCTCTGATTGAGCCTGCTGCTGTTCCCAAAATATGTACTCATGGCGGGCATTGCTGAGGCAGGTAAAAGAAGCACAGCTGCTCTGAGTGAGCCTGCTGCCGCTTCGAAAACTTGTACCCATGGCACCTCAAATGGCTTCAGTAACGTGACCAAAGATTCAAGTAGACTCCAGCTGCTGAAACTGAGCATGATGGCTACTTTACCTGTTTGATTCTGCATCATACATAATAAACTGGAGGCTGACAAAACTAAGAGTAGTGTGGCACTTGTGGCTGACATGGTGGCAGTGGTGAGGCAGGGGTTTAGCAACGTAGCCAATCACAGGTGTCATTCTTAAACATGATATTTATTCTCTGATTAGTCGACTGAGACTTAAGTAATCTGCCAGCATAACAGCGGTAGTGTCTTTTTTTTTTTTTTTTTTTTTTTGGGGGACAAAGTCTTTGTCATCAAGGAAAATGTGAAGAAACCTTATTTAAAGGGACATTGTCTACCTGTTTTTTATCATATTATTTTTAGTTAAAAACCTACATTTTATAATTTCTTACAGTCTCTAAAATTCATTGGTGTTGCTGTTTGTTTTGTCTGTCTCCTTGTTTAGTAGAACTGAAATGCATGGTAAAGCATATTTCTAGGGACGTGGATATGTTGTTCAATCCACAGTTATTGACAGGTTCCTTGCCGCTTTAAATCTTGCTGGAAGGTTTTCAAGCTGGCTCCTCCCACCCACCTGGGTGGTAAAACTGTCTGCTGTGCCCCATGACGCCAGATCTTCCTTACCGCTTGGAAGCTCAGGTTCCCTCCCTAGCGCTCTGCGTTTTAGGCCTGGATCCACACTCTTTGGTTAATCCGAAGCTAATTCTCAAATTTACAAGACTTCGGTGGTCTTTTTACCTCACGGCTGCGATGGACAGACTCCCAGATTTCGTCGGTGCCCCTGTGGGCAGAAGATGTCCTGACCAGCCCGTACCCACGCATGCCACTGCCTAGCACTCCAGCCACACGATTCACAGGCTTGCGATTTGTGCAAATCCCTTTCGGCTTCGGTCTTGGAGGACCGCGCTGCTCGACTTCTTTTGGGGCGCCCTGAAAAACTGTATCCACCGGTCAAGTCGAAGGAGGCCCCTTGGGCGGTGTCTGCCGCGGCGGGCTCCACGGATCAGTTGGAGCAGGTGATCGCCCTCGAGGAGGAGGCAGCCCAGGCTGCATCTTCTTCCTCCTCGGTCGCAGCATTTATCCCACTCTCCTTGGGCTCTTTATATACAGCTTCTTTTAAGGAGTTTTGCCAGTCCCTCTCCACCAAGGGAGAAGGGCCATCGGGACATTCCAGTCAGTTCAAAAGAAGGACTCCAAAGGTAAGTCTCACCGTCGACGTTCATGGGAGCGGGAGAGATCCTCTTCACCATATGGTCGATTTTTCGGCTTCGGTCGAGGTTGAGGCTAAGGCCGCTGGCTTCATGGTGTCGCCATCAGGTCAGCCGGCTAAGACACCCGTCGACGCAGTCGAGATTTTTCTCAACCCTACTTCACTGGTTTCCCCAATGGAAACCGAGGACTTTCCTGTGCCGGAGTCCCCGGTTAAGGTCCCTGAACCGAGGGAGGAGCGGGTATCCCCCGTCCCTTCTCTGCCCCACCCTCGGAATCCCCGAAGGTCTCGGTCTCGGACTTCTTCCAGGTCCAGCCGGTCCCGTCGGTCTCGGCACCATGGTAAGCGGCAGCGCCGGCCATCCTCGCGATCCTCTCGGAGGATAGGCTCAGCGCAAGGCGCTACGCTTACGAGATTTAATGTGCAGCAGCTCTTATTGTCCGGGAATAAGCAGACTCCGACGCCTTCTCTGGCCATTAAGTGACTGTCACCTGAGCGGCCGAAACAACCCCTCGTAGTCGAGGAGCCAAATCCGGCACCGGTTGTTAGGCCGAAACTGGCTGCTCTACCCATTGTGGTGGAACCTCTGCCTCCACAACTGAAGACTGGGGCCCGACCAAGGATTCTCGGTCGGTTTAGGGTTTGCCCCATAGGTTGTCTGTCACCCTCACTCCTGATCGACCTCAGCACGTGGAGGGTGGCTCAGGCGCTCGGCAGCTGTTCGCAGACTCCTCAGAGTCTGACAACGACTCCTTGTTTTCCAGGCCTGCTTGACCTGGAGTCTACAGGGGGTCATTCGGTGGACGAGAGCCCATCCTCGTTTTTAGGAATGTTTCGACTCATCTCAGAGTCCACTGGGATGAAGCTCGAACCCATTTCAAAACAGGCCAAGTATCCCCTCACGGAGATGCTGGACTGAGGGGATTTCCCTACGGAGGCCTTTCCAGTGGCCGAATCCATTATTGGCCTGGTCCTGGAGCTGTGGCAGCGGCCAGCATCTTGTCCCGCACCTTCGGCCAGGATGGCTCGAAAGTATGCGGTCCCTATTTATGGGTTCACTCTCCGGTTTCTCAGAGCACCCCTCTGCGGAGAGGTTAGTGACCGACAGCGTTTTCCGGCTTTCCAGGAACGCGCAGGACGTGAACAAACTGCCTGATAAGGAGTCCAAGAAATTGGACTACTCGGGGCGGAAGGTATATGCTGCTTCCTCCCTAGGCCTTCGTCAGGCTAGCTCGGCCGTTCTGATGGCACACTTTTCACACACCCTTTTGGGCTCCCTGGATGAGGTGATTCCTCATCTCCCGGCTGACCTTCAATCGATGGTCAAGCAGGTGCGGGATCAGGGAAAGGCGGTAACTAAACAGCAGCTCCAAACTTCATTGGACATCGCTGGTTCGTGTGCCCGGTCAGTAGCGGCCACAGAGCTTGGCTGCGGATCTCCACCTTTACGGCTGATACCCAGCACAAGCTGGCAGACTTCCCCTTCCTGGGTACCGACTTGTTAGGACCCGGGGTGGAGGGTCATCTCCATTGGATCGAGAAGTCCATCGCCACCTTGGACTCTGTCACGTCTGCCCAGAAGGACAAAGGCCGCCAGCAGCAGCGTAAGCCCTTTCGTCCTTCAGCCCCTGCGGCACGTCCAGCCCAGCAACACCATCATCAGGGCCAGCAGGCTCGTACTTGGCACCCCAAAGTCAAGCCTGCTGCTTCCTTCAGCAGAAAGCCGGGAGGAAAAGGCCCAGGCGGTTCCTCGGCCGGCTCTTCCTCCAAGCCTGCCCAGTTACGAGTTGAGTGTGTCACCCCCAACCTCTTCACTCCTCCCCGGGTCCCCCCCCATGGGTGGACAGCTCCGTCACTTCCTTTTCGCCGGGTCTGCTATCACCACGGACCGCTGGGTGTTGGAAGTGGTAGGCAGGGGTCTGCCTCTGGAATTCGAGCAGTCCCCCTCCTATCGAGCCGTCTTCCCCATGGGGCGCTACAGGGTCCACAGCCTCTCTGTCTTCTCATCGAGCTGACATTGCCTTGCTTCTCCAGAAGGAGGTGATCAGGGAGGTGGCAGATCCCCCCTCCAGACCCAGGGTTTGTGTCCAGGTACTTCCTGGTCCCAAAACGGATGGGGGGCTTCCACCCCATTCTCGACCTACACGACCTGAACAAGTTCCTAAGGTCTCGCACCTTCAGGATGGTCACTCTGGCTCAGATCATTCCATCCTTGGAATGAGGCGTGTGGTTCTGTTCTCTGGACCTTCAGGACGCGTTCTTTCACGTCCCAATCCATCCGTCTCACCAGCGATTCTTCCGCTTCAGGGCAGAGGGATCCCTTTACGAGTTCCGGGCCATGCCCTTCGGCCTCTCTCCAGCTCCCAGGGTCTTCACCAAATGCATGGCAGTGGTGACAGCATTCCTGCGGCGCTGAGGGGTCCGGTCGTACCCTTACCCAGATGACTGGCTGATTGCAGCCCCCTCCAGGTTGGAGGTGGAACGGTCCAGGGATCTAGCCCTCCAGGTCTGCTCTCAGATTGACCTCCTCATCAACGAGGCCAAGTCGGAACTTGTGCCATCGCAGGTGATTCAGTTCATCGGGACAGAGCTCGACTCTCTTCGAGCCAGAGCCCGGCCCCCAACGGACAGGGCCAAGATCCTTTTCTCCTTTGCCCAGTCACTTCTGGTTGGGCAGTTGTGCCCTGCTCGGGACTTCCTGCGCCTTCTGGGCCTCGTGGCGGCCTGCACCAGCATGGTCCGTTGGGCCCAGTCACATAACGTCCCCTGCAATGGGGGCTGGTCTGCCAGTGGTCACAGCGCTCTGGTCTTCTGGACCAGCCAGTGACCGTGACCCAGGAGATGTGGAACGGCCTCCAGTGGTGGCTTGTTCCAGCTCATCTTCAGGAGGGTATCCCGTTTGTCTGCCCTGAGCCGACGGTTACTCTGATGACCGCCTCTCTGATAGGTTGGGGTGCCCATCTGGGGGAGCTCAGAGCCCACGGCTTCTGGTCCCCTCAGGAGTCTCGATGCCACATCAACCTGCTGGAGCTTCGAGCGGTCAGACTAGCCCTCACCATCTTCGCTCTGTTTGTAAGGGATCAAGTGGTCCAGGTCCAGATGGACAACACCACAACCATGTACTATCTCAGCCAGCAGGTCGGGACACATTCCTTGCCCCTGTGCAAGGAGGCTCTCCACACTTGCTCTCTCGTGATCAGCCTGGAGGCGGATCTCCTATCCATCCATGTGGCAGGAGCCTCCAACAGTCTGGCCAATGCCCTAAGCCGGATAGGCGTTGCATCTCACGAGTGGTGTCTCCTGCCGGAGATAGTACAAGATCTGTTCTCCCACTGGGGCACCCCTCAGGCGGACCTGTTCGCATCCAGGGAGAATGCGAAGCTGAGGCTGTTTCACGCCCGCCCCTCTCAGCAGGGCTCGCTGTAGGGGGATTCCTTATTGAGGCCGTGTACCCCGGGCTTCTTCTATGCCTTCTTTCCATTCCCCTTGATCCACAAGGTGCTTCTCAAGGTGAAAAGGGACCAGGCTCAGGTGATTCTGGTAGCCCCAGACTGGCCCTGCCAGTTCTGGTATCCAGATCTCCTCAGCCTCAGCTCCAGACTCCCAGCCCGCCCAGACCTGGTCTCTGTCAACAAGGGGAAGGTACTCCATCCAGACCTTCAGTCCCTTCACCTGACAGCCTGGTTCCTGAGCGGCTAGAGTTCCAGGCCTTGGGTCTTTCCGACGAGGTCCTCAACGTTGTTGAGGCTTCCCGTAAGGAGTCGACCAGAAAATGCTATGCCTTCAAATGGAAGAGATTCTCCATTTGGTGTCAGGGCAAGGGGTTGGACCCTTCCTCCTGTTCATTGGCTAGCATTCTGGACTACTTGTGGTCCCTTTCTCAGCTTGGGCTCCGGTCAGTGACCCTTAAGGTGCACCTGGCAGCAATCTTTGCTTACCGGGCGCAGGCCGGCAAGCAGTCAGTGGTGCAGGAGAAGGTGGTCGGGTGCTTTTTCCAAGGCCTTGATCACGTATCCCCTCCGGTGTGAGAACCTCCACCTTCATGGGATCTACTGCTGGTATTGGCCAAGCTCATGGGCAGGCCATTCGAACCAATGCACAGGTGTGACATCTCTCACCTGTCGTGGAAGACCACCTTCTTGGTGGCTATTACGTCAGCCAGAAGGATGGGAGAGCGCCAGGCGCTTTCCATCGAGTCTTCTTACCTGGTCTTCCACAGAAACAAGGTTGTCCTGCGCCCCCACCCGAAATTCCTTCCGAAGGTGGTGTCTGAGTTTCACCTTAACCAGGTGTTGACTCTGCCAGTGTTGTACCCCAGTCACACCTCGAGGGTGCCTAATATAGGCTCCATACTCTGGACTCCTAGAAGGGCCACATTGCAAGGAGCGCACGGGTTGAAGTTCGGGAGAGGTTCGCCAGCTGTTTGTCACCTACGCTGAAGCCGCACCTGGCAGACTTGCAGCCAAGCAAACGATAGGCAGGTGGGTCACCTCCTGCATAGATCTCTGCTCTAGGTTGGCGGGCATAGAGCCTCCCAAAGGGATAAGAGCTCATTCTACCTGCCATACCGCTGCTTCGGTGGCTGCTTCCAGGGGCGTCCTTATCCAGGAAATCTGCAGGGCTGCTACCTGGAAATCCGCACACACCTTCATTACCCACTACCACATCGACCTTGAGTCACGCCAGGATGCTGGTTTTGGGACCTCGGTTCTCCAGTCCTTATTCCTTAAGTAGGGTGTGCGTGCCTTGCCTCCCTCCTCGTGGAGAACTGCTAGGAGTCTGCCAGTAAGTGTGGATTGAACAACATATTCACGTCCCTAGAAATATAGGTTACTCACCTGTAACAGGAGTTCTAGGCGTGGTATATGTTGTTCGTCTACACAACCCACCCGACCTCTCCGGCTTTGACGCCCAACCTGGCTTTCAGCGGGCTAGATCTGGCGTCATGGGGCGGAGCCGAGAGTTACCACCCAGGTGGGTGGGAGGAGCCAGCTTGAAGACCTTCTGGCAAGATTTAAAGCAGCAAGGAACCTGCCAATAAGTGTGGATGAACAACATATACCACTCCTAGAACTCCTGTTACAGGTGAGTAACCTGTATTTATAAGCAACCTTGTTTCGTTTACAATCCTGGATCTGTGTTTACTGCATACTTCCTGAGCATTAGAAGCACCCCCAAACAGTGCTGTCACTCATTATGCAATAGCCTTCTAAACTTCCACTGCATCATGAATGACTAGACTGTGTTGTGGGTGTTCCCAAGTCCAGGAAACATGCAGTGGGGAGCTGATCAAGGAATGTAAACTGTTTTTGTGTGCAACACCAGTATGATGGGCAGTCTGGTTTTCACTTTTTTTTTTTTTTTAAAGAAAAAAGAATCTGAATCAAACTACCAGCTACATCAGCAGACGTCACAGAATGTTGGCAATCATAAAATGTTTTTTTCTTAAACTAGGGACACTTTGAAACCTAAGGGGGGTTGACAGTGTCCCTTTAAGAAAGAATTCGACTCAGAGTTGCATGCACTGTCTGCACCATCACATGTGGCACCTCAGATGGCTCCAGTAACGTGACCAAAGATTCAAGTAGACTCCGGCTGCTGGAACTGAGCACGATGTCTGCTTTACCTGTTTGATTCTGCATGAAATAGTCATGTACAGCGTTTTTTCTGTTCAAGAAGCCCAACGTGTAAAATGTTCAAGCTCAGCAGGTTGGAACGTCCTGCTTGAATGTATGCACTGGTAAGTTGTTTGACCTCTGCAGGCACTTCAGGATTTTTTTTTTTTTTGTGGTTTCACAGAGTGGCTGAAATGAAGAATAATAATAATAATCAGCATTTATATAGCGCTTTTCATACACAGTATCCCAAAGCGCTTTACAAGCAGTGCTAGACTGCTAGTGAAGTGACTGAATTTGTGGTGGCGGCCATATCGCACATAATCACCCACACACAGCCTGGATAATTGCATGAACCAGTTTATGGGAAGGGGAATGTTGGCCAGGACACCGGGAATGTTCTCTGATCTTTGCGAAGAGTGCCCCGGGTTCTTTTACTTCCACCTGGACACCACCAGGATGGGAAGAAGGGACCTCGGTTTAACGTCTCATCCGAAGGAAGGTACAGCACCCCTCAATACTGCACTCAGATGCCAGCAATTTTTAGGTGCAAGTCCAATCCCAGTGTGAGACTAGAACCCACAACCTTCTGGTCCAGAGGCGGATGTGTTACCAACTGAGCCACACTGACACCCATTTTCCTGGCAAGACCTAGCAGGTTTTCAGTATTTGTTTCCATTTAAGAAATTGTGGATGAGAAGATATAAACAATGTGCAAAGCCAGGTATGTGTTGGTAGTTGTCATCTCGTAACAGCATTGACTGTGTTGGCACTGTTATCTGACACTAAACTCTGGAGATGAGGAATATGGAGGAAGCCATTTCTGGAATTGTTTTTCCAGCTGCTGCAAAATATCCACAGCAGCGTGGTTTTCCTCAGACGTGGTGATGCATAATACAGCCTGCTTCCTACGGTAGAGCGGGGATTATTACTTTCTGACTGAAAACTTGCCCAATGAGCTGTAACAGTCATGTACTCAATTGTTTGGTTGCTGGTCCATATATTTACAGTTACGTGAACCTGCCTCACCTCAGAGTTTCAAATGCTTAATGACTTTAGTACACACCGAGCCATACAACTGAGGAACAATCTTTTTTCGAAAACCGTGTTCGACATTGAACGGTGTACTATGATTAGGTCTTATCTGGTTCATGAACTTGAGGAGACCTTTTTGGGCAACAAAAGGAAAAGGGAGTTGACAGTCGACCAACAGCTCTGCAGTGGCTCTTTTAGCAACTGGCATGTTGGATACTTGGGGGTAAATTTTGTTGTCCACACAACACTTTTTGGGGGAATGTTTTCAGGGCACTCTGACGGGGGTGCCTGTTTCCATTATGCACATTTTGTGCATCTGGATGCTCAGGATTTTTTTCAGAAAGTCCCCGAGACACTCTGGGAGCCACAGGAGCCCATAGACAGAGCCGCACCCGCGTGGCTTGTAATATAAGAATCTGTAGAGCATCGGGGGGGGGGCAAGCTCCATTGGTTTCTGTGGGGGCCGTTTTAAATTAGAATTTTTAATGTTTTGGAGGGGGGATTCAAACAAATTACAGCCACCACTCGCCTAACATGGACCTTGTTAGATGAGCAGTGGCTGTAATTTTTGAATTCTCCCTTGAATCATTAAAAATTCAAGTTTAAAACTGCTTCCATAGAAACCAATGGAGCGCACTGTACTGATTTTTACATTACAAAACTTGCAAGCGGGGGGCACGACTCAAATTCATTTACATGGGGAACCCGGAAATTTACCAGGGACTCCTACTTTTAGGCTGTTGACATTTTTTTTTTTTTTTGTATTATTATGTTCCGGACCCCCAACCAAAAAATTCTACCAAGAGCTCTGGTATTTTTCACGCCTTTTTATGTGGCGTACTACTTTTGGGATTTTCCATTACTTGATGGTGTCAGAAAACAATCTGTCTGGGAAGACTGCAAGAAACATGAACTGATTCAGTGTCACTTAGTTGCTTCCATTTGTATATCTTTATTTGCATGTTTGTTTTCACATGTTGAGAAAAAGAATCCCAGGTACCAGGGGCATGGATATGGTGTACTATCCACACACCCGGCAGAATATATTCCCCTGTAAGAATGGCCAGAAGGTCTCCAAGCTGGCTTCTCCCTCCCACTCGGGTGGTATCCTCCTTGGCATCGCCCCGTGACGTCAGATCTTACGTTTCACTGGAAGCATCAGGTTCCCTCCATCCCAGCTCTGCAGTAGGTGTAGGCCCTAACTTTGGTCTTCAAGTTTCACGCTTTTCAACTGGTTTGTCTGTGCTGTTTTACAGTATGGACTCTGGAGACCCGAAAACCGGTCCTGGCTTCAAACAGTGCACAACCTGAGGCCAGAAGATGTTACTCACTGACCCCGCACTCTGTCTGCTGCCTGGGTACACAGCACGACCCGCAGGCTTTGCGGCCTGTGCTGTACCTTTCAGCCCTCCACCTTGGAGGACCGCTATTCCCGCCTCCTGGGCCATCTGGATCAACAGGAACACTTCCCAGTTAAATCTAAAGACACCTGCAAGGCAGTTTCCATAGCAGCAGGCATGGTTTAACAATTCTATGCCCTTGAGGGCTCTTCGTCTGTGTCTGCCCTGGTTCCTGTGGGCATGGGTGCCTCGTTTACTGGGTCATTTCAGGACCTGTGCCAGTCCCCTCCGACTCTCAGGGAGGGCCCTTCCTGGAGTCTAAGCCTTCAAAGGGGGACTCCCCTAGAGGAAGTGGAAATAGACTAAACGGGGGGCTCAGAGGGATGGACCACTTGTGATGAGATTCCCTGGAGCATTTTGATAGGTGCCAGCAACCATCCTCCAGCTGTGTGGGTTAAGCGCCCAGCTAGAAAGGATTATATACCTGGTGATATGGTGAATAAAGATTGCTAAAGGAAAAGTGGCAACCCCCACTAACAGACTGTTATATTTTGGTTAGACATAATTAAAATTGAAGTAGAATGTTGGGGTTTTTTACCCTTTAATCATATATTTTACCCTAAGCTCTGTTGCTTAAGGGCTTGAAGACATTGCTACAGAGCTTCTTGCTTTGGCTGTGTCAGACTTATTTTAAAGATATGAAATACAAAGTTCCCGTGCTTCTGCTGGCTTGACAGCTGAGACGCGGGTTGACAAATTGGTCAAGACCTTTCTTGACCTGATCGAACGGCTGTCACCTGACAAGGAGTAGGACTTCCTCTCCAGGACCCCGGTCTTGCCGGTTTCCTCCTTTCAGGAGCCTGACCTCTTTTGGTGGGGGGATCAGGGTCACAGGCATCCTTCACCTGTCCCCGCATCCCATGGCAGACGAGTGCACCGGCGGTCGAGGCTAAGTGATTCCTGACGTGACCGTCTGTCCTGCTCTCAGTAAAGAGGCTTCCTCCTTGGGGAAAATCAGCTCCGCTGTACAATGCAGCACCACTATGAGGAGCTCATGTGGCAGCAGTGGCTTCTCGGCCCGGATGCATGCTGCTGCCCTTGCTTCAGCCCACTCCAGCGTTTCTGTGCCCGCCGCACCTTCGGTCTGAGCCAGCCCCACTGATCAGGCCAACTCTGGCCTCTTCGCTTATGCAGGTGGAACCCCCGTCTCCGCAGCTTGAGGAGGGGGCTTCCTTCTAAACTACATGCTCTGCTCCTGGGCTTTCCCAGTCAGCTGTCTGTCAAGATCACCCAAGCTGATGAACCTCGCATTGTCGGCGGGGATACGGGTGCTCAGCCAGTGTTCGAGAAGTTCTCTAACTCTGAGGACTTCTCCACGCATTTTCGTCAGACCTCAGGCTTAGACCATGAGGCTGGTAAAGATCCCTTGACAGAGCATGAATGTGCCTCCTTTCGGGCCCTGGTTCAATTGATCTCTGAATCAGTGGGGATCCTGCTGGAACCTGGCCACAAGCGGGCTAAGAATCCCTTTACAGAAATCCTCGACAGGGATGACTCCTCAGGGGTAGCTTTCCCTGTGGCAGAGGCCATCCTCGGCCCCACTCTGGAGCTCTAGTAGTGCCCTGCCTTTGGTCTGTATGGTCTGCAAATACGCGGTGCCCACTGGGTCCATGTCGCAGTTCACTGACCACCCTTCAGTCAAAGGTTTGGTCGTTGATTTGGTATTTAGGCACTTTGGTAATGTCAGGGATGTTGACAAACCTCCCGACAAGGAGTCCAAGAAGTTGGATCGCATGGCCAGCATAGGTCTATGTGCCCACATCCCTAGGTCTTTGGCAGGATAGTTTGGCTGTTTTGATGGCCAACTTTGCCCGTGCTTTATTGGGTACCCTGGACCAGGCTATCCTCTTGCTCTTAGCTGACCTGCAGTTGCCGGTCAAGTTGGTCTGTGACCAAGGTCCGCGTTGTTGCTTATCAGCAGTTCCAGCTGGCCCTGGAGATTGGTGACTTGTGTGTCAGGTCAGCGACCTTGGCAGTGGCTGTGGGCAGCAGGGTCTGATTGCGGGTTTTGACTTTTACAGCCAATCCCCAGCACAAATTGGTGGATGTACCTTTTTTGGGCACCAACATATATGGGTCCCACGTGCATGGCCATCTCTCACACATTGAGAAGTTCATTGCCACCTGGACTTGTAACGTCCACCCAGAAGGATGCTACGGGTCAGAAACAAAGGAAAAAATCCTTCCAGTTTCAGCCCTACTCTGCTCCTGCAGCCAAACCTCTTCCGCCGCCAAGAAATCTGGAGGTCAAGGGTCAACTGCCCTCTCAGCTAGCCCTGCTGCCGCTTCCAAGCCTGCACAGTAATGGGTTGGGAGGGGGTCTTCATCCTCCCCATCAGATCACCCCAGCACCTCCCATGGGGGGTGGCTCCATCACTTCGCTTCTGCCTGGTGGCTGTTGGCTCGGACAGGTGGGTGCTCGAGGTGGTAGTTCAAGGCTCCCCCATGCCCCCTCCAGCCGAGCCCATGCTGGATTGGAGGACATTGTGTCTGAACATGTCCGCCCAGCTTCTTTAGAAGGAGGTGGTGATTTCTGTCCAGGACATCATGGCCTGTCTGGGGATTGTCTCCAGATACTTTCAGGTTCTGGAATGGACGGTGGGATCTTCGTGACCTCGGCAAATATCTATAGCTGTGCAAATTCCGGATGGTCACTCTGAATCAGTTTCTGTCCCTGGCGAAGGACATGTTGTTCTGCTCCCTGAACCTCCAGGACGTCTTCTTTCACATCCCAACTGGCAGTTCCGTGCAGAAGGGATCCTGTACGTGTTCCAGGCCATGCCATTTGGGCTTTCCTCTGCCCCAGGGTCTTTACCAAGTGCATTGCAGTGGTGGCAGCGTTCCTGTGGTGCCGAGGAGTCTGGGTATACCAGTACTTGGACAACTGGCTGATCGCCAGTTCCTCCAGAGCAAAGGTGGTGCAGTTCAAGGACCTGGCCCTCCAGTTCTGCTCAGTCCTGGGTCTCCTAGACAACGAGGCCAAGTCATAACCTCCCTGCACTTGTTATGTAGGATTAACATAAATACCGTAGTCCTACACTTCTTAAAGTTTAACTCCAGCCGTACATTTGTTCATACTCCTCCTTCTAGCTGGTGACATAGAAGTTAACCCTGGCCCTCAGAGTCCTCTCTCTGCTTCTGCCCCTTACACATTGAGGGAAAAAGGCATCAAAATCGCTCATTTAAACGCTCAAAGCCTCCGGCCTAAAATTGCTGAGATTCAGGCATGGGCAACTAATCTCAGCCTGGACATCCTTGGCATAACAGAAACTTGGTTGAAGCCCGGTATACAACAACATGAAATTGATCTCCCTGACTACTTCTGCCACAGGCATGACTGTTTAGGTAGAAGGGGGGAGGTGTCTTAATATATGTTAAGTCTGAATTTCATGTCACTTTGATCTCGTCTTCCCCTGGCATGCCTCCCAATGCAGAAGTTGTATCTCACTAACTTTAGGCAATGTTAAGAAACTGGTTATTAGATGTATTTACCTACCCCCACGGGATGCCTCCAATGAACTGCCTTCCCTTGCGTCAACATTGTCCGCTCTCCCCCCTCATGACACAGTAATCTGTGGAGATCTCAACGTTGATTGGCTGGCCCCCCCAAAAAAAAAAGAGGCCCATATGCTAGTCTGACAGAGTTCACCCAACTTTACCCCCTTGACAACAAGACATAACTCCAAAACAGGTACTGAAACGCTGTTGGATTGGTTACTGTCTAATTTCCCACATAAGATCAAAACAGTGTTTTACCAGATTGTATTAGTGACCACTCTCCTACCTACTGTGTGTGGTGTAATAATTTTGATGCCCCACCACCCATAATACATGAATCCAGGAAAATGTCTGTTTAATGTAGACCATTTCTCAATGTTTTTTAGTAATATTGATTGGACATCCATTACTTGCCTCCCCTCAATAGACCAGGCACTCTATTATTTTATCCTTACCTTTAAAAACATTATCAACAGACATGCTCCACTTACTAGATGTAGATCTAAGGTTATTAAGGCTCTCTACTGAAATCGGGACCCTCATGAAGAGTCATGATGCAGCCTGTAAGACCTATAAACACAGCCTTCTTCATTGATTGGTTATATTATCAACAGCTGAGAAATAAGTGTAAAAATAGGATACAGGGTGCTAAATGTACCTATCTCCGCTCACTTCAGACTGAGAATCTCTGCAAGGCCAAAGAATTCTGGAAACATATCAATTCTTTGATCAAAGGTAAATCGACCCAATGTCCAAGCTCCATATCGTCTGGCGGCCACCTACTTCAAAGATCCCCATCCATTGCAGAAGGAATTAATCAGTTCCTCACTGACCTTGAGAGGTAGACAGCTCACCTGCCGCCAGTCTCTGATTCCTCTATCCCTACCCACGCCGCCCTTGGCTCCCGACCCCCCTTTCCACCCAAAAATAGCCACTAGAAGAGAGGTCCTAAGCCAGAAGGTTCAGCTCTGGTGTCAGGCAGAGGTAAGGGAGTCTCTTCTCGTCGGTGCAAGGGGTCCGATGTCTGTAGATGTTTCTTGGATCTCTTGGGCGATCTGTGTTTTAGCTTCAGCCCACCAGGAGGCCAAGACCTCCCTCAGGTCCACCTGAGGCTGCGAGGTAGGGGGAGGAGGCGGGTGGGGGGGTTCGGATACGGGTAACTTGGGAACCTGTAATAGTAGTACCCTTAACCGGACAGTGGGAGGCACGGTGTCTGGTATCCTGATGCCAGGCGCTATGACTGAGTCGAAGGTCCCGGCGTCTGCCCTACAGGCAGACCAGACGGGTCAGGCATCGGCCTGGAGGGTGTAGGGCCTGAGGGGGGGACCTGCCAGAGGGTCCGGGAGCCTGGATGCCTCTGACGGTGTAACATCAGGAAGTGGAATGCTGGTGGGTGACGGGTTGGCTGACGTCGTGGGTGCACCCCCGAAGGTTGTGTTCCAAACTCCTCGACCCCAGCCAGGGAGGAAGGAGTGAGCTCCTCTGGAGGAGACACAGGAACCTCAGTGGGCAACACAGCGGGTGTCGGCAACTCTCCGGCATCAGGCGTGGAGGAAGAGTCTGTGTACGGGTCACTGGCTGGGCGGACGTCAGTGAGACAGACGCCCAGCTTATCGGACGCACTCTGACTGGTAGGCCTGGTTCTAGAGGCCGTAGCGGGAGTGTGGGCCTCCTTTACCCGGAGGCTCCTGTTGAGCCCGAGCTAAGCCCTCAATGGGGCCAACGTGGCTTAGAAACCTGTAAGGTGGCCAAAGGATGATCCCCTGGAGGGCTGCGACTCCAGACGAAGTCGCGGCCGCTGTGGATGGCATGTCCCGGTGTTTCTTTGTCCCTTTTTTTTTTCTTATGATGGTCCTCCGGAGAAGTTGACGCCTGCCTCAATTTCTTAAGTTCCTTTTCCATGGATGCCATTTTCTTTTTTAGTAAATGGGCCTCCAGGGACTGCTGCCTTCCTTTCCGGGTAACAGGATTGAATTTTTGGCAGTGCTTGCATTCCTCCACGCGGTGGTGTTGTCCCAGACAGAAGAAGCAGAGGAAATGGCCGTCCTTATGAGGGAGCTAGGATCCACACGAGTAGCACTTGTTTTTGTGCGATTCCGATGGCGTCGGGGACAGCATGCACAGCGAGGTAGTAATACACAGTTATCAGAATAATGTGAAAAAAAAAGTCTTAAAAGACTTCGACTTATCCAGAATGGCAAGATAAGCGAGTGCTGTTCTTCCACAAGATACTGTCGCAAGCCGATGGCGGGAATGAACTGGAGGGCTGGTGACGTGACCACCCCCTTTATACTGATGTCAGTCACCTGATGTGGGGGGCAGTCCCCGGCCGAGACTGCTAGCTAGAGATTTTTCTGTGAGGTCCTGTTGCCTGGCAGCTTAGTCCTATTTGTGAGTACTTATTGCAAGAGCCTCTCTCAAAGATCTACTGTTACGGTAAGTTCTTTACGTAACTGTACTTTTCTCAAACTAGGGGCAGCAGCACTCGTTGCACCTGTCTGTGATATTCTAAATAGATCCATTCTCTTTGCTGAAGTGCCAGGTCTTTGGAAAGTGGCCGTGGTGGTCCCCCTCCATAAAGGGGGGGACCCACGCTGTGGAAAATTGTAGACCTATTTCAATTCTCTGCCCACTGGCTAAGATCCTGGAGCGGATACTGCACATTCAGCTACAATCCTACCTTGACTTGCATCATCTTCTCTCAGACTGCCAGCTGGCTTCAGGAAGGGCCATAGTACTACCACAGCTCTTATCAAATTCTCGACTGACATTCTTAATGCAAGTGATGCTGGTCTTCTAACCGGTGGAGTATTCGTTGACTTGACTAAGGCCTTCAGTCTAGTCAACCACCACCTTCTCCTTGGTAAATTGCATCAGTTAGGTCTTGATTGCTTAGCACTCGCATGGTTCCATGACTGACTCACTGGAAGATCGCAAAGGGTAAAATGGTCTGGTTCACTCTCCTCTTCAAGGCCTATCTCACACGGAGTAACCCAAGGTTCTGTTCTTGCTGTGATACTGTTCTCGCTGTTTATCATCGAACTCCCCAGCTTCTGTGGCAGTGCGTCCATGCGATTCTATGCTGATGATGCAATCTTATACTGTTCATTTAATATAGACCGGCTTAACCAAAGCCTTAACTCTGATTTCATTGTGCTTGAGATCTGGTTCTCTGACAATCACCTAATTCTAAATATGAAAAAAAGAAAAGCTGTGGTTTTTTCATAACCCGTCCCCCAAACCGCTCCAGATCAGTACAGTCAGTAGACCCCATAGAGATGGTTAGTACTTTTAAATACCTTGGGGTTCACTTAGATGCCTCCTTCTCAATGGAGCATCGTGCAGCTCGGTTTACCAAAACGGTAAACCAGAAGCTCGAGTTGTTATACCGCTTCCGCCCTCTTTTATCCAACGCCGTCTGTAAAAAGACTGCGTCAACATCCCTTCTCCTTATTTTGTTCTATGATGCCCCTCTACTAGTGTGCCACCCAATCCTCTTCCCTTGCACAGGTTCGACAACTCTATCGTAGGATTGGACGTTTTACCCTTGAAATGGACTCCAGAAAACACCACTGTGAGGCGCTGTATTCTCTTCAGTGGTCTACTTCTGACTCAAGGTTACATTTTCACTCTTTATGCCTTGTATTCAAACTTACCAAGCTCTTTAATCCCCTTGCCTAATGGGAATTGTTTACAAAAAAAGCAGGCACACTCACGCTTACATCTGCTTCCTTACCCTTATTAGCAATCCAGAAGACGCAACGCCTATCGGGTAAGCGCTCATTCACCTTCTCAGCTCCCTGCTTGGAATCCCTGCCCCACCCTATCCTCCTTCAAAAAGAGCTTACCTCTTTCCTACTAACCCCCTCCTCTGCAATTGCTTTAAATAACTCTTATAGCATCATTAATGCCTAGTATGTTACTCCGATAGATGCATCTTGTAATCCACCCGCTCACGTGTTCCTGCTATGTATATTAGTTGCACTGTTTGTTTATATATGCTTAATGTCTGATCTGTTTTAAGTTACTTACCTGGCTTTCCACTGTAATAATTTTTGAGACATTGTTAAATCTTTCTGTATTCTGTATAGTATTTATCTGTTGTACCGTGTTCACCATTGACACCCGGGTCGTCACTGAAAAAGGGACTGCGTGGTCTCAGTGGACTTACCCAGTTACCAAAATTCTAATAAATAAATAACTCGTTCTCTCACAGGTGACCCAGTTCATTGGGGTGGGGCTCGACTTCCGGCTGACAGGGTGGAGGATCTTCTTTGCCCAGTCATTTCAGATTGGGCAATCGCCCCCTGCCCGGAACGTCCTTTGCCTGCTGGGGTTCAAGGTGGCTTGCACCAATGTAGTCCCTTGAACTCGCTGGAGGATGTGCTCCCTGCAGAGGGGGCTGGCCAGCACTGTGATCACCTCGACCAACTGATCACGACACGGCAGATGTGGGACACCATCCAATGGTGGCTTGTCCTGAACCATCTTGAAGGAATCCCATTTGTTTGCCCTGAGCTGAGTGTCATTCTCACAATCGGCACCTCTCTGCTGGGCTGCCCCCCCCTCCGATTCCCGATGCCACATCAGCCTGTTGGAGCTCCATACAGTCGTCCAGGTCCAGAGAGACGACACGACCGTGCACTTCCTGAACAAGCAGGGCAGGATGCATTCCCTCCTGTTGTGCCAGGAAGCTCTCCGCACCTGGACCCTTGTTCGTGGTCTGAGCGCCAACCTTCTGGCGATTCATGTGGCCAGTGTGTCCAGCTAGCTGGTGAATGCTTTCAGTTGAGTGGGCAAGGCATCCCACAAATGGTCCCTCCACCAGGAGGTAGTAGACTGCCTGTTCTCCAGTGGGGCACTCCCCTCTTAGCCTCTTGGGAGGATGCAAAGCTGTGGTTGTTCTGTGCCCGCCCCCCCCCTCGGTGTGGGACACTGCTGGGGGATGCCTTCGTGAAGCCCTGAACCCAGGGCCTCATGTACGCCTTCCCCCCCATCCCCTGATCCACAAGATACTGATCAAGGTGTGGAGGGACAAGGTGCAGGTGATCCTCATTCAGGACTAGCCGTGCCAGTTCTGGTACCCCAGTCTCCTCAGTCGCAGGCCTCCGTGGTGATTGCCTTTCTGCCTGGATCTGCTTTCGTGCTTTCAAGGGAAGGTCCTGCATCCAGACTTTTTAAGTTCCTGCACCTGACAGCCTGGTTTCTGAGTGGCTAGAGTTCCAGGTTTTGGATCTCTCCGACAATGTTCTCCATCTTGTCATGGCCTCTTTGAAGGAGTTGACTCGCCAGTGCTATACCTTCATATGGAAGACATTTTCCATTCGAGCATTCTGACTACCTGTAGTCCCTCTCCCATTAAGGCTTCTGATCGATGGCCCTTAAGGTGCACCTGGCAGCCACCTCTGCATACCTGGCGTGGGCTGGTATGCCAACGGTGGTGCAGGAGATGGTGGTCGGTGCTTCTTCAAAGACCTTGACCACTTGTCCCCACCAGTACAGTACGTGAACCCACCACCACCACGTTGAGACTTGCTGCTGGTGTTGACAATACTCATGAGCAAGCCACTTGAACTGATGCACCTGTCGTGGAAGACCACCTTCTTGGTGGCTATTGCCTCCACCAGAAGGATCAGTGAGCTCAAGACACTTTCCCTGGAGTCTTCTTACATGGCCTTCCACAAGGACAAGGTTGTCCTCCGCCCCAACACCGAAGTTCCTCCTTGACCAGGTGATCAACCTTCCGGTGTACCAACTTCGGAGGCCGAGCATAGGCTCCATTCATTGGACTTAAGGTGAGCGCTTCCTTATCACAAAGAGCGCATGGCTGGAGTTTGGGAAGAGGTTCACCAGCTGTTTGACACCTATGCTGAAGCTGCACCTGGCAGACTATCAGCTGAGAGGACAATTGGCAGGTGGATTGTCTCCTGCATTAACCTCTGCTATAGGTTAGCTGGTAAGGAGCCTCCCTGGGCTTAGGGTTCATTCTAGCAGCCATACTGCTGTTTCCAGGGACGTTCCTATCCAGAAGATCTGCAGGGCTGCTGCCTGGAAGTCAAGCACACACTATCTCCCATTGGCCATTACCACATCGACCTTGAGTCACGCCAGGATGCTGGTTTTGGGGGCTTGGTTCTCCAGTCTTTTATTTTTTTCCTAAAAAAGGGTGTGTGCGCCTTGCCCCATCCTCTCGGAGAACTCCTAGGAGTCTTTGTGGCTAGTACACCATATCCATGTCCCTAGAAATAAGGGTTACTCACCTGTAACCATAGATCTTACTTCGCGGGGGTTCTTGCAGCAGGCAACACCGGTAGGACTAAGGCGCTAGGACCACACGGAAAACCTTTTCTAGCTAGCAGTCTACAGTGGGGGGCTGCCCCCAACGTCTGCATGCCGACGTCCACCTATAGTATAAAAGTGGTGGTCCTCCAGCTCCACCTCCGTTCTTATCCCACTGTCGGACCTTCATAGACGCTTGCTTCAGTCGACCGCCAGTTTGCTTATCATGTTTCTGCAATTTGTCTTTATTTTCGATTTTAAAATGAGTGTTTTATTTTTTTGTGCATGTTGTCTTCTCAAGCTTAGTCTTTCAACCGGTATACAAAGTGTGCTTGTGGCAAGCAGCTTCCCTCCAAGGACAGCCACTCTTTCTGCCTGCTCTGCTTCGGCCCTGACAACGACACAGATGCCTGCCAGGACTTCAACCAGGCCACACAGAGATGCTGTTTGAAGACCCTTCAAGGCTTCTTGCTTAGCTAGCCGCAATGGAGAAGGAGCTCCAGGGCAGAGGTTCTTTCTCTTCCCCAGCCTCTAGTACTGGGAAGCATAAGCACCAGGACAAGCACAGGGACCGTCCACTGTCAGCTTCCAGCTCTGTCCCTGCACAAGTAGGCGACCGACTCATCTTCTTTTCTCCCCGGTAGCCCTCACTTCTGTGGGGTTGCCTGTTTCACCGCAGTTGCCTGTTTCACCGCAGCCTACCCTTATTTCTGTCTCTGGCAGCGGCTTCTTAGGGCCCGAGATGCAGGTTCCTGCCTCTCATTCAGGGCTGGCGGCACCTCTCGAGCTGGACCGGCGTCAGCCTTCACCCATCCGACCGATGTCTGCTTTCCCGGTGTCTACACCGACAACAGCACCTCAACCATCATCACCTCAGCCAATGCCAGCAGGCCTGTCGGGCAGTCTCCAGCCACTGCCTGAGGGACTAACACCCAGACTCCCGACGCCTCCGGGGCCTTTGCTTGGGTACCTCAGGGACTGACGCCGGGGTACCCTGCGCCTTCTCAGTACCCATATGCACCTCATCACCCACCTCCTCTAGTGGATTACAGTGTGCTATTTCTCAGTCTGGTGGGCCTTCATGAAGGATAAAGAGGCCCCCTACTATGCCTCCTATAGTGATTCCGCTTCTGAAGGACTCAGGCTGGGCGGGTCCTAGCCAACCCTGTTCCCCAGTATCCTCTCCGGTTCAAACAGACTGACGCAAGGGCCACCGCCTGCCACTGACGCTGGTCCCAGAAAGTGAGCCATCCAGCAGGGATTTCTCCTCCTCTGTAGAGGACTCTGATGAACTGTTTGTTTAAATGGTTAACCAGTTGTATTGTTTACTGCTGTCGCAAGTACAACAAGCCTTTACCGGGGGCCTGGTCAAAGGCCCTTCTACTAGAGGCATGGCTGCTTGAGTTGCTTCTTTCAAGAATGTTTCCACTGCAGACGTGTGCAGCCGCCATGGGGAATTCTGTCCATACCTTTATCAGGCATTACAGTTTGGACATTGCCTCCAGGCATAGGGCTGACTTTGGCCTTGCAGTCCTTCAGGGCCTTCTTTCTTAATGGCCTGTGCCTATTATTTCCTCCTCCCTGCTGACCAGTTCGGTTCCATTTCTGCTTGGGACTCTGTCCTGCCAGTGTTGCCTACTGTAAGAGCCCCACGTAATAATTTACCGTAACAGTAGATCTTCTGGAGGCGCTCATGCAGCAGGCACTGCTTTCCTGCCCTTCTGCTCCTTGAGGGCTGCTTCTCCATTCCTGGCTTCTCTGCTTTCCTCTGTTATGAGGAACCACCTCAGTTCTCTCTATTCTGAGTCTGCCAGGATCTCCAGCGGGAGAACTGAAGTGGAGCTGGGGGACCGCCCCTTTTATACCTTAGGCAGACATCAGCGTGCTGACATTGGGGGCGGTCCTCTGCTGTAGTCTGCTAGCTAGATGTTTTCCCTTGTGGTCCTAGCGCCTGGCAGCTTAGTCCTACCGGTGTTGCCTGCTGGAAGAACTCCTCTTAAAGATCTACTGTTACAGTAAGTTCTTACGTAACTGTAATTTCTAGGAGTGGTATATAGTGTACATCCACACAACCCACCTGATGTCCCCTGGCAAGTTGCACACCAATCTTGCTTCTAGCATGTAAGATCTGATGTAACAAGGTGGTGCCGAGGAGGATACCACCAGAGTGGGTGGGAGGCGCCAGCTTGAAGATCTTCTGGACATTCTTAAAGGGGGAAGGATTCTGCCAGAAGTGTGGATGTACACCATATACCACTCCTAGAACTACGGTAACAGGTGAGTAACCCTTGTATCTTGCCTACAGTGTGTTTTCTCCTGGCTTCTTCCTGGTCCATGATGCTAGCTGAGGTGGTCAGCACTATGTACCCAAACTGACAAGATGGCAGCAAGTTGTTTTGCCATTTCTCCAGATCTCTTAGTTGAACATCAAATCTGAGGCTGATGACTCCACACTTGTTCAGTCTACCAGTGAGATTCACCACAGTTTTCCCAGCTTTGTGATCGTCAGTAATCTCAAACTTGCCAATATAGCTGTGCTTCATCATTACAGTCAGAAACCTCGTCATGATTACATTGGACTCACAATGTCTAGTTGATTTGTCTTCCTGGTCTCCGCTTCACAAAGTACATGACAGTGCTGTGTTTCAGGATAAACTTTATTTAGAAACGCATCCGCCCTCAAGCAGCCGAACATTTTTGCACGATACTTGCACTTTATCAAGGCCTTAAGAAAGAGAAAGTATTGCACAAAAACATTTGGCTGCTTGAAAGAGGGTGCGCAGGAGTTCTAAATAGTTTATTATCCTGAAACACAGTATTGCCATGTACTTTGTGAAGCAGAGACCAGGAAGCCGAGCATACTAGATATTGTGAGTACTTTTCCTTTGTTTTGGCTCTGGTCCTTAGCTGTTTGCGGAGCCACCTTTTTGACTTTTGGATGATTACTTTGGAGCCTGGCCTAATCAGAACCTGGCAATTGCCCCTTTTCTCTGCATTGTTGATGTTTTTAAGAGCATGGGCAGGAACATTCATACACACTATGGTGCATTGTTACTATGGTCACAGCCACCACCTCCACTACCGCCCATTCCAACCACTCTGCCCCTTACCTTGCCCCACTTAATTGGGTGTTTTGCCATTGCATGTTTCATTATTATTGATGTTCTAAAGTGTACCCCTTTGCCACAGCTGCAGACAGTATACAGCTTGCAAGTTGTCTGTAGGGTCAATATAAAATAAATTCCACACTAAAGATTTACCTTTTTGGTTTCGTATCATGGTGCCTGACACTATTCCGTGTACAGTCATGGGACTTGGAGGGAACTACACTGTCATGTCTTTGTTGAGCTGAATTGTTCTCATTCATACTCTTCTTCCTACTCTTGCGTTTAGCATGTGATTTTTTTTCTGCACTTGCCTCTCATGCCTTGCAGCAGTATCCTCTCCTACCCCCTCATCGCCACATGATTCAGAAGAACTGGAAGTGCTATCGTCATTATGTGGGACATAACTTGGGCTGTCCCATTCCCAATCCCCACCATCCCTAGCAGCATTCGCTGCCTCAGTATCTGAGCTTATATTTGAGGAGAATGGCTCCTTTCATGCTGCTTTAGCAGCTGGAAGTAGCCTGGCATATGTGGCAAAATGTCAAGTACCTCTACGAGTAACTCCCATCAATTCCTTTCAAAACTCTCATTTCATTGTTAACCTGCTTTTTTTTTTTTTTTTTTTTTTGTTCAGGACATTTAGTGGCAGTCCTGATGATATTGTTGCTGTGTTTTTCATTAGTGCTGTGATTCATATTGCTCATATAATTAACAGCTGCATGTGCAGCTGCACTGTGCTTTCTTGTAGTAGACTGGCAACACTGGAAAATACGAGACCTAGTAGATACAGCCGTGAAAGGATATTGTTTCACTAACTACTGCTGAGGCAGACAGTGTAGCTATGTCACAGTAATACATGACAAGGCTCCAGCACCTAACAAATAATGTAATACAGCCATAAAAGGATCTCACTAACTGCTTGCAGAGACCATGTAGCTGACCATGTCACGGTAATAAATGACTGGTTTGGGCCTCGGGCACCTAACAGTGTAATACAGCCATAAAAAGCTTTCACTAACTGCTGCGGAGACAGTGTAGCTGACTTGTGTCACAGTAATAAATGACAGGGCTCGGGACACCTAACAGTGTACAAGTCTCCCAACCCTGGCCTCCTTTCCTGTGCTGAACTGACCCCCCCCAAAATCTCCTGACCTGCACTTTAGTTTTTTGGGGTTTTTTTTTTAATCCCTCTTCTGTTCTTTCTCGTTAGTTTTTTGTTAATTGTAATCTGTGCCTGTGGTAATGGACTCACTTGTCCATGTTCCTGCCCCACTCCAAACCAGACCCTGCCCTGCATTTTTTTCTCTCTTCTAGCCTCTCTTAGTTTTGTTTTTGTATTCTGTGGTGAGTGGTCTGCACTCCTAACCCCCCGACTCTAGTCACAAGTCCTGAGCTGACCCTGGTCTAAAAGGCCATGTCTGTACTCTTGGGCCATGCTGCTCGGCTGACGTGCTGGCTAAGTAGCTAGTGACAGTGTCTGCTTCTGTTCTGTTCTCCACTGTGACGCTCACCAGCAGGCTCTCCGTTTTTATACCGGTGGCAGACATGCATTTTGATTGGTCCACACCACAGCAGCACTCACATGATTGATGGGTCTGGTTGGCTGGTCACATGATGCTGATTGCGAGGGGGGGGCAGGCAAGAGTTGTGGTTGTGCTGACAGTTCAAACAACATGAAGTCTTGCTATATTATGACAATTGCAGTTTGTCCCACCATTAGAACTGCCCCGGAGGTGAAATAGTTAAATTTCATGCCAGGCATGGAACTTGGAGCGCGAGCTTGGTTAGAGAAGCTCTGTCTGTGTAATTTCAAACTGAAACTGTCAGATTCTTTACTCCGCCTCACTGAACAGTCGCTCCGGAGATTTCTCCTACTGCTCGGTTTAAACAGTGTTTTCTCGGTTAAATTCAACCGCGAGTATTATTATTTTAACCGCAAACCGATCGGTTCAAGCTCTGTCTGTGGTATTGTAAGTAATAGACAGGTTTATTTCTGTGTGGAACTTGTAAATGTCTATCGGTTCAGTTTGAACCGATCAGGTTGTTTTAAAACTTTAAAAATCAAGCATTTAAAAGCTTTTAGAGTGCGGTTCCCGGTTCTTATCGGTTCTAAAAAACGGATTTCATTACGGTTTTCCACGACCCGTGAACGGTTGGGAACCGATAAGGGTGTCTACCTACGCTGCTGCTAAAGGGCACGCTTTTGGTTAAGGTAGCGTTGTCTGAGAAACCCAAAAGAAAACCGGGCCCACTGTTTCAACACTGTGGTGTTCAGGAAGCCTTGCCAAGGCTGACCCACACACCACATTTGTATATTGTCTGGGGTTTGACCACCTCAATTCAGACTGCCAGATTTGTAAGAATTTCCCTGCAGCCACCCTGGATAAGAGAGTTGGCAGGCTCAGGGAACGAGAGGCCAAAAAGTCCGCTGACCTGATGGCCAGCCCGGTTCGGTGCCAACCGAACCGGAGGGAGTGCCCTCTGACCAGGGCGAGACTTCCTCGGGCCAACGTAAAGCTGACTCTGAGGAGCCAGTTCCAGCAAAGAAAACTAGGAAATGAGCAGGTGTGGAGTCTAAAATTCCTTCTCCAACTGCTGCAGAGATAGCAAGAGCTATACAAATTGTCCAGTCACTTTCTCCGGTTCCGTCCGAACCGCCACTGTCTGGTAAAAGGTCGGTTCGGCCGGTTCCACCGGTTCAAGAATATGATTTAGAAGAGTTTTACGAACCAGAGGGAGGGGAGGATGATTATGAACAGTATGAATGTGACTTTGAGAGTCTGGGTGTGCCCATTGAACCGGACATCTCCCCAGACAGACCTTTAGAATCTCTCCCTACGCTTTCTGAGTCCCCTTCTCACTTTATGTTTTATAAAAAGGTTGCTGAAACCCTCCAGCTCCCATTGGAGGAAGCTGTGGATGAGCAAGAGGAACCTGATTTTGTAGAAATGATGGATATCCCAGAGTCTAGGAGATTGTCTATCTCCTTACATAAGTCATTTAGGAAACAAACAATAACAATTTTAAAAGCTCCTAATTCTGTGCCTCCTGTGGACAAGAAGATGGACAGGAGGTACACTTTGTCAGGTCCTGATACAGAATTCCTGTCACAGCAATGCAGTCATGTTGGAGTAGTTCAGGCTGCAGCCTGTGATAAGGCTAATATTCCCTTGGCTTCACATCCTTCTGACAAGGACTCCAGGAAGATTGATGCCATGGCTAAAAAACAATACATGGCAGCGTCCTTGGTACTCAGGCAAGCAAATTACATGGTTTATGTGGCAAGATACCAAAAATCTAGATGGGACACTGTCATGGCTTTGGCCAAACAGACCCCTGGCCAGCTTGCTAAGGAGCTGGAACAGGTGGCTGCTGATGGAATTGCGGCATCCAAGGTGCAGTTCCATGCTGCTGTGGATTTTAATGATGTATCCTCTAGAGTCATGGCTACATCTGTGGCTTTTCGTAGGTTGGCTTGGCTCAGGTGTACTAGCTTGTCACAGGATACCCAGACTAAGGCTATGGATTTTCCTGTGGTAGGAAATTTCTGTTTGGGAGCAGACAGAGAATTATATGAAAAAATGGATGAATATAGGACAACCTATAAGAGTGCTCAGGCCAAGGATGACGGCATGCTACTCTCAGAGGCAGACCCCAGGGGTAGAGGAGTGCCTTTTCACAGGCCTTTTACCAAACCCAGGCCTCCTCTGCTTATGCTCAGAGGAGGTTCTTCAGAGGAGAGGCAGGCAGGGTGCAAGCAGGCCTGCTCCCACCCCTCAGCCTAAAGCCCCTGCCAAGCAGGCACCCTGATGGGGTGCCCAGGGCCGATTCTCCATTACCTGTAGGGGGCAGGTTGGCTTACTTCGTTCAGAACTGGGAGTCTCAGACTCAGAACATCAGACAAGTGGGTCCTGGAAGTAGTAAGCCGGGGTCTGGTTCTCAGCTTCAAAAAATTTCCAAAGATGAGAATCAGATCTTTTCCACCTGCAAACCCTCTAGAGACCTTTGCCTTAGAAACAGAAGTCTCAACCCTCCTGGCTCTCAGAGCTGTAGAAAGGGTTTCTCCCCTACACCAGGGCAAGGGTCTGTACTCCAGGTACTTCCTTACCCCAAAAAAGACAGGAGAATGGCGGCCCATCTTGGACCTAAGATATCTAAACAAGCATCTTTTGAAATCAAAATTCAAAATGGTGACTCTGGCAATGATTTTACCTTCTCTAAGGCCAGGGGACTGGCTAGCTTCCCTGGACCTCAAGGATGCCTATTTCCATGTTCTCATCAGAAGCTCCCACCGAAAGTACCTCAGATTCGAACTGCCCTCAGGCCATTACCAGTTCAGAGCAATGCCCTTCGGCCTTACCTCTGCCCCAAGGGTATTCACAAAATGTCTAGCAGTAGCAGTTGCTCATTTAAGAAGGCAAAAGATTGCCATCTTTCCCTACCTAGACGACTGGCTCATTGTAGGTCAGTCTCCAGATCAGGTCAGATCACACCTGCAAGTTACCCAGCAGCTGCTCACCTATCTGGGTTTTCTTCTCAACCTTCCAAAGTCTGTTCTGGAACCTGTCCAGGTACTCACCTTTATAGGTGCAGAATTGGACACAAAGCAGGCCAGAGCCTTCCTGCCCCTAGAAAGGGTAAGGAACCTAGTGGCCCTGGCCTCCTCCTTCACCCTGCAGGTCTCTCGACCAGCAAGGCACTTCTTACAGCTACTAGGACACATGGCTGCTTCCACAGTTGTAGTGCAAGGAGCAAGGTTTCAGATGAGGGACATTCAGTTTCATTTGAGAGCCTTCTGGTCCCAAAGGAAAGATCCCCTTTCCAAGTTGATCCCAGTGACCCGAACCCTGATCCAGGCCCTTCAGTGGTGGCAGGATCAGAGCAATTTGAGACTAGGGGTCCCTTCATCCCCTATCTCACTCCTTGACCCTTACTACAGATCGTCCCTTCTGGGTTGGGAGCTCACATGGGCGACCTCTCCACCCAGGGAGTGTGGTCCCTCAGGAATCTCTGCTCCACATCAATTTGCTGGAGCTCAGAGCTGTTTTTCTAGCACTTCAGGTGTTTTCTGCATCTGTTCAGAACAAAGTGGTACAAGTCAGAACAGACAACACCACTACAATGTGGTACATCAACAAACAAGGGGCACTCGGTCTTGACCTTGTGCACGAGGCAATGAAGTTGTGGTCTCTGGCTTATTCCCTGAACACTTCCTCATAGCAGTTCACCTCCCAGGAAAGGACAATGTCCTGGCAGATGCGCTCAACAGGATTTCCCAGGGCCATCACGAATGGTCTTTGGATCCCCAAGTACTGGGGATAGTTTTTGCCAGATGGGGCACCCCTCAGATAGATCTTTTCGCAGCCCCAGACAATCACTAACTTCCACTGTTTTGTTGCAGGCCCCCAGTGATGGGCTAAGTCCCCCTGGATGCCTTTCTCCTAGATTGGGAAGGGAAGTTTCTATACGCCTTTCCCCCCCTCTCTCCTATTCAAGGTGCTAGTCAAAATCAGGTCCCAGCCTTGCAGGATGATTCTGATTGCTCCAGATTGGGCCAGGCAGCCCTGGTACCCACTCCTTCTGTTTTTAGCAGTCCATCTTCCCCTGTGTCTCCCCAGGAATCACAACCTGTTAACCTGTGCCCAGGGGAGAGTTTGGTATCCGAATCTCAAATCCCTCAACCTCAAGGCTTGTCTCTTGAGGAGTTAGAATTTGCTGACCTACACCTTTCTCAAGGTGTTCTTGAAATCCTGAAGGCTTCTAGGAAGCCTTCCACTAATGCTGCTTATAACTCTAAATGGAAAAGGTTTTCCATCTGGTGTTCTGGGAAACATATTTCCCCGGAATCTGCTGACTTGCCCATTGTTTTGGACTATATGGTCCATCTTAATTCTTTGGGTCTGAGACCAGCTACCCTGAAAGTACACTTGGCAGCTGTCTCTGCCTTTATTTCAGCAGGAAAGCCCTCCTCTCTTTCCGCTCACCCTGTATTTTCCAAATTTTTTAAAGGATTACTTCATACTAATCCACCTTTCAGGGACCCGGCCCCTGCCTGGGATCTTAATGTTTGCATTGCTCAGTTGATGCAACCCCCCTTTGAACCTCTGTCTTCTGCAGAGCTTAAGTACTTGACTTGGAAAACTGTTTTTCTAGTAGCTATCACTTCTGCCAGGCGCGTGAGTTACAAGCTTTGTCAGTAGAGACTGACTTTATTTCCTTCCACAGGGATAAGGTAGTCCTTAGGACTAACAGGAAGTTTTTGCCTGTTAGTTTCAGATTTCCATCTTAACCAATCTATCTCCCTTCCAGTGTTCTTCACTGACCATTCCTCCTCTGGTGAGAGGAGGTTGCACAGTTTAGATGTTAAGAGGGCCCTAAGTTACTATATAGAGCGTACCAAGGGTCACAGGTTCAAATCCCTCCAACTTTTTCTCACTTATGGTGAGGTTGGGAAAGGGAAACCTGCCACTAAGAGATCCATTGCCAGGTGGATTGTCTCTTGTATCCAATTTTATCAAAAACTGGGAAAGTTCCCCTTCAGGCCTGAGGGCTCACTCTACCAGAGGTACAGCCACGTCTCTAGCTGCTGCCAGAGACATCCCTATTTTAGAGATATGTCAAGCAGCTACTTGGAAAGCAGTACACTTTACGCAAGCATTACTCCTGGATGTCCAGGCCAGGAGGGATGCCGGTTTGCTGCACAGCCGTGCTTCAGAGCCTATTCCCTAAGTAGGTTCTGTCCTCCTCCATGGAGGTACTGCTGTGTAGTCTGCAATTGTCATAATATAGCAAGACTTCATGTTGTTTGAAGAAAATTACTCACCTTAGTAATGTTGTTTCTTCTAATTGAGTCTTGCTATATTATGACCTCCCAGCCTGCCCCTCTCAGAACTTCTACTTGGGTATGGGGTGGGCTGTCCAGTGTGGGCACTTGTTTATGCCCATTTTATGTTTTTTCCACCCTTTTTTCTTGGGGTTTTGGGGTGTTGTGTTTTGTTTTACCTTTTCTTATCTTATTTTCTGGCCCCTGACTTGAGTCTTTGTGTTGGGACCAGGAATATGTGTTAATATTTAGGTAGCCAGTTGGCTAGTGTAGGTTACAGCTTCCGCACAGAACCTTAGTGAGTTTTGCTCGTAAAGATCTGACAGTTTCAGTTTGAAATTACACAGACAGAGCTTCTCTAACCGAGCTCGCGCTCCCAAGTTCCATGCCTGGCATGGAATTTAACTATTTCACCTCCGGGGCAGTTCTAATGGTGGGACAAACTGCAATTGTCATAATATAGCAAGACTCCATTAGAAGAAACAACATTACTAAGGCGAGTAATTTTTTCTTTTTGCTGCTCCCACTCACTCACTCCCTGACATACCCTGCACCTCCTCCCCAAAATGAATTACCTGCCCCAAATATCCGACCCGTAACTACAACTAAAATGCTGGGTTGGGGTAGTAATTTACCCAAACTACCCAACCCGGCTAAAAAAAAAAAAAATGGAGATGCCCAGACCACCCGATCTAGCTACCCATCAGGTAGCCCATGCCTAATGAAAACCATATTTGATGGCACGCACCTTTTGTTACAAATGTAAAATAAAATGCTAATGCAAATTTAGAATGGGTGATTCTTGCAAAACTGTGTAAATGAGTAACCATCACCATAAACACGCTTCTTTAATACATTTTGACAGACCTGAGCTAGCCGTGCATATATTGCTCTCATACTAACAAAAGATGTCAGTGTTCCTTGCCACAGAGCATGTCCTACTGTAACATCCATAGGATGCACTGTTGTGCACTATTCCTGTCCATTAATCCTGACCTCAAGATGTTCACCGTCTCAGTTGTGTCAGCACAGAAACCAGTCAACTCAGCCTAACCACAGCAGGCACTGAGCATGTTTTGTGAATGTCACTGACTGTGGGAAGTCAAGCAATCTCCCCAACACCACAGGTACATTGGTATGAAAAACAAATTAAGTGGAGCACAGGACGTTGGAGGGAGACGCATATTCCTTAACCTACATGATCCTTACGGAAGAAAATATCTTAATTTTGTCTTACTTATTTATTGAGAGTTTTACAGACTCGGTTTTAACATTTGGGCCGAGGAACACACATTTTATTCATAATTATGGTGTTTTAGAAAGCTGCCTTGTGCTCTTCTACAAAGGCAGTTGTTTCATTAATTTCAAGTGATGACATCCATATTTCTTGTGCTGTCGAGTTTTTGTACATCCAAGTTTGTTTTGTATGTGATGTATAGCTTTGTTCACTTTTATTACTGTACACTTGCCAGTTATTTCTGTGCATGACAGTGCTGGAAGATGTTGCAGCTGTCTCTTGTCACGAGCATCTGTCTGATGTATATATACTTCACTACCCATAATGAAGAGGTTGGAAACAACTGCTCCATAGCTGTTGGGGGGGGGACTATATTTGCCATTAGAATTCATCATTGTGGGGGAAGGCTGCACCATTATTACCCCAGTCAATAAGAGAAGTATTTACGTCTCCAGCACTGTAGCCCACTTTCGCTGTATTCGGCCTTAGAAAATTCAAACAAAAGTAGAAGCCTGTAGTAGTAAATAACTGTTCATTTCTAATCTATTGATTACTCATTCCTGTCATTGATTGGATGTCGTCTCTCTTCAGCGGTGTGATCTTTGGCTACTGCTTTGTTTTTGTCTTCACTCTAGTACAGACTGGTCAGGGTGTGGTGTTCCACTCCACCTCCCCATCCTCTGTGATATTACAGGCAGGGAAGGGAGTGTTGGAACAAGGCAAAAATCTGTTAATGTTTTCTGTTGTATTTTATTATAATGGGTTAATTGTTCTTAAAATGAAATGGCATGTTTATATTGCATCTCCAGCACCTGGAGTATTTTTTTTTTTTATTCTCTAGTACAGCAGCAGATTCTCTAATAATCATGTCCTTTTCCCTGTGACTCTAGTTGGTGGTCCAGATGCCTACCCCTTTCAGTTCGCTTCCACAGCCTTCTCAGAGTCCTGGCCCAACAAACCATACTATAGATTGAACAGGGGTAGACATGAAAAGCCTGTGGCTATTAATAAGTTGTTCTTGGGCCACCAGTCTCTTTTGTGATGGTAGCCATGATGGCTCCCTCCACCCCTCAGGAAGCCTTGATGTAGAATTTACTGCTATTATGGGAGCAGCCAGTCTGCCGTCACTAAGTTTAGCATTTTGCGTTTTGAAAACTAACACAATTTAAAAATTAATCAGGAATTCCATTGTGTTGAAATCTTATTTTTGTCTATTAATTTTAGTGACGTTACTAAATCTGTTCATTTGGTAGTTATGCTGGCCACAGGGGTGAAAAACTGTTTCTACCCACCTGCACACAAATGAACACTTGAACCGCATGCACTTTTGGGTATTGTAAATGTGAACTGTTAAATTCAGAGAAGTGGGGGGGAAGGGGGGCCTGTGTTCCATCAGACCTGGTGAATGTGGTCATGGAGTGCCAGCACAGGATCCTGGCAGTGCCCAGAAGAGATAGAGACTGATGGTGCAGTATGCCACCAAAACCTCAGATCCTGGACATGTGCAGTTAGTCCTGTGCCCTCCTGTGAAAGGATGACGATGTTGATCACAAATACTGCTCCCTGTGAGGATATACTAGTGTAGACTAGACTGCAGATTTACATGAGCCTTTTGTGCACAAAGCATTTATTAAGCACTTTACAAAGCAGCGATTTCAATGCTGGTGGTGCAGTGACTACAGGGAATCATACCAGCAAAGCACAATGCAAAACAGCATGGTGGACAGCCTTTCCAGGGAAGATGCTCCACAGGACTGAGTCAGTCTAGAGCAGATTACCCTCTAGTTCTCTTTTCGGATTAAGAGATGCTTTTGCAAAGTTACAGAAGTGGTGGTCACTGGATAAACTGAAAGTTTCTGTCTCAAGTGTGGTCAGACCCTTATTTTTTTTTTTTTTATATTTTAGAAGCATTAAATGTATTAGTGTGGGAAAAGTTGCACCATACCTGGCATGTGTATAAAGAGGGTCAGAGTGCTGGTGGTTCCATCACTTTTTGCCAGTTCTAACAAAACTGTCTTCAAGCTGTAGATAACTGAAGGGCTTCAGTCCACAGTGTGTATAGTTTCTCATTTTGTGATTTCCTTGTTTAGTTAACTGCCTAGATTGTAAGAAAGGGGTGAATAAACAGAAATAAAGCACCTGTGCCAGACCTTTTATATATTAGGGGGTCGGGGTGACAGCAGCAGGCACCTACAAGCCACGACACCTGTCATGTATCCAATATTAGTCTCTCCTGATTGTATTTTGCTGTCCCTAATGGCCACCAGGACCCCAGTTTCCTTATGGATTCTCTTGTGTAACTGCCACTACCCTGTTCTTTGAATCTCCTACATGCCCAGCCCTTTATTAGCACGAGCACCAAACAGTTGAGAGTATTTTTAAATAAAGTTTATAAAGATTATATTATATAGAGATATATAAATATATATATATATATATAAATCACCTTAATGTACTTTTTTTGTATAGTGTGTATTTTCCCTATAAAGTAATGACTTGCATTGTTCATGGTATTTTCTGAAGGAATAAGTAAATAAAATTCAGGATGAGATACCTTAACCAGCTTGCAAGTGATGTTCCTTTATTGGTTCCAAAGATGGAACTGTGTTTCAGAGCTGTGATTAAAGAAACCACTTGTCACCTTGCGGAGAGGTACAGGTCTTTTTAGGGTGGGTGGTTTAAAGAAGAAACTACCATTGGGATGAAGTATTGGAAATTCTTATAAGGGAATGAGAAGTGGAAGGACTCATGTTGACATAAATGGTGTTGAGAGGGCAGACCCGATACTGTGGTGTCAGTTGCCACTTCTCATGTTGACACTCTAGATTCACATCATGAGCCTATAATATCTGATTCTAAAGACGTGGATATGTTGTTCTATCCACACATTCTAGCAATGTCCTTTTCCCCTTAAGAAGTGCTGGAAAGTCTTCAAGCTGGCTCCTCCCACCCACCCAGGTGGTAACTCCCCTAGTACCACCCCGTGACACCAGTTCTTACTTTCTGCTTGGAATAGGTTCCCTCTTTACCGCTCTGTGTTTCTGATGCCCTAAAACCTTAGTTTTGTGAATTTCTTTGATTTAAGTCTCTTCTTGCTGCTTCCATGGATGACAAAAAGTCCGCTCCAGGGTTCAGTTTTGCGGTTGCGGGCAGATGATGTCGCGGTCTGCCTCGAACATCTACTGCCTAGGCCACGAGCACAATGTGCAGGCCTGCTATTACTATTGCACCTTTTTACCTTCGTCCTTGGAGGACTGCTTAGCCCACTTGCTCCTTGGAAAACCGAGTGATCAGGACCCTCTTGTCCATTCTAAGGACGCTCGGAAGACTGTTTCCACGGCTGCGAGTTCTGCTGAGCAGTTGCTATGGAAGAAGTGGCCTGCGCTGCGGCCCACTCTTATGCTTCGGCCTTTGCGTCGCTGCACTTGGGGGCATCACTTTTGAGCACTTTCCAAGAACTTTGTCAATCTCTCCCTACTGGGGGGTGAGATACTAACAATAACAAAAATGGAAAGGGACCTGGGGGTAGTCATATCAGATGACCTAAAGGTGGGCAAGCAATGTGAGAGGGCAGCAAGGAGGGCTGGGGGATACTGGGATGCATAGGGAGAGGCATCACCAGCAGAAAACAAGAAGTTCTAGGGACATGGATATGTTGTTCATCCACACTTATTGGCAGGTTCCTTGCCGCTTTAAATCTTGCGGAAGGTCTTCAGGCTGGCTCCTCCCACCCACCGGGTGGTAGAACTCTCTGCTCCGCCCCTTGGCGCCAGATCTTCCTTACCGCTTGGAAGCTCAGGTTCCCTCATGCTGCGTTTAAGACTAGTTCCTAATTCTTGAAGTTCGAAATCAGAAAGTTTTTGCTAAAAGACTTGGTCTTCTTCTCCTCATGGCTCGATGGACAAATCGACTCCGGTTTTGGAGGTGCCCTTGCGGGTAGAAGATGTCTAGGGCGGATCTGCACTCACGTCGTCTACTGCCTGGGCCTTGAGCACGACCCGCAGGCCTGCGACTTGTGCTCGTCCTTTTCGGCCTACGTCCTTGAAGACCGTGCTGCCCGATTACAACTGGGGCGCCCCGAGAAAAGAATTCCACGGTGAAATCTAAAGAGGCCCAATTGGCGGTGTCCGCGGCGTCGGGCTCGGCGGATCCGCTCGAGCAGATGATCGCCCTCGAAGATGAGGCAGCGCGGGCCGCTTCTGCCTCTGCTGCGGCATTTGTCCCGCTCTCTCTCGGTGCCTCGTACTCGGCTTCTTTTAAGGAGCTTTGTCTGACCCTCTCGACCAAAGGTGAGGTCCAACTTCTTCGGGACCTTTTTCCAGGTCCAAAAAGAGCAAAAGTAAGTCTCTCCGTCGACGCTCTTGGGAGCGGGAAAGATCCTCCTCCCTTGTCGACAGTCGACTTCGATTCGACCCTCAGCCCGGCCACTGGCTTCATGGTGTCCCGTCAGGCCAGTTGGCCGAGACTCCGTCGACTCGGTCGAGATTTTTCTCGACCCGTTAGATGGGTTGTCGGCTGGAGAAGCTGAGAATCCCCTCTCCCCGGTTCCCCCGGTGGGAGTTGAGGATCCCGTCGGCTCGTCTGTGCCTCCGGTTCCGGAGCCTTCGGTGGGATCGTCCGAGCCGAGGGGAGTGCCGATTTCCGACACTTCTCCTCGCCTTCCTCGGCCTAGTCGAGACTCTCTGTCTCGGACATCCTCGTGGTCCAACCGATCCCGCCGCCATAGGCGGTCTTGGCACCGCGGCAAGTGGCGCCGCCGCTCTTCCTCGGACGAGGGGAGGCTTCGGCGCAAGTTGCGTCGGAAGTACGAGGAACTCATGTGGCAACAGCTCCTTTTGACTGGGAATAAGCCGACCTAGTCGTCTTCCCCGGCCATTAAGTGGCTGTCACCAGAGCAGCCGAAACAACCCCTCGTTGTAGTCGAGGAGCCTGTTCTCAGGCCGGTTGTTCGGCCAATTCCAGCTGCCCCACCGATTCTGGTGGAACCTCCGCCTCCACAGCCATTAGTTGGGGCTCCGACCAAAATTCTCGGTCGGCCTTGGGTTTCCCCATAGGCTGTCTGTCACCCTCACTCCGATAAACCTCGGCAGGTGGAGGGGTGGCTCAGGAGCCGAGCAGCTCTTTGAGGACTCTTCTGAGTCGATGATAGTTCCTCCCTCTTCTCCAAGCGCATGGACTTGGAGTCCTCAGGAAGGGCAGTCAGTGGGCGATAGCCCTACGTCCTTCTTAGGGTTGCTTGACTCATCTCGGAGTCCACGGGATGAAGCTTCGAATCCGTTTCTAAATGGGCCAGGTATCCCCTCACGGAGATTCTGGACCAAGGGATTCTCCCTACGGAGGCCTTTCCGGTGGCGAAGCCATGGTAGGTCCGGCCTTGGAACTTTGGCAGCGTCCTGCTTCCTGCCCTCGCCTTGACCAGGTTGGCCAGGAAGTATCACGGGTCCCCAGTTCCCTGTCTGGTTTTCGGAACACCCCTCGGCCGGGGGTTGGTTACCGACAGGCGTTCCGGCGTGCCAGGGATGTGGACAAACCTCCTGACAAGGAATCCAAGAAATTGGATTATGCGGGTGAAAGTCATGCTCGTCCTCTCTCGTTCCGTCAGGCCAGTTCGGCCGTCCTCATGGCACATTTTTCACGCCCTGTTGGGCTCCTGGATGAGGTTGTCCCTCATCTTCCCGCAGATCTGCAGACTATGGTCAGGTAGGTGCGGGACCAGGGCAGTGGCCAAACAGCAGCTCCAGACTGCGTTAGACATCGGGGACTCGTGCCAGGTCTGTGGTGGCCGCAGTGGCCATGCGTCATGGGGCTTGGCTGAGGATATCCACCTTTACCTCGGATACCCAGCACAAGTTGGCGGATGTTCCCTTTTTGGGGACTGACCTCTTCGGCCCTGGGGTGGAAGGTCACCTGCAGAGGATCAAGAAGTCCAATGCTACTTTGGACTCTGTCTCTTCCGCTCAGAAGGACAAAGGCCACAAGCCACAGCCTAAGCAATTTCGTCCTTCTGCGCCCGTGGCGCGCCCGGCCCAGCAACATCAGGGCCAGCAAGCTCGAGCTTGGTATCCCAAACCCAAGCCGTCGGCTTCCTCCAACAGGAAGCAGGGAGGTAAAGGCCCAGGAGGTCCCTCGGCCGGTCCCTCCTCCAAGCCTGCCCAGTGACGGGCTGAGGGGTGTCGCCCCCATCCCTGTCACCTCACCCCTGGTTCCCATTAGGAGGATGGCTCGAACACTTCCTTTCCGCCTGGTCCGTTGTTACACGGACAGGTGGGTACTGGAGGTGGTGGAAAGGCCTACCTCTAGAATTCGAGGCAGGCCCCGCCCTTCCAGAGCCGTCTCACCTCGGGGTCCATGCCCTCACTGGCGGCTCGTCAGGCCGACGTCTCTCTTCCTCCAAAGGAGGTGATCCGCAGTGAGGACCCCCCTTTAGACCGGGGTTCGTGTCCAGGTATTTCCTGGTTCCGAAGCGGACAGGGGCTGGCCCCATTCTCCAGCCTACGACCTGAACAAGTTCCTAAGGTCGGACCTTCAGAATGGTCACTCTGGTGCAGATAATACCATCTCTGGAACACAGCGTGTGGTTCTGCTCTCTGGACCCACAGGGCCGCGTTCTTCACGTCCCTATCCGTCCGTCACATCGGAGATTCCTCCGCTTTCAAGCGGAAGGATCCCTCTTCAAGTTCCAAGCCATGCCCTTCAGCTTATCTCCAGCTCCCAGGGTCTTCACCAAATGCATGGCAGTGGTGACAGCATTCCTGCGGCGCTGAGGGGTCCGGGTGTACCCTTACCTGGACGATCGGCTGATAGCAGCCCCGTCCAGAGATCTGGCCCTCCAGGTTTGCTCTCAAGTCGGCCTTCTCATCAACGAGGCCAAGTCGGACTTCAGGGCGAAGCAGGTGATCCTGTTCCGCCGAGCCGACACGGCTCCGCGGACAGGGCGAGGTTCTTACCCTCCTTTGCCCAGTCATTTCTGGTTGGGCAATGCGCCCTACCCGGGACTTCCTCGCCTCCTGGGTCTCATGGCCTGTACCAGCGTGGTCCATTGGGCAGCTGGCACATGCCCCTCTAGTGAGGACTGGCCAGCGGTGGTCCTGGCAGCTGCGATCCATTGGACCAGCTAGTGACAGTGACCCAGGAGATGTGGGCAGCTCTCCAGTGGTGGACCGTTCCATCCCATCTGCAGGAGGGCATCCCGTTTGTCCCTCGAGCCGACCCGTCTCTCTATCGACCCGATGCCTCTCTGATGGGTTGGGGTGCCTCTGGGGAACACCAGTGCATGGCCTCTGGTCCCAGCGGGACTCCGATGCCACATCATCCCTGCTGGAGCTCCGAGCGGTCCGCCTAGCTCTCACCGCCTTTGCTCCGTTCTCCAGGGGTCAAGTGGTCAAGTCCAGGGACAATACCACGACCATGTACTACCTGAACCTCCAGGCGGGGCCGGCTCCATGCTTCTGTGCAAGGAAGCTCTCCGCATTTGGTCACTCGTCGCAGCCTGGAGGCAGATCTCTAGCCATTCATGTGGCAGGGCCTCAACACCCTGGCCGATGCCTGAGCCGGATGGGGCTGCATCTCACGAGTGGTCTCTCCTGCGAGGTAGTACAAGATCTGTTCTCCCACTGGGGCACCTCAGGTGGACCTGTTTGCCTCAGGGAGAATCTTGAACTGAGGCTGTTTCATGCCCGCCCCCAGCAGGGCTCGCTGCAGGGGATGCCTTCTCGAGGCTGTGGACCCCGGGCCTCATTTCGCCTTTCCCCATTTCCCTTGATTCACAAGGTGCTTCTCAAGACAAGGAGGACAAAGGCGCCAGGTGATTCTGATAGCCCCAGACTGGCCCGGGTTCTGGTACCCAATCTCCTCAACCTCAGCTACAGGCTCCCAAGGCAGCTTCCAGCTCGCGGACCTGCTCTGTCAATCAGGGAAGGTGTTCCATCGGACCTTCAATCCCTGCACCTGAGCCTGGTTCCTTGGCTAGAGTTCCAGCCCTAGGGTTTTCAGCATGAGGTCCTCAATGTTGTTGAGCGTCCACGTAAGTCGACCAAATGCTATGCCTTCAAATGGAAGAGGTTTTCCATTTAGTGTCAGAGTGAGGCTTGGACCCTTCCTCCTGTTCTTTGGCAAGCATTTTGGACTATTTATGGTCCCTTTCTAGTCAAGGGCCTAGGTCGGCGACCTAAAGGTGCACCTGGCAGCCATCTCTGCTTACGGTAGCGGGCAGGGGCAGTCGGTGGCGCAGGAGAGAAGGTAGTCTGGCGCTTTCAAAGGCCTTGATCACATTTCCCCTCGGTCGCGAGAACCTCCACCTCCGTGGGATTCCTGCTGGTGACAGGCAGAAGCTCATGAGCAAGCCATTAGAACCAATGCAGAGTGTGAACTCTCTCTCACCTGTCGTGGAAGACCGCCTTCTTGGTGGCTATACGTCAGTCAGAAGGATGGGAAACTCCAGGCGCTCTGCATTGAGTCTCCTTACCTGGTCTTCCACAGGGACAAGGTTGTCCTCGCCCCCACCGAAATTCCTTCCGAAGGTGGTGTGGAGTTTCACCTTAACCAGGTGTTGACTCTGCCGGTGTTCTACCCCAATCACACCTCGGAGGCCAGATACAGGCTCCATACTTTGGACCTAGAGGCGCTCGCTTACTATAAGGCGGCGCAGCTGAAATTCGAGGAGAGGATTCGCCCAGCTGTTTGTCTCGCTGAAAGCCGCACCTGGCAGACCTACAGCCAAGCGGACGATAAGCGGGTGGGTCACCTCCTGCATAGATCGCTGCTATAAGTTGGGGCATGGAGCCTCCCAGAGGATAAGAGCTCATTCTACCGTCCTGCTGCCATCGGTGGCTGCTTCAGGGGCGTCCTATCCAGGAAATCTGCAGGGCTGCTACCTGATCAGCACACACCTTTATTACCCATACATCGACCTTGAGTCACGCGGGATGCTGGTTTTGGGGCCTCGGTTCTCAGTCTTTATTCCCTAAGTAGGGGTGTGCCTTGCCTCCCTCCTCCCGGAGAACTGCTGGAGTCTGCCAATAAGTGTGGATGAACAACATATCCATGTCCTAGAAATACAGGTTACTCACCTGTAACAGGAGTTCTAGGAATGGTACATATTGTTCATCCACCATTCCTGACCTCTGACTTCAATGCAACCTGAGCTTCCAGCGGGCAGATCTGGCGTCATGGGGCGGGCCGGGTTTTACCACCTGGGTGGGTGGGAGGCCAGCTGAAGACCTTCCGGCAAGATTTAAGCGGCAGGAACCTGCCAGACAGTGTGGATGAACAACATATACCATTCCTGGAACTCCTGTTACCGGTGGTAACATGTATTTCTAGGGACATGGATATGTTGTTCATCCACACTCAATAACGAAATATCCTTGCAGCTTACAAACTGCGAGAAAATCTTCAACACTCTCCACCCACCAGTCAATGTAACTCTCGGCTCCATCAACCATCGATATCACCGCCCGAGCTCAGGTTCCCCTCATAACGTTCTGCGTTTGAGACTGGTTCCTATTTTTTCCGTTTTGCGGTTAAAAAATAAATTTTAGAAAAATACTTCAGTCTTGGAGTCCCTCGCGGCTGCGATGGACCGTCGACTCGGATTTGAATGCCCATGCGGGTAGAAAGATGTCTCGGACGGATCCACACTCCGCGTGTCTACTGCTTAGGCCTTGAGCCGCGACCGCGGAAACTTGCGAGCCTGTGCTCATCTTTCTCGGCCCTGCGTCCTCGAGGCCGTGCTGCCCGATTACAACTGGGCGTCCGAGCGTTCCCTCGGTGAAGTCAAGGAGGCCGGTTGGCGGTGTCCCGCGGCGGTGGGCTCGGCGGATCAGCTCGGCCGGATGGTCGCCCTCGAAGAGGAGAAGCGGCTGCCAGCCATCTTCCTCGGCAGCGGCATTTATCCGCTCTCTGGGTTCTTCCTCACGACTTCTTTTAAGGAGCTTTGTCTGCCCTCCACTAAGGGAGAAGACCTCGTCTACTGGACCTTATTCGGTCAAAAGGACAGGGGTAAGTCCTCAGTCGATGCTCTTGGGGCGGGAAGGTCCCTCTCCCGAGTGATCGACCGTCGGCTTCAGTCGACCGCTCGGCCGACCACTGGCCTCACGGTGTCCCGTCAGGTCAGTTGACGAGACTCCACCGGCAGTCGAGATTTTCTCGACCCGTTGGACGGGCTGTAGCCTTTAGCAGCCGAATTCCCTCTCCCGGTTCCCGGAGGAGTTAGGGATCCGATGGGCTCGCCTGTGCCTCGGTTCGGAGCCCTCGGATGGACCATCCGGGCGAAGAGTGCGGTTCGGCCGACACCTCCCGCACCGACCTCGGAAATTCCGGGACTCACGGTCTCGGACTTCCTCGCGATCCAGCCGATCCCCGTCATGGCGGTCTCGGTCTCGGCACTGATGGCGGCGTCACCGCTTCGTCCTCGTCCTCCTCCTCTGACGAGGCTTCGGCGTAAATTACGTCGGCCAGTGCGAGACCTCATGTTGCAACAACTCTTCCTGGCGAGGAAAGCCGCCCGTCGCCTTCCCGGCCATTAAATAACTGTCACGGAGCCGGCCGACACAGCCCCTCGACTTATCCGAGGGGCCTATACCCAGGCGGTTGTTCGGTCCAAAACCAGCTGCTCCACCGATTCCAGTGGAACCTCCAGCCTCCACAGCCACCTATTGGGGCTCCGACCAAAGTTCTCGGTCAGCTAAGGTCTACCCATCGGCGTGCCAGTTACCCTCACTCCCGACCGACCTCGGCAGGTGAAGGGTGGCTCAGGCCAGAGGCAGCTCTTCGAGGACTCTTCCAGTCCGAAGATGATTCCTCCTTTTTCTCCAAGCGACTGGACTTGGAGTCTTCAGGAGGTCAGTCAATGGACGATAGCCCGTCAGTCGCTCTGGGACTGCTTCCGGCTCATCTCGGAGTCCACCGGGATGGAGCTCGAACCGTTTCCAAAGCGGGCAGGTATCCCCTCACGGAGATTCTGGACCGGGGGATTCTCCGGCGGAGGCCTTTCGGTGGCGAGGCCATAGTGGGTCTGGCACTGGAGCACTGGCAGCGCCCTGCTTCCTGCCCTGCGCCTTGACCAGGATGGCCAGGAAGTATGCGGTCCCTACGGTTCCTTGTCTGGTTTTTCGAAACACCCCTCTGCTGAAGGGTTGGTTACCGACAGCGTTTTCCGGCGCGCCGGCAAGCAGGGATGTGGACAAACCTCCTGACAAGGAGTCCAAGAAATTGGACTATGTCGGGCGAAAAGTCTACGCTGTCCTCTCTCGGCCTTCGCCAGGTCAGTTGGCCCGTCCTCATGGCACATTTTCTCATACCCTGTTGGGCTCCTGGATGAGGTCATCCTCATCTTCCCGCCGATCTGCAGACTCACGGTTAAGCAGGGTGGGCACAGGAGCAGGAGCAGTGGCCAAACAGCAGCTCCAGACTGCTTTGGATATAGGGGACTCCTGTGCCAGATGGGTGAAGCGACGCAGTGGCTATGCGTCTAGGGCTTGGCTGAGGATATCCACCTTTACTTGGATACCCAGCACAAGTTGGCGGATGTTCTCTTTTGGGGACTGACCTCTCGGCCCTGGGGTGGAAGGTCACCTGCAGAGGATCGAGAAGTCCAATGCTACCTTGGACTCTGTCTCTTCGCTCAGAAGGACAAAGGCCGCAAGCCACAGCCTAAACGCTTTAGTCCTTCTGTGCCCCACGCGCCCGGCCCAGCAACGTCAGGGCCAGCAGGCTCGACCTTGGCATCCCAAACCCAAGCGCCCTAGGCTTCCTCTAACAGGAGGCAGGGAGGAAAAGGCCCAGGAGGTCCCTCGGCGGTCCTCCTCCAAGCCTGCCCAGTGACGGGCTGAGGGTGTCGCCCCATTCCGTCCCCGCCCCTGGGTCCCCGTGGAAGGCGGCTCCGCACTTCCGTTCCGCCTGGTCCGCTGTTACCACGGACAGGTGGGTCTTGAAGAGTGGTGGGAAGAGGCCTGCCTCTGGAATTCGAGCAGGCACCACCTTTCAGAGCAGTACGCCCTCGGGAAGCCGGGGTCCCAGCCTCACTGGCGCAATCGTCGAGCCGACACGGCTCTTCTCCTCCAGAAGGAGGTGATAAGAGAGTGTGGGACCCTCACTTCAGACCCAGGGTTTGTGTCCAGGTACTTCCTGGTTCCGAAGCAGACGGGGGCTGGCGCCCCATTCTCGACCTACGACCTAAACAAGTTCCTAAGGTCTCGAACCTTCAGGATGGTACTCTGGCTCAGATAATGCCATCCTTGGAGCAGCGGCGTGTGGTTCTGCTCTCCTGGACTTGCAGGGCCAGCGTTTTCCCGTCCTATCCGTCCGTCTCACCTAGGATTCCTTCGCTTCCGAGCGGAAGGATCCCTTTGATTCCAAGCCATGCCTTGACGTCTCCAGCTCCCAGGGTCTTCACCAAATGCATGGCAGTGGTGACAGCATTCCTCGCGGCGCCGAGGGGTCCGGGTCCCTTACCTGGGCGACTGGCTGATAGCAGCTCCCTCCAGGAAGGAGGCGGAGTGGTCCAGAGATCTGGCCCTCCAGGTCTGCTCTCAACTAGGCCTCCTTATCAGCAGACAAGTCGAGACTCGGGCAGAGCAGGTGATTCTATTCAGTCAGCAGCAGCTCGACTCTCTTGAGCAGGCGCGGCTCCCGGCAGACAGGGCGAGGTTCTTCCTCCTTTGCCCGATCATTTCTGGTTGGGCAATTGCGCCCTACCGGGACTTCCTCGCCTTCTGGGTCTCATGGCGGCTGCACCAGCGTGGTCCGGCTGGGCCCAGCTGGAACATCGTCCCCTTCAGTAGGGACTGGCCAGCCAGTGGTCCTAGCGCTGCGACCCTTTGGACCAGCTTGTGCCGGTGACACAGGGGATGTGGAGCAGCTCTCCAGTGGTGGACCGTTCCAGATCATTTGCAGGAGGGCATCCCGTTCGTCGCCCGAGCCGACGGTCTCTCTGTCGACCGATGCCTCTCTGATGGGTTGGGGTGCCCATCTGGGGAACTACCGGGCTCATGGCCTCTGGTCAGCGGGAGTCCGATGCACATCAGCCTGCTGGAGCTCCGGCCCGGTCCGCCTAGCTCTCACCGCCTTTGCTCCGTTCCTCCGGGGGTCAAGTGGTCGAGTCCGAGCGGACAATACCACGACCATGTACTACCTAAACCGCCAAGGCGGGGCCAGCGCTCCATGCTCTATGCAAGGAAGCTCTCCGCATTTGGTCACTCGTCACGCAGCCTGGAGGCGGATCTCCTAGCCATTCACGTGGCAGGGCCTCCAACACCCAGCCCGATGCCCTGGCGGATAGGGGCTGCATCCCGAGTGGTCTCTCCTGCAGGTAGTACAGCATCTGTTCTCCCATTGGGGCACACCTCAGGTGGACCTGTTTGCCTCCAGGAGAGCAGCGAGGCTGAGTCTGTTCCATGCCCACCCCTCAGCAGGGCTCGCTGCAGGGGATGCCTTCCGAGGCAGTGGACCCGGGCCTCTTTTCGCCTTTCCCATTTCCCTTGATCCACAGGGTGCTTCTCAAAGGCGAGGAGGGACAAGGCACAGGTGATTCTGATAGCCCCAGACTGGCCTCGCCAGTTCTGGTACCCAGATCTCCTCAGTCTCAGCTCCAGGACTCCGGGCAGCTTCCAGCTCGCCCGGACCTGCTCCTGATCAGTCAGGGAAGGTGTTCCATCCGGACCTTCAATCCCTGCACCCTGACGGCCTGGTTCCCTGAGCAGCTAGAGTTCCAGGCTTTGGGTCTTTCCGCACGAGGTCCTCAATGTAGTTGGGCCCCGTGAGAGTCGACCAGAAGATACTATGCCTTCAAATGGAAAAGGTTTTCCATTTGGTGTCAGAACAAGGGCTTGGACCCTTCCTCCTGTTCCTTGGCAAGCATCTTGGACTATTTATAGTACCTTTCTAGTCAAGGGCTTGGAGTAGAAGCGGCCCTAAGAGGTGCACCTGGCAGCCATCTCTCTGCTTACGAGGCGGGCGAGCAGTGATGGCGCGGAGAAGGTGGTCTGGCTTTTTCAAAGGCCTTGATCACATTTCCTCCAGTCACGGGAACCCCACCTCCGTGGGATCTACTGCTGGTACTGGCAAAGCTCATGGGCAAGCCATTGAACCTATGCACAGGTGTGCTCTCTCTCACCTGTCGTGGAAGACCGCCTTCTTGGTGGCTATCACGTCAGCCAGAAGGATGGGAGAGCTCCAGGCGCTCCATAGAGTCTCCTTACCTGGTCTTCCACAGGGTCAGGGTTGTCCTGCGCCCACCGAAATTCCTTCCGAAGGTGGTTTCAGTTTCACCTTAACCAGGTGTTGACTCTGCGGTGTTCTACCCCAATCACACCTCGGAGGCCGAATATAGGCTCCATTCTTTGGACCCTAGAAGCGCTCGCTTATTATAAGGCGCCACGGCTGAAATTCTAGGAGAGGTTCGCCCAGCTGTTTGTCACCCTACGCTGAAGCCGCACCTGGCAGACCTGCAGCCAGCGGACGATAAGCAGGTAGGTCACTTCCTGCATAGATTCTCTATAAGTTGGCGGGCATGGAGGCCTCCCAGAGGGATAAGAGCTCATTCTACCCCGCCATACTGCTGCAGCGGTGGCTGCTTCCAGGACGCCCCTATCCAGGAAATTGCAGGGCTGCTACCTGGAAGTCAGCAAACACCTTTATTACCCATTACCACATCGACCTTGAGTCACGCCGGGATGCTGGTTTGGGGCCTCGGTTCTCCAGTCTCTCTTTCCCAAGTAAGTATTGGGGTGTGCGTCTTGCCTCCTCCTCCCGGAGAACTGCTAGAGGTCTGCCAATGAGTGTGGATGAACAACATATCCATGTCCCTAGAAATACAGGTTACTCACCTGTAACAGGAGTTCTAGGAATGGTATATGTTGTTCATCCACACGACCCACCCGACCTCCCCGGCTCCGACGCACAACCTGAGCTTCCAGCGGGCCAGATTTGGCGTCATGGGGCGGAGCCGAGAGTTATACCACCCGGGTGGGTGGGAGGAGCAAGCTTGAAGACCTTCCGGCAAGATTTAAAGCGGCAAGGATACCTGCCAATGAGTGTGGATGAACAACATATACCATTCCTAGAACTCCTGTTACAGGTGAATAACCTGTATTTCTTCAGCTACGTGCGCTCATTGCTCCCTCAATTATGTAGCGTACATGATGTCTTCCCAAAAAGCAACTATGGCCAAACTCGAGTCCCGTATCCAGGCTATGGAGTCTTCAGAGCTCAAGGAGGAGTTGGTCAAAGACCTGTGCCTGTCAAAAATTTCGTGTCGACACATGCTTAGGGCTACCTACGACACAGTGGACATGGTGGCCCGCTACTCCACCACGGTAGTGTCCCTTAGACATGCCTGGCTTCACATTTCTGGCCTCTCTGACATCCAGTCTGCAATTCAGGATGCCCCTTTTAGGGGCTCAGTCCTTTTTGGAGGGGGACACCAAAGATATCACGGGCCTTCAGGACAGTGGCCAAGCCCTGAGGTCTGTGAGGTCAGTATATACTGATCGGGAACCCAGAGAAAACAGCCCCTTCAGAGATGGACCAAAAGGCAGGGTAAATAGTCCTTTGCTAGGCGACAGGGAAAAAGAAAGTCCACGGGCCCCTCCTTTTTGTCCCCTCGCCACTAAATCTCAGCGAGGGTCCGGGGGACCCTTGACTCTCTGCTTCCTAACTGGCTACTTCCTCCCCCTCCTCTGCTTGCGAGCAAGGAGGAAGGTTCGCCTTACACATGCAGGAGTGAAGGGATGTGACCCCAGACATATGGGTTCTGCAGTTAGTCTCAAAAGGACACACCTTGGAGTTTCTGGAGCACGTCCCTCTACACCAAAGAGGGAAGGGATTTTATTCCCACTTTTTCCTGGTCCCGAAAAAGACAGGTGACTTCAGACCCATCTTAGATCTCAGCAGTCTAAACCTTTATGTGGAGTACAAAAGGTTTCTCATACTGACACTGCTGTCTCTCCTGTCTCTTGTGCAGGAGGACCATTGGCTTTGTGCACTGGACATGGAGTATGCTTACCTGCATATCCCAGTGTTCCCGGGCCACCGCCCCTTTCTGCTTCCAAGGGAAGCACTACCAATTCACAGCCCTCCCTTTTCGCTTTTCCTCACCACCTCGGGTTTTTAGCAGGTGCTGCAGCGCCTCGCGCTGTCCGGGGCAAGTTTTCTTTACCTGGACAACTGGCTTGTGACAGCCCCGTCCAGGGACAGTCTCCTGGAAGCACTTTCATGCACGTTGGACCTTTTTTCTCGCCTGGGTATCGTAGTCAACTTCCCGAAGTAGACTCTTACCCCTTCCCAAAACCTTCAGTTCATTGGAGCCAACTTGGACATGGTCCAGGGTGAAGACCATTCAAGAGCAGGTCAATGTTCTGATCACTTCAAGATACCTTCCAGTCAGAGCATGGCTATGCCTCTTGTACCTGATGGCAGCCTCCATCTCCACAGTCCCATTTGCCAGGTTGCATATGAGAATCACCCAGTGGACCTTGTGGGTCCAATGGGATCAGCGCTTGGATGACCTGGACTATCCGGTTGTAGTCTCCAATGTGATCAAGAAGGATCTTCTTTGGTGGTTAGATCCCTTGAACCTTTCGTGGGGCCATCCATTCAGAAGTTCCCCATCGCTTTGGACTCTCACCACAGATGCCTCCTGTCTGGGTTGTGGAGGCTACCTAGGGGACCACCGAACCCAGGGATCGTAGTCCCAGTTGGAGATGGCACTCCACATCAATGTTCTGGAGATGAGGGTAGTTCTTTATGCCCTCCAAGCCTTTCAGTTCATTCTGTCAATAGGAACACTACTGTTCCAGACGGACAATGTCTGTAGTCTGGTACATCAACAGGCAGGGAAGCACCCCCTGTGCAGGGAGGCAGTGCGGGTGTGGAACTGGGCAATTCAGCACGGTCTGTTCCTAATTGCCGTGCACGTTCCAGGAGTTCAAAACATCCTGGCAGACAGCCTCAGTTGGACCTCGTCCCTCGCTCACAAATGGGAACTCGGTCAGGAAGTAGAAGATTCTCTTTCAGACTTGGGGTCACCCAGACCTAGATCTGTTCACCTCTCCATTCATCTCAAAGCTTCCCAGCTTTTGCTCGCTCGTTCCAGAGCCTGGTGTTTTCTGGCATGACACATTGTCACTTTGTTGGACAGGGAGGTTCTTGTACGCCTTCCCTCCCTTTCCCATTCTGCAGAGAGTTTTCCTAAAGCTCCAGGCAGAGGGAGCCTGGATAATCCTTATTGCTTCCCTCTGTCCGAGGCAAATCTGGTTCTAGGAGCGTGGATATGTTGTTCATCCGCACTTGTTTGGCATGTCCCCTTCCACTTTAAATCTTGCTGGAAGTCTTCAAGCTGGCTTCTCCCACCCACCCGTGTGGTACATACCTCGGTTCCGACCCATGACGCCAGATCTTCCTTTCCGCTGGAAGATATAGGTTCCCTCGTGCTCTCGGCATATCGTAGGCCCTGGATTCTAACAGTCTGTTTTTACCAAAAATTTAACCCGTTACAGTTAACGATTATGCTTATGTCAGCCTCACCATGGAGGAAACCTCCCAGATTCGCTGCCAGCTCTCATGCTGTGAAGATGTCATGCACCCATCCTCATCTACTGCCTAGGTGATGGCCATGACACCTCGTCATGCAATTTTGCCTAGCTTTCCATCCCAACGTCCTGGATGACCGCCAGAGCAGCTTGAAGCTGGGAGACCGGAGAAAAGGAATCCACTGGTGAAATCAAAGGAGGCGAGGTGGGCAGGTTCCGCAGCTGTGGGATCTGACAAACAACTGGAACAGATGAAGGCGTTCGAGGAGGAAGCAGTTCGAGCTTCGGCCAATCGAAGCTTTTTTGGTCCTTTGAACCTTGGCTCCACCTTTACGGGCTCCTTCAAGGAGTTGTGCCAGTCTCTCCCCACTCAGGGTGAGGTGCCCTCAGGCTCGCACTCCTCTCACTCTCCTGAAGAGAGATAAGGATCCTGTGTCTTCGTCTCAGTGAAGATGTTCCTGGGACAGAGAGAGGTCAGAATCCCAGGAACATGCAGTCTCGACTTCGGGCGAGATCGCACCTCTGGCCGCCTGTTTCTTAATCTTCCGCTCGTCAGACCATAAGCATGACAAGGCTCAACTTATCCTCGAACCTGATAGACCCTTTGTCATCGGTGATGGCCGACGACTCATTGGAAAGGACTCTGGTCCTTGTATTCCCCTGGTTCTGGACCCTCAGTATTCACCAACCCTAGTGTCTCCTGATCGACCGAGTCGGCCTCCCCGATCTCGGTCGAGGTCCAGAACCCCCTCGGCCAAACGAGAAAGAGGCATCACCACAGGTCCTCATCCTCCTCGGACAAGGAGAGGCTCAGACGGAAGCTCCGTCGGCGCTGTGAAGACCTTATGTGGCAGCAGCTGATACTGACTGGGCAGAAGCCAGCTCCGCCGCCCACCCTGGCCATAACTAGGCTGACGCTGACCCCTCCATAACCAAAGCCACTGGTTCCTCCACCCGTGGGGCCAGCCTGTCCCCCGGTTCAGCCTATTCTGGTCTCTCAACCAATTCTGATAGAACCACCACCTAAACAGCCTGAGGGAGGGGCGCCCTTGAAAGAGGACCAACAAGACACTGGGCTTCCCTGTCTGTTGATAAGTCACCCCGGACCGCGCTTGGCACATCGAGTGACTTAGGCGGTAGACCGCTTTACCACGGCTCCTCGGACTTGGACGTCATCGGCTTGCACTCGCATCCGAGGGATGACGAGTTGTCTGTCGGCGCAGGGTTGGAGGAAGGCCCTTCCTCCTTCCAGGGCATTCTCCGCCTCGTCTCAGACTCCACCGGAATGCTCCTGGAGCCCATCCAGAAAAAGGCAGAGTACCCTCTCACTGACATCCTCAAGAGAGGGGATACCCCGACGGAGGTCTTTCCAGCGGCTGAGGCCATTGTTGGCCCAGCCCTTGAACTTTGGTAGCGCCCTGCACCTGCCCAGCACCTTCGGCCCGCATGGCCTGCAAATACGCTGTGCCCATGGGGTCCCTTGCGGGGCTCACTGAGCACCCCTCGGCAGAGAGCCTGGTGACCGCCTTGGTGTTCAGGCGTACGGGTAGTTCATCCGATACTGAACGACCCCCGGACAAGGAGTCCAAAAATATGGACCACTCTGGCCGCAAGGTCTACACTGCCTTTTCTCTGGGCCTTAGTGAGGTCAGCTCAGCTGTGATTATGGCACACTTTTCTCATGCCATTCTAGGGTCATTGGATGAGGTCCTCCCTCATCTCCCACCGGACATGCAGACTGCAGTCAAGCAGGTCCGTGACCAAGTTCGTACTGTCGCAAAATAGCAGCTCCAGACAGCCTTGGATATTGGAAATTCTTGTGCCCACTCATTGGCAGCCGCAGTGGCCTCTCGCTGCAGGGCTTGGCTGAGGCTTTCCTCCTTCCCGGCGGATACTCAGCATAAGCTTGCTGACGTGCCCTTCCTGGGGACCGACTTGTTTGGTCCAGGAGTGGCCGGTCACCTTCAGAGTAGAGAGCTGTCAAGGGTTCTTGGGGCAAGAACCAGCAGAAGAGAAAGAAGCCATTTCGTCACTCTTCCCCTGCGGTCAGGCAGCCCTCCTGTCAAGGAGGTCAGCAGCAGGATCCTCAACAGCCCCGTAAAAGAGGCAGAGGTGCAGGTCCTGGAGCTTCCTCCTCTTCCAAGCCTGCTCAGTGCCGGGTTGGGGGTTGCCACCCCTACACCCGTCACGCCAGCACTGGGCCCTCCTGTGGGGGGGTCAGCACCGCCACTTCCTTTCTGCCTGGTCCACTATTACTTTGGACAGGTGGTTTCTCAAAGTGGTCAGTCAGGGACTGCCTCTGGAATTCGAGCAGTACCCTCCCAGCCGAGCCCGCGGCCCTCGGGAGGAACGGATCTCCGCATGCACCCAGTCGGCTCTTTGAGATGACGTGGCTCAGCTCCTCTGCAAGGAGGCAGTAGCTCCAGTGCCGGATCCTCCGACAGACCCAGGCTTTGTTTATAGGTACTTCCTGGTGCCCAAGCGGACGGGGGTTGCGCCCCATCCTAGATCTCCACGACCTGAATCAATATCTCGGGTCTCTCACCTTTCGGATGGTCACTCTGACATTCCATCCCTGGAGCGAAACGTGGTTCTGTTCACTGGATCTACAGGACACATTCTTTCACGTCCCAATCCGTCTGCCCCATCAGCGGTTCCTCCGCTTCAGGGTCGAAGGGACCCTGTACGAGTTCCGAGCCATGCCATTCGACCTGTCATTGGCCCCTCGGGACTTCAAATGCATTGCAGTGGTGGCAGCTCAACTTCGGCGTCAAGGAGTCAGAATCTACCCTTATCTCGACGACTGGCCCTTGGCAGGTTCCTCCCTTCAGAAGGTGGAGAGGTCCAGGGATCCGGCCCTCCAAACCCTCTCTCAACTCGGCCTCCTGATCAACAGGGCCAAGTCAGAACTTGTGTCCTCTCAGGTGATGGGCTTCATCAGTGCAGAGCTCGACTCTTGTCAAGCCAGAGCTCGGCTCCTGGAGGACAGGGCAGAGGTTCTCTCCTCCTTTGCCTGATCATTTCTGGTTGGGCACTTGCACCCTGTCCGGGACTTTATGCACCTTCTAGGTTACATGGCAGCGTGCACCTCAGTGGTCCATTGGGCCCAGTGGTACATGCGCCCCATCCAATGGGAGCTGGCTGCCCAGTGGACTTAGCATTATGGTCACTTCGACTAGCTGATCACTGTAACCCAGAAAATGTGGGAGACACTCCAGTGGTGGACTGCCCCAGACCAGTTGCAGGAAGGGATCCCGTTTGTCCGCCCCAAGCAGACAGTCGTCCTTACGACCAATGCCTCTCTCATGGGCTGGGGAGCCCACATGGGGGACAACAGGGCCCATGGTTTCTGGACCCCCGAGGAGTCTCCGTGCTACATCAACCTGTTGGAGCTCAGAGCAGTCAGACTGGCGTTGTCAGCTTTCGCTCCAGGGTCAAGTGGTTCCAAGTCCAGACGGACAGTACCACGACCAAGTACTACCTCAACAAACAGGGTGGCATGCACTCCCGTCTGCTGTGCAAGGAGGCACTCCACATCTGGACCCTCGTAAGCTGGTTAGAGGTGAATCTCCTAGCCATGCATGTGGCAGGAGCCTCAAACCAGCTGGCGGATGCTCTCAGCTGCATAGGCCAGACATTCCATGAGTGGTCTCTCCATCCAGAGGTAGCTTGTAGTCTGTTTTCCCGTTGGGGCAAACCAGTGGTGCACCTGTTTGCCTCCAGGGAGAACACCAAGCTGAGGCTGTTTCATGCCCGGCCCCCTCAGCAGGGCTCGCTGCAGGGGGATGCCTTCTCGAGGCCATGGACCCCAGGCCTCCTCTACTCCTTCCCTCCATTTCCCTTGATCCACAAGGTATTACTCAAGGTGAGGAGGGACAAGGCAAAGGTAATCCTGGTAGCCCCAGTTTGGCTGCGCCAGTTGTACCCAGATCTCCTCAGCTGCAGGCCTCCGGTGCGGCTTTGTACACGCCCGGACCTGATATCTTTGAACCATGGGAAGGTTTTCCATCCAGACCTTCAATCCCTGCACCTCACAGCCTGGTACCTAAACGGCTAGAGTTCCAGGCTCTGGGTCTTTCCGAAAATGTCTACACCATGGTGGAGGCATCCAGAAAGGAGTCAACCAGGAAATGATATGCCATCTGGTGGAAATGTTTTTCCTTTTGGTGTCAGAATAAGGGTCTGGACCCCATATCCTGTTCTGTTGCCAACATTCTCTACTACCTTTGGTCTCTCTCCAAAGGGGGTCTATGGTCATCGACCCTTAGAGTGCACCTGCTAGCCATTTCTGCTTACTGTGCATGGGCCGGTCAGCAGACATTGGTGCAGGAGACAGTGGTTGGGCGTTTTTCCAAAGGCCTGGATCACATATCCCCTCGGGTGTGTGAACCTCCACCTCCGTGGGATCTGTTGCTGGTTTTGGCAAAGCTCATGGGCAAACCATTTGAACCCATGCACAAATGTGAGCTTTCACACTTGTCATGGAAGACTGCCTTCCTGGTGGCTATCACGTCTGAAAGAAGGACAGGGGAGCTCCAGGTGCTTTCAGTGGACTCCCCTTACCTGGTCTTTCACAGGGACAAAATTGTCCTGCACCCCGACTCGAAATTCCTTCCGAAGGTGGTGTCAGAGTTTCGCCTTAACCAGGTGTTGACCCTTCCGGTTTACTACCCTAATTACACCTTGGACACCGAGTACAGGCTCCATATCTTGGACCTGAAATGTGCTCTCTCCTACTACAAGGAGAGGACGGTGGAAATTCATGGAGAGGTTCACTAGCTGTTTGTCACCTACGCTGAAGCCGCTTTTGGCAGACCTGCAGCTAAACGGACCATAGCAAGATGGATTACATCATGCATAGGTCTGTGCTATGAGTTGGTGGGCAAGGAGCCTCCCGGAGGGATAAGAGCTCATTCTGCCCGCCATACCGCTGCTTCAGTGGCTGCTTCCAGGGACATCCCTATGCAGGAAATCTGCCGGGCTGCTACCTGGAAGTCAACAAACACTTCCATTACCCACTACCACATCGACCTTGAGTCAAGCTGGGATGCTGGTTTTGGGGCCTTGGTTCTCCAATCTTTATTTCCTAAGTAGTAGGTGTGCGCCCTGCCTCCCTCCTCCCGGAGAACTGCTTGGAGTCTGCCAAACATATCCACACTCTAGTCTAGAGTGGTTTATGGTGTTAATTTACACACACCCACCCAACCTCCCTGGCTTTGGGCGCACAACCTTGCTTCCAGCAGGCTAAGATCTGGCATCAAGGGGCGGAGCCGAGGTATATACCACTGAGGTGGGTTGGAGGAGCCAGCTTGAAGATTTCCGACAAGATTTAAAGTGGAAGGGGACATGCCAAACAGTGTGGATGAACAACATATACCACTCCTAGAACTACTGTTACAGGTAAGTAACCTGTTCTTTCCACTCCTGCAGCAGCTTTCAGCAGAACCCCCAGTTCCTCTTCTCAGACATGACCTATTGACCCAGGATCAAGGCAGGTTAGTGCATCCTGGGCTCAGGACCCTGCATCTTCATGCGTGGCTCCTACAGACATAATTAAGTCTCGATTCGGGTCTCCCATGAGGTCACTCAGGTCCTGGTAGAAGCCAGGAAACCCTCTACCAGATCAACCTATGCCATGAAATGGAAGCATTGTACCATTTGAGTGGCACTTAAAGGCTGGGACCCTTTTATATTCTCTGCTTCACAGATTATGGAGTATCTGTTGCACCCGTCTGATTCGGGTCTCTCTTACTCCTCCCTCAAGGTTCACCTGTCAGCCATTTCGGCCTTTCATGATTTGGCAGGGGGAAAACCTGTGGTGCAGCTGGTTATCTCAAAAACCTTTCTGAAGGGATTCTCTGTCTAAAACCCCCTATCCATAACCCCACACCAGTTTGGGATTTAAATTTTGTGATTGAGAAGCTTACGCTTCCTCCCTTTGAACCAGCGATGAGCTGTGACGTGCACTACTTTTTGTGGAAGGTGTTATTTTTGGTTGTCATTACTTCAGCTCAAAGAATTTCCGAGCTTCAGGTCCTGGTGTGTAAGGAGCCTTATTTGATTTTTCATAAAGACCAGGCGGTCTTACAAACAAATCCTAAGATCTTACTTCGGGAAACAGTTCTTACAGCAGGTTACACCATTAGGACTGAAGCCAGCAGGCGCCAGGACCCCACAGAAAAATTCTAGCGAGCAATATCCAGCGGGGGACTTCCCCCATCAGGCATGACATAAAGGGGCAGTCCCCCAGCATCACTCAGTTCTTTTCCCGTCTACTACCAGCATCGGCCTCATGGAAGCCTGCTACTACTCTATGACGCGTGAAATCTTCAATTTTCTCTTAAAAACTTTACTCCATGTCTTCTTCTTCCTCTCCTTCTTCCGACGGGTGTCCTAAGTGTGCCTGCGGCAAGCAGATCCCCTTTGCAGACCATCACTCTGTGTCAGGTGTCTGGGCCCAGAGCACGACACCCAGGCCTGCTCTACTTGCCAGCAGTTCAATAGCAGGACCTGGATCCGCCGCCAAAAGGCCCTTCAGGAATTCCTCCTCAAGGAGAAACTCAAAAAGATGGAGAAAAGACCTTCCTCCAGAGGGGAACCTTCTCGTAAGTCTGAGAAGCACTGAGACAAGCATCGGGACTCAGACAGAGCAAAATCTCCAAGCAGGGCCTCAGAGTCCAGGATCAGCTCCAGCTCTGCCCGGTCTGACAGATCTCCTTCCCGGGCTCGCTCCCAGCCTCCCCCGGTAAAGGTAAGGTCTTCAGGGGGCTCCTCCGCCTCCTTGCACCTGCTCAAGACCTCCTGGGCAATAGATGCCTCTAAGCCTGCTCCTTCAGACAGGCATAAGAAATCTTCCTCCAAATCTAGAGTTGCGCCTGTCCGACACCAGGTCCATCTCCCAACCTCCCAAGAAGACCTCCGAGCTGACATCCCTTAAGCGGATGATGAAGGCCAAGAAGGCGTCCGACCTGACACCCGAAAGGCGACCAACTACTACACCGACGCTGGTGGACAACGGACATCAGGGGTTCTCGGGCGAAGAGGCTACCGCGCCACCAGATGACCAGACAGGAGACAGGTGACACTGAGGACGCCAGCTTGCCCAGGGAGCTGGATCCAGTGCTTCCCCGGGACCCAACAGATTCACACCAACGCCCAACCCCGGCAACAGCCTCACACCAACGCTGGGTCCATCGTTAGGCACGAACATCCAGGAGGTGAAGGATTTGTTCACATTCTGGTGGAAAACCATCAAGAAGGACGTAGTTCCCCCTAAGCCTCAGCCTCCTACACCCCCTCCACCTCCTCCTAGGGGTGCCGCTGGTGACAGATCCCCGACCCCCAAGGAGCCTATTCTGCCTACTCTGGGCCAATCCAGAGACAGGAAGCGCCCTTCACGTTCCCCCTCAGGGTCCCCGAGCCCAAGGCGACCCAGGGGCGGACGTCTGTCATCTGGAGATCACTCCAGACCAGATACATCCGACATTTCCAGGTCTCCATCTCCTTTCAGTCCCCCATCACCAGACCCATGGGACCTCCCAAGGTCGCCCCTGGATGATCCCTCCTTCTCAGAAATCATGAGGCACATCCAGGACAATATGGGATGGGAGACCGAAGAGCTAGACCCCGAGAGACAACGCCTTGCCTGTTACCTCAGGCAGAAAGACCCAAAGCCTCTGGTGGTCCCACCTTTGGTGGACACCTTTACGGACGTCACCAAGGCAGCTTGGAAATGTCTGCACTCCACAGTGGCTGTTCCAAAGAAGGCTGACCACCTATACAGGGCTCTTACGGAGGACCAGTATTTGGCGCAACAACCCCTGGCTGCCTCGCTGGTCATTACTGCATCTCATGACATGTCCCAGCAACCTCAACATTTGAGCACCCAGCCTCTGGACCAGGAATCTAAGCAGTTAGATTCCATGGGAAGACGTGTGTATACGGCTGCTACATGCTCTATTAGGTCTTTGAACTATCTGACGCACATGGTGCAAATCTTGCTTCGAGAGACAGATCTTGCAGCAGGTTACACCATTAGGACTGAAGCCGGCAGGCGTCAGGACCCCACGGAAAAATTCTAGCTAGTTATCTTCAGCGGGGACCATTGACGTCGGTCCGCCTCCGGCGTCGGCGTGGTACAAAGAAGGGGTCCAGCGATTCCCCAGTTCTTTCCGCCGTCGACTTAGCTTGTCTCGACCCTTGATTTACAGTCTAGCTTGGCGTGGTTTAAGTGCTTCTCTCCGAGAAAAATTTTATTTTCTTCAAGCAAGACATTTGCTGATGTCCTCACCGACCTCTGGTCACTCTCCTCCAAGTGTCTTTGGGAAACAGATCCCTAAGGACCCCCATACAGCCTCGTTGGGTGCCTGTGAGCCCTGAACCACGATACCCGGGCCTGCCTGTCCTGTCAGGGGTTCAGCAGTCGTACTCGGATCCGACGTCAGAAGGATCTTCAGGCTTTTTTGTTGGAGGAAAAGCTGAAGACCATGTCCTCAAGGGGAATCTTCTTCTTCTCAAAATCCCACAAGCACGCAGAGAAAGAGGGAAGGCCCTTCAGGTCCCCTCCAGGGCTTAGTCACAGCTCCGGTTCTAGAGTCGACCGCTCTCCCTCAGGGCCAGCTCTCAGCCTCCCCGGCTGCGTTAAGAAACCTTCTTCTCAGGCCATGTCCGCCAGGCCGTCCTCGTCTTCCTCCAAGGCCTTGGCGAAGTCCGGGGAGTGCAACCACCATCACCACAAGTCAGGTTCCCGCTCCTCGGTACCCATCAGGTCTTCTTCTGTGCCTCCCTGCAAGATGCTGGAGCTCACGCCCTTAAAGAGACCTGTGGACCCGGCGCGACCGTCGGCTGGCGTCATACCTCCCTGGAGCCGCCATCGGCCAGACGACCGTCGCCGGCCAAACCATCACCTCAGCCGGGCGCGGCAGAGGACCGGCGTCCGCTCCTCTCCTGAGAAAAGGCCCTGTCGCCTCCGACCGGCGTCGGTCAGGAGACTTTGACTGAAGGACCTCACGCAGCCCGAGGACCAGGCAGGCGGCCCGGTTCGTCAGAAACTCCCGGGAACCCTGCTGTCACCTGAGCCCCTGCGGAGCCGGCGCGGAGGCCAGCGACCGCCCACGGCGCCCGGGCCGTCGTCGGGCCTTTCTTTAGCGAGTAGAAGGACCTCTTCACCTCCTGGTGGGACACCATAAAGAAGGACATAGTTCCCTGTTCCTCCTCGGTTCCTGCACCCCTTCACCATCGGGGTCGGCAGGCCGTTTACCTTCCCCCTTGGAGCCTAGATCCCCTCCCAGGGGGAGACCAGAAAAATGGAGACCTCCGTCGAAATCTTCTTCTAGGGACATGGATATGTTGTTCATCCACACTCATTGGCAGTATCCTTGCCGCTTTAAATCTTGCCGGAAGGTCTTCAAGCTTGCTCCTCCCACCCACCCGGGTGGTATAACTCTCGGCTCCGCCCCATGGCCAGATCTTCCTTACCGCTTGGAAGCTCAGGTTCCCTCCTTGCGCTCTGCGTTTCGACTGGATTCCTATTTCTCCGTTTGCGGATTTAAAATAAAAATTTGCAAAAGACTTCAGTCCTTGATCCTCTGACTGCGATGGACCATCGACTCCCGGTTTGAGATGCCCATGCGGGCAGAAGATGTCTCGGACGGATCCACACTCCACGTGTGTCTACTGCTTAGGCCTTGAACACGACCCGCGAGCTTGCGACCTGTGCTCATCTTTCTCGCTTCGTCCTCGAACCGTGCTGCCCGGTGCAGCTGGGCCGTCCGAAGCGTTTCCCTCCGGTGAAGTCCAAGGAGGCCCGGTTGGCGGTGTCCGCGGCGGCGGGCTCGGCGGATCAGCTCGAGCGGATGGTCGCCCTCGAAGAGGCGGCGCGGGCCGTATCTTCCTCGGCCGCGGCATTTATCCCGCTCTCTCTGGGTTCTTCCTACACGGCTTCTTTAAGGAGCTTTGTCTGTCCCTCTCCACTAAAGGAGAAGGGCCTGCGTCTGCTGGACCTTATTCTCGGTCCAAAAAGAGGGACAAGGGTAAGTCCCTCGTCGACTCTCTTGGGGCCGGAAAGGTCCCTCTCCCGGACGTCGTCCGTCCGGCTTCGGTCGACCCGCTCGGCTGACCCACTGGCCTCACGGTGTCCCCGTCAGGTCAGTTGACGAGACTCCCACTGATGGTCGAGATTTTTCTGACCATTAGACGAGCTGTCGCCTTTAGCAACCGATTCCCCTCTCCCGGTTCCCCGGGAGGAGTTGAGGATCCGTGGGCTCGTCTCTGTGCCTCTCGGTTCCGGAGCCCTCGGATGAGACCTTCGAGCGAAAGAGTGCGGTTCGACCAGCACCTCCCGCACGACCCCGAAATTCCGGACTCTCGGTCTCGGTCTCCGGACCTCTTCGGCAGTCCAACCCGTTCCCGTCATAGGCGGTCTGGGTCTACGGCACCGCGATGGCGCGTCGCCGCTCGTCCTCGTCCTCCTCGGATGAGGGAGGCTTCGGCGTAAATTCGTCGTCGATGATCGAGGACCTTATGTTTATAACAACTCCTCCTGGCGAATAAGCCGACTCCGGCTGCCCGGCCATTAAATAACTGTCACGGGCGGCCGACACAACCCCTCGACTTGTCCGAGGAGCACTATACCCAGGCGGTTGTTCGGCCAAACCAGCTGCTCCACCGATTCCGGTGGAACCTCCGCCTCCACAGCCACCGGTGGGGCTCCGACCAAGGATTCTCGATCGGCTAAGGTTTTACCCCATCGGCTGTCAGTTACCCTCACTCCGACCGACCTCGGCAGGTGAAGGGTGGCTCAGGCCAGAGGCAGCTCTTGAGGACTCTTCCGAGTCCGAAGATGATTCCTCCTTCTTCTCCAGCGACTGGACTTGGGTCTTCAGGAGGTCAGTCAATGGACGATAGCCCGTCGTCCTTCCTAGGACTGCTTAGGCTCATCTCGAGTCTACCGGGATGGAGCTCGAACCCGTTCCAAGCGGGCCAGGTATCCCCTCCACGGAGATTCTGGACGAAGATTCTCGACGGAGGCCTTTCCGGTGGCCGAGGCCATAGTGGGTCGGCACTGGAACTTTGGCGGCGCCCTGCTTCCTGCCCTGCGCCTTGGCCAGGATGGCCAAAGTATCACGGTCGGTTCCTTGTCGGTTTGGAACACCCCTCTGCTGAGGGGTTGGTTACCGACAGCGTTTTCCGGCGCGCCCGCATCGCATGAGATGTGACAAACCTCCTGACAAGGAGTCCAAGAAAGTGGACTACGTCGGGCCGAAAAGTCTACTGCGTCCTCTCGACGCCAGTCAGGCCAGTTCGGCCGTCCTCATGGCACATTTTCTCATACCCTGTTGGGCTCCCTGGATGAGGTCATCCCTCATCTTCCCCCGATCTGCAGACTACGGTTAAGCAGGTGCGGGACCAGGGCAGACAGTAGTGGCCAAACAACAGCTCCAGACTGCTTTGGATATGGGGGACTCATGTGCCAGATGGGTGGCGGCGCGGTGGCTATCGTCCGGCGAGCTTGGCGAGGATATCCACCTTTACTTCGGATACCCAGCACAGGTTGGCGGATGTTCCCTTTGGGGACTGACCTCTTGACCCTGGGTGGAAGGTCACCTGCAGAGGATCGAGAAGTCCAATGCCACCTTGGACTCGGTCTCTTCGCTCAGAAGGACAAAAGACGCAAACCACAGCCCTAAGCCCTTTGGTCCTTCCCAGCCTTTGGCCCGGCCCAGCAACGTCAGGGCCAGCAGGCCGACCTTGGCATCCCAAACCCAAGCCGACGGCTTCCTCTAACAGGAGGCAGGGAGGAAAGGGCCCAGGAGGTCCCTCGGCCGGTCCCTCCTCCAAGCCTGCCCAGTGACGGGCTGAGGGGTGTCGCCCCCATCCCCGTCACCTTACCCCTGGGTCCCCCCGTGGGGGGACGGCTCAGCACTTCGTTCCACCTGGTCGCTGTTACCACGGACAGGTGGAGTCTTAGAGGTGGTGGGAAGATGCCTGACTCTGGAGTCCGAGGCAGGCACCACCCTTCAGAGCCGTCGCCCCTCGGGGAGCTTCAGATCCCCAGCCTCACTGGTGGCTCGTCGAGGCCGACACCGGCTCTCCTCCTCACCTCCAGAAGGAGGTGGTGAAGGTGGTGGACCCTCCTTCAGACCCAGGGTTTGTGTCCAGGTACTTCCTGGTTCCGAAGCGGACGAGGCTGGCGCCCCATTCTCGACCTACGACCTAAACAAGTTCCTAAGGTCTCCGAACCTTCAGGATGGTCACTCTGGCTCAGATAATACCATCCTTGGAGCCGCGTGTGGTTCTCTCTCTGGACTTGCAGGGCGCATTTTTCACGTCCCTATCCGTCCGTCTCACCAGAATTCCCTTCTTCGGGCGGAAGGATCTCTCTTGAGTTCAAACCCATGCCTTGACTGTCTCCAGCTCCCAGGGTCTTCAGCAAATGCATGGCAGTGGTGACAGCATTCCTCTGTGGCTGAGGGTCCGGTGTGCCCTTACCTGGACGACTGAGCTGATAGCAGCTCCCTCCAGGAAGGAGGCGGAGTGGTCCAGAGATCTGGCCCTCAGGTCTGCTCTCAACTGGGCCTCCTTATCAAGCGAGGCCAGAGTCGGGCTCGGGCGAAGCAGGTGATTCTATTCATCGGGCGCAGCTCGACTCTCTTCAGCCAGGCGCGGCTCCGCCGGACAGGGCGAGGTTCTTTCCTCCTTTGCCCGATCATTTCTGGTTGGGCAATTGCGCCCTGCCGGGACTTCCTCGCCTCCTGGGTCTCATGGCGGCCTGTACCAGCGTGGTCCGTTGGGCCGGCTGGAACATCGTCCCCTTCAGTGGGGACTGGCCAGCCAGTGGATCTGGCATGCGATCCCTTGGACCAGCTTGTCGGTGACACAGGGGATGTGGAGGCAGCTCTCCAGTGGTGGACCGTTCCAGATCTCATTTGCGGAGGGCATCCCGTTCGTCCCCCGAGCAGCGGTCTCTCTGTCGACGATGCCTCTCTGATGGTTGGGGTGCCCATCTGGGGAACACGGGCTCATGGCCTCTGGTCCCAGCGGGAGTCGATACCCATCAACCTGCTGGAGCTCAGGCGGTCCGCCTAGCTCTCCCGCCTTTGCTCCGTTCCTCCGAAGGGTCAAGTGGTCCGAGTCCAGGCGGACAATACCACGACCATGTACTATCTAAACCGCCAGGGGCGGATACGCTCATGCTTCTATGCAAGGAAGCTCTCCGCATTTGGTCGCTCGATGCAGCCTGGGCGGATCTCTGGCCATTCACATGGCAGGGCCTCCAACACCCTGGCCGATGCCCTGATGCGCGGATGGGGGGCTGCATCCACAGTGGTCTCTCCTACCAGGTAGTACAGCATCTGTTCTCTCCTTTGGGGCACACCTCAGGTGGACCTGTTGCCTCCATGGAGCAGCAGCTGAGTCTGTTCCATGCCGCCCCCTCAGCAGGGCTCGCTGCAGGGGATGCCTTCCTCGAGGCAATGGACCCCAAGCCTCTGCGCCTTTCCCCCATTTCCCTTGATCCACAAGAGTGCTTCTCAAGGCGAGGAGGGACAAAGCGCAGGTGATCTGATAGCCCCAGACTGGCCTCGCCATGATTCTGGTACCAGATCTCCTCAGTCTCAGCTCCAGGACTCCATGGCAGCTTCCAGCTCGCCTGGACCTGCTCTCAGTCAATCAGAAGGTGTTCCATCCGGACCTTCAATCCCTACACCTGACGGCCTGGTTCCTGGCGGCTAGAGTTCCAGGCCTTGGGTCTTTCGACGAGGTCCTCAATGTAGTTGAAGCGTCCGTGAGAGTCGACCAGAAAATGCTATGCCTTCAAATGGAAAAGGTTTTCCATTTGGTGTCGAGCAAGGGCTTGGACCCTTCCTCCTGTTCCTTGGCAAGCATCTTGGACTGTTTATGATTCGCTTTCTAGTCAAGGGCTTAGAGTCGGCGACCCTAAGGAACACCTAGCCATCTCTGCTTACGGGCGGGCAGGGAAGCAGTCGGTGGCAGGAGGGTGGTCTGGCGCTTTTCAAGGCCTTGATCACATTCCCCTCAATCTTGGGAACCCCTCAATGGGATCTACTGCTAGTACTGGCGAGAAGCTCATGGGCAAGCCATTGAACCTATGCACAGGTGTGCTTTCTCTCACCTGTCGTGGAAGACCGCCTTCTTGGTGTCTATCACGTCAGCCAGAAAAGGATGGGAGAGCTCCAGGCGCTCCTATCGAGGTCTCCTTACCTGGTCTTCCACAGGGTTCAAGGTTGTCTCGCCCCACCGAGAAATTCCTTCCGAGGAGGGTGGTGTGTGGGAGTTTCACCTTAACCAGGTGTGACTCTGCCCCGGTGTTCTACCCCAATCACACCTCGGAGGCCAGATATAGGCTCCATACTCTGGACCCTGGGCGCTCGCTTATTATAAGGGCCTTGGCTGGAAATTCGGGGAGGAAGGTTAAAGCTGTGTTTATACACCCTCGCTGAAGCCGCATCTAGCAGACCTGCAGCCAAGCGGACGATAGACCAGGTGGGTAACCTCCTGCATAGATCTCTCTGCTATAAGTTGGCCAGGCAGACTCCCAGAGGATAAGAGCTCATTCTTCCCGCCCTTATACTGCAACGGTGGCTGCTTCCAGGCGTCCCTATCCAGAAATCTGCCAGAACTGCTACCTGAAGTCAGCAAACACCTTCATTACCCACTACCATGGAGCCATGGTCACACCCGGGATGCTGGTTTGTGGAGACTCTGTTCTCAGTCTCTTTTCCCAAGTAAGTATATGGGGGTGTGCGTCTTGCCTCCCTCCTCCGGAGAACTGCTAGGAGTCTGCCAATGGTGTGGATGAAAACATATCCATGTCCCTAGAAACACGGATACTCACCTGTAACAGGAAGTTCTAGGAATGGTATATATTGTTCATCCTGTTTCCTCATTTCTCCAGCTTGACACAACTGGAGGCTTCAGCGGGCAGATCTGGCTGATCATGATGAGCCGAGTTATACCACCGGGTGGGTGGGAGGAGCAAGCTTGAAGACCTTCCGGCAAGATTTAAAGCGGCAAGGATACTGCCAATGAGTGTGGATGAACAACATATACCATTCCTAGAACTCCTGTTACCGGTGAGTAACCTGTATTTCTGGATCACCCAGCCCCAAGAGATCCAGGAGACACAGACGTTCGCCTTCAACGGACGACACGGGATCAGACTACTGTGCCTCTAGATCCCCATCTCCGCTCTCCATCCCTTCTCCGGACCCACGTGAGATAATAAATCTCCTCGGATGACCATTCGTTCCTGATATTGAGACACATACAAGAGAACATGGGATGGGATGCAGAAGACCTAGACCCGAAAGGGTATCGCCAAATATCTTGGGCAGAAGGATTTTGAAGCCTGTGGTGGTACCACCCTTGGTGGACACTTTTGTGGGCGTCCTGCAAGGCGTAGGCGTCCACACTTTCGCTCCAGCGTGCGAAAAAACTGATCGTTTACAAGGCTCCTAAGGGCGGCCAGTACTTAGCCTTGTAGCCTCAGGCGATTCTCTGGTCATCACAGCCTCCGCGATGACCGGTCACAGAGGCAATAACATTTGAGCACCCTGCCACGGACCCAGAAGTCCAAGCAGTTGGGCCAGCGTTGGGTAGGCGCGCACGTATGCCTCCACTACCTGCGCCATCAGATCACTAAACTATTTACACATGGTTCAGTTCCAGAGCGACTTTGTGGGAACAGGGTCTGGAAGCGGCTGAAAAATTGCCTGAAGGTGAGCAGAAGGAGGAGATGCTTCAGCTCCTCCCCGCGGAGTTCAGGCGTGGGGACCCAAGTGCTCACGGCAGCGTACGACTCCAGCGGACTCATCAGCCGACCAGCAGCTTCTGGCGTATGCCTCTGGAACACTCTTGGTTCTACGACTCTGGTTTTACCCAGGACGTCCAGAAAATATTATGGATGCTCTTTGAGGAGAAGTCTTGTTTGGTAATCTTCAGAAAAATCATTACCAGACTTCAAGAGGCGGGAAAGCGGTAGATCGGTTCAGGCCGTAATACCGACCGAAGCTTGGTTCACTTCGTGGAATCAGTCATTTTAGGTAGGCGGACGTAGAGCTGACAGCCCCACTCGCTGCATCAGAGGGCTCCGGCTTCCGTGGGAGAGCCCAGGGGAAGCTTCATCCCGTAGCCGAGGTCAAGCGTTCTCCTAAGCAGGCCCTGGCCGTGGGCCCATCTGCCGCCACAGCCCTGACTCCTTTCCGTACGCCCCTCAGAATCAACGGGGAAATCATGGTCGAGGTGGCATTATGAGCTTCTGCCAGGATGGCGAGCCTATAACCACCGACAGGTGGGTTCTTCAATTGGTCAGTCTAGGCCACTTTATAGAATTACAGGAAAAGCTACCTCGAGGCCTCCTTTGCTCTCCGGTATCCGGGTCAGCATAGCTTTGATCTGGCAAGAAGTACTCACGCTCTGCGAAAGGGCGATAGAGTATGTCGGAGAACACAGGACAAGGATATTATTCCCACTAACTTCCTGGTTCCAAAAAAACAGGGGACCTCAGTCCGATTCTGGACCTCAGCGACCTCAATGTGTTGATACGCCTACAAAGAAGATTCCGCATGGTGACTCTTCCGGTCTTATTCCCATGTTGAAACAGGGCCTTTTAGCGTCTCTAGACATACAGGGCATACCTGCATATCCCTATAGCTCAGGTGCACATGAGGTTCCCTGCGCAAGTTTCTCAACCACCACCTTCAGTTCCGAGCCCTTCGTTCGGACTGTCCTCTACACAAGGGTCTTTACCAAGTGCATGGCAGTCGTGGCAGCGTCTCTGAGGAGACAGGGCCATTATGTTCCGATACCTGGAAATGACTGGCTTCTCATAGCCGCCTCCAGAGGCGTTGCTATACGATCCAGAGCACCAGGACCTGTTCAGGTCTCTAGGCATCCTCATAAGTACGAGAAGTCTCCTGGTACAAGTCACAGAAACTGCAGTTTATAGGCGCAGTACTGGACACTGTTCAAGGAAGAGCTTTTCTTCTGGCCGACAGAAGCGGACGCATCAGATCCCTCATAAAGGATTTATCGTCCGAAAAGATACGTACCTGCCAGGTCGGTCGCCCGGCTTGCTTTCGGACACATGGCTGCGACCATTTCTACTGTCCCCTTCGCAAGGCTTCACATGCGGGTAACTCAGTGGATGCTCAAGTGCAATGGGACCAAGGCAAGACCCACTTGCAGCAGCACCCGGTCAGAATCACAAATTCGTGAGATTGAGACTGGCTAGTGTAGCTAGTCCAGAATTAGCTCTCCTCGGGCGTCCGTTCGTACTTACAAGTCCCGGAGGGAATAACCCTCACCACGGACACCTCAGGTCTTGGGTGGGGGCACACCTGGGCAGGGTAAAGTCCAAAGGCGTGGACCCAGATGAAGCTCATCTTCATATCAGCGTCCTAGAGATGAGGCGGTTCTCATGCCAACCGAACGCCTTTCAGTCCTGTAATCCTGCGTACTTTTCTGCTTCAGACCAGACTTAAACCGGTGATGTATAACCTCAACAAACAAGGAGGCACACCTCTTACCCCCTTTGCAGGAGGCCATGAGGGTGTGGGATTGGTGTCGGACACGGCGAATCTGATCACTGTGCACGTTCCCGGGGTGAACCACACGATTGCAGGCAGCCTAGGTCGTTCCCAGGCCAGAGTCCTCAGTGGGAACTTCTTCAAGAGGTAGCAGAAGATCTGTTTCTTGATGGAAGTGAACTGAGACATTAGCCGCATCCCATCCAGCATAAACTGCCCAATATTTGCTCGCTAGATCCAGGGCCTGGTGTTTTCTGGCGAGGCAGCGTTATCCCTCTCTGGGCGACAGATTCCTCGCTCCCTCCCTTCCGTTGATCAGAGGTCCTTCTCAAACTGCGCAGGGCACTCATGATCCTGGTGGCGGTCCTGGCCAGACAGATCTGGTTCCCTTTGTTGGTGCAACTATCTAAAGAACCCCGCTCCAAGCCGCTCAGTTCCACCTACTGTCTCAGGAAAAGGTTCCTTGTCCCCCGGACCTCATTCATTGAACTGCCTGGGCTCCTAGAGACGCAGCCATCCTAATCCGCAGGGGGTCGAGAGTTGCAAGTCCTTTCTGCAGCAGAAACCCGGCAACACATACGATGTACGCCATGAAATGACGCCGTTTTTGTTTATAGTGCGGCCACGATTTTCCCCTGACATTTGTCCTGTGGGGAGTAATTTGGATTATCTGCTCTCCCTCTTTCATTAGGTTAACCTACTCATCTAGCAGGTGCCCCTGTACCATTAAACCCCACCACCCGGTGAGACATCGTACAGTGGCTCAGTTGGGCGCCTCTCAGGAATTTCTGGGGGGAGTGTACACCCAGAGACTCCTATTAAGGACCTGTGCCTCCATGGGATCTGCTCTTTGTCTCGAACAACTTGCTCCCTCCTTTTGAACCTGCAGCGGATTGCGAGCTCGTTTTCTGTTGTGGAAAACGTTGTTTTACTGAAGCCACTGGCCGGCGAAGAATATCTGAACTTCGCTCTTATATGCAAGAGCCTTCCCCAAATTTCCACAGGACAAGTATCTGAGGCGAACCCCAAATTTTGCCTAGGTGGTCTCTTCACTCCTCTGAACAGGATATTGACTGTCTACTTCGAGTTATGAAGAGAGAGAGGCTCTACTTCACACCTGGATGTTCACCGCAGCCTGAGTTTACCTCAACAGAACAAGTCTTTCGTAGTTCTAAGCAGCTTTCGTTCCTTCTCTGAAGAGAATGATGGGCCAACCTTATCAAACAGTCCCTTTCTCAAACTTGTCAGTGTATTTCTACTATTATGATATAAACAAAAGCTCCTCCCAGAGACTGGGTCGAGGTCATTCTACTAAGTGTGCACCTCCTTTGCAGCTCTTAAAATATCTCGCCTCCTGCTGTTGTGCTGCACACTTGAGTTCTGTACCCTTTATCCAGCATTATAACTGGACACCGTCTCGCGAAGGGCTGGTTCGACCTGGCGGTGCTACAGGGTCTCCGTCCAAGGTTCAGGACCTGGAATTCATTCCTATTTCCTCACCCAGATTTCTGGCGTTACTGTGGGAATCAGTCTAATGGTGTAACCTGCTGCAGGCTGTGTGCCAGTAAGATAGTACATTCGTGAACTTACGTAACAGTAGTCTTCGAACAGCTCTTGCAGCGGTACCTTCCCCCACCTTCCCTTGGAGGAAGCATGGCTCAGTTTTCTGAGCAGGGATCACCTTTCTGTCTTCTGGCCGAACCTCGATCTCCCATTTTTATATCAGCCTACGACAGAAGTCTCAGCAGAGACAGAATCTGGACAGGACTGCCCCTTGTACCACGCCTGGCGTCGAGATGGGACCCGACATGGGGGCAGACCCGCTGAAGATAGCTAGAAATTTTTCCAGAGGGGTCTAGCGCCTGCGGCTTCAGTCTAATGGTGTAACCTGCTGCAAACTGTTCACGAAGATCTACTATTCACATGAGATTCTTCACGTAACTGCATACTTTTCAAACGCCCTGGGATCAGGGCCAAGACCTTCTTACAGATCTTTCAGATGACAAAAAGGAGGCTGTTAAACCTCAAACTGGGTCTGGCGGGGCCCAGGTTCTCCAGGCTATACGACTCCCCCAGACTTAGCAACCAGGGGCAGCTACAGTACGTCTCCGGAGCACTCATGGCTGGGGTCTCCAGTTCAGACGTCTAGAAGAATCCCTGGGCATCCCCTTATGAGCAGTCACTCTTTGGTGAAGAGTCTGAAGGTCATCACCAAATTGCAGAGCGCTAGGAAGGCTGTCAGGACTGCACAAATATGTATGAACTAAATCGGTTCCTTCGTGGAACCAGAATTCTTCATGACCACCAACAAAGGCAACAACCACATTCAGCCAACAACAGGGGCAACTTTGGCTGTAAGTCAAGCCAGGTTCCCCTTGGGCCCAGGGACAAACATTCAAAGCAGCCCAGCCAGCGAGACCAACACCACAACAGACTCCTTCCTACCTCGCCCTCTCTGGATCAAGAAGGTTGGGAGTGCATCTCTCACATCACCTTTCAAGATGGCGAGATCGCCTCTGACCAGTGGATGTTGCAGTTGGTCAAACAAAGACTCTGTGAGTTCTCGATCACCACGTCAGACCTCCCTGCTCCCGTTACTTGGGTCGCATGCTCACTTATTCAGCAGAGATCTTGGCCTTCCTAAACAAAAAGGCCATAGAACATGTTCACTGAACCAGAGAAGCAGCTACTATTCCACTTCTTCCTGGTTCCAGAAAGTCAGGGACTTCCCGATTTTGGATCTCACGTCTCCCAACAACTGTATACAAACATATCAGCAAGTAACCCTGCAGTCTCATTCCCATGCTCAAGAGGGCGCATGGCTAGCGTTACTAGATGCAGGATGCTTACTACACCTCGATCACACAGGAATTTCTGCACCGGAGTTTCTGGAGCATACTGGTTCGAGCTTCGGACTGTCTTCAGAACATGGATGTTCTAGTGTATAGCATCGTGGCAGCAGCTCTCAGAAAACAGGCACTCACGTTCCCGTTACCTAGACGACTGGCTCCTCAGCCACTCACGGGAGAGCCTGATGGCCAATACAGGATAACCTCCTCTTCCTATCACTGGGCATCACCATCAAACAGGAATAGTGCCTTGTTCTGTCTCAAATTTGCCTTTATAGGAGCAGTTGGACATAATTCAGGGAGCTTTCCTTCCCAGGACGAAGCGGAACATCAGATCCTCATGAGGACATAAGGAAAAAGACTGTAGCCCGCACCATCCTTGCCTGCTTGGTCACAAGGGATGCCATTAGGCCATTCCCTAGCTCAACTCCATATCCGGTTACCCAATGGGTGCTGAGGCACAATGGGACAAAAGCAGGATCATCTGCAGCATCCAGTCTGGATCACGAATGCAATCATCCGAGACTGGCATTGGTGGCTGGCCCAGACACCTCGACCAGGTCCCCTATAGCCACCTCAGCGGCGACTCTCTCTCACGACGGCGCCTCGGGGGTCCATGGGAAACTCACCTCAACGGGTCGGACTCAGAGCCTCTGGTCATCTCTAGAGTCCCAACTTCCATAAACATTCTGGAGTAGAAGCCGTCCTGTGCCTAGGCATTCCAGATGGAGGTTCACCAGGCACTCTTCTGGTACAAACAGACAATACTACTTGATGTACTATCTCAACAAACAAAGGCACTCATACCCCCTTTGCAGGAGGCTCGAAGGGTTTGGAATTAGGTATTACAACACAACACACACATCATTGCAGTAATGTTCCTGGTGTGGACAACACTATACACCAACAACTAACCGATCACAGGCCAGGGTCATGATGGGAACTGCTTCAAGGAGTTACAGAGGACCTGTTCCACAGATGGGAACATCAAATTGAACCTCTTTGCATCCCATTCAACACAAACACCCCAATTTCTACTATAAGTCCAGTGCCTAGTGTTTCTGGCGAGGCGTTATCCTCTCTTGAATGAGCAGGTTCCCCTCGCTTCCTGCCCTTTCCTTTGATCCAGAGGGTCTATTGAGCTCAGTCAAACAAGCGTGCCTTATTCTAGCACACCTTTTGGCCAGGCAGTTGGTTCCTCTCTCATATCCGCTGGCCAAGACCTCCAGTGCCTCTGCCATTTGATCTCACCTTCACCTAGAGACAGCTCCTTGGTCATTGGATCTTGATCGCTGAACCTGCATGCCTGTCTCCTAGGACATAACAGTCCTGGGTGGGGTCTGTCAGGAAGTTGCGGACATTCTGGTGGCGACGAAAACCCTCTATTCACGCCACGCATGAGTGGCGTGAGTACATGTTGGGCTCAGGCACGACATGACCCCATTAGGTGTTCTGTGGGTCTCTTGAACTACCTCCTATCCTTCTGAGGCAGGATCCCTATTCCTCATTAGGTCCATCTATGCTATTTCGCGTGCCATTCTCCGTAGGTCACAGGTCTCTAGCTCAACTAGAGCTTCTCGCACCTTTCTGCAGCATCCTGCATTTGGGACCTCCCATCAAAGACCGGTTCCACCTTAGGATCTTCTTTTGTTCTAAACAGCGTACACTGCCTCTTTTGTCAAGAGAAGGTTGGGAGTCGCATCTCTCATCACCTTTCAGGATGGCAGAGGATCGCCTCTGACCAGTGGAGTGTTGCAGTTGGTCAAACAAGGCCACTCTGTAGAGTTCCTCGATCACCCACCGTCCAGACCTCCCCTGCTCTCCCGTTACTTGGGTCAGCATGCTCTGCTTATTCAGCAAGAGATCTTGGCCTTCCTAAACAAGGAGGCCATAGAACATGTTTCACTGAACCAGAGAGGAAACAGCTACTATTCCCACTTCTTCCTGGTTCCAGAAAGATCAGGGGACTTGCGCCCGATTTTGGATCTCATCGATCTCAACAACTTTGTGCTATACAAGCATATCAGCATGGTAACCCTGCCGAGTCTCATTCCCATGCTCAAAGAGGGCGCATGGCTAGCGTTACTGGACATGCAGGATGCTTATCTACACCTCCCGATCGCACCGCAGATTTCTGCGCTTCGAGTTTCTGGAACGCCACTACCAGTTCCGAGACTTCCCGTTCGGACTGTCTTCAGAACCTTGGATGTTCACAAAGTGTATGGCAGTCGTGGCAGCAGCTCTCAAGAAAACAGGCCACTACGTGTTCCCGTACCTAGACGACTGGCTCCTCATGGCACACTCACGGGAGAGGCCCTGATGTCCGTAATACAGGATACTTGTTCCCTCTTCCTATCACTGGGCATCACCATCAAACAGGAGAAGTCGTGCCTTGTTCTGTCTCAGAATTTGCACTTTATAGGAGCAGTTCTGGACATAATTCAGGGAAGGGCTTTCCTTCCCCAGGACAGGGCGGAACACATCAGATCCCTCATGAGGGACATAAAGGAAAAGAAGACTGTACCAGCCCGCTGCATCAACACACTGCTTAGTCACATAGGATGCCATTACGTAGTTCCCCTAGCTCCAACTCCATATGCGGATTGCAGTAGGTGCAGGGGGCACAATGGGACCAAAAGCAGGATCATCTGCAGCATCCAGTCTGGATCAACGAGTGCAGTCATCCGAGACCCCGGCATTGGTGGCTCGTCCACAGCCACCTCTCGATGGGAGTCCTTCCTTTCGCCACCTCCTTCCAGCGACTCTCTCACGGACGCCCTCGGGGTCCTTATGGGAATACCTCCAGCAGGGGTCAGGACTCAAGGCTTCTGGTCATCTCTAGGTCCCAACTTCACATAAACATTCTGGAGATGGGCCGTCCTTAGCCCCTACAGGCATTCCAGATGGAGGTTCCACAGGTACTCTTCTGGTACAAACAGACAATACTGTCATGATGTACTATCTCAACAAACAAGGGCACTCATTCCCTACCCCCTTGCAGGAGGCTCAAAGGGTTTGGAATTAGGTATTGCAACACAAGCGCACACATCATTGCAGTACATGTTCCTGAGTATGGACAACACTACCGCAGACAGCCTAAGCCGATCACAGGCCAGGGTCCATGAATGGGAACTGCTTCAAAAAGTTGCAGGACCTGTTCACAGATGAGGAACATACAATTGACCTCTTTGCATCCCCATTCAACACAAAACTGCCCAATTTCTACACGCTAGATCCAGTCCTAGTGTTTTCTGGCGGCGAGCGTTGTCCCTCTCTTGGGCGGGCAGGTTCCCCTAGCTTTCCTACCCTTTCGCGCTTTGATCAGAGGTTCCAGTGAAGCTCCGTCAAGAGCAAGGCGTGCCTTATTCTATTACGCTGCTTTTAGCCCAGGCAGATTTGGTTCACTCTCTCATATCGCTGGCCCAGGGAACCTCAGTGCCTCTGCCATTTGCTCTCACCTTCTATCCCTGGAGACAGGCTCCATGGTCCATTCGGATCTTGGATCGCTGAACCTGCATGCCTGTCTCCTAAGGACCTCATGCAGTCCTGAGGATGGGGTCTGTCAGGAATTCACGGACATTCTGGTGGCAGCCAGAAAAGCCCTCTATTCACGCTACTTACATGAGTGGCGTAGATTTTATGTTGGGCTCAGGCTCGAGCATTGAGCCCCATTGGAGTGTTCTGAGGGTCTGTCTTGGACGACCTCCTATCCTTCTATGAGGCAGGACTAGCCTATTCCTCCATTAAGGTCCATCTATCGCTATTTCACAATGCCATTCTCCGATAGGTCACAGGTCTCTAAGCTCAACTAGAGGCTTCTCGCACTGCTTTCTGCACGGCATCCTGCATTTGGAGACCTCCCATCAAGACCAGTTCCACCTTAGGATCTTCCTTTTGTTCCTAGAGCAGCGTACTGCCACTCTTGCCCAGACCAACCACGGATTTAGAGCTCACGTCTCCCTCGCTTGGAAGACTCTCCTTTGTTTCTCTTTGCTTCCATGAAGAGTTTCCCTAAGCTTAATGCACTCATGTGCAAGGATCCTTATTTGGTTTTCACAGGACGGGTGTCACTAAGACAAATCTAAGTTCCTTCCAAAGGTGGTCTCGGCTGCTCGCACTCCAACCTGGTTATCGACCTACCATTGTATTACTCGAATCACAGTAGCAGAGGACCCTGTTGCACACTTACAGATGTGCATAGGTGCCTCAGATATTATCAGACCAGAACCACAGCCCATCAGACTTTGGACCAGCTCTTTGTTTCCTACGCATAGAGGATGATAGGTGTTCCTGTTTCCAAACAGTCGCTTTCTAGATGGCTGGTAAAGTGCATTATGTTCTGTTATCAGAAGCGCAATAAACCCTTACCAGGACCAGTGAAGGGTCACTCTACTGGAGGGGTGGCTACCTCCTTTGTGGCGCTTAAAAACGTTTCCACTTCAGCCATCTGTGCAGCAGTGACCTGGAGCACTGTACACACGTTCATCAGGCACTACAGATCTTACTTCAAGAGGGCTCTTGCAGTAGGTAATTACATATAGAACTGATGGCGGCAGGACCCCACGGAAAAATTTCTAGCTAGCATTCCCTGACGAGGACCGCCCCCGTCAGGTGACCAGCGTCAGGAGGCGGTATAAAGGAAGTCCAGGCGCCCGCCTTCCAATTCTTTTCACACGTTAGCTCGTTGCTGGCTCTGCGAGGAAAAGTTCGTGCCAAATCAGCCCTACCTTCCATCAGTTTTACCCAAAAAAATCTTTTTTAGACTAACATCAGTGTATTTGTCAATCACCCTCTGAGCACAGAATAAGTGCGATTAAAGGTACAGCGCAACTACCGCTGGGGTGACCCTCCCGTGCCTGTTCTGCCAGGTCCGATCACTTTCGGTCGAGAAGTGCCAGCACTGCCTCAGTTCCAACACGGCTGCCGGAAGAGCGGCGCGCAATCCGCAGGAAGCCCATGTTCTAAAGAAGAAAGTGAGGTTCTATGGAAGGAGCTGAAAAAAGCGGGGACAGGCGTCCGCTTCCCATAGAGCCAGAAGAAGAAGGAAAAGAGGCACTGGGACCGAGGGCTCCTCCACGCGTCTCCACTCAAAGTCGGCTGGGGCGCAGATAACATCCCCTCCGGGGTAAGCTCCTCGGCGACCGCTCGGGAGGTTTCAGAGGGCGCCAGCCATATCTAGCTCAACGCACCGGGCCTTTGCGGGCGCCTCCGGGCAGTTGGGGCCTCCGCCCCTGGTTCAGCCACAGGCTCGCGGCCTACCACTGTGGATGAGCTCCAGTAAACCGGGCGTCTGCTCCTCTGAAATCTGCCCGGAGAGGGCGGTGAAGTCAACCCTCCAGGGTGACCACGCGGCCTCCACTCCCACCGGACCAGGCCGATCCACACTACTCGGCCTGCCTCAGTGATGAACTCTCGCCAAGTGAGGACGCCCGACTCCTCCAGCGCCCGCCAAGCTGCTGCCCCACTAAAGCCTCCGTCCGGCTCGTCCGGCGTCCGCCTAACGAAGGAACAGACGGACCCCCCCAAGCGTCCGCCCGTACCGGTTCCCTGCAGCCTTCGCTGCCGTCTGGGAGCCAAGTCTCCTAACCGACCCGGGTTTTCCCCTCCGTCCTGGGCGAAGCTGAGGATCTTTTGCCTCCGTCAGTCCTTCCTCTACCTGGGCGCGGACCTGGCGGTCGGATCCCCAGGCGCCACCCCTCCGACGCCAGTACCTCTGGCACCAGGGCCTCCCGCCCGTCGGCCACCACTCGGAGACATTCCCTCCCATTGGGCCTCTGGGCTCTCCACTATGGACCCGCCTGTGAGGCCTCCGGCCGGGCCGTCTGCTCCGGCCCCTCCCGGCTCCGGGTATCCTCCATCCTATTAGGCGCGGTGTACCTGGGACCGCGGTATCGGCACCACAGTACCCTCGACACCACAATGCCCGGGTTTGGATCGCTCCATACGGTTATACGTATCCTTATCCCCCGCCTCCTCCTCCTCATCCACCGCCCTCGCGGCCGCCAGTGGACCTGCAGGAGACTCTGGCTTCCTGGTGGGCTGAGGCCAAGGCTCAGCTCACCAAAGAGGTCGAGAGCCACCTTCCGGCGACAGTGCCGTCCCAGGTTCCCGTACGTCCGAGGCGGGACACTCCCTCACCACGTCCGGACTCCAGGGTTCTTCCATCTGGATCCAGAGAAGGGCAGGACACGCTTCCCCGGGGACTTCCCAAGGGGTCCGTTCCTCCCCCGGGTCAGGAAAGGGAGTTTTTATCTTCATCCTCCTCTTCACCCTCGGACTATTCCGACAGTTGCTTCGAGAGAGACAACGAGCCTCGCTCTCTGTCGAAGCCCAGGCCAAGGACTCCTCCGGAGGATCCTTCTTTTACAGAGTTGCTTAGGAAAATCCAGGAGGTTCATCAGTGGCACTCCCTGGAACCAGATCCTCAGCGTCTGAAACTTTCTGAACATCTGGATCTGCCCATGACAGCTCCTACCTTGGTGCCACCCTGGATGAGAGCCTCACCACCAACCTTGTTACCACAATATGGAAACAGCCGTGACCTTAGCCCCCACTTCCTGGGAAGTCGAACCGGCTATATCAGGCTCCAGAGGTGTTGATTCCTGGATTCTCCCCCTCGTGCGACTCAGTCGTGATTAAGCGCGCGCTCATGGCGGTGTGACCCCAAACATCTTAGCCGTCACCTCTGATAAGGAATCCGCCTTCTGGACCAAGGCTATGGGAGAAAGATTCACGCTTCCTCCACACTGGGGATCAGGGCCCTGAACTATGTTGGCCATATGGGGGACTACCAGAAGGCCATCCTGACTCAGGCGGAAGCCAAACTGGACTCCTTGCCTGACTCCCAAGTCAAGCAGGGGTTGGCTGATCTCGTCCGCTCTGCTCGTTCGACCAGTCGACACATGCTATGTGCGACATACGATGCAGTGGACACTGCTGGTCGGAGCTCAGCTTTCGCTGTAGGCCTACGGCGTCATGCTTGGCTCCGTGTGTCAGGTTTGGTCCCGGAGGTGCAATCTGCTATCCAGGAAGCACACTTCCGGGGGTCGGTGCATTTTGGGGGTGATGTCAAGGACATCACCGATTTACTGAAGAAGAGGAACGGCTCCTGAAGTCAGTTGATACCATGCCGTCCCCATCAGCAGCGTAGTCCCTTTCACAGACAGAATCAGCCAAAGGCGAAACCTCAGGAAGCGGGCCACAAAATGCGGGCCCCGCCTAAAAAAGCAGCGGGTGCTTCAGCTGCGGCGCTGCCCCATACCACCTGACTCCTTTCCTCTCCCACTGCCTCCGGACTCCCGGAGGAACTGTGGGAGGAGGTTTTCCCTCCACCTTCCGGGATGGGGAGGATAGCCACAATTCTTGGGTGCTCCAGCTCATAGCAAAGGACACTCGATAGAGTTTCTTCAGAAACCACCCGCCACCCCTTTAGTAGTCGTATTCACGGAACATCTTCTCTTGGTCCAGGAGGAAATCTCTTCTCCCTTCTGCTGAAACCAATGATAGACCTGTCCCCTTCATCTGCAAGGGGCCAGTTTACTATTAGCATTTCTTCCTGTCCCAAAGAAGACAGGAGATCTCGGACCAATTTTGGATCTCAGTTCCCTGAATGTTTACGTAGAGTACAAAAGGTTCAGGATGCTCTCTTTGCAGAGCCTTCTGCCCTCCTCCGGCCGAGTCAATGGCTTTGTGCTCTGGATATGCAGGATGCTTATCTGCACATTCCCATTCGCCCATCTCATCGCAAATACCTTCGTTTTGCGTTCCAGGGGGACCACTGCCAGTTCAAGGCACTCCCGTTTGGTCTATCCTCGGCCCCCCAAGTATTTACCAAATGCCTGGTAGTGGTGGCAGCCCACCTGCGTACCAAGGGAGTGCAGGTTTTCCTGTACCTGGACGACTGGCTCCTGGCGGCCCTCGTCAGGAGGAACTCCTGCGTTTCCTCTCCCTTACCCAGCAGGTTTTTGCCTGCCTGGGTATTACCATCAACCATTCCAAGTCTCATCTGGACCCATCCCAGAGGCTACAGTTTATTGGGGTGATCCTCGATACGACCATGGGCAAGGCCTTCCTGCCTCCAGACAGGGCGTCCACCCTTAAGACCCAAATAAGTCTGTTGTCTGACCGCAGGATGGTCTCTGCGAGGTCGGTCCTTCGCTTTCTCGGGCTCATGGCGACTGCTATCCCGATGGTACCTCACGCTCGACTCCACTTGAGAATCTCTCAGTGGACTCTACGCGCTCAATGGGATCAGCTAGTGGACGACCTAGATCACTCAGTTCTGATCTCCTTGCCGATGATGCGAGACTTGCAATGGTGGATGGTTCGAGAGAACCTGTTTCGGGGAGTTCCTTTCTTTCATCCTCCCCCCTCCCAGACTCTAACCACAGATGCCTCAGGCGAAGGTTGGGGAGTCCATCTAGGCCCTCATCAGACCCAGGGCTCCTGGTCCAAGCTAGAACAAGCTCTCCACATCAGTGTACAGGGCTTAGGGGGCAGTGTTGTACGCTCTCAAGCCCTTCACCAACACATCCTTCAGCCACCTAGCCGTCCAGGCCGGACAACATGTGCGTGGTGTACATCAACAAGCAGGAAGGGACTCAGTCCTACCCTCTATGCAGGGAGGCAATTAGGGTTTGGGATTGGGCAACACATCACGACCTTCACCTCACAGCAATTCACGTTCCGGGATTCGACAACACCCTAGCAGACAAACTAAGTTGCTTTTCTGCTCTGACTCATGAGTGGGAACTGGACTAAGGGGTCCTAGACAATATTTTCCAACTTTGGGGAACACCACAGGTCGACCTGTTCGCATCCCCCCTAAATGCGAAACTTCCCATCTTCTGCTCGCTCATTCCAGAGCGAGGCGCTTTTTGGAGCGACGCTCTGTCTGTAGACTGGAAGGACAGATTCATCTATGCCTTTCCCCCAATTCCACTTATCCCACGAGTTTTGCAGAAACTAACTTCAGAAGGAGCAAGAATGATTCTGATCGCTCCTTTCTGGCCCAGGCAAATCTGGTTCTCTCTTCTAGAATATTCAGAGGATCCTCCTTTTCCTCTATCTCGAGGTTTGTTGACCCAGGATCAGGGGACCCTGGTCCATCCAGGCCTCAAATCCCTTCAACTGCATGCATGGCTACTGCAGACCTAGCCCAATCCCGTTTTGGAGTGTCTCCCAAAGTGGCGGAGATTTTGGTGGAGGCCAGAAAACCCTCCACCAGATCCGCTTATGCCATGAAGTGGAAAAGATTCACTATCTGGGCCGCTTCCAAGAACGTGGGACCCTTCTTCTGTTCAGCAGGCCTTCTGCTGGAGTATCTACGTCATCTGTTTGACCTGGGTCTCAGCCATTCTTCTCTGAAGGTACACATGGCGGCCATTTCGGCCTATCATGTTCCCTTCGCAGACAAAGCTTTGGCTCAACTGGAGGTCTCTAAGACCTTTCTCAGAGGGGTCCTCCATCTGAGGCCCCCCATCCGTACTCCTGCTCCCCTTGGGACTTGAATTTTGTTCTCAGAAACTTTCTCTCCTTGAACCTGCAGCTTCTGCAGTTTGAGATTCCTTTAGTGGAAGACTCTCTTCTTGGTGGCCATTACTTCTGTAGGAGAATCTCTCAGATACAGGCCCTGATGTGTAAAATCCCGATATTGATTTTTCACAAAGAGCGGTTGCTCTTCGCACGAATCCTAAGTTTCTCCCTAAAGTAGTAGCTGAGTCTACTCTAAATCAGTCCATAGAGTTACCTGCCTTTTTTACGCAGTACTCTAATCAAGGGGAGTATTTATTCCATACTATAGATGTTCACTGGATTCTGAGATACTACACCAACAGGACGAAGGATCTCAGAAAGACTGGTCAATTGTTCGTCTCTTTTGCTCACAAAAGGGAAGGCAATGCTGTTTCCAAGCAATGCCTAAGTGGTTGGCTCATTGCATCACTTTCTGTTATGACAAATACAAGAAGACCCTCCCGGGTCAAGTCAGAAGCCACTCCACAAGAGGAGTAGCTGCCTCTGCGGCTTGTTTCAAGAATGTGTCTGCGGCAGACATCTGCGCTGCCTCCACCTGGACTTCGGTCCATACCTTTACTAAACACTACAGCTTGGATGTTGCCTCTCGCCGTAGAGCAGGCTGTTTTGTAAGGCCTCCTATCTTGAGACTTGCACAACCAGAACTACCTTTTAGAGTAGTTTTCCTCCTCCCGGTGCCGCTCTTTGTTCCAGACTGCTTGGGATTCAGTTCTATATGTAATTATCTACTGCAAGAGCCCTCTCGAAGTAAGAACTTATCGTAACAGTTAATCTTCGAGAGAGAGGCTCTTGCAGTAAGTAATACCTTCCCACCCTCCATCCCCCAGGCTTTTTCAGCTCCTTTTCCATTGAGGGAAATATCAAGCTTCTCTCTTGTCCGGCCTCTTTTGGCCTGTGAAAGAACTGGAAGCCAGGTCGGGTACTGTGGTGCCTGATACTGCGGTCCCGGGAACACCGGCGTCAGATAGGACGGAGGCTACCTGCGAGCCGCGGGCAGGTCCATAGTGGAGAGCCCGGAGGGCCCGATGGGAGCGGAATGTCTCCTGGAGTCGGTAAGGCTGACGGCAGAGGCCCTGGCGTCGGAGGTACCAACGTTGGAGGGGCCGGTGTCGGAGCCAGCGTCCGGAGAGCCGAAGTCAGGTCCGGTGCACTAAGTGGCGGAAGGACTGACTGAGGCAAAAGATCCCCAGCTTCGCCCGGGGATGGAGAGGAAAAATCCCCGGGGTTGAGTTGGGGAGACTCTGGTTCCCCAGGCAGCATGAAGGCTCACGGGGAACCCCGGTATGATGGGCCGGGGGGGTCCGTCGTCGGTTCCTTCACCAGCCGGACGTCGGACGAGCCGATGTGAAGCTTAGGGGCGAGCTCCTGGTGGGCACCGGAGGAGCCGGCGTCCGACTTATGAGAGCCATCACCGGAGGGGGGTCAAGTAGAGTGATTGACCTGGTCCGGTGGAGTGGAGGCCACGCTTCGCCCCAGAGGATTGGACGTCTTACCGGCCCTCTCCGGGTGGACGTTGGAGGAGCCAATGCCCTGCTTACCGGAGTCGCCCACAGTGGTAGGCCGCGAGCCTGCGGCCGAACCAGGGGCGGAGTCCTCCAACTGCCCAGAGGTGCCCGCAAGGCCCGAGCGCAAGCCAGATGGGCGGGCCGACTCCCCTTTGGAAACCTCCGAGGTGGCTGTCGAGGAGCGATCCCCCGGAGGGGATGTTACCTGCGACCCAGCGACTCCTGAGGGAGACGTGGTGGAGAAGCCCTTGTCCCGTTGCCTCTCCTTCTCCTGGCCTTCGGGGGAAGTGGACGCCTGCCTCAGTTTTTTGAGCTCCTTCTCCATAGAACTCATTTTCTTCTTCAGAATATGGGCTTCCAGGGATTGCTGCCAGCTTTTCCGGGTAGCCGCGTTGAAACTGAGGCAGTGCTGGAACTTCTCAACCGGGTGATCGGGGCTTAGGCAGAACAGGCACAGGGAGTGGCTGTCCTTGTGCGGTAGTTGGGCGCCGCACGAACTGCACTTATTCTTGTGCTCGGAGGGTGTAGGGGACGACATACACCGACGACTGTACTGACGTTAGTCGAAAAAACAATTATTTTAGGTAAAAAACCGACAAAGGTAGGGCTGATGAAGCAAACTTTTCCGCGAGGTGCTGCACGAGCCAACGGCGGGAAAGAACTGGAAGGCGGGCGTCCGGGACCACCCCTTTATACCGTCTCCTGACGCCGGTCACCTGACATGGGGGCGGTCCCTCGCCAGGGACTGCTAGCTAGAAATTTTTCCGTGGGGTCCTGCCGCCTGCCGGCGTCAGTCCTATATGTAATTACCTACTGCAAGAGCCTCTCGAAGATCTACTGTTACGGTAAGATCTTGCTTCGAGACACAGCTCTTGCAGCAGGTTACACCATTAGGACTGAAGCCGGCAGGCGTCAGACCCATGGAATACCTAGCTAGCTATCTTCAGCGGGGACCACCCCCGACGTCGGTCCCGCCTCCAACGTCAGGCGTAGTACATAAGGGGGCGGTCCAGCCAGATTCTCCAGTTCTTTCCCGCCGTCGACTTGCATGTCTCGATCCTTCGGTTCGGTTTCTAGCGCGCAACACGTGGTAAAGTGCTTTCCTACGGGAAATTTGTTCTCTGAGATCAGTTTTCTCTCTGATGTCCTCCCCGACCTCCGGTCACTCCTCGAAGTGCGCCTGTGGTAAGCAGATACCATTTAAGGATCCGCACTCAGCCTGTGTCCGGTGCCTAGGCCCAGACCATGACACCCGGTCCTGCTCTTTTTGCCAGGGTTTCAACAGCAGAACCCGGATCCGTCGCCAGAAGGCCCTACAGGCGTTCCTGTTAGAGGAGCAACTCAAGTCCATGGCTTCCAAGGGATTCTTGCAGAAGGCCATAAGCATGCTGAGAAGTACAGAAGGCCTTGGGTCCTTCTAGGGCCTCCGACCAGCGCGGCTCTGGCTCCAGGTCCGACCGCTCTCCTTCCCGGCCAGTCTCGGGCCTCCCCGCCACGTGTGAGAAAATCTTCTTCCTCTTCTCAGGCCAAGACCCCCAGGCCTTCCTCGTCCTCCAAGGCCCTGGCTGAGTTGGGGGATCAACACCATCACCACAAGTCGGGTTCCCGCCATTCTGAACCCGATGTCAGGTCTGCTTCCTTGCCTTCTCGGAAAACCAAGGAGCTCACCTCACTCAAGAGGCCGCAGGACCCGATGCCGGTTTGTCCGTCGGCCTCTCGCCACAGGTCCCCAGAGCCATCGTCTGCCAGAAGACCATCACCGGCCAGGCCTACTCATCACAGGACGCCAGTAAGGGAACCGGCGCCCGCTCCAGTTGAGAAGAGGACCCCGACGCCTCCGACCGATGTCGGTCAGGAGACCATCACTGAGGAGGAGTTAACCCAGCCCGAGGACCAGACAGGCGACCCCGGTCCTGTTGAGACTCCCAGGGAACCCTCGCCGCAACCCGAGCCCCCTGTGGAGCTGACCGCGGGTCGCCGACGATCCACGGCGCCCGGACCGTGTCGGGCCTTTCCTTTTCAGAGGTGAAGGAGCTTTTCACTTACTGGTGGGATACCATCAAAAGGACATGGTCCCCACTCACCTCCGCTTCCTCCTCCTCCTCCTCCACACGGTTGCTCCTCCGGTTCCTCGCCACGTCTCCATCTGGGTCTGCAGGCGGTTACCTCCTCCCCGGGAGCCCAGGACCCCTCCAAGGGGGAGACTCGATAAAAGGAGACCTCCGTCCAGATCATCTTCTAGGTCACGCAGTCCCAAGAGACCCAGAAGACGTCGCCGTTCGCCTTCGACGGAGGACACAGGATCAGAGTTTTCTACATCCAGATCCCCATCTCTCCTCTCCATCCCTTCTCCGGACCCACGTGAGCTGCCAAAGTCTCCGGATGACCCTTCGTTCTCGGATATCATGAGACACATCCAGGAGAACATGGGATGGGATGCGGAAGAGTTAGACCCCGAAAGGCTGCGCCTTGCGTAGTATTTTCGGCAGAAGGACCTCAAGCCTGTGGTGGTGCCACCCTTGGTAGACACTTTCGTGGACGTCACCAAGGCAGCGTGGAAGCATCCACATTCACTCCCGGCGATGCTGAAGAAAGCTGACCGCTTGTACAAGGCTCCAAGAGAAGACCAGTACTTGACCCAGCATCCTCAGGCCAACTCTCTGGTCATAACAGCCTCTCATGACCAGTCCCAGAGACCGCAACATCTGAGCACCCTGCCACCGGACCCAGAGTCCAAGCAGCTGGACTCCATGGGTAGGCGCACGTATGCTTCCGCTACCTGCGCCATCAGATCCCTGAATTATTTGACCCACATGGTGCAGTTCCAAAATGCCCTGTGGGAGCAGGGTCTGGATGCGGCTGAGAAGTTGCCGGAAGGTGAGCAGAAGGAGGAGATGTTACAGCTCCTCCGTTCGGGTTCGGATGTGGGAACCCAGGTGCTACGAGCCGCGTACGATTCCACGGACTCCTCGGCCCGAGTAGCAGCTTCAGGCGTATGCCTCCGGAGGCACTCTTGGCTCCGTGTCTCCGGTTTTACCCCGGACGTCCAGAAAAACATCATGGACGCCCCATTCGAGGGAGAAGTTTTGTTTGGTAAACCCTCAGAGAAGATAATTACCAAACTCCAAGAGGCCGGGAAGGCGGTGAGGTCGGTTCAGGCCATGTACCGACCCAAGCTTAGTTCCTTTCGTAGGAACCAAAGCCGATTTCGTGGACAGACGCAGAGACAACAGTCCGGCCCCGTTCCACAGCAGAGGGGCTCCAGTTTTCGCAGAGCCCAGGGAAAACAACCCACAGGTCGGAGCCAGCGCACTCCTAAGCTGGTCCAGCCAGCGGGACCCTCAGCCGCCACAGCCTAACTCCTTCCCGGCCCCCGCCCCTCAGGATCAACGGGACGTCATGGTCGGGGGTCGCATTGCGAATTTCCTGCCGGGATGACAGACTATAACCACCGACAGGTGGGTTCTACAGTTGGTCGGAAGAGGCCACTTTATAGAATGCAGAAAAGCCACCTTGAGGCCTCCGTTGCTCTCCCGGTACCGGGTCAGCACAAGTCACTGATCAGGCAAGAGGTGTCAGCGCTCCTGCAAAAAGGAGCGAGTAGAGTCGCCCAAGAGAACCAGAGAGGACACGGATACTATTCCCACTTCTTCCTGGTTCCAAAAGACGGGGACCTCCGTCCAATTCTGGACCTCAGCGACCTCAATTTGTCGGTCGCCTACAAAAGATTCCGCATGGTAACTCTTCCGGGTCTTATTCCCATGCTGAAGCAGGACATCTTTTTAGCATCTCTAGATATGCAGGACGCTTACCTGCACATCCCTATAGCTCAAGCGCACAAGAGGTTCCTGTGCTTCGAGTTTCTCGGCCATCATCTTCAGTTCCGAGCCCTTCCATTCGGGCTGTCATCGGCACCCAGGGTCTTCACCAAATGCAAGGCAGTCATGGCAGCATCTCTAAGGAGACAGGGCCATTATGTGTTCCCGTACCTGGACGATTGGCTTCTCATGGCCGCCTCCAGAGAGGCGTTGTTACGGGTGATCCAGAACACCCAGGACCTGTTTCGATCTCTGGGTATCCTAATCAACCACGAGAAGTCTCTCCTGGTACCATCGCAGAAACTGCAGTTCATAGGCGCAGTACTGGACACTGTTCAGGGAAGAGCATTTCTTCCAGACGACAGAGCGGAGCGCATCAGATCCCTCATCAGGGAGCTTTCGTCGAACAAGACCGCCCCAGCCAGGTCGGTCCTTTGCTTGCTTGGACACATGGCTGTGGCCATTTCTACTGTCCCTTTCGCAAGGCTCCACATGCGGATAACTCAGTGGATGCTCAAGGTGCAATGGGACCAAAGGCAAGACCACATGCAGCATCCGGTCAGAATCATGAATACCGCGATTCGAGACTGGCAGTGGTGGCTAGACCCAGGGACACACTCTGTGGGCATTCCGTTCATAGCACCGTCCCCAGAGATAATCCTCACCACAGACGCCTCAGGTCTAGGGTGGGGAGCACACCTGGACGGGGTGAAATCCCAGGGTACGTGGACCCCTCTGGAGGCCCACCTCCATATCAACGTCCTAGAGATGAAGGCGGTCCTTTGTGCCCTGCAGGCCTTTCAGTCAGAAATCCAGCCGAGTACTCTCCTGCTTCAGACAGACAACACAGCGGTGATGTATTACCTCAACAAACAAGGAGCGCACTCTTACCCCTTTGCAGGAGGCCATGAGGTGTGGGATTGGGTAATCTGACACGGCGCGAACCTGATCACAGTACATGTTCCCGGGGTGGACAACACAATTGCAGACGGCCTGAGTCGCTCCCAGGCCAGAGTCCACAAGTGGGAATTTCTCCAGGAGGTAGCAGAGGATCTGTTTCTTCGATGGGGAACTCCAGAATTAGACTTGTGTGCCTCCCCATCCAATGCAAAACTGCCCAATTTTTGCTCACTAGATCTAGGGCCTGGTGTTTTCTGGCGAGACGCGTTGTCCCTCTCCTGGGCGGGCAGATTCCTCTACGCTTTCCCTCCCTTCCCGTTGATCCAGAGAGTTCTTCTCAAACTGCGCAGGGAGCATGCAACAATGATCATGGTGGCCCCATTCTGGCCCAGGCAGATCTGGTTCCCTTTGCTAATTCAGCTGTCCCGGGAACCTCTGCTCCCGTTGCCATTCAGCTCCCACCTCTTGTCTCAGGAGAAGGGTTCACTGGTCCATCCAGACTTACGCTTACTGAACCTGCATGCATGGCTCCTAGAGACATAGCCATCTTGCGTCACGGGGTCTCGCAAGAGGTTGCGGAAGTCCTTTCCGCAGCCAGAAAGCCGGCAACGCATGCGAATATGCCATGAAATGGCACCGTTTTTGTCTATGGTCGCAAGCACGCGGCCTTTCCCCTTTAGGTTGTCCGTTAAAGCGGTGTTAGAGTACCTGCTCTCCCTTTTCCGTTCGGGTCTCGCCTACTCCTCTATTAAGGTGCACCTCTGTGCCATTTCAGCTTATCACCTCCCGGTGGGACAGCGCACAGTGGCACAATTAGATGCCTGTCGAGAATTCTTGAGAGGGGTGTTACATCTTAGACCGCCCATTAAGGATCCCGTTCCTCCATGGGACTTACTCTTTGTCCTGGAACAACTCACGCTCCCCCCCTTTTGAGCCTGCCGCGGATTGCGAGCTGTGTTTTCTGTCGTGGAAAACGTTGTTTTGGTTGCTGTTACGTCCAGCGAGAGAGTTTCTGAGCTTCATGCTCTCATGTGCAAAGAGCCTTATTTAATTTTCCACGGGATAGAGTATTCCTGAGGATGAATCCTAAATTCTTGCCTAAAGGCGGTTTCCACACTCACTCTCAATCAGGATATTGACCTGCCGGTCTACTTCCTAATTATTCTAACAGAGGAGCGCTGCTTCACACCCTGGATGTTCACGCAGCTTAAGGTACTACCTGAGCAGAACTAAGCAACCGTCTGACTGGAGCAACTTTTCATTTCCTTTATTGAAAGGATGATGGGCCAACCAGTATCCAAACAGTCCCTGTCTGCTGGCTTGTCCAGTGCATCTCATACTGTTATGATATCAAGCGAAAGCCCCTCCCAGGATCAGTCGGGGCCATTCCACTAGGTGTGTCCACCTCCTTTGCAGCATTCGAAACGTCTCCACCTCTGCCATTTGTGCTGCAGCCACTTGGAGCTCTGTACATACCTTTTATCAGGCATTATAGCCTGGACATCGCTTCACGGCGAAGAGCAGGCTTCGGCCTGGCGGTGCTACAGGGTCTCCTGTCCTAGATTCAGGACCTGGAACGTTCTAATTTCCTCTTCCCAGAGTGTTTGCAAGCGCTACTGCTTGGGAAGCAGTCCTAATGGTGTAACCTGCTGCAAGAGCTGTGTCTCAAAGCAAGATAGTACAGTTACGTAAGAACTTACCTTAACAGTAGATCTTTGAGAACAGCTCTTGCAGCAGGTACTTTCCCGCCCACCTTCCCCCTTGGAGGAGGCATGGCTTAAGCCTTTGTTAACAGGGATTTTTCCCGTTTGTCTTCTGACGGTGGATCCTCGGTCTCCCATTTCAATGTCAGCCTGCGGCCGGAAGTCTCCGGGGAGAACTATAAGTCAGCGGGACCCGCCTGTAATACTACGCCTGATGTCGGAGGCAGGACTGGACGGTGGGGGCAGTCCCGCTGAAGATAGCTAGCTAGAATTTTTCCGTGGGGTCCTGAAGCCTGCCGGCTTCAGTCCTAATGGTGTAACCTGTTGCAAGAGCTGTTCTCGAAGATCTACTGCTACAGTAAGTTCTTACGTAACTGTACTTTCTTATGTAACTGTACTTTCTGCTCCCTGGATCTTCAAGATGCATTCTTCCACGTCCCAATTTGTCTCATCGGCAGTTCCTCCGCTTCTAAGCAGAGGGCACCCTTTACGAGTTCCTGGCCATGCCATCGGCCTGTCTTCGGTGCCCAAGGTCTTCAATAAATGCATAGCAGTGGTGGTTACAAACCTGCGGCATCAGGGAGTCCAGGTATACCCCTACCTGGACTACTGGCTAATAGCTGGTCCCTCCAGGCAGAAAGTGGAGCGGTCCATGGATATGGCCCTCCAGACCTGCTTGTCCCTTGGCCTCCTGGTAAACGAGACCAAATCGAAACTCATGCCTCGTAGGTGAATCAGCTATATCAGGGCAGTGCTCAACTCTTGTAGAGTCAGGGCTTTGCCCACGACAGACAGAGTGGAGGTTCTTACCTCTTTTGCCGGATCATTTAGGGTTGGACAGTCGCGCCCTGCTCGGGACCTCCTGCGTCTCCTGGGTTACATGGTGGCTTGCACCAGCGTGGTTTGTTGGGCCAGCTGGAGAATGTGCACCCCCTGTAGTGGGAGCTGGCCGGCCAGCAGTCTTGGCGCAGGGGTCACTTCGATCAATTGGTCACAGTGACCCAGCGGATGTGGGATGTGCTACAGTGGTGGCTAACCCCAGAATATCTGCAGGAGGGTATCCCATTTGTCCATCCAGAGCTGATGGTCATCCTAACAACCGACTCCTCCCTCGTGGGCTGGGGGACCAGAGAGTCCACGAGCTCTGGTCCACCGAGGAGTACCGATGTTCCATCAACCTGCAGGAGTTCAGGGCAGTTCAGCTGGTGCTGACCACTTTTGCTCCACATCTCCGGGGTGTCAAGTGGTTCAGGTACAGGTGGACAACGCCACGACCATGTACTACTTCAACAAACAGGGTGGTACATACACCCTTCCACTGTGCAGGGAAGCTTTCTGCATTTGGACACTTGTGTGCAGTTTGGCGGCGGATCTCCTGGCCATCCATGTGGCCGATGCCTCTAACAAGCTTGCGGACGCCCTAAGCCGGGTGGGTGAGGTGTCTCATGAATGGTCTCTTCATCCCGAGGTAGTGCAGAACCTGTTCTCCCACTGGGGCAAGCCTCTGGTGGACCAGTTTGCCTCCAGGGAGAACACCAAGCTGAGGCTGTTTTGTGCCGGCCCCCCTCAGTAGGGAATGCTGCAGGGGAATGCTTTCTCAAGGCCCTGGACCCCAGGCCTTCTCTGTGCTTTCCCTCTGTTTCCCCTGATCCATAAAGTTCTGCTCAAGGTCAGGAGGGACAAGGCACAGGTGATCCTAGTGGCTCCGAACTGGCCTTGCCAGTTCTCGTACCCAGATCTCCTCAGCATCAGGCTCTTGTGGTGTTTTCCACTACGCCTGGACCTGCTCTCAAGGGAACGTACTCCACCCAGACCTTCGGTCCTTGCACCTGACGGCCTAGGACGTGAACAGCTAGAGTTCCAGGCTCTGGGTCTCTCTGAAGAAGTACTCAACATTGTTGAAGCATCTCTGAAGGAATCGACCCGAAAATGTTATGCCTTAAGATGGAAGAGATTCTCCATTTGGTGTCTGGGCAAAGGGCTGGACCCTTTGACTTGTATGGTGGCTGGCATTCTCAACTACCTTTGGTCTCTCTCCACAGAGGGCCTTCAGTCGACTACCCTCAGGGTGCACCTGGCAGCCATCTCTGCTTACCGGGCGCAGGCTGGTCAGTAGTCAGTGGCACAGGAGAAGGTGGTCTGGCGCTTTTTCAAGGGCTTGGACTACATTTCCCCTCCAGTGCATGAACTACTACCACCACCACCTTGGGATCTACTGCTGGTTTTGGCAAAGCTCATGGGCAAGCCATTCGAATCGATGCACAGGTGCAAAATGTATCACCTGTCATGGAAGACTGCCTTCCTGGTGGCTAGCACGTCAGCCAGAAGGATCAGTGAGATCCAGGGGCTCTTGGTGGAGTCTCCTTACCTGGTCTTCCACAGGGACAAGGTTTTCCTTCGCCCCAGCCCAAAGTTCCTCCTGAAGGTTGAGTCAGATTTCCACTTTAACCAGGTGATTAATCTCCTGGTGTATTTCATCAGTCACTCCTCGGAGGCCGAGCACAGGCTACATACTCTGGACCTGAAGCGAGCGCTTGCTTATTATAAAAAGCGCATGGCTGGAGTTCGTAGAGAGGTTCACCAGCTGTTTGTCTCCTATGCTGAAGCCACACTTGGAAGACATGCAACCAAGTGAAGAGTTGGCAGGTGGATTGTATCCTGCATCAACCTCTGCTATAGGTTGGCGAGTTGGGAGCCTCCCGGAGGGCTAAGGGCTCATTCCACCCGTCATACTGCTCCATCAGTGGCTGCTTCCAGGGCTGTCCCTATCCAGGAAATCTGCAGGGCTGCTACCTGGAGGTCAGCACACACCTTTATTTCCCATTACCACATCGACCTCGAGTCACGCCGGGATGCTGGTTTTGGGGCCTCACTTCTCCAGTCTCTGTTCCCTGAGGGGTTGTGCACCTTGCTTTCCTCCTCCCGGAGAACTGCTAGGAGTCTGCCAGAACGTGTGGCTAGAACAACATATCCTCAACCCTAGAAAAACAGGTTGCCCACTTGTAACAAACAGATCTTACTTCAAGGGGGAGCTCTTGCAGCAGGCTATAACCATTAGTACTAATGCCGCAGGCCTTGGGACCCACCAGAAAAAACTTAGCTAGCAGGGGATGCCCCCGACGTCTAGTCTGTCCTTAGCTCCACCTCAGTTCTTTTCCCGCCGCAGACCCGCTCTCATTGGGAAAGTTTTAGCATGTTTTTCAGCAGTTCCAGCGAAATTTGGTGACAAACGTTCGTTTTCTGTCCAATTTGTTGTTTTTTTGCAGTGGTTTCTCTTTTTCTCTGGTGGTAATTTAGTCGCACGTCGTCCTGTATACTCTGGTCCCAAGAAGACTAAGTGTGCCTGTGGCCGCCAAATCCCATCAAAGGATGGCCACGATGCCTGCGTCTTCTGTCTGGGGCCAGACCATGACTTTCATTCCTGCAAGATCTGCAGGGGCTTCACCAGGACTCGCATGCAGTGCCTGAAGGTCTTAAAAGCCCACCTTTTGGAGAAAAAGATGGATGCCCTGCAGAGCTCTCCTGGGTAAAAAGGCAAGCACCGGGACAAATCCCGTGAGAAGCACCGTAGCCAGTCTCACCATCGGTCCAGATCATGCTCTCCCCATAGGAAGAGCTCCTCTTCTGGCTCGGGCGGGTCCGACCACTCGAAGCACTCCAGACACGAGGAAAAGTCGAGGCCCAGCACCTCTTCCAAGACACCGACGCCGGCCAAGGTGAAGGCTACACCGCTGCGTAGCTCTTTGACCTCTGTGGCTTCTACCAAGGCCTCTACCTCGGGGCATGCTTCAGCCCCACCAAAAAAGGCCTCGGTCACGGCCTTACCCAATGACCGGGACTCTCAGGCTAAGGCCTCTTCTGGGTCCCGCCCTTCCAAACTGGTTAAATCAGAGCCGACCCTGGCCAAGACACCAGCACCGGCTACTGTGCCTAAGGTTGGGACTACAGCTGAACCGTCGCCGGTCAAGGCGCCATCGCCAGCCCCAAAGTCTTCCACTCCGGAGAGCTCATCTTTGGGTTCTTCCCCAAAGGCCCTACCAGACCTACCAGCTTCACCTATTCCCCTGAAGGGGATGGCAGCCTCTGTTTTCAATAAGGAGGAGTTGCAGGAGCTCTTCTCCTTCTGGTAGAGCCAAGTCAAGAAGGATGAGGCTACCCCGAAGCCAGACCTGACATCCAGGACACAAGGCATCTCCCAGGACAGACGTTAATCTGGAAATACCCGACGCTCCAGGGAGGGTAGTCCTTAAAGGCATAGTTCGGACTCTTCACGGTCCAGGAGCCAGTCTGCCTTTTCTTCTGAGTCCCTTTCAGGGGTCGGGGGTTCTCCTGAGGATAAAGAACTACCCCGTTCGCCTCCTGACGTTCCAACTTTCATGGACATCATGAGACGGAGGACCTGGATCCGGAATGCTGGAGGCTAGCACGTTACTTGAGGCAAAAGGAGCTGAAACCTTTGGTGGTGCTTCCTTTGGTGGACACATTCCAAGACCTTACCAGGATAACTTGGAAGCATCCAGCCGCAGTCCCAGCAGTTCTTAAAAAATCTGACAGGCTGTATAGAGCGCTGAGCCCTATCTGGTGGAAAACCCTCAGGCTGACTCTATGGTTATAGTGACTGCTCATGACAAATCTCGACAGCCCAAACACCTCAGCTGTCAGCCTCTCGATCAGGAGTCCTGCTATTTGGACCAGGTGGGCAGAAAGGTATACTCTGCATCCACCTGCTCCATACGTTCCCTGAGCTTCCTGACACATGTGGTCCAGTACCAGAATGCTCTTTGGGAGAAGGGACAGGAGCTAGCCAGTGCCTTGCCAGACTCAACACAAAAAACGGAGCTCCTGGACATTCCAAAATTGGGCTCGGACGTAGGTACCCATGTTCGTGCCTTGTACGACACTGTGGATACGGCATCTAGGGTGGCAGCCTCAGGTGTCTGCCTAAGGTGCCTTGCCTGGCTCAGAGTCTCAGGATTCTCCCAGGATCTGCAAACTGGAATCAGGGACCTTGTGTCCCGTGCTGTTTGGATCGGAGACAGAAGGCCTTATCGCTTGTCTCCAGGAGTCAGGGCAAATCCATCTGGTCCGTCTAACAGCTGTATAAGGGGGACCAGAAACGTTTTCAAAAACGGCCTTTTTGTAAGTCCTCAGGCCAGTCCTCTCATGGAAACCAATCGGCCCAGAGAGACGGCTTTAAAAGGAAGGCCGGAAACCAGTAGCCTGGAGGTGCTCCTTTTCGAGGCCCGGAGTCCACCCAAACCTCTCTGCCAACCCCCAGCACTTCCAAAGGACTCCCTACTGACCTTCCCCCTCCGATGGAGGCACAAGGGGAGGCTGTAGGGGGTCACTTCTCCCTCCACCTGGAGGGATGGAGCAGAATCACATCGGACCATTGGGTCCTTGATATTATAAGGAGGGGACATACCCTGGAGTTCACTCGGATCCCACCAGAAACTACTCCACGGTCCTCAAGGTATCCTCCTTCTCACATACCCCTCATAGTAGAAATCCAGACCCTCTTGCAAAAATGGGCAATAGAGCCAGTCCCCCTGCAGCAGCAGGGAAAAGGATATTACTCCCATTTCTTCCTGGTTCCAAAGAAAACTCTGGATCTTCAGCCCATCCTGGACATCAGCTCCCTAAATGATTATATAGAATACTGAAGGTTCAGGATGGTGACCCTTCCAGGTCTACTTCCTCTGCTGCACCAAGGAGACTGGCCCTGTTCCCTGGACATGCAAGATGCGTACATGCATATCGGGGTCTTTCCCCCTCACAGGAAGTAATTGAGGTTCCACTTCCAAGGGGGACATTACCAGTTTCAGGTTCTGCTGTTTGGCCTCTCTTCCGTGCTACGATTCTTCTCCAAGTGCCTAGCAATGGTAGCTGTGGTGCTAAGATTCAAAGGGCATTATGTCTTCCCTTACCTGGATGATTGGCTCTTGGCAGCCCCGTCAAGAATGCGCCTCATTCAAGCTCTTGGAGACACTTATACTCTATTCCAAGAGTTGGGGATCACCCTGAACCTACCAAAGTCATCCCCCGAGTCCAGCCAAAGACTCATGTTTATAGGTGCAGTCCTGGATACGGTCCAGGGCATGGCCTTCCTCCCTCAGGAAAGGGGAGATCGCCTGCGAGAAGTGGCCCAAACGGTCCTCGTAACCCTCGGGTCCAAGCCAGAACCTTCCTCAGACTTCTGGGGCACATGGCTGCGGCCATCCCTGTAACTCCCTTGGCCCGCCTCCACATGAGGGTCCCACAGTGGATGCTCAGAGTGCAGTGGGATTAAAGCTCCAATGGTCACGACCATCTATCTGGTCAGGATCTCCGAGCCAGTCAGAAGGACCCTCCTTTGGTGGTTGGACCCCATCAATCTAGAAGAAGGAGTCTTGTTTCGACAGGAGCCGCCAAGTCGGACACTGACAACAGATGCCTCCGACTTAGGCTGGGGGGCTCACCTAGGGGACTGCCAGATACTGGGCATTTGGTCCCCAGAGGAGCACAACCTCCACATCAGTGTTCTGGAAATGCGGGCGGTCCTCAATGCCCTGCAGGCATTTCAGGGGGACCTAGTGCCAGTCTGTCTCCTCAGTCAGACAGACAAAACGGCTGTTGTTTTCTACATCAACAAGCAAGGGGAACACACTCCGACCCTCTGTGCAGGCAGGTGATGAGAGTCTGGTATTGGGCGCTGTAACATGACATCTCTCTGTCCGCCTTTCATGTTCCAGGCGCCCAAAGCGCCTTGGTGGACAGCTGAAGCCGGTCTCAGTCCAAGGCGCTTGAGTGGGAGCTACTTCAATCAGTAGCAGACCAGCTGTTCGACACTTGGGGTCGTCCAGAGTTGGACCTCTTTGCATCTCCATGCAATGCCAAACTGCCAGTTTTTTGCTCACGAGCGCACGCGCTTGGTGTTTTTTGGCCAGACGCATTGTCCCTTTTGTTGGGCAGGGAGGTTCCTTTACGCCTTCCTTCTCATTCAGAGTTCTTTTGAAGGTACAGGCCAAGGGGGCTCGGATGATCCTAATTGCCCCGCTGTGGCCATGTCAGTTTCGGTTCCCACTACTTCAGCGGTTGTCGTCGGAGCCTCTGATTCCACTGCCAGTATGCTTGCAGTTGCTGTCCCAGGATCAGGGCAAGCTGATGCATCCAGATCTCAAGTCCCTGCACCTTCATGCATGGCCCCTGCAGATGTAATTAAATCAAGATATGTGGTCTCCCAAGAGGTGGCAGATGTCCTCGTTTCAGCGAGGAAGCATTTTACTCGTTCCACTTATGCTATGAAATGGAAGCGTTTTTGCTTATGGGCTTCGTCTCATCTCCTGGACCCCCCTTACCTGTCCAGTGAACTCAGCATTACAGTATCTCCTCTCCTTATATCAGCAAGGCTTGAGCTGCTCCTCCATTAAGGTGCACATGTGGGCCATTTCTGCTTATCTCGTTCTCTTTGGCGACAGAACCCTAGCCGAGCTGGACGTGGTCCACACATTTTTACAGGACATTCTACATTTGAGGCCTCCCATTAGGGATCCAGTTCCCCCCTGGGATCTCCTTTTTGTATTAGAAAAGGTTACTCTCCTTCCCTTTGAACCCACAGCAGAGCGTGAGCTGCGTCATCTTTCCTGGAGGGTATCTTTTTTTAGTTGCTGCTACTTCAGCTCGAAGGGTTTCCGAGCTACAGGCCCTAATGTGCAAGGAGCCTTATTTAATTTTTCATATGGAAAGGGTTTCCCTCAGAACAAATCCTAAGTTCTTACTCAGAGTGTTTCTGAATTAACCCTCAACCAGTCGGTTCACCTTCCAGTCTATTATTCAACCCCTTCTAACAGGGGAGAAGCTCTGTTACACACACTGGATGTCCATAGGGTGCTGAGGTACTACCTCAAGCATACAGCAGCACATCGCAAATCGGAGCAGCTGTTTGGGGCCTTTGCACCTCAACACTTGGATAAACTGGTGTCTAAACACCAATTGACTGGCAGTATAGCCTAGAGGTTAGAGGAACGAGGTGTGAATGAGCTTGATACATCCAGCAGACCAGACCTGAGTTTGATTCTCACAACCTCCACTTGCATACTTTGTGACTCTGAGCAAGGCACTTAACCGCCCAGTGCTCCCAGATCGCCCCTGAAAACAGGCACTTGTGCCTAGTGGGCCTTACCCAGTTACCAAAGACTAAAATAAAATAGACTATATTGCAGTGACTAGTCCACTGCATAGTCTTCTGTTAACACAAGTACAACAAATCTCTACCGGCAACGGTTAGAGGTCATTCTACTAGAGGAGTTTCTAACTTTCGCCTCCTTAAAAAATGTCTCTATCCGAGACATTTATGCAGCTGCTACTTGGGAGTTCGGTGTACACCTTCATCAGGCATTATAGCCTGGACATTGCTTCTAGTCGCTGAGCCTGTTTCAGCCTGGTGGTCCTTCAGGGACTATTGTCCTGATGTGCTGTCTCCCAGCCTTTTTAGGCAGTGCTGTTATTATAGTTCCCGTCATCCTCCTCCCGGGGCTAGTCATCTCCTTAGCGCGGGACTGCTTGGGATTCAGTCCTAATGGTTATAGCCTGCTGCAAGAGCTCCCCTTCAAAGTGAGATAGTACAGTTATGTAAGAACTTACCATAACAGTAGATCTTTGAGAGGAGGTCTTGCAGCAGGTGCTGCTTTTCCACCTTCCTTCCCCCTAGAGAGCTATCAGCATGACTGGGGCAAGCTTCGCTTGGTTCGCTTGCTGTGGTCCGTTCGCAGGTCCTCGGCGGGTGAACTGAGGTGGAGCTAGGGACCACCCTCTTTTATGGCATTATTGACATCGGGGCGGAGCCGACGTCGGGGTGGCCCTGCTGGGTACTGCTAGCTAAGTTTTTTTCCGGTGGGTCCTAAGGTCTGCGAGCATTAGTCCTAATGGTTATAGCCTGCTGCAAGAGCTCCTCTCGAAGATCTACTGTTACGGTAAGATCTTATGTAAGTGTACTTTCTTGGAGTGGTATATGTTATTCATCCACACAGACCCACCCAACCTCCCCTGGCAGTCGCACACAGGGATGCTTCCATTGGGCAAAAAACTGGTGTCAAAGGGCAGTGCTAGGGGAGTTACCACCCAGGTGGGTGGGAGGAGCCAGCTTGAAGACTTTCTGGCACTTCTTAAAGGGGAAAGGACTTTGCCAGACTGTGTGGATGAACAACATATACCACTCCTAGAACTACTGTTACAGGTGAGTAACCTGTTTTCTAGGGGCGTGGATATGTTGTTAAATCCACACTGTCTGGTGATTCTTTGCCGCTTTAAGATGGGCTGAAAGTCTTCTGCTGGCCTCCACCCACTCGGTGGTAAAACCCTCGGCTTCGCCCCATGATGCCTGATCTTCCTTAGCGCTCTTGCATCTCTAGGCCTGGATCCTAAACCTTCAGTTTTTCCAAAAATCGTGCTTAAATTCACGAGACTTAAGTCTTCTCCTTCCCTCGTGGCTGTGATGTATTCTAAATCTACTCCCCGCCGCTTCTGTCGGTGCCCTTGTGGGCAGAAGATGTCTCTGTCCAACCCGCACGCCACGTGCATCTACTGCCTGGGGCTTGCACATGATCCGCAGGCCTGCGATCTTTGCAAGTCCTTTTCAGCTTTGGTTCTTGAAGACCGCGCTGCCCGACTACAACTGGGGTGCCCCGCAAAACGGTTTCCGCCAGTGAAGTCGAAGGAGGCCCGTTGGGCGGTGTCCACGGCTGCGGGCTCCACAGAGCAGCTGGAGCATTTATCCTGCTCTCCTTAGGCTCCTCCTATACTGCTTCCTTTAAGGAGCTTTGTCAGTCCCTCTCTACTAGGGGAGAGGGGCACTCAGGGACTCTTCAGTCGGTCAAAGAAAAAGGAACCACAAGGTAAGTCCCACTGTCTACATTCATGGGAGCGGGAGAGATCTCGCTTCCTGGAGTGTCTCTTATCGACTTCAGTTGAGGTTGCGGCTAAGGCCACTGGCTTTTTGGTGTCCCCGTCAGATCAGCTGGCCAAGACACCTGTCGATGCGGTCGAGATTTTTCTCAACCCGTTGGACAGGCTGTCGACTGGAGAGGCCGATGGTACCCTCAGTGGTTACCAAGGACTTGCCTCGGCCTCCCAAGCCGAAGTCCCCGGTCAAGGACCCTGAGCCGGGGGATGAACGGGTTTCCCCCGCCCCCTCTTCGACCCACCGTCTGCGACCCCGACGGTCTCAGTCCTCCTCCGTGTCGGGTAGGTCCCGCCGACTTCGGCGGTCTCGGTCCCGACATCACGGAAAGTGGCACCGCCGCTCTTCCTCATCCTCTTCGGAGGATAGGCTCCGGTGCAAGTTGCATCGGCCCTATGAGGACATGATGTGGCAGCAGCTCTTATTGGCTGGCAACAAGCCGACTCCGTCATCTTCCCCGGCTATTAAGTGGCTGTTGCCCAAACAGCCGAAGCAACCTCTCGCCCTCGGCTCCTTGGTCGAGGAGTCGACTCTGGCACCAATTGCTCATCCGAAACCAGCTGCTCCACCCATTGTGGTGGAACCACCGACCCCACAACTGAAGACTGGGGCCCCCGACCAAGGATTCTTGATCCGGTCAGGGCTTGCCCCACAGGTTGTCTGTCACCCTCACCCTCGATCGGCCTTGGCGAGTGGGGAGTGACACAGGCTTGGCAGCTGTTCACGGATTCCTCGGAGTCTGATGACTCCTCCCTGTATTCCAGGCCCCTTGACCTGGAATCCTCCAGGGGTCTGTCGGTGGACGAGAGCCCATCCTCGTTCCTTGGTATTCTTCGGCTCATTTCACAGTCTACTGGGATGCATCTCGGACCTGTGCAAAAACGGGCCAGATATACCCTCACAGAGATTTTGGACCGAGGGGATTCCCCCACGGAGGACTTCCCTGTGGCCGAGGCCATTGTTGGTCCGGCCTTGAAGTTGTGGCAGCAGCCTGCATCCTGTCCTGCGCCTTCGGCCAGGATGGCCCTCAAGTAAGCAGTCCCGACCAGTTCCCTCTCCGGTTTTTCGGAGCACTCCTCGGCTGAAAGGCTGGTAACCGATAGCATTTTCCAGTGCTGCAGAATTGCCAGGGACGTAGAGAAGCCCCTGGACAAGGAGTCCAAAAAGCTGGACTACTCCAGGCGCAGAGTTTATGCTGCCTCCTCCCTAGTCCTTCGACAGGCTAGCTCGGCTTTACTGATGACACACTTTTCACACACCCTTTGGGTTCCCTGGATGAGGTGCTTCCTCATCTCCTGGCTGACCTTCAAACCACGGTCAAGCAGGTGCGGGATCAGGGAAGGGCGGTGGCCAAGCAACAGCTCCAGACTGCTTTGGACTTCAGAGACTTTTGTGCCCGGTCAGTAGCGTCTGCAGTAGCCATGCACCGCAGAGCTTGGATGCGGATCTCTACCTTTACGGCAGGTACTCAGCACAAGCTGGCAGATGTCCCCGTCTTGGGCACCAACTTGTTCGGGCCTGGGTGGAGGGCCATCTCCAGAGGATCGAGAAGTCCAATGTCACCTTGGACTCGGTCACGTCTGCCCAGAAGGACAAAGGCTGCCAGCAACAACGTAAGCCCTTTCGCCCCTGCGGCACATCCAGTCCAGCAGCACCAGCAACAGGGCCAGCATGCTCACGCTTGGCACCCCAAGGCTAAGCCTGCTGCTTCTTCCAACAGAAAGCCTGTAGAGAAAGGTCCAGGTGGCTCCTCGGCTGGCCCTTCCTCCAAGCCTGCCCAGTGACGGGTTGAGGGTGCCGCCCCCAACCCACTTGTCACTTCTCCCTGGGGTCTCCCCGTGGGGGGGGTCGGTTCAGCCACTTCCTTTCCACCTGGTCTGCTATCACCATGGACCATTGGGTGTTGGAAGTGGTCTGCAGGGTCTGCCTCTGGAATTCGAGTGGACCCCTCCCTATTGGGCCATCGCCCCTCAGGGGGCAACCGCTACCGCAGCCTCTCTGTTGGCTCATTGAGACGACATAGCTCTGCTCCTCCAAAAGGAGGTGATCAGAAAGGTGGCGGACCCTCCTCCAAGCCCAGGATTTGTGTCCAGGTACTTGCTGGTCCCAAAACGGACAGAGGGGCTGGCACCCCATTCTCTATCTACTCGACCTGAACAAGTTCCTAAGGCCGCACACCTTCAGGATGGTCACTCTGGCTCAGATCATACTAGCCTTGGAACTAGGCATATGGTTTTGTTCTCTGGATCTCCAGGACGTGTTCTTTCATGTCACAATCCGTCTGTCACATCGGCGATTACTCTGCTTCAGAACAGAGGGATCCCTCTACGAGTTCTGGGCCATGCCCTTCGGTCTTTCTCCAGCTCCCAGGGTCTTCACAAAATGCATGGCAGTGGTGACAGCATTCCTGCAGCACCGAGGGGTCCGGCTGTACCCTTACCTAGATGACTGGCTGATAGCAGCCCCCTCCAGGTTGGAGGTGGAGCGGTCCAGAGATCTGGCCCTCCAGGTCTGCTCTCAAATTGGTCTCCTGATCAATGAGGCCGAATTGGAACTCGTGCCATCGCAGGTGATTCAGTTCATCGGGGCAGAGCTCGACTCTCTTCGAGCCAGAGCCCAGCTCCTGGCGGACAGGGCCGAGGTCCTTTCCTCCTTTGCCCAATCATTTCAGGTTGGGCAATTGCGCCCTGCCCGGGACTTCCTGCGCCTTCTGGGTCTCATGGCAACTTGCATCAGCATGGTCCATTGGGCCTGCTGGCATATGCGTCCTCTGCAGTGGGGGCTGGTCCGCCAGTGGTCTCGGCACTCCAGTCCTTTGGACCAGCCAGTAACCATGACCCAGAAGATGTGGGATGGCCTGCAGTGGTGGCTTGTCCCAGCTCATCTGCAGCAGGGTATCCCATTTGTCCGCCCCGAGCCGATGGTCATACTTTCAACTGACGCCTCCTAGATGGGTTTGGATGCCCATCTGGGAGAGCTCCGGGCCCACAGCCTCTGGTCCCCTCAGGAGTCTCGATGCCACATTAACCTGCTGGAGCTTTGAGTGGTATGGCTAGCCCTCACCACCTTCCCTCCGTTTGTACGGGGTCAAGTGGTTCAGGTCCAGACGGACAACACCACGACCATGTACTATCTCAGCCGTCAGGGTGGGACGCACTCCTTGCCTCTGTGCAAGGAAGCTCTCCTGATTTGGTCTCTCATGATCAGCCTGGTGGCGGATCTCCTAGCCATCCATGTGGCAGGAGCCTCGAGCAGTGTGGACGATGCCCTCAGCCGGATAGGCACTGCATCTCAAGTGTTCTCTCTCCTGCCGGAGGTAGTTCAAGACCTGTTCTCTCATCGGGGCACCTCTCAGGTGGACCTTTTCACCTCCAAGAAGAACGTGTTCCCTAGAGCCCCTAGTGGTACCTTATTATTTATATACTAGACTAATTGTAAATAATTGAAGCCTTCATACACATTTGTATTACTGGAAATGCTTTATGTGTTCTTTTATTGTATCTCACCTGTAATGTTCTCCATTGTTGTACTCCGCCAGTTGTTGTCTACCCTCCCTACGACGAGGTGCCTTTGTAAATGAGTCTTTGACTCAAAGGTTGTAAATCTGAATGATAAATAAATAAAAATGAAGCTGAGGCTGTTTCATGCCCGCCCCCTCAGCAGGGCTCGCTGCAGGGGGATGCCTTCTCGAGGCCGTGGACCCCGGGCCTCTTTTACGCCTTCCCTCCATTTCCCTTGATCCACAAGGTGCTTCTCAAGGTGAAGAGGGACAAGGCACAGGTGATTCAGGTAGCCCCAGATTGGCCTCATCAGTTCTGGTACCCAGATCTCCTCAGCTCCAGGCTCCCATCCTGCCCGGACCTGATCTCAGTCAACAAGGGGAAGGTGCTCCATCTGGACCTTCAATCCCTGCACCTGACGGCCTGGTTCCTGAGTGACTAGAATTCCAGGCCTTGGGTCTTTCTGACGAGGTCCTCAGCGTTGTTGAGGCATCCCGTAAGGAGTCGACCAGAAAATGCTATGCCTTTAAATAGAAGATATTCTCCATTTGGTGTCAGGACAAGGGGTTGGACCCCTCTTCCTGTCCATTGGCTAGCATTCTGGACTACCTGTGGTCCCTTTCTTAGCTAGGACTTCGGTCGACGACGCTTAAGGTACACCTGGCAGCCATCTCTTCCTACCGGGCGTGGGCCGGCAAGCAGTCGCTGGAGCAGGAGAAGGTGGTCGGGCATTTTTTCAAAGGCCTTGATCACATATCCTCTCCAGTGCGAGAATCTCCACCTCCGTGGGATCTACTGCTGGTATTGGGCAAGCTCATGGGCAAGCCATTCGAACCGATGCATAGGTGCGATATCTCCCACCTGTCGTGGAAGACCGCCTTCTTGGTGGCTATAACGCCAGCCAGAAGGATGGGAGAGCTCCAGGCACTTTCCATCGAGTTCCCTTATCTGGTCTTCCACAGGGACACGGTTGTCCTTCACCCCAACCCGACATTCCTTCCGAAGGTGGTGTCTGAGTTTCACCTGAATCAGGTGTTTACTCTGCCGGTGTTCTACCCCAATCACACCTCTGAGGCCGAATATAGGCTCCATAGTCTGGATCCTAGAAGAGCGCTCGCTTATTACAAGGAGCGGATGGCTGAAGTTCGGGGAGAGGTTCGCCAGCTGTTTTTCACCTATGCTGAAGCTGCACCTGGCAGACCTGCAGCCAAGCGGACGATTAGCAGGTGGGTCACCTCCTGCATAGATCTCTGCTAGAGGTTGGCGGGCATGGAGCCACCCAAAGGGATAAGAGCTCATTCTACCTGCCATACCGCTGCTTCGGTGGCTGCTTCTAGGGATGTCCCTATCCAGGAAATCTGCAGGACTGCTACCTGGAAATCAGCACACACCGTTATTTCCTATTACCACATTGACCTAGAGTCACGCCGGGATGCTGGTTTTGGGACCTCAGTTCTCCAGTCCTCATTCCCCAAGTAAGTATAGAGGGTGCGCGCCATGCCTCCTCCTCCCGGAGAACTGCTAGGAGTCTGCCAGACAGTGTGGATTGAACAACATATCCATATCCCTAGAAATACAGGTTACTCGCCTGTAACAGGAGTTCTAGGAGTGGTATATGTTCATCCACCGACTCACCCGACCTCCCTGGCTTCAACGCATAACCTGGCTTCCAGGGGGCTAGATCTGGCATCATGGGGCGGAGCCGAGGGTTTACCACCCGGGTAGGTGGGTGGGAGGAGCCAGCTTGAAGACTTTCCAGCCCATCTTAAAGCTGCAAGGAACCTGCCAGACAGTGTGGATGAACAACATATACCACTCCTAGAACTCCTGTTACAGGTGAGTAACCTGTATTTCAAACAACATGAAGTCTTGCTATATTAGGACATATGCAGTATGACTGCAGGTTAGAACTGCTCCGGAGGTGAAAGAGTTAACTTTCCATGCCAGGCATGGAACCTTGATCGCGAGCTCGGTTGAAAACTCTGTCTGTTGTTGCTCAAACTGTCAGATTCTTTACTCCGCCTCACTGAACAGTCACTCCGGAGAGTTCTCCTTCTGCTCGGTTCGTTTGTCGGTTAAAAAGTATTATTTTTTCGGTTTCTTGATCGAAATTGAACCTCAATCAGTCGGTTCAAGCTCTTTTTGTGGTACTGTAAGTAATAGATAGGCTTACATTTATTTTCTTCTGTGTGGAACTTGTAAACGTCTTTTTCAGTTCGGTTTGAACCGATCAGATTGTTTTAAAAAACTTTCTAGTCCTTTAGAGTGCGGTCCCCAGTTCTTATCGGTTCTAAAAAAATGGATTTCATTACGTTTTTTTCCACGACCCGTGACATGGTTGGGAACTGATAAGAGAGTCTTGCTTGGCAGATTGCCACTAACGGCAAGTTTGGTTAGGCTGGCACTATGTCTGAGAAACCAAAAGAAAAACCGGCCCACTAGGTTTCAGCACTGTGGTCTCTGTGGGGAAGCCTTTGCTAAGGCTGCCCCACCACCACCTGTTATATTGTCTGGGGTTTGACCACCTCAGTGCAGACTGCCAGATTTGTAAGAATTTTCCTGCTGCCACCGTGGAAAGAGAGTTGGTAGGCTCAGGAAAGGGAGGCCAAAATCCGCTGACCGGATGGCCAGCCGGTTCGGTTCAACCGAACGGAGGGAGATCCCTCTGACCAGGCGACACTTCCTCGGGCAAGCGAAGAGCCAGCTCTGAGGCGGTTCCAACTAAAGGACTAGAAAGTCAGCTAGTGTGGAGCCAAAAGTTATTTCTCCAACCGCTGAAATAGCTAAAGCAATTCAAATTGTCCAGTCTCTTTCCCGGTTCCGTCGAACCGACACCATCAGGGCGCCGGTTCGGCGGTTCCACGATTCAAGATTATGATTTTGAGAGTTTTTATGAACCGGAGGAAGGGAGGAGGTATGAGGAGAGTGAATGTGATTTTGAAGGTCTGGATGTGCCCATTGAACCGGACATCTCTCAGACAGACCGTCAGGGTTTCCCCAGGCTATCTGAGTCCCCTCTCATTTATGTTCTATAAGAAAGTTGCTGAAACTCTCCAACTCCCTGTTGAGGAAGCTGTTGATGACCAAGAAGAGCCTGATTATGTAGAAATGATGGATATTCCAGAGTCTAGGAGACTGTCTATTCCCTTGCACAGATCCTTTAGGAAACAGACAGTAAAAATTCTAAAAACTCCTCACTCTATCCTGCCTGTTGACAAAAGGATGGACAAGAGGTATACATTATCAGGCTCTGATACGGAGTTTCTCTCTCAGCAATGCAGCCATGTGGGGGTAGTGCAGGCTGCAGCCTGTGACAAGGCAAATATTCCTCTAGCCTCTCACCCTCCTGAAAAGGATTCCAGGAGGATGGATGCCATGGCAAAGAAACAGTACATGGCAGCATCTTTAGGACTCAGACAGGCAAATTATATGGCTTACGCTGCTAGGTACCAGAAATCCAGATGGGATACTGTGCTGGCCCTAGCAAAACAGGCCCCTGACCAGCTTGCCAGGGAGCTGGAGCAGGTGGCTGCGGATGGTATTGAGGCATCCAAAGTGCAATTTCATGCTGCAGTAGACTCTAATGATGTGTCATCAAGAGTCATGGCCACATCTGTGGCTCTTCGCAGAATGGCCTGGCTCAGATGTACTACCCTGTCACAGGATACCCAGTCTAAGGCTATGGATTTTCCTGTGGTGGGCAATTCTCTGTTTGGGGAGCAGACAGAGAATTATATGAAGAAAATGGATGAGTATAGGACCACCTATAGGAGTGCACAGGCCAAAGAAAGGCAAGCCACTCTTCAAAGGCAGCATGTCAGTGGCCGGGGCCGGCCTTTTCATAGACCTTTTTACCAAGCCCAGGCCTCCTCTTCTGCTTATGCCCAGAGGGGGTTCTTTAGAGGAAGAGGCAGACGGGGTTCAAGTAAGCCTGCTTCTACCCCTCAGCCCAAAGCCCCTGCCAAGCAGGCTCCCTGATGGGGTGGCCAGGGCCGATTCTCCACTACCGGTAGGCGGCAGGCTGGCTTACTTTGTCCAGGACTGGAAGCCTTTTAACATCAGACAAGTGGGTCCTGGAAGTAGTAAGCCAGGGACTGGTTCTCAGCTTCAAAAAATTTCCGAAGATGACAGCCAGGTCCTTTCCACCTGCAAATCCATCAGAGACCCTTGCCCTAGAAACAGAAGTTTCTACCCTCCTGGCTCTCAGAGCTGTGGAAAGGGTTCCACCCCTACACCAGGGCAAAGGGTTGTACTCCAGGTACTTCCTTACCCCAAAAAAGACAGGAGAATAACGGCCCATCCTGGATCTCAGATATCTAAACAAGCACCTTTTAAAACCAAAATTCAAAATGGTGACTCTGGGAATTATTTTACCCTCTTTAAGGCCAGGGACTGGTTAGCCTCCCTGGACCTCAAGGATGCCTACTTCCATGTTCTCATCAGAAGCTCCCCATCGAAAGTACCTCAGATTGAACTGCCCTCAGGTCATTACCAATTCAGAACAATGCCCTTCGCCTCACCTAGCCCCGAGGTATTCACAAAATGCCTGGCAGTAGCAGATTTGCCCATTAAGAAGGCAAAGATTGCCATCTTTCCTTATCTGGACGACTGGCTCATAGTAGGCCAGTCTCCAGACCAGGTCAAACAACACCTTCAGGTAACTCAGCAACTGCTCACATCTCTAGGTTTCCTTCTCAGTCTTCCAAAGTCAGTTCTAGAGCCTGTCCAGCTTCTTACCTTCATAGGCACAGAACTGAACACAAGAGAGGCCAGAGCCTTCCTTCCCCTGGAAAGAGCAAGGACCCTGGTTTCTCTGGCCTCCTCTTTCACCCTGCAGGTCTTTCGACCTGCAAGGCATTTTCTACAGCTCCTGGGGCACATGGCTGCTTCTACAGCAGTAGTGCAGGGAGCAAGATTTCAGATGAGGGAAGTCCAGTTCCATTTGAGAGCCTTTTGGTCTCAAAGGAGAGACCTCTAACCAAATTGATCCCAGTGACTCGAACCCTGATCCAGGCCCTTCAGTGGTGGCAGGACCAGAGCAATCTGAGACAGGGTGTCCCCTTCACCCCCCAGTCTCACTCCTTAACCCCTACTACAGATGCATCCCTCTTGGGGTGGGGAGCTCACATAGGCGACCTCACTACCCAGGGATTGTGGTCCCCACAGGAATCTCTGCTCCACATCAATCTGTTGGAACTCAGAGCAGTTTTTCTAGCACTTCAAGTTTTTTCCACATCTGTTCAGAACAAGGTTGTACAGGTCAGAACAGACAACACCACTACAATGTGATACATCAACAAGCAAGGGGACACTGGTCTGACGCTTGTGCACCAAAGCAATGAAGTTGTGGTCTCTGGCTTATTCTGAACGCCTCCCTACGGCAGTTCACCTCCCAGGCAAGGACAATGTCCTGGCAGATGCTCTCAGCAGGATTTCCCAGGGCCATCACAATGGACACTGGATCCCTAGTACTAGAGGTAGTATTTGCCAGATGGGGCACCCGCAGATAGATCTTTTGCAGTCCCAGACAATCACCAACTTCCCTTTTGCTGCAGGCCCCAGTGTTGGGCTCAGTCCCTCTGGATGCCTTCCTTCTCAGTTGGGAGGCAAGTTTCTCTATGCCTTTTCTCCCTTCCCTCTTCTGTTCAAAGTGCTAGTCAAAATCAGATCTCAACCCTGCAAGATGATCCTGATTGCTCCAGATTGGGCCAGACAGCCCTGGTTCCCACTCCTCATGTCCTTAGCAGTCCGCCTTCCCCTGTGTCTTCCCAGGAATCACAATCTGTTAACCTGTGCCCAGGGGAGAGTTTGGTATCCGAACCTCAGATCTCTCAATCTCAAGGCCTGGCTCTTGAAGAACTCTTGAACTCTTCTAACTTGAAGAGTTAGAGTTTGCTGACCTACACCTCTCCCAAGGTGTATTGGATATCTTGAAGGCCTCTATGAAGCCTTCCACCAGGGCTACTTATAATTCCAAATGGAAAAGGTTTTCCATATGGTGCTCTGGCAAGCATATTCCCCCAGAATCTGCTGACTTGCCACACTCTTGGATTATTTGGTGCATTTGAATTCTTTGGGGCTGAGACCAGCTACCCTAAAAGTGCACCTGGCAGCCGTGTCTGCTTTCTTATCAGCAGGTAAACCTTCTTCTTTTTCAGCTCACCCTGTATTCTCCAAGTTTTTCAAGAGGTTGCTTTACACCAACCCTCCATTCAGGGACCCTGCCCCTGCTTGGGATCTTAATATTTGCATTGCCCAGCTTATGCAACCCCCTTTCGAGCCTCTGTCTTCAGCAGAACTCAAGTATTTGACTTGGAAAACTGTGTTTTTGGTAGCCATCACTTCTGCCAGGCACATAAGTGAATTGCAAGCATTGTCAGTGGAGCCTGATTTATCTCCTTTCACAGAGATAAGGTGGTCTCAGGACTAACAGAAAGTTTTTGTCAAAGGTGGTTTCAGACTTCCACCTTAATCAATCCATGTCCCTTCCTGTGTACTTCACTGACCATTCCTCCTCTGGCGAGAGGAGATTGCATAGTTTAGATGTCAAAAGAGCCCTTAGTTACTACATAGAACGTACCAAGGGTCACAGGTTTGACTCCCTCCAATTGTTCCTCACTTATGGTGAGGTTGGTAAAGGAAAACCTGCCACTAAAAGATCCATTGCCAGGTGGATTGTCTCTTGTATCCAATTTTGTTATGAAAAACTGGGTAAGGTTCCTCCCTCAGGCCTGAGGGCTCACTCTGCCAGAGGTACAGCTGTGTTTCTGGCTGCTGCCAGGGACATCCCTATCCTAGAGATATGTCAAGCAGCTTCCTGGAAAACAGTTCACACTTTTACTAAGCATTACTCCCTGGACATCCAGGCTAGAAGTGATGCTCGATTTGGCACAGCTGTGCTTCAGAGCCTATTTCCCAAGTAGGTTCTCTCCCTCCTCCATGGAGGTACTGCTGTGTAATCTGCATATGTCATAATATAGCAAGACTTCATGTTGTTTGAAGAAAAAATTACTCACCTTAGTAATGTTGTTTCTTCTAATGGAGTCTTGCTATATTATTACCTCCCCCCAGCCTGCCCCTCTCAGAACCTCTATTTTTGGGATGTGGGTGGGCAGTGCTATGTTGCCACTTTGTAGATGCCCACTTTATTTTCACCCTTTCTTAGGGTGCTTGGGTGTTATGTTTTATTTTTCTTTCTTGATTCCCCTGACTTGAGTCTTTGTTTTGGGATCAAGAACAAAAATGTGTTTTTGTAGTCAGTAGCCAGTGGGCTAGTGTAGGTTTTCGGCTTCCACACAGAACCGTAGTGAGTTTTGCTCGTAAAGTTCTGACAGTTTGAGTTTGAGCAACAACAGACAGAGTTTTCAACCGAGCTCGCGCTCAAGGTTCCATGACTGGCATGGAAAGTTAACTCTTTCACCTCTGGAGCAGTTCTAACCTGCGGTCATACTGCACATGTCATAATATAGCAAGACTCCATTAGAAGAAACATTACTAAGGTGAGTAATTTTTTCTTCTGATCCGTACTTTTTAACTGACTTGTATGTGATTCTGTATTGCTCTTTATGTAATGTCCTATTCCGTAGTTATTCATTTTTATTGGAAGGCAAGATTGAGTAAAACTGTCTTTTACAATTGCATCCAATATCCATAAAAAAACACAAAAAAAATATAAAAAGACAATAAAATACAGATACTTCTAGTTACATCAGTCTTAAATATACAAAAATTCAATCAAAACAATTACAACAGTCAAAAAAGACTTTAGTAATAAGATTTTAAATTGGGGAATAGATAACAGTGAATTAATATTGCATTGCTTTTTAATCTAATCCCAAGTTCGAGGAACAGAGACAGCCAATCTATAGGACCCATATTTATTTCTATATTTAGGGGTAATGAAGTTACTCAAATTAGAAGATCTCAGGGAATAGCCAGACTGTTTTCTAGAATGCAGGGTATCTAAGAGATAACTAGGTAGAGTCCCATTCATGAATTTATGAACATATGAATACCAGTGGGTATCTCTCCACAAAGTCCAGGGATCCCAACCAACAGTAGCATACAGATGACAGTGATACGTACTCCAAGGGAGACCCGAAATGAATCTTAAGTGTGCTGTGGTAGAGTGGATCCAAAGTACTTAAGACTTTGCTTGATGTATTCTTATAGATACAGTCACCATAACCTAAGACAGTCATAAAAAGAGAGTTAACAAGGGATTTCCTAATAGAGTAGCAGAAATGTGACCTGTTCTATAGAAAAAAAACTAAATTATTTTAAGCTTGTTAGATAACAGATACACATGTTGGCAGAAATTAAGCTGCTCATCCAAAATTAGGCCAAGGTATTTATAGTTTCTAGGGACATGGATATGTTGTTCTATCCACACGTCTGGTAGTGTCCTTTCCCCTTTAAGATCAGCTGGAAGTCTTTAAGCTCCTACTCACCTGGGTGATATATCCCACTGCTCCGTCTCATGACGCCACATCTTCCTTTTCACTGGAAGAAGCAGATTCCCTCCTTACCGCTGCCACGTTGAGTAGGCCATGGAACTTAAATCTTGGGATTTATTACCTAAACTTAAACTCGTAAGAGGTTTTCCACAACAATCTTCAGTCGCGACCACGATGGAGGACAAGTTCTCACCTAGGTTCCGCCGGTGCCATTGCGGGCAGAAGATGTCACGCCTCTTAACGGACCGGGGTGCCCACTTGAGGGAACAGAGTCCACAGGCTCTGGATCCCCGAAGATTCCCGATGCCACATCAACCTGCTGGAGTTCTGAGCGGTCTGGCTGGTGCTGACTGCCTTTGCTCTATTCATTCAGGGTCAAGTGGTTCAGGTCTAGACAGACAACACCATGACCATGTACTAACTCAACAAAGAAGGCGGGATGCACTCCCTGCCTCTGTGCAGGGAAGTTCTCCGCATCTGACTCTTGTGAGCCAACTGGAGGTGGATCTCCTCACCATTCATGTGGCAGAAGCCTCCAGTCAGCTGGCAGACACCCTCAGCTGAGTGGGCGAGGTGTCCCACGAGTGGTCTATCCATCCAGAGGTAGTACACCACTTGTTCTCCCAGTGGGGCACCACTCAGGTGGACCTGTTCGCCTCCAGGAGAATGCAAAACTGAGGCTGTTTGTGCGCCCCCCCAAGCAGGGCTCGCTGCAGGGATAACGTCTCGAGGCCGTGAACCACAGGCCTCTTTTATGCCTTCTTCCCCTTCCCTTGATCCACAAGGTGCTCCTCAAGGTCAGGAGGGATAAGGCACAGGTGATCCTTGTGGCTTCGGACTGGCCCCGCCAGTTTTAGTACCCTGAGCTCCTCAGCATCAGGCTCCGAAGGCATCTTCCAGTACACCCAGACCTGCTTTCCATCAATCAGGGGAAGGTATGCCACCCGAACCTTCGATCTCTGCACCTGATGGCCTGGTTCCTGAGCAGCTAGAGTTCCAGGCTTTGGGTCTCTCCGAAGATATACTCACTGTTGTTGAGGCATCTAGGAAGGAGTTGACCAGGAAGTGCTATGCCTTCAAATGGAAGAGATTCTCCATTTGGTGTTAGGGCAAGGGGTTAGACCCTTTGTCCTGTCCAGTGGCTAGCATCCTAGACTACTTGTGGTCCCTCTCCAAAGGGGGTCTTCGGTCGACGACCTTTAAGGTGCACCTGGCAGCCATCTCTGCTTACCGGGCACGGGTCGGTCAGCAGTCAGTGGCACAGGAGGAGGTGGTCTGGTGCTTTTTCAAAGGCCTCAATCACATTTCCTCTCCTGTGCATGAACCACCACCACTGTTGGCTCTCCTGCTGGTACTGGCAAAACTCATGGGTAAGCCATTCGAACCGATACACAAGTGAGAAATGTCACATTTGTCATGGAAGACTGCCTTCCTGGCAGCTATCACATCAGCCAGAAGAATTGGGGAGCTCCAGGCGCTCTGTTAAGTCTCCTTATCTGCTCTTCCATAGGGACAAAATTGTCCTGCGCCCCAACCCGAAGTTCCTTCTGAAGGTTGTGTCAGAGTTCCACCTGAACGAGGTGATGACTCTACCAGTGTTCTACCCCAGTCACATCTTGGATGCTCAATACAGGCTCCATACCTTGGACCTGAGGCAAGCACTAGCTTATTATAAGGAGCGCATGGCTGGAATTTGGGGAGGTTTGCCAGTTGTCACCTACACTGAAGCTGCATCTGGCAGACCTGCAGCCAAGTGGACGATTGGCAGATGGATTACATCATGCATTGATTTCTGCTATAGGTTGGCGGGTAGGGAGCCTCCTAGAGGGCTATGGGCTCATTCCACCCACCACACTGCTGCAACGGTGGCTGCTTCTTGGGACGTCCCTATCCAGGCAATCTGCAGGGCTGCTACCTGGAAGTAAGCAAGCACCTTCATTTCCCATTACCACATTGACATAGAGTCACGCCGAGATGCTGGTTTTGTGGCCTCAGTTCTCCAATCTCTGTTCCCTAAGTAGGGGGTGTGCGCCTTCCCTCCCTCCTCCCGTAGAACTGCTAGGAGTCTGCCAGACGTGTGGATGAACAACATATCTACGTCCCTAGAAATGCAGGATCGTACTTTGAGTATGGGCTCTTGCAGCAGGCTACATCATAAGGACTATGCCACCAGACACTAGGACTCCATGGAAAACTTCTAGCCAGCAGTACCCAGCTGGGGCCAGCCCCTTACGTTGCTCCGCCCACTGACGTCACCCTCTGTATAAAAGATGCGGTCCCCAGCCCCACCTCAGTTCTTTTCCTGCTGTCGTCCCATGCGCTTTGGCTCCTACGAATGCCTCATTGCATCTGTCGTCATTTCGTTCTTCTAAGTCAAACTTACCCATTTTTTCTTAAAAGATCATTATTAAAAGTCAGTTTATCTTCCTCTTCCAAGCGACAGAAATCTAAGTGTCCGTGCGGGCGGCAGATTCCTGTAAAAGAGAGCAATTCGCAGTGCCTCTTCTGTTTGGGGCCTGACCACAATGTGAACACCTGCCCAGACTGCAGTAAATTTAATCAATGGACCAGCGTCCGTCAACAGAAGACACTACAGGCCTGCATAATGGAGCAGCAGCTTGCCGCCCTCCATCACCTGTCAAAGGTCAGCTCTTCAACCTCCCAGTCGTCGGCTTCCCACAAGGAGAAACCCTCAGGAGGGAAGCATGAACATCAGGGAAAAGGAGCACAGTAGGTCGGAGTCTCGCTCTAGATCTCCTCACCATAAGGAGAAACATTCCAGTTTGCACTTTGGCAAGAGAGCGGATTCTGCCCCTCCATCAGGCCTATCTCCCACCCTTATCCTCTCTGTTGGTGGCAGCTGTTCAGGGCAAGGACCTTCGGGTCCCTCATTGAGCCTCAGACCTTTCCAGCACACCTTGGGGTCTAGGGCTGGGACTTCAGCCGATAAGTCTTGGGTGTCTTCCTCCTCTTCCAGCTTGTTGTCACCCCCTGATGACCGGCGCAGATGCTAGGAACGCTCCCACTCCAAGGACCATTCCTCCTGAGACAGGCCATCAGCAGCCACGGCAAAGACCCTGACACATGTCTCAGATGACCAGCCTTCCAGTATACAGAAAGACCAGTAGCAGACACCATAGGGTAAGGCATCAGGAGACCAGACGGGACCGACTACCCTAGCCCAGATGCCTGCCGCTTAAGAAGCGGACGTCGGAGCTGTTGTCACTGACAGACCGGCAGCCTGGCGTCCGGGTATCAGATGAGACACCAGTCTATACACCCTCTGCTTTGGGATCCGAACACCAGACGCCAGAGGACCTGATGAAGGACGATCAGGCGACAGGTCTTACTACACCTCCAAGCCCTGACAACTACCAAGACATGACGCCAGGGCCATGCAACATTCCGGATGCTCCTAGGGGCCCCACTGATGTGCTGCCACCACAAGTACCAGTGGTACCCCTGGCAGATGGCGGACAGCTCTTTGCATCCTGGTGGAACACAGTCAAGGGGGACTTGCTTAAAAAAAGATGACCCCCAGTGCCTCCACCACCACTGCCTCCCGCTCCGGTCCTGGACAAAACACCGTTTCCCAATTCCTAACCGCTCTCTCCACCTCTGCCCAGGAGTCCAACTCCTAAGGGGTCAGATTCGGAACACCCCAGATGCAGGGCCAGACTTCCCCGCTCCTCTTCCAGGTCATCCTCTGGCGGCAGGAGCAGACGCCAGCGTAGGCGCAAACACTCAAGGTCAGCCTTTTCCTCTTCTTGAGGCTGCCCTTCTTCCTCTGACTCTTCAGACAGGGGCTACTCCCCAGAGCCAGACGGTCATCGCAGCTTGCCTAGGTCCCCGTGGATGATCCGACATTCATGGACATGATGCGTCGCATCCATCTCCTGAACCATTGGGACACCGAGGAATTGGACCCAGAGAGAAAAAGGTTTCACACCTTTTTGGGCATGAGTGACATGAAACCGCTGGTCATCCCCCGGTCCCTCCTTTTCAGGATTTAACCAAGCTGGCATGAGAGCACCCTTCCTCCTTCTCGGCGGTCCCCAAGAAGGCAGACATACTCTACAAACCCCCAAAGGCAGAACCTTTCCTTGGGGAAAATCCAAGGGTAGATTCCATGGTCCTGACCGCTGCCCATGGCAGGACTAAACAGCCCAAGCACAATTACTCCCAACCTCCCAACAAGGAATCTAAGAAACTGGACCAGCTCGGGAAGAGAGTTTATGCTTCTTCCACCTGTTCCATACGGTCCCTTAATTTCTTGACACACATGGTGTTGTATCAGAAATCCCTGTGGAAGAAAGCCCTTGAATTGGTCCAGAAGCAACTAGAAAGCCTGACCAACACTGAGCTTCTGGACGTCCTTCAGTCTGGACTGGATGTAGGAAAACTTATTGCAAGCATCCTATGATTCAGTGGACACAGCCGCTAGAGCTGCGGCTATGGTAGTCTGCCTCCACTGTCACTCCTGGCTGAAGATATGAGTTTATACAGGCCCTCCAGGATTCCATCCTGGATGCCCCATTTCATGGGTCCATCCTCTTCGGTGAGGAGGTACAAAAGATTGTAATGGAACTGCAGGTCTCTGGGAAGGTGGTGCAGTCTGTTCATCAGATGTACCAGTTGGACCCACAGCACCCTTAAGCATAAGCCATTTCGGCACCCGAGTGCCAACAGACAGGCCAACAACTCTGAGGTCCTTTCAAGCGAAAGGTTCTCTCCCACCCAGCTGGGAACAGCGGGCCTAGGAATTCCAAATCTGCCCAGTCCTCGCTGCCCACTCCAGTCACCCATGCATGACCCCCTGCCAGCCCCCCCTCCTTCTGCGGAGTCAATGGGGGAGGCAGTAGGGTGTCATTTCTCCCTCTACCTAGAAGGGTGGAACAACATTATGACAGATGTTTGGGTGTCGGACATTATCGAAAAGGGTTATACGCTGGAGTTTGCCGAACTTCCTCTGGACAATCCTCCAGCCCCCTCTCAATACCCCCATCTCACGCAGCCCTCATTAGAGAAGCGATCCAGGCCTTACTCTTAAAATGAGCCATAGAGCCTTCCTCTGTCCCAACAGAGAACCGGGTATTACTCGCACTTCTTCTTGGTTCCCAAGAAGATGGGGAACCTAAGACCCATACTGGACCTGAGCCAGCTGAACCAATTAATAGAATACAAGAGGTTCAGGATGGTAACCTTACCCGGGTTGATCCCCATGCTACATCAAGGGGATTGGCTATGTTCCTGGACATGCAAGACGCGTATCTGCACATACCGGTGTTTCCAGCCGGCCGGAGGTACCTTCAGTTCACCTTTCAGGGAAACCACTACCAATTCCGGGCTTTGCCTTTCGGTCTCTCCTCTGCTTCAAAAGTGTTCACCAAATGCCTTGCAGTAGTGGCAGCAGCTCTCGGGAGATGGGGTCACTATGTCTCTCCTTACCTAGATGATTGGCTACTAACTGCTCCTTCCTGATCACAGTTGGTTCATACCCTGTCGGACACTTTTCAGATGTTCTAACAGTTGGGAATAACAATCAACCTCCCAAAGTCCAGTCCTTGGCGGCCCTGCCAATGTCTACAGTATATAGGAGCCATCCTGGTCACCCAACAGGGAAGAGCATTCCTCCCACCCAACAGGGCCATTCGGCTGAGAGACTGGGCTTCCAGAATAGCTGCATCCAACCTAGTCACAGCATGGACTATGCAGCAGCTTCTAGGGCATATAGTGGCTGCCATTACCACGGTACCGCTGGCACGCTTGCATGTGAGAGTTCCTCATTGGATCCTCAGAGTCCAGTGGGACCAGAGGTCTGACTACCTCAAACATCCCGTATGCATATCGAGGGCTGTTCAGCAAACGCTGTCATGGTGGCTGACTTCTCCGAATTTGAAAAAGGGAGTCAAATTCCGGTCCATTTCACCAAGCCAGAGCCTAACCATGGAAGCATAGGGTCTAGGATGGGGCTCATTTCAGAATCACCATACTGGGGGGCACTTGGTCAGATATAGAAGAGTCCGTCCACATCAACATTTTACAGATAAGGGCAATTCTGTATGCCATGCAGGCCTTCCAGACTCTCCTTTCCCAGGGCTCCCTGCTTCTACAGACCGACAACATGTCGGTGGTCTTTTATATCAACAAGCAGGGAGGGACGCACTCCTACCCTCTGTGCAGAGAAGCCATGAGAGTGTGGTGCTGGGCCGTGGAACATGGCCTCACGCTAACAGCAGTTTATGTCCCAGGCATCCAAAACATCCTGGCAGACGAGCTCAGCCACTCCAGGTCCAGGAACCACGAATGGGAGCTGCTTCAAGAAGTGGCGGACGACCTCTTCGAAAGATGGGGATGTCCAGAGCTGGACCTCTTCGCTCCCCGTGCAGTGCAAAACTGTCCAATTTCTGCTCGCTGGATCCAGGGCCTGGTGTTTTCTGGCGAGACGTGTTGTCCCTCTGCTGGACAGGGAGGTTCCTCTACACTTTCCCGCCCTTTCCTCTGTTACAGAGGGTGTTGCTCAAGCTGCAGGTGGAAGGAGCAACAATGATTTTGGTTGCTTCATTCTGGCCACATCAGATTTGGTTCCCTCTCCTACAGAAACTGGTAGTGGAACCTTCTTTCGTACTACCTCTGTTGTCCAGCTTGCTATCCCAAGATTAGGGCACATTGGTCCACCCAGCGGATCTTCGGTCCTTGCACCTTCACGTGTGGCTCCTACAGACTTAGCTGTCTCCGCATGGCGTTTTGCAGAGGGTGGCTGAAGTCCTGGTAGAGGCAAGGAAGCCATCTACAAGGGCAACGTATGCTATGAAGTGGAAGTGCTTCTGCATCTGGGCAGCAGCATGGTCCCTGGACCCATCATGCTGCTTGGTGAAATCAGTTCTGGAATATCTCCAGTCACTTTCAGATGCAGGGCTGCGATACTCATCCATTAAGGTGCGTCTGCGTGCCATCTCGGCTTACCATGCACCGGTGGAGGGTTAGAAATATTACTCAGCTGGACATTTCCCGTACATTCCTGTCGGGCATTCTTCACATGAAGCCTCCTATCAGGGATCCTGTTCCCCCCGTGGGACCTTTTATTTGTTCTAGAGAAGCTAACCTTGCCTCCCTTTGAACCGGCCACAGATTGCAACCTACGCTTTCTTTCATGGAAAGCGTTATTTTTAGTTGCCATCACTTCAGCTGAAAGAATCTCAGAGCCGCAAGCACTGATCTGTAAAGAACTTTAATTTTTCACAGAGACAGGGTGTCTCTTCGAACCAACCCTAAGTTTCTTCCAAAGGTAGTGTCTGAATTGACCTTTAACCAAAACATCAACTTTCCAGTTTATTTTCTGGAGTACTCAAATTGGGGGAAGGCCCTCCTTCTCACTCCTTCACACTCTGGATGTACACAGGATCCTCCGTTACTACCTGAGCTGTACAAAATCAATCCGGAAATCAGATCAGTTATTTTCATCCTTTGCCCCCAGGGCTATGGGGAAGCCAGTTGCAAAACAAACCATGTCTAAATGGTTATCTAATTGCATTACTTTCATCTACAAGAAGTACAAAAAAGCCTTACTGGGACTGGTTAAGGGACATTCAACCAGGGGGATGGCTGCATCGTTCGCAGCCATGAAAAAAGTTTCGATGGCAGATACCTGCGCTGCCACAACATGGAACTCTGTACATACCTTTGTCAAGCACTACACACTGGACATTGCTTCCAGAAAGAGGGCAGGATTCAGCCTCACTGTGCTCCAAGGCCTAATTTCCTAAGTAATTCAGGAGATTTATTCCTGCCTCCCCTTTTTCCTACCTACAGGGACACTGCTTGGGACTCAGTCCTTATGGTGTAGCCTGCTGCAGGAGCTCATACTTGAAATAAGATAGTACAGTTATGTAAGAATTTACTGTAACAGTAGATCTTCAAGAAGAGCTCCTGCAGCAGGCGCTATTTTTCCCTCCCTCCATCCCATTATGTTTCTCCTTCTGGGAATTTTTCGGCACCTGCCTCAGATTTCTCCTGCTATGTTCTGGAGACCCCATCTCTGCAAAGACATAGAGTGGAGGCTGTCCAGAGGAGGGCAACCAAAATGGTGCAGCGTATGCACCAGAAGGCATACGAAGAAAGACTAAAGGAGCTTAATATGTATACCCTTGAGGAAAGAAGGGAGAGGGGACATGATAGAAACTTTCAGGTACCTCAATGGAATCAACAAAGTCCAAGAGGGTAGCATCTTTCAGAAAAAGAGAAGTGCAAGAACAAGGGGGCACAATTTGAAGATAGAGGGGGGATGGCTCAGAGATAATGTGAGGAAGTATTTTTTCATGGAGATGGTTGTGGATGCATGGAACAGCCTCCCTGAGGAGGTCGTGGAGTCAAGAACAGTGGGGGAATTCAAGAAAGCATGGGACAGACATAAGGCAGTCGGGGGGGGTAGGAGGAAGTAAGCTGTTGGTTAACTAGGATCTGCAGCTTATCTGTTAGGTTGTAAAATGGGCAGACTAGGTGGGCCAAGCGGTCCTTATCTGCCATCAAATTCTCTGTTTCTAAGCAACCTCCGGGTCTCCGGTAGGTGAACTGAGGTGGGGCTGGGGACCGCCCCTTTATACAGAGGGTGGGCGGACCGACGTAAGGGGCAGGACCTAGCAGGGCACTGCTGGCTAGAAGTTTTCCGTGCATGGCGGCATAGTCCTTATGGTGTAGCCTGCTGCAGGAGCTCTTCTTGAAGATCTACTGTTATGGTAAGTTCTTCTGTAACTGTACTTTACTCACCTGTAACAGCAGTTCTAGGAGTGATATATTGAGTTGAGGAGGCTAGATCATTTGAGTGCACTGTGGTAGCTGGTGTGGGGTGCAGGATTGCCCTCATTTACCGTCCACCAGGGGATGAGAAGCTTTTCCTGCAGGAAATAGCAGATTTTATTGCCGACATGGCCTTGGAGTCGCCCAGATTGATGGTGCTGGGCGACTTCAATGCGTGGGTCGACAACAAATCTTCGCTTTTTGGTCAACATTTCCTCCAGGTGATGACATCTCTGGGCTTTACACAGGTTGTTTCCACAGCTACTCACAAAGGAGGTCACTCTTTTGATCTGGTTTTCCTCCTGGGGATCGAGGCGTCCAACTTGGTGGTGGAACCAGTCGGTTGGTCTGATCATTACTCAGTTGGGTTCAATTTTGAGGCCCCCCGGGTAGGTCGGCCCCTGTGGAGTTGGTCAAGTACCGCCCATTGCGGGATGTTGTCCCTGAAGACCTGATGGCGTTGTTGACCTCTCGTTGTTTGACGGGTCGTTGCACTGATCCTGAGCAGCTGGTAGTGGCCTATAATGGGGCATCTCGGCTGCTTTCTGATCAGATGCACCAACCCGTGTTCGCCCCTTCCCACGCCGTCCCGTTGCCCCATGGTTCGATGGGGCATTGAGAGGGTTGCAGAGGTTGGAGCGTAGGTTGGAGCGTCGTTGGAGGAAGACTGCCACTGATGCCGACCATCTTATTTTGCTAGAGCATTATAAGCTCTACCAAACAGCAATTTCCCATAAGAAGGCAGAATTCCTGTCCAGGGAAATTTCTGTCGCTCGGAATCAACCGGCTCAGCTCTTCGGAACTGTCGACAGACTGTGCAACCCAGTCTGTCGGCAGATCCGTCGAGCTTTCACGCAAATTGATTGCGAGGAGATCGCTCGATTCTTTGCGAATAAGGTGGAAGACATTCAGAGGCAGTGTCCCCGACCTCACTCTAAGGTTGCTGCAGTTGATCAATGTTTTGTCGTAGAGCCCAGAGTTTCCTGGAGTTCCTTTAATCTACCAGATTTCGTACACACTATGAGGATTGTCCATGAGATGCGCCCAACATGCTGTAGTTTGGATCTGGGCCCTACTTCCCTGATTATGGGTTGCAGTGAGACTATCGGCCCGGTCCTTGCTCGGATTATCCAGTGCTCTTTAGAGACAGGAGTTTTCCCTAGCTCTCTGAAGGAAGGGGTGGTGACTCCCCTTCTGAAGAAAGCTTCTTTAGATCTGGATGACCTAGCAAACTACTGTCCAATCTCTAACCTCCCTTTTGTGAGAGGTTATTGAGAAAGTTATTAGCGGTATGATTGGATAACCATTTGACCAGCCATAGTTTCTGAACCTCTCCAGTCTGGTTTCGTAAGAGGCATAGCACCAAGACTGCTCTGGTTCGGTGCTCAATGATCTCCTGATGGCGAGAGATCAGAGACACCACTCTATTTTGGTTTTCCTTGATCTGTCATCAGCTTTTGATACTGTGGATCATGGATTTGCTCGAGCATACAGATACATTTGTAGACTATCGGTGTGGTCCTCAGATGGTTTCATCTTACCTCGAGGGAGAAGCATGAAGAGTGGTCTCGGGTTTGCATTCATCCGGGGCCTTCTCCCTGCCTTCGCAGGTACCTCAGGGCTCGGTGCTTTCCCCCATGTTATTCACAGTATATATGCTACCCCTCGGAGACATTGTAAGACGGTTTGAGCTGAGGTTTCACCGCTACGCTGATGATACCCAGCTCTACCTGTCTCTTGCACCTGACCAGGTTAGTGCTATCTCGGTGCTGAATAACTGCCTCGCTGATATCCAAGACTGGATGAATACCAGTGGTTTGAAGTTGAATCTGGGAAAGACCAAGGTTATGGTGGTGGACCCCAGTCGCAGGGTTGAGGGTTTAGGGGCGGGTTCCCCCTCTGGATTAATTCTGGGGGTAGACCAGATCCCTACCTCTGAACGGGTGCGTAACCTGGGTGTGGAGCTTGACACTGGTCTGACCCTTCGTTATCAGGTGTCTGCAGTTGTCAGGACTGTATTTTTTCATCTTAGAAACATCACCAGGATTAGGCACCTGGTTCCACCTTGTGACTTGCCGGTCTTGGTCCACGCCTTCGTGACATCTCGTCTCGATTACTGTAACTCTCTTTACCTAGGACTTTCTGGGGTTGATATCCGCCGCTTGCAGCCAGTGCAGAATGCGGTAGCACATTTGTTGACTGGGGCTTCAAGAAGGTCTCATATTACCCCGGTGCTGCGCACTCTGCACTGGCTGCCAATATAGTGGCGGATCACCTTTAAAGTGGGTCTTTTGACCTACAAAGCCCTACATGGTCTTGGTCCTGACTACTTGAAAGAGCTTCTGGTGCCCTACACCCCTCTGAGACAGCTCTGCTCGGCTGACAAGGGGTTGCTGGAGATTCCGAGGGTAAATTTGAAGTCCTCTGGAGCTCGTGCCTTCGGTTTTGCGGCTCCTACCCTTTGGAATTCTCTTCCCCGTCAGCTCTGAGAGAGTACGAAGGTGGAAAGTTTTAAAAAGGCCTTATTATTATTATTATATGTTCATCCACATGGACCCACCTGATCTCCCCAGCTTCGACACACAACAACTGCTTCCAGCGGGCAAGATATGGCATCATGGGGCAGATCCGAGGGATATACCACTTGGGTGGAAGGAGCCAGCTTACAGACTTCTAGCTGATTTTAAAGGGGAAAGAACACTGCCAGACGTGTGGATAAACAACATATACCACTCCTCAATGGAAAAAGAGCTTCAGGAGCTGAGGGAACGTCCTTCTTTGCCCACCCTGGAGAAAAAGGAGAAGCGCCAGGAGCGGGACCGTTCTCCCTCCACTCAGTGTCGCCAGACAGCTGACGCCGCATTGGTTGGGGCCTCCACATCGGTGAGTACTCCACCTCACAGGTCTCCATCCACCCCAGCGGATTGGATGCCCCCCGGCCTTGGTCAGTGGGCAGTCTGGGGTCTCCTCTCTGGAGGACCTTCCTTCAGGGCCTGTTGTAAGCTCGGCTGCTAAGTCTCCCTCTGGCTCTGCCACCGGGTGCTTGACCTTGGTTGACCAGCCAGACTCTAGACTCCCGGTTGTTGTCAGCCTGACTTCAGCCAGTAAGTCGGACGTCGGCTCCTCCGACGCCCACCAGGTTGGCGCCGATAAGTCGGTCACCGACTCGCCTAACGTCCACTCGACAGTTGCTCTCCCATCAGACACTTGTGTGGTTCCTGACATTTTGCATAGCAGGCTTCCCTCAGTCCCATGAGGGTTCTCCCTCCTGGGCCTCACTGACCCAGCTCAACGTCTCAATTCCCGGGAATCGAGCGTTGCTGTCCAGAAGACCTCTCCTGTGTTGGGCCTACTTTCTGAGACTCCTGCCTCCCTGGCAGACCTGTCGATGGGGGTTCCTATTACCTTACCCCCCCTCGCCTGTCTCAGGTCGGGCGTCTTCAGACCCCCGACGCTGGGCCATTCCCCAGTTCATACTCCCTCAGATTTGGACATGGACCAGGGACTTTTAACTCCGACACCAGAGCACCTTCCTGGCCCATCACTGCACCAACACCAGGCCTGCCGTCGGACCCTACTGCCTCCACTGGCCCCTCAGCACTGCCGCTCCCTGGGCCTTCCGCCACCTCAGTTCCCCTACTACCTGACACCAGGAGAGCCGTCGCCGGGTTACCCACCCCAAGTGCCGACGCCAGGGTACCCAACGCTGGGCCAGGGTCACATATACCATGGCTATCACCCGTACCACTACTGGTACCAGACACCTGGCTACCCTCCTTATGCTACAAGGTACCCAGACTACCAGCCTCCGCCATCTCCTCCTCCACCTCCCCCGCCCCAGCTGGAACCCCAAGAGACTATCCAGGCTTGGTAGAAGGACATTAAGTCCCACCTTTTGCACGATTTGGCCCAACCCCAACTAATCATGGCTGCCACCCTAACCCACAGCACTAACAAGAAGCCCATCCCCTATGGCTCGGATGTCCAATAGGGATTTGGGCAGGCATCCAGTGGGGGTTCCCTCGAGTTGCAGGGTCACGGAGGCGGTCCCAGATGTTATTTCCTTGCCTAGCAGACTGGAGTCTTCGGACTCGGATTCAGACTCTGACTCTGTGGGCCATTCAGAGCCTCATTCGCCAATAGAGCCTCAGCCCAAGGAGTCTCCAAAGTCTCCACCGGAGGATCCGTCTTCGCAGATCTCCTCTGGTTCATTCAACAGGCCTGTGGGGGGGGGGGCATTTCTAGCTGCCAACTGATAAAGATGTCTTGCACAGAAGCTCCCATTTATAGATTCAATTTTAGTGATCTTAAACTGTAAAATTTAACTCTTGGTAAATCACAGGACTGATCCTGACTCCTCGAGTGTCCTACTGCTGGATAATGTAAGTAAACCATCAAAAGAACAATACTTTCGCCAGCTTTATTGGAGGCAAGATGGGGAGACCTAAGAATCTGCAGCAACAGGGCCCAGCACATGGCTCTGACACCGAACCTTCTAATGCGGCCGTCCTAAAAGCAGTTAAGGACCTTGAGTCCTTCGTCAAGGAGTTAGACAGGAAAGAGGACAGTTTCACTTCGAGGGTCACTATGGTGGAAACAAAACTAGATGTGGTAGCAACACAAAGTAAATCATCGCACACGATGGCTGAAAAGGCCGTCACGGCTACCGCAGGTCTGGTGAGTGAGAACTGCTTACTGCAGCAACATTTAGAAAACCTAGAGAATGGAGCCCGCTTAGCCAACGTGTGAGTATTAGGGTTTCCAGAGATACTCGAAAGCCATAACCTTACAGAATATGATTTCCTTGGTGAAATCTATGCTTGCTATTTCGGTGGAAGGGGATATCAGGCAAACCTACCGGATTACTCCACAACATCGACCCCAGATAGAAGGGACTCCATGGACGATCCTTATGGTCACGGCAGGTCCGACCATTAAGGAACTGATTTTACAGGCGGTCAAAGAAAAGGGACAACTTCACTTGCCGGATGGCCCAAGAATTAATTTTTTCCCCGATCTCTCCTATGCAACACGCCAGAGATGCAAGGCATTCGAAGCAGTAATATCTGAGCTGCGTCAACTGGGGATAGCAAATGTTCTGTTATACCCTGCGAAACTGCGTATACAATATGCAGGGAAAACTTTTATCTTTAATGACCCAACAGAAGCGGGGAAGAGAGTCGAGAAAATTCAAGCAGACTGCAAAACGCAGGGAACCTGTTGATTCAGAATCTGAAGGGGATTGAGAGTGACTTAATATTATCTAAATAGGGGCCACTTAACTATATAAGGGGTTCAAGAGTTAAATGGTTATTTGAGGGGATTAGTGATATGTACTGACATAGGATTGGGTAGGGTACAATGGTGAGTGCACTACTGCCCTAAACTATTTCTTTCCTCTCAGCCTACTAATTGTTTACTGAGTTAAAATAATATTACTGTTGGCAACTACTGTTTCATGGGACCAATGTGTTGTTCGACGTCTCCATAATGTTTTTGGGAGAATTATAGCTTCTACATGGACTAATGATGGGTCACTAAGACCACATCTGTGAGTGTTTTACTCAAAGACTTTTAGGGCACAGCTATTTAGAATAAGGTCCATGGTCTTGGCAAAGAAGCCATTTAAAGAATGTATTTAGAATTTAAATGTTTACAAGAGAAAACATAAATCTATACTTGTTAATCCTCCTATAATGTAACAGAGGGTGAAATGCTTATAATCCTTTGTAGAAGACATACGTGTTGTAACTTTATAGTACATGGAACCAAGTATACTATATTGAGTATGTACTTTGACGTACTCAATAAATAAAAAGTTTTAAAAAAAGGCCTGTGGTTGGGCATCCCAGGAGATGGACCCCAAGAGAAAGAGGCTGGTAGAACATCTGGATCTCACCATTGCGGATCCCCTCCCCATTCCTCCGTGGACGAGGTCACATGACGACTTAACCTCTACCATATGCCAACAGCCGTCATCTATTCCTGCGGTTTCCAGAAAAGCTGACAGGACCTACCAACCCCCAGAAGGGGCTTGCCATTTGACTACCCAACCTAAGGCTGACTCTATTGCCATTACAGCAGCCCATGGTAGATCGGCCCAACCTAAACACCTGAGTGCCTCCCCACTGGACAAAGAGTCCAAACAAATGAACCAATATGGCTGCAAGGTCTACGCCTCTCCGACCTGTGCCATTCGATCTTTAAATTATGTGGCTCACATGGTGTCCTTTCAGAAGTCAGCTCTATTCAACTTAGAAAAAGAACTCCAGGCCATTCCGGACAAGGACCTCAGGAATAGGTGCCTAGAGAAAGTAAGACTTAATAAGTCTTCCTGCCGCCATGCCTTACGGGTCACTTATGACTCCATCAATCCTGTGGCTTGTTGCACTGCTACCGGAGTTTGCTTGAGGCGCCTGGCCTGGCTCTGTCTTGCAGGACTGGTGCAAGACGTCCAGAGCACCCTGCTGGATGCCCTCTTCAGGGGTTCCATCCTTTTTGGGGGCGAAGCCAAATATACAATAATGGAGTTACAAGAGAGCGAGAGATCCATTAAAGATATCTGCTCCATGTACCGCTCAGGCCAAAAACCCAGGCAGACTTTTCGTCGCCCCAGAAGAGATGGAATAGGCAGAACCAGGGTAGATGATAGGGCAAGCGTTGTGCCACCGGTTCCTGTAACCAGACTCCTCAGGCGAAGTCCCAAAAGGCCACTGGCAGTGGCAAAGCAGCTCTCCCCCCCGCCCGCATCCTGACTCAAGGGGGTTCCTTCCACCACCTCCCATATTTCTGGAGGAACCAGTGGGGGGAGTAGGTTCATTCTCCACCTGGAAGGATGGAAGGCGATAACCACAGATGCTTGGGTACTCCAGCTTGTTGCAAGAGGGCACTCTGTCAAATTCCTGGACAGACTGCCGGGCAATCTGCCAGGAAAGTCTCACTACCCGTCAGGCCTAGTAAGCCTTATTCAACAGGAAATCCAAGCTCTATGGACAAAGTCGGCCATAGAGCTGGTTCTGCCAGGGCAGATTGGAAGGGGATATTACTCCTACCTCTTCCTAGTGCCCAAAAAGACAGGAGTTCTGAGACCCATTCTAGATCTCAGCCTGCTCAGTCTCTTCATAGAGTACAAGAGGTTTCGCATGCTGACCCTCCAGGGACTCCTTCCCCTGCTCCACCAAAATCACTGGCTGTGCTCACTGGGCATGAAGGATGCTTACCTGCATATTCCTATCCTCCCAGCCCACCACCGTTTCCTGAGATTCTCCTTTCAGGAGAACCATTATCAGTTCAAGGCCCTTCCTTTTGGCCTCTCTTAGGCACCTTGGGTTTTTACCAAGTGCCTGGCGGTGGTGGCTGTGGCCTTGCACCACAAGGGTTTTATGTGTTCCCTTACCTGGACGACTGGCTGCTGTCAGCACCGTCTCAGGACAGCCTGATGTATTCTCTTTCCATCACCCTGGACCTTTTGTCCAGACTTGACATCACTGTGAACTATCCCAAGTCTTAGCTCTCACCCTTCCAGCACCTTCAGGTCATTGGAGCGGTGCTGGATACGGTCCAGGGCAGGGCCTTTTTACCTACAGACAGGGCGGAAACCCTGATTCAACAAGCTGTGTTGGTGTCCTCCTCCCGTCGGACCACAGCACGCTCTATCCTCCGCCTGTTTGGTCTTATGGCGGCTGCCATACCCACAGTCCCCTTGGCCAGATTGCATATTAGCGTGACCCAGTGATCCTTCAGGGTCCAGTGGGATTAACACATGGAGGACATGGATCACAGGGTCTTAGCCTCCAGCAGCTTGAAGAGGGATCTCCTCTGGTGGCAGGATCTATCCAGCCTTTCTCTGAGGGTTCCCTTCCATCCCCAGCCCCCCATGACCCTCTCGATGGATGCCTCGGGCCATGGGTGGGGAGCACACCTGGGAGACCATCGGACTCGGGGAACATTGTCTTCCCTAGAGGAGTATCTGCATATCAACATTCTGGAGATGAGGGCAGTGCTGTATGCTCTCCAAGCTTTCCACTTCCTCTTACTTCCAGGAACACTTCTGATCCAGATCAACAAGACGGCCGCAGTCTGGTACATTAACAAACAGGGAGGCACCCGATCATACCCCCTTTGCAGGGAGGTGATGCGGGTGTGGTACTGGGCAGTTCAGCACGGCCTGACATTGATAGCAGTCCATGTCCCAGGAATTCACAACATCCTGGTGGAAAGTCTCAGCCACACTGTTGCACGGGCTCATGAGTGGGAGCTAAAGCAGAAAATAGTGGATGATCTCTTTCTTCAGTGGGGTCAGCCAGAAATAGATCTCTTCGTCTCCCCATCCAACGCAAAACTACCCAGCTTTTGCTCGCTCGTTCCTGGGCATGGTGTTTTTTGGTGAGAAGCGCTGTCTTCATCTTGGACAGGGAGATTCCTGTATGCTTTCCCTCCCTTTCCTATTCTACAGAAGGTTCTGCTGAAGCTCCAGACAGAGGGGCCCACATGATTCTCATAGCCCCTCTCTGGCCTTGGCAGATTTTTTTTATTTTTATTTTTTCATTTTATTTATTAGACTCTAGGATTACAAATACCTTTGAGCAATGGCTGCTCGTTTACAAAGGTTCCACGTCAAAGGATGGAGAGTAGACATACATAGCGAGGTAGACCATGGTTACAGGCATAATACTGCGATGTCAAGACTTAAAATTTAAAGTACATAGTGGAGAGACATAAAGAGCCAGTATATGAGAGCACTACACTTCAGTGCAGACACTACATTATATAGAACAGATAGTGATAGGGTTTAGGAAAGGGGGGGCAGGCTGAAGGGCCATTGTCCGAGGGTGATGGATGGGTAGCATAAGTGCAGGGTGGGTAGGGGGACCTGAAAATCTGAAAGTGGCTACAAGAGAGTGGTGGAGGGTGAGGCAGGGTGGTGGGAAGGAAAGGGGTGGGAGGAGGGAAGCTGGTGACCGGGGAAAGTGCTGGGGTGGGGATCACAGGTCTGATTCCCTCTGCTGCAGTAGCTGACGTTGGAACCACCAGTACCTCTTTCTATCTCCCACAACCTTCTGTCTCAGGAGCAGGGCAGCCTGGTGCATCCAAGCCTCAAGTCTCTCCACCTGCATGCGTGGCACTGCTGGACACAGCCATCTCACGCTTTGATGTCTCTTCCAGAGTCGCTCAGGTCCTAGTGGAGGCCAGAAAACCCTCTACTAGATTCACATATGCTGTGAAATGGAAAAGATTTTCTATTTGGGCCACAGCCAGAGGCCTGGACCTTTTTCTTCCTCGGCTCCCCAGGTCCTCGAGTACCTCTTGCACCTGTCTGATTCGGGCCTCAGCTGTTCCTCTCTGAAGGTCCACCTGTCTGCAGTTTCCACCTACCACCTTCTGGTGGAGGGTAAAACCCTCGCTCAGTTGGAGGTTTCCAAAACTTTTCTTAAGGGGATTCTCCACCTTAAGTCTGTAATCCGGTTCCCCCTGGGATTTGAATTTAATTTCGGAAAAACTTACTTTGCCCCTTTTGAGCCGGCAGCAGGTTGCAACATGCATTACTTATCCTGGAAAACGCTCTTTTCAAACAACATGAAGTCTTGCTATATTATGACATATGCAGTGAGTCCCTACCTTCGAACTGCTCCGGAGGTGAAAGAGTTAACTTTCCATGCCAGGCATGGAACGCTGAGCTCGAGCTCGGTTGAAACTCTGTCTGTTGTTCTTCAAACTCAAACTGTCAGATTCTTTACTTCACCTCACTGAACAGTCGCTCCGGAGATTTCTCCTTCTGCTCGGTTCATTTTGTTGGTTAAAGTATTGTTTTTCTCGGTTTTCGACCGAATTTAAACTGCAACCGGTCGGTTCAAGCTCTGTCTGTGGTATTGTGAGTACTAGATAGGTTTACATTATTTCTATTCTGTGTGGAACTTGTAAACGGTTTATCAGTTCGGTTTGAACCGATCAGGTTGTTTAAAATATCTTAATCTGTGACCCACTGGGTTTCAACACTACAGTGTGTGTGGGGAAGTCTTTGCCAAGGCTGACCCCCACACCACCTGTGTTTATTGTCTGGGGTTTGACCACCTCAATGCAGACTGCCAGATTTCTAAAAATTTTCCTGCAGCTACCCTGGAAAAGAGAGTTGGTAGGCTCAGGGAAAGGGAGGCCAAAAAGTCCGCTGAACTGGATGGCCAGCCCGGTTCGGTTCCAACCGAACCAGAGGGAGTGCCCTCTGACCAGGGCGAGACTTCCTCGGGCAAAGGAGAACCGACTCTGAGGAGTCGGTTCCAGCAAAGGACTAGGAAATCAGCTGGTGTGGGCCAAACTTTCCTCTCCAACCACTGAAGAAATAGCCAGCGATTAAATTGTCCCGTCGCTTTACCGGTTCCGACCGAGCCAGCACCTTCAGGTAGCGCCGGTCGGCCGGGTTCCACCGATTCAAGATTATGATTTAGAGGAATATTATGAACTGGAGGAGGGGGAAGAGGAGTATGAGGAGAGTGAATGTGGATTTGAAAGTCTGGATGTGCCATTGACCCGGACATCTCCCCAGACAGACCTTTAGGAGTGTCTCCTTCTAGGCTTTCTGAGTCCCCTTCTCATTTTATGTTTTATAAAAAAGTGGCTGAAACCCTCCAGCTCCCTATGGAGGAAGCTGTGGATGATCATCAGGAGCCTGACTATGTGGAAATGATGGATATCCCAGAGTCTAGGAGACTGTCTATTCCCTTGCATAAATCTTTTGGGAAACAGACATTTAAAAATTCTAAAAACTCCTCACACTATACCTCCTGTGGATAAGAGAATGGACAAGAGGTACACATTGTTAGGCTCTGATACGGAGTTCCTTACACAACAATGCAGCCATGTTCGGGTAGTGCAGGCTGCAGCCTGTGACAAGGCAAATATTCCCTTGGCTTCACACCCCCAGACAAGGACTCCAGGAGGATTGATGCCATGGCAAAGAAACAGTACATGGCAGCATCCTTGGGACTCAGACAGGCAAATTATATGGCTTATGTTGCTAGATATCAGAAATCCAGATGGAATACTGTTATGGCTCTAGCAAAACAGGTCCCTGGCCAGCTTGCCAAGGAGCTGGAGCAGGTGGCTGCTGATGGTATTGAGGCATCCAAGGTGCAATTCCATGCTGCAGTGGACTCAAATAATGTGTCATCAAGAGTCATGGCTACATCTGTGGCACTTGGCAGAATGGCTTGGCTCAGATATACTAGCTTGTCTGGGATACCCAGACTAAAGCCATGGATTTTCCTGTTGTGGGTAATTCTCTGTTTGGGAGCAGACAGAGAGTATGACATGAAGAAAATGGATGAGTATAGGACCACCTATAGGAGTGCACAGGCCAAGGAAAGGCAGGCCACTCCTCAAGAGCAGCCATGAGGGCAGGCCTTTTCATAGGCCTTTACCAAGCCCAGGCCTCCTCTTCTGCTTATGCCCAGAGGGGGTTCTTTAGAGGGTGAGGCAGGCAGCGGGTACAAGCAGGCCTGCTTCCACCCCTCAGCCCAAAGCCCTGCCAAGCAGGCACCTGATGGGGTTGCCAGGGCTGATCTCACCTACCTGTAGGGGGCAGGCTGGCTTACTTTGTCCAGGACTGGGAGTCTCTGACATCAGACAAGTGGGTCTTGGAAGTAGTAAGCCAGGGACTGGTTCTCAGCTTCAAAAAGTTTCCAAAGATGAGAACCAGATCCTTTCCACCTGCAAATCCACCGAGGTCTCTTCCCTTCTGGCTCTCAGAGCTGTGGAAAGGGTTCCACCCCTACACCAGGGCAAAGGGTTGTACTCCAGGTACTTCCTTACCCCAAAAAAGACAGGAGAACGGCGGCCCATCCTGGATCTCAGATACTTAAACAAGCACCTTTAAAACCAAAATTCAAAATGTTGACTCTGGGAATTATTCTACCTCTCTAAGGCCAGGGGACTGCTAGCGTCCCTGGACCTCAAGGATGCCTACTTCCATATTCTCATCAGAAGCTCCCATCAAAAGTACCTCAGGTTCGAGCTGCCCTCAGGCCATTACCAGTTCAGAGCAATGCCCTTTGGCCTCACCTCTGCTCCAAGGGTATTCACAAAATGCCTGGCAGTAGCAGTTGCTTCCTTAAGAAGGCAAAAAATTGCCATCTTCCCTTACCTGGACGATTGGCTCATAGTAGGCCAGTCCCCAGACCAAGTCAGGTTACACCTACAGATAACTCAGCAACTGCTCACCTCTCTAGGTTTCCTTCCGAATCTCTCAGTCAGTTCTAGAGCCTGTACAGCTCCTCACCTTCATAGGCGCAGAGCTGAACACAGAGAAAGCCAGAGCCTTCCTTCCTTTGGACAGGGCAAGGACCCTGGTCTCTCTGGCCTTCTCATTCACCCTGCAGGTCTCTCGACCAGCAAAGCATTTTCTACAGCTCCTGGGGCACATGGCTTCCTCTACAGCAGTAGTGCAGGGTGCAAGATTTCAGATGAGGGACATCCAGTTCCCTTTGAGAGCCTTTTGGTCTCAAAGGAAAGACCCTCTAACCAAATTGATCCCAGTGACTCGAACCCTGATCCAGGCCCTACAGTCGCGGCAGGATTAGAGCAATCTGAGACAAGCAGTTCCTTTTGTCACTCAGTCTCACTCCTTAATCCTTACTACAGATGCATCCCTCTTGGGGTGGGGAGCTCACATGGGCGACCTCACTACCCAGGGGTTGTGGTCCCCTCAGGAATCTCTGCTCCACATCAATCTGTTGGAACTCAGAACAGTTTTTCTAGCACTTCAAGCTTTTTCCAAATCTGTTCAGAACAAAGTTGTACAGGTCAGAACAGACAACACCACCACAATGTGGTACATCAACAGGCAAGGGGGCACTCGGTCTACGGCCTTGTGCACCGAAGCAGTGAAGTTGTGGTTTCTGGCCTACTCCCTGAACACCTCCCTTATGGCAGTTCACCTCCCAGGCAAGGACAATGTCCTGGCAGATGCTCTCAGCAGGATTTCCCAGGGCCATCACGAATGGTCACTGGACCCCTGTTTTGAGGTGATCTTTGCCAGATGGGGCACCCAGAGATAGATCTTTTGCAGCCCCAGACAATCACCAACTTCCCTTTTTCTCTGCAGGCCTCCAGTGTTGGGCTCAGTCCCTCTGGATGCCTTAGTCCTCAATTGGGAAGGAAGTTTCTCTATGCTTTTCCTCCCTTCCCTCTCCTGTTCAAAGTGCTAGTCAAAATCAGATCTCAGCCCTGCAAGATGATCCTGATTACTCCAGATTGGGCCAGACAACCCTGGTATCCACTCCTACTGTCCTTAGCAGTCCATCTTCCCCTGTGTATTCCCAGGAAGCACAACCTGTTAACCTGTGCTCAGGGAGGGTTTGGTACCCGAACCTCAGATCTCTCAATCTCAAGGCCTGGCTCTTGAAGAGTTAGAGTTTGCTGATCTACACCTCTCCCAAGGTGTAATGGATATCTTGAAGGCTTCTAGGAAACCTTCCACCAGGGCTACTTATAATTCCAAATGGAAAAGGTTTTCCATATGGTGCTCTGGAAAGCATATTTCCCCAGAATCTGCTGATTTACCCATAGTCCTGGATTATATGGTCCACTTAAATACCTTGGGGCTGAGACCAGCTACCCTAAAAGTGCATTTGGCAGCTGTGTCTGCTTTTATTTCAGCAGGTAAGCCCTCTTCTCTTTCAGCTCATCCTGTATTCTCCAAGTTTTTGAAGGGATTGCTTCATACCAACCCTCCATTCAGGGCCCCTGCCCCTGCCTGGGATCTTAATGTTTGCATTGCTCAGCTTATGCAACCCTCCTTTGAGCCATTGTCTTCAGCAGAACTTAAGTACTTGACTTGGAAGACTGTGTTTCTGGTAGCCATCACTTCTGCCAGACGCATAAGTGAATTGCAAGCTTTGTCAGTGGAGCCTGATTTTATCTCCTTTCTTAGAGATAAGGTGGTCCTCAGGACTAATAGGAAGTTCTTGCCTAAGGTGGTTTCAGATTTCCACCTTAATCCATATCTCTTCCAGTGTACTTCACTGACCATTCCTCCTCTGGCGAGAGGAGGTTGCACAGCTTTTAAATGTGAAGAGAGCCCTTAGTTACTACATAGAGCATACCAAGGGTCACAGGTTTGACTCCCTCCAACTGTTCCTCACTTATGGTGAAGTTGGTAAAGGGAAACCTGCCACTAAAAGATCCATTGCCAGGTGGATTGTCTTTTGTATCCAATTTTGCTATGAAAAACTGGGTAAGGTTCATCCCTCAGGCCTGAGGGCTCACTCTACCAGAGGTACAGCTGCTTCCCTGGCTGTGGCCAGGGACATCCCTATTCTAGAGATATGTCAAGCAGCTACCTGGAAAACAGTTCACACTTTTTACCAAGCATTACTCCCTGGACATCCAGGCTAGGAGTGATGCTCGGTTTGGCACAGCTGTGCTGCAGAGTCTATTTCCTAAGTAGGTTCTGTCCCTCCTCCATGGAGGTACTGCTTTGTAGTCTGCATATGTCATAATATAGCAAGACTTCATGTTGTTTGAAGAAAAAATTACTCACCTTAGTAATGTTGTTTCTTCTAATGGAGTCTTGCTATATTATGACCTCCCCCTGCCTGACCCTCTCAGAACCTCTGTTTTTGGGATGTGGGTGGGCAGTGCAGTGTTGGCACTTAGTAGGTGCCCACCTTGTTGTTTTCACCCCTCCTTTCTTGGGGTGACTTGGTGTTGTGTTTTTCATTTTTGTCTCCTGACTTGTCTTTGTTTTGGGACCAAAAAATGTGTTCTTACGTTTAGTAGCCAGTTGGCTAGTGTAGGTTTACAGCTTCCACACAGGACCTCAGTGAGTTTAGCTCGTAAAGATCTGACGGTTTGAGTTTGAAGAACAACAGACAGAGTTTCAACCGAGCTCGAGCTCAGCGTTCCATGCCTGGCATGGAAAGTTAACTCTTTCACTTCCGGAGCAGTTCGAAGGTTGGGACTCACTGCATATGTCATAATATAGCAAGACTCCATTAGAAGAAACAACATTACTAAGATGAGTAATTTTTTCTTTAGTCGCTATTACTTCAGCTCGAAGGATTTCAGAGCTTCAGGCCTGCATTTGTAAGGAGCCATATTTGATTTTCCACATAGACCAGGTGGCTCTACGGACTAACCCTTTCTTTCTTCTGAAAGTAGTTTCAGAATTTACTTTGACTCAGAATGTTGAATTGCCAGTATATTGCAGAGTATTCCAACGGGGTGGGGGGTGGGATACCTTTTGCACACTTTAGATGTGCATAGGATTCTGAGATATTACATCTCTAGGACCAAGGAGGCTCATAAGTCTGACCAGTTGTTTGTCACCTTTGCACCCAAATGTCAGGGCAAGGCCATTTCCAAACAGGGCTTGTCTAAATGGTTGACTAACTGCATCTCGTACATTTACCACAAGTACGAGAAGCCCCTTCCAGGGGATGTGAAAGACCACTTGACTCGGGGCATGGCTGCTTCAACAGCCTTCCTGAGGAACGTGTCCACTGTGGACATCTGTGCAGTGGCTACTTGGTCTTCCATCCATACCTTCACCAAGCATTACAGTCTTGACATCACCTCTAGGCGTAGAGCTGGTTTCGGCCTCGCAGTCCTGCAAGACCTCCTATCCTAAGCAGACTTCTAGTGGTAGACACTTCCTCCTCCCGGAACTTAGTCTCAGACTCTCCTTTTCTTTGACTGCTTGGTATTCAGTCCTGTATGTGAGGACCTACTGCAGGAACCCTCTCGAAGTAAGGTATAGCAGTTACGTAAGAACTGACTGTAATAGTAGATCTTTGAGAGAGGTTCCTGCAGTAGGTCTCGATTTCCCTCCCACCTTCCCCCAGCTCCTATATTTTTTCCTCTCTTCATTTCCTAGGGTTTTGTTTTCAGCAGCTCAGGGCTTCAGGAGTTTCTTCTCCTTTCTCCTGCTTCCTCTTCCAAGGTCTATGGCGGGAGAACTGGAGGGCGGGTGTCGGGACCACCTCGTTTATACAGTCACGCCGACGTCCCATCATGCGACGCTGGGGCTGGTCCCCCGCTGTAGATTGCAAACTAGAAGTTTGCCATGTGGTCCTGATGCCAGGGGGCACAGTCCTGTATGTGAAGACATACTGCAGTAACCTCTCTCGAAGATCTACTGTTACGGTAAGATCTTACTTCGAGAAACAGCCCTTGCAGCAGGTTACACCATTAGAACTGAAGCCGGCAGGTGCCAGGACCCCACGGAAATTTTCTAGCTAGCAGTATTCAGCGGGAACCGCCCCCAACGTCGGTCCCGCCCCCGACATCAGTCATCGTATAAAAGGGGGTGGTCCCTCAGAATCCCCAGTTCTTTTCCCGCCGTCAACTCACCAGCATCGGCCTCACGGTCCCACTCTAACGCACGGTGTCTAAGAACTTTCATAGAACAGTTTTACCAACACTAAATGTCGGCATCTCCATCTCCTTCTTCAGAAGGACATCCTTCCAAGTGTGTCTGCGGCAAACAGATCCCCTTCAAGGATCCTCATTCGTGCGGTGCTTAGGCCTGGACCACGACACCAAGGCCTGCTCCTTCTGTCAGGGATTTAACAGTCACACTAGGATCCGCCGCCGCCAGAAGGCACTTCAGGGGTTCCTCTTGGAAGAGAACTTCACAGATTGGATAAGGAACCTTCCTACAGAGGTGAATCTACCTCAAAAGCCCACAAACACCGGGAGAAGGCCAGGTACAGATCCCCTAACCGGGCCTGGGACTCGCACACCAGCTCAGGCTCCATGCGCTTAGACCTCTCTCCCTCCAGGGCTTGCTGTCAGCCGCCTCCAGTCAAGGTTAAGGCTTCAGGTGGCTCTTGGCTTCTCTGCACCCTGTAAAGACTTCCAAGCCTTAGGCTTCCTCCACTCCCTCCCTGGCCTCATCGAAGTCCTCTGACTGTCACCAGACCAAGTCATCCTCATCAGATCGACGCGAGGACCCCAACTCCAGATCGGTCTCCCAGCCTCCCAGGGGTCCGGATCCCCCACCTAGGAAGACTAAAGACCTGACGTCCCTGGAGCGGACGACGGACCCGACGTCGGTCAAGCACCTGACGTCGACCATACACCCGCAGTCGGCCAGACGTTCGAAGGAGCCGAAGACATCGGCCAAACACCAGCCGTCTGTCAGGCATTCACCACAGCAAGGCTGTGGCGGCTCGGCTGTCGACACATTCGCCAGAGCAAGATTACCCCCGTCACTGGTGGACACCAGTCGCCGGGACTCCACGGAGGAGGAGGACCTGATGTTGCCTGAGAACCAGGCAGGCGACAACGAGGACGCCGGGCTTCCACGGGAGTCTTCGCCAATCCCAGAGACGCCTTCGGACCTGACGCCTGAACCCGGTGACAGACCACCGGCACCAGGTCCATCGTCGGGTATGAACATCCAAGAAGTCAAAGATCTCTTCACTTTCTGGTGGGACACAATAAGGAAAGATGTGATCCCAGTGAAACCTTCTCCTACTCCTTGACCTCCTACTCCCCCTCCTCCACCGCAGGGGCCAGCAGGATGACCACCAACCCTCAAGGAGCGCACTCCACCTCCTGGGGGAAGATCCAAGGAACAGAGAAGGCCTCCCTTAAGATTTCCCTCAGGGTCTCCCAGCCCCAAGTGACCCAGACGTCGACGGTACACTCCACCAGGGGAGGATTCTAGACTGGATGCTTCTGACACCTCCAGGTCTCCTTCTCCTCTCAGCATCCCATCATCTGACCCACAAGACCTTCCCATGTCACCTCTGGATGATCCCTCTTTCTCTGAGATTATGAGGCACATCCAGGAGAACATGGGATGGGATTCGGAAGATCTCGACCCCGAGAGACAGCGCCTTGCTCGTTACCTTCGGCAGAAGGATCCTAAACCTGTGGTAGTGCCACCCTTTGTGGACACTTTTGCAGACATCACCAAGGCTGCGTGGAAGCATCCGCACTCCACCCCTACTGTGCCGAAGAAAGTGACCATCTGTACAAGGCCCTGGAAGAGGATCAGTACTTGGCGCAACAACCTCTGGCTGACTCCCTGGTCATTACGGCCTGTCATGACCAGTCCCAACGACCACGGCATATGAGCACACAGCCACCGGACCAAGAATCCAAACAGTTGGATGCTCTAGGGAGGCGCATGTATGCAGCTGCTACATGCTTCATCAGGTCCCTGAACTATCTGTCTCATATGGTTGTTTCAGAATGCCCTATGGGAACAGGGTCAGGACCTAATTGATAAACTAACGTATGGTGATCAGAAGGCAGAGCTCTTAAACCTCCTCCGCACAGGGTCTGATGTGGGGACCCAGGTGTTACGAACTGCATACGATTCTGTGGACTCATCTGCCAGAGCTGCAGCTTCGGGCACCTGTCTCCAGAGCACTCCTGGCTCCGTGTCTCCGATTTTACCCCAGACGTACAGAAGAAAATTCTTGACGTCCCATACAACGGTGAAGTCCTGTTTGGTGAACACTCGGAAAAGGTCATCACTAGGCTTCAGGATGCCGGGAAGGCAGTAAGATCTGTACAGGCCATGTACAGATCTAAACCTGGTTTCTTTCATAGGAACCAGAACCATTTTTGCGGCCGGCAACAATGGCAGCAGCCACGTTCCAGCCAGCAACATAGGGGCACTTTCCATCGTAAAGCACAGGCTAAATCTTCCCCAGGCGGAGGCCAGCGGTATACCAAACTGACCCAGCCTGTGGGAACCAACGCTGCCACGGCATGACTCCTTCCCGGCCCCCGCCCCTCCTCTGGATCAACAGGCAGAAAAGGTTGGGGGTCGCATCGCTCGCCACTTTTCAGGGTGGCAGTCGATTACCGCCGACCGGTGGGTACTTCAGATGGTCGAGAGGTCACTTAATCGAATTCCTCGACCACCCACCGTCAAGATCTCCCCTGCTTTCCCGTTATTCGGGTCAGCACGCTGTGCTCATACAGCAGGAGGTGCTCGCGCTTCTAGGAAAGGAAGCTATAGAGCACGTACCGCGGAACCAGAGAGGTGCAGGTTACTATTCCCACTTCTTTCTGGTTCCCAAAAAGACAGGGAACCTCCGTCCAATACTGGATCTCAGCAATCTCAACACTTTGATCCTCTACAAACGCTTCCGCATGGTGACCCTTCCAGGTCTGATACCCATGCTCAAGCAGGGCGCCTTCCTAGCGTCCTTGGACATGCAGGATGCTTACCTGCACATACCCATTGCTTGAGTGCACAGGAAGTTCTTGCACTTCAAATTTCTGGGTCATTATCAGTTCCGAGCCCTCCCTTTCGTACTGTCATTGGCACCTCGAGTGTTTATGAAGTGCATGGCAGTCGTAGCGGTGACTTTGAGGAGACAAGGCCACTACGTGTTCCCCTACCTGGACGACTGGCTTCTCATGGCGCCCTCTCGGGAAGCCCTGATGTCTGCCATTCATTGTACTCAGTCTCTGTTCGAGACATTGGGCATCATTATCAATCAGGAGAAGTCATGCCTGGTTCCATCACAGAATCTGCAGTTCATAGGCGCAGTTCTGGACACTGTCCAAAGGAAAGCTTTTCTACCCCAGGACCAAGCAGAACACATCAGATCCCTCATCGGGGACATTTTGGCAAAGAGGACCATCCCAGCCAGACTGGTCCTTTGCCTGCTCGTACATATGGCTGCACCCATTGCAACAGTCCCTCTAGCCGGTCTCCACATGTGGGTGACCCAGTGGATGTTACGAGTCCAATGGGATCAGAAGCAAGACCATTTGCAGCTTCCAATCCGGATCACAAATGCCGTAATCCGGGATTGGCAATGGTGGCTAGGTTCAAAGAACCTATTAGTGGGGGTTCCCCTACATCGCGCCGTCTCCGATTCTGACGCTCTTCACAGATGCCTCAGGGTTCAGTTGGGGAGCACACCTCAATGGTGTCAGGTCTCAGGGCTTATGGACAACCAAGGAAGCTCATCTCCACATAAATATCCTGGAAATGAGTGCAGTTCTTTACGCCCTGCAGGCTTTCCAGTCGGAGATACCACCGGGTACTCTTCTGTTACAAACAGACAACACCGTGGTGATGTATTACCTCAACAAACAAGGAGGCACTCTTTCCTACCCACTTTACAGGGAGGCCATGGGAGGGTGGGATTGGGTACTGCAGCGTGGCGCAAACCTCATTGCTGTTCATGTCCCAGGAGTGGACAACGTCATCGCAGACAGCCTAAGTCGCTCTCAGGCCAGAGTCCATGAGTGTGAACTACGCCAGGAGGTAGTAGAGGATCCGTTTCAAAGATGGGGCACACCAGAGTTAGACCTCTTTGCGTCCCCATACAATGCAAAACTGCCCAATTTCTGCTCACTAGATCCAGGGTCTGGTGTTTTCTGGCGAGATGCATTGTCCCTCTCCTGGACGGGCAGATTCCTCTACGCCTTTCCTCCCATCCCATTGATCCAGAAGGTACTTTTGAAACTCCGCAGAGAGCAAGTGATGCTGATACTTATCGTGCTGTTTTGGCCCAGACAGATTTGGTTCCCTCTGCTACACCAGCTATCCTGGGAACCTCTGGTGCCTCTGCCAATCAGCTCTCACTTATTGTCTCAGGAGGCAGACTCTTTGGTCCATCCGGACCTTTGATCTCTGAACCTGCACGCCTGGCTCCTAGAGACATAGCCATCATGCGGTATGGGGTCTCACAAGAGGTAGCAGATGTTCTAGCGGCTGCTAGAAAACTGGCCACTCACACTACATACGCCATGAAATGGCTCAGATTTTGCCTCTGGGCTCAGGCACGGGGGTTTTCACCGATGGATTGTCCGGAAAGTTCAGTCCTAGACTACTTCCTGTCTCTCTCTCTCAGACAGGCTTGGCCTACTCCTCATAAAAGTACACCTTTGTGCCATCTCAGCCTATCACGCTCCTATAGACCAACGTCCCATAACTCAGTTGTACACGGCACGCGCCTTCCTGAGAGGTGTCCTCCTCCTTAGACTTCCAATTAAGGATCCTGTTCCTCTATGAGATTTACCTTTTGTCCTGGAGCAGCTTATGCTGCCACCTTTTGAACCAGCCGCGGATTGCGCGCTACGTCTCCTTACATGGAAGATGTTAATTTTAGTTGCCATTACTTCAGCCAGAAGAATTTCTGAACTTCACGCACTGATGTGCAAAGAACCTTATTTGGTTTTTCACCAGGACAGGGTGTCCCTACGGACAAATCTGAAGTTTCTACCTAAGGTGGTCTCAGCTCTCACCCTTAATTAGGACATAGATCTACCAGTGTACTTTCCTAAATATTCTAATAGAGGAGAGGCCATGTTGCACACTTTAGATGTGCATAGGTGTCTTCGATACTACCTGACCAGAACCAAACACCACCAAAAATCTGACGAGCTTTTCGTCTCCTCCACCCACAGGATGATGAGAGCTCCTGTTTCCAAACAATCACTGTCCAGGTGGCTTATACATTGTATCACGTTCTGTTACCAGAAGCGTAACAAACCCTTACCGGGCTCGGTTAAGGGTCATTCCACAAGGGGGGTGGCTACCTCCTTTGCAGCCATGAAGAACATGTCCACTTCAGCAATCTGTGCAGCAGCTACTTGGAGCACTGTGCACACCTTTATCAGGCATTATAGACTGGACATTGCATTGTGGCGAAGAGCAGGTTTTGGTCTAGCAGTCCTTCAGGGACTCCTATCCTAGGCTTCGGTACAACTAGTGATCTCTACCTTTCCTCCTCCCACCGGTGAGGGATTTCCAGTTTATTGCTTGGGAATCAGTCTAATGGTGTAACCTGCTGCAAGAGCTGTTTCTGAAGTAAGATAGTACAGTTACATAAGAACTTACCGTAACAGTAGATCTTCGAGAACAGCTCTTGAAGCAGGTACTTTCCCTCCCACCATCCCCTCTGGAGGTAGACTTGTTCTGATATCCTTCTCCTACGATTAGGTGTTTCTAACACCACTCCGATTGCCATTTGATGGCAGATCCTGTCTCCTTTTCTGATGTCATCCAGCGGCCGGGAGTCTCCGGTGGGAGAACTGGGGATTCTGGGGGACCGCCCCTTTTATATGATGCCTGACGTCGTCGGGGGTGGTCCCCGCTGAATACTGCTAGCTAGAAAATTTCCGTGGGGTCCTGGCGCCTGCCGGCTTCAGTCCTAATGGTGTAACCTGCTGTAAGAGCTGTTCTCGAAGATCTACTGTTACAGTAAGTTCTTACGTAACTGTACTTTCTTGCATAACTACTATATGGGGGTTGCGGGCTGGGGGGAGGGTCAGACCCCTGTTCAGCCGGAGCAAACAGACCAAAACAACACAGAATTACTGTTAAATTACACTCTGAGTTGCAGTTACAATTTAAATTACAATCTAAGCTGCAGTTCAAGTAAACAAACTGTGAACACTAAAAATCACCCAGAGAGCTGCACAGAGAAAGAGCTGCAGTGATCCCAACTCTTCACCATGCTTAAGGATTTTACCCAAGGTAATGAAATAAAAATAGGGACAGTCCAAGGGCACTGCTCAGTTGGAGAGGTAGTCTGTTAAGCTGCCTCCAGGTCCAGTAAAGCAACTTCAGTTTCAAATTGCACTGTACCGTAGGCAGTGGGAAGCAGGCAGGCGGCTGATTCCTGGAGGGATGTGGAGGAGCTGACCCATTTAAAATGCAAGGATCCCCTTAGGCAGTGGGGAGCAGGCAGGCGACATGCCCGGAAGGATGTGGAGGAGCTGACCTGTACAGGGTGCAAGGATCCCCTTAGGCAGTGGGGAGCAGGCAGGCAGGCAGCTGATGCCTGGAGGGATGTGGAGGAGCGGACCCGTTCAGGGTGCAAGGATCCCCTTGGAGTATGGAGGCCTCATGCGTCGACCAACCTACTGCTGTCAATGACTGCTTTGCCGGTCATGTCGTCAACGATTCAGACTCTGGCCTTGTCTGTCCTGAACACTACTAAGGCTGCTTCGACAACAACCACTCATTCTTTGACAACCCGGCCCTCCAGCATGGGCTCAGGTTCTACGTGGATGACTACAGCTTTCAAGCATTCGTCGATGTCACCCTTTCCCACCCGTACTAAACGATCCTCCAGCATGGATCGGGGTTCCCTTTTTTTTTGTAACTTTATTTATAGATAAAGGTTATTAAAAACAACATTGCAGAACAGTACAAGACCAACAATAACCAAGCTCGACAATTCATAGGACAGCGTACATTTCTCGAGTCAGGGTAAGAAAATCAATACGTCTGTATAATCAGTAAACTATGCTCACTTCATATCAGTGTCTGTGAGTAACCACTAATAGTTTCAGGGGACAAAATCCTATCTAATAGGGGCAAGGTAAAGCACCCATCTCCACCATGGTAATTTGAACTGTATTTGTGTTTTATTTAAAGTGGCAGTCTTTCCATTTTATATATCCCAATTATTATGTCATGCCACTGTGATATGGAAGGGGGGTTCCCGGGAGAGCCACTTCTTGGTAAAGGCTTTCAAACAACATGAAGTCTTGCTGTATTCTTACTATTGCAGTTAGGTCCTGTCTTTCAACTGCCCCGGAGAACAAAGAGTTAATTTTCCATGGCCAGCATGGAACGTTCAGCACGAGCTCGGTTGAAGCCTCTGTCTGCTGTTGTTTAAACTCCAGCCATCAGATTCTTTACTCCGCCTCACTGAACAGTCGCTCCGGAGATTTCTCCTTTGCTCGATTCAAAAAAAAAAAGTCGGTTAAAGTGTTTTTTCGCTCAGTTTCTACCGAATTTCTGCTATTGAACCTGTCGGTTTAAGTCTCTGTCTGTGGTACCATGAGTACTAGATAGGTTTTGCATTTAGTTTCTGTGTGGAACTTGTAAACATTGGATCGGTTTGGTTTGAACCGATCAGATTGGTTTTAAAAAACTTTTGAATTTATTACAGTGTGGTAACCGGTCCATATCGGTTCTAAAAAAAAAATTTAATTATGTTTTTTTCCAAGACCCGTAACACAGTCAGGAACCGATAGGGGTGTCTTGCCTGGCATATTGCTGAAAAAAGGGTACGTTTTGGATAGGATTGGCCATGTCTGAGAAACCCAAGAAAAAAATGGGCCCACTGGGTTTCAGCACAGTAGTGTGTGTGGGGAAGCCTTTGCTAAGGCTGATCCCCACACCACCTGTGTTATTGTCTGAGGTTTGACCACTCGATTCAGACAGCCAAATTTGTAAAAGTTTTCCAAGCTACCCTGGATAAGAGAGTAGATAGACTGGAGGAAAGGAGGCTTATAAGTCCGCAGACCCGGATGGCTGCCCGGTTTGGTTCCGATCAAACCAGAAGGAGTGCCCTCTGACCAGGGCGAAAATTCTTCGGGCAAAAGGAGAGCTGATTCTGAGGAGTCAGTTCCGGTTAAAAGAAAGAGAAGGGAAAAATCATCCGGTTCGGATCCACAAATTCTTTCTCCGACCACTGATGAAATAGCCAAAGCGATAAGGATAGTTCAATCACTAACTTCGGTTCTGGCCGAACCGGCACCATCTGTCAAGGGCTCGGTTTGGTCAGTTCCCCCGGTTCCGGATTATACTTTAGAAGAATTTTATGAACTGGAGGAGGAGGAGGAGGAGGAGGGAGAGTATGAGGATAATGATGATGGTGATTATGAAAGTCTAGAAGTGCCTATTGACCCGGACATCTCCCCAGACAGACCTTCAGGTGTTTCTCCTCCTAGGCTTTCTGAGTCCCCTTCCCACTTTATGTTTTACAAAAAAGTGGCTGAAACCCTCCAGCTTCCAATGGAAGAAGCAGTAGAGAATCAGGAGGAGCCTGATTTTGTTGAGATGATGGACATCCCAGAGTCCAGGAGGTTGTCTATTCCTCCATAATCTTTTGGAAACAGACATTTAAAATTCTAAAGACTCTAATTCCATACCTCCTGTGGACAGAAGAATGGACAAGAGGTATACCCTTTCAGGCTCGGACACGGAGTTCCTTTCCAGCAATGCAGCCATGTTGGGGTAGTGCAGGCTGCTGCCTGTGATAAGGCAAATATTCCCTTGGCTTCGCACCCCCCAGATAAGGACTCCAGGAGGATTGATGCCATGGCTAAGAAGCAGTCCATGGCAGCATCTTTGGGACTCAGGCAGGCGAACTATATGGCCAGGCCTCCTCTTCTGCTTATGCTCAGAGTGGGTTCTTCAGAGGGAGAGGCAGATGGGGAATGAGCAGGCCTGCTTCCACCCCTCAGCCTAAAGCCCCTGCCAAGCAGACACCCTCATGGGTCTGCCCGGGCCGATTCTCCAGTACCTGTAGGGGGCAGGCTGGCTTACTTTTTCCAGGACAGGAAGTCGTTGACATCAGACAAGTGGGTCCTGGAAGTAGTAAGCCACGGACTGGTTCTCAGCTTCAAAAAATTTCCCAAGATGAGAACCAGATCCTTTCTGCCTGCAAATCCATCAGAGACCCTTGCCCTAGAGGCAGAGGTTTCTTCCCTCCTGGCTCTCAGAACCATAGAAAGGGTTCCTGCCCTACACAGGGGCAAAGGATTGTACTCCAGGTACATCCTAACCCCCAAAAGACAGGAGAATGGTGGCCCATCCTGGATCTAAGATATCTGAACAAACACCTTTTAAAACCAAAATTCAAAATGGTGACTCTGGGAGTAATTCTGCCCTCTCTAAGGCCTGGGGACTGGCTAGCCTCCCTGGACCTCAAAGATGCCTATTTTCATATTCCCATCAGGTGCTCCCACAGAAAGTACCTCAGGTTCGAGTTGCCCTCAGGCCACTATCAATTCAGAGCAATGCCCTTTGGCCTAACATCAGACCCAAGGGTGTTCACAAAGTGCCTGGCAGTAGTGGTTGCTTTCCTAAGGAGAAAAAAGATCTCCATCTTTTCCATACTTGGACGACTGGCTCATGGTGGGTCAGTCTCCAGACCAAGTCAAGTCACATCTGCAAATAACTGAGCAAGTGCTCACTTCCTTAGGATTCCTCCTCAACCTTCCAAAGTTAGTTCTCGAGCCAGTACAGCTCCTCACTTTTATAGGGGCAGAGCTGGATACAATAAGACCAAAAGCCTTCCTTCCCCTGGACAGGGCAAGGACCCTTATAGAACTGGCCTCTTCATTCACCCTTCAGGGTGTCTCGACCAGCAAGGCATTTCTTGCAGCTCCTGGGCCACATGGCAGCCTCTACAGCAGTGGTCCAGGGGCAAGATTCCAGATGAGGACATTCAGTTCCACTGAGAGCCTTCTGGTCCCAAAGAAAGGATTCCCTTAGAAACATAGAAACATAGAATTTGACGGCAGATAAGGACTGCTTGGCCCACCCAGTCTGCCCATTTCCCTACCTACTGGATAAGCTGCAGATCCTAGTTAACCAGCAGCCTACTTCTTTCTACCCCCACCCCCAAGAATTGCATTATGACTATCCCATGCATGCTTGAATTCCACCACTGATTTTGACTCCACAACCTCCTCCGGAAGGCCATTCCATGCATCCACAACCCTCTCTGTGAAAAAATACTTCCTTAAATTACCTCTGAGCCGCCCCCTCTATCTTCAAATTGTGCCCTCTTGTTCTTGCACACCTCTTTTTTTGAAAGATGCTACCCTCTTGGACTTTGTTGATTCCCTTGAGGTACTTGAAAGTTTCTATCATGTCCCCCCTCTCCCTCCTTTCCTCGAGGCTATACATATTAAGCTCCTTAAGTCTCTCTTCATATGTCCTCGGTGCAGACCCTGCACCATTTAGTGCCCTCCTCTGGACAGCTTCCATCCTGTCTTATGTCTTTGGAGATTGGATCTCCAGAACTGCACACAGTACTCCAGATGGGGTCTCACCAGCTGTCTGTACAGAGGATAATAACTTCCTGTTTTCTACTGGTGATGCCTCCTATGCATCCCAGTATCCCCCAACCCTCCTTGCTCCTTCTACATTGCTCGCCCACCTTTAGGTCATCTGATATGACTACCCCAGGTCCCTTTCCATTTTGTTGTTGTTAGTATCTCACCCCCATTGTGTACTCTTCCCTGGGTTTTGTTTCCCAGGTGCATTACCTGCACTTCTTAGCATTGAATCTAAGCTGCCATACATTTGACCATTCCTCTAACCTTGCCAAGTCCCTTCTCATCCTTTCCACCCCACCCTGTGCATCAACTCTGTTGCAGATCTTAGTGTCATCTGCAAAGAGACATACTTTCCTTCCAGTCCTTCTGCAATGTAAGCATAAAGACATTGAAGAGGACTAGTCCTATCTGAACCTCTGGTACCGCTAGTAACCCTCCTTTCTTCTGAGTGGACTCCATTTACTATTACTCTCTGTGTCCTATTCTCCAGCCAATTCTTTACCCAGGCTGTCATCTTGGGACCCACTCCCAGGCTGGCTAACTTATATATATTAATCTTTTGTGTGGGACTGTGTCAAATGCCTTGCTAAAGTCTAGGTAGGCCATGTCCACAGCCCCTCCCTGATCTACTACTTTGGTCACCCAGTCAAAGAAATCTATCAGATTCGTCTGGCATGACCTTCCCACTGTGAATCCATGCTGCCTAGGGTCTTGTGCCCCTCTGGCCTCTAGATACTCGACAATTCTTTCCTTTAGAAGTGATTCCATCATTTTCCCTATCACTGAGGTTAAACTAACAGGTCTATAGTTTCCTGCTTCTGCCTTGCTCCCACTTTTGTGAAGGGGAATCACATCTGCCCTCCTCCAGTCCTCGGGTACCACCCCATCCTCCCATGATTTGTTAAAGAGGGTAGTCAGTGGTGTCACTAGTTCTACCCTTAGTTCTTTTAGAATTCTGGGATGAATCCCATCAGGCCCTCCTTTTGTCACTGAGTCTCATTCAGTGATACTCACCACAGATGCCTCCCTGCTGGGCTGGGAAGCCCACTTGGGGGATCTTACCAAACTAGTTCCAGTGACTCGAACCCTGATCCAGGCTTTGCAATGGTGGCAGGATCAGGACAATTTGAGACAGGGAGTTCCTTTTGTCACTCAGTCTCATTCAGTGATACTCACCACAGATGCCTCCCTGCTGGGCTGGGAAGCCCACTTGGGGGATCTTACCACCCAAGGGCTGTGGTCACCTCAAGAATCTCTGCTTCTCATCAGTCTCTTGGAACTCAGAACAGTGTTTCTGGCACTGTAAGCCTTTTCCAAATATGTACAGAACAAGGTGGTCCAGATCAGAACAGACAATACCACCACAATGTGGTACATCAACAAGCAAGGAGGCACTCGGTCTATGGCCTTGTGCACAGAAGCAATGAAGTTGCGGTCTCTGGCCGATTCCCTGTAAACCTCTCTGATAGCAGTTCACCTCCCAGGGAAGGACAATGTCCTAGCAGATGCTCTCAGCAGGATATCCCAGGGCTATCACGAATGGACCCTAGATCCCTAGTTTTGGAAGTGATTTTCTCGAGATGGGGCACTCCACAGATAGATCTTTTTGCAGCCCCAATCACCAACTTCCTCTTTTGTTGCAGACCCCCAGTCTTGGGCTCAGTCCCCCTGGATGCTCTGATTCTGAATTGGGAAGGGAAGTTCCTGTATGCTTCCCCCCCACTCCTGTTCAAAGTGTTAGTCAAGATCAGGTCTCAACCATGCAAAGTGATTCTGATTGCTCCAGACTGGGCCAGACAACCTTGGTACCCACTGTTGCTGTCCTTAACAGTCCACCTTCCCCTGTCTCTTCCCAGGAATTACAACCTGTTGACATCCTCTCAGGGGAGGATTTGGTATCCGAACCTCAAATCTCTCAATCTCAAGGCATGGCTCTTGAAGAGTTAAAGTTTGCTGATCTACACCTTTCTCAAGGGGTTCTGGACATCCTTAAGGCTTCTCGAAAGCCTTCCACCAGAAAGACTTACAACTCCAAATGGAAAAGGTTCACTATTTGGTGCTCTAATAAGCATATTTCTCCAGAATCTGCTGAGTTGCCTACAGTCCTGGACTATATGGTTCATCTTGATGGCTTGGGACTTAGGCCAGCTACACTTAAAGTGCATCTGGCAGCTGTTTCTGCCTTCTTGTCAGTAGGCAAGCCCTCTCCTCTGTTAGTCCATCCTGTGTTTTGTAAGTTCTTCAAGGGATTGCTGCACACCAATCCCCCCTTTAGGGACCCTGCTCCTGCTTGGGACCTTAATGTTTGCATTCCTCAGCTTATGCAACCACCCTTTGAGCCTTTGTCCTCTGCAGAGCTTAAGTACTTGACTTGGAAAACTGTGTTTTTGGTAGCCATTACCTCTGCCAGGTGTATCAGTGAATTGCAATCCCTGTCAGTGGAGCCTGATTTCATCTCTTTCCATAGAGATAAAGTGGCCCTAAGAACTAACAGGATGTTTTTGCCTAAGCTGGTTTCAGATTTCCACCTTAATCAGTCTATATCTCTCCCTGTTTTCTTTACTGACCATTCCTCCTCTGGAGAGAGGAGGCTGCACACCTTGGATGTTAAAAGGGCCCTCAGCTACTACATAGAGAGCACCAAGGGTCATAGGTTTGAGTCCCTCCAGTTGTTCCTTACATATGGAGAGGTTGGTAAGAGCAAACCTGCCACTAAAAGATCTGTTGCCAGGTGGATTTGTCTCTTGTATTCAATTCTGCTATGAAAAACTGGGTAGAACACCACCCTCAGGCCTGAGAGCTCACTCTACTAGAGGTACAGCTGCTTCCCTGGCTGCTGTCAGGGATATACCTATCCTAGAAATTTGTCAAGCAGCCACCTGGAAAACAGTCCATACATTCACCAGGCATTACTCTCTGGATATCCAGGGTAGGAGTGATGCTCGGTTTGGCACAGCAGTACTTCAGAGCCTATTCCCAAAGTAGGTTCTGTCCCTCCTCCATGGAGGTACTGCTTGGTAGTCTGCAATAGTCAGAATACAGCAAGACTTCATGTTGTTTGAAGAAAAAATTACTCACCTTAGTAATGTTGTTTCTTCTAATGGAGTCTTGCTGTATTCTGACCTCCTTCCCTGCCTCCCCTCTCAGAACTTGGTTTTTGGGATGTGGGTGGGCAGGAGCAGTGTTGGCACCCTAGAGGTGCCCCATTTTTCACCCTCCTTTATTTTGGGTGTGTGTTGTGTTTGGTTTTTTGTGTTTCTTGACTTGAGTCTTTGCTTTGAAACCAGAAAACCTTTTCTTAATAAATTTAGTTGCCAGTTGGCTAGAGTGAGTCTTACAGTTTCCACACAGAACTTCGAGTGAGTATTGCTCGTAAAGATCTGACGGTTGAAGTTTAAACAACAGCAGACAGAGGCTTCAACCAAGCTCACGCTGAACGTTCCATGCTGGCCGTGGAAAGTTAACTCTTTGTTCTCCGGGGCAGTTGAAAGGCAGGACCTAACTGCAATAGTCAGAATACAGCAAGACTCCATTAGAAGAAACAACATTACTTAGGTGAGTAATTTTTCCTTTTTAGCTGCCAGTAAGGAAATTGACACCAGTTATGCTGTGTGGGGGTCCCTGATTCCCACAGGGTACTCTGAAAAGAAATAGAGTGAGAGGGCAAGTTGTAATAACAGAGTGAATATTGCCAATAAAGCATGCTGTATATCCCTGATAAAGGGAAGGAGCCTGGGGCATCCCCAGAATACATGGGCATGCATTGCCGGGGAATACCCACATCCCCTCCAGCAATCCACTCCTCTACCCAGCATAAACTTGGCCTATATCGCAGGTGTTCTAAAAAACCTCAGTGGTCTTCCACGCGAACTCCCCCCAATACACAGAAGTAGTTCCCTTATGTAATTTGCTTAAATGATTCTCCCATATGTCCAGTGAGATCTGCATATTCAAGTCTGTGGCCCAGGCCTGTCTTATCAAATCTGTAGAATCCCCCTCCAATGAATGCAATGCTTCATATATGTAAGAAATCATGTGAGTCAAGGGGGCTCTTCCCTCTAAAGCTGCTTTAAGGATAGTCACGATCTGGGCTGTTGGGGTGTTAGTCCACAGACCTCGGGACAGTGTTCTTATGTAATCTCTTACTTAGAGGTATCTGAATATGTCCTGGGAGGGGATCCCATACTGTGTCTCCAGGTCTGTTAGACTGAAAAAGGTCCCATCCTTCACAAACTAGTAAACCAAGTGAAGACCCTGTCTCTCCCAGCTACGATACCCCAGGTCCATCTTGGCCTGCAGGAATTCCTCTAGATAACAGGAGGGAGTAAAATAACGGCCTCCACTAAAGAAATTTCTTGGAAGCTAACATAGCCAATCAGGAGTTCACTTTGATGGCTTTCATGTCTTGACCACCTCCATCCAAGCCTGCTTTATTTATTTATTTTATATTTATATTTTAACCGTTTTTCCCCCCACATTTTTCTCCCAACTGTCCCGGGACCCCAGCACCCAGCAGTGCATGCATGTAGAGGCACACACTTGCTCCGTGGCGCTGGTTCCGGACCCTTCCACAGCCCCCCCGGCAGTCACTGGGCTCCTCATAGCCTGACACTACCCTCCATCCTCCACCGGGTGGCAGCCATGGGCTGGGGAAACTCCTCATCCCTGCCTGGGAGAGGAGAGCCATCTTGCAGCAGCTCAGTCCTGCTCCTTACACACACACACACACACACACACACCCGCCGACAACCCAGGTTCATTCTAGAACCTGGATTGCCGGTGTGGCATCCAGTATCAACCCTCAGCACCACCTGACTGGCTTCAAGCCAGTTTCTTACAGGGGTTCAGCAGGTCAGGAATCAAACATGGCTATTTTTTTTTTTTGTCCAGTTTCCCATTAGCAGTATATACAGATCCGCCACTAGAGGGACCAGTTTCTTTCATTTAAAATAATACTACCCTCTAGGGTCCCAAGAAACAGTATCCCCCCAAGGCACTCTCCTTCCCCTCTGCTGCTTATCCCTTTTGAAAATCAGCCCTGCCTTTTTTCCCTCATAGGTGTCAGTATGCTGCTCCTTAGAACCCTCTGCCTTATACTCTCAGTGCCAGCTCTGGCTCCCTCAATAGCAAAGGATCCTTCAGAATGCGCGCCTCATTACGAATATGACTGTCGGAGGGAAGTGGTCAAGGATGGACGTAGTCAAAAGGTATCAGGTTGGACCAAGCAATTGCTAGGCAAATTTATTTTAAGCCAGCATGATAAGCAAAGCAAATAAAAAAAAAAAAGAAAACTGAATATGACAAAAATAAACAGAAGAAGAAGAATCAGCATTTATATAACGCTTGTCATACATCCCAAAGCGCTTTGCAAGCAATGCTAGACTGGTAGTGAAGTGACTGAAGAAAAAGGATAAATCAATATACACTGCTCTAGAAATGGCTAGAGCACAACAGCAGGTCAGTGTACTACCACCCTCTCCACTCACTATCTATCTGAGGAGATGCATAAAAGCTGCTCCTTTTATCTCAGTGGGGGTCAGGTAATTTACTTGAAGCTCTGCTCATTTACTGCCAAAATCCTTCATTTTAAAACTAACCATTATTTTCACTTATTAAACACAGGACAGCTTCAATTCAGCATAAGACTATGTAGTATAGCTTTTAATATCAATACATATGCTTTGTTTCTTTTATTGTAATGCTGTTCCTGGTAGCAGACTCCTCCCCTTGAACTGAGCAGTATGTAGGATTGAGAAACAAGGCCGGCCAGCTCCTAGAAACAATGGAGAGGCCAAGGAGGAAGCTCTGCAGCCAGGTTCGGTAATGTCTTTCTGGTCACTATTCATTGTCTATATGCTTTTCTTACAGCACTTTATTCAATTCAGTAAAAAGCAACTCAGTGATGCACCAGAATTGTATTATTTATAGATATGTACAAGAGACATAAAGCAACATAAATATAAACTGGGTTTTTACTGTTTTACCTTAAACATGCCTGGTATATCTGCACAGCACCACAGAACTTTGTCTAGCTGCTAGCTAACCGCCATCCAAAAACATAAAACCACAAATAAGTATTATTTTTTTGTTGTTGTTCAGGGAGTTACAAGATAGCTGTAACTAACAAAAACAAACCTCCTATTCTACCTTCTGTTTTTAGTGTGCACTGGTATGTATATAAGAAGGGCTCCATGTATTCCAGCACTTTATGCTATGCCTGCTTCAAACAACATGAAGTCTTGCTGTATTCTGACAATCTGCAGTTAGCTCCAGCCTTTAAACTGCCCCGGAGAGTATAGGGTTAATTTTCTGTGTAGTGCAGAGAACATTGAGCTCAAGCTCTGTTGAGGTCTCTGTCTGCAGCACTTTGAAACCCAGCCGTCAGATTCTTTACTCTGCCTCACTGAACAGTCGCTCTGGAGATTTCTTCTGCTCGGTTCAAAGTCGGTTAAAGTTGTCTGTTCATTCCAAATTTAAATCCAAAATTAATTCCGCATTGTCGGTTCAGGCTCTGTCTGTGGTACCGTGAGTACTTGGATAGTTTTCTGTTTACTTTGTGGAAATTGTAAGACTTGTTCGATCGGTTCGGCTGAACCGATCCATTAGTTTGATTTCTTGTGCTTTTCTTTAATGTGTGGTTACCGGTCCTTATCAGTTTAAAAAAAAAACATGTTTTAAACATTTTTTTCCAATACCGTGACATGGTTAGGAAGCAATATGGGAGTCTTGCCTGGCGGTTGCGGAAAAAAGGGTAAGTTTGGTTAGGTTGGCCACGTCTGAGAAACCCAAGAAGAAAACCGGGCCCACTGGGTTTCAACACTACAGTGAGTGTGAGGAGGTCTTTGCTAAGGCCGATCCCCACACCACCTGTGTTTATTGTCTGGGGTTTGAACACCTCGATACAGACTGCCAAATTTGTAAAAAAACTCTCCTAAGTCTACCTTGGAGAAAAGATTAGGTAGACTTAGGGAAAAGAAGGCAGAGAAGTCCGCTGACCCGGATGGCCAGCCTGGTTCAGTTCCGACCCGAACCAGAAGAATTGCTTGCCTCTGACCAGGCGATACTTCTTCGGGCAAAGAGGAGAGCGATCCTGAGGATTGGATTCCCTACGAAAAGGAAACGTAAGGACAAGTCAGCCGGTTCGGATCCAGAGGTTCATGTTCCGACCACTGATGAGATTGCCCGAGCAATTCGGAATGTTGAGTCGCTTCTCCCGGTTCCATCCTATCCAGCTCCGTTTGCTAGGGACTCAGTTCGGTCGGTTCCACTGGTTCAGGATTATGCCCCTGAAGATTTTTATGAACCGGAATTTGAGGAGGAGGGGGATTATGAACAAGATGATGGCTATGATGGAGCAGAAAATCTGGATGTGCCCATTGAACCAGACATCTCCCCAGACAGACCTTCTGGAGTTTCCCCTCCTAGGCTCTCTGAGTCCCTTCCCCACTATCTAGGAAAGTGGCTGAAACTCTCCAGCTCCCTATGGAGGAAACTACAGAGGATCAAGAGGAGCCTGATTTTGTTGAAATGATGGACATCCCAAAGTCCAATGAGGCTGTCTATTCCCCTGCACAAATCATTTGGGAAACAGACACAAAAAATGTTAAAGTCTCTTATTTCTGTACCTCCTGTTGATTGAAGAATGGATAAGAGGTATACACTGTCAGGCTCAGATACAGAGTTTTTATACCAACAATGCAGCCATGTTGGGGTAGTGCAGGCTGCTGCCTGTGACAAGGCAAACATTCCCTTAGCTTCACACCCCCCAGGCAAGGACTCCAGGAAGATGGATGCCATGGCAGGTGAACTATATGGCCTATACAGCCAGGTACTAGAAGTCCAGGTGGGACACTGTACTGGCACTGGCTAAACAGGCCTCTCCCCAGCTGGCCAAGGAGCTGGAGGAGGTGGCTGCTGATGGTATACTTTATCAGGCTTAGACACAGGGTTTTTCTACCAGCAATGCAGCCATGTTGGGGTCGTGCAGGCTGCAGCCTGTGACGGGGCTAATGTTCCTTTGGCTTCACCCCCCCTCCCAGATAAAGACTCCAGGAGGATGGATGCCTTGGCAAAGAAGCAATACATGGCATCCTCTTTGGGACTCAGGCAGGCTAATTATGGCCTATGCAGCCAGGTACCAGAAGTCCAGGTGGAACACTGTACTGGCACTGGCTAAACAGGCTCTCCCCAGCTGGCCAAGGAGCTGGTGGAGGTGGCTATCGGATGGGATTGAGGCATCTAAGGTACAGTTTCATGCTGCTGTGGACTCCATTGATGTGTCATCAAGAGTCATGGCTACATCTTTGGCTCTTCGGAGAATGGGTTGGCTCAGATGTACTAGCCTCTCACAGGACACCCAGGCTAAGGACATGGATTTCCTGTGGAAGGCAATTCTCTATTTGGGGAGCAGACCGAGAATTACATGAAGAAGATGGAGGAATATAGATCCACTTACAGAAGTGCACAGGCCAAGGAGAGGCAGGCAACTCCTCAAAGGCAGCAATCTAGGGGCAGGGGCAGGCCTTTTCATAGGCCTTTCTACCAAGCACAGGCCTCTTCTCCCTTTTCACAGAGGGGATTCTTCAGAGGGAGAGGCAGAAGGGGGATGAGCAGGACTGCATCCACTCCTCAGCCTAAGGCCTCTGCCAAGCAGACACCCTGATGGGCCTGCCCGGGTCAACTCTCCTATCCCTGTAGGGGGCAGGCTGGCTTACTTCGTCCAGGACTAGGTGTCTGTTACTTCAGACAAGTGGGTCCTGGAAATAGTAAGCCAGGGAATGGTTTTAGCTCCAAAAAATTTCCGAAGATGAGAGCCAGATCTTTCCACCTGCTAGTCTCTCCGAAACCCTTGCCTTAGAGGCAGAAGTTTCATCTCTTCTGGCCTTAGAAGCCATAGAGAGAGTTCCTACCCTACACTGGGGCAAAGGTCTGTACTCCAGGTACTTCCTTACCCCAAAAAAGACGGGAGTGTTGACCCATCCTAGATCTAAGATACCTGAACAAACATCTTTTAAAACCAAGGTTCAAGAAGGTGACTCAGGGAATAATTCTTCCCTCTCTAAGTCCAGGGGACTGGCTAGCCTCTCTGGACCTCAAAGATGCCTACTTTCACATCCCCATCAGGTGCTCCCACAGAAAGTACCTCAGGTTCAAGTTGCCCTCAAGCCATTGCCAGTTCAAAGCAATGCCTTTTGGCCTAACATCAGCTCCAAAGGTTTTCACAAAGTGCCTGGCAGTAGTAGTGGCCTTTTTAAGAAAGCAAAAGATTTCCATTTTTCCATATCTGGACGACTGGCTCATAGTGGGTCAGTTTCCAGGCCAAGTCAAGTGAGACCTGCAAGCGACCCAGCAAGTGCTCACTTCCCTGGGATTTCTTCTCAACCTCCCCAAGTCAGTTCTTGAACCAGTGCAGCTTCTTACCTTTATAGGGGCATAGCTAGATACTGTCAAAGCAAGAGCCTTTCTTCCCCTGGAAAGGGCAAGAGTTCTTATAGAACTGGCTTATTCCTTCAGCCTTCGGGTGTCCCAACCAGCAAGGCACTTCCTTCAGTTCTTGGTCCACATGGCAGCTTCTACAGCAGTGGTCCAAGGGGCAAGATTCCAGATGAGGGACATTCAGTTCCATCTGAGGGCCTTTTGGTCCCAAAGGAAGGATCCTCTTACCAAACTAATTCCACTGACTTGGACACTGATCCAAGCTCTTCAATGGTGGCAGGATCAGGACAGTGTAAGGAAAGGGGTCCCATTTGTCACTCAGACTCATTCGGTGGTCCTTACCATGGATGCTACCCTTTTGGGGTGTGGAGCTCATCTGGGGGCTTTCACAGCCCAGGGACTGTGGTCCCCTCAGGAGTCCCTTCTTCTTATCAATCTTCTGGAACTCAAGGCAGTTTTTCTGGCCCTGCAAGCTTTCAGTCTGTGCAGAACAAGGTGGTTCAGGTCAGAACAGACAACACCACCACCATGTGGTACATTAACAAGTAGGGAGGCACTCGGTCTATGGCCTTGTGCACGGAAGCCATGAAATCGTGGTCCCTGGCTTATTCCCTGCAGACCTCTCTGATAGCAGTCCACCTTCCAGGGAAGGACAATGTGCTAGCAGATGCACGAGCAAGATCTCCCAGGGCCATCACGAATGGTCCCTGATTCCCCTGGTGTTGAAAGTGATTTTTTCAAGGTGGGGCACTGCAGAGATAGACCTCTTTGCAGCCCCAAACAATCACCAACTTCCTCTGTTTTGTTGCAGACCCCCAGTCTTGGGTTCAGTCCCTCTGGATGCTCTGATTTTGAACTGTGAAGGAAAATTTCTGTATGCCTTTCCTCTACTGTTCAAGGTTCTAGTCAAGGTAAGGTCACAACCTTGCAAAGTGATTCTGATTGCTCCAGACTGAGCCAGACAGCCTTGGTACCCTCTGTTGCTGTCTCTAGAAATCCATCTTCCCTGGTCTCTTCCCAGGAAATACAACCTGTTAACCTTCTCTCAGGGGAGGATTTGGTACCCCAATCTTCAGTCTCTCAATCTCAAGGCAGGGCCCTTGAAGAGTTAGAGTATGCAGATTTGCACCTGTCCTGGGGGTTCTGGATATTCTCAAACCTCTCAAAAGCCTGCCACCAAAAAGACTTATGACTCCAAATGGAAAAGATTCAGCATTTGGTGTTCCAAGAAGCATATCTCTCCAGACACTGCTGAATTGTCTACAGTTCTGGATTATATGGTCCATCTTAATGGACTAGGCCTCAGACCAGCTACTGTCAAGGTACATGTGTCAGCTGTTTATGCTTTTCTGTCAGTGGGGAAGCCTTCCTCACTATCATCTCATCCTGTGTTCTGTAAATTTTTTCAAGGGATTGCTTCATACCAGTCCTCCCTTTAGGGATCCTGCCCCTGCCTGGGACTTAAATGTTTGCATTGCTCAACTAGTGCAACCTCCTTTTGAGCCTATGTCCTCAACAGAGCTTAAGTACTTGACTTGGAAAACTGTATTTTTGGTAACCATTACCTCTGCCAGACATATCAGTGAATTGCAAGCCCTGTCAGTGGAACCTGATTTATCTCCGTTCATAGAGATAAAGTGGTCCTTAGAACCAGTAGGAGGTTCTTGCCCAAAGTGGTTTCAGACTTCCACTTGAATCAGTCTGTGTCTCTCCCTGTCTTCTTCACTGATCATTCTTCCTCAGGAGAGAGGAGGCTACACAGTTTGGATGTTTTTTTTTTTTTGAAATTGTATTTTTTATTGTTATTCCATTTTTACATTAAAAACCAGTCAGGGTACAAAATAAAGGTAACCGATTGACAGAAGGAAAAAGAAAAGCAGTATATGCATAAAACCAGAACCCCTCCTTCATAAACTTCATTTACTGCCTAGAAGTATCAAACTCATTTATGACTTTAACCTTGAATAATCCCCTATTACTTCATTCAATTAATATAAAGTTTAAGCAGGTTTTTCATCAGATTAATCCATCTGTCTAGTTTATAACTTGCCACCTCTATCCTAATTCCCCTGATCCATATTACATGGACCCAGAGAAAGAAGATGGGACCAAAGAAGGAGAAAAGAAAGAGAGAAACTGAAGAGACAAAAGAAAAGAAAAAAAAAAGGAGGTGAACAAAACAGCCAACCAATGATAACAATCCACTTGCATCTTACCCCCCCCCTTTAAGGTGGTGAGCGTCTTTATTTTCAGGAGTCATATCCTTGCCCTACTTTCCCACTCCATGGCCCCTCTAACAGTGAGGCCACATACCCGACCTTCCTCCTACTTTTAATCTAGAGCTTTTCTGGCCAAGATTTCTATAATGTTAATCCCTTCCCTTGTGCCCCAAAATTCAAAAAAGGGAAACCAGCAGGATTTAAATTGTTCAAGCCTTAGATTTAAGTTGGCAATAAGCCTCTCCGTTGTCTTAATCTGAGTGCAACTCTCCAACCACTGCTCCTCCCCTGGAGGGGTCTCTTTTAGCCATAGCCTCGTAATTGTTTTTTGGGCTGCTGCCACTAGTATTGGGAACAAGTTTCGGCCCTTTGGACCTTTCAGGCTGGGTGGAAGCTCCCCCAGTAATAGATATCGGGCCTGTTCTGGAATATCCATCTGGAAAATTTGCCCTAGACTCCGAGCCACCTGGCTCCAAAAACTTCTAAGTTTAGGGCAACTCCAGAAGATATGTTCATATGTGCCTCTTTGCCTCAGCCCCTCCAGCACTTATCTGAAAGAGCCTGGGCAAAGTGCCTAACTACCACTGGAGTTCTAAAGAATCTCGTCAGCATTTGCCATCTAAACTCCCTCCAAGAGGGTGAGGCAGTGGTTCTGTGCGCCATCCTCATATTGCCTCCCATTTCGGAGTTTCCTCCTCTGCTAGTCTCAGGTCCTTCTCCCACTGTGCTTGTATTCGCAATCTGGATTCCAAACCACTCGGTACCCCTGTTGCATATAGTTTGGAAATTAAGTGATTTTGGGGAATCAACCCGCCAAAGAGTTCCCGGAGCAACTCCAGGAATGGAATGGGCCAATTTGTCTTCAGCTCCCCCGTGCCTTTCTCCACACTCTGGATGTAGTGTCTGATCTGCAAGTAGCCATAGAAATCTGAGGAGGGAATGCCAAATTCTTGTTGTAACTGAACGAAACTCTTAACTGTCTCCCCCTCAAAGAGCTGTGAGAACTTCTCCAGTCCCAGTCCCTGCCAGAGTTTAAAGAGCAGGTTCTCTCTCTCAGGCAGGAAATCTGCCCTCTCTGCAATTTTCCCTTGCCTCAGTACCCATGGCTGTATTTTCAGGTCCCTTATCATTTGCGCCCACAAGGCCACCAGGGTCTTAAAGATTGGGCTTTTCAATTCGTATATTGTCCTAAATAGGATTGAAGTGACAGCGAATGGCTTTAGCAACAGCACATCCATCTTAACCCAGCTTTGCATCTCCCGGGGAGAGATATATGCCCCTAAATGTTGTAATTGGGCTACTGTATGGTACCATTTGAAATCTGGGACTCCAAGCCCCCCCTTCCCTTTAGGTAACTTCAGGAGAGCCCAACCAAGTCTAGGCTTCTTCCCAGCCCAAATAAATTTACTAACCACCTTTTGGGATTCCTGCCAAAATTTCCTTGGAGGGGTCAGAGGGAGAGCATCAAATAGGAAGAGCAACCTCGGGAGGATGTTTATTCTAACCGATTCTACCCTTCCTGTGATTGAGAGAGGTAGAGCCGCCCATCTATCACAATCCTTTCGCACGTTATTTAAAAGTGCCATATAATTAATTTGGTATAGCTTACTCAGATTCCTCGGGATTTGTATTCCCAGGTATCTGAAGCTGCTAGTGCACCACTTTAAATTTGTGAGGGTCTTCACATGTCCTGCAACTTCATTTCCCAATGCTATTATTTCGGATTTGGATTCATTAACTTTGAAGCCTGAGATGGCTTCAAATTCCTTAAGGAGGTTCATAGCCGCTGGTAGCGAGGAGTCTGGGTTCTTTAAATATAATAGGGTGTCGTCTGCATAAAGGGATATGCAGTTGTCCACTCTGTCTACTTCAATACCTGAGACATCTCTATGGGACCGAAATGCCTTAGCTAAGGGTTCCATACTGAGGGCAAATAATAAAGGTGAAAGTAGGCAACCCTGTCTTGTACCTCTTCTGATTTGGAATGATTGAGAGATTACTCCATTTATCCTGACCCTAGCTGAGGGGTGATTGTGCAGAGCATTCACCCATGCCTGAAACCTCGGACCCAATCCCAGTTTTCGGAGGACCTCCCTTAGGTACCTCCATTCAAGGCGATCAAATGCCTTCTCGGCGTCTAGGGCAATCACCAACGGGGTATCCCCCTTCCCTTTCAGTTGGGAGTGGGTCATAACGGTGAGTAATTTCCTGACGTTATCATGGAGGTGTCTCCCTGGCATAAAACCCGTTTGGTCTGGATGGACCAGCCAGGTTATCACACCCTGAAGCCTATTGGCTATCATCTTCGCCCAAATCTTGACATCCATGTTTAACAGTGAAATTGGGCGGTAGCTCCCACACAGCGTGGTATCTTTGTCTTGCTTGGGGATTACCGAAATTAAGGCTTGGGCCCAGGAGTCTGGAGCCTCTCAGGGTACATGGGCTGTGTTGCATATCTGAAGCAATAGTGGTGACAGTTCCTCCTTAAACTTTTGGTAGTATTCGGCAATATAGCCGTCTGGGCCTGGGGCTTTATTATGTTTTAATTTTTTTAATTACCTCCACCAGTTCTGACTGGGTAAAAGGCTGGAGAGCTCTTGAAAGGCAAGCTAATTTTATTTTCGAGAGGAATCTCTCAATCATCTCTGTTTGATTAGTGGGGGCTTCTGACTTATATAAGTCCTCGTAAAATTTTTGAAAGCATTCTGCTATCTGCACGGGCTTCGTAACTAACTTCTCCGGCCCACCAGGCGCAAGTATTCCGGAAACATATCTGTCTACCTCCTGCTTTCGTAATCTGAACGCCAGTAACCTCTCGGCTCTGTTTCCCCCAGTGTAATATTTCTGGGCTGTAAACCTGAGAGCATTCTCGGTCTTTACCAATAAAAGCTGGTGTAATTGAACTCTAGCTAGCTTCAGCTCGGTTAGTATTTTTGCTCGTCCTGTTTTTTTATGAATGTCTTCTAACTCCTTAACTTTCTGTTCCAACCCCTCCTGCTTCTGTTGCCTTATCTTATTCTGCTGAACTGCATATGAAATTATTTCCCCCCTTACTACCGCTTTTAGACCATCCCATAGAAACTTCACTTTTGTTACAGAGTCTGAGTTTTCCTTAATATAGTTTTCTATCACTTTTTTCACCTTATCCACAAATTTATTGTCACCCAGTAGCCCTGCATTCAAACACCACAAAGATTGTTTTTGTTGGGGCCCCAAGTTTACCGTGAGACTGATTTTGGCATGGTCAGATAGGCATATCGGGTAGATCTGCTGATCTATGATGGAATTTAACCATTCCTTCTGAGTGTAGAACCTGTCTTTCAAACACCATGAAGTCTTGCTATATTATGACTATATGCAGTCAGCCACTGCAGCTGAACTGCCCCGGAGAGGAAAGAGTTAACTCCAGAGAGTCTGGAGTTCCACAGCGCGAGGGCGCTATACCAAAGCTCTATCTGGCCAGTTTCAAATGAAACTGTCAGATTCTTTACTCCGCTTCACTGAACAGTCGCTCCAGAGATCAGCTCCTTCACATCGGTTCATTTCTCAGTTCAAGCGAGTATTTTCGGTTCATTTGAACCGGCAAAAAGTATTTATTTTACCGCATTTTGGTTTAAAGCTCTATCTGGTAAACCGTAAGTAGAAAATTTAAAGTCTGTGTGGAAATTCAATTATCGGTTCGGTTTTGAACCGATCGGTTTGCTTAATTTAACGTTTTAAAGTGTGGTTGGCTTTAGAGCGGTTCCGTTCATCGTGGTTCTAAAAAACCTTGCTTTTAAAATAGGTTTTTCAAAACCGTGACACGGTTAGGAACCGATAAGGGTGTCTTGCTGCACTGCCATCAAAGGGCAAGTTTTTGGTTAGGCTGGCATTATGTCTGAGAAACCCAAAAGAAAAACCGGGCCCACTGGGTTTCAGCACTGTGATGTCTGTGGGAAGCCTTTGCCAAGGCTGACCCACACCACTTGTGTTTATTGTCTGGGGCTGACCACCTCCTGTCAGACTGCCAGGTGTGTAAAATTTCCCAGCCACCCTGGAAAGAGATTGGGCCGGCTCAGGAACGAGAGGCCAAGAAGTCCGCTGACCCGGATGGCCAGCCCGGTCCAGTACCCACTGGACCAGAGGGAGTGCCCTCTGACCAGGGCGAGACTTCCTCGTGCAAAAGGAAGGCTGGTTCAGGGAACCAGTCTCAGTGAAAAGACAAAGAAATCAGTAGGTTTGAGTCAAAATTGTCTCTCCAACTGCTGCAGAAATAGCTAAAGCCATACAGATTGTCCAGTCACTGTCTCAGGGTCCTGCAGAACCACCTACAGTTGGTAAAAGGTTGGTTCGTTTCAGTGCCAGTGGTTCAGGAGTATGATGTTGAGGAATTTTATGAACCACAGGAGAGGAGGACGAATTTGATCATTACATGTGTGGCTGGGAGGGTCTGGACGTGCCCATTGAACCGACATTTCTCCAGACAGACCTTTAGACTCTCCTCCTATTCTGTCTGAGTCCCTTCTCATTTTATGTTTTACAAAAGGTTGCAGAAACCTCCAGCTTCCTTTAGAGGAAGCTGTGGATGAGCAAGAGGAGCCTGATTATGTAGAAATGATGGATATACCAGAGTCTAGGAGGTTGTCTATTCCTTTGCATAAGTCATTTAGAAGCAAACAAAGATTTTAAAATCTCATTCTGTCCCTCCTGTAGATAAAAAATGGACAGAAAATATACCTTGTCAGGCTCTGATACAGACTTCCTCACTGAGCAGTGTAGTCATGTAGGTGTGGTACAAGCTGCAGCCTGTGACAAGGCTAATATTCCTCTGGCCTCACATCCTCCTGATAAGGATTCAGGAAGATTGATGCCATGGTGAAAAAACAGTATATGGCAGCTTCTTTGGGACTCAGGCAGGCAAATTATATGGCTTATGTGGCTAGATATCAGAAATCTAGGTGGACACAGTATTGCAGTTAGCCAAGCAGCCATGGCCAGCTGGCTAATGAGTTGGAACAGGTGGCTGCTGATGGCATTGAAGCCTCCAAAGTTCAATTTCATACTGCTGTTGATGTTAATGATGTTTCCTCTAGGGTCATGGCCACTTCTGTAGCTTTCCGAGGTTGGCATGGCTCAGATGCACTAATCTGTCCCAAGATACTCAGTCAAAGGCTATGGATTTTCCTGTTGTGGTAATTCTCTGTTTGGGGAACAAACAGAAAACTATATGAAAAAGATGGATGAATACAGAACTACCTACAAAAGTGCCCAGGCTAAGGAGAGGCATGCCACTCCACAGAGGCACGCTCCCAGAGGTAGGGCAGGCCTTTCCACAGGCCTTTTACCAATTCCAGGCCTCCTCTGCATTTGCACAGAGGTGTTTCTTAGAGGCAGAGGTAGACGGGGCACAAGTAAACCATCCCTCCCTCAGCCTAAGGCTCACCAAGCAGGCACCCTGATGGGGTGCCCAAGGCCGATTCTCCTGTACCAGTGGGGGCAGGTTGGTTTATTTCAGCCAGAACTGGGTGTCCCTAACTCGGACAGGTGGGTTCTGGAGGTAATAGGCCAGGGTCTGGTTCTCAGCTCAAACAGTTTCAAGATGAGAGCCAGACATTTTCCACCTGCAAATCCTTCAGAAGCCCTTGCTTTGGAAGCAGAGATTTCTTCTCTTTGGACTGCAAAGCAGTAGAAAGGGTCCCTCCTTGCCATCAGGGCAGGGGCTGTACTCAAGATACTTTCTTACCCCAAAAAGACAGGAGAATGGCGGCCCATTTTAGATTTAAGGTACCTGAACAAGCATCTTTTGAAACCAAAGTTCAAAATGTTAACTCTGACAATGATTTGCCCTCCCTGAGGCCAGGGACTGGTAGCTTCCCTGGACCTCAGGATGCCTATTTTCATGTTCTGATCAGGCCTTCTCCGAAAGTACCTCAGGTTCGAACTACCCTCAGGCCACTACCAGTTCAGGCAATGCCCTTCGGCCTTACCTCTGCCAAGGTATTCACGAAATGTCTAGCTGTGGTAGTGGCTCATTTAAGAATGCAAGGGATTGCTGTGTTTCCCTACCTGGATGACTGGCTCATAGTGGGTCAGTCCCAGATCAGGTAAATCCCACTTGCAAGTCACCCAGAAGCTTCTCACTCCTGGGATTCCTGCTGAATTTACAAAGTCAGTTCTTGAACCAGTTCGGTACTAACTTTCATAGGTGCAGAATTGAACACAAAGTTAGCCAGGGCATTTCTCCCCTCGGAAAGGGTAGACAGACTCATTGCCCTGGCATCCTCCTTTCCCTGCATGGTCTCTCGACAGCAAGGCATTTTCTGCAACCCTAGGGACATGGCTGCTTCCACAGCTGTAGTGCAAGGAGCAAGATTCCAGATGAGGACATTCAGTTCCATTTGAGGGCCTATTGGTCTCAAAGGAGGACCCCTTCCAAATTGGTTCGGTGACCCAAACCCTGATCCTGGCCTTACACTGGTGGCAGGATCAAAGCAATCTAAAACAAGGGGTTTCTTTCATTACCTTTCCACCCTCACCCTCACCACGGATGCTTCCCTGTTAGGGTGGGGAGCTCACTTGGTGACCTGTCCACTCAGGAGTGTGGTCTCCCAGGAATCTCTGCTCCACATCAATCTTTGGAACTCAGAGCTGTCCTTTAGCTCTTCAGGCGTTTTCAGCTTCTGTCCAGAACAAAGTAGTTCAAGTCAGGACAGACAACACCACAACAATGTGGTACATCAACAAGCAAGGGGCACTTCGGTCATCAGCCTTGTGCACCAAGCAATGAAGTTGTGGTCTCTGGCTTACTCCTGAACACCTCCCTGATAGCAGTTCACCTTCCAGGAAGGACAATGTCCTGGCGGATGCCCTCAGCAGGATTTCTCAGGGCCATCACGAATGGGCTCTGAATCCTCAGGTGCTGGGGTCAGTCTTTGCCAGATGGGGCACCCTCAGATAGATCTTTTGCAGCCCCAGACAACCACCAACTTCCTCTGTTTTGTTGCAGGCCTTCAGTGCTGGATCAGTCCCCGGACACCTTTTAGTTGGATTGGAAAGGAAGTTCCTGTATGCCTTCCCCTTTCCCCTTCTTTTCAGGGTACTAGTAAAATCAGATCTCAGCCCTGCAAGGTGATTCTGATTGCTCCAGATTGGGCCAGACAGCCCTGGTACCACTGCTTCTGTCCTTGACAGTCCACCCTGCCCTGAGCTTGCCCAGAGTCCACGATTTACTGGCCTGTGCACAGGGGAGAGTGTGGTATCCGGACCTCAAATCCCTCCATCTCAAGGCATGGCTCTTGAGGAGTTAGAATTTGCTGACTTACACCTTTCTCAAGGTGTTTTGGATATTTTAAAGGCTTCAAGGAAGCCTTCCACTAGGGCCACTTACAATTCTATGTGGAAAAGGTTTTCCATCTGGTGCTCTGAGAAGCAGATTATCCCAGAATCTGCTGATCTGCCCATTTTACTGGACTATTTGGTCCATTTAAATTCCTTAGGCCTTAGGCCAGCTACCTTAGGTTCATCTGGCAGCTGTCTCTGCTTTTTCTGCCAGCAGGAAGCCTGCTTCCTTTCTTCTCACCCTGTGCTTTCAAGTTTTTAAAGGGTTACTCCACACCAACCCTCCTTTCGAGAACCAGCTCCGCTTGGGACCTGAATGTTTGCATTGCTCAGTTAATCCAACCCCCTTTGAGCCTCTGTCCTCAGCAGAGCTCAAGTTTCTGACTTGGAAAACTGTTTTCCTAGTGGCTATCACTTCTGCCAGACGCATAAGTGAACTACAGGCCCTGTCAGTGGAAGAAGATTTTATCTCTTTCCACAGAGATAAGGTAGTCCTCAGGACTAACAGAAAGTTTTTGCCTAAAGTGGTTTCAGATTTCCACCTGAACCAATCCATCTCTCTTCCAGTATTTTTCACTGAGCATTCTTCCTCAGATGAGAGGAGTCTGCACAGCTTGGACGTCAAAAGAGCCTTAAGCTACTATTTGGAACGCACCAAGGGTCACAGGTTCGAATCCCTCCAACTCTTCCTTACCTATGGCGAGGTTGGCAAAGGGAAACCTGCCACTAAGAGGACAATTGCAAGGTGGATTGTCTCTTGTATCCAATTTTGTTATCAAAAACTAGGTAGAGAACCCCCTCAGGACTGAGGGCTCACTCCACCAGGGGTACAGCTGCATCTCTAGCGGCTGCTAGAGATATTCCCATTCTGAAATCTGTCAAGCTGCTACTTGGAAAACAGTTCACACTTTTTCAAGCATTATTCCCTGGATATTCAGTCCAGGAGAGATGCTCGTTTGCACAGCTGTGCTTCAGAGCCTATTTCCTAAGTAGGTTCTGACCCTCCTCCATGGAGGTACTGCTGTGTAATCTGCATATAGTCATAATATAGCAAGACTTCATGGTGTTTGAAGAAAAATTACTCTTAGTAATTGCTTTTCTTCTTATGGAGTCTTGTCTATATTATGACCACCCTCCCTCCTGCCCTCTCAGAACTTCTACTTGGGTAGGGTGGCAAATTAGTGCAAGCACTGTGTCATGCCATTTAGTTCTTCCCTTCACCCCCTTTATTTAGGGTTGGGAATTAGGTATTTCTGTTTTAAGTAATATGTTGGCCCCTTCCTGGACTTGAGTCTTGGGGAAGGGGTCTAATAATGCTTGTTAGGAGAAACTAATAATACTATTATTCATTGTTATTATTATTATTGCTGTTTATATTGTTGTTTATATTGTTGTTATTCCTACTAGTAGGTAGCCACTTGGCTAGTGTAGAGCTTTCCACACAGACTTGTTGCTTAGTGTTAGCTTCGTAAAGATCTGACAGTTTCATTTGAAACTGGCCAGATAGAGCTTTGGTATAGCGCCCTCGCGCTATGGAACTCCAGACTCTCTGGAGTTAACTCTTTCCTCTCCGGGGCAGTTCAGCTGCAGTGGCTGACTGCATATAGTCATAATATAGCAAGACTCCTTGAGAAGAAAAGCAATTACTAAGGTGAGTAATTTTTTCATCTGGGAATTCAAGTAGAAGGTGAAATCCCTGCTTGATGGATAGCTATCCCTCCATGTATCCACCAACCCTGCCTCAACACACAGATTTGAGAGGACCTTTGACCTCTTCCCATTATCCTGTCCCCCCTTCCACGAGGACCTATCTTTGTTGGCATCTTCTACATAATTCCAGTCCCTTCCTATAATAATCTGTCCCTCTGGGAACGTAGCTATTACCCCGAAAACTTGTCTGAAAAATTCCAGATTAGCCGGGGTAGGTGCGTATACATTTACAATATGTGTTACCCTGTCTCCAATTCTACCCGACAGGATCCCCCATCTACCCTCTTCATCTGATATAAAATTCAGCTGGGTATAGCCCAGGCCCCTCCGCACCAGGATAGCCACCCCTGCCTTCTTTGCTTTCTTATGAGATGAGGCAAATACCTTTCCTACCCATAAGCGGCATAGTTTTTATGTTCCCATGTGGAGAGATGTGTCTCCTGCAGTAGACCTATGTCACACTTAACCCTCGCTAAATCTCTTAGAATGTTGTGCCGTTTCACTGGGGATCCTAGACCCTTAACATTGAAAGAAATTATTTTCAAGGTACCCATGGTAAGTTCAGGTTAGGTTCTCTTAAAGGGGGTAAACCCTTCCTTAAAACTTTCCTTCGGGTATTCCCCTTTTTCACCTCATTCCTTTGAAGGATGACACACAGGTACAGATCCCTTTGCTTCTGGCCTTTTGGTTTTAGCATCACCACCATTACCCCTTTGCCCTTTTGTTCCACCTCCTCCCCCCTTACAACACAACAACAAATGATTAAGTACAACAAACATAACTTTCATCCAACTATTTACACATAGGCCCGAGGGCCTCAATCGGAGGGAAGCTCCCTCCGTCCAGGAGCATGAGCTTCAGTTAAGCTCCACACCCCCGCCCTTCCGAAGAAGTAGCCGAAAAAGTGGTCTCCTGGGGTGGAGTACTACTGGGAAGACACTAATCCCCCTCGAGGGTCACACCGTCCAAAAAACCAAAACCCGAAGGACTGGGTGACCTCCGATGGGCAACCTATCCCCTGTAAGGACATCCGGTTCGAGTGCGTTCCTTGCGTATTGGGTAGGTGCAGGCTTCGATATGAAAAGTCACACACCTATCCAATTTCCCTCGATCACCAAGTCCAGTGTTATTGTTAGCTAACATTAAGTTTTGAACAGACAATAGAGCGTTTGGAGATATGCATTTCTGCCCAATTCCCTCAATTTGAGCCCCTCTTCAAAGCTTTCCAAAGGGCTCTGCTTAGCCTCCCGTACCCTTCCTTAAGTAGCCCTTATTTACTCCGTGGGAGAGGAGGGTAATTTATACCAGTTTACCTTGTCTTGAAAACTCCGAATGGGGAGTGGGACACTGGGGCCCCTTCCTCTAAGACCCCCCCCCCCAATTGCCATTACATTCCACAAGCCTTTTTAAGCATTTCCAAACTAGTCACGACTTGCTCCCATAAGGTCTGCTGTCCCTTCAACTGAGTTCCAAATCCGGGGTATTGTTCTTAAATCCGCTATGTTTCCCCTTCCTTGCAGCTCTCCTTAAGCCTTTTGCCCTTTCCAGTATCATCCCCAGCCTCCCTACCCATCGGGAATTAAGATTTGACAGCTCTCCCCCATGATGTCTCAGGAAAAGCAGCAAACTTCAGCACCGGCCTACCGCCGAATCATTCAATGCAGGCTTCCCCTCCGTTGGTTCGCTAACAGTCCCTTGTTCAGGTGCACCAAGTTGTCACACAGCTGCTGGTCGGGGCCTATCCCTCTGCCAGATCTGCCTCTTGCTGGCCCCTTCTTCACTGTAGACCACTGCAACTGCAGCAGCATTTGCTCCGAGAGGTCCGATTGTAGATCTGGGAGAGTAATGCCTGCTTTCTGCAACGGTTTGCTTGCTTGCAGGAGAGAGTCATAAAGCTTGCTACCCGTGGGCCACTGCACCAGTAATTTCGCCGGGTACCGTAGAAAAGCTTTAATCTGTTGTTCCTTCAATTGTTTAATAACCGCTAAAACCCGTTTTCTCTTTATCATCGTAGAGGGAGGAAAATCATGGTCAAGAAATACCTGTCTCCCATCTAAATTTAAGTCTCTCTTACTCCAGGCCTTCCGTAACACCATCTCCTTGACTGGGTAGCGATTAAATTTGACCAGGATTGAGCCGGGGGCTTCACCTTTCGGTTTAGGGCCTAAGGCCCGATGTACCCTCTCAAGCTCCAGGGGTTCTGAATCTGGAATTTCTAATTCCTGTCTCAGCCAGGTTTTGACGAATTCTACTGGATTATCTTGTTCAGCCCCTTCAGGAAAGCCAAAGATACGAAGTGTTTTCCTTCGGTCCCTTGCCTCGGTGTCTTCCACTCTAGCAGTAAGTTCTCTCTCCCTCCTGGCTAGATACATGAGGACCCTTGTAAGTTTGATCGAATCGTCTTGTAGCCCCTCTAGGCCTGATTCAAGATCCTCCGTTCTCCTCTCCAAGTGCTTTAAATCTTGTTTAATGTCTTTTACATTCGTGTCGATCCTTTGCAGCGTTTTGAATATAGGCGCCGTGGCCCGGCCATCCAAAGAGCTTCCCCTCAAGTAGTTTCTTCTTCTTCCTCCCCGGCAGAGCCGGCTGCTGATTCCAAGGCCCTGGATCAGGTAATACTCGGGCTGCGTTCCTGTCTTAATCTGCCTCTCGCTGTGTTCTTTTTCGCACTTCTGGCCCTTGGATTTGCCAACTGACTCATTTCTTTTGCTGGGCTTTCAACTAAATCTCCACTCTGTCTTAGTAAGGCACTGGATTTCAATGGATTGTCGCACTTCCACCTCTGAGCTAGAAGCTAGGCAGCCATACCAGGTGGTGACGTCACCGGAAGTCCCAGTTTGGATGTTGAGTCCTTAGCTACTACATAGAACGTACCAAGGGTCACAGGTTTACTAACATACTAACATACTAAAATGCCAGCAGAATAGGCCTAACGGTCTTTCGTGTCTGCTCGTTTGGTCAGCCCCCACCCTGGGTGCTGACCTTGCTGTCCCCCTCGCCTTCTCTGGCTTCTCCCTTCCCAGTTCCGGATATTCTTGCTGCATTGGATTTGCTTCCAGAACCCTTCCCTTGTACCTGTCCCACCTCCTCTTGAACCCTCCACTGTCTCTGCCTCCACCAGCCCCAGGTAGTGCATTCCATGGCTCCACCACCCTCTCAGTGAAGTAGCACCTCCTCCTTTCTCCCTGAATCTTCCCTCCAGCTTCCACCCATGCCTCTAGTGGCCCTTCCTCCTTCCTTCAAGCACCCTGACTGTTCCTCCCCTATTTACCCTCTTCATGTACCTGAAGACCTCTATCATGTCCCCCCGGTCCCTTCTCTCTTCCAATGTGTACATATTTAGCTCTTCAAGCCTCTCCTCATAGGTCCTGTCCCCAAAGCCCCAAATCATTTTGGTTGCCCTCCTCTGGACCCTCTCCAGGAGGTTAATGTCCCTCTTTAAGTGTGGCCTCCAAAACTGCACGCAGTACTCGAGGTGCGGCCTCACCAAGCAGTTATATAGAGGGAGTATCACTTCCCTCCTTCTGGAGGTGATCCCCCTAGCGATGCATCCCAGCATCCTGTTGGCCTTGGCTGCTGCCCTCCTACAAGTCTCAGAGTTGTTCATCTTGACATCCACCACCACCCCCAGGTCCCTCTCAGCCACTGAGACTTGTAGTATACCCCCCTAGGGTGTACACTTGGTTTGATTCCCTCCAGTTGTTCCTCACTTATGGGGAAGTGGGAAAGGGCAAACCTGCCACCAAGAGAACTATTCCCAGGTGGATTGTGTTGTATACAGTTCTGCTATGAGAAACTGGGAAAAATTCCACCCTCAGGCCTGAGGGCTCACTTTACAAGAGGTACAGCTACTTTCCTGGCTGCTGCCAGGGATATCCCTCTGTTAGAAATCTGTCAAGCAGCCACCTGGAAAACAGTCTGTACCTTTACCAAGCATTACTCTCTGGATATCCAGGCTAGGAGTGATGCTTGGTATGGCAGAGCAGTACTTCAGAGCCTATTCCCAAAGTAGGTTCTGTCCCTCCTCCATGGAGGTACTGCTTGGTAGTCTGCAGATTGTCAGAATACAGCAAGACTTCATGTTGTTTGAAGAAAAAATTACTCACTTAGTAATTGTGTTTCTTCTAATGGAGTCTTGCTGTATTCTGACCTCCCTCCCTCTCAGAACCTGGTTTTTGGGAAGTGGGTGGGCAGGCGCAGTGTTGCAACCCAGGGGTGCTTCTTGCACACCCTCCTTTTTATCTGGGCAATTTTGTATTATTATCTTTATTTTAGATAGGTTTTGGTTTTGGGTTTCCTGACTTGAGTCTTCCTTTGGGAATCCAAAACTTTCTGTTGCCAGTTGGCTAGTTAAAAATTTTACAATTTCCACATAGTATAGTTAGTGAGTATTTGCTCGTAAGAATCTGATGGTTGGGTTTCAGAGTGCTGCTGACAGAGACCTCAACCGAGCTCGAGTTCAATGTTCTATGCACTGCATAGAAAATTAACCCTATACTCTCCTTGGCAGTTTAAAGGCTGGAGCTAACTGCAGATTGTCAGAATACAGCAAGACTCTATTAGAAGAAACACAGTTACTAAGGTGGGTAATTTTTTCACCAAGTTGTTAAAGATTACACTGTAGAAATAGACATTCAGAACCTAAAAATATACCTCATTGTCATGTTTCCCATTCAGCATGAATATTCTTCACTTACATTACTCCCTCAGAACTCAGACCATTACTTTAATGAGTAAGGAAAGGACAGCATTTACATCGCTGTTGCCAGCTGCATTCTCTTATAATACATTCTTCAGCAAGCCCTGACTTAGTCAGTTCACTACTAAGGGTATTCCATAAAAGGGGGGGGAGGGGCATGAAGACATTTTTCTTCCTGGAACCATAAAGAATCACAGGGATAGTACAAAGAGCTTTCCCAGGTGGCCTGTCTAGGAAAGGGAAAATAAAGCAAAGTCGATAGAGACAGGATAAATAAAGAAGGTGCTGCTGCAGCAGACTTGAAGAAGGTTCCAGAAATACAAATGGTCTTACAGCACCCTGTGATAGTCTCCTCCCCACTCAAGTGGAAACCAGGGGAAGAAGTCTACGGGTTTCCGTAACTACTGAGGCAAAATACAGGCAGACACAGTATCAGATCTCCCCAAGGAGAGCTGGAGCTTCAGCCCCACCTACTCCCAAAGCTCCACTTCTGGGTCCCTCTTAAATAAACAAACAAACAAAACTCAAAGACATAACCTAATCTCTGAATCTACTTATTTTTACTTACCCTGAGGTCTGACTGCATGTCAGCCCCATAATGGGACAAGAAATCAGCATTCTTATTGAGGGTTCCTGCCCTATGTTTAACAGTAAAGGTATATGGTTGCAGCGACAGATACCAGCACATGATGTGCGGATTTTTATCTTTCATCACATGTAACCAGCAAAGTGGATTGTGATAAGTGATGACCTCGAATTGAGCACCCCATAGATAAAATTTTAGTGCCTCAACAGTCCATTTGATGGATAGGCATTCTTTCACTATGGTCGAGTAACGTGTCTCTCTCTAATGGAGTTTACGACTCATGTATATAACAGGGTGTTCCTCCCCCTCAAACATTTGTGACAAAACAGCCCCAATACCTGTTTCTGATGCATCTGTCTGAACCATAAAAAGGCATAGAAAAGTCTGGGTTTCTTAGCACAGGCGAGCCACATAATTACACTTTTATGTTACAGAATGGTTCGTCACAGAGGGGGGTCCATTTTACTTTTGTGGGATGACTCTTTTTAGTGAGATCTGTAAAGGGCGTAGCTAGTGTGGCGAAGTTTGGAATGAAATGTTGGTAATATCCAGCTAACCTCAAAAAGGATCTCACATGTTTTTTGGTCTCTGGACAGGGACTTCTGGCAATGGCATCTACTTTACCTGCATCAGGTTTGATGTAACCGTTGCCAATATAAAAGCCAAGATATTTAGTTTCACTCATCTCTATGGCACACTTTGTTGCGTTGATCATTAAATGAGCCTGAGTGATGGCTTGTAATATGGCCTCGAGGTGCTGCAGGTGCTCTTTCCATGTTTTACTAAAGACCACCACGTCATCAAGATAAGCGGCACAATAGGCCATATGTGGTTGTAATATATGGTCCATGTATCGCTGGAACGTGGTGGGGGCACCTTGCAGTCCAAAAGGCATTGTATTAAAATAGAACAAGCCAACAGGGGTTATAAAAGCTGTTTTTTCTTTTGATTCAGCATCAAGAGGAAACTGCCAATAGCCTTTAGTCAAGTTGAATGTAGTTATGTATTTAGCATTCCCAAATCTGTCAATTATGTCATCTATCCTAGGCATGGGATAGGCGTCAAACTTGAAAATAGTGTTTAACTTCCTAAAGTCTAGGCAGATTCTAATACCCCCTTCATTTTTCCTAACAATAACCATAGGAAAGGCCCAGTCACTTCTGGATGGTTCTCTCCCAGTGTTTGCATTCTTTTCACTTCTTGAATAACTTTGCCACAAATGTTTTCAGGTGTTCTATAGGGTTTCTGTCTCACTGGGGTCTCCTGAGTGACCACAATTTGGTGTTGTACACCCTCTGCCTTCCCAGGGGTAGAGATAAATGTATTTTGAAACTGCAGAAGAACCATGTCTAGTTCCTGCCGTTGCTGTGCAGATAGTGTTGAGTTAATCACTAAGTCCCTCAATCCCCCTTGTTTCTCCGACCTACCATATGCCATTTTCATGTCATTTTCCTTCTGGTCAGGGCAGATATACAGTCCAGGGTTGGTCCTCTGATACCATCTTTTTAACAGATTTGCATGATAAATGCTTTTGGTTTTCCTTCTATCAGGTAGTTCACTCTCATAATTATCAGGGCTAGTCTGCCTGAGGACTGTATATGGACCCTGCCATTTCATAAGCACTTTTTGATCAGAACGGGGTAACAGCAATAGAACTTTATCACCAGGTTGAAAAACCTTCAAGCCTACCCCTTTGTCATAGTACTCTTTCTGTACATTTTGTTTATCACTGTTTGTCTGATGAGCTATTTTACTGTAGTTGGTGAGTTTTGTTCTTAACTGGGTCATATACTCCAACATGCTTTGAGCTGTTTCCCACTGATGGTCTTCCCATTCCTCTTTGATAGCATCCAGAGGGCCCCTGGGGTTTCTCCCGTACAGTAGTTGAAAGGGAGAGAACCCAGTTGACGCTTGGGGAACCTCCCTGTATGCGAACATGAGGTAGGGCAGGTACTCGTCCCATCGTTTCCCTTCATCCTGCACAAATTTCTGCAGCATCTTCTTTATGGTTTGATTAAATCTCTCAACCAATCTGTCTGTTTGCGGATGGTAAGGAGATGTGCGAATGGCTTCCACGTTAAGAGATGCATACAACTATCTTACTTCGAGTGGGAGCTCTTGCAGCAGGCTATAACCTTCAGGACTTTGTTGCAGGCACTAGGACCATCCGGAAAATTTCTCAGACAGCAGTATACAGCAGGGACCGCCCCCGACGTCGGCCCTGGTACAAAAGGGGGCGGACCCAGCTCCACCTCAGTTCTTTTCCCGCCACGTCCCGTACGTGAAGAGATCTTTGATCAGCTTGCCAGAAAACAGCAAGAATTTCCTTTTCAACCCGCTTTTTACCATTTATCAATGGTTTATTTTCTGTTAACTGACGTCAGATAATTTCCAACGGTTTTTTGAAGTTCACCGACGGATGTCTTCCCCGTCGTCGGCCTCGTCGGAACATCAACTGAACAAGTGCGAGTGTGGAAGGCAGATCCCAGCCAAGGATGGCCATCGACACTGCGTGTTCTGCCTTGGGCCGAGCCATGACACCGCGGCCTGCTCCGCCTGTCAGGCTTTTACTAGCTGGACCCGCATCTGTCGTCTCAAGGCCCTGAAGGCTTTCTTGTTGGAGCAGAAGATGGATCTGCACTCCAAGGGGAAACGCAAGGAGAAGAAGCGCCACGGTAAAGACCGTAGTTGGTCCCAGCACCGGTCCTGGTCTCACTCGCAGCCCTCTCCCAAAAAAGCCCGCCCTTCGGGATCAGGAGAGCGTCTGAAGTCTGCGTGGGCCAGGCCGCCCTTCGGGTAGCCGGCCAGCCTCAGCTAACCCCGCTAAGGGTTACCACCAAGCCCTTGGAGGTGAAAGCTGCGGCCCCACCTCCCAAGGCACCGGCGCCGCCTGCTGAAGGCATGCCTCTGGAGCGCAAGGATGCTCCAGCGCCCCCTGGTGGCACTCCATCATCGGTACCACCACCGACGCTGGTCGAAGGGGCAAAGGTTGAGGGATCGGCCGTGGAAGAGCCGATGTCCCTGTCGCCCAAGTCCTCCTCCCCCCTGGGTCTCCAGGAGGGCTCTCCTTCAGAGGCTGACATCTCGCCCGGACACTCCTTTTCCGGGCCGGGTGGCAGAACTCTTTTCAAAGGATGAGCTGCAGAAGCTATTCTCCTTTTGGTGGGGACAGGTCCAGAAGCGCCCCCCCCATCGCCGGCCCAGGCACTGGTACTGGACCCAGCGGGCAAACCACAGCTGAGAGGCGAGCCTTCCCCGCGGAAGTCTTTGGAGCGACCACCTACACCTCCTGGTAGGGCTCATTCCCGCACCCGGTCTGGAGACCAGTGACATCACTCCTGGGATTTTGGAGACCGTCGTCGGTCTAGGTCGCATTCTCGGAGTCTTTCTCGTTCTTCTAGGCGAGAACGCTCCTGACGTCGGTCTCGGGACTGGAGTCAGTCTTCGGACCGACGTTGGTCCCCCAGTTACCACCGACAGCGAGAGTCTGGTCACAAGGAGAGGTCAGACTATTTGAGATCTTATAGTCAATATCCCTCATCCTCTTCTGCATCATCTTCCTCTCTCAGCTTGCAGCGGTCCCCGGGAGAGAAGGACCAGCCTCATTCGCCTTCAGACGATCCAACCTTCATGGACGTCATGAGGCACATCCAGGCCTCCAACGAGTGGGAGACGGAGGACCTGGACCCAGAACGCCGGAGACTGGCGAAATACTTGAGGCAAAAGGAGCCGAAACCACTGGTGATCCCTCCTTTGGTGGATACTTTCCAGGACCTTACCCGGACTACCTGGAGGCATCCCGCTTCAGTCCCAGCTGTTCCAAAGAAATCGGATAGGCTGTACAAGGCCCCAAGGGCAGAAGTTTTCCTAGCTGAACACCCTCAGGCGGACTCCTCGGTGATCACGGCTGCCCATGATAATCTAGACAGCCGAAGCACCTCAGCTCGCAGCCTTCTGACCTGGAGTCTCGCTATTTTGACCAGGTGGGCAAGAAGGTTTATTCTGCCTCCACCTGCTCCATACGGTCCCTCAATTTCTTGACGCATATGGTCCAGTACCAGAATGCGCTATGGGAACGAGGGAAAGAGCTCTTGAAGGCCATTCCAGACTCTGATCAGAAGACAGAGCTTATGGATATTTTAAAAACGGGCTCAGATGTAGGCTCCCATGTTCTGAGAGCCTCGTATGACACCGCAGATACGGCAGCCAGGGCAGCCACTTCCGGGGTGTGCCTATGGTGCCACGCCTGGTTGAGAGTCTCGGGCTTTCACCAGGATCCGCAGGCCGGTATCAAGGACTTACCCTTCCAGGGTACCGTGCTTTTTGGGCAGGAGACAGAAGCTTTGATTTCTCGTCTCCAGGAGTTGGGTAAGTCTATCTGGTCGGTCCGCCAGATGTATCATGGTGACCAGCGAAGACAATGCAAGCGGCCATTTCGCAAGTCCTCAGGTGGCCAAGATCATGCCCGAAGTAACCAGCAGGGGCAGAGAGGTGGCTTCTGTAGGAGATCCGGTAACCAGCAACCTGGGGGAGCTCCTACTCACGGGCCCAAGTCCTCCCAGGCCTCTCTGCCTACGCTCGGCTCAGCCCAATGACTCCCTTCCGCAGGAAGACCTAGGGGAGATGGTCAGGGGCTGCTTCTCCCTTCATCTCGAAGGGTATTACTGCGGACCAGTGGGTCCTAGATATCATCAGGAGAGGACACACGCTGGAGTTCACGGAGTTTCCCCCAAATACTCCGCCAAAGCACTCCCGATATCCTCCTTCTCACATCCCACTAATAGAAGGAGAGATTCAGACCCTCTTGCAGAAAAGGGCAATAGAGGTAATCCCCTGGCCTCAGCGGGGAAAGGGGTTTTACTCCCATTTCTTCCTGGTCTCAAAAAAGACACAGGATCTTCGTCCCATTCTGGACCTCAGCTCTCTAAATCTCTTTATAGAGTACAAAAGGTTCAGGATGGTGACCCTCCTGGGTCTTCTTCCTCTGCTGCACAGAGGAGACTGGCTCTGCTCCCTAGACATGCAAGATGCATATATGCATATCGGGGTCTTCCTTCCCCACAGGAAGTTTCTGAGGTTCCACTTCCAAGGGGAGCACTACCAATTCTGAGTTCTTCCGTTCGGCCTCTCTTCCGCTCCGCGAGTCTTTACAAAGTGCTTAGTAGTGGTGGCTGCGGCTCTGAGGCACATGGGGCATTACATTTTCCCATACTGAGACGATTGGCTACTATACTTACAGCCCCGTCAAGGGCAGGCCTACTTCACGCCCTCAGAGACACCTATATGTTATTCCGAGAGCTGGGGATCTCTTTGAATTTGCAGAAATCGTCCCCAGAGCCCAGTCAAAAGCTAGTCTTCATTGGAGCGGTACTGGATTCCATCCAGGGCATGGCCTTCCTTCCCCAGGACAGGGGCGATCACCTGCGAGAGATTGCCAAAGGGGTCTCAATAACTCCTCAGGTTCCAGCACGGAACTTCCTCAGGCTTATGGGGCACATGGTGGCGGCCATTCCGGTCACTTCCTTGGCACGCCTCCACATGCGGATCCCACAATGGATGCTCAGGGTACAGTGGGACCAAGGCTACGACGATCTAGACTTCATGGTCAGGATCACCGAGCCTGTCAGGAGAACTTTGCTTTGGTGGATGGACCCCCAGAACTTGGAGAAAGGGGTCAGCTTTCGTCCGGAGCCACCAGGTCAGACTCTTACGACAGATGCATCATACCTGGGGTGTGGGGCGCACCTTGGTGCTTATCAAACGCAAGGGGTTTGGCCACCCGAGGAGCGATCCATTCACATTAATGTACTGGAGATGCGAGTGGTTCTCTATGCCTTACAGGCCTTTCAAGAGGACCTGGTGCCAGGCTCTCTTCTGGTCCAAACAGACAATATGGCGGTTGTCTTCTACATCAACAAGCAAGGGGGTACTCATTCGTATCCTCTTTGCAGGGAGGCGATGAGAGTCTGGTACTGGGCGCTGGAGTGGCGCATTCTGCTGTCCACAGTGCACGTTCCAGGAGTCCTCAACGATCTGGCCGACAGCTTAAGCAGGTCTCGATCCAGAGCACATGAGTGGGAGCTGCTACAGTCCATGGCAGATCAGCTCTTCGACAAGTGGGGTCATCCAGAGCTGGACCTCTTTGCGTCACCATGCAACGCCAAACTGCCAGTGTTTTGCTCGCGAGAGCATGCGCCTGGAGTTTTCTGGCCAGACACGTTATCCTTTTGCTGGGCAGGGAGGTTTCTCTATGCCTTCCCGCCCTTCCCTCTCATTCAGAGAGTCCTACTGAAGTTACAGGCAGAGGGGGCCCGAATGATTCTCATAGCCCCAAGATGGCCTCGGCAGATTTGGTTCCTACTCCTGCAGCGGTTATCCACGGAGCCTCCAGTTCCACTGCCCATATGCTCGCAGTTGCTGTCCCAGAAACAGGGGTCGCTGGTCCATCCGGACCTTTGGTCCTTACACCTACATGCTTGGCTCCTTCAGACGTAGCTCAGCGCAGATACAGGGTTTCCCCGGAGGTGGCGGCAGTCCTAGTTTCAGCAAGAAAGCCCTCCACCCGCTCCACTTACGCTATGAAGTGGAAGTGTTTTTGCCTGTGGGCCTCGTCACAGCATTTGGACCCCGTAACTTGCCCAGTGAACTCAGCGTTGCAGTATCTCCTCTCCTTGTATCAAAATGGCCTGAGTTACTCCTCTATCAAGGTGCATATGTGGGCTGTCTCCGCCTGTCATGCTCTCTTTGGAGATAGGGCATTGGCACAATTTGATGTTGCCTGCACCTTTCTAAGGGGAATTTTGCATATGAGACCTTCCATTCAAGACCCTGTCCCACCTTAGGATCTCCTTTATGTGCTGGAGAAGCTCACCCTCCATCCCTTTGAACCGGCAGCAGATTGTGAGCTGCGTTACCTTTCTTGGAAGATTTGTTTTTTGGTTGCTATTACTTCAGCTCGAAGAGTTTCCGAACTTCAGGCTCTGATGTGTAAAGAGCCGTATTTGATTTTCCACAGGGAAAGGGTTTCCCTTAGAACAAATCCTAAGTTTCTTCCAAAAGTGGTCTCGGAGTTGACCCTCAACCAGCCGGTTGACCTTCCAATTTATTTTCCTTCCCCATCCAATGGGGGGAAGCTCTCCTTCACACACTGGATATTCACAGGACTTTGAGGTATTACCTCAAGCGGACGGCTGCGCACCGTCAATCGAAGCAACTTTTTGTGGCCTTTGTACCACAATGCTTGGGTAAACCGGTGCCCAACCAGACGATTTCAAAGTGGATAGTCCACTGCATTTCCTTCTGCTATGAGAAACACAATAAGCCCCAGCCGGGCCTGGTTAGGGGTCACTCCACCAGAGGAGTGTCTACTTCATTTGCCGCCCTGAGAAATGTCTCTGTCAGGGACATATGTGCGGCCGCTACCTGGAACTCGGTGCATACCTTTGTCAAGCATTACTGCTTGGATATCATTTCCAGATGCCAAGCTAGCTTCGGCTTGGCTGTTTTACAAGGACTTCTGTCCTGAGGCCTCTGGAGTCTGCATATTCCACTTGCCAGGATCATCTGTTTCTTTGGTGTGGACTGCTTGGTATTCTGTCCTGAAGGTTATAGCCTGCTGCAAGAGCTCCCTCTCGAAATAAGATAGTACAGTTACATAAGAACTTACTGTAACAGTAGATCTTCGAGAGGAGCTCTTGCAGTAGTGATACTTTCCCACCCGCCTTCCCCCTCGAGGTGTGCAGATCCATCTTCATTTACATCTCCTATATTCGCTTCATCTCCTTCTCTTGTCAGGGCTTGTTGCGGGCCTTGGCGGGGGAACTGAGGTGGTGCTGAGTCCGCCCCCTTTTGTACCAGGGCCGACGTCAGGGCGGGGCCGGTGTCGGGGGCAGTCTCTGCTGTATACTGCTGGCTGAGAAGTTTTCTGGATGGTACTAGTGCCTGCGGCAAAGTCCTGAAGGTTATAGCCTGCTGCAAGAGCTCCTCTCGAAGATCTACTGTTACAGTAAGTTCTTACATAACTGTAGTTTTTCAATAGAGTAGAACAAAAGTTTGTACCCCAGTCAGTTAGGTTTTCATCAGGGATTCCAACTCTACTGAACAGTTTAGTCAGTTCATTCGCTACCATCTCAGCAGTTACTGTTCTTAAAGTATAGCCTCTGGATACTTAGTAATCACAGATTACCAAGATGAATCTGTTACCCTTAGAACTTTTCTGTAAGGGTCCCACTATATCCATGGCTATCCTTTTGAACAGTATGGGGATCACAGGTAGGGGATGTAAAGGAACCTTCTCTTTTTTTTTTTTCAATATTGCCACCTTTTGGCACTCCAGGCAGCTTTGGCAATAAGTTGCCACCTGTTCATGTATTCCTGGCCAGTAAAAGTGCAATAAGAGACAACTGAGAGTCTAGTCTCTGCCAATGTGGCCAGCCAAAGGAATATCATGTGCCAGGTGCAACAATTTCTCTCTGTAGTCCTTAGGAACTACTAGCTGTTCTATAGATTCTCCTGTATTGGGATTAGTACATACCCTATACAACATGCCCTTATGCATTTTAAACTGAGGCCCCTGTTCAGTATTCTTCCCCACCTGTTTAAATAAATCATATAACGTGGTATCACATTTTTGTTGTACCCCAAACATATTTCCCTTTTCATCAAGCAATAAGTCCTTATGCAAGTCCTTTTGACCCAAAGTCCACCGAGTTTTTTCTAATCTTCTCTCTCTCTTAGACTTCCGATCTTTTCCTGGTAACCCATAGAGTTCTGAGTCAAAGGGGAACAGTTGTGACCATTGTTCTTCTTGCTTGCTTTGTGCTCTAGCGGTTATGGCACTGAAATCATATAAATGTGTAACAAATGTCTTAAAGTCTGGATGATCGTGACCAATCACTACAGGCACGGGAAGACATGGGACCACACCCACATTCATCTGTCGCTCAATCCCCTTGACAGTCATTTTATTGTTGGACAGAGGGTAATAATGAGTGCCCCCATGCACACATGTTACACCAGCTTTGGACCCATTGGTGGTTACTTTGCCCAGCACATCAGTTCTAACCAGGGTCTGTTTGCTACCAGAGTCAATTAGGCCATCCACTATTTCCTGACCAATAGTTACTGGGAGAAGAAACTGCCCCCAGTTAGCTAAAGACAGTTGTGTGGGAACAGGTCTCTTTTTAGGGCAGAAACGTGCAATGTGTCCTTTGCCCTGACATTCTCTGCAAATTATATCAGGTTTGCACATCCCCAGGGCAACACCTTCATGAACTGTTCTAAAATAATCATCTCTATTATCTGGTCAGGTCTCTTAAGTCCAGGCTGTAACCATTTATAACAGAGTTCTTTCAGTCTTACATATGCTTCCCTTGGGTTGTCTGATGTATGGTATTTGAAGGTTCAGAACCTTTGCCTGTAGGTCTCCGGGCTTATGTCATACCAGCGCAGTATCTCCTGTCATACTGCATCGTAGTTGTTGGCCTGTAGACTGTCCATGTGACTGTAAGTGAGCTGTGCTTTACCAGTCAGATAGGGTGCAAGGCGAATGACCCACTGCTCTCTCGGCCACCCACATGCTTGCACCACCCTTTCGAACGTCCTTAGATAAGATTCAATATCACCTGACTCACCCAACTTCATCAGCTTGATGTCTTTAGGGAGGTCAGATGACATAGAAGAAGGTCGGGATCCCATGGCCTGAATTACTCTCAAGGTTAATTCATGTGTCTTATCCATTTCCACCTGTTTGATGCAGAGCCACTGCAACAAATCTCGAATGTCATCAGGTGGAACATCTTCAGGGGGTTCCTCTGCCAGAGTTACATCTTCAGGAGGTCCTCCAGTCGCCCCTTCTTCTTCTTTAGCTTCTGTCTTTGCGGTAAACGTTTTTCGTCGCACATCTGGTAGGCCGGTCAGGAGCGGATCTCCCAGTTTCTCTGTCATGGTGTGGGTGAGAACACTTCTGGGCTGCTCAAACTGCTCCACAGCTGCTGGCTGCCACCTTCAGCATCCACCTGGGCAGAAAGCACTACCCTACTCCAGCAAACTCCAAGCCAATCCCACTTCTCACACCAGTGTCGGAGAGAAGTGGTCAAGGATGGACGCAGAGTCAAAAGGTATCAGGTTGGACCAAGCAATTGCTAGGCAAATTTATTTTAAGCCAGCATGATAAGCAAAGCAAATGAAAAATAAATAAATAAATAAAAAGGCGAGCAGAATACGACAAAAATAAACAGAAGCAACAGAAAAAGAATATATCAATATACACTTCTCTAGAAATGGCTAGAGCAGAACAGCAGGTCAGTGTACTACCAACTCTCCACTCACTATCTATCTGAGGAGATGCATAAAAGCTGCTCCTTTTATCTCAGTGGGGGTCAGGTAATTTACTTGAAGCTCCGCCCACTTACTGCCAAAATCCTTCATTTTAAAACTAACCATTATTTTCACATATTAAACACAGGACAGCTTCAATTCAGCATAAGACTATGTAGTATAGCTTTTAATATCAATACATATGCTTTGTTTCTTTTATTGTAATGCTGTTCCTGGTAGCAGACTCCTCCCCTTGAACTGAGCAGTATGTAGGACTGAAAAACAAGGCCGGCCAGCTCCTAGAAACAATGGAGGTAATGTCTTTCTGGTCACTATTCATTGTCTATATGCTTTTCTTACAGCACTTTATTCAATTCAGTAAAAAGCAACTCAGTGATGCACCAGAATTGTATTATTTATAGATATGTAAAAGAGACATAAAGCAACATAAATATAAACTGGGTTTTTACTGTTTTACCTTAAACATGCCTGGTATATCTGCACAGCACCACAGAACTTTGTCTAGCTGGTAGCTAACCGCCATCCAAAAACATAAAACCACAAATAAGTATTCTTTTTTTTTGTTGTTCAGGGAGTTACAAGATAGCTGTAACTAACAAAAACAAACCTCCTATTCTACCTTCTGTTTTCAGTGTGCACTGGTATATATATAAGAAGGGCTCCATGTATTCCAGCACTTCTCTATGCTATGCCTGCATACAAGATTACACTGTAGAAACAGACATTCAGAACCTAAAAATGTTTCTCACTGTCATGTTTCCCATATAGCATGAATATTCTTAACTTACATTACTCCCTCAGAACTCAGACCATTACTTTAATGAGTAAGGGAAGGACAGCATTTACATCGCTGTTGCTAGCTGCATTCTCTTATAATACATTCTGCAGCAAAACTGACTTAGTCAGTTCACTACTATGGGTATTCCATAAAAGGGGTGGGGGAGGGGCATGAAGATATTTTTCTTCCTGAAACCATAAAGAATCACAGGGATAGTACAAAGAGCTTTCCCAGGTTGCCTGTCTGGGAAAGGGAAAATAAAGCAAAGTCAATAGAGACCGGATAAATACAGAAGGTGCTGCAGCAGACTTGAAGCAGGAGAAAGAGAAGAAGGTTCCAGAAATACAAATTGTCTTACAGCACCCTGTAACAATGGCCCTTTATTTTGCACACCTCAGAATGTTAAAGGCCCCTCAATTCACTGTCTCCAGACTGAAATGTCACAGGAACAAAACCTGAAAAACTCTAAAATCACTAGTACACCAATGCCATCAACCCTAAGCAACATACCCCCTACTACACGGTACCATAAGCCCTGTAGCCGTTATGGGCATCCCCTCCCATGACCAATCATTGTCGAGCTTCTAGCCTACCCTAGTGGCAAGCACAAAAAAACTCTGCTTGCTATGTCAGCCAATCACAGGCCCTAACATATCTGAAGTGGCAGGCAATAAGACTTAACATGGTTACTCCTGCTAATCTCAGGGAACATACACCTTAATCCAGGCCCAATGTCATGCTAGTACAACTTTACGTATAAATCAGAATGGTCTAACCATAGCATCGATAAATATCTGCAGTCTACTGGCAAAAATCGACACCCTACAAGTCTGGGTCACGCAACACCAGCCTGCCATCTTCTCTGTGGTAGAGACCTGGCTATCGCCCAGGGTGCCCAACTCTGCTGTTCAGCTCTCTGGGTATGCCTCTTTCAGAATAGATAGACTTGGTAAAAGAAGAGGAGGGTGTGTTATCTATGTCAAAGACCACATCCAAGGCCAAATGTTAAATCAGTATGACACCAATTGTGGGGCTCAACTGCTGGCCATAAAAGTAATACTCGGTACGAACAGTAAAACTCTTACTATAGTCTCGGTATACATTCCTCCAAAGAAAGAAGCTGTCGGCTTTAAATCTGTGATCCACTGCCTCTCAGATCAGAGCCAGAACACTGAGCTGATAATGGTCCGGGACTTTGATATTAACTGTCCCTCCCCTGATGCTGGCCCCTATAAGGACTTTCTATCCTCACTCATTCTCATGCAACTGATAGACTCCCCTACATGTCTTAATTACCGGACAGGCACAGGTACCATCATTGACTGGATGGTCACAAACCAGCCTGGTAGAATAACCTCCACTTCAGTTCTCCTGGACTGTCTCAGTGACCACTCCCCAATAATATGCAAATGGTCTAATAAGGCCCCAAAGGTGGCAGCAAAAACTGTCAATTCCAGACTCCTGAAGAAAGGCAAACTGGAAGCTCTAAGAGCTCACCTCAGCCTCCAAGATTGGAACTTTCTTGACTCCAGCACTGACATCAACGCTGCCCTTGAAAGCTTCATAAATTTAATGCAGTATGCAATATCAATGCCCCCTACACTAAATGAAAGATCCGTGATTACAAGATCCCCATGATCACTCTCCAGCTACTCGCCATCATGAAACATGGAGACACCCTGTGGTGCAAAGCTAGAAACTCTGGCACTCCAGCAAACTACCAGAATTATAAAACTACCTGTAATAAGTGCACCTGGGCTATACGTAAGGCCAAAAACAATCACTTAAAGAGTGAGCGACACACTTCTGGGGCAACAGCCATCGGTTCTGGGAGAACATCAAGTCTATCTGGCAAACCCAATAAAACTCTTCCCACCTTTTTGAGCATTGAGGGTGAACCAACACAGGATCACTACCACATAGCTAATGTTTTCAACAAGGCATTTACCAACCTCAGTGGCGTACTGCCTCCTAGCTTCCCCCAACTGATATATACCCCACACAAAACTCAGGGATCCAAACTCCCACCCACCTTTCTACCTCTGGGTTATCACCCCTCATGAGGCTAAAAAATACCTCTTAAAAGTTCTTGGAAATTCCAGGACTAGTAGTGATCAGCTTGACCTCAAACTAGTTAGACTAACTCTGGACATAATTCTCACTCCCCCTCACCAAAATCCTTCCCTGATCTCTGGTGAATTCCCATGGATCTAGAAGGCGGCGGTGGTCACCCCTGTCTTCAAAAGTGGAGACAGAGCTAACTTTGCAAACTACTGCCCAGTAATCAATCTCAAAGGCATTAGAGTGCTTAGTTTCTGACCAACTGACAGAATATCTAGACAAATACAAATTGCAGTGCCAGCAACAACACGGCTTTTGCAAACAACACAGTACTACAACCACTCTAGTCGAGTATACCAGCTTTATTCACAATGCCCTGGACAGAGGGCTCTTGGTAGGGGCTATGTACATTGACCTTACCAAGGCCTTTGACACCGTAAACCATAATCTGCTCCTGGGTCAACTCTCCCCTTTCTGGCCTCTCCTCTGAATCTGTAGACTGGTTCAGGCGCTACCTCACAGGAAGGGTCCAAAAAGTGAAAATAAAAGACCTTCTCCGAAAACCGTAGCGTCTCCACAGGGGTTCCCCAAGGCTCTATCCTTGGCCCACTACTGTTTAGTTTCTTTCTAAACAACCTCCCACAATCTGTAAATGACCGCATTCTGCTTTACACGTTAACACAGTCCTATATTCATGCAATGCCAATCCCACTATACTTAAAAGCAAACGCAGGCTATTTCTACTCTGTAGAGCATTGGCTCCTTCAATCCAAATTATTCCTTGATTACAAAAAAACCAAGACCATGTTTTGGTTTTTTTGTTTTGTTTTTTACTTTATTTATGCACTGTACTCACAGGGAACTCTCTCAGGCATCCACCTAACCTTGCCGCTCCTCCTCCGAGCCTGAAACTCTCCAACCCCTGGCACCAGCCTGGCTATCCCCCTGGCTCTGAGCCCCCCCCCCCCGAGGTGGGGCCGCCCTTTCCTCCCAGGGCACTCTATCTACAGTTTTGCAGGCCGGGCTGGGCTTGGCCCAGGGGTGAATGGAGTCCGGCTGATGGAGTGTGGCGTCGGGCGGTGGTGCCATTGCCTATCCCCGTGGACGGGGATTTTTTCAGCTTTATTACCTCTGGGGAGGTGAAGTGCAATGATGTCTGCACATGGCTACCCTGCTGACGTCTGCTGCACTTCCCACCCCTACGACTCTGGCTGGTGATCCTGTAGTACCCCCAATCTCCATCGGGGGTCGCAAGGACACCGAGCGGCCCCTGGAACCCTCCTTAAGGAGAGGAAAGCAGTCCTTCAGACACATGATCTTCTCCCTCCCCTGCCGAACCCTGGCTCCCCGAGCTCGTTCCCGAACCCGGGTCGCTGGCATAGCGCGAGGTGTGCCGTCCAACACCTTGGCACCACTGGGCCGGCTGAGACCGTTATTCACATCGTCACATAACAAACACTGTTGTCCTCAGCTTCACATTCTTAATAGTCAGAATTCTCTCCCCTTGAAATGGTCCAAACGTTTAAATACCTGGGAGTGACACTAGACAGCACTCTATCATTCACCCAACATATTGACTCCGTTGCAAAGTCATGCAATGCAAAACTGGGACTACTGTACAGACATTGTCAGTGTCTTACTGCTGAAGCACTAAACATTGCAGTAAACAACTCAGTTCTCTCAGTGATCGACTATGGTCTAGCAATCTATGGGGATGCTTCCCAATTCTCACTAAAACATATCAGAACAGCGCTTAACAAAGCATGTTGTCTAGTCCTAGGCGTACCCTGCTTCACCCACACCTGTGAGCTGTACTCTCAGATGGGGTGGCTCAACCTTGATTGCCACATTCAGTATCAAGTTTGCCTTCTCACCAAGAAATCTACTCTTGGATTTACAACTCCAGGACTGCAAAGCCTCCTTAACCAGCCTAACACCACAAGATGCATCAGGGGGGTAAACAGTTCGATCCTAAGCGTCCCCTTCTACCGAACCACGCAAGGACAATAGTCCTGTGGGTACCAGGTGCCACTATGGCTCAATACGCTTGACATAGGCATTACAAAAGAAGTAAAGCTAGGACCTTTTAAATCTGAACTCCATACGGCCCTAGCCTCAAACAGCAACTGCGACTATGGGACCTGATCCTCCTCCCATCTACTCTCCTTTCATCAGTCTTCCACCTTCCTACTTGCCCCCTAATCTTGCTCCTCTCTTCTCCCTACTTTCTGTTCTACCCCCGACTCACCTCCTCCTTTCCCTCTCATTTCCCCCCTTTCTCTCCTCCACCCCACTGTTCTGCATACCAGTGACACTCCTATTTCCCTTGTCCCCTCTCCTCTCCCTCGCCAGTGTACCTCCTCCCGGTTTCCTTCCCTTTGTCTCCCCCCTTCCTCCCACCCCCTCTCTGCCCCTGGCTTTCCCCATGATCTCCCATCCTCCCACCTCCCTGCTCATAATCATTCCTTTGTCCCCTCTCTCCACCCTTTCTCTCCCCTTATTTTCATTTCTCCAACCCCTCCCCATCTCCCTTAATTTTCTCTTGTCATCCTTCTCTCTCATTTTGGTATTTGTTCACCTCCCCCTCACACCCTGATAAGTCATTTCCCCCCCCCAGTAGGCTTCAGGGTCTCTGCCTTGTCACTTCTCACCCTGGTATCATGGGCCTCCCTGCTGTCTATTCTTATTAGCACTTCAGACAATAGAACTGATGGTTTAACATGTTCTTGCAACCTAGATAAGTGTTTTCATAGCTTAACTAATTTTAGTTCTGATGCTCACCGTGTTTCCCGAAACATCCTATATTGCTAACTGCCTGATTTTCTTAACTGGGCCAAGTGACCTTGTCCTGGTTATACCACTGTGTGATACCCTGACCCCAGAGCAACTGTCTATATCTGCAAAGTGCATAACTTTACCAACTGAACCAGTTCTAGCATTTTCTGCTCAGTATTTTGTACTCCTTGTTTGATACTTTTACTGGTTGTAACACTGCTTCACTGTAAACTGAAAATTTGATGATTGTGTATATGTAATCTCTGTGTTTTGAATTTGTACATATGTGATTGCTATGACGTGGAACCTTTTTTAAAAGAGTCTTTGGTTCAAAGGTACTTTCCTAGATAATAAATAAAAACTAAATAAAAACTTCAGGCTCCCAGCTCCAACCACAGCCCAGGCCCTCCGTCTTGCCCCCCTCTAGCCAGGGGTCTGTCGGAGCACCACCACCGCCTACCATGCCCTCATCAACTACTCCCGCTGTCATCGTGTCATCTGTAGTCCAGACTGTCTGGGAGGTTTTGAAAGCTATGCAACAACCTCCTCCATAGTCTCCCTCCTCTCCCTTGCCCCCACCTCACAAGTGGGTATGCCCGGAGCCTTCTCCTCCCCCCCCTCCTTTCAGCCACTGGGGGCAGGAGATCTGGAAGATTATGAGGAGATAGAAGATGAGGATCTGAGCGATGATGGTGGGGTGTGCCTCCCTTCTAGTGTCTCTACTTTGTCCTCTGTGGATGACGATCCAGGGCTCTATACCCCTTGCTCTCCTCCTGATGACCCTAGTTTCATGGATATTATGGCCCAATTGCAATAGGTCATAGTGTTCACCACCACTAATTAGGACAGGCACTGCCAAAATCTGGCAGATTATTTGGATTTACCTGAGGACCCGGCTATTGTGGTTCCTTCCCTCTTTCAGGCCTACCAGGATGCTGTTTTTGCAGCTGGGCACCGCCCTTCCACAGTCCCTCTGATTTCTAAGAAGGCAGACTGCCTTTATCAGGCTCCCACTGCACCACTTTTTTGTCTCGGCTTCACAGGCAGATTCGGTGGTCATTCATGCTGCTCATGATAGGACCAAGCATCCTAAGCACTTGAGCTCTTTGCCTCCAGACAGAGAATCCAGAAAATTGGATCTAATGGGGAAAAGGGTCTAGTCATCATCCACTCTTGTTACGCGTATCCTCAATTATGTGGGGCATATTGTAAAATACTGTACCAAAAAACCCTTTGTACTGCCACTGCAGACATGGCAGCCAAGCTTCATCAGTCCACTGAAATGGACTAGTTACTGGCTACCCTCAAAAATGGGTACTAGTCTTTCTAGACATCTCCTCTGTGAGGGTTATGATGCTGTGGCTACTTCTGCCCATACATCAGCGATGGGTATTACCCTCCACTGCCATGACTGGCACCATGTGTCCAGATTTACCCCATATGTGCAACAGACCATCACGAATGCACCCTTTAACGGGCACAAACTGTTTGGATCAGATACAGAAACTATTCTAAAAAATTTACAGGTCTCGGGCCACATGCTTCATATGGTACATACCATGCACCATACTCCTCAGCCTACCTCACAGCACAGGCCCTACCAGTCCTTCCAATTTTGGAGGGCTTCCTGCCAGCGGGGGTAAAGTACATCAGGCCCTGATAGGCTGTCAACAGGCCCAACCTCTTGGCCGTACCTCTGCCTCCACCTCCAAGGGTTCCTGGGTCACCCCTGCTACAACCGCCCCTCCATCCTTTTAACTCCTTAGCCGGCCTCCCCTGCCCTCCTTTGCTGGCCTTGGAGGTAGTGGGCAGTCGCTTTTCACTGCATTTGGAGGCCTGGCAACAGATCACCTCAGGCTAATGGATCCTACAGATTATTTGTATGGGCCATACTTTGGATCGGACTATGACCCCACACACACACCTCGGCTCTTGTCCCATCCTTCGAATCACATTCCTGTGCTGTTGGAAGAACTTCTGTCTGTGATTCAGAAACAGGGGGTCCAGCCTGTGCCTCCCAATGCTCTGGGCAAGGGCTTCTACTCCCATTTCTTTCTCGTGCCCAAACGTACGGGCGATCTTCGCCCTGTCTTGGACCTCAGAGACCTCAACTGGTACATCCAATACAAAAGATTTCGCATGATCACCTTAACAGTTCTACCCCTTCTAAATCAAGGGGACTGGGTTTGCAGCCTCAACTTGAAGGACACTTACCTTCATATCCAGATCCATCCGGCCCATCACCAGTACCTCCGGTTCCAGCTCTTAAACTTCCATTAACAATTCTGGGCTCTGCCCTTCAGCCTATCCTCAGCACCACGGGTCTTCACAAAGTGCCTGACAGTCATGGCTGCCACCCTTCATTGCCAGGGACACTGTGTGTTACTGTACCTGGATGACTGGCTGATCAAAGCTTCCTCTTGCGAAGGGTTGCTACACTCCCTTGCCTGACACTCAAGCTCTTCTGGGATGTCGGCATCACTGTAAATGTCACCAAGTCCCACATGGAGCCATCCCAATGCCTCCAGTACATCGACGCCATCTTGGATACTTTTTTTTTTTTATTGACAATAGCAATCAGTCAATCAAGTCTTTATTTAACCAGGCGTTCATTGTTGAGCAGAAGCTCATTTGCAAGATGGACCTGGGTGGAGCATGAACAATTGTATATACAGGTCAACACAGGTATTTACAAGGCAATACAGATAATACTCTTTACAGAATTACAAACCTTTGAGTTGGAGACTCATTTACAAAGGCTCTATGTCAGAGTAGATAACACAACTCCACTAAAGGCTCCTCTCCTGATGGCCTTGATTCTAGACTCCTCTCCCTATCCACTCCTGCTATTGCCTACCCTCTCTCTCTCCTTCTAAATCTCTCTTTCTCGACTGCATCTGTTCCCTCAGCATGGAAACATGCGGTTATCCTCCCACTCCCTAAGGGGAGCGACCCCTCCTCACCTGGCAACTATCGCCCTATCTCTCTCCTACCTACCCTCGCTAAACTACAAGAGCAGTCCTCAGTCAACTCTCCTCCTTCCTATATGACACTGGGTTCTTTACCCTGTACCAGTCTGGATTTCAGAAGTCCCACTCTACTACCACTTCTCTGCTAAGACTATCTGAGATAGTCCTTACTGGATTTGACAAAGGCCATATTACCTCTGCCATCTTTGTTGATCTGGCAAAAGCCTTCGACACTGTCTCCCACTCTCTCCTCCTGAACTCCCTCTCAGCCACTGGTCTTTCTCCTTCTGCCACAAGCTGGTTCAGTGCCTACCTGTCGGACAGTTCCCAATCGGTTAAAATTGCCTCTGTCACCTCTCCCCCTTTGCCCCTGACCACTGGTGTTCCCCAGTGTTCAGTTTTTGGACCCATTCTGTTTTCCATTTTCTTAAATGACCTTCCCCTAACCTGCACTACCTCCAGCATCCACATGTATGCTGACGACATGGTTCTGTATGCTTCTGGTTCATCGGTCACTGAGGTCACCACTAGGCTTCAGTCTGACTTCACTAGAGTCCAACACTGGTTTATCTCACATCAACTCTTCTTAAATGCCAAGGAAACTGTCTCTATGACATTTGGAACTAAGCAGAGACTCGCTAGGCTAACCACCTTACCTATATTCCACACGGTACTGGAGGACTCACCCTCATTCGGGTATCTTGGTGTCTGACTTGACAGACACCTGAACTTCTCAACACACATAGAGGCCATCCAGACAAAACTTAAGCCTAAGCTCGGTGCCCTCTACAGGAATAGCAGCTGTATGCCACTTGCGGCCAGGCGTGTGCTAGTACTGAGGATGATCTTGCCAATATTTGACTACTGTGATATAGTCTGTGGTGCTGCCCCACAATCCTCCTTAGCAAAACTCGATTCTCTCTTTATAATTCCTTCTGCTGCTTTGCCCTTGTTGCCCCCTACCTCACCCAAAACTGTGACCTCTACCGGTCCCTAAATTTCCTCATGCTTCATAATCAACACATGCTTCATGGGGCAAAATTCATCTTGAAATATTGGCTCGGTTCTCTTCCCTCCTACCTCTACTCCTCACTTAGTAACCCCCCCACCTAACCACTACTCCCTGAGATCAGACAACTTGCACACCTTCGCTATTCCCACCAGATCCACAACCTTTGGCCAAAATGCTTTTTCTCACCGTCTCCCAAAACTGTGGAATTCTCTCCCCCCCTCGCAAATCCACCTCTCCTCATCCCCGTTCTCCCTTAATACAGCTCTACTCAGTTATTTGTTCCCCAACTGCTCTTGCTCCTGACTCCCTCCTGTAATTTCTCTTACTTTCCTTCCCCTCTCCACCTAATCTCGCACTAAACAACCTAGCACTTACTTCTGTGTCTCGTACTCATACTTCCCTCCCTATGTATTGTATCAGCATGCATCCCAGTTCGGTTGCACTATATTCCTGTATGTATTGACTGACATTTATTATATGCTCCCCACTATGTACTGTATTATGCTTGATTCTTGTATTATTTAAATATGCCATAACTTCCCCTTCCCCCAGGACGTACCGTGAGACAAGCATTAAGTTGCTCAGTGTACCCTTCCTGGTGAAACATTTCAATAAATAAAACAAGTAAAGAGATACACCTAAGAAGTAAAAAATTTCCAATAGAGGGTAGTAGTGACAGTTTTCAGCACTTGATAAGTAGCACAATAAAACAGAACAATCAAACTCAAACAGGAGAAGTTGGGTTAAATGCATGCCTTGGCAGGGAGGAGTGCAATACAAGGCATAGAAAGCAGGGCAGGAGTTCCAGGGGGGGATATCAGCCATGCTGGCAAGCAGATGGTCTAGAGATGAGAGGGGTGAGCAGCCGTGATGGACAATAACAGCTGCAGGAGGAGAAGAGGTGATGGCGGAGGGCTGTTTTAAAAGGCCCAAGCCTACTTGTCAGAGGAGATGGCAGCAGAGAGGGAGTTAAACCAGGATGGGGCTCTGTAGAGGAAGGACCTTTGGGCCAGAGAGGTCCTGACTCTGGATACATGGAGAGAGGGTTTGGAGGAGCTGCAGGTGGTGAAGAGTCGGGATTGGGGCGGATAAGTGTGGACAAGCCAGCTACAATTTTCTTAGTGAAGAGGCAGGTCTGGTACAGTAGCCTGTCTTCGAAATTGAGCATATTTGCCAGACATTAGAGTGAACAGGTGTGGATAAGTCTGTTGGAACCTGTGAGCAGACGGCAGGCTTTGTTAAGGGACATTTTGACTCTGCTGAGGGCAGTGTAGTCCATAGCCCTGTAGACCAAGAGCCCATAGTCAATGAGGGATAGGACAGAGGATGTAATGGCCAATCTCAGGGCTTCAGGGGAGGCAGTCCCTGTAGCGGTAGAGTGGACCAGTTCGAGAGTTAACAGCTGAGCAAGGGGTATGGATATGGCCGTGGAAGGAGAGAGCTGGGTCAAAAGTAAGGCCAAGACACTTGAAGGAATTTACTTGTTCGAGGGGGAGGAGTCTTATTGGACAGGACCAGAAGGGGTGAGTCTTAGACCCATTTTTTTTTTAGTTGTTTAACCAGGAATAATGCACTAAGCTGAGAGCTTTTTTACAGGAGTGACCTGGGAGCACAAGGAAGTTAAGTGACTTGCTCAGGGTCACACAGTATGCAAGTGGAAGCTGTGGGATTCAGACCCAGGTCTGGTCTGCTGGATGTCACCAGATTTGCAGCTCAGAGCCTTAGACCACTGCACTGTACTGCCTCCCTAAAAGAGTTCTGGAGGGCATTTTGGAGGGAGATCGGGTCAGAGTGGGCAGAGAAAAGGACCGTGTCGTCGACATAGAGAAGTACTTTTTCAGAGCAGTTGATGGGGAGAGCGTTAAGATATAGGCCCCAGAATAGAATCCTGGGATACCCCCAAGTGGACCAGGTGGCATCCAGAGATAGTACTATTAATTTTAACATACTGAGAGCAGGATGAGAGATAGTTGGCAAACCAGTCTTGGACAACTCTGGGAGAGGCCTAGTTGTGAAGGGTGGATAGCAGAAGGGGATGGCTGACTGTGTCAAAAGCTTTCGATAGGTCTAGGAATACTGCACTGGCTAGGTGCCCCTTGTCAAGAGCAGAGTGTATAAAGCTGGAGAATTCAAGTAGGGCAGTGGTAGTGCTATGGCCTCGGCAGAACCCATGCTGCTCCTTGCAGAGGAGGTTGTGAGTAGTGAGAGTCAGTGAGCTGGTCCGAGACTATCTTCGCTAAGGCTTTGGGGGGGTGGATATTGGTCTATAGTTTCCGGGAGAGATGCAGTCACCACTCTTGTGAATGGGGGTAATTATCGCAGTTTTTCAAATAGAGGGGAACTGGCCAAGGCAGAGAGAACAGTTGAGGTTGGTAAGGAGGGAAGAGTACAACGTACAGGACCAGGTGAAGCAGTTTGAGGTCCAGCAAGTCATTACTGTGACTGGCACCATTTTGGGCATTGAGTAGGTAGGGCATGGCTTGTTGCAGTGAGAGGGCATGGAAGTAGAAGGGGGTGGGGGGTTGGGACAGGGTCGAAAAGGTTAGGTGGAGTAACGAGCTGAGGTCTGATAAGGTAGAGTTGAGGGTGTCTGCTATGCATTGCGGGTCAGTGGAAATGGAGCCATTGATGTTGAGCTAGGACGGACATGGTGGGGGTGGGCTTTCCGTTGAGTTCCTTGATGTTGTCTCAGAATTTTCAGGCTGAGCCCCAGGAGGAGGCTAGGGAGGACCTGTAGTAGTCCACTTTTGCTTTACGGATGGCCCAGGTGCAGCTGTTTCAAGCAGCCTGGTAGGCTTGCCTATCAGAGAGCTTGACCAAGTCAAGGGCTGTATGTCAGAGGTTATCCCTGTGGTGCATTTGAATGATTAGAGATTGGGTGACCCAGGGGGTATCTGGATTTTTTATAGCATATTTGGAAAGGGGTGCACAAATGTCACAGGCCGAATTGAAGGAGCAGATAAAATAACTGAGGCCAGTGTCCATGTCAGGAGCTAGGTTAATTGGAGTCCAATCCCAGAGGGCAAGGTGGCCTTTTAGCTGACCTAGTTTGCCAGGTCTGAGGCATCACCAAAGGACAGTTCTGGGGAGGCGGTTTCTGCACCTTGCAGGACCAGGAGAAGATTACTGGGGAATGGTCACTTAGAGTATTGGGTAGCACTGTGGAGTCAGAGATTTTGAGGGGTCTGTTGGTTAGAATAATATCCAACAGGGTGGCAGAGACATTAGTGGGGTGGGTGACCAGTTAGGTGAGATCAAGGGCAGCAATCGCGTCTTTGGCCTGGGCAGCTGAGCTGGAGAGCCAGTTGATGTTAAGGTCACCCATAATTATTAGCTCAGCTTTGGGTGGGAATTGGGAGAGATGATCAAGTAAGGATTGGAGGGCAGGAATCTGGTGACACAGTGGAATATAGACGGCAGTGATTATCAACTGGGCCATGGAGGTGTCAGGAGCGACTTTGAGAGAGAGGGCTTGTGCACCATGCTTCAGGTGGGGGGGTGCACTTGAACTGAATCACGGAGGTAAATGGCGCAGCCACCCACCCACTTCCCGACTCTATCTTCCCTGAAAAGGGTGTATCCAGGTAGAGCGATGAAGGATACTACCTGAGGCCTGGATTTTCTGCCAGAAGACTGGTGTCAAAAGCTCATCTCCCTGGCACGGCAGTGGTGCATGGCTCACCAGATCATCGCACGCCAGTACATGCGCCTCCTTGTTCACATGGCCTGGCCATTGCCGTTATACCATATGCTCCCTTACTCATGCTCCCGGTCCAGTGGGCCCTGAGACACCAATGATAGCAAAAGACAGGGGACTTCGACTCTGTCCGGGTGACCTCTGCCTTCCGGCAGGCCCTTTCTTGGTGGCTCAATCTGACCTACCTGCAGCTCGGTGTGCCCTTTCACTCCATCCTCCCACCCAGATCCTCACCATGGACACCTCTGCCATTGGTTGCGGCTCCCATCTTGGTCCACATCAGACACAGGGACTCTGGGGTCTGGATGCCTCGTCTCTACTCATAAACCTTTTGGAGATGCAGGCTGGCTGACTGGCTCTTCAGGCCTTCCAGCCATTCCTTGTTTCAGGAGCCCTACTGGTCCAAACGGAAAATATCTTTATAGTATACTACATCAACAAACAAGGGGGTATGAAATCATGAGCTCTCTGCCGAGAAGCTGTGCAACTGTGGGATCAGGCTTTAGCTCTCTTACTTCATCTAGTGGCAGTCCATGTTCCCGGAACCAGGAACATCATTGCAGATCGCCTCAGCCGTCATGTCCAGGACCACGAGTGGCCTTAGCAATGGGGATTCTTCATGACATATTCTTTCTGTGGGGCACTCCGGACATCAATTTGTTTGCCTTTCTGGACAATCACAGACTGCCCTCACTGCTGTTCAATCATTCCAGACTCCCAGGGCCATTCTCTAGATGCCCTGTCCCTCTCCTGGCATGGGCACTTTTAATATGCCTTCCCACCTGGTTGGCTCCTCCAACAAGTGCTGCTCATGCTCCACCTGGAGCCAACCTCCATGATTTTTATCACCCCCTTTTGGCCCCGGCAGATTTGGTTCCTCCTTCTCCAGCAACTGTCGGTCACGAATCCCCTCCCTCTTCAACCAGATCTCCTCACACAGAACCAGGGAACCCTTCTCCATCCCAATCTCTGGTCCCTTCATCTTCATGCTTGGCTTCTGAGGACGTCTTCATAGCTTGGCAACAAGTCTCTGCCTCTGTGGCCGCCATTCTTTTGGCTTCTAGAAAGGTGTCCACCAGAAAGACTTATGCTGCCAAATGGTAACGTTTTGCCTTCTGGGCGGCCAGCCGGGGCTTGAATCCCTACTCATGCCCGTTACTTATAACCTTGGAGTAACTTTCCACCCTCTCCGTTCGGGGCTTAAGCTACTCTTCTATCAGAGTTTATTTAGCCACTGTCTTGACTTTCCACGAACCCATTGGGGACCGGCAGATGGCCCAGATGGACCTCACCAAGATGTTTCATAAGGGTATTCTTCATCTCAAGCCCCCCTCCCCATTCGGAATCCCATTTCACCCTGGGACCTCAGCTTCCTCTTAGAAAAATTGACCCTTGAAAGATTTGAGCTAGCAGCTACCTGTGACATGCACTTCCTGGCCTGGAAGGCCCTTTTTCTGGTGGCTGTCACATCAGCTCGGCTCATTTCAGAACTTCAAGCCCTCATGTGCCATGAGCCATACCTGGTCTTTCATAAAGACAGTCTCTCTCTGGACCAGTCCCATGTTCCTTCCAAAGGTGGTTTGGACTTCATGCTCAACCAATCCATTAATTTACCTGTCCTCTACCTGGACCATTCTAATCCAGGAAAATTTATTTTCCACACTCTGGATGTCCACCACATCCTCCGTTATCACCTCACTCGTGCCAAACCTTCTTATAAATCCAAGTAACTCTTTGTTGCTTTCTCTTCTGGCAGGGAAGGTCACCCTGTCAAAAAACAAACCTTATCTAATTGTCTCACCTGTTGCTGCAATAAATACAATAAGTCTCGTCCCAGAGCTGTGCACACCCAATCCACCAGGGCTCTTGCTATCTCCGCTGCCTGCCTCAGAGGCATCTCCATCACCGATATCTGCGCCGCTGCCACGTGGTCTGCTGTCCATACATTTACCAAGCATTACAGTCTTGATTTGGCCTCAAGGTACCGCACCTCCTTTGGCCGTGCCATCCTGCAGGGCCTCCTGTCTTGACGACCCTTTCTATTTAGCTGCTTGTGAATCATCCCAAGAGTATGACCTGCTGCAAGAGATACCCTCGATAAAGATAGTACAGTTTTGTATTTACCATAATGGTAGATCTTCGAGAGGATCTCTTGCAGCAGGTCATGATCCTGCCCTCTTTTCCTCTACTTCTTGGGAAGAGCTGTCTTCTACTTCAATCCTCTTCATTCTATGGGGCAATGTCTCCGGTCTCCTCGTTCCCTCTCGGCGTCATGCTCCACGAGCTGGCTGCTGGCCGGGAACTGAGGCCACTAGGGGCCACCCACATATTTATACATATGCAAGACATGATGTCATTGTGGGTGGCTCCCATTCAGCACTGTTGCAAGCTACCATCGATGAGAGCACCCTCCGGCAGACACCCAAGAGTATGACCTGCTGCAAGAGAGCCTCTTGAAGATCTACCATTACGGTAAGTATGAAACTGTACTTTCCTGGCTGAGGAGTGTGGATGGGGAAGGGAAAGGTGTGCAGGTCCTTGAGCGCAGGAAGTATGAGGAGGGGGAGGAGGGGATGGGGGAAGAGCTACAAGGGGAGGGACCTAAAAGAACAGTTGCATACTTATTGTAACAGTAGAACTTCAAGAAAATCTCTTCCATTAGGCCGCACCTTTGGAATTACACCTCCATCAGCATTAGGACCACATGGAAATTTTTGTGAGCTGAGGGCCACCTATGACAACATCATGTGTTAGTGTCTACCGTGTATCTTCAGTTGAAAGCCACCATCGATTGTCGCTTGAGATCAAAAGCCACAGGACAAAAAAGGTTTGAATAAAAACTGCCCTCATATATAGGCTGCGGTTACTAATTGAGGCCATGGGCTCATTGAAAATACAAGTATCAGTACTTGGATCCCAAATATGATAACTTACTTTACCAGTACCTGCTCCAGTATCATTGGATCTGACTTCAGGGGTATCTCTTGCAGCAGGCTGCACCTATGCAGCTATAGCCTCCAGGCTGTAGGACCTCACAGAAACTTTTGTAGCTATCAGTCTACCAGGGGAATGCCCACCCAATGTTGGGCACCAATGTCATCATGCTATAAAAGAGTGGGCAGCCCCCGCACCCGCCTCAGTTCTTTTCTCGCCATTGACCAATGCACATTGGACCTCTTCAGTTCACTGCCATTTTCTGTAACTTCGGTTTTGGTTTTCTCACCCCAGTTTTCTATCTCTGTACAGTGATTTTTCTTTTATGTCTTCTCAAGCCTACCTTAGTTGCTGCAGCCAGCAAGGCTTCCAGAGGCAGAAGTGCAGCTGCCACTGTCCGCCTGACTCCTTGCCCGACCCCCACACCCAACAAATCAGGAGGTGGTAGTCAAAGGTTGCTTCTCCTTACATCTGGACAGGTTGTGGGAGATAACCAATGATGGTTGGATATTAAAGTTCATAGAGCACTGCCACACTTTGGAGCTTCTAGAGTGGCCTCCAGAAAAAACTCTAGTTCGGTCCTTTTACCCACCAGAACACATACCAGTGCTCTGGGAGGAATTCCGCTCTTTGCTGCAAAAGAAGGCAGTGGAACCTGTTCCAGTGGATCAGCAGGGCAGGGACTTCTACTCTCATTTCTTCCTGATCCCCAAATGCAATGGGGATTTCAGGCCCATCCTAGACCTCTAAGAGCTCAATCTGTTCATACAGTACAAAAAAGATCTTACTTCGAGGAAGGCGTTTGCAGCAGGCCACACCAGTATCACTAAGCCACCAGGTGCTAGGACCACATGGAAAACTTCTAGCTTGCAGTCTTATTTATTTATTTTATTTTTGGTAACTGGGTAGGTGCGCTAGGCATAAAAAATGCCTATTTTCAGGCAGGACCTGGGAGAGTACAGACATAATGCAAGTACAGTCACACACAATACAGTTACACTCAACACCAAATACAGAGTAGCAGAAGTGCAATACAATTTAAAGATCTGTTCAAATGGAGGTAAGAACATACGAACAAGCCAGCAGAAGAAGACCATTTGGTCTATCAAGTCTGCTCGTATTGCAGGGTCCACAGCTTGAGCTAAGGAAGGATACCAGATCAAGGAACATAGCTATAGGGAAAAAGTGCCCAATTTCAGGCATGACCCAGGAGAGTACAGATATAATGCAAGTACAGTCACACACAGTATAGTTGCAATCAACATTGAATACAAAGTGGTAGAGGTACAATACAAGTCAATGATCAGTGCAAAAGGAGGTAAACGAGGATACCAGATCAAGGAGCATAGCTACAGGGAATAAACATATTCAGCACATATACAATGTCTGGGAAGTGATCATAAAATCAGAAGGTACAGCAGTAGGCTATTAATGACATTATTCTTACAAGCCCCGGAAGATAAGTGCTGAGCCGTTGGCTAATTGGCACCATAATGGGAGGAGAAGGGAATAGGTAGCGAGTGAGGGAGAAGGGGTGGGAGTTTGGCCGAGATTGGGGGGGGGCAGAAGCAGCTGTCTGATTGCAACAGGTAAATTCTTAGGTGGTGTTTAAAGCTAGCATGAGAGATCTAGGACACTGGCAGTGTACTTCAGGGGGGCAGACTTTGTGAGCATGGGAAATATTCTCAAGGATCACTTGAAGGGGATTACGTCAATGACAAATGTGGAAAAGAGATGAGAGGTCATAAAACGGGGACTTCATGAGGCAGTCAGGACCTGCGCTAAGGTGAAACGTAAGGGAGCAAGGACACATAAACCATGCTGGTGGTCCAGTGAGGTTCAGGTAGCGGTCAGAGAAAAGATGGCAGCCTACAAAAAATATAAAACAACAAGAGGGGATAGGGATAAGGAAATGTACCATCTTGCATCTAGAAAAATCACCTGGATGGTGAGGGGGGGCAAAGTCCAGTAAAGAGCAGCGGCTGGCACAGGGGATACATGGAGGGGAAAAGGGGTTCTTCCGGTGCATTGGGGAGTGGAGAAAAACTAAGGGCCATCTTGGCAGATTGAGATCAGAAGGATGGTGGGTGGAAGAGGTGAGGGACCAGGCAGAGGTATTAAACAAGTACTTCGCCTCTGTGTTCACTAGGGAGGGGGAGGGGAAATCTACAAAGCAAGGCACAGTGCGGATAAAAGCAGTAGTGAGTGGGATCAGGGGAGCAACAAAAATGGAGCAAGAGGGAGGGAGAGGTACCCCAGGGGTGTTGCATCAGGATAAGGACAAAAAGGCCAGTAAGGTGGAGGGGACGGATGATGCTATCTCCACCGAAAGGCTGTGGTTAGCCCTCAAGGCCCTAAAGAAAGATAAATCTCCTGGGCCGGATGGCATTCATCCCAGAGTACTATGGGAATTGGCGGGCATACTGGCTGCACCCCTGGCAGAGCTCTTCAACAGGTTGCTTGAGACAGGGAGGGTACCTAGGGATTGGCGAGAGGCACATGTGGTGTCAGTCCATAAAGGGGGGTCAAGGGAAGTACCAGATAACTATAGACCCATCAGTTTGACCTCGGTGGTGGGAAAATTAATGGAGAGCATACTAAAGGAACGATTGGGGGTGTACTTGGAGGAGGTGGGAGGTCTGGATAGTTGGCAACATCGGTTTGTGCCAGTTAGGTCATGTCAAAACAATCTTGTGGAGTTCTACGAATGGGTAACATCAGAACTGGACAGGTGAAAGCCTGTGGATGTATTATTCTTGGACTTCAGCAAGGCATTTGACTCTGTCCCCCACAGTGGTCTGGTGGAGAAACTGATGGGTTGGGAGTAGGCTCTTTGATGGTCAGATGGATTGAAAACTGGCTAGCTGGACGCACCCAGAGAGTAATGGTTGATGGGGAGCTCTCGAACCCTAGAGAGGTCAGTAGTGGGGTACCGCAGGGCTCAGTCCTGGGTCAGATCCTGTTTAATGCATACATATCGGACATCAGGGAGGGTATAGGGTGTGAAATGAGTCTCTTCGCTGATAACTCCAAGATGGGAGCAGTAGTTGAGGGGGACGAGGGGAGGTTGGCACTGCAAGGGGACCTGGAAAGCCGGGCTCACACATGGAAATTAAATTTCAGTATCACCAAGTGGAAGGTGTTACATCTTGGGCGGGGAAATCCTAAACACAGGTACACCCTGGGAGGGGAGGCGCTGGAGGACTTAAGAGGGGAAAAAGACCTAGGGGTCATGGTGAATGCATGTATGAATAACTCTGAGTAGTGCAGGAGAGCGGCTAGCAAGGCAAACAGGATGTTGGGTGCATCATAAGGGGGATCACATCTAGGAGTAGGGAAGTGATTCTGCCACTGTACAATGGACTGGTTAGACCACACCTTGAGTACTGTGTACAGTACTTGGGACCACACTTGAAGAGGGACATACAGCTCTTGGAAAGGGTACAGAGGAGGGCAACTAAGATGATACGAGGACTAGGGGATTTGACGTATGAGGACAGACTTGAGGAGCTCTGCCTGTTTTTGTTGGAGAAGAGGAGAGATGGGGGGGGCATGATTGAGGTCTACAAGTACCTCAAGGGAATAAATAGAGTAAACATGGAGGGGATATTTAGACTAAAGCAGGGAGGTATCATCAGAGGGCATGGTTTGAAGTTGGAAGGTGAAAGGGTGAGGGGGGAAGAGGAGGTTGTTTTTCACTGAGAGGGTGGTGGACCCTTGGAATGTGCTGCCTGGCGAGCTGATTCAGAGATCCACAGTGGAGGGCTTTAAGAGAGGGTGCGACAGACACAGAAAGCAGATGTATCAGATGATGGCCTGGCCCAGGGGGTGGGGATGGATGATAGGGGTTTCTGAAACACGAAGTGGGGAGGGCCTCGGCACCCAATTAGGGATCTGAGGTTCGAGCAGACTCGATAGACCATAAGGCCTAATTTCCTGGCAATTAGTGTGTTAGTATGAGTGGTAGACAAATTTTGGCAGGCAAGGAGTTCCAGTGTTGTAGGTGCTAGGTGGGAGAAAGCTTGACCACCCATGGCAGTTTTACAGCTGGGCACTTGAGAAAGCATTTGGTCACCGGATCGGAGGGCATAGTGGAACCAGTAGCTGAGCTAGAGAAGGGGGATCACCACTGCAAGCAGTTTTTTTTTTGTATCTTCTATTTTAACACCGACCTTCAGGGAACTCTATCTGGCATCTTCCAGTGCCCCCATCTCTACCTCCGTGCCTGAGAGGCCTCCATCTTCCTGGCACCAACTCTGCGATCCCCCTGGTTCAGAGCCCCCCCGAGGTAGGGCCTTCCTATCCACCCAGGGCACTCTGTCTAGAATTTTGGCAGGCTGGGTTGGGCTCGGCCCAGGAGAGGAGTGCGACTGGTGGTGGAATGTGGCTGAGTGGGTGGAGGTGCTGTCACCTATCCCCGAGGTCGGGGGTTTTCTACTGTAAGTTTCCCCCAGGAGTGCGATGTGCAATGACGTCCGTGCACGGCTGCCCTGCTGATGTCTGCCACGCTCCCACCCACTGTTCTAGCTGGTGATCCCATGTACCCCAATTTCCGCCGGGGTCGCGAGACACCGAGCAGCCCCACAAACCTCCCCAGGGAGAGGAGAGCAGTCCTCCGAACACTCAATCCTCTCCCTCCCCTGCCAACCCCCAGCTCCCCAAGTCCGTCTCCAAACCCGGGTCGCCGGCGTGGTGCGAGGTGTGGCGTCCAGTGCCTCAACCCTCAGAACCACCAGGCCGACCACCACTGCGAGCAGTGTTGTCAGTAAGGACACTAAGAGACTAGTGATGGTGAGCCATTGGTGAGGGCCAGTGAAGGCTGTTATAGAGATGGCAGTGGTGAGTTTGGCAATGCGAGGCCAGTGCAAATTGGCATTTTTTTTTTTTTTTTATCATGTAACATTTTTTCAAACAACATGAAGTCTTGCTGTATTCTGACAAATTGCAGTGAGGGCCAACCTTCGAACTGCCCCGGAGATGAAAGAGTTCACTTTCCATGCCAGGCATGGAACGCTGAGCTTGAGCTCGGTTGAGACTCTGTCTGTTGCTGTTTGAACTCAAACCATCAGATTCTTTACTCCGCCTCACTGAACAGTTGCTCCGGAGATTTCTCCTTTGTTAGAGTTCAATTTGTCAGTTAAGGTACCGTTTTCTCGGTTTTCAGCGAATTTAAACTGCAACCTATCGGTTCAGTCTCTGTCTGTGGTATTCGTGAGTACTAGATAGGTTTATATTATTTTCTTTTCTGTGTGGCAGCAATGCAGCCATGTTGGGGTAGTGCAGGCTGCTGCCTGTGATAAGGCAAATATACCCTTGGCTTCACACACCCCCAGATAAGGACTCTAGGAGGATTGATGCCATGGCAAAGAAACAGTACATGGCAGCATCCTTGGGACTCAGACAGGCCAATTATATGGCCTATACAGCTAGGTATCAGAAATCTAGCTGGGACACTGTAATGGCTTTAACTAAACAGGTCCCTGGCCAGCTTGCCAAGGAGCTGGAGCAGGTAGCTGCGGATGGTATTGAGGCATCCATGGTGCAATTCCATGCTGCAGTGGACTCCAATGATGTTTCATCTGGAGTCATGGCTACATCTGTAGTCCTTCGCAGGATGGCTTGGCTCAGATGTACTAGCCTGTCTCAGGATACCCAGACTAAGGCCATGGATTTTCCTGTTGTGGGTAATTCTCTGTTTGGGGAGCAAACAGAGAACTACATGAAGAAAATGGATGAATACATGACCACCTAGAGGAGTGCTCAGGCCAAGGAAAGGCAAGCCACTCCTCAGAGGCAGCATCCCAGGGGCAGGGGTAGGCCTTTTCATAGGCCTTTCTACCAAGCCCAGGCCTCCTCTTCTGTTTATGCTCAGAGGGGGTTCTTTAGAGGGAGAGGCAGACGGGGTACAAGCAGGCCTGCTTCCACCCCTCAGCCTAAACCCCCTACCAAACAGGCACCCTGATGGGTTTGCCAGGGCGATTCTCCACCACCTGTAGGGGCAGGCTGGCTTACTTTGTCCAGGACTGGATGTCTTTAACATCAGACAAATGGGTCCTGGAAGTAGTAAGCCAGGACTGGTTCTCAGCTTCAAAAAATTTCCAAAGATGAGAACCAGATCCTTTCCACCTGCACATCCTTCAGTGGCACTTGCCCTAGAGGCAGAGGTCTCTTCCCTCCTGGCTCTCAGAGCTGTAGAAAGGGTTCCACCCCTACACAAAGGGAAAGGATTGTACTCCAGGTACTTCCTCACCCGCCAAAAGACAGGAGAATGGCAGCCCATCCTGGATCTCAGATATTTAAACAAGCACCTTTTAAAGCCAAAGTTCAAAATGGTGACTCTGGGAATAATTCTACCCTCTCTAAGGCCAGGGGACTGGCTAGTCTCCCTGGATCTCAAGAATGCCTACTTCCATATTCTCATCAGAAGCTCCCATCGAAAATACCTCAGGTTCGAGCTGCCCTCAGGCCATTACCAGTTCAGAGCAATGCCTTTCGGCCTAACCTCTGCTCCAAGGGTGTTCACAAAATGCCTGGCAGTAGTAGTTGCTTTCCTAAGAAGAAAAAGGATTTCCATCTTCCCGTACCTGGATGACTGGCTCATAGTAGGCCAGTCCCCAGACCAAGTCAAGTCACACCTGCAGATAACTCAGCAACTGCTCACTTCTCTAGGTTTCCTTCTGAATCTTTCAAAGTCAGTTCTAGAGCCTGTACAGCTCCTCACCTTCATAGGCACAGAGCTAGATACAGAAAAGGCAAGAGCCTTCCTTCCCCTGGACAGGGCAAGGACCCTTATCACACTGGCCTCTTCATTCACGCTACAGGTGTCTCGACCAGCAAGGCATTTTCTCCAGCTCCTGGGGCACATGGCTGCTTCTACAGCAGTGGTGCAGGGAGCAAGATTTCAGATGAGGGACATGCAGTTCCACTTGAGAGCCTTTTGGTCTCAGAAAAAGGATCCTCTGACCAAACTGATCCCAGTGACTCGAACCCTGATCCAGGCTTTGCAGTGGTGGCAGGATCAGGACAATCTAAAACAGGGAGTTCCTTTTGTCACTCACTCACTTTTTAATCCTTACTACAGATGCCTCCCTCTTGGGGTGGGGGGCCCACTTGGGAGACCTGACCACCCAAGGGTTGTGGTCTCCTCCGGAATCTCTGCTCCACATCAATCTGTTAGAACTCAGAGCAGTGTTTCTAGCACTTCAAACTTTTTCCGAGTCTGTTCAGAACAAAGTGGTTCAGATCAGGACAGACAATATCAACAAGCAAGGGGGCACTCGGTCTATGGCCTTGTGCACAGAAGCAATGAAGTTGTGGTCTCTGGCCTATTCCCTGAACACCTCTCTGACAGCAGTACACCTCCCAGGCAAGGACAATGTCCTGGCAGATGCCCTCAGCAGGATATCTCAGGGCCATCACGAATGGTCACTGGATCCCCTGGTTTTAGAGGTGATCTTCTCCAGATGGGGCACCCCACAGATAGATCTTTTTGCAGCCCCAGACAATCACCAACTTCCCTTTTTGCTGCAGGCCCCCAGTGTTGGGCTCAGTCCCCCTGGATGCCCTGGTTCTCAATTGGGAAGGGAAGTTCCTGTATGCTTTTCCCCCCTTCCCTCTCCTGTTCAAGGTGCTAGTCAAAATCAGGTCTCAGCCCTGCAAGGTGATTCTGATTGCTCCAGACTGGGCCAGACAGCCCTGGTACCCTCTCATGTTGTCTTTAGCAGTCCACCTTCCCTTGTCTCTTCCCAGGAATTACAACCTGTTAACCTGTGCTCAGGGGAGTGTTTGGTACCCGAATCCCAAATCTCTCAATCTCAAGGCCTGGCTCTTGAAGAGTTAGAGTTTGCTGATTTACACCTCTCTCAAGGTGTTATGGATATCCTAAAGGCTTCTAGGAAGCCTTCCACCAGAACCACTTATGATTCCAAATGGAAAAATTCTCCATATGGTGCTCTGGGAAGCATATTTCTCCAGAGTCTGCTGGCCTGCCCACAGTCCTTGACTATATGGTTCATCTGAATAGCTTGGGACTCAAACCAGCTACACTAAGAGTGCATCTGGCAGCTGTCTCTGCTTTTCTTTCAGCAGGTAAGCCTTCTTCCCTATCAGCTCATCCGGTATTCTCCAAGTTTTTCAAGGGATTGCTTCATACCAATCCGCCATTCAGGGACTCTGCCCCTGCTTGGGACCTTAATGTTTGCATTGCTCAGCTTATGCAACCCCCTTTTGAGCCTTTGTCTTCAGCAGAGCTTAAGTACTTGACTTGGAAAACTGTTTCTGGTAGCCATCACCTCTGCCAGACGCATAAGTGAGTTACAAGCTTTGTCAGTGGAGCCTGATTTTATCTCTTTCCATAGAGATAAGGTGGTCCTCAGGACTAACAGGAAGTTTTACCTAAGGTGGTTTCAGACTTCCACCTTAACCAATCTATGTCTCTTCCTGTGTTCTTCACTGACCATTCCTCCTCTGGTGAGAGGAGGCTGCACAGTTTGGATGTGAAAAGAGCCCTTAGCTACTACATAGAGCGTACCAAGGGTCACAGGTTTGATTCCTTCCAACAGTTCCTCATTTATGGTGAGGTTGGTAAGGGAAAACCTGCCACTAAAAGATCCATTGCCAGGTGGATTGTCTCTTGCATTCAGTTTTGCTATGAGAAACTAGGTAGGATTCCACCCTCAGGCCTGAGGGCTCACTCTACCAGAGGTACAGCTGCTTCCCTGGCTGCTGCCAGGGATATTCTATCTTAGAGATATGTCAAGCAGCTACCTGGAAAACAGTTCACACTTTTACCAAGCATTACTCTCTGGACATCCAGGCTAGGGTGATGCTCGGTTTAACACAACAGTGCTTCAGAGCCTATTTCTAAGTAGGTTCTGTCCCTCCTCCATGGAGGTACTGCTTGGTAGTCTGCAATTTGTCAGAATACAGCAAGACTTCATGTTGTTTGAAGAAAAAATTACTCATCTTAGTAATGTTGTTTCTTCATATAGAGTCTTGCTGTATTCTGACCTCCCCCCCCTCCCTCTCAGAACCTTTGTTTTTGGGATGTGGGTGGGCAGTGTTGGCACTCAGGAGGTGCCCCACCTTTTTATTATCACCCCTTTTTCTTTGGGTGAGTGGGTGTTGTGTTTATTTCATTTTTTTGATTTCCTGACTTGAGTCTTTGTTTTGGGACCAAAAAAACTGTTTATTATATTTACTAGCCAGTTGGCTAGTGTAGGTTTACAGCTTCCACACAGGACACTCAGTGAGTTTAGCTTGTAAAGATCTGATGGTTTGAGTTCAAACAGCAACAGACAGAGTCTCAACCGAGCTCGAGCTCAGCGTTCCATGCCTGGCATGGAAAGCTAACTCTTTCATCTCCGGGGCAGTTCGAAGGTTGGACCTCACTGCAATTTGTCAGAATACAGCAAGACTCCATTAGAAGAAACAACATTAGGTGAGTAATTTTTTCTTCTGGCCCTCCACCTTGACTAGCCCCATCAGACCAACCCCAGCCCCATCCCCGGAATTACCAAGGCTTACCTTACGCCCGGTCCGAGAGCTGTGCCTGCAGAGAGTCAGTCGCCATCCTGCTGCCAGAGATGTTTTCCCCATTTTCTCCCAAGGGCCCCGGGAGTGGGTACGTGAGCGTGTGGAGGCATGCTTCAGTCCCACAGCCCCAGTAACAACCCCTTTCCTCCCACCCAATTGGCCTAGCGCCTTGCTCCTCTCTTAGCCCGTGCTGTCCCCAGCCTCCACCAGGTGGCAGCCTTAGACCCTGGAGCCACTGTCAGCAGTTGGAATTGTGGACCGCAATTCAAGGCGGTTGGAATGAGTTGCAATTACCTTGAATTGCAGCTATAATTCTGGGGAGTCATATTTATCAAAAGTCGACAACTCAGACTCCTGCTGGCTTACTTGCCTAACACTGTCTCACCCGCCACAAGTCATTTCGGAGACTCCACAGCAGCACAATTTGCTTTTTTCATACACTTTTTACATTGTTACATCTTGCTGTTTGAAATTTTGGTAGAGAAATTCAACCACCAACCAAATGTGTCCCTGGCTCCTTGGCTTTAAAACTCATCCAATGAGTAAGAGAGGGAGGAGGAGCCAGGATTGTGTGCCCTGAGGCTGCGACATGAGGAATTTATCCAGCGCATCTGTTCGTTCATGTGGGCAGTAGGAGAAGAATACATTTCTAGCATTGAGGAGGAGTGAGGGCTGAGAGAGACACGGATGGCCCCATGTTTTTAAACAGTGTCGGAATTCGGATGGTGAGTCAGACGTTGATCAGCCTGTCAGGGGTGCTGACAGGAGGAGGGGGGGAAAATACTAGTAGCTAACTCTGCCTCCCTCCGGGAGCAAACACCAAACCACTGAGGAATTAGCCAGGTGTTTTGAGTCAATCAGGGCTGCTGGCATTAAGAGGAGGTGCCGGAGGCCGGTGTTGTGATGGGATGTGGGAGGGCAGAGGGGAGAGGCCCAGATAAAAAGGGTCATCAGATTGCACCTCTGGCAGTTGGTGGTCAACAAAATGAGGAGGTGAGGTGAACAGAGATTTAACAGCTAACTCTGCCCCTCCCACTCCAACCGGGGTGAATGCAAGCTGATGAGGAATTGGGCAGGGTTTCAAATAAATGTATAAACCACCAAATTGCTTTTACCACTACCCATATAAATAGTTCCAGCAATAATATAGGTTTCAAAGCTCATAGAAACCAAACTGTTATGAGAGACCTGCTGCCCCCTGCTCTTTGGCCTTCCACTCCTTGTGTGTTTGTGGGTTTGAGAGACTTCTGGTACAGACAATCTGCCAAACTTTGTTGTGTGTTTCTGTGTAAAGGAATGGGAAGGGGTGGCACAGTTGCCTGTGTGAAGGGAGGTGAGGTTGCTAAGTGCATGAAAGAATAAAATAACATTGAGAAAAACATAAGAGAGAAAAAGGAATGTACTGCACAAGAAACCTTGCTGTTTGGGCTGTATTATAAGGGGGGGTGGTGGTCTGCCCCAATTCTATTTTTCATTGAGTGATGTCATTGTTCTTGATCAGTAATGACTTCTTAAGCCCCCTGCTTTCCTCTTTTGGGCTAGAGTCTCCCATGTGGGGTGGTGAGGTTGTGAAGAAGTGACAGACAGAATTTGCAAAGGGGGGCAAATTACTAAAAACTATTGATGGTTTGGTCCAGAAAAAGAAAATGAAATAAAATGGCAAAGATTGCTGCTGGAGTTTTTCTGCAGAGAAAGAGCTTTAGTTGGCTACCCAGAATTGCTGCTTAATACTGCCAAGATTGGGGAAAGAGAAAAAGAAGGGGAGAGAGAGAGAGAGAGAGGATAGATTTGGGGAGGGGGGAGAAGGAGAGTGAGGAGAGAGAGAGAGAGAGAGAGACACAGTGAGACTACGATTCACTCAAGTCAAGTGTCAGCTATGTGCTCTGCTAATTGATTTTTAAAAGGGGTGGGGGATATTACTGTTTTGTGTTTGTTTACAGCAGAATATGCATCCAGAAACATAACGGCATACAGAGCTGCAAATAGAAAGCTGTTTGCCTAAGCCACTGTGTACAAGGAGCAACAATAGAAAAGCTCCTGTCACTGTTTTCTTTGTGAGTATGATGCACTGCTATGGTTACGGTGCACAAGTTGGTAACGGTCATTTTTCTGATGTAGACTGATAACTTGAAATATTCTCTGTGTGGCTGAGTTATAAAGTTAACCATGACGTAATGTCAGCTGTCATTAGAAACAAACCAATTGATATGCTGCTGCAAAGTGCAACAGTGGGGAAAACATGCTGGACATTAAAAAAGGGCTTAAGGAAGTTGGGGAGCAAGGCAGGAAGTGGATGGACCATGGTTAGTGAATACAGTAAACACGATTCCTGCTTGATGAGTATGATAAATGTGTTGGCACTTAAGGCAGTAATGTGGTTCCAAGAGGTTTTAATTACACTTACGAGTTCACAATACTGTCGTATGCACTTCTGAATGTGTCTGGTATACAGTTTGTCTGGGACCAGTACTGCAGTGTGGTGAATATTGTTGCATGTAAATCAGGCCAGCATATGTACTGCAGATAGATTGGTTGTCAGGTTTTAAACATTTGGGGATAGCAGCAGTTGTAGGATTCTCATCAGGAATGTTTCCTGAAGGGAATATGACTGCAGTTGACACCTGTGCACTTTATTCCCAGTTCTCACACGAGCAGCGGCTTACTCTCTCTCCCCAGTACTGGTACCAGTCCCCCAATGTGATGGGTACTCGGGTCCCCTCCGGTATACAGGTCTGGTCACCCCCCCAGGTGCGGAAATGGTTTCCTAAGATGCAGTACTGGCCCCCATCAGGGCAGTGATGCCCCCAGGTTCAGAGACTGGCCAATCATCCTTCAAGTAGTGTGTAGTGGTTCCAACCTCATTGTCAGGCTACTGCCCCCACCACCATGTCAGCACACTGGTTCCCCCTCCTCTCCCCATGTGCACAGTTCTGGCCCCTCCCACAGTGCATGATAGGCCCTTCCACCACCCCCTCATATTCAGGGTACTGTCCCACCTTACCTCCCCACAGGTGCTGGTATCTGCCACCCCCACCCAGGTGCAGGGTTCTGGATCAGCCCAACAGGCAGGGTATTGCTCTCCCCTTCCCTATGTACTGGTAACGCCCCCCCCCCAAGGTGACAGGTACCCTCTCCCCGGGTGTATAGGTGTCTGGTGACTCAACACCCAGATGCACTGGGAAATGGTTCCTCATGATGCAGGGTACTGGCACCCCATTAGGGAAAGGGATTGGACCCTCACCTCCCCCCAGTTTCCCATCATCCCCCAAGTAGTGTGTACTGGTCTCCACCCCAGTATCAGGTTACTGGCACCCCTCCACCCCACTTGCAGTGTACTGGTTACCCCCCACTCTCCCCATGTGCACAGTTCTGTCCCAGGTGACTGGTACTTGGCCCTTCCCCAACCCCCATGTTAAGGGTACTGTCCCACCCCACCTCCCCACATGTGTTTCACTCTTGGTCCAACCCAACTAGCAGTGTATTGCTTCTCCCTTCCCCCATGAAGTGTATGTGAGTACCTTTAACCACCTGAGAAGTGACATTATCCAGCTTTACACACCATTCAGTGCCTTGTGATTATAAAATGGATCCAGTAGAATTAAAAAAAAAAAAAAAAAATAGGGCAGGATTTTCAAGGACTACATAAACCATTGTTTAACTGGCATTGCATTGTTTCATGGAGCTGGCAGTTTGGCCTAGAGGTTAGAGTGATGAGCTGTGAATGAGCTTGGTACATTTAGCAGACAGACCTGGGTGCGATTCCCTCAATCTCCAATTGTATACTGTTTGACTCTGAACAAATCATTTAATCTCACCAGTGCTCCTGGGTTGCCCCTGAAAACAGGCATGTGGGCCTTACCTGGTTACCAAAGAATAAAAAAATAAATGTCAGTGGTTAGGGCATGTGTCTGTGATGACATGCTTTTTGAGTTTCAGCTCAAGAGTAGTTATTTTATCCTGTCTTATATATTTTCTTTGTGTGTGTGTGTGTGTGTGTGTATTCATTAGCAAAGTAAGTACCACTAGGTGTTACTTATATAATTATATATACGTAAGCATTAAGCCATTGCGAAGGTGGCATCTAATGCTGGATTGATGCATGGTTGGGAGGGTTGTGGCCGAGGCGAGGCGAGGCGAACAACCGCCCAACCATGCATCAATCGCGTGGGCTCACCACGGCTAATAAGCTTATGTATGGGCTGCGCAAGGAGAGAATCACCAGGAGGCCATTTCGTGTCGGTACAACTAGATAAGACGGGGAGTTGGTGTGCTGAGCAAACTTTTACAGTGCACTTACAAATTGTGTCAGAAAACGGCATTACGCTGCTGATGCAGTCAAACCAGTGTGTACCTCTACTGATAGCAACCAGTGCGGCTAACATCCTCGTCCAAAAACTGTCCCGATGTACACGGCCATTTGTCTGTTATCACCCGTTGGAGGTCCCCGGTGGGCGCCTCCCTCGCCACGGTGTGCGCTTGGTCACAAATTAGCATGCGGGCTCGCTCACTTCCCGTTCCCTCTCGTAGGGTCCTCCGACAATACACCACTTGCCTGCACGGGGTCTCTGTCTCAGACTGCATTACCTATCCCTCCTGTGCGCGCCTGCTTCCCCCCCCCCGCTTCCATCTGCCTCTACATCGTCTCACTCTTCATCTGCCACGCTTCCCTTTCTAGCACTCGCTGCCCACCTGTGCCCAGTGCTGCTAAGCTGGGGGTCTGGCTGCTTTGAGTACTACCTCATCGCACGCTGGCCACGAGATACTTGTCGCAAATGTCCGCCACGGGTTCTGGTCCCCCCTCCCCGTTTCCACGCTCAGATGGCTAGTGAGGCTGCCGGTCCAGCGCTCCTGTCGGTCCTCGTCGCGCTCACCCACAGGACCCAGTGCTGCTAGCCTGGGGGTCTGGCTGCTCGCGGTACTGCTTCAGCGAGCACGGCATATAAGCTGGGTTAATACCCGCTCCGGCTATGGTCCCGTGATGCTGTTCCACCTATCGTGGCTCCCGATTTGCACTGAACCATTAATGCCATGTTACAAATATTTTTATGACTCTCCTGTTGCATTTGAGACTGTTTATGACCAAATTCTGAGCTTTAAACAGCAGCACATCAACTTGAGATACTGTATATAGCATACTGACTTGTTATTGATCTGCTTTCTGCTAAAAGAAACAGTACTGAACTTTGGCAGCCACAGCAGATAGTTAATGAGTTTATTTTGTTCAGCCAGTTATACTAGTCAAGAGGAGAGGAGTGGACTTTTCCTTATTGACCTGGTGGACACGTGAAACTACTCTACCTTAATAGAAGTAGGGTAGCTTAAAGGGGAACAGTCAGTAAACCCTCACACTCAAGTGTGAGGCTGATCACAATTTGCACTTGGTGTACAAAAACATTTTTAAATTACTGCTTACTGCACGACAGTAGTACAGTATGTACAAGGCTAATTTGACTGACATTGACTTGTAAGATGCAGTTTCATGTAACCACACATACCAGAATCCCTGATGCTTACATCAGAGAAGAACTGCTGAGATGGGAGATGCATTCTTCAATAGCCTGCACCCTGCGGTATACATGTGAATAATTTTGTAAGCTAAAATCAAATTTTGCTGGTACTGCGGTGCTTAGTACAATCCTCTCTGACTTCACTGTACCCAGCCCAAGCCCCACAAGAACAGCTGTCCAGCAAATTGAAGATTTCAGCTTACAAAACATTAACATTCACTGCAGGCTGGCTATTAAAGGCAGTTGAATCTCCCAGCTCTGCAGTTCTCTCTGAAGTCAGCATCATGGGATTCTGGGATGTCTGGTTACATGAAATGGCATCTTACAAGTCAATGACATTACTTAGTGTGATTTATTACACTGCAGTAATCTATAAGTAAGTAAATAAAAGTGTTGCTGCACACAAAAGCCTAATTAGGATTAGCCTCATACTGGGGTGTCAGTCAGGCTGTCAGATTATTATTGCTGACAGTTCCCCTTCAATACATAATGTGAACCTATGGCACTTGGGTTAATATCCCAGTACTGACACTGTAGTGCAGCATGAAAGGGGTGCTGCACTTCTGAGGTGTCATCTTTCGGATGAGACGTTAAACCGAGGGCCATCTGCCTGGATTGGTGGTAGTTCAGGTGGATGTTAAAGATCCTATGGCACTTATCGAAAAGAGTAGAGGAATTTCCCCGGTGTCCTGGCCAAATTTTCCCTCATTCACTAAAAAAATACCACCAACAGCTTAATCTGGTTCAAGGTCAGTTGGAATTCATTGGTATCCCCCTCCCCCGGGTCGTGGCTGAAAATAGGCAGGATTTGTCTAGTGCACTTACCCGGTCAAGAAAAACTAAAAAAAAAAAAAAATTTCTTGCAGGTTTATATAATCATATGTATGTGCTGTTGCTTGTGGTGGGACTTCACTGTATTCTTAATGGGACATTGGGTTTGGATGGAACCTCTCACTAGTATGTTTGTATACATATTGCTGAATTGCTGGTGATTGCTGTATGTATTGCAGATCCTAAAAGCCTACCTCTTATGTCAATATCTATGAATTATGTAACATATGCCAAATAATGAAGTTAAAGTACGACAAACTACAACATAATAAAATTCAATGATAGTGAAATTTGGAAATATCAGTTGGATTTTCTTTAGTTAGTTGAAGTCAGAAATTTCAAACTAGTTGAAAAAATCAGTCAGAATGTGTGGTGAGTCAGTCATAATTGTTTTTTCAACTGACTCCAGGGTCTACGCAGCCAGCAGCCGAAAGGAGCCATCCCACCTCCCCGGAGATGAGAGTGTGCCTGTTGGCAGCTCCATCCAGCTCCGCCCACCCCCTCTGTTGCCGACCTCTGATGGTCTGGGCCCGTTCCTGAACCTGGGTCTCCAGTGTGATGTGAGGTTAGGCATCCAGCGCCCTAGGCCTCAGTGCCACCTGGCCGATGGCATATGTTGTTATACGTGGTATCCCACGTAAGTAGACTTGACTTAGAGGCGCCAACATGTATAGCAATGCTATAAGTGAGGGCAGGTAGGAGTATGCCCTGTGCTGTGGCGACCTGGGCAGAAGGAGTAAGGGCATGCCTAGTTCTGTAAGCCTGACCGGTCTTAGTATTCACAGCTTTACATGCGATAGAGATGTGAAGAACAAAGTCCAGGCAGGGGGGTCAAGTGTGATACCCAGATATTTAAAGGACTGAACATTGACCAGAAATGAGCCATCAGAGCTGTGAACAGACAGCAGGTTCTGGCATTTCTTCAGTCTAGGGGCAAATCCAAAGGACATAGTTTGTGTTTTGATGTGTTACATACGAGTTTATTCTTCTAGAGCCATTCCTGGATGCGGCAAAAGTCTGAGGAGAGGGTAGTGTTAATATCAGAGACGTCCTTGGGACTGTAGTTTAGAATGAGGTCGCTTGCATAAAGGGGGGTTGAAGAGTGTGTGACATTTAGAGATATATCATGAACAGCAAGCATTTGTCAATGCCAAATGTTGGCTTGCTGGCATTGGCATTGATAGTGCAGGAGTTGGAGAGATGCATAATAGGAAAGGCAGTGAAGTATTGAAGTGACACCAACCCCACCCTGCAGAGACTGACAGGTGTTGGGAGTGTGCTTTTGGGTCATCTGCCATAACACTCACGCCATTTCACTTCACTCTACCCTGCAGACACTGACGCGTGTCGCAGTGTACCTTGGGGTCTTCGGGCCTTATGCTCACCCCATCCCATAAGGAAATACGCTGAGATGGTGCAGTATAGAAGAATGGGGTGAACTTTGGAGCCGAAGACTCCAAGGCACACTTCAATGCCTGTCACTGACTGCAGGGTGGGGGTGGAATGGTGTGAGCATTACAGTCGACGATCCCAAGTCACCCCCCCCGACGTCTGTCAGTCTCTACAGGGTGGGGCGTTATGGCTGGAAACCATAACGTCCTGAGCATTTGTTGATATTTTCACTCCAAATTGTCAACACTGGCTTTTTGTGACCCCACCTAATGAACAGTGGCACTATCAGTTTGTTAGCCAAAAGGTGATTTTGCACAGCGACTACGCCATTTGGCGCCACAGGTGCAAAAACACATTTTGGGCAGGATGTGAAAAATGACAGCTGTACTGTTCATGAGGAGGTGTAAAAAAATGGCAATATTGAAAATCTGGAGTGAAAATATAAAAAACTGGTGAAGTCATGAGCATGCGTAGAAACTGCGCAACACATGCCAATAACACAATAATTTTGGGGATTTGTTTTACCAGATTTTCAACATAGGTATTTTGGGACCTCCCCTCATGAATAGTGGCACTATGTTTTTGTTAATCTGTCTCAAAAGTTGAGTTCCCACAGTGACCACGCCATTCATCTGTATCCCCCTCCCCCGGGTCGTGCCTGAAAATAGGCAGGATTTGTCTAGTGCACTTACCCGGTCAACAAAATTTAAATAAAATAAAATTATGCGTCACAGGTGTGAAAACACATTTTAGGCAGGATGTAAAAAATGTCAGTGTTGGAAATCTGGAGTGAAAATATAAAAAATTGGCAAAGTTACGAGCATGCGTGCAGACTGCGCAATGCACACTTGTAACAGTCATTTTTTGGAATTTTTTTCACCAAATTTGCAACATGGGTTTTTTTGGAACCCTACCTCATGGACAGTGGCACTGTCATTTTGTTAATCGGTTGTGAAAGGTGATTCCGTGCAGTGACCATGAAATCACCTTTCAGGACCGAATAACAAAATAACAGTCATGTACGTGTTCATTAGGTGAGGTCCCAAGAACCCTCATGTTGAAGATTTGGAACCAAAATTCCAAAAAAATGGTGGAGATATCCATCTAAGTTGGAACCCCCTATTGATGCCACTATAAAGCTCACCATGATTTTCTTCAGTTTGCGGTCAGCTTTTGAAGAGTTCAGACGTGTCCACTCCACACGCAGATCCTGGCGCTGGACCTCCGAGAACAAGTATGGGGTGAGGGTGCACAGAGGGTGGACTGCGGGTTGGGGAGAAGCGTGGAACGAGGACCATTTCTTTTTACAGGGACAAAAAAAAACCGACGTCGGGGACATGATGCCGACAGGATTGGGCACCCGTCAGCAAAGAAATTAAACTGGGGGCATCATACTGACAGGGACTGGGCAACCCCATCGGCAAACAAAATATGCATGGGGTCGGCAAAGAAAGTGGGGGGGACATGATGCCAATGGGAATTGGTCACCCCCATTGGCAAACAAATTAAACTTGCGGGGGGCATTATGCTGATGGAGATTGGACACCCCCATTGGCAAACAAATTAAGTATGGGGGGATACATTATGCTGATAGGGATTGGGTACCCCCATCGGCAAACAAATTGAACTGGGGGGAGGACATGCTGACACAGGGATTGGGCACCCCTGAAGTCGGCTTTCTGAGGATTGTGTGGTGGATGGCAGGAGCCGCTATATTTATTGAAGTGTTTCACCAGGAAAGACACATAATGGAGTCTTGTCATCTGACTCGCCAATGAGGAAACTGCACCTCATTGGAGCGGCAGATTTCTTTCAACTCTGTGACTCTCTTTGAAACTGCTGTCTTTGGCAGCATGCTCACTAATTGGTGGCTGAGGGATGCACCCACTAAAACATTCCCTGCATTGGCCAACACTGACACACCCCTGCATTTCGGCAACCACCACAAGATGTTGCTTGCGCATGGGCAAGCCAACATAAAAATGGAGAACAGAAGAGGACCAAGGATGGAGCCTTGAGGCACCCCAATTTTGGTTGTGGAGAGATCAGAAGAGGTGATACAGTATTTCTTCACGGACTGCCCACTGCTGATGTCAGCCTACCTATATAGGCAAGCGGTCCCCCACACCTGCATCTGTTCTTTTCCCACCATGGACCTACGCACATCAGCTCTTAATGGATGCAGCAGCTGTGGTCAATCGCCATTTCCCATACTACCACACTTTTTTTATTTTTCTGTAGTGTAAAACATTGATTTCTAGGGGCGTGGTATGTTGTTCAGTCCACATTGTCTGGTAGGTACCTTGCCGCTTAGCGATGTGCCGGAAAGTCTTCAAGCTGGCTCCTCCCACCCACCCGGGTGATAAAACCCTCGGCTCCACCCCATGACGCCAGATCTTCCTTACTGCTTTGAAGCTCAGGTTCCTTCCTTAGCACTCTCGTGTTTTGCAAGCCCTGAATCTTAAATCTTAGGATTTTTTTCCCAAAGCTTACTTTTTTTTCTTTTAAACTTTATGTTTATTATTTTGTATAAAGCATCTTACAGCTAAATGCAAGAATAAGACATTACATTAATGTTTACAATCGATGAGGTCGCCACTCCTCTTAATATACACAAACTTCCTGACTTATTTTTTTTGATACATCAATGGGGAAGTATCTAAATACATTCTTCGAACCAAAAATATTCCACTTTAGCTGATATTAAGCCCATGAGCTACTTGGCATTATTAAACATCTTCCCAAATAACGTAAAAATTCTACAATATTTAGGTCACCTAAACAGCAAGTGTAACCTTATTATGCCATGACTTCTTAGTTATGCACTTTCAGTGCTTTCCCTTTGTTTTATGCTGCTAAACAGATTTTATGTACTACCATCTTTATATTCAAATAGAATCATCATTTGTGGTAGCTTTAACCAGTATATAAGATGTAACTCCGCAAAACAAATATTTACATTAATCTATCCACTAGAATATACAGTAGTGCCTTGGATGTTTTAATTGAAATGTCCTCAGTAATACAATATGAGCTATAGTCCAGTTTTTAATCCAGATAACAATGTCATTTTTAAAAGTAAGTTAGTGAAACAATCTCCGTTTCTGTAATTCAGGTTTTAAACTGAGTATGTCCATACCCTTCAGATATCATCTTCTTCTCCATCCGACGATTCTACCTCTGGTCTGCGTCTGCTGCGATCTTGGTGTACGTATTTCTGACTCCATTTAAGAGCCTCCCTTGGGTCAGAGAAAATATAAGTTTTCCCTTCATGCACAATTCTTAGGCGAGCTGGAAATAACATGCCGTGATGTATTTTGGCCTCTCAGAGCACAGCACGAACCCCCACAAAATTCTTTCTTTTGTGACGCGTTGCATAACTTATATCCGGGAACATCTGCACTGTTTGTCCCTCACATATGAGAGGCCCCTTCTGTCTTGATAACGCCAGCAGGTAATCTCTAGTGCCCATGCCATCAGTGACCAAAACCACCATGCGTGGTGCTTCTAAAGCCATTGGTCTTCCCCTCGGAGTAATTCGATAAGCTTTTTGGGCATTTTGAAGTTTTGGGGTTGTTTCTTCTCCTAGTTGTTGTGCAAACCAGTCGCGGAAAAAGAGTAGTAAATGATCACCCTCGACATCTTCTGGGATCCCTAATAGGCGAATGTTCGCCGCTCGACCTGATTTTCCAAGGTTTCGATTCTAGACTTGAAATGATTCATTTCTTTTGCCATTGACGAGACTGTCCCCACTGCTGCATCTGCTCTGCATGTCGATTCCACAGCTGATGTTTGTAAAGTCTCGAGGTTGTTTCTAAAGCGACCACACGATATGTTAAGCAATCAAATCTCTCCGCTAACCCTGCTACTGTAGAGATAAGTTTATCTGTTTTTAGACCCAGTGTTTGTAGGGTTTCTTCCTGGGATTCAGTCGCTTCATCTCCACGGCCTTGAGCTGAGCGCGTGGCGAGAGCAGTAGAGATTGTCTTACTTTTTGCTCCTGAACCATGCGATTGATCCTTACGAGGGTTTCCCATCTTATTGAAGGCAACTTCCGATGATTGCAAATCTAGTTCTTTTTCCTTATTCGTTTCTAGAAATTTGTTTTAAGAGTTAGTAATCTCTCGAGTTACTTTGCATTCTAAAGTTTAGCAGCCATCTTGCTCGGGCTCCACAGCGCCCCAAAACTTACTCTTAAACTCACTCAAGTTCAGTCTTCACCACCTTCTCTTGTGGCTGCGGTGGAAGACAAGCCCGTTTCCGGGTTCCGTCGGTGCCCTTGCAGGCAGAAGATGTCTTGTACCAACCCACATGCCACGTGCGTTTACTGTCTTGGGCACGACCACGATCCACAGGCTTGCAATCTCTCTGTCCGTCCTTTTCTCCATCGGTGCTCGAGGACCACACTGCCCGACTCCAGCTGGGGTGACTGGAGAAATGGTACCCACCAGTCAAATTGAAGGAGGCCTGTTGGGTGGTGTCCACGGTGGCGAGCTCTGCGAAACAGCTCATGGCCCTCAAGGAGGCGGCCCAGGCTGCAGTGAGCTCCTCCTTGGCTTAGGCCTTTATTCCGCTCCAACTGGGCTCTCATTACACGGCTTCCTTTCAGGAGCTGTGCCAGTCCCTCTCAACCAAAGGAGAGGGTCCTTCTGGGTCTCATAACTCTTGGTCCAAGAAGGATCCAAAGAAGGTTAAAACCAAATGTCGACGTTCTTGGGAGCAGGAGAGATCTCGTTCCCCAGGTCGTCGCCTCTCGGCTTCGGTCGAGGTTTCATGAGGTCCCCATCAGACCAGTCGGCCAAGACTCCTGTCAAAGAGGCCAAGATTTTTCTCGAGCCCACTGACAGGTTGTCGACCAAGGAGGCTGACAACTCTGTCTCTTGGACACCGGTGCTCCTGGTGCCCTCTGAGGACTTGCCTCAGCCTGCTGAGCCAACATCCCTGGTCAAGGACCCTGAACTGGAGGGGCAGCAGGTTTCCCCTGCCCCTTCCTCGGCCCGCTGATGATCAAGGTCTCAGTCTCAGTCCTCCTCCACTTCGGGGAGGTTCCACCGACGTCGGTGGTCCTGGTCCTGACATCGCGGAAAGTGGCGCCACCACTCGTCTTCCTCATCCTTCTCGGCCAAGGAGAGGCTCCGGCGCAAGTTTCGTCAGCGCTATGAGGATCTCATGTGGCAGCAGCTTCTTTTGGCCGACAGCAAACCGGTGCTGGCTGTCGCCTGAACGTCCAAAGCCATCTCCCGACCCCAGTTCCTCAGTCTAGGATCCAGTTTCAGCGCCGACCGGTCGGCCTAAACCGGCTGCTCCGCCCATTGTGGCAGAACCACCGCCCCCACAGCTGAAGATTGGGGCGCCGATCGAGGATTCTCTGTTGGTTCAAGGTTTGCTCCATCGGTTGTCGGTCTCTCTCACCCCAGATCGTCCTTGGCATGTGGAGAGTGGCTCAGATGGTCAACAGCTGTATGCGGACTCTTCAAAATCAGAGGACTCCTTGCATTCCATCCAGTTGACTTGGAATCCTCAGGGGGTCTTTCAGTGGACAAGAGCCCCGCCTCATTCCTAGGTATTCTTCGACTCATCTCAGAGTCCACCGGGATGCTGCTTGAACCCGGGCAGAAGCAGGCCAGATATCCCCTTATGGAGATTCTGGACAAGGGGGACTCCCCCATGGGGCCTTCCCTGTGGTCGAGGCCATTGTAGGTCCGGCTCTAGAGCTCTGGCAATGCCCGGCCTCCTGCCCTGTGCCTTCGGCCAGGATGGCCCGCAATTACGTGGTCCCTACCGGCTCCTACTCTGGCTTCTCGGAGCACCACTCAGCCGAGGAGTTGGTGGCTGATTCTGTCTTCAGGCGCTTGGGCAACATGAGGGATGTGGACAAGCCCCCAGATAAGGAGTCCTAGAAGCTGGACTATTCTGGGAGGAAAGTGTACGCTGCAGCCTCTTTGGGCCTTAACCAGGCTAGCTCGGCCATTTTGATGACACATTTCTCTCATGCCCTGTTGGGCTCCCTGGATGAGGAGCTTCCTCATCTCCCAGCTGACCTTCGGACCACGGTCAAGCAGGTTCGGGATCAGGGAAGGGCTGTAGCTAAACAGCAGCTCCAGATGGCTCTGGACATTGGAGACTCTGGTGCCCGTTCAGTAGCAGCCGCAGTGGCCATGTGCCGCAGAGCTTTTTAGGCACCAACCTGTTCGGGCCTGGGGTGGAGGGTCAATTCCAGTACATTGAGAAATCCAGTGCCACCCTAAACTCTGTTACATTGGCTTAGAGGGACAAAGACCACCATCAGCAGCATAAGCCCTTTTGTCCTCCGCTCCTGTGGCAAGACCCGCCCAGCAGCAGGGCCAGCAGGCACATTTTTGGTGCCCTAGAACCAAGTCTGTCGCTTCCTCGGTTAGGAAACCGGGAGGGGAAGGGCCCCAGCAGCCCCTTGTCTGGTTTCTCCTCCTCCAAGTCTGCCCAGTTATGGCTTGCGGGGTGCCACCTCCAACCTCGTCTAACTACCCCTGAGTTCCCCCCGTGGGGGGCCGTCTCAGCCACTTCCTTTCCGCCTGGTCCGCTATCACCATGGACCGCTGGGTGCTGGAAGTGGTCAGCAGGGGCCTGCCTCTGGAGTTCAAGCAGGTCCCTCCCTTTCGAGCCCGTTCCCCACAGGAGGCTACTGGGTTGGCAGCCTCCCATTCGGCTCTCCGAGATGACATAATCGTACTTCTCCGCAAGGGGGTAGTCAGCAAGGTGGCGGATCCTCCTCCATGCCCAGGGTTTGTTTCCAGGTACTTCCTGGTTCCAAAACTGACAGGGAGCTGGTGCCCCATTCTCAATCTGCACGACCTGAACAAGTTACTAAGGCCGTGCACCTTTCGGATGGTAATTCTGGCTCAGATAATACCATCCCTGGAGCAGGGCATGTGGTTCTGCTCCCTGGACCTTCAGGACACGTTCTTTTACATCCCAATCTGTCCGTCTCATCAGCGGTTGCTCCACTTTCGGGCAGAGAAACCCTCTATGAGTTCCAGACCATGCTCTTCAGCCTCTCATCAGCTGCCAGGGTCTTCACCAAATGCATGGCAGTGGTGGCAGCATTCCAGTGGTGCCGAGGAGTCCGGGTCTACCCTTACCTGGACGACTGGCTGATAACAGCTCTCTCCAAGTTGGAGGCAGAGTGGTCTAGAGATCTGGCTCTTTGGGTTTGCTATCAACTCTGCCAAGTCGGAACTCGTGCCCTCGCAGGTGATTCAGTTCATCAGGGTGGAGCTCGACTCTCTCCGAGCCTGAGCCCAGCTCCCGGCGGACAGGGCTGAGGTCCTTTCCTCCTTTGCCCAATCATTTCTGGTTGGGCAATTGTGCCTTGCCTGGGACTTCCTGTGCCTTCTGGGTCTCAAGGCAGCCTGCCCCAGCATGGTCCATTGGGCCTGCTGGCATATGCGCCCCCTGCAGTGGGGGCTGACCCGCCAGTGCTCTCAGTGCTCAGGTCATCTAGACCAGCCAGTCTCTGTGACCCAGGAGATGTGGGACAGCCTACAGTGGTGGCTCATCCCATCTCATCTGCAAGAGGGAATCTCGTTTGTCCAAGCCGATGGTCATCTTGACGACCGACACCTCTCTGATGGGTTGTGGTGCCTATCTGGGGGAGCACAGAGCCCACGGACTCTGGTCCCCTCAAGAGTCCCGATGCCACATCAACCTGGTGGAGCTCCAAGGGGTCCGGCTAGCCCTGACCGCCATCGCTCCATTCATTCGGGGTTAAGTGGTCCAGGTCCAAACAGAAAACACTACTACCACGTACTAACTCAACAGACAGGGCAGGACGCACTCCTTGCCTCTGTGCAAGGAGGCTCTTGGCATGTGGTCTCTCATGCTCAGCCTGGAAGTGGATCTCCTAGCCATTCATGTGGCAGGAGCCTCGAACAGTCTGGCCGATGCCCTCAGCCGGAGAGGTGATGCATGTCACGAGTGGTCTCTCCTGCCAGAGATAGTACAAGACCTGTTCTCCCACTGGGGCACACACCTCAAGTGGACCTGTTCACTTCCAGGGAGAACAGCAAACTGAGGCTGTTTCATGCCTGCCCACCGCAGCAGGGCTCGCTGCAGGGGGATCCCTTCTCGAGGCCGTGAACCCCAGGCCTCTTTTACACCTTCCCTCCATTTCCCTTGATACACTAGGTGCTCCTCAAGGTGAGGAGGGACAAGGCGCAGGTGATCCTGGTAGCCCCAGCCTGGCAGCGCCAGTTCTGGTATCCAGATCTCCTGAGGTCCAGGCTCCTAAGGCAGCTTCCAGCCTGCCCGGACTTGCTGTCCATCAGCAAGCGGAAGGTATTCCATCCAGACCTTAATCCCTGCACCTGACTTCCTGGTTCCTGAGCGGGTGGAGTTCCAGGCTATGGGTCTTTCTGACGAGGTCCTCAATGTCGTTGAGGTGTCCCGTAAGAAGTCGACCAGAAAATGATTCTCCATTTGGTGTCAGGGCAAGGGGTTGGACTCCTTGTCCTGTTCGTTGGATAGCATTCTGGACTGCCTGTGGTCCCTTTCCCAGTAAGGGCTTCGGTCGACGACCCTCAAGGTGCACTGGCAGCCATCTCTGCTTACCGGGTGCGGGCCTGCAAGCAGTTGGTGGCACAGGAGAAAGTGGTCTGGTGCTTTTTCAAGAGCCTAGATCACATATCCCCTCCGGTGCGTGAGCTCATGGGCAAGCCATTCGAACCGATGCACAGGTGTGACATCTCTCACCTGTCATGGGAGACCGCCTTCTTGGTGGCTATCACGTCAGCCAGAAGGATTGGGAATCTCCCTACCTGGTCTTCCACAGGGACAAGGTTCTCCTGCGCCCCCACCCGAAATTTCTTCCGAAGGTGGTGTCGGAGTTTCACCTAAACCAGGTGTTTACTCTGCCGGTGTTCTACCCGAATCACACCTTGCAGGCCAAGTACAGGCTCCATCCTTTGGACCTAAGAAGATCGCTCACCTACTAAAAAATGCGTACGGTGGAAGTTTGGGGAGAGGTTCGCCAGTTGTTTTGTGTTCTACGCTGAAGCCATACCTGCAGACCTGCAGCCAAGTGGACGATTGGCAGGTGGATCACTTCCTGCATTGATCTCTGCTATAGATTGGCGGGTAGGGAGCCTCCTGTAGGGTTTAGGGCTCATTCCAACCGTCATACCGCTGTGTCGGTGGCTACTTATAGGGACGTCCTGATCCAGGAAATCTGCAGGGCTGTTACCTGGAAGTCAGCACACACCTTCATTTCCCATTACCACATCGACCTTGAGTCACGTCAGGATGCTGGTTTTGGGACCTCAGTTCTCCGGTCTCTGTTCCCTAAGTAGGGGGTGTGCACCTTGCCTCCCTCCCTCCTCCTGGAGAACTGCTGGGAGTCTGCCAGGCAGTGTGGATTGAACAACATATCCACGCCCTTAGAAATACAGGTTACTCACCTGTAACAGGAGTTCTAGGAGTGGTATATGTTGTTCATCCACATGGACCCACCAAGCCTCCCCAGCTTCGGCGCACAACCTGGCTTCTAGTGGGCTAGATCTGGCATCATGGGGTGGAGCTGAGGGTTTTATCACCCAGGTGGGTGGGAGGAGCCAGCTTGAAGACTTTCCAGCACATCTTAAAGCGGCAAGGTACCTGCCAGACAGTGTGGATGAACAATACATACCAGTCCTAGAACTCATGTTACAGGTGAGTAACTTGTATTTTTTAGTGTTCTCGACGAGTTTATGTCTTCTCCACCAGCCTCCTCTTCCAACCACTCCTCGAATTGTGCCTGCGGCAAACAGGTCCCTGAAAAGGACAGCCACTCTGCATGTGTTATCTGCCTAGGCCCCAGCCACAACTCCGAAGCCTGCCAGTTTTGCCAGAAATTCAATCAGGCCACTTGGAGAAGTTGTTAAAAACTTTGGAGAGCCATCTTTCGAAGCAGAAGTTGGTCACGATGGAGAAGGAGCTGCAAGCCAGGAGCTCTTCGACCCTGCCAGCACAGTCCTCTGGAGTCTCTTTGTCTCCTCACAAGTAGTCCAGGAAGCATAAGTATTGGTATAAACACCGGGACGAGTCAGCTTCCCGTTCATGGTCGCCCCACAAACCTTCAACCGTGACCAGGTTGTTTCTCCCCACCACCCCCCATGGGGGGGGGTCGGCTCCTCCAGCCCTGCCATCCCTCACTTCTTCCAGGCTCTTGGTGGCTGTGCTGCCCACCCCTTATTTTATTTATTGATTTAGTTTTTGTTAACCAAGTGAGTACACTAGCCAAACAGTGACCATTTTCAGGCACAACCTGAGAGAGTACTAAAAGAGTGGTAAGACAAGTACATTACATCAGTGCAGGAACATCATGTACAGTACAGTAGTTACAAGTATTGCTGAACAGTAAAAGTAAATACAAAATGGTAAACATAGCATACAATCAGATAGGACATTTTAGGATTATTTTTATTTTGGGTGGTGGCTCTTCAGGGCAGGGGACTTCATCTCCTGCTCACCAGCCCCTGATGCTAAAGCCCATATCTTCCACAGGCTCTCAGCCAGGTGGTTTGGCCTGGTGTTGCTCTCTCGGGCATTGGCTTTGAAATCGTCACCCCCCCTCCTCCCCAGCCATGGCACTACCTTCGTCAGTTTCCATCAGTGGGATCAATATCAATCCTGCTAGGCAACACCCACAGCATCTATCGGCATCTGTTCCTCACCGACGTCACCTCTGCCCTTAACTCGGGGGTCTCTATCCCCTCAGGTGTCAGCTTCCCCAGTTGGGCCAGCACTGGCAGTTCCTTCACCTGAGCACTCCAGGCCATCACCTGCTGTGCCATCGCCAGTGCTGCTGCTGCCCCAGCCTATGGACCTGACTCTGTCTTCACCCCTGCCACAACCAGTGCCTCAGCTGACACCTGCTGGCCCGTCGGTGGCTCCTCTGCCGTCGTACCCTTCCCCAGCACCTTCTTTTCCATTCTTGCCAATGTATAACATAACACCCCAGGTGGATAATAATGCCCTTTTTTCAGTGTGTTGGTTCTGCATGCAAAAGCATTCCCCTGCCCCTCAGGGCCTGCCCCTTGGCGTTCCCCCTTCATCCTTCCTAGAATCTAGATAGGACGGGTCCGAGCGAACCCTGTACGTTAGGGACTTCAGGGGATCAACCTGACTGTTCACAATCTAGAAGGGACAATCATCGACCCACGGCGTTGGTCCCTGATAGTGATATGACTGAGGATGACTCTGATTCTTCGGGGTCTTCCTCTTCTCCTGGTGAGTCTTCGGAGGGGGATGACGAGGTCAAAGAGGTGCCCAAGTCCCACCTGATGATCAATCCTTTATGGATGTCATACGCCACATCCAGTCCATCATGGGCTGGGAGCAGGAGGAGTAGGACCCGGAGAGACGCAGCTTGGCCATCTACCTCGGCAGAGGGATGCCCTCCCTGTGGTGGTGCCCCCTTTGACTCCTGCGAGGATGTCACTAAGGCACCTGGAACCACCCTTCCTGTGCCTAAAAAGGCTAACTGCCTTTACCATGCCTCGGCTGGCAAGCCTATTCTGGGGAGCCACCCTAAGGCAGATTCAGTGGTAATTAATGCGGTGCATGACCATACTAAGAAGCCCCAGCGCCTTAGTACTCTTTCCCCCGGACTGGGAGTCCAGGCAGCTGGATCACCTTGGCAAATGGGATTTTGCCTCTACTACTCTGGCTATTGAGGCCATAAATCATCTGGCCCATGTGGTCCAATACCAGAATGTTCTTTGGGACAAAGCCAGAGACCTGGTACAGTCTTTACCAGAGGATCCCACTAAGATGCAGCTCGCCCATCTCATGAAGTTGGGCTCAGACATTGGCAGTCATATCCTCTGGGCAGCTTATGATGCTGTAGATGCCTCCAGGCATGGGGCTGCTGCTGGAGCCCATCTCCGGTGCCATTTTTGATTCCGGGCATCCGGCTTTGCCTCGGACGTGCAGGCCAGCATTTTGGATGCCCCCTTCCGAGGATTGGTCTTTTTTGGGAGGGATGCCCAGGACATCATTTCTACCCTGCAGAAGTCAGGGCGGGCCCTCAAGTTGATCCATTTGCTATATTACACCCAGCCAAGAGCAGGCCAGCCTCAGTCCTTTCATAGGTACTCCCTCAAGCAATCTCGGTACCTGCCTGCCAAGGGTCAGCTCAAGTGTAGGACCACAGCGGCCCCTGCAGCTGCCGCCAGCAGAGCCCCCCCACCTGCACCTGCCCCTACCTCCTGACACCTTAGCAGCCCCATCCCCTCTCCTTCGGCCGAAAATCCAAGGGAGGCAGTCGGGGGTTGGTTCTCCCTCCACCTAGAGGGGTGGCAGTGGGTAACCACAGACAAATGAGTGCTCCAGATGATAGCACATGGTCACATTCTGGAGTTTCTAGATCGGCCACCTGAAAATCATCCTCTGCTCCCTCTCCCAACCCCCACACACCTGTCTCTGGTTTGGGAGGAAATTCTGGCTGTTCTTCAAAAAAAAAAATCACAGAGCTCATCCCTCAGACTTAGTGGGGAAGGCGGTTTTACTCCCACATCTTCCTCATCCCCAAAAAGACTAGGGATCTCCATCCCATTCTGGACCTGAGCCATCTGAATCTGTACATTGAGTACAAACGCTTCAGGATGGTCACCCACCAGGGGCTGTTACCCTTTCTGCACTAGGGGAACTGGACATTCAGGATGCTTACCTACATATCTAGATCTTTCCTGCCCATCATCGCTTCCTTTGCTTCTAATTTCAGGGGGCCCCATTTCCAATTCCAGGCCTTCCCTTTTGGCTCTTCGTCCCCCCAAATATTTACCAAATGCCTGGCAGTGGTGGCAGCCGCACTGCAGAGGCAGGGCTTTTATGTGTTCCCCTACCTGGACAACTGGCTGCTAGTAGCCCCCTCAAGGAACTGCTTAGTAACTTCAGACCCTGAAATATATCTTCCGTCTCTTCCAGGACCTGGGGATCACTAAAAATCTGCCGAAGTCCTACCTCTCCCCTTGCCAGCACCTTCAATACATAGGGGCGGTCAAGGATACCATCCATGGCAAGACTTTTCTGCCCAAGGACGGAGCAGAGTGACTGACTGAGCAGGCCCATCTGGTTTCCTCCAGCTGGCAGGTCCATGCCAGGGTTTTCCTACACCTTTTAGGCCACATGGCAGCGGCACTTGCCATAGTTTCCCTGGCCCACCTGCATATGTGGGTTCCTCAGTGGACCTTGAGGGTCAAGTGGAACCAAAGTACATATGACCTGGATTGGTCCTGGTCTCCAACCCAGTCTGGAGGGTTCTGTCATGGTGGCTGGATCCAGACAACCTCCTTCTGGGGGGCATCTCATTTCAGCTCTTGACCCCCCCGGCAGATTCTCACGACAGATGCATCTGGGCTGGGGTACTCATTTGGCCAATCACCAGACCCAGGGTACCTGGACGGACATAGAACTGGGTCTTCATATTAACATCCTGAAGATGCAGGTGGTTCTTATTCACCCTGTAGGCCTTTCAGACTCTTCTCCTCCTCTGTCTGCTGCTTATTTAAACATCTGATAACTGAGAAAGGCACACTGAGCCAAGGCTTGATTCCAGATGCGACCTGAGGGGAGGGGAGGGGAGGTGAGAGGGGAGAACATACAGTTTGCACAAAATGACAGTTACAGCAATATTCCATTAACAACAGATACAGCAGTACTGATCAATTCAGGTCTAGGCAAACAGACAATTATGGCAATATTTATAAATGAGAGATACAGCACTAGCAGCCCTTCAGATTAGTCTATTTTGGACATGTTTTACATCCCAGAATTAGCTCAAAACATCCAAAAATGTAGCCTCTGGAGTCATTGATGTCAAATAACATTTCCCTTGCTTAAGACTGATGTCCTTATTTCATTGTGTGGACATCGCATCTTAAAAGGTATTTTTTTTCCCAGTGGTGCCACTGTGCTAGTTGCCATGGCACTCTTTTTTTTTTTTCCCCCTCAAAATTCTGGCATGTACCCCCCCCCAAACTTCTGTTCATTTCGTGCATGCGCATGCACAAACCGTTTGGTGCCTTCAGTTAGTGTGAGGGTGGTCATTGTTTTCCAACAGAGGACAGCAGGTTAGAGTGAACCTGAGGGCAGGAGCGAGCATCCAAGTGAGTTGTGAATTCAGCAAGGGATGGGACGGAGTCAGACTCTGAGATGGGACTCTCGGGAGGGACTTCACTTTGAGTCAGATAGCAGCAGTTTAGTTTGAGCTGAGCAGCTCAGAGGAGGATCCAACCAGAAAAGAAGGTGGCCAGCTGCTGGGCCGCAAAGTCGAAACACCATACGTGTAACAGCGATGCATGTTGCCCGTGGCCTGGGCCTGGGTGTGGTCGTAGCAGGTGGACAGGCTTATGGTGGGAGTGTGAGGGAGCCAGAGGACTGGAGGGAGCAGCCTGCTTGTTTGCACCGTGCTCTGAGACTGTGGACCCGACCTTGTGGCGTTGAGTCGGAGAGGAGTGTTCTGCTTGCTGCTGCATCGTGCCTATTGAGGAGCAGAGGGCCGGAGGCATCGTCTGGAAGAGGGAGGTAGAAGAGCCGGTCCTGGGGCATGAAGCGAATCTGACACTGGGTTCCCTAAAGAAAGTTCAACTTGCACAGTGCAAGTTGCAGACTACAGCCTTGCAGGACTTTAGTGCAGAGAGTGGAGTGAGGGTTATCTGAAAAGGATAAATTTTTTTTTTTTATTAGACACACTTCTGCTCTGCTCTGTCTGTGTGACTGTCCACAGTCTGACTCTGAGAGTCTGTCTGAGATGCCCACCTGCCTCGCGCCTCCCTCTGTTTAGAGCCTGAGTCAGTGTGTGACAGACTAGTGTGAGTAATTATGTCCATGTGGGTTGCTGCCCCTGTGCTCGATGCTTAGGAAATGTATTATCTTGACTGGGAGTCTGGACCTTTTAGAGAGAGTCAAAACTTTACAGGACAGACGCACACCCCAAGTAGCTCATGAAATTATGATGTAAAAATGTGCCAGTACACATACAGTCAATTCGAAAGGGTGCCACTGCCAATTTTCAATGTGCAATTAAAGAGTGCCTGACAGTGCTGGGGTGGGGGGGGCGGAGACAGTGATTATAAGCACAGGTGGCTGGCAGCCACTTGGAGTAATAGGGACGGGGCTATACTGGCTCCAGGGACCTTTACATGGGCTGGGAGGGGAGTCTGGGACTAGGGAGTGGTCCACTGGACACCTGGAAGGGACCTTTCACTGGGCTGGGGGCAGGGAGTGGCGAGTCACTGGACTTGACACCAGGGACCTTTACCTGGGATGGAAGGGAGCAAAGGAGGGGGTCGAGTAGATATCAGGGACCTTTAATTTGGCTGTGGTGGCTAGGAATGGGGTAGCCATAAGACTAAAGGGACCTTTATAAAGTCTAGTGTTAGGGATGGTCAGGAGATGCTGGACACCAGAGACCTTTACTTAGGCTGTGGTAGGGAGGCTCAGAGCCTGGGGCCACTGGACGGACACCAGAGACTTTGCTTGAGCTGGGGATAAGGAGAGAGCCTCAGTCTGGACACCAGGAGGCCAGGACAGGACAGGACAGGACATTTATTAGGGTTGATGTTGGGGGGCAGGCCACTGGGCACAAGGGACCTTTGCCTATGCTGTGTATAGAAAAGGGGATTCACAGATACGATTGACATTTACTTGAGCTGGGGCTAGGAACGGGGCCAGTGGATTCCTGACACCTTTACCTGTCCTCGGGCTAGGGATTGTATCCACTGGACACCAGGGAGAGCAGTGGATGTGAGATGTGGCCTACCTGGATTTCAGTAAGGCATTCAATTTAAACCCAATACTACACAGGAGGGGCTGTGTAACAAACTAAGCATTATGTGTGTTGTAGAAAGTGGTAAGCTGGGTAACTAACTGGTTAAATGATATGAGGCAGAGGGTGGTCGTGGTGGTGGTAAATGGCAGGCACTCGGGGTACAGGAAAGTAAGTAGTGGTACTGTACCACAAGGATCGGTGACGGCTGGGATTGGTCATCATCAATGAGCTGGAGAGGAAGATGTGTTTCTTTGCAGATGATGCAAAAATGTGCAACAGGGTGGACACTCGGGTAGAACATACACACAGGAAATGTAAAAATGTAAGTGGTCATCAGGATGAGGGGCCAGGGCAAGAAATGATTATTTCTAAAAGAAGCAGCAGAGCCTAATTACAGCAAGTGGCAGGGTAGAACCTGAAAGGAAATACAAAGGTATAACACCCTTTAAAGCTGTGTACCATCTGTCAGTGCAGCTATATACATCATGCTTGCTTGATTGATCCCATCTCCCATTGTGGATAGTTTGTGAGTGGTCTGCTTTTAGTGGTGTGGTGCCCTGTTACTGTTTGCTTGCCCTGATCCCCGTCTGCCCTGACCAGTAGTGGCTTGATCAAGGTGATAGCAGGTACTGTGGTGGGTGCCTACTGATGACAAGTGCCAGTTTCACCATATACCCAGTGGGTCAGTGCACTGTCACAGATAGATAAATATCAGTAGGAGACTCCTGAATATACAAAGGCCACAAACAGGTGGCAGCTTCATGTGCCGAAAATAACAGCAGCAAATGTTGTACTTTATCTTGGTATTGTAGCTTGGGAACTGTCAATTTTTTTCTACTTTTATCTGATAATTGATTTATGCCTTTAAAATGAACCAAACCGTGCACCGCACTGTTAATCCTGATACAGTGAATGCCACTACTAGTAAAGATGTCTGCACATATTATAGGAGTTGTACAGCCCATTTCCAGCTATTATTACATTTTCGGAGGGGGCACTTGTTGCAGAAATGTATGTAGGTCACTAGCTGGATACTGCTGAGTTGTCTCTTGGGTGTGTGTGTGTGGGTGGGGGGTGCTTGCACACAACAGAGGAGGTACCAAGGGGTGCAGGCAGCTCATTTCTTCTGTGTTGCTGCTGACAGCTGCAACCTGCATGGGCAAACTCTTGTTCACCAGAATTACATTACTGATTACTGTACGTTTTCATTTCTTGACATTAAGAAATGTATTTATGTGAATGCAGCATGGATTACAGTGAGGTATTCAGAAGGCCAGTGAGTTGACTTCTAAAACTATAGGACTTGGGAGTATTTTGACTGCCAAAATTTGTCAACTGGAATTATTTTGACTTCTAAAAAATTGACAGCTGGAGTATTTTGACTCCAATAAAACTGAAATGACTTCCGAATTTCAACCCATGGAAGTATTTAACTTCCACCCAAAAAATATTACCTGAAGCCCTGTACAACAGTATTGATCATTGCAGGTCTTGAGACAATGTGATACGAAATTTACAGTAGTAAGTGCATTCATTGAGAGCATAGGGTAGTAAGTGCTTTGGAGGCAGTCAGGAGAGACTGTGGAGTGGAGATTGGTCACCTGGGACAGAGGCGGGGGGGGTGGTAGGAGGTGTAGTTGTTTGCAGATGAAGTAAGAGGAGTTCCTAATGGAGGGGGCTAGTTTGTTCCACAGACTGGGGAGCCGGTAGAAGGAAGCGGCTTTGCCAGATGAGGAGGATGGTCGAGGTATGCTAAAGGATCTTTCATTTCTGTGTCTCAGTTCATAAAGGGAGTCAGAGGCCAGGGAGAGGCTATCTGACAGGTAGGAGGGTAGCATGCTGAACCAGAATTTAGATACAAGTTGAGGAGAGTGGATATAATGTCTGTGGGACAGCAGGGTTAGTCCTAGAATGGAGTATAAATCGCAGTGATGAGTTTTGAGGGGAGAGTTGGTAGCGAGGTGGCACAAAGAGTTCAGGAGGGTGTCAAGCTTGGATAGGGCGGTTACAGGGGGAAGGGCAGTAGACCACATCTGCAAAATCAAAAATGGGTAGGATCATTTTAGTTGAAATTTGGCATCTGACAGGAAACGGAAGGGAGGCCCTGTGCCGATATAGCATACCGAGTTTGGGGTGTAGTTTAGAGACAGTTGCATCTATGTGAGTTGAGAAGAATAAGTGGTAGTCTAGCTAAACACCAAGGTATTGTATTTAGTGACCTGGTCTAGAGGGATACCATCCAAGGAAGTGATGGGGGAAGGGGAGAGGATCTGCTAAGTTTCCATGCTGTGCCAAATACCATAGACACTGTTTTGAAAGTGTTTAATTTTTATTGGTTTTGTCTGAACCAGTGCTGAATATTGTTGAAATCGTATTGGAGAGTAGCTTGAACTTCACGTATTGATGAACCTGAGGTAAAGAGGATAGTGTCATCTGCATACATGTGTATGCTGGATTTAGTGCAGGAGGAAGGAAGGTCATTTATGAAGAGGGAGAAGAGGATTGCACCAAGGACTGAACCTTGTGGTACACCTGCTGGGACGGTGAGGGGAGGGGTGAGACATCAGTGATTCTGACTGATTGCAACCTGTTGGAAAGGTAGGAACTGAACCACTGTGCAGCGATTGGAACTAGGCCTGCTGCTTCTAGTTCTGATAGGAGGAGAGGGTGGGATACAGAATCAAAGGGCTTGGCCAGGTCAACAAACACTGCGGTAGTTAGAAGGCCATGGTCAGAGGCAATGTGGATGTGATTTGTGACATGGAGGAGAGAGGAGATAGTGGAATGCTTACATTCTTACCCCGTGTCAGGAGGCGATGAGAGTCTGGTATTGGGCCATCCAGCATGGTCTGGAGCTCTTGGCCATTCATGTTCGAGGTGTTCAAAACATTTTGGTCGATAGTCTTAGCCACTCAAAGTCAAGGGCTCATGAGTGGGAGCTTTTAACCTCAGTGGTCGAAGATCTCTTCAACAGATGGGGCCATCCAGAGCTGGACCTCTTTGCGTCCCCACTCAATGCAAAACTGCCGCTTTTTCGCTCGCTCAGTCCTGGGCCTGAAGTTTTATATGGACGGGAAGTTCTCTGTATGTCTTTTCTCCCTTCCCGCTCCTGCAGAGTGTTCTGCTCACGCTCCAGCTGGAAGGAGCAGAGAGGATTCTCATAGCTCTCTTCTGGCCATGCCAGATTTGGTTCCTCTTGCTGCAACAGCTGTCGGTGGAGTCTCCAGTGTCTCTGCCCCTGTGTACCGCCTTGCTCTCCCAAGACCAGGGCACTCTGGTCCATCCAGACCTCAAGTCCCTGCATCCCCATGCAGGGCTCCTGTGGACCTAGCTATTGCCCGCTTTGTGGTATCTTCTAGGGTCTCAGATGTTCTGGAGGCTGCCATGAAACCCTTCATCAGGTCCACTTATGCTATGAAATGGAAGAGCTTCTCCATTTGGTCCGCTGCTCGCCATTTGGATCCTTTCACCTGCCTGGTGAATCAGGTGTTAGAGTACCTACTTTCCCTTTTGGATTCAGACCTGGGGGTACTTCTCCCACAAGGTGCACCTTTCTGCCATCTCTGTGTACCATGCACCTATTGAAGGTAAAGCTGTTGCCCAGCTTGAGGTGTTCCACACTTTTTTGTGCGGCATTTTGCATCTGAAACCTCCCATTCAGGACCCGGTCCTTCCATGAGACCTCAACTTTGTTGGAGAAACTCACTTTACCTCCCTTTGAACCGGCTGCAAGTTGTGAACTGTTCTTTCTGTCATGGAAAGTGTTCTTTTTAGTTGCTGGTACTTCTGCTCAAAGGATTTCTGAGCTACAGGTTCATGTGTGTAAGGGCCTTATTTAGTTTTTCGCAAAGACAGGGTGTCTTTGCATACTAATCCTAAGTTCTTACCTAAGGTGGTGTCTGAATTTACTTGAAATCAATCTGTCCACCTGCCAGATTTATTTTCCAGGATGTTTCGGTACTACACAAACTGCACAAAGTCTTTCAGAAAATCTGAACAGTTGTTCATTTTGTTCATCCCCAGGAGAGAGGACACTCCTGTTTCCAAACAGTGTTTGTCTAAGTGGTTGGCAAATTTTATTGTTTGTTGCTGACGGAAGTACAACAGACCTCTTCCAGGAGAGGTCAAAGGCCAATTCACCAGGGGTATGGCTGCCTCCACGGCTTGCTTCAGAAATGCGTCTGCAGCTGTGACCAGGAGTTCTGTCCACACTTTCACCAAACATCACAGTCTAGACATTGCCTCTTGGAACAGGGCCAATTTCTGCCTAGCAGTTCTTCAGGGCCTTCTCTTCTGAGCTCTTGGCTGCTGATCTATCCTCCTCCCGGTGGTGTTATCCTGGTGATACCCAGTGCTGCTTGGGACTCAGCCCTACTGGTGTGGCCTGCTGCAAGAGCCTTCCTGGAATAAGATAGTACAGTTACGCAAGAAGTTACCATAACAGTAGCTCTTTGAGAGATACTCTTGCAGCAGGCCCTGCTTTCCCTCCCTCCTTCCCCGTTGCTCTTTTTCTCTTGCATTACGTCTGCCTTTCTTTTGGCTCTCGGGAAACCTCAGTTCTCCTTCAGCTGCCCGTACAGGGTCTCCAGCGGGAGAAGTGAGATAGGTGTGGGGGACTGCTCACCTATATAGGCTAGGCTGATGTCAGCTGACTGATGGCGGTGGGCAGTCCTCCATGTTAGGTTGCTAGCTAGAAGTTTTCCATGTGGTCCTAGCGCCTTTATTTATTTATTGAAATGTTTCACCAGGAAGGCACGCTGAGCAACAAGTTGCTCATCTCCCGGTGCAACCTGGGGGGTAGGGAACAATGGGATAACCTGCTGCAAGAGCTTCTCTCGAAGATCTACTGTTACTGTAAGTTCTTACATAACTGTACTTTCCGAACAGTGACACTTCATGGTCTGTTGCCCATTTTGCACCAGGGGGATTGGATTTGTTCCCTCAATATGGAGGATGCTTACCTGTATATCAAGATTCATGCATCCCACCGACTGTTCCTGCGATTTCTGTTCCAGTGGGCACACTTTCAACTTGGGCCTTGCCCTTCGGTTGTCTTCAGCCCCTCTGGTGTTTACCAAATGCCTGGCAGTGGCAGCAGCTGCCCTCATGTAGGAGGGCCTTTATGTCTTCCCCTGCTTGGACAACTAGCTCCTCAAGACCCAATCCAGGGACCGCCTGCTGCAGACCCTGGAACATACCACCCGCCTATTGCAGGATCTGGGGATAACTGTGAAACTGCCCAAGTTGGTTCTGATTCCTTGCCAGTGCCCCCATTACATTGGGGAGGGTCTTGGACACAGCTTCGGCATGGTCTTCCTGCTCTAGAACAGGGCAGAGCACCTGACAGCCTAAGCCCATCTGTTATACAATAGCTGCTATGTTTCAGCCCGAACCTTCCTTCAGCTTCTGGGCTGATGGCCATGGCTATAGCCACAGTGACTCTTGTCGGACTGCACAGGAGGGTTCTCCAATATACACTCAGTGTCCACTGGGACCAGCATATAGATGACCTAGAACAGGACGTCCTGGTCTCTTCTTCAGTGAAAAAGGTTCTCCTTTGGTGGATGGAACCCAGCCACCTGTTAAGAGGTCCCTTCCCTCATTCCCTCCCCTCGGCAAATTCTCACCACAGATGCTTCGGGGATTGGGTCGGGGCCCTTGGTCCGCTCTGGAGTTCTCACTCCACATCAGTGTTCTGGAAATGAGGACAGTGCTCTGAGCACTGCAGGCCTTCCAGACTCAGCTGTCCCCAGACCTTCTGCTCATGTAGACAGACATTAGTGCAGTCCACAAACATGGGGTTCAAACAACATGAAGTCTTGCTATATTATGACAATTGCAGTTTGTCCCACCATTAGAACTGCTCTGGAGGTGAAAGAGTTAACTCCCATTCTAAGAATGGAACTTGGATCGCGAGCTCGGTTAGAGAAGCTCTGTCTGGGTTATTTCAAACCCAAACTGTCAGATTCTTTACTCCGCCTCACTGAACAGTCGCTCCGGAGATTTCTCCTACTGCTCGGTTCATTTCTCAGTTTAAACAGTGTTTTCTCGGTTCAAATCAACCGAGAATATTATTATTTTAACCGCAAAACCGATCGGTTCAAGCTCTGTCTGTGGTATCGTAAGTAATTACAGTTTATTTTTCTGTGTGGAACTTGTAAATGTTATTGGTTCGGTTTTGAACCAATCAGCTTGTTTTTAAAACTTGAAATTGAAGGTTTTAGAGTGCGGTTCCGGTTCTTATCGATTCTAAAAAACAGATTTCATTACGTTTTTCCAAGACCCATGTCAGCGATTGGAACCGATAGGTGTCTTGCCTGGCACTGCCGTTTAAAGGGCAAGTTTTGGTTAGGCTGGCATTATGTCTGAGAAACCCAAAAGAAAACCGGGCCCACTGGGTTTCAACACTGTGATGTCTGTGGGAAGTCTTGCCAAGGCTGACCCACACACCCATGTGTATATTGTCTGGGGTTTGACCACCTCAATTCAGACTGCCAGATTTGTAAAAATTTCCTGCAGCCACCCTGGATAAGAGAGTTGGCAGGCTCAGGGGCAGAGGCAAAAGTCCGCTGACCGGATGGCCAGCCCGGTTTGGTGCCAACAGGCAGCGAGAGTACCCTCTGACCAGGGCAAGACTTCCTGGGGCAAGCGTAAAGCTGGCTTGGAGGGCCAGTTCAGTAAAGAAAGCAAGAAAATCAGCAGGTGTGGAGCCCAAATTCCTTCTCCAACTGCTGCAGAGATAGCAAGAGCTATTCAGATTGTCCAGTCACTTTCTCCGGTTCCGTCCGAACCGCCACTGTCTGTAAAAGGTCGGTTCGATCGGTTCCACGGTTCAGGAATATGATGTTGAAGAGTTTTATGAATCAGAGGAGGGAGGATGATTATGAACAGTATGAATGTGACTTGGAGGGTCTGGGTGTGCCCATTGAACGGACATCTCCCCAGACAGACCTTTTGAATCTCCCTTCGCTTTCTGAGTCCCCTCTCACTTTATGTTTTACAAAAAGTTGTTGAAACCTCCAGCTCCCATTGGAGGAAGCTGTGGATGAGCAAGAGGAACCTGATTTTGTAGAAATGATGGATATTCCAGAGTCTAGGAGGTTGTCTATTCCCTTGCATAAATCATTTAGGAAACAAACAATAAAAATTTTAAAAACTCCTAATTCTGTGCCTCCTGTGGACAAAAAGATGGACAGGAGGTACACTCTGTCAGGTCCTGATACAGAATTCCTTTCACAGCAATGCAGTCACGTTGGCGTGGTTCAGGCTGCAGCCTGTGATAAAGCTAATATTCCCTTGGCTTCACATCCTCCTGACAAGGATTCCAGGAAGATTGATGCCATGGCTAAAAAACAATACATGGCAGTGTCCTTGGGACTCAGGCAAGCAAATTACATGGCTTATGTAGCAAGGTATCAAAAATCTAGATGGGACACTATCATGGCTTTGGTCAAACAGGCCTCTGGCCAGCTTGCTAATGAGCTGGAACAGGTGGCTGCTGATGGCATTGAGGCATCTAAGGTGCAGTTTCATGCTGCTGTGGATTTTAATGATGTATCCTCTAGAGTCATGGCTACGTCTGTAGCTTTTCGTAGGTTGGCCTGGCTCAGGTGTACTAGCTTGTCACAGGATACCCAGACTAAGGCTATGGATTTTCCTGTGGTTGGAAATTCTCTGGGAGCAGACAGAGAATTATATGAGAAATGGATGAATATAGGACTACCTGTAAGAGTGCTCAGGCTAAGGAGCGCAAGTCACTCCTCAGAGGCAGACCCCCAGGGGTAGGGGTAGGCCTTTCACAGGCCTTTTACTAAACCCAGGCCTCCTCTGCTTATGCTCAGAGGGGTTCTTCAGAGGAGGCAGGCGGGTGGGCAGGCCTGCTCCCACCCCTCAGCCTAAAGCACCTGCCAAACAGACACCCTGATGGGGTGCCCAGGGCCGATTCTCATTTACCTGTAGGGGCAGGTTGGCTACTTCGTTCAGAACTGGGTGTCTCTAACTTCAGACAAGTGGGTCCTGGAAGTAGTAAGCCAGGGTCTGGTTCTCAGCTTCAAAAAGTTCCCAAAGATGAGAATCAGATCTTCCCACCTGCAAACTCTTTAGAGACCTTTACTTTAGAAACAGAAGTCTCAACCTCCTGGCTCTCAGAGTTGTAGAAAGGTTTCTCCCTACACCAGGGCAAGGGTCTGTACTCCAGATATTCCTTACCCCAAAAGACAGGAGAATGGCGGCCCATTTTAGACCTGAGATATCTGAACAAACACCTTTTGAAACCAAAGTTCAGAATGGTAACTCTGGCAATGATTTACCCTCTCTAAGGCCAGGGACTGGCTAGCCTCCCTGGACCTCAAGGATGCCTATTTTCACGTCCTAATCAGAGCTCCCACGAAAGTACCTCAGATTGAACTGCCCTCAGGTCACTACCAGTTCAGAGCAATGCCCTTGGCCTCACCTCTGCCCCAAGGGTATTCACAAAATGTCTGGCAGTAGCAGTTGCTTATTTAAGAAGGCAAAGGATTGCTGTCTTTCCCTATCTGAACGACTGGCTCATTGTAGGCCAGTCCCCAGAACAGGTAAAATTCACCTGCAAGTTACCCAGCAGCTGCTCACCTCCCTGGGTTTCTTGCTCAATCTTCCAAAGTCAGTTCTGGAACCAGTTCAGGTGCTCACCTTCATAGGTGCAGGATTGGACACAAAGCACGCCAGAGCCTTCCTACCCTTAGAGAGGGTAAGGAACTTGGTGGCTCTGGCCTCCTCCTTCACTCTGCAGGTCTCTCGACCAGCAAGACACTTTTTGCAGCTCCTGGGGCACATGGCTGCATCCACAGCTGTAGTGCAAGGAGCAAGATTTCAGATGAGGGACATTCAGTTTCACTTGAGAGCCTTTTGGTCTCAGAAGAGACCCCTTTCCAAGTTGGTCCCAGTGACCCGAACCCTGATCCAGGCCCTCCAGTGGTGGCAGGATCAGAGCAATTTAAGACTGGGGTCCCTTCATTCCTCTGTCTCACTCCTTGACCCTCACTACGGATGCTTCCCTCCTGGGGTGAGGAGCCCACATGGGCGACCTCTCTACTCAGGGAGTGTGGTCCCCTCAGGAATCTCTGCTCCACATCAATTTGCTGGAACTCAGAGCTGTCTTTTTAGCACTTCAAGTGTTTTCTGCGTCTGTTCAGAACAAAGTGGTACAAGTCAGAACAGACACCACAACAATGTGGTACATCAACAAGCAGGGGGGCATTCGGTCTTCGGCCTTGTGCACCGAGGCAATGACGTTGTGGTCTCTGGCCTATTCCCTGAACACTTCCCTCATAGCAGTTCACCTTCCAGGAAAGGACAATGTCCTAGCAGATGCTCTCAGCAGGATTTCCCAGGGCCATCACGAATGGTCTCTGGATCCTCAAATACTGGGGATAGTTTTTTGCCAGATGGGGCACCCCTCAGATAGATCTTTTTGCAGCCCCAGACAATCACCAACTTCCACTGTTCTGTTGCAGGCCCCCAGTGTTGGGCTCAGTCCCCCTGGATGCCTTTCTCCTAGATTGGGAAGGGAAGTTTCTTTATGCCTTTCCCCCCTTCCCTCTCCTATTCAAGGTGCTAGTCAAAATCAGATCCCAGCCTTGCAGGGTGATTCTGATTACCCCAGATTGGGCCAGGCAGCCCTGGTACCCACTTCTTCTGTCCCTAGCAGTCCATCTTCCCCTGTGTCTCCCCAGGAATCACAACCTGTTAACCTGTGCCCAGGGGAGAGTTTGGTATCCGAACCTCAAATCCCTCAACCTCAAGGCCTGGCTCTTGAGGAGTTAGAATTTGCTGACCTACACCTTTCTCAGGGTGTTCTTGAAATCCTAAAGGCTTCTAGGAAGCCTTCCACTAGAAGCTACTTATAATTCTAAGTGGAAAAGGTTTTCCATTTGGTGTTCTGGAAACATATTTCCCGGAATCTGCTGAGTTGCCCATTGTTTTGGACTATATGGTCCATCTTAATTCTTTGGGTCTGAGACCAGCTACCCTGAAAGTACATTTGGCAGCTGTCTCTGCTTTTGTGTCAGCAGGAAAGCCCTCCCTCTCTTTCCGCTCACCCTGTATTTTCCAAGTTTTTAAAGGATTACTTCATACTAATCCACCTTTGGGATCCGGCCCTGCCTGATCTTGATGTTTGCATTGCTCAGTTAATGCAACCCTCTTTTGAACCTCTGTCTTCTGCAGAGCTTAAGTACTTAACTTGGAAAACTGTTTTCCTAGTGGCTATCACTTCTGCCAGGTGCATAAGTGAGTTGCAAACCTTGTCAGTAAAACTGACTTTATTTCTTTCCACAGGGATAAGGTAGTCCTCAGGACTAACAGGAAGTTTTGCCCAAGGTGGTTTCAGATTTCCATCTTAATCAATCTATCTCCCTTCCAGTGTTTTTCACTGAACATTCCTCCTCTGGTGAGGAGGAGTTGCACAGTTTAGATGTTAAGAGGGCTTAAGTTACTATATAGAGACGTACCAAGGGTCACAGGTTCGAATCCCTCCAACTTTTTCTCACTTATGGTGAGGTCGGAAAAGGGAGACCTGCCACTAAGAGATCAATTGCCAGGTGGATTGTCTCTTGTATCCAATTTTGTTATCAGAAACTGGGGAAAGTTCCCCCCTCTGGCCTGAGGGCTCATTCTACCAGAGGTACAGCCACGTCTCTAGCTGCTGCCAGAGACATCCCCATCTTAAAGATATGTCAAGCAGCTACCTGGAAAACTGTACACACTTTCACCAAGCATTACTCCCTGGATGTCCAGGCCAGGAAAGATGCTCGGTTTGGCACAGCTGTGCTTCTGAGCCTATTCTCTAAGTAGGTTCTGTCCCTCCTCCATGGAGGTACTGCTGTGTAGTCTGCAATTGTCATAATATAGCAAGACTTCATGTTGTTTGAAGAAAAAATTACTCACCTTAGTAATGTTGTTTCTTCTAATGGAGTCTTGCTATATTATGACCTCCCCCCAGCCTGCCCCTCTCAGAACTTCTGCTTGGGTATGGGGTGGGCAGCCTAGTGTGGGCGATAGTTATGCCCATTATATGTTTTCCACCCTTCTTGGGGTTTTGGGTGTGGTGTTTTTATTTTATCTTACATTATTGCTTATATTATGTTATTACTTCTGGTCCCCTGACTTGAGTCTTTGTGTTGGGACCAGGAATATGTGTTAATAGTCAGGTAGCCAGTTGGCTAGTGTAGGTTACAGCTTCCACACAGACCTTAGTGAGTTTTGCTCGTAAAGATCTGACAGTTTGGGTTTGAAATAACCCAGACAGAGCTTCTCTAACCGAGCTCGTGCTCCAAGTTCCATTCTTAGAATGGGAGTTAACTCTTTCACCTCCGGAGCAGTTCTAATGGTGGGACAAACTGCAATTGTCATAATATAGCAAGACTCCATTAGAAGAAACAACATTACTAAGGTGAGTAATTTTTTTCATACAGTACTCCTACCTTTTCTTTTGGGAGGCCATGACAGTCTGGTGCTGGATTCTGGAACACGGTCTAGAACTGTTGGCCATCCATGTTCGAGTGCCTGAAACATCCTGGCAGACAGCCTAAGCTGATCACAGTCACAGGCACATGAATGTGAGCTGCTGACCTCAGTTGTATAAGAACTGTTCGACATGTGGGGTTGTCCAGAGTTGGACCTTTTTGTGTCCCCCTCTCAATGCAAAACTGCCATATTTTGCTCGCTCGATCCTGGTCCTGGAGTTTTCTGACGAGATGCGTTTTCCCTCTGTTAGAAAGGGAGGTTCTAGGGACATGGATATGGTGTACTTATCCACATGTTCTGGCAGTGTCCTTTCCCCTTTAAATCCTGCCGGAAATCTTCAAGCTGGCTCCTCCCACCCTCCCAGGTGGTAACTCCCCTAGCACTGCCCCATGATGCCAGTTCTTGCTTTCTGCTGGAAGAAGGTTCCCTCCTTATTGCTCTGGCGTATACTGAGGCCGTTTGCTATTTTTCTTCATATGAATCAAACATTTGTCTTCTTGCTTCGATTCCTTCTCACCGCTGTTATGGGCAACGCTAAGTCTGCTACGGAGTTCCGGAAATGCGATTGTGGGCAACTTATGTCACAATCGGATCCACACACCTCCTACGTCTACTGCCTGGGCCATGAGTATGATGTTCAGGCCTGCATTCATTGCCATTCATTTCTTTCGGCAACTCTAGAAGGTCGCCAAGCCCTCTTACTCCTTGGCCATCTGGATGACAGGGATCCGCCCATTCGTTTGAAGGACACTCATCGGTTGGTCTGCGCAGCTGTGGGGTGTATCGAGCAACTTGTTGCTTTTGAGGAGGCGCAGTGCAGATCTTCTCGGTTTCTGCCTTTTTGCCACTCTCTTTTGGAGTGCTTCTTTTACAGGTGCATTCAAGGATTTGGTCCAGTCTTTACCCACTTTGGGGCAAGGTCCTAATGGCACTAAGTCCAAGAAACTAAAAAAGGACAAGGAGGAAGAGACCAAGAAGTGGTCTCACCAACGTTCATGGGATCAGGAGCGCTCTCAGGCCTCTGACTCCCACGCTTCGCTGGAATGTTCAGCCTCAGCAGCCGGCTCCATGGTCTTCCTGTCAGGCCAGTTGGGTGAGACTCAGATCGACATTCCAGACGAGATTTTTCTCGACCCAGTCAACACTTTTGTCTACCGAGGAAGTTCATGCCTCCTTGTCCAGGACTCTGGTCCTGACCTTCTCAGGGGGGGGATGGGACAGTCTGTTGTTTCGCCACTCCCCGCCTTGGAGCTCCAAGACCTGGAGAGGGCCTGTTCTCACCGGCCCCCACTGAGACCTGCCTGCAGTCCCAGTCGAGGTCCTGCTCTAGAAGCCCTGACTCGGGTAGCTTTTGTTCATGATGCTCGTGCTCCAGGTGCTCGGGCAAGCGCTGTCACCACTACTCTTCATCCTTCTCGGGCAAGGAGAGGCACCGGCACAAGATATGTCGGTGCTACACGGATCGTATGTGGCAACAGCTCTGGCTGACTGGGCTTAAGCCAATTCTGGCTTCCCCGACGCTTCCTTGGGTGCAGGGCTGCAGTAATGGGGGGGAAAGTGGGGATGTTGTCCTGGGCCCCGAGCTCAGGAGGGGCCCACCTGAGGAGCTGGCATTACCCCTGGCATTATCTGGTTTGGGAAACAGGGGCCCATTTCAAGTGACTTGTCCGGGGCCCCAAAATTCATTGCTGCAGCCCTGCTTGGGTGCCACTACCAGAACCGCAGCAGACTTTTCCCCAGCAGGAGCCGGTTTGTACAGTCCCAGCTCGGCCCACGCCAGCCTCTCCACTGATCCTGGTGGATCTGCCACCCAAACAGCCAATGACCAGTGCCTGATGAAGGACACTTAGCCGGAAAGGGGTTTGCCCCATCAGCTGTCGGTCACCATCACCCCAGACCAACCTCGGCAAGTAAGTGCGGACTCAGGCGGGCGAATGTTTCATGATTCCTCAGTATCTAAGGGGTCCTCCCTCCACTCCCAACCATTAGACGTGGAGTTAGTGAGGAACTTATCTACAGATCAGGGCCCAACTTCCTTTATGGGCTTGCTCCATTTGGTCTCTGAGTCAATGGGACTAATACTGGAGCCCATCCAAAAGCGGGAACAGTACCCGCTTACTGAGATCCTTGACCAGAGGCATACCCCCATGGAGGCCTTCCCAGTCCAGGATGCAATTCTCAGTCCTGCCTTGAAGCTGTGGCAGCACCCAGCATCTTGTCCTGTGCCAATGGCCAGGATGGCCTGCAAGTACATGGTCCTTACCGGATCCTTGTCGGGACTCAAGGAGCATCTCTCAGCTGAGGGGCTTGTTGCAGACTATGTTTTCAGATACATCAGTGTTGGGGATGTGGACCCCCCCCCAACAAAGAGTCCAAGAAGTTGGACTATATGGTGAAACAATTGTATACTGCTTCTTTGCTCGGCCTTTGGCAGGCAAGCTCGGCCCTTCTGAAGGCCACCTTCTGGCATGCCCTTCTGGGGTCCCTGGATGAGATGCTCCCCCATCTTCCTGCTAACCTGCAGACCACCTTTAAGCAGGTGTGGGATCAGGGATGTGCTGTTGTGAAACAAAAGTTCCAGACGGCAATGGAAATCGGTGACTCTTGTGCCCTGTTCGGGTCATGGCATTTGTCATGCGTCACAGAGTTTGGCTGTGCATCTCCACCTTCACAGCGGATACGGAGCACAAGTTGGCAGATGTGCTGTTCTTTGGGATCAACTTGTTTGGGTCCAGGGTGGAAGGGGCACCTCACCAGGATTAAAAAGTGCAGTGCCACCTTGGACTCATGACTTCTGCCCAGAAGGACTCTAAGGGCTCCAAGCAGTCTAAAAAGAAGTCCTTTTGGCCCACCTCTGCCACTGCAGCCAAACCTACCTAGCTCCAGGCTGGACAGCAGCAGGCATGGCTTCCTCAGCCCAAGTCTGTAGCCTCGATCATCTGGAAGCCTAGAGGACATGATCCTGGTGGTCCCTCAGATGAGCACTACTCTGCTTCCAAGCCTGCCCAGTGACGGGATAGGGGGTGCCCTCCCCTCTCCCATCCTGAACCCCCTGGGTCCTCCCATGGGGGTCCAGCTCCACCACTTCTTTTCCACCTGGTCCGCTGTTACCACGGACAGGTGGGTTCTCAAGGTGGTTGGCCAGGGTCTGCCTCTGGAATTCGAGGCTTACCCCCCAGCCAGCCTGTGCCCCATGGGAGGACATGGTGTCTGTCGACATTCAGTCAGCCCTTCGGAACAGCATTGCCCAGCTCCTGAGCAGGGAGGTCGTGGCTTCCATCCCAGACCCCCCTCCTCAGACAGGGTTCATTTTCAGATACATTCTGGTACCAAAACGGATGGGGGGTGGCTGGCGCCCCATTCTACAGCTGCACAACCTGAACAAATTCGTCAGGTCCTGCATCTTCAGGATGGTAATTTTGTCCCAGATCATACCATCTCTGGAGTGAAACATGTGGATCTAACATCAAGGGTGACGCTCTTGCAGCAGGTAATACCAAATACCATTAGGACTAATGCCATCAGGTGTTAGGACCCCATGGAAAACTTGTAGCTAGCAGTCTGAGGTGAGAGACCACCCCCGATGTCAGCTCCGTCTGACGTCAGGCGTGGTATAAAGGGGGCGGTCCCCCGGCGCCATCTAAGTTCTTTTCCTACCGTCGACCCGCATAGTTCAGCTTCACAGACACCTTCTTCAGCAGTCGACAGCTTAAAGAAAAATTTTTTTTTCCCCTCAGTCATTCGTTAGTGCGCCTTGTGTATGTCATCGCCTCCTCCACCATGGCACAAAGCTAAGTGTGTGTGCGGCAAGCAGATCCCAGCCAAAGATGGCCACACGGCCTGCCTCATCTGCTTAGGCCCAGACCACCGGCCCGACGCCTGCACCCACTGCCAACAGTTCAATCAAAACAATTGTGCCAAGAGAGCCAACACATTCAAAACTTTCCTTCTAGAGAAGCAACTAGCAGCAATGCAGCGTGGCTCAGTGGCTAACTCTTCTCCAGCCAGGGATTCCCCACCAAAAGATAAGTCCTCAGGTGGGAAACATTACCACAAGGATAAATATCGAGCCAGGTCCAAGTCCCACCCGAAGTCACCAGATAAGCAGGCCGCTTCATCCTCTACCTCTGGCCAGAGGTTGGTGCCAGCGACCAACACTCCCGCTTGAGTAAGTCTGCTCCTGCCTCTTCTCAGAGCAAGCACCAGGAGTTGGCCTCTTCGGGACACCAGTCTTCCCTGGCTCATCGACCTCATAAATCTTCCTCAAGGTCAACCCAGGAGGGCCAGTCCAAGTCTTCAAAGGACAGACCTAGTTCATTCAAAAAAAGGAAGCCTTTGTACAAACACCCAGGTAGGCAAGAGGTTGTCTGGGCTCGGACGCCTCCCCTTCCTCTGGTTAAGGTTCATCCTCCAGTTGAACAGCGAAAGCCTAGCTGGTCACTTTCTCCGTCTTCCAACTCCCCGACGCCTGATAAGGGGTGGTCGTTGACAGACGACCAGACGCCCGTACCTCCTTCTGGGGGTCGGTTGCCAATCAGACCAACTCTGGACGCCAGCTCCTGGGAGATGGCGACACTGGATGTCAGCACCCTGACGACAGGGTCCCAGACCTGATGCCAGTTCTTCAAGATAACCAGATGCCCTCTCTGGCGGGACCAACGCCCACCCCGAAGAACCCGACGCCTGGTTCAGTGGTCATCCCAGTGGCGGACATAGGCTCCTTATTGATACCACCCCAAATCCACCACCCATGGGACCTCCCCCCCCCAACTCCTGCAGGGGGTGAGAGCTCATGCCCAGATTCTAAGGGCAAAAAGAGGAGGCGTCAGTAGTCCCCCTTGCCTTCTTCTCCTCCATCATCCTCCTCAGATGAGGGAAACGCAGAATCTGAGCCTGATTCAGAAGGGGATTTCCTTCCTCCCTCTCCAGGACTTAAGGATTCCCCACGGTCCCCTCCGGATGAGCCATCATTTTTAGATATAATGAGGCAAATCCAGACCATTAATGAATGGGACACAGATTACCTGGACCCAGAGCGCAAGCACCTGGCCAAGTTCCTGGGCGAGAAAGAACCCAAGCCTTTGGAGATACCTCCTTTTATCGAGCCTTTCCAGGATGTCACTCGCCTGACTTGGCGTACCCCTTCCTCAGTACCTGCAGTTCCTTGGAAGGCCAACAGACTTTATAAGCCACCCGATCTGAACCCGTTTTGGCAGAATAGCCAAAGGTGAATTCTCTGGTTCTGACTGCAGCCCACGGCAGGGGCTCCCAGCCCAAGCACTTGAGCTTCCAACCCCCGGACTCGGTCTCCAAAAATTGGACAGCTGGTGCCGGAAGGTTTTCTCTTCTGCCATGGCTGCCATCAGATCCCTCAACTCCATGGCACACATGATTACATACCAACAATCCTTATGCAGAAGACCATGGACCTAGTCAAGTCCATGCTGGACTCAGACTCCAAAGAGGAGGTGCTTGCCTGCGCCCAGTCAGGTCTGGACGTTGATAAACATGTCCTCCATTGTTTGTATGATGCAGTGGACATAGCCTCCAGGGCTGCTGCCTCGGGGGTTTGTCTGAGATAGCAACCATGGCTCAGGTTGATGGGATTCCAACTGGATCTGCAAGAGTCCATTTTGGATTCCCCGTTCCAAGGCTTAGTTCTATTTGGCCCAGAGGTTAAAACTATGGTCAAACAGCTACAGGAATCTGGTAAAGCGGTGGCCAACATACACCGCGTGTACAAATCACACCCTCAAGAACCCCGTCACGGTCCCTTTCGAAAAGGACAGGGATGGAGCAAACCTTCCCAAGGGAAAGGATTCAAGAGGTGGGGTCACCCTGCCCCCCCAAGGTTCCCAGGACCCTAAGCAGCCCAAAACTCCAAGGGCCCAAGGACCCTCCACCCCCTCCTCCTGACTCTTCCTGCTCCCCTCTTCTCTTCAGGGACCTGCAGGATGAGAAGGTAGGAGGTAGGTTTGCCCTCTACCCACTCAAATAGTCCAGAATCACCTCAGACCAATGGGTACTGGACACCATTCGAAACGAGTATGCCATAGAATTCCTTTCTATTCCACCGGACAACCCCTCCCCTCCGGTCAGTTGTCAGTGGTCAGTTGTCCACCGGCGCACGATCTGCTCCTGGCTGTGGAGATCCAGCAGCTCTTGGGGGAAAAAAAGGCCATCCAGCTGGTTCCCCAAGCCCAGAAGGGCAAAGGTTACTACTCCAGTTTCTTTTTGGTCCCAAAAAAACCCAGAGACCTTCACCCCATTTTGGACCTTTGCCAACTCAATCTCTCGGTCAAGTACCAGAGGTTTTGGATGGTTACTCTGGCAGGCCTATTCCCCTTGCTTCATCAAGGGGACTGGTTGTGCTCCCTCAATATGCAGGATGCGTACATGCATATCAAGGTCCTGAAATCTCACAGAAGGCTTCTTCGCTTCAGCTTTCAGGACCAGCACTACCAGTTCAGGGTACTCCCGTTCGGCCTTTCATCAGCTCCCAGGGTATTCACCAAGTGTCTCGTGGTGGTACCAGCAGCACTCTGACAGACAAGCCTCTTTGTTTACCCCAACCTGGACAATTGGCTTCTCTCTGCACCATCGGAAGACAGCTCTAAATCGCTCTTGAAGAGACACAGAGCCTGTTTTGTTCCCTGGGAATCACAGTGAACTGGCCAAAGTTACACCCATGGCCATCGCAAAGGCTGCAGTTCATAGGGGCAGTTTTGGACACCGAACAGGGAGAGCTTTTCTGCCCTTTGACAGAGCAGAACGCCTTTGGGCTCTGGCAAGCAGGGTCCAATGAGCACCCTCTATCTCCGCCCGGGTCATCCTTCAGCTATTGGGCCACATGGCGGCTGCCATAGCCACAATACCCCTCACCAGACTGCACATGAGGGTCCTTCAGTGGCACCTCAAGGTCCAGTGTCTCTCAGGTGGTCCATCATTCTCTCGACTGGTGGCTGTGCCACGAGAATCTAGAGGGAGGAGTCTCCTTCCAGAGGCCAACTCTGCCTCAAGTTCTAACCACAGACTCCTCTCTGACCGGTTGGGGGCTCACTTAGGGGATCACAGGACCCGGGGATCTTGGTCTCCCACAGAAAGCTCTCTACATATAAATGTTCTGGAAATGAGAGCAGTTCTGAATGCTCTTCTTGCATTTGTGTGACAAGCAGGCCTATGATAGATGGAGGCAATACACTGGGTTTTAAGTTCACAGAAGAAAATGCAATTTTATTGCTCCAAATTAAGTTATTGCTCCAGAAAAACATAAACAGTCAGTTCAACTTCTCCAGCCTGGTCAGAAAACATAATGGTTAACACAAAACAGTTTCTTTCAGGCTGACTTGGCAAAAGGAGGCTTTGAACCACTTATGTGGGCCAGCAGTTCTGAATGTACAGTCTCAAACAAAACAAACAGTTTGTGGGCCAGCAGTTTTTGAATGCACAGTCTCAAACAAAACACAAATAGTTTTCCCTTTAGCCTTATTTGCAGGCTGTTATTAGCAGTACATTCCACTCACTGTTCTTGGCCCCAGCTGGCTAGGTTGATTCTTTACCTCAGGATTCTCTGCTCTAGAAATGGTCTGTTTCTCAGTAGCAGGTTTCAGCTTTTCCCCCAAATGCTCTCTCCAGCAATTAATCCCTCTCCTTGGCTTTCTGCTCTGGTTCCTTTCTTACATTCCACCCTCCATCTTGCAGGGTTCCCTGCCTAGGAGTATCTCCTCTGTGCAGCAGTTTCCAACTTCCAACTGTCTCCTTGCTGGATTCTCTCTGCCTTTCAGCAATCCCTCTAATCAGCAACACCTGGGGAGGCACCACCCCCTTGCCTGTTCATGTTGCATTCCCTGCATTTTCTCAACCTCAGCCAAGATGTTAACCCCTTGTTTCCCAGTGTAGTGTTTACATTGTCACATACCTCCCCCATTGTGCAAAGGCAAAGTCGGTCGGCTCCTGATCATTCCCCTCCCGGGACAGGAAGTCTGCATTTCCATTCTGGGTCCTGGCCCAGTGGTGCACCATAAAGGAATATGGCTGGAGGGCCATGTACCACCTGGTGATGTGGGGGTTGTCATCCTTCATCACCTGTAGCCACCTCAGAAGGGCATGATCTGTGACCAGGATAAACTGCCAGCCATGCAGATAGTAGTGAAGGGCGTCCACAGCCCACTTGACTGCAAGACACTCTTTCTCTATCACTGCATAGTTTTTCTCCCGGGGAAAGAGTTTCTGACTGAGGTAGAGGATAGGATGTTCCTCCTTCTCAAACTCCTGGGAGAGCACGGCTCCTAGACCGACTTCAGAGGCATCCATCTGCAGGATAAAGGTCCTGTTGAAATCAGGACTGCGTAACACTGGCTCTCTGCACAGTGTCGCTTTGAGTTGTATGAAGGCCTGGTCACACTCCTCTGACCATTGGACCTTACTGGGGGCAGATTTCCGGGTGAGGTCTGTAAGGGGGCTGGTAAGGGTGGAGAAGTGTGGTATGAACCTGTGGTAATACCCTGCCAATCCTAAGAAGGCCCTCACCTGGGTGTTTGTGGTGGGTATCGGGCACTCTGCTACAGCTTGGACCTTATTGACCAAGGGTCTCACCTGTCCATTGCCTATACAGTACCCTAAGTACTTCATTTCCACTTTGGCCAAAGCACACTTCGCTGGATTGGTGGTCAGCCCTGCTTCTTGTAAGGATTGTAGTACCGCTGCCACGTTTGATACATGGGACTCCCAGTCAGCGCTGTGGATCACCACGTCATCTAGGTAAGCAGCTACATAGTGGGCATGGGGTCGTAGCAAGTGATTCATGAGCCTTTGAAAGGTGGCAGGTGCCCCATGTATGCCGAAAGACATGGTACAGAACTGGTGTAGCCCAAAGGGGCTAGCAAATGCTGTCTTTTCCTGAGACTCTGGGGTAAGAGGGATTTGCCAGTACCCTTTCGTTAGGTCCAAAGTCATGATGTACTTTGCTTCCCCTAGTCTATCCAACAGTTTGTCTACTCGGGCTATGGGGTAGGCATCAAACTTCGAGATGGCATTCACCCTGTGAAAATCAATACAGAAGCGGGTAGCTCCACCTTCTTTTGGTACTAACACTATGGGGCTACACCAATCACTGCTGGATTCCTCAATTTCTCCCAACTCTAGCATGTCCTGTAACTGCTTCTTAACTGTGTCTCTTACGGCTTCTGGCAAGTGATATGGTCACTGCCGCACCTTCTCCCTTGGTTCTGTTTCTATATGATGAGCTATCATATGGGTTGTCCCCGAGAAGAAGGAGAAAATGTCCAAAAACTGGCTTACCAATTCTCCTAGTTGTTGTTTCTGTTTGTGAGACAGTTGTTCTCTATTTGGGACTTGTATCCCCAGATTCTCATCCGGCACTTGGGGTCCCAGATCCACTATGTCTGGTTTAGGGGAAATTGGTAGGCTGTCCCTCTGGTTCCAGAATTTCAGCAAATTGACATGGTAGATGTGGATCTCTTTTCACCTCTCTGGCTGGGAAACTTCGTAGTCAACTGGGCCCGCCCTCCGAGTAACTTCGTAAGGCCCCTTCCATTTGGCTAGAAGCTTATTCTGGCTGCTCGGCAACAAAACTAGTACCCGATCCCCTGGTTTATATTCCCTCAACTGGGCTCCCTGATTATAGTAGTACTCTTGTCTTTGTTGAGCTTTCACCAGATTCTCTCGGGAAAATTTCCCCACCTGATCTAAACTTTCCCTCAATTGCAGGACATATTGCACCACATTTTCAGTCTTGGGGTCGGGTTTCTCCCACATCTCCTTTACTACATCAAGAACACCTCATGGGTGGCGCCTGTAGAGGAGTTAAAAAGGAGCAAACCCTGTAGAAGCCTGAGGGACCTCCCGCATTGCGAACATCAGTAAGGGAAGTAACTTGTCCCAGTCCCTGACCTCAGTGGTTATGAACTTCCGAAGCATCATTTTAAGGGTTTTGTTGAATTGCTCCATGGGGCCATCCATCTGGGGATGGTAGATCGAGGTCCTTATGGAGCTGATTCCCAGTAAAGTACAAACCTCCTGAGTCAGGCGGGACATGAAGTTAGTTCCCTGGTCAGTCAACATTTCCTTCGGTATTCCCATATGACTAAAGATCTTTAGTAGTTCCCTGGCTACAATTTTGGCCGAAATGGTTCGTAACGGGATGGCCTCGCAGTACCGGGTAGCATAGTCTACAATCACCAGAATGTATTAGTACCCCCCTGCACTGTTTTCAAGGGGTCCTACTATATCAACCACAATCCGGTCAAATGGTGCTCTATAACAGGTAAGGGTACTAAAGGGGCCTTTTGATTGTTCTTTGGAGCTACTAGCTGGCACTTGGGACAAGATGCACAATAATCTTTAACATGTCGATAGATGCCGGGCCAAAAGAATCTGGGTAACAGTCAGGCTAGTGTATTCTGTACCCCACAGTGCCCTGTCATGGGAATGGAGTGGGCGAGGCATAGTAATTCCTCCTGAAAGACTCGAGGGATTAGCAACTGATGCGGGTATCCCCCGTCTGGGCCTCCTTGCTAACTTGATACAAGATACCCCCTTGTAACTCAAAATGAGGATAATGTGCTGCCCGATTCTCATCTACCACTTCCCTTCCCTGACAGCCAACTGGGTGTATACCCAGCTGAGTGTACCATTGGCCCGTTGTTCTTTGGCAATGTCCAGGCAGTGCTTTAACACATCTTGCTCTGATAAGGATGGCTCTCCAGGACTTTGGTTAGGTGGGTCAGTGTCAGGGTCGGGCTGTGGGTCTGGACCCACTTTTGCCTTTGCTTCACCTCCTTCCTGTGCACCTGCCCTTTCGGGACCCCTTTCCTTTGCTGCCCCACGTTCTTGCTTAGATTTTCAGATTCTCATCTGGAGGTTAAAAATCCTTGGGTCTGGGAAAGGAAAAACTTCCCCCAGTTGCAGGTGACTGACCCCCCCCCAACCCTGAAACTGGGTAGTTACCAAAGATAAGTCTGTTTTCCATAAGTCATCAAACCATTTCCAATCTCTCCCCAGTAACACCAGATAGGGTAACCCCAGGGCAACCCCCACCCGTATAGTCTCTGTTTTCCCCCCCAGAGTAAGTGTAACCATAGCACCAGGGTAGGTCTTTACATCCTACATCCCCATGCACACATCGGATAGGGACGGGGTTCTGGTCCTGCCAGCATCAGGGGTTCACAAGAGCCGCCCTGACTAGGGTCTGGTGGCTTCCTGAGTCCATCAGAGCCTCTGTCTCTATCTCCTCTACCTTGACAGGGATCACAAAATTTCAGGATTGAGAGCCCCCACCCGCACTGTACAGTGAATACACATCTATAAACTTGCAGTCTATGAAGATATAGTCCATGTGGGGGCAGTTCTTTGCAAAGTGACCCTTCTGTCCACATGAGAAACATGCCTCTGTGTCTCGGCTACAGGGTGAGCCTCCGGGTTTAGGCAGCGGGCCCTCAGGAAATATCTCCCTGGGCTGCTGAGTTACCATCTTTCCTAGAGTCTGACCCTTATTTGGCCCATAACCCCCCTCCCTACAGGCCCAAGGTCCCTTCATAGTTCCAGACAACACTCCTTCAGTCTGGCTCCTGTGATGATTCCCCATCTTCCCGGGTGGCCTCGTAAGCTGGGTCACCGGGCAGGAGAAGAGTTCAGCATCCAACACTCGTTCTGAGATCTGCATGGCTTCTGCTAGCTTGGTGATCTTCTCTTTGCAGATCCAGCTCTGAATTCCTAGTAGTAGGATGTTCAGAAATTGTTCCAAGATGATTAACTCGGCCACCTCGGGGGCACTGCATCCTTCGGGTTTTAGCCAGCGCCAACACAGGTCCTGCAGTTGTTGTCCAACTGCTCTAGGTCGTGCACCTGCTGCAAATTTGAAGCTCCAGAACCTCCATCGGTAATTTTCTGAGTTGATGCCGAGGCGGTCCAGGATTGCCGCTTTCACCTCTGTGTACTCCCCAGCTGTGGTACTGTCCATAGCTCGATAGGCTGCTTGAGCTTCCCTGGTCAGACATGGCAAAGCGGACAGTCCACTGGGGTTTGGGCCATCCAGCAGCTTCTGCCACTCACTCGAATGTTACCAAAAAGGCCTCGGGATCATCCTCAGATGTCATTTTGGTCAGCGTGGCGTTCATCTTAGGACCCCCTGGCCCCACAATAGTTGGAGCAGCCTCACCAGTAGGATCTTCTTGTGGCTGTTACATAGATACATAGACAGTGTCAGCAGATAAGGGCCTATGGCCCACCCAGTCTGCCCATTTGAGCTTGTAAGTTCAGTTTATGTTTTCCAAGAAGTCTGTTGCCCCTTACCCCTGACCTCCAGAATTCCTTTATGTCTATCCCGTGCATTCTTAAATCCCGTGATTGTTTCAGCCCCCACCACTTCCTCTGGCAGGGTGTTCCACTTGTCCACCACCACGTTCTGTGAAGAAATTCTTCCTCACGTTTTCTCTGAATCGTCCCTCCCTCCAACTTCATCTCATGCCCTCTAGTCCTGGAACATCTTTTTCACTTAAAAATAGTGTATTCCTGCACCCTGTTCCTCCCTGTAAGATACTTGTATGTCTCTATCATATCCCCTCTCTCCCTCCTTTCCTCCAGGGAGTACATGTTCAGTTCCTTCAACCTGTCCTCATAGGACTTGTGATGCAATCCATGCACCATCTTTGTTGCCCTCCTCTGAACCTTCTCTATCCTGTATATCTCCTTACATAGGTAAGGTCTCCAGAACTGTACAGTGTACTCCAGGTGGGGCCTCACTAGTGTCTTGTATAGTGGAATTATGACCTCCCTTTTCCTGCTGGTGATGCCCCTGCCTATGCATCCCAGCATCCTATTTGCTTTACCTGCTGCCTTGTCACACTGTTTCCCTGCCTTGAGGTCATCAGAGATGATAACCCCAAGATCCCTTTCCTGCTTGGTACATGCTATATCCTCACCCGCCAACTGATATATTGTGCCAGGGTTTTTGTGCCCCATATGCATTATCTTGCACTTCCTTGCATTGAATTTCAACTGCTAAACCCCTGACCATTCTTCAAGTTTCTGCAGGTCCCTTCTCATTCTGTTTACACCTTCTGGTGTGTCTACTCTGTTACAGAGCTTTGTGTCATCAGCGAACAGTGAAATTCTGCCTTCTAGGTCCTGCGCAATGTCACTGATGAAGATATTGAATAGGATCAGGGGCTGCAGAAGCTGCTGCTGTTGTTACCCCAGCTGTACAAGAAACTGCTGTTTGTTGTGCCTCCTGTTGGGCTTGCTGTGCTTGTTGGGCCCATTGTTGCACCTCCTGCTGCTGCTGAGCCAGCTGGGTGAGAACCTATTGTTGCTGAGTCTGTTGTGCTTGTTGCGCCTACTGTTGCACCTCCTGCTGTTGCTGTGCCAGCTGCCTGAAAGCCTGTTCAGTGAGGAACTTCAGCAATTTCTCCATATCCATATTTCCAGAATGTAACTAGTCCTGCTCACTCCAGCAGGGGGCAGTATCCCACTTCTAAAACCTTGTGTGACAAGGAGGCCTATGGTAGATGGAGAGGCAACACACTGGGTTTAAAGTTCACAGAAGAATTTGCAATTTTATTGTTCCAATTGTAAGTTATTGCTCTAGAAAAACATAAACAGTTCAACTTCTCCAGCCTGGTCGAGAAACATAAAGGTTAACACAAAACAGTTTCTTTCAGGCTGACTTGACAAAAGAAGGTTTTGAACCACTTATGTGGGCCAGCAGTTCTGAATGTACAGTCTCAAACAAAACACAAACAGTTTTCTCTTTAGCCTTATTTGCAGGCTATTATTAGTAGTACATTCCTCGCACTGTTTTTGGCCCCCGCTGGCTAGGTTGATTCTTTACCTTAGGATTCTCTGCTCTAGAAATGGTCTCTTTCTCAGCAGCAGGTTTCAGCTTTTCCCCAAATGCTCTCTCCAGCAATTAACCCTTCTCATTGGCTTTCTGCTCTGGTTCCTTTCTTACATTCCACCCTCCATCTTGCAGGGTTCCCTGCCTAGGAGTATCTCCTCCCTGTAGCAGTTTCCAACTTCCAACTGACTATTTGCTGGATTCTCTCTGCCTTTCAGCAATCCTTCTAATCAGCAACACCTGGGGAGGTGCACCCCCTGCCTGTTCATGTTGCATTCCCTGCATTTTCTCAACCTCAGCCAAGATGTTAACCCCTTGTTTTCCATTGTAGTGTTTATACTGTCACACATTCAGAGATCAGTTCTCATCGGGTCTTCTTCTGGTGCAGAGAGACAACACACCAGTGGTCTTCTACATCAACGAGCAAGGGGGAACTCACTCTTATCCCCTTTGAAGAGAGGCCATGAGAGTGTGGGACTGGGCAGTAGAACACCGTCTACACCTCATTGCGGTGCACCTGCCAGGGGTCCAGAATGTTCTCGCTGATAGTCTTATTCATTCTACCTCTCCAAATCATGAGTGGGAGTTACTTTAAGAAGTCACAGAGGACCTCTTCAGTCACGGGAGCCGTCCAGAGTTGGACCTCTTTGCGTCCCCGTGCAACAGCAAACTGCGCAATTTTTGCTCGCTCGCTCCAGGGCCTGGTGTTTTCTGGTGAGACGCATTGGCCCTCAACTAGACAGGGAAGTTCCTGTACGCCTTCCCTCCCTTCCCTCTTATTCAGAGAGTATTGCTCAAGTTGCAGTCAGAGGGGGGCCAAGATGATCCTGATTGCCCCCTCTGTGGCTTCGACAGATCTGGTATCCATTGCTCCAGCAGCTGTCTTTGGAACCTCCAGTACAGTTGCCACTCTCCACCCACTTGCTCCCGCAGGAGCAGGGGACACTCGTCCATCCTGCTCTTCCGTCTCTTCACCCGCATGCATGGATCCTGTAGTCTCAGCGGAAGAGAGACTAAGAGTGTCAAGCAGGGTAGCAGAGGTCTTGGTTGCAGCGAGGAAACCCTCCACTAGAGCTACTTACGCTCTGAAATGGAAGCGTTTCTGTATTTGGGCTGTGGCCCGTGCCATAGATCCCTTGGATTGTCCGGTCAGACATGTGCAGGACTGCCACCTCTATCTCTTGGATTTGGGACTGAGCTAATTGTCCATCAGGGTTCACATATGTGTGGTCTCCACATATCATGAGCACATCAGGGAGAGAACTCTAGCACAATTGAATGTCTGCAAGACCTTTCTCAGGGGGGTCTTACACATCAGACCTCCCAGGAGGGACATTGTTCCTCTGTGGAACTTATTTTTTGTCCTGGAGAAACTCACCCTTTCGCCCTTCGAGCCAGCCGCTTCTTGAGAGCTACATTTCCTCTCTTGAAAAGTTCTCCTTTTGGTTGCCATTACCTCAGCTTGAAGGGTTTCTGAGCGCCAGGCACTGATGTGTAAGGAACCTTATATCACTTTTCACAGGGACAGGGTGAACCTGCGTACAAACCCCAAGTTCTTACCGAAGGTGGTGTCCGTCCTGACACTGAATCAGGAGATCAACCTTCCGGTTTATTACCCCGAGTTTACCAACCAAGGTGAAGAACTGTTGCACACCTTGGATGTCTATCGAATCCTAAAGGTATTACCTTCACAGAACATGTTCCTCTAGAAAGATGGACCAGTTGTTCGTCTCCCCTTGCAAAAAGGATGAGAGGGTCTCCTATCTCTAAACAGTACGTAGCCCATTGGCTAGTGTACTGTATTTCCTTTTGCTACCAGCACCATGGTAAACCAATTCCGGGTCCCATTAAGGGCCACTCCACCAGGGCTGTGGCCGCTTCCTTTGCTTCCCTAAGGAATTTCTCTTCAGCAGACATTTGTGCTGCTGCAACATAGAGCACAGTCCATACCTTCATCAGGCATTACAGCCTAGACATTGCTTCTAGGAGGAGAGCAGGTTTTGGACTAGCTGTCCTGCAGGGCCTACTCTCTTAGAATGCTCGTTATCTGCCTATGTTTCAGTTTTCTCTCCACCTCTTGCTCAGACCTGGGCCTCTCTTTGGGTACTGCTTGGGACTCAGTCCTAATGGTATTACATGCTGCAAGAGCTCCACCCTCAAAGTTAGGTAGTACAGTTACATAAGAACTTACCGTAACAGTAGATCTTCGAGAGGAGCTCTTGCAGCAGGTGGCTTTCCCACCCTCCATCCCCCAGATATGAGTTTTGCACCTATACAAGGTTGGGGAGTTCCTGCTTGGTTCTGCAATACTGTGTTAGCCAGGTCTCCGGCAGAAGAACTGAGATGGTGCCGGGGGACTTCCCCCTTTATACCACGCCTGATGTCGGGCGGAGCTGAGCAGTTAGGGCGGTCCTGACTCAAATTAAGAAGGCAAGTTTTCCGTGGGGTCCTATGCCTGACAGCATTAGTTCTAATGGTATTACCTGCTGCAAGAGCTCCTCTCGAAGATCTATTGTTACGGTAAGTTCTTACGTAACTGTACTTTTTGCTTTCTGGATCTTCAGGACGCGTTCTTCCTCATCCCAATCTGTCCGTCTCACTGGCAGTTCCTCCACTTTCCAGCAGAGGGTAATCTTTACAAGTTCCAGGTAATGCCACTTGGCCTGTCCTTGGCTCCAGGGTTTTCACCAAATGCGTAGCAGTGGTGGCAGCCTACCTGAGGTGCTGGGGAGTTCGGGTATACCTCTACCTGAATGACTGGCTCATCGTGGGTCCCTCTAGGCAGGAGGGGGAGCAGTCCAGGGACCTGGCCCTCCAGACCTGCATCTCTTTGGGCCTCCTAGTCAGCAAGACCAAATTGGAACTCGTACCCTCACAGGTGATCCATTTCACTGGGGCAGAGCTCCACTCTTGCAGAGCCAGGGCTAAGCTCCCAGCGGACAGGGCAGAGGTTCTTACCTCCTTTTCTCGATTATTTCGGGTTGGGCAATTGCACCCTGCACAGGACCTCCAGCATCTTTTGGGCTACATGGCAGCCTGCACCAATGTAGTCCTTTGGGCTCACTGGAGAATGCACTCTTTGCAGTGGGAGTTGGCCAACCAGTGGTCTCAATGCAGGGGTCACTTCAACAAGCTGGTCACTTTGACTCAGTGGATGTGGGATGTGCTCCAGTGGTGGCTAGTCCCAGAACATCTGCAGGAAGGTATCCCATTTGTCTGAATACAAGGAGAGGCGGCGGCTGCAAAGCACTCGGGGAGCCAAGAGCCAAGAGGCAGACCAGCAGTATCCAAGGAGCGACTCGGCTCACCACAAAAACACAAAGTCCACTTTTCTGGGACACAATTGAATACTTTATGTAAGTTACAGACAAACACAGACATGCACCCCCTCAGGTGTCACTTGGTCGATGTTTTGTGTCGCTCTGACGTTTTGTCTATGACCGCATTTGCTACACATCTCAGGGGTCAAGTGGTTCAGGTCCAGACAGACAACACCATGACCATGTACTACCTCAACAAGCAGGGCGGCACGCAGTCCCTTCAACTGTGCAGGGAAGCTCTCTGCATCTGGACCCTCATGCGCAGCCTGGAGGCTGATCTCCTGGCAGCTGGGTGGGCGAGGTGTCTCACAAGTGGTCTCTCCATCCCAAGGTAGTGCACAGTCTGTTCTCCCAATGGGGCACCCCTCTGGCGGACCTGTTTGTCTCCAGGGAGAATGAAAAGCTGAGGCTGTACTGTGCCCACCCTCCTCAGCAGGGAATGCTGAAGGGGGATGCCTTCTTGAGGCTCTGGACCCTGGGCTTCTTCTGTGCCTTCCCTCCCTTTCTCTCGATCCACAAAGTGTTGCTCAAAGTGCGGAGGGACAAGGCAAAGGTAATCCTGGTATCCCGGACTTGCCATGCCAGTTCTGGTACCCAGATCTCCTCAGCCTCAGCAGAAGGCTCCCAAGGCATCTCCCTCTACACCCAGACCTGCTATCCATCAATCAGGGGAAGATACTCCACCTGGACGTTCAATCCCTGCACCTGACATTCTGGTTCCTGAGCAGCTAGATTTCCAGCCTTTGGGTCTTTCTGAAGATGTCCTCAACGTTGTGGAGGCTTCTTGGAAGGAGTTGATTAGGAAATGTTTTGCCTTCAAATGGAGGAAGTTCCCCATTTGGTGTCAGGGCAAGGGGCTGGACTCTGTCCTGTCCGGTGGCTAGCATCCTTGACTACCTCTGGCTGCTCTCCCAGTCGGGCCTTAGGTCGACACCCTTAAGGTGCACCTGGCAGCCATCTCTGCTTACCGGGTGCGGGCCAGTCAGCTGTCAGCACAGGAGAAGGTGATCTGGCACCTTTTTAAGGGATTTGACTACATTTCCCCTCCGGTGCGTGAACAACCATCACCTTGGGATCTGTTGCTGGTTTTGGCAAACCTCATGGGTAACCCATTCAAACTGATGCACAGGTGTGAGATGGCACACCTGTCATGGAAGACCACCTTTCTGGTGGCTATAATGTCAGCTAGAAGGATCAGTGAGCTCCAGGCGCTCTCGGTGGAGTCTTCTTATCTGGTCTTCCACAAGGACAGGGTTGTACTTCGCCCCAACCCAAAGATCCTCCCGAATATTGTGTCAGATTTCCACCTTAACCAGGTGATTACCCTCCCTGTGTACTTCACCAGTCACACCTCGGAGGCCAAACACAGGCTCTATACTTTGGACCTGCATTGAGCGCTAGCCTATTATAAGACACGCATGGCTGGAGTTCGGGGAGAGGTTTGCCAGCTGTTTGTCATCTGCAGTGAAGCCGCACTTGGCAGACTGGCAGCTAAGCAGATGATTGACAGGTGAATTGTTTTGTGTATCAACCTCTGCTATAGGTTGGCAGGTTGGGAGCCTCTTGTAGGGCTAAGGGCTCATTCGACCCATCATACCGCTGTCTTGGTGGCTGCTTCCAGGGATGTTCCTATCCAGGAAATCTGCAGGGCAGCTACTTGGAAATCAGCACACACCTTCATTTCTCACTACCACATTGACCATGAGTCACACCGGGATGCTAGTTTTGGAGCCTCAGTTCTCCAGCCTAAGTAGGGGGTGTGCGCCTTGCCTTCCTCCTCCCGGAGAACTGCTAGGAGTCTGCCAGGATGTGTGGATAAGTACACCATATCCACAGCCCTAGAAAAACAGGTCACTCACCTGTAACAGTAGATCTTACTTCGAGAGGGCTCTTGCAATAGGTAGCAACCATTAGGACTGAGCTGCCAGGTGCTAGGACCTCACTGAAAACTTTAGCTAGCAGTGTATAGCGGTGAACTGCCCCCGACATCACGTGACTGGTGTTCGCCTGACGTCATACAAGGGATGGTCCCCACGCCCGCCCTCCAGTTCTTTCCTGACATCGACCTGTGCATGTCGGACCTTGCGGAATGCTGCCACAGTTCAACTGCCATTTTCGATAAGTATATTTTTTGAATTTCTTGATTTTTCTCAAAAATAGTACCATTTGTCATCGGATTGCATGTCTTCTCCAACTCCTTCTGAATCACATCAGAACAAGTGACCTGCAGCAATCAGCTCCCAGAGAAGGACACCCACACTTCGTGCCTCTTGTGTCTGGGACCAGACAACACCGAGGCCTGTGTGACCTGCCAGAAATTCAACCAGGCCACACAGAAACACAGGCAGCAGACCCTGGAAGCCCATCTTTTAAAAACTAAACTCACTTCCATGGAAAAAGAGCTGCAGCAGATACGAAGTGCTTCCACGTCTCTGGGAGGTTCTTCTGACTCCCACAAGCAGAAGAAGAAGAAGGACAAGGAGAAGCATCGGGACCAGGATCGGTCTCCTTCCAGGCCACGGCTTCCTCTGGGGACCACGGCCAATAAGAGGCCTTCCTCCAGCAAGGGAAGCGCCCCTCCCACCAAGTCTGTTCCCATCTCTATGGAGCAGGCTGAGGCCCCCCCCACCTGAGCTGGTCATGGTTCAGGTGGGCACCTCCGGGGATTCAGAGGCTCCAACTACCCTTAGGCCCCTCAAAACTCCAGGGTCTAAGTCATGTGGTTCGGCTGGTAAGCTGGGCATCAGTCCTTCAAATGACCGCACAGCCCCAGCTGACAAGTCAGGCATCGGTCCTTCCGACGAACGCCCAGCCAAGGCGCTCCCATCAGACCCTGATAACAGGTCTGACGCCAGTCATCCAGACCAGCACCTGCTGCCGCTTAAGCTGCAGCCTCCTTGGAAGGAATCGCCCTCCTGTGTTCAGTCCTTGTCTGAACTGCACTGCGTGGGACTCAATCCTAATGGTTATTACCTACTGCAAGCGCCTTCTTGAAGTAAGATAGCACAGTTATGTAAGTACTTAGCGTAACAGTAGGTCTTCAAGAGAGGCTCTTGCAGTAGGTTAGCTTTTTCCCTCCCTCCTTTCCCCTGCTGCTGTTCTTTTTTAGCCTTTCTGTTGGCTGCAGGAGCCCATTCCCTTCTCCTCTTGCACTTTTCAGGTCTCCGGTGGGAGAACTGGAGGGTAGGCATGGGGACTGCCCCTTTTATGGTGTCAGACCGATGCCAGTCACGTAATGTTGGGGGTGGTCTCCCACTATACACTGCTAGCTAAAGTTTTCTTGTGGCCCTGGTGCCTGGCGGCTCAGTCCTAATGGTTATTACCTATGGCAAGAGCCTCTCTCAAAGATCTACTATCACAGTAAGTTCTTAACTAACTATACTTTCTAGGAGTAGTATATGATGTACATCCACACGGACCCACCCGACCTCCCCTGGCAGTGGTGCACAACTCTGCTTTCAGCGGGCAAGAATTGGTTTTATGGGGCGTTGCTAAGGGAATTATCACCCGAGTGGGTGGGAGGAGCTGGCTTGAAGACTTTCTGGTAGGATTTAAAGGGGAAAGGACCAATGCCAGAAGGTGTGGATGTACACCATATACCATTCCTAGAACTACTGTTACAGGTGAGTTGTCTGTTTTTTTCTATATGCATTTCCTCCCTTCCCTCTGCTTCAAATGGTACTGATCAAGCTCCAGATGGAAGGGGCCACGGTGATACTCGTAGCTCTATTTTGGTTTTGTCAGATCTGGTTCTCCTTGCTGTAGCAGCTAACAGTGGAGTCTCCAGTTCCTCTTCCTCCGTGCATCGGTTTGCTGTCTGAAAACTGGGGCACCCTCATCCATCGGGACCTCAGATCCCTGCAACTTTATGCCTTGCTCCTGAGGACGTAGCCATGGCTTGGTTTTGAGTGTCACCCAGGGTGGCTGATGTCCTGGTGGCAGCTAGAAAGCCTTCCATTAGGACTACTTATCCTATGAAGTGGAAGCATTTTGTGCAGTGGGCTCCTTTCTGTCAGCTAGATCCCTTCACTTGTTCAGTGAATCTGGTTCTGGAATACTTGCTGTCCCTTTCAGACTCCAGTCTGAAGTACTTCTCTCTTAAGGTGCACATGTCTGCCTTCCATGTGCCTATTGAGGGTTGTGCAGTGGCACAACTTGAGATATCCTGTACTTTTCTATGGGTGACTCTTCACCTGAAGCCTCCTATCTGCAATCCAGTCCCACCCCGGGACTTGAGTTTTATATTAGAAAAACTTACAGTGGCTTCTTTTGAACCAACCATGACATGCGAGGTGCACTTTCTGTCGTGAAAAGTGTTATTTCTCAGTATGCTTGACACATACAGTATGCCAGCTGAGTTCAGCTGCCCCAGAGGTGGAGTTAATGTTAATGATTTTGGCATCAGCCAGTTAGAGAGCAGGAGAGAAAGTGCTGCCTGTACCTGGAGTGGAAGGTCAGTCAGATAAATTTTCCGCTGACTGGACAACACTGCTCCGGAGTCCTCTCTTCACTGCTTTGCTTGAAGAAGTTTATCTCTTTATAAGCCAGTAAAGTTTTTCCTTTAGTGCTGTCTTTAATGTTTTCTGAGGTATTTTAACTTGTGTTGGTGCTTTTTTCAGCAATTCCTTCAGCACCCAGGAACCACTTTTTCCCTTTACCTCAGCGGTTCCTTCCATGATTCCCGCTCTTTTTCTGAAGTAAAATTTTAGCGCTTTTAAGCAAAATAAAACACCTCTTATTTCTCTTACTTTATTTACTTCATGGTTCCCTAAATTTCGTCGGAACCTCGGATTCTAAGCCAAACCTTTTTTTCTAACCCCAGGAATCCTTCAATATGCTTAACTAATGCAGTTAGCCTCCTGCATTCAACTGCCCCAGAGAGAAATGGAATACATGCGAATGATGTAATGCTCATTGGCTTGTGCCAGTTTCAAATTGCTCCCCCTAGTAATTGCCACTCTCTAAGGAGCTCAGACTGATTTTTGTTATTTTCCTATTCATGGAACACATTTCTAGGTCTCCTGGCAAACTGGCATGTGAGATAGACCTAAAAAGAAAACTGGACCTACTGGTTTTAAAAACTGTATTAGACCTATATTGCACCTGTATTAGCACCCAGAGTGCTGAGGGAACTGGCAGATGTCCTGGCAGTCCCTGCAGTGGAGCTTTTCAACATCTCTCTGAGGACTGGGTGGATGCCCCAAGACTGGAGGGTGGCCCATGTTGTGCTGATCCACAAGGGGGGGGATCAAGAGAGGAGGCAGGAAATTACAGGCCCATTAGCCTGACATCGGTGGTCGGCAAATTGATGGATGGTATTGTCAAGGAAAGGCTAGGGGGGGTTACTGGAGCAAACTGGGTGCTTGGATGAGAGGCAGCATGACTTTGTCATGGGAAGATTGTGCCAGACAAATCTTGTTGAGTCCTATGACTGGGTGACGAGAGCCCTGGACCAGGGTAGGCCAGTAGACGTCCTCTTTCTGTATTTTAGCAAGGCGTTTGATTCGGTACCCCACAGTGGCCTGCGGGCTAAGCTGAAGGAAATGGGGGTAGGGAGACAGTTGCTAAGATAGATCTCTGAGCATACTCAGAAGGTGGTGGTTGGAGGGTTAACCTCATCCCCAAGGTGGGTTACTAGTGGGGTTCCCCAGGAGTAAGTGCTGGGGCCAGTCCTGTTCAGCGCCTATATCTCAGACATCAGAAGGGGGATCAGGAGTGAGATGAGTCTGTTTTCAGATGACTCAAAGCTAGGTGTAGTGGTGGATGGGGAGGAGGGGGGTGGCCTTGCAGGAGGACCTGGCTCTGGAAAGGTGGTCATAAAAATGGAAACTAAAATTCAATGCAGAGAAGTGCAAGGTTCTGCACCTGAGAGTCAGAAATCCAGGCCAGGGGTATATCCTGGGAGGAGACATGATTCAAGTCACAGAGGGTGAGGAGGACCTGGCGGTAGTGGTATATGTCAAAATTAACAACTCGGAGACCTGTAGGAGGGCAGCGGCATGGGCAAATAGGATGCATCGCCAGGGGGATTACCTACAGAAAGGCGGAAGTGATCCTTCCACTGTACAACTGCTTGGTTAGGCCACACCTTGAATATTGTATACAATTTTGGAGACCACATTTAAAGAGGGACATTACACTCCTGGAGAGGGTCCAAAGGAGGGCAACCAAAATGATCTGGGGCCTGGGGGAGAGGACCTATGAGGAGAGGCTCAAGGAGCTCGACATGTACACCCTGGAGGAGAGGAGGGACGGGGGGACATGATAGAGGTCTTTAAATATATGAAAGGGATCAATAAAGGAGGCCCAGTCAGGGTGCTCCAAAGGAAGGAAGGAGGATGGGGCAACAAGAGGTCATGGGTGTAAGCTGGAAGGGGGCAGGCTCAGAAGGGAGAGGAGGAGATGTTATTCACTGAAAGGGTGGTGGAGCCCAGGGAGCTGGTAGAGATGGAGACTGTGGACGGATTTAAGAGGGGATGGGACAGGTACAGGGGAAGGGTAAATCTTACCAGGCACAGTACAGGTGGAACATCTGGGACTGAGGACAGTATAACCCAAGGGGAAGGGGGGAACCAAAATCGGCCTCAGTACGGGTGCTGAAAATCGAGCAGACTCGAGAGACCGTTAGGTCTATTCTGCTGGCATTTTAGTTTGTTAGTACGTACTAAAATAGTGGCCAAAGCAGATGGCCATGATCTCTGTTTAAGATGTTTAGGTCTAAACCATAACTGTGAACTTTGCTCTAAATTTTGTTCTAAAACAGTTAAAAGGAGAGCCAAAAGACTGGAAATTATGGCTCCTCAGTCTGCTTCCCCCTTAAATAGAAATCCTTAAGGGGAGTAACCTTCTCAGAAATCTAAAGATAAGTCCAATAGGGACTTCCTAGAAAATAAGCCTGGCAAATAAATACTGACCAAGCCAAAAAGAGACATAATGAGCAGGCTCCGGACTCAGTGCCTGCAAAAAAGAAACATAAAAACATATCACTGCCTCTCCCGCTGAGAAGCAAGGGGAGACGCCAGTGACACAAAAAGATACACCCTCTGATGAATAAATGGCTAAGGCTTGACATTTATACCAGACTATTCAGGCTGTGGGCAATCTCTTTAATGCCCCTAATAACCCTCATCACTCTGACCCTAGGCTCAGCTAGGGTTTTATTATGAAGGGGATAAGGAGGAAGAAGAGGGTGCATCTTTAGAACCAGATGTATCCCCTGACCAGGAGTTTGGCTCTTCCTCTAATGGCCAGGATGAGTTTTCCTCTCACTACACCTTTATTCAGCATATGGTGGACACCCTGGATCTCACTGTCCAAGAGACCACTGACCAGGATGGGGAGGAAGACTTTTTAGATATAACGGGTCTCCTTCCCTCTAAAAAGTTGCTCTTGCCCATACATAAATCACTTTGCAGTGCAATTTTTTAAATACTCGAGAATCCCACTGCCATTGCTGGAGTGGACAGGAAAATTGAGAAAAAGTACCAGATGGGGAGGAATAATGCTGAATTTCTGTATAGGCACCCCGACCACGAGGGAGTGGTACAGGCTACTGCTTGTGACAAAGCTGAAGTGCCCCTATCTTCACAGCCTCCTGAAAAGGAATCTAGAAGGCTGGATTCTATGAGTAAAAAATCTTAATCTTACACAACAGCCTCTCTGCTGCTTTGCCTACACCTATATTGCCTATGTAGCTCAGTATCAAAAAGCTGTCTGGAATTCTATGTTGGCTATCAGCCAACAAGCCCCAGGCAAAGAAAGTAGCTAAAGACTTGTCAGAAACTGTAAAAACTGCCCTAGAGGCTATGAAGTACCACTTTCACGTGGCAGTGGACACTAATGACACTGCTTCCAGAGCCATGGCCCAGGTCATTTTAAGTGCTATGCCTGGCTAAAAACAACCAACTTAGCCAGCCCAGTGGCATGGAGGGTTGAGGCACTGGACTCCACACCTCACACCACGCCGGCGGCCTGGGTTCGGGAACAAGCCCGGGACACTGGGGGTTGGCAGGGGAAGGTAGGGATTGAGCGTCCGGAGGACAGCTCTCCCTCTCTGGGATGGGGGTATCTCGCGCTCTCTCAGTCTGGTGTCCTCTGGTGGTTCCGGGGGTCACAGCAGTCAAGAGCCAGGAAGAATGGGGATTGGCTGGGGAGTGCTCTTGTGGGCGGGCTCGGGAGTAAGCACGCATTGCGCTGGAGTGCATTGCACTCTCATCGAATAGAGGGAAAGAAAAGAGAAAATCCCCTACCGCTGGGTGAGGCGACAAGACCATCAGTTGCCCCAGCTACACGCCCAACGTCAGCCGCATCTCCCAACTCTCCCCTAGGGAACTCGTGGGCCTCTCCTTAGGGCCGGGAGAGCCCGGAGTCCTGAACCCGATGTAGCGACAGAAGTGCGGTTCAGACGAGCGGTGGAGCCGTGGAGCAGAACATGGATCTCCGAGAGATGCCCCAGCTAGGTAGGGGCATAAAGAAACTGTACAAAAAAAAAAAAATTCTCACAGGACACTAAGGCTATGGATTTTCTCTGTGAGAATAATTCCCTATTTGGCTACAAAACTGAAGCCTACATGAAAAAGGTGGAGGAATACAAAACCACCTACCAAAGTAATGCTGCAAAAGAAAAAGCCTCTACTTCCCAAAGATCTCAGAGCAGGGGGAACAGAAGCAGAGGTTACTACCACAGGGCATTCTACCCTATGCCATTGCCCATGTCCCTGGATTACTCCCAAATGAGAGGTTTCTTCAGGGGTAGAGGAAGGAGAGGTTAGAGACAAGCTGGTCCCTTGCCTCCCTCAAACACTCAGTCTAAGCAAATCTCCTTACTACAAAAGCCAGGTCACCTCCCCTCTCCCAGTAGGGGGAAGACTGACCCATTACCTCCACCACTGGCGTATCATTACCACAGACAAGTGGGTGCTTAAGGTAGAGAGTCAGACTGGGGCTTACCCTGCAGTTCAAAAAATTTCCCACTCATCAGGGTCAGAAGTCACTAAAATCTCTAACTCCTACAGAGAGACTACTGTTGGAGTTAGAAGTAAAGTCCCTTCTGTCTGCAAAAGCAGGGGAAAGAATTCTTTCTCCCCAATGTGGAAAGGGTCTTTACTGTAGATACTTCCTAAATCAGAAAAAAAATGGAGACTGGCAACCCATTTTAGACCTCAGGTACTTAAACACCTGCTCAATCCCAAATTCAAGATAACACAGAAAATTAGTTTTGTTGCCGTATTGGACCTTGTGACAAAAGATCCAGGAAAAAAAGAGATGATTTGATACCTTTTATTGGACCAACATAGATGTTACTGAAGAAAATAGGTGCTCGAGCTTTCAGATTACATAGAATCCTTCATCAGAAAATTGACCGTTGGTTTATCTATTCTGTGACATTTGACCTTGACATACCTTTGTTCGATGGAACTCTGTTCTCTTTATATGGTCCTGTGCTGATTTTTAAAAGCAGTTTAGGACAATGGGATTCTTAACAATTTTTTTTCTATTTTTTTATGTATGATCTGTACTTTTAAGAAACTGTAATCTTCCAAACCAAGTGTCATTTTTCTGATGAAGGATTCCGCGTAATCCAAAAGCTCAAGCACCTATGTGTTGAGCCAATAAAAGGTATCAGATCATTTCTCTTTTTCTGGATCAAATTCAAGATAGTTACCCTGGCTGTGGTGATTCTATCTCTGCAAAAGAGGGACTGGTTAGCTTACCTAGATCTAAAGGACACTTATTTTCACATTCCAATAAGGCAGTCCCACAGAAAATTTCTCAGGTTTAGACTGCCTTCAGGCCACTATCAGTTTGCTACAATGCCCTTTGGCCTTTCTTCAGCACCCAGGATCTTCACAAGGTACCTGGCAGTAATGGTAGCCTATTTCAGGACACAACAGATCTGGGTACACCACAAAGGCATTCAAATCATCCACCTACACACCTGAAGTATGGCTCAGAAAATGCATGAATTAGAGGCATTTGCCTCATTACACAAACCCCATATTCTTGTACTTTCAGAGACCTGGCTCTCCCCTTCAACTAATGTCTCAGAAATCTCCCTTCCAAACTATGCCATCCTACGAAAGGACTGACCCTCCTAAAAGGGAGGCGGAGTAATGTTCTACATCCACTCCAACCTAGAGGCTGAAATTCATGAACCTCTCTACTCACCGGTGTCACAGTGTGAATGGCTGCTCATCAACACCTCAATGGGCCCCAAGAATTAAAAAATCTGCTGTGTCTACAACCCTCCAAAGCAGGACAGAATGACCTAACTGACCTTTCTCTTATTCTGAATCATCTCCCTCCATCTGAATTAATAGTATTAGGCAACCTTAACTTGAACTGGCTAGACAATGAAGCACAATTCAAGTCTCTCCTAGAAATGTCCCGGCTGCATCAAATCCCGAGTACCCCTACCAGACTCAGTCATAAATCTGGCAATCACTCCCTGATCAACTGGATTTTGGTAAAAAAGCCGGAAAGGATCCTTACCTCTGGCACGTTAAGCGATTCGGTAAGTGACCACCTAGCTGTTTATTGTCAGTGGCAAAACAGTGTCCCCCAAAACCCTCTACTCAGGCTCATCTCTTACAGGAGCTGCGCCAGCTTTGATTCCTACTCCTTTCTAAATGACTTGGCTCTTATCAGCTGGTCTTTCCTGGATGCTGCCCCTGATGTTAATACCAGACTGGATCTCTTTATCACCTCCTTCACTTGTGTTCTCAAGCAAATATGCCCCTATGCGCACACGTAGAGTCAAACCAAAGAATTCCCCTTGGCTCACCAGCAACATCTTTGCACTCTGTGGAAAAGGGACATGCTCTGGGCCTAGTACAAAAAGTCTCAACTCGCATCAGACTGGCAGAACTGTAGAAAATATTAGTTATATGGATGTGGATATGTTGTTCTTATCCATGTTACGTCATGTCCTTTCCCTTTAAATACCTTGCCAGAAGTCTTTAAGCTGGCTCCTTCCACTCACCCTTGATGCCAGATCTTCCTTTCCGCTTGGAAGATTCAGGTTCCCTTCTTACCTCTCCCACGTTGAGTAGGACCTGATGCTCAAATCTTCAGATTACTTACCAAAACTTAAACTCGTTAAGAGTTTTACCACTTTGATCTTCAGTCGCATCCGTGATGGAGGACAAGTCCACGCCTGAGTTCCACCAGTGCCCCTGTGGGCAGAAGATGTCTCGCACTGACCCGCATGCCACGTGCGTCTATTGCCTGGGTCATGATCGCGATAAACAGGCTTGCGATTTTTGTCACTCATTCCAGACGATCATCTCAGTTTATTACAGCTCGGTCAACCAGAGAAACGGAACCTGCTGGTCAAATCTAAAGAAGCCCGTTGGCTGGTCTCCATGGCTGCGAAGTCCACTGAAAACTTGAACACATGAAGGCTTTCGAGGAGGAGGAGGCGGCTCAGGCCGCTGATCAGTCCTCTTCAACATCGGTCTTTGTCTCACTCAAACTGGGCTCCAACTTTACAGGCTCTGTCAAGGAGTTGTGCCAGTCTCTCCCAACCAAGTGGGAGAGCCCATTGGCTTTGCACAGCTCTCGTTCCCGTAAAAAGGATTCCAAGGAGTCAAGAGAGAAGAAGAAGTCTCATCGACATCATTCTTGGGATTGAGAGCAGTCTCGTCCACAGGAATCTCCAGTTTCGACTTCGGTCAAAATTGCAGCCTCGACCACTGGCTTCACGGTGCCCCCATCAGGCCAGCCGGCTAAGACCTGGGACGACGACCAGGTGGAAATTATTATCGACCTCGTCAACTCATTGTCGCTAGATGAGGCTGACAATTCATTGTTCAGGACTCCGGTCCCGACTGGACCTACTGAGGAGGAGACCCAGCCTGCTGGGAACCTCTTCACAGTCCCTTTCCCTAACCTGGAGGAGCCATGGGTCTCCCCGGCTCCTTCTGATCACCCCTGTCGGTCCCCCCGATGGTCGAGGACTAGGTCTCGGTCATCTTCGATCTACAGGTAGAAGAAAACTCACAAACGCCACTCTGGGCATTTCAAAAAGCGGCACTGCTGCTGTTCATCCTCATCCTCCTCGGAAGAGAAGAGGCTTTGGCGCAAGGTGCGGCGATGCTACGAGGATCTTAAGTGGCAACAGTTGGTGTTGGCCAGTCCGAAGTCAACCCTGGCTTCCACACTGGTCATCACATGGCTGTTGCCCTCTAGGCCAATGCTGACTTCTCCAGAGCCAGGTCAACACCGTCCCTCCACCCACGGAGCCAGTGAAGGCCCTCCCGGCTCGGCCGAAACTGGCCTCTCTGCCGATTTTGGTGGAGCCACCACCTAAACAGCCTCCCCTTGGGGGCACCTATCAAGGAGTCACGGCCTGCTAAGGGCCTCCCGCACAGGCTTTCGGTCACCCTCACTCCCGACCATCCACGGCGGGTCGATGGTGACTCAGGTGGTTGGCCAATCTATCCGGACTCCTTGGAGTCTGAGGACTCTCTGCACTCTCGTCCACTCAATGAGGTTTTGCTTGGGGGTCTCTTGATGGAGGAAGGTCCCACGTCTTTCATGGGCATTCTCCATCTCATCTCCAAATCCTTGGGGATGCCTTTGGAGCCTGTCCAGAAATGGGCTCGATATCCCCTGACAGACATTCTGCATAAGGGGGATTCTCCAACAGAGGCCTTCCCAGTGGCCGATGCCATTGTTGGCCCGGCTCTGGAGCTTTGGCAGCACCCTGCCTCGTGCTCTGCACCATCAGCCCAGATGGCCCACAAGTATGCGGTTCCCATCGGCTCCCTTTCAGGGTTCATGGAGCACCCCTCGGCTGAGGGGTTGGTGACCGATTCTGTGTTTTGGCGCTCGGGCAATTCAGGCAATTCAGGAGACACTGATAGACCTCTGGACAAAGAGTAAAAAAAAATGGACCACTCTGTCAGATAAGTCTATGCCTTCCCTTCGCTTGGTCTCCATCAGGCGAGCTCGGCTGTCATCATGGCACACTTCTCCCATGCCCTTCTGGGCTCTCTAGATGAGGTGCTTCCTCATTTCCCTGCGGACCTTCAGACTGTGGTCAAGCAGGTCCAGGACCAGGGTGGGGCTGTGGCAAAACAGCAACTACAGACGGCTCTGGACATTGGGGATTCCTGTGCCTGTTCAGTGGTGGCTGCAGTAGCCATGCACCGCAGGGCCTGGCTGAGGGTCTCGACCTTTACGGCAGACACCCAGCACAAACTAGCAGATGTTCCATTCCTGGGCACTGACTTGTTCGGTCCAGGGGTTGATGGTCACCTTCAACACATCGAGAAGTCCAGTGCCACCTTGGACTGCATTGCTTCTGCCCAGAAGGAATCTCAGGGTTCCGAAAAGCAGAAGTGCGAGCTCTTTCGGCCTTCTGCCCCTGCAGCCAAGCAGGCCTAGTACCAATCTGGGCAGCAGCAGCAGGCTCAGTCTTGGTGCCCTCAGCCTAAGTCAGGGGCTTCAGCAGCCCATGAGCCCGGAAGGAAGGGACCCGGTGGTCCCACAGCCAGATCCTCCTCCTTCAAGCCTGTACAGTGACGGGATGGGGGAGACCACCCCATGCCCATCACACCCACTCTGGGTCTTCCCATGGGGGCCGGCTCTGCCACCTTCTTTCTGCCTGATCCACTGTCATAACAGACAGGTGGGTCTTGGAAGTGGTCGACCAGGATCTGCCACTGGAATTTGAGCAGTACCCACCAAGCTGAGCCCACACCACACAGGAGGAGAAAGTATCCGTGGACACTCAGTTGGCACTCTGAGATGACATCACCCAACTCCTCCACAAGGAGGTAGTGGTCAGAGTCGTGGATCCCCCTGTCAACCCAGGGTTTGTTTCCAGGTACTTCCTGGTCTCGAAACAGATGGAGGGCTGGTGCCCCATTCTAGATCTGTATGACCTGTTCCAGTTTCTCAGGTCTCGCACCTTCAGGATGGTAACTCTGTCTCAGATCATACCACCTCTCTAGCAGAACATGTGGTTTTGCTCTCTGGATCTGCAGGACGTGTTCTTCCATGTCCTGACCCATCTGTCACACCGCAGTTTCCTCCACTTCAGGGCAGAGGGAACCCTCTACAAGTTCCAAGCCATGCCATTCAGCCTGTCATCAGCCCCCAAGGTCTTCACCAAATGCATTGCAGTGGTGGCGGCCCATCTTCGGCATCGAGGGATCAGAGTGTACCCCTATCTGGATGATTGGCTGATAGGGGTTCCCTCCAGACTGGAGGTGGAGAGATTCAGGGACCTGGCCCTTCAGACCTGCATCGACCTTGGCCTCCTGGTCAACAAGGCCAAGTTGGAACTCGTGCCTTCACAGGTGACCTGCTTCACTGGGGCAGAGCTCGACTCTTGCCGAGCCAGAGCATGGCTCCTGGCAGACAGGGCGGAGGTTCTCTCCTCCTTTGCCCAGTCATTTCTGGTTGGGCACTTGCACCCTGCCCAGAACTTCCTGCGACTTCTGGGTTACATGGCGGCCTGAACCTTTGTGGTTCAATGGGTCTGGTAGCATATGCGCCCCCTTCAATGGGAGCTAGGTTATGTTGACCAGCTGATCACTGTGACCCAGAAGATGTGGGATGCTCTCCAATGGTGGACCATCCTATAGCATCTGCAGGAAGGGTTCCTGTTTGTCTGCCCTGAGCCTACGAGCATCTTGATGACTGATGCCTCTCTCTTATGTGCTGGTGTGCCCACACTGGGGATCACAGAGTCCACAGGCTCTGGACCCCAAGGAATCCTGATGCCACATCAGCCTACTGGAGCTCCAAGCAGTCTGGCTAGCACTGACTGAATTCGCTCTGTTCCTTCAGGGTCAAGTGGTTCAGGTCCAGATGGACAATACCACAACCATGCACTATCTCAACAAACAGGGTGGTATGCACTCCTGGCCTCTCTACAGGGAAGCTCTCCACATCTGGACCCTTGTGAGCCAACTGGAGGCATATCTCCTAGCCATTCATGTGGCAGGAGCCTCAAATCAGCTGGTGGACACTCTCAGCCATGTGGACGAGGCATTCCACGAGTGGTCTCTGCATCCAGAGGTAGTACACAACTTGTTCTCCCAGTGGGGCACCCCTCAGGTGGATCTGTTCACCTCCAGGGAGAACGCAAAGCTGAGGCTGTTTTGTGCCCACCCCCCCCCAGCAGGGCTTGCTGCAAGGGGATGTCTTCTCAAGGCCGTGGATCCCAGGACTCTTTTATGCCTTCCCTCCACTTCCCTTGGTCCACAAGGTGCTCTTCAAGATTAGGAAGGACAAAGCACAGGTGATCCTGGTGGCTCCCAACTGGCTCCGCCAGTTTTGGTACCCCAATCTCCTCAACATCAGGCTCCGGAGGTGTCTTCCAGCATGCCTGGACCTGCTCTCAGTCAATCAGGGGAAGGTCTTTTTAGGCAGGGGAAGGGCCCAACCACCCCACGCTACACTCCTTTTATAGGGTACCACAGTTGTGACATTTCCTGTGGCAGAGCAGGAAGGGGCGGATCAGTGGGGCCTCCACAAAGGTGATCTCATTTACAGGGCACTAGTAATTTAACTTGTTATAACAAGTTAAACAAAGCACAATTAAACCATTACTTGCATTTTTTTCATTTTTTTCCTTCTAATTACTCTGACTAGGTTACAAACCCAGCAACTTATTTGGAATGGATTTCATTAACTGCAGGTACTGTGGAACAATTTTCAGAAGGACAGTCTTACAGGATTTAGGACACTGTCCTACATGCTGAGCCTTTGGAGATCTTAGGGCTCAGCTCCGGGCAGCATGGGCAGAGATTGCACGCCTCAAATTTCATATTGAAGAGGAAATACATTATAAGAACCACCGCCATTTCCCCAGCATCCAACAGAAAAACCTCGACCGCAAGAGGGTAGTTGGTCCAGGAGGTTGGCAGGTGGTTAGGAGGAGCAAATCAGGAGCCCCATCACTCTCTGCTCTCCAACACATTGCCTCCAAAAACCATATAAACACTACAAACAGGTATCTGCCGCTATCTCTGAAATCAAATAAAGAGGCAGAAGACACTGCAGAGCAGGACACTGCGGCTCAGGAGCTAGCACAACAAAACTCACCCAAATCAGGAACCAAAACTAAACAAGCACAAAGGAAATCCAAAAAACTTCTGATCATAGGAGACTCCATGATTCGGGGAGTTGATACCCATCTCCAGCCAGGGGTGATGGTCAGATGTCTCCAGGTACATCAGCATGGAGAGACACTGACCGCATTGCTAAAATTGTTCACAAAGCAGGAGAAAACATTGATGTCCTAGTACACATAGGGACTAATGACTCCCGCCAGCGGTCAGTTGTGAGACCAAGGAACACCTGACTAGGCTGGGTGACAAACTATCATCTATTTCGTCCGGCATCTCCTTCTCTGAGATCCTGCCAGTCTGGAGAGGAGCAGATGGACGGAAGGTCAGAAAGGGAGATAGGGGAGCTAAACACGTGGCTCAAGGACTGGTGCCAGGAAAAGGACACAGATTTGTAGGGAACTGGCAACAGTTCTGGGAGCGAGAAGTTCTTTAAATTTGATGGACTGCATCTGACTAAAGAGGAGTCAGTGCATTGGGGCAGAAGTTTGACATCTTTGCAGAATATTTAAACTAGCAAATGGGAGAGGTGCAGCACCCCATCGTCGAATGGGAAGAACACCCTCCCCTCAGCTAGTGGTCAAACAGGAATTCAGCGTGTTTGCCGTTCATTTGCATCACCAGGTAAGAAAAAGGTTTGTCTCCCATACGATGCACAGGGTAATGCCAAACTTCACCCAACAACTAACACACCAAAATCTGGCCAATGGAAAATCATGTACACAAATGCTCACAGCCTGGGAAATAAGATCCCAGACCTGCAGGCAATAATGTCAGAGGCTAAACTGGACATAGTAGCAATTAGTGAGATGTGGTTTACCAGTAACCACACTTGGGAGACTTCAGTACCTGGCTATGTATTGTTCAGAAGAGACTGAGGTGCAAAAGGGGAGGAGTGGCCCTGTATGTTAATGAAAATATCAAAGCTACAGAAATTCAGAATACACATAAGGAGCCAGAAGAACTGTGGGTCACCCTGGAAACAGGAAATGGGACAGCCATAAGAACTGGGGTTGTCTACAGGCCCCAGACCAGAGGGAGGACATAGACACATTACTGTTAGAAGATATACAAAACATGACAGCTAAAGGGAGGTTCTGATAATGGGAGACTTCAACATGCGGATACAGATTGGTCAATACCAGCAGGAACATCTGCCAGAACTAGACTCATAGTGGATTCCCTGCAGGGAGGGCCTCAAACAACTGGTACAGCAACCCACAAGAGACAGGGCTATCCTAGATCTAGTACTGACTAACAATGAAGGGATCACAGATCTCCAGGTAGAAGGTCACCTGGGGCCAGTGACCATCACATGGTATGGTTCAATTTGGCTACTACATCTAAATCATCCCATTCCAAGGCAAAATATTGGGACTTCAGAGGAGCTGACTTTGATAAGATGGCCAACAGAGTTAAGCTAGCCCTGGCAAAAGAAACACAGGTGAGGGGTACAGGCAAAGTGGGCAAGCATTAAGGATGCAATACTTGAAGCAACATCCCATTGTGTTAGACAGAAAAGGAGTGCAAAGAAGAAGGAAACCACTTTGGTTCTCAAATACAGTAGCAGAAAAGGTCACAGCCAAAAGGCTGCCTTCAGGAAATATAAGGGAACACAGGGATGAAGATAGAGAGGCATACCAAACTGCCCTAAGGGAAGCAGGTAAGGCAGTAAGGCAGGTAAAGTCCCAAACTGAGGAAACACTAGCACGAACAGTAAAAGAAGGTGACAAGACTTTCTATAGATACATTAGTGAAAGGAGAAAGTCCAGAGGGGGTATTGCTAAGCTTAATGGAGAAAAGGGAGCATGTGAGGAGGAGGACCCTGTAAAGGCATCTATCCTAAATAGATACTTTTGCTCAGTATTTACTGAAGAGAAGGTAGAGCAGGGCCCACAGCTCAGCATCATGGACACAGGGGAGGAGGTGAGCACTACTCCCTTCACAAAAGAAAGGGTCCTACAAGAGCTTGCTAAGCTCAGGGTGGATAAGGCAATGGGACCTGATGGCATACATCCCAGGGTACTTAAGGAGCTAAAGGAGGAACTAGCAGAGCCATTAGCAGAATTGTTTAGTAAGTCTCTGAGCACAGGAGAGGTCCCAGAAGACTGGAGAAGGGCTCATGTGATCCCGCTCCACAAGAGTGGTAGCAGGGAGGAGGCGGGGAACTACAGACCAGTCAGTCTTACCTCAGTAGTGGGCAAGATTATGGAGGCACTCCTTAAGGAAAGGATAGTGCAACACCTGGAATCCATAGGGGCACAGGATCCAAGACAGCATGGGTTTACAAAAGGAAGGTCCTGTCAAACGAATCTCATAGATTTCTTTGACTGGGTAACCAGAGTGGTGGACCAAGGGGAGCAGTTGATGTTGCCTACCTTGACTTCAGCAAAGCTTTTGACACTGTTCCACATAGAAGATTGATAAATAAGCTGGGTAGGCTCGGGTGGGTCAGAAGTTGGTCAACTGGGTGGCAAACTGGTTGACTGGCAGAAAACAGAGAGTGGTGGTAAATGGTATACAGTCAGAAGAGATGCAAGTCACAAGTGGGTACCTCAGGGATCAGTCCTGGGGCCAGTCCTATTCAACATCTTCATTAGTGACCTTGCAGATGGACTAGAGGGTAAGGCTTGTCTGTTTGCAGATGACACCAAGATCTGCAACAGGGTAGATGATCCAGATGGGGTGGGCAGAATGAGAAGAGATCTGGATAAACTAGCAGAATGGTCAGAAGAGTGGCAACTGAGATTTAATGCAAAGAAGTGCAAATCATGCACATAGGGAAGAAAACCCTGAAGCCACTTATAGGCTGGGAGGAGTTGCTAGCTGTCACAAAGGAAGAAAGAGACTTGGGCATCATCATCACTGATGACCTAAAATCATCAAGCAGACCTCTAAAGCAGTAGGTAAGGCTAAGGGTGTTAGGGTGTATTAGCAGGGTATCACAAGTCGTAAGAGGGAGGTAATAATCTCTCTGTACAAGACATTGGTTAGCCCCATCTGGAGTACTGCGTGCAGTATTGGAGGCCACCTTCACAAGGACATTAACCAAATTGAGGCAGTCCAGAGGAAACCAAAATGGTGCAGGGACTGCATCAGAAGACATATGAGGACAGATTAACGGAGCTCAATATTATACCCTTGAGCAAAGGAGGGAGAGAGGTGATATGATCGAGCATTCAAACACCTTAAGGGCATAAACAAGGTGAAAGAGTCTAACATGTTTAAATATAAGAAAAATAGTAGAACAAGAGGACACAGCATGAGATTAGAGGGAGGCCGATTAAGGGGGAATGTGAGGAAATTCTTTTTCACAGAAAGGGTGGTAGATGCATGGAATGGCTTACCACAAGAAGTGGTGGCTATGAATACAGTGCAGGGCTTCAAACAGGCATGGGATAGGCATAAGGGAGCAATACAAATGACTATGAATAGATAGGTCACTGACAGAGCAAAGGCCGATGGCACATTTATAAGGTAGAAAAAAAAATGGGCAGACTGAATGGGCCTTGCGGTCCTTATCTGCCGTCAACTTCTATGTTTCTATGTCCTCCACCTGGACCTTCAATCCCTGCACCTGACAGCCTGGTTCCTGAGCGGCTAGAGTTCCAGGCGTTTGGTCTCTCTGAAAATATATTCACCAGAGTTGAGGCATCTAAGAAGGAATCGTCCCGGAAGTGCTATGCCTTCAAGTGAAAAAGATTCTCCAGTTGGTGTCAGGGCAAGGGGCTGGACTTTTTGTCCTGTCCCATGGCTAGCGTTCTCGATCTTTGATGTTTGATCTGTCTCCAAAGGGGGTCTTCGGTCAATGACCCTTAAGGTGCACCTGGCAGCCATCTCTGCTTACCGGACGCAGGCCGGTCAGCAGACAGTGGCACAGGAGAAGGTGGTCTGGCATTTCTTCAAAGGCCTCGACCACATTTCCCCTCCGGTGCATGAACCATCTCCACCGTGGGATCTACTGCTGGTACTGGCAAAGCTCATGGGCAAAACATTCGGACCAGTGCACAGGTGTGAGATGTCATGCCTGTTGTGGAAGACCACATTCCTGGTGGCTGTCACATCAGCCAGAAGTATTGGGGAGCTCCAGATGCTCTCTGTTGAGTCTCCTTATCTGATCCTCCACAGGGACAAGGTTGTCCTGCACCCCAATCTGAAGTTCCTTCTGAAGGTTGTGTCAGAGTTCCATCTGAACCAGGTGATGACTTTACCAGTATTCCACCCCAGTCACACCTTGGATGCCGAATACAAGCTCCATACTTCGGACCTGAGACAAGCGCTTGCTTATTACAAGGAGTACACGGCTGAAGTTCGAGGAGAGGTTCGCCAGCTGTTTGTTACCTACATTGGAGCCACGCCAGGCAGATCTGCAGCCAAGCGGACAATTGGCAGATGGATTACATCATGCATTGACCTCTGCTATAGGTTGATATGTAGGGAGCCTCCTGGAGGGCTAAGGGCTCATTCCACTGCCACACCGCTGCATCGGTGGCTGCTTCTAGGGACGTCCCTATCTAGGAATTCCGCTGGGCTGCTACCTGGAAGTCAGCAAACACCATCATTTCCCACTACCACATCGACCTAGAGTCATGCTGGGATACTGGTTTTGGGGCCTCAGTTCTCCAAGCTCTATTTCAGGAGTAGTGGGTGTGCACCTTGCCTCCCTTATCCCGGAGAACTTCTAGGAGTCTGCCATAACATGTGGATAAGAACAAAATATCCACATCCCTAGAAACACAGGTTACTCGCCTGTAAAAGTAGTTCTAGGAGTGGTATATGCTGTTCATTCACACAGACCCACACGACCTCCCTGGCTTCAACGCACAACCACTGCTTCCAGCGGGCAAGATCTGCCATCAAGGGGCAGAGCCGAGGGATATACCACCCGGGTGGGTGGAAGGAGCCAGCTTAAAGACTTACGGCAAGATATTTAAGGGGAAAGGACATGCCATAATGTGTGAAAGAACAGCATATACCAGTCCTAGAACTACTGTTACAGGTAAGTAACCTGTGTTTGTAGGGCATAATGATTTTTAAGTGTCAGCAGGGATGCTTACTGATTAAGATTCCATTTTGACAACAAGGAGTTATTTGGTTATTGTGTTATTACACGAGTGTGTTGCTTGATTGACAATTAATTATGAACAAGTGTTTTTAATTAATATCTCTGTATTTAAGCCACTGAGGTGAAGTTGTAAGCCACACCCCTTACAGAGTTATTGCACCTTGAAGCGCTGGGCTGGTACACTTATTTGGACTTTAACCTGATTTATAAAATTCTGGAATTTTGGATGCCTTATTAAAGGTACTGTGTCTGTATTTTACTGTACATTTAAAAAAAAAAATCCACAGTAAACTCAAGTTCAATACCTGATGCGTGGAGAGCTGGTATTTATTTTTTACTCTCTATTTTTTATCAGCACCCTGTCTGAGAACTGTAAGTGCTGCCTTCTTGTGGTAGATGTTCAACTTTGTTTTGGCAGAAAGCCCCCAGCCAGGTCACTGGGACCAGGCGCATCAGTGTTTAGAAGGGTTCCATCCATGAAGCAAAGAGAAACGCCAGTAAATCAGATTATTTATAATAAAAGTTAGAACTCAGTGGAGATGGCATTTTCTCTAACCAGCACTAGCTTGGCAGCTAGAACTTCAGTGAATTAGGGAGCTAGACTTGCCACTACATCAACGACTGAAGGACAAGGCAGAACAGACGAAGGTATGATTAAATCCATCATCTCCAAACTTGAGAAATATGTACTGAAAGAAATTACATTATGGTATGCTATCACTTACAAAATATAAAGAAAAGAACGGGGTACCCAGGAGACTCAGAGTTACCAAAATGCCGGCAAGTAGACTTGATAACATACACTTTAAAGATAGATAGGAGGCTAATTTAGGGAACAGCTCCACTGAATTTGTGAATATCTAAATCAAAGAGGATGAATATCAGAGGGCAGAAGTACTTAAAGTTATTGAAAATCTTTAAGAACAATTAACTTCTTGCAAAAACATCAGCTTAATTAAAGATCTTGATGAGAAATTAACTGAAAATGGGAACAATAATTAATTGGACGTAAAAAAACAAAACTACAAAGGGCTGAAGGTAATTTTACCAACAATAAGGCGTATAAATGTGACAAGTTACTTGTGTTCCCAATCTAGAGGCAGAAGAAGACAAAGGACCAGTAATAAACAAACTAATAGAGCAGATAATCGAGATAATGTGGCCACATTATCCAATTCAGCAATTAATGCTTCAACACCTGCCTCCACATCAAGCAGAAGCATTCAGTTTTTTTTTTTTTTTTATGTTGTGTTTTTCCCTCCTATCTCCTCTTGGTGCCCACTCCTTCCATCCGCTCATTTCCACCACCCCACCTTCTTGGGATCTGCCCCTAGAGTGCCTCCTTCTCTTACCTCCTGCACAGCGGGGTCTGTCCCTTCTTGGTGGTCTTGGATGGAACCGAAGCAACTTTCATCTAGGGCTGCCGAGAGGTGTTTTTCTGTTTTTCTCCCTTGTACTCCCTTACCCTCTGAGATGTCCAGTGCGTGGGACATACGTCCCGAGGGGTGGCGTGCTAACGCACGCCTTACCTCTCATGCACCGTCCAACGTCTCCCCTCCCCGACTCTGCAGAGCCGCCTCCATCCCTTACTACTGTCAGTGCTTCCAGTGGCTTGAAGGGATGCAGAACGCTAGCGCATTCTTGGTCTCCCACCCCTGTGGGAGGAGAGCATCCGCTGGAATGCTTGATCCTCCCTGTCCCCTGCCGACCCCCGGCCACCCGAGTCCAGTCCCGAACCCGGGTTGCCGGCGTAGCGTGAGGTGTGGTGTCAAGCGCCTCAACCCTCAGTGCCACTGGGCCAGCAGAACATTCAGTTTTCTAGCACTGAAAGTCTGAATCACTTAATGAAGAACACTCTGATAACAGCTTAGTTGACTTAAAAAAAAAAAAAAAGGGAAACGTGGATGACAAGTGAATATACAAGAACAGGACAATGAGAAATTGACTACGGTTAGTTTAACTGGTAAAACATTCACTGATACACAGTTAACATTATTGAGTTATGGTGTGTCATTTGTGTCCGTACAATCAATTAATGAATTTGAAATAAATTGTGATCTTTTTAAATTGTTTAGGAAATTGAATTTGAAAAAGTATTTTGCTAAAGATCATAATCAAGATACAGATATAACTCGTAGTGAAAGCAGTGTTTTAACCGTTCTTTCCTCCGGTAGGCAATTTGATGTAGAAGTTCCTATAATCGATGCTAGCACAGAAAATGAATTAAGCCAGCTATTAACATCAGTAGAATCAGTTGATTATGTTGGTAAGTAGGATTGGGATTAACTGTCAGAATGGTGGGGGCTCTGCAACATGTTACTCTGCTGTTAAACCAGATTTAAAGAAAAAATCTAATTGTATGCCCCCTAGTCCTGGGAATGAGGCTATTAAAATATTTCATGATGTTGTTTTAAGGAATGTGGGAAAGGCTATTGAATTGCATAAATCAAAACATCATTGGGATAATTTAACCCCCTTAGAAAGTGCTGCTTTAAAAGAACTACAGAGTATGCCTGATATAGTTATAAAGCCGTCAGATAAAGGGGGCAACACTGATTTTGAACAGAGAGTACTGTGTTGCAGAGGCCTTGAAACAACTAGAAGATGTTACAGCATTTCAAATGTTACAACAAAACCCAACATTTGTTGTGAAAAATAAAATGCAAGAATTTTTTAGTTTGGCAGTGAAGGAGGGATGTATTACGTCAGCAGAGTTTGATGTGTTATTTTGTGAATTTCCAGTCACCCCCATTTTCTACCATATCCCAAAATTGCACAGTGATATTTGCAATCCCCCTGGCTGTCCTACAATATCTGACAACAGATCACTTATGGAATCCTTGTCATCCTACCTTGATGAACATTTACAGCAGGAGGTAATAAAATTTAAATCTTATGTAAAAAATACTGCATCGGTGTTGTAGGAATTTCATCAGTTCAAGTGGAAAGACACATACTTATGGCTCACCATAGATGTTACCTCACTTTATACGTGTATAGAACATGAAAAGGGAATTTTTGCTGTAAAAACTATGTTGGAAAATTCCACTTTAAAATACACTGTGACCTTCATTTGTGTTGCCCTGGATTTACTTTTAAAAAAGTATTTTTTTCCTTTTTGATGGTAAATACTATCTACAAAAATGAGGAACTGCTATGGGTTCCTCGGTTGCCCCATCCTATGCCAACCTATTCATGGGTTGGTGAGAGGAAGGGGCAATATATGACCCTGACAACAATCCTTATATACATTGTATTGTAAAGTATGTTCAATTTATTGATGATTTATTGATGGTTTGGGAAGGTTCAGAATATGATTTACATTGTTTTCTGGAATTGATTAATGACAATAACCAGGGATTGCATTTTACTGCAAAGTATAATGAGATGATCATCTCATTTCTCGATCTGACTTTGATGGAACACCGGAGGAAGTGGTTAAAACCAAAGGATATCGTAAAATTACAGCAGGTAATAGTATCCTACACTCACGGAGTGCACACCCCCAGCATGCAGTTAATAATTTACTATTCAGACAACTTGTTTGATTAAAAAGAAATGGTACTGATGAGAATGATGTTTTTTAAGCAAAGGACAAATTATTTGAAAGACTTTGAACAAGGAGCTATAATGAAACCATTTTGCAAAAAACATTAGAATGTGTAAATGGATTAAATATGCATGATCTTCTCAAATATAAAAAGCACAGTGACCAGATGGATCAGGTCTCATTTATTTCTACTTATGGCCCCTTGTCGAAGGATCTTCGCACAGTTGTTAAAAATCACTGCCATCTGCTGGGGGTAGACAAAGATGTAAAATCAGTACAGCAAGCTGGACCCCTTAATAACTTTTGGAGAGGCAGGAATTTGAAAGACTTATTGGTTACAATGAATATAAAACCATGCAAGCACAAACTGGATGGTTGTGTACAAAACCCAATTTTTTTCCTTATGCAAGCAGTGCATTACATGCAGTAATGCAAAACAGAGTAAAATCTTTGAAAATCCAAGTCACCAAGGAATCAGAAAAGTGCAGATACAACATTTTATAACATGCACTACTAAGTATGTGATTTATACCCTGTGGTGCTTCTGTGGACGTGTTTATATTGGACAGACAACATGTTGCTTAAAGGAATGGATCCAGGAGCACTACAGGACAATAAGAAGAGGAGAGATGCACAGCATCCAGTGGCAAGGCATCTAAGTGAGGTCTCAAATGAAAGTGAGCTTGTTGTCAAGTAGACGGGTATTGACCACGTACCGTTTAAACCTTGTGGTGGCAATAGAGGTTTACTCTTGGATCGAAGGGCCGTTAGCTTAACATCAGTGGTAGGCAAGCTCATGGAGAAACTAATGAAGGGCAGGATCACCAGCTACCTGGAGGAAAGAGGCCTGATGTATCCAAGGCAACACAGTTTCACAAGAGGCAGATCATGTCAAACAAATCTGATAAGAGTTTTTTGACAAGGTCACCATGGAACTGGATCAGGAAAGGACAGTAGATGTTTCTTATCTGGATTTCAAAAAGGCATTTGACTCCATGCCCCACAGGAGACTACTGGATAAAATATCATGCCTGGGGCTCAGGCAGAGGGTGGTTAAATGGGTGAGAAGCTGGCTGGGGGAAAGGAGGCAGAGGGTCATAAGAAATGGGGTGGCATCCAGAAAGGGCATGGTCACAAGTGGGGTCCCTCAGGGATTGTGTTGGGCCCCTACTGTTCAATCTATTTGTTGGGGACATTGTGGAGGGCCTTGAAGGTGGTGCGAGCCTGTTTGCAGATTATATCAAGGTATGCAATAGGGTAGGCACTCAGGAAGGGATAGAAAAAATGTAGAGAGAGACCTGGTTAGGCATGGTCAAAGAGGTAGTAGCAGCTTTCATTCAGCACAGAAAAGTGTAAAATCACGCATCTTGGTTTCAGGAACCGGAGGGCGGGGTACTGTATGGGGGGCAGAAATCTGGAGGTAACGGAACAAGAAAGGGGCCTGGGCATCACTATATCAGGGGACTTGAAGGTGGAAAGGCACTGCGGGAGAGCAGTGGCTAGGGGCAGTGGAATGCTGGGGTGCATCGGAAGAGGGATCACCAGTAGAACTAGGGAGGTCATAGTACCCTTGTACACCCATCTGGTTAGACCACATTTGGAATACGGAGTCCAGTTCTAGAGGCCATACCTCAAAAAGGATGTGGGGAGGCTGGAGCGGGTTCAGAGGAGAGCAACGAAGATGGTAAGGGGGCTCAGCCACCTATCCTATGAATTAAGGTTGAGAGATTTAAACATGTACTCCCTGGAACAGAGGGGGGGACATGATTGAGACCTTCAGGTACCTTAAGGGTATAAACTGGGTGCCAGCGGAAAGTATCTTCCAGCTGAAAGGTAATCAGAGGATGAGAGGGCATGGCCTGCAGGTGGAGGAGGGGCAGTTCAGAGGTAACATTAGGAAGTACTATTTCACAGAGAGGGTGGTGGACAAGTGGAATAGGCTCCCAGAGGTGGTGATTGGTGATGAGACAGTGGAGGGATTCAAAAGGGCATGGGACAGACACGGGGGGTGTTGAGGATGTTGGGGGGCATGTTCACCTTTCAGGTTATTACCATCTCCTAGCTACTCCTACTTTGTCCTTCTACCCTGAATTGTCCCCATTTTTGCCCTACAATACCCTGCACTCTCCTCTCCCACCTCCTAAATAGTCATCATGCCCCCCCACCTCAGTGCCCCCTACTCTCCTTTCTGGATAGCTGCTTACTGTCTTTTACCTGACAGTGCCACCTAGGCTGCTACTGTTACCTAAATTATCCTAGTGTTAAAACCATCTCTGTTTCCTATTTACAATGTATTTTTGTCTGTTTACTCACCTAGCTAGATACTTCTAAACCACAATGTTTATATATACCCACCCTTTACGACGTGGAACCTTTGTAAAAGAGCGGTCTCCCACTCAAAGTTACTGTAATCCAAGATTGAATAAATAAAATTAAAAAAAAAATGTCCTAGCAGATAGCTGGACAAATGGGCAGGCTAGGTGGGTCTGTCGGTCCTTTTTTGCTGTCACACTTCTATGAAATCTATGAAGAACATTCTGTGAGAAGCAGGCTCTCTTACCGAGTTCCCAGACAAAAACTTATAAAAAAAGCAGCAATGCTTTTGCTAGAGAGACAAAGAGAGTGAGAGACTGAAGCTTTGAATTAAGAGATATTCTCAGAAAGACTTAGCTTTCTCTGTTTGTACTGCCTTCGTAAATAGTTATACTGCATAAGTTTTATTTTTTTATTTTGCTGTTATTGAGAAAAATAAAGCACTATTTGCAAATGTTGAAACTGCTCCTGATTTTCCTGACCTGTGCCTCGATGACAGATGGTGTCAACCTAAGTGGGATTTATGTTGTGCATACTCTAAGCCAGGAGTTTGGTGCATATGCACTATACCTGGTACCAGGGAAGCATAGCACCAAGGTATGGATTCTGCAGCAGCAGCCCAGGAGTCATTACCAGAAGAACTGCAGCCAAACGAGAAGCAGGGTAGAGAAGGTTCAGAGGAGGGCAACAAAGATGGTGCATGGATTGCTTCACAAGTCCTATGAGGACAGGTTGAAGGAACTGAGCATGTACTCCCTGGAGGAGAGGAGGGAGAGAGGGAATATGATAGAGACATACAAGTATCTTACAGGGAGGAACAGGGTGCAGAAATACACTATTTTTAAGAGAAAAAGATGTTCCAGGACTAGAGGGCATGGGATGAAGTTGGATGGAGGATGATTCAGAGGAAACTTGAGGAAGAATTTCTTCACAGAGCGGTATGGTGGACAAGTGGAACACCCTGCCAGAGAAGTGGTGGGGCTGAAACAATCACAGGATTTAAGAATGCATGGGATAGACATAAAGGAATTCTGGAGGTCAGGGGTAAGGGGCAACAGACTTCTAGGAAAACATAAACTGAACTTACAAGCTCAAATGGGCAGACTGGGTGGGCCATAGACCCTTATCTGCCGACTCTGTCTATGTATCTATGTAACCAGAAACAAAAGTCCAAACTGTGACTGTTCAGCCAGAACCAGAGATGGGGAAAAAAGAACAAGCAGTGACAGAACCTGAAAGCCTGACTGCCTTTTTCCAATGGTGGGCTATACAACAAAAAGAAGATAAAAAAAACAAAGCAGAGTAAAAAAACACTATGGTTCTCAAAAGAGGTGGCAGGGAAGGTTAAGGAGCAAAAGGCTGCATTCAAAAAGTATAAGGAATCACAGAAGGAGCGCGACAGGGAACTGTATCAATTAAAGCAGAAAAAAGTGGGGAAGGCAGTCAGAATAGCAAAAGCCCAAACCAAGGAAAAAATAGCCAATTCAGTTAAGAAGGGGGATAAAACCTTTTATAGGTACATTAGGGAGCATAGAAAGGTTAATGGAGGAATAGTGAAGATTAATAAGGGAGAGGGGAGGTGGGCAGAGGGAGACAGTGAAAAGGCAGAGATACTGAATGAATACTTTTGCTCAGTATTCACAAAAGAAGATGAGGAGGAGTTACCTAAACCAAACAATAGAAGCACTCTGGGTAGGGGGGTTGACACCAGTCCATTTACAGAAGAAAGAGTCCTGACAGAACTCCTAAAACTCAAGGACAAAGCAATGGGGCCTGACAGGATTCACCCCAGAATCCTAAAAGAGCTAAGGGAGGACCTAGTGACACCACTGACCACACTGTTTAACAAATCATGGGAGGATGGGGTGATACCTGAGGACTGGAGGAGGGCAAATGTGATTCCCCTTCACAAAAGTGGGAGCAAGGCAGAAGCAGGAAACTACATACCTGTAAGTTTGACCTCAGTGGTAGGGAAAATGATGGAATCACTTCTGAAAGAAAGAATTGTTGAGTACCTAGAGGCCAGCGGGGCACAGGACCAAAAGCAGCATGGATTTAGAGCAGGAAGGTCGGGCTGTGGATATGGCCTACCTAGACTTTAGCAAGGCATTTGACACAGTCCCGCACAAAAGATTGATAACCAAGTTAGCCAGCCTGGGAGTGGGTCCCAGGGTGGTAGCCTGGGTAGCAGACTGGCTGTACAACAGGACACAGAAGGTAATAGTGAATGGAACACATTTTGAAGAAAGGGAAGGGGGGTCACTAGTGGAGTACCTCAGGGCTCAGTACTAGGTCCAGTCCTCTTTAACATCTTTATAGGTGACATTGCAGAGGGTCTGGAGGGAAAGGTATGCCTCTTTGCAGATGACACAAAGATTTGTAACAGAGTTGATACACAAGGGGGGTAGAAAGGATGAGAAGGGACTTGGCAAGGTTGGAGGAATGGTCAGACATATGGCAACGTGAGATTCAACGCAAAGAAGTGCAAAGTAATGCACCTGGGAAACAAAAACCCAGGAGAAGAGTACACAATAGCAGGGGAGGTACTAACAACAACAAAAATGGAAAGAGACCTGGCGGTAGTCATATCAGATGATCTAAAGGGGGGAAGCGATGTAAGAAGTCAGTAAGGAGAGCCAGGGGGATACTGGGATGCATAGGAAGGGGCATCACAAGTAGAAAAAGGGAAGTGGTTATCTTCAGGATTTAGTGGTGGCACTTTTATAGTATTTGTGGCCATGACTTTTCGTACTCTGGCTACGATGACTTTGGGAACATGACTTGATCGGCTCTGTTCCCATTTATAAGGTTGGATGTGCTATTGGACTATTATATAATTATCTGTATCTTTCTTTTGATTGTAGATATTGATATCATGTATTGTTGGTAGAATATTATATGCATCCTCCTGTCCCTTTAAGCGTAGGATTGTATTTAAGTGGAAGAGTTGTATCCACGTCTCTGATGAAGACTTCACTAGTCGATACGTGAGCGTGTCACAGCTCGATGTTTGTTGCCTCTTCCGGGTTTTCCGTGTGTTAGCCTGCGGCTCGAAGTTGCGGCGTCTATGGCGAATACGTTTGTGTGCTTGGACGTTCAGATACAGAGAGTGCTATGATTTCCATTTCAGTTTTTTTTGCTTTACGATGCTATTTAACTGTGTATTTGACATACGCCCTTTGCATTGGACCTTTAGTTGCACAAGTATTTTTCGCTAGCAGTATATATGTCCATTCGCTTTTGAATTTTGGTTGAATAGCGCTTTTCATTACGGCTGCTGGCGTTTTTGGGAGAGTTGTCCACACTATATTTTTATGTCGGTCTTTTCCCCAAGCAGTTTAAGCTCTGAAGAGCATTTGTAATGAGATGTATGCAATTTTTGGGGAGACCGTACATGGTTTAAATTAATTGTGATGCCTTTTTATCGGTGATGTTTTTGTACACAATAAAAAGCCTTGAGTGACTTAACACCTGAGAAAAAAGTTTTTGAGCACTGACTCCATTTACAATTATTCACGTTGTATTTTTTCAGCTCCTGGGGTATTATGTGCACTTCTCTGTTTTGAGACCCGTTTTGTCCATGTTGCTTTATGGACTTTTTTTGTACAACGGAAGTGGTTATCCCTCTGTACAGACAGTTGGTGAGACCCCATCTGGAGTACTGTGTGCAGTTTTGGAGACCCCATTTCCGCTAAGCACATAGACAGGATGGAAGCAGTCCAGAGGAGGGCAACTAAAATGGTGCAGGGTCTACATCAGAAACCATATGAAGAGAGACTGAGAGAGCTTAATATGTATACCCTTGATGAAAGGAGGGACAGGGGGGACATGATAGAAACGTTCAAGTACCTCAAGGGAATCAACAAAGTCCAGGAGGTAGCATCTTTCAGAAAAGAGATGTGTAAAAACAAGGGGCACAATTTAAAGATAGAGGCGGTTCCAGGGGTAATGTGAGGAAATTTTTTTCACGGAGAGAGTGGTGGACGCATGGAACCGCCTTCCTGGAGAGGCTGTGGGGTCTAAAACAGTGGAGGAATTCAAACATGCATGGGACAGACATAAGGCAATTATAGTGGGGGGTTGCAGGAAGTAGGCTGTTGGTTAACTAAAATCTGCAGCTTATCCAGTAGGTAGGGAAATGGGCAGACTGGGTGGGCCAAGTGGTCCTTATCTGCCGTCAAAGTCTATGTTTCTATGTTTCTAAGAGGAGCAGTAGAGAAAAGAAGAGATGCAGCTACAGGAGCAGCAAAGACGAGAAGAGATGCAGCAACTGGAGCAGCGATGGCTGGATGCCTTGCAAGCTATCAAAGCTGGTGGATCTGGCACTGGTCCAGCAGAGCAACAAGACACAAACAGGGAATCCGGCGACTTTTGATCAGCTCTTTCAGTTATTTTGAGTTGTTATATGGTGTAGTTAGGCTAATCACAAGCTGAACTTTTGATTCAACTGTTTCTTACAAAAACAGTTTTAATCATAGTGCTCCTGCTTCCTGCCTTCAGACATCCTGCCGATCGCGCCCTGTCAGAAGTGGCGTCATCTGCAGAAACGCTCTATCGCCTACTGCTCTGAGCATCGCGGGAAAATCAGTGGAGCCGAAAGTGCTATAGAGCCTGTTGTCCCTGTAAGCCACTTGATCAAAAATTTGTATTTATTTAGTTTTTGTTAACCGGGTTGATGCACTAGCCATATCATGGCTATTTTCAGGTATGACCCAGGAGAGTACAACACAGAAAAGCATACAACATTCCAAAAGTACATAACATAACAGGTACATTATATGAGAAGCAATGAGTAGGAGTAAAAAACAAGGACAAACAGCTCATAGTAGGTACATACGGTGAGAAGCAATAGGCAGTAATAAAAAATAAAAACAGGGACATACAGGACATTGTAATAGATAAGTGACTTAATAAAGATAACCTGGTTAATATGAAACAGTAGTGAAAAGAAACGGGCACAGGGCAACCGTAAACAGGGCTCTCAGGGGGCAGGGTAATATAGGAGAGAAGGGTAGGTTCACTGGGATAGGAGGGAGAGGATCAGAGAAAGAAGGGATGTAGGTAGAGGGATGAGGTGATGAGTGGCAGTGGAGAGATTATGGGGAGCATAGGTAGAAACGGGGTGCGGAACACAGCAGTATCAAGTGGGATCAACACAAGTACACAAGTCAGTAAGCAATAAGTGCCGACGCATTTCTCATTTGAAACAACTATGGGATTTCAGCAGTCTAAGGCTAAGGGGAAGTGAGTTCCATGAACTAGGGGCAACACAATGGAAGGCACTAGAACCTTTATTATTACGACATCTGGCAACATTCAGCAGAGATTTGTTTTCAGATCGAAGTCCACAAGAGGAGTGTACAGCAGCAAATAATGCTGTGAGTGAGGAGGGAGTTCGTTCCCTGATAATAGAGTCAATGAGTGTGCTAAGGGAGTATTTCCTGTTAGCAGAGGGGGAGAGCCATTTAAGGTCACTATATAGTTGACAGTGATGCCTCAGGCGAGGAGACGAGGAGGCATAACGGCAAATGTTGTAGGTAACCCCATTTCTGCAGGGTTGTTTTGTGAGCTGCGGCAAAGATAGGAGCACCATAGGTAAGGGCTGGGAGAAGAATCTCTTTGGCTAGAGCCAGCTTAGCAGATGGCGTGAGTAAGTAGTTGGTTTTGTAGGCCACCCCCAGCTTAGAGTTGACAGCTTTGCAAGTAGCTTGTGTATGGGAGCTGAAATCAAGGGATTGGTCAAGTAGGACCCCCAGATATTTGAATGTCTCAACAAATTCAATTAGATTACCCTTTGAGTCGCAGACCCTCAGGGGCACAGAGCAGACCTTAAGCTTTGGGGCAGAACCTAGCAACATAGCTTTAGTCTTTTGTGCATTTAACACAAGTTTATGGGCACTCAGCCAGTTTTGGACATTCCTAAAGTCAGCAGTCAGCGATGCGTTAATGGTGGCCATACTTGAGGAGCTGGTATAAAAGACAAGGTCATCCGCATATAGAATGGGAGAGCAGTATTGAAACATATCTGTGATGTTGTTAATAAAAAGAGAGAAGAGGAGGGGCACTAAGATGGAGTCCTGAGGCACTCCAGTGTTGATGGAGGAGTAGTTGAACAGGAAGGAGTGAAATTTCATCACTTGGGTCCTGTTCAACAAGTAGCTACTGAACCAATTGACAACAGATGGTGAGAGGTTTAAGTTACGGAGAGCAGCTAGAAGCATGGGGTGATCTACCAGGTCACAAGCCTTGGTGAGATCAATAAAGACGGCCCCTGTGAGTTGCCCAGCGTCCATGTGCGATAGGGTGTCATTTGTAAACTTCAGAAGTGCAGTCATGGTGCTATGGCCTTTTCTGAAGCCATGCTGAGTTTCAGAGAGAAGATTATGTTTGGTTAAGTAGTCAGTTATTTGGCCAGCCACTAGTTTCTCAAGGATTTCACTCAGGACCAAGAGAATCGCAATGGGCCTGTAGTTGGCAGTGTCTTTTGGGTCCCCTTTTTTGAGTACGGGTGTAAGCCAGGCAATCCTCCAAAGGTTAGGTACAACACCACAAGAGAGAGACAGTGTTTATATTTTTGCTAGCGGGGAGGCAATGAGAGGAGGAGCAGCAAGCTTCAGAAGCCGAGGTTTAATTGAGCCAGAGCCAGAGCTAGTATTGTCTGAGATAGCCTTCAGAAGCCAAGGTTTAATTGAGTCAGAGCCAGAGCTAGTATTGTCTGAGATAGCCTTCAGAAGCCAAGGTTTAATTGAGTCAGAGCCAGAGCTAGTATTGTCTGAGATAGCCTTCAGAAACCGAGGTTTAATTGAGCCAGAGCCAGAGCTAGTATTGTCTGTGATAGCCTTCAGAAGCCAAGGTTTAATTGAGCCAGAGCCAGAGCTAGTATTGTCTGAGATAGCCTTCAGAAGTTTCAGGACCTGGGTTCTTGCAATGGCCTTGAAGTAGAGAGGTGTTCCCTCATGTGGTATGTCAGAGCTGGTGTGGCATGCAGGGGTGGACTGGGGTGGAGGCCCAAAAATTGATCGCATTGCCACAGTATTAAAAATAATATATATATTTTTTTTTTATTTACTCTGTTTTTTCTGCCACTGGCCACCTGGTACCTCAGCCTGGTCATGGACCCTTCGACTTCCACTTTCTCATACTGGCTGCGACTCCTGGATACCCCCTGACTTTCCCCCCAGGGCGGGGTTGCGGCACCGGCCCAAAGTTCCGCATCCGATGGGATAAGTCAGGGAGCTGGCCTGAGAGAGCTAATTGAAGCCAAGGGCAGGCTTCATCAGGGTGCCAGCAGTGATTTTCTAGGCTGCCCCAGGGGCAGGAATGTGCAATGACATCCAGCGTCCACCCCACCCCTCTTGCGTGTTGGCACTGGTCATCTGTGGTTCCCCCAGCCTCTGCCAGGGGTCCCTCGGGCACTGGATACTCTACCCTTCCCTCCCTCGGAGTAGGAGAGCATTCCATGGGATGTTCAATCTTCCTCCCCCGGCTGGCCCTCCGACTCACCCAGTCTGTTCCCAAACCCGGGTCACCGGCGTCGCAAGTGGAAATCCAACCGCGGCCTCATTCAAAATAACTTTTGTTTTGTGCACTAGTTTTCATAGGGAGAATACTGTTCTTACTTTGGTCAGCAGTACTTTGTTTTCAGTCTTCTTGTCATTGTTGGAGGCTCTCCTATGAATATGTGAGCCAGCTGATTCTCCCTGCCACCAACTTTGATCTAGCAATCTTTTATATTGGAAGTGATCACATTGCTACTCGATTGGAAATAGTTGGTTTTGCTTGGTGCATTAGTTTACACAGGGAGCAAAATTACTGTTGTCAGAAGGATTTTTTATTAATTCGTGATGGCACGGATAGTTGTAGCTTGTCCTGCATTCTGCATTCATCGATGCAGACAGATGTGTTGCATGTCATTCTTTTATAAATCATATATGCTGTCCATGTCATGTTTGTTTTCTTATTTCTCGTTTGCCATCCTGTCACTTACTATATGTTATTCCTGTTTCATAGAGGTCCACTTATATCAGTGTGTGCAGGTCTATAGCTGTCATAGCTATGTATTTATTTTTTGGGCCATGGATGATGTCCTGTTGAAATCCCTAATTTGTCCTGTGATCATTTCTTGACTTCTGAATAGCAATATAGGTGTTGCTTTCACCTTGGATGGTTGCAGTACAGTGACTACAGGTTTTTCCAAATTGTAGTGTTAGCCCTATAAATGTTGTGCTACCTAATGATTCCTTGAAAGGTGTAACTGTGCATTTATTGCCTCCTATGCCATATGTTGAGATAGTAATAGTAACAGATTTCTGTTTGAATTTTCAATACTTTATAGTATACTTCTTTATTTGTGCACACCAATTTGATATTTTTGGAATTCCTTTTACTTCTACTTTGTGACTCAGTGTACAGAGCTTGTTACAGTGAACATTATGATGCCAGCACAGTGTGTAGCAGGTAATTGTGGAAATACCACTAAAATTGTTTTTTCGCTGTTTACCTTCCCAACAAATGCACACCTCTGAGCCTTAAGGAACTGGTTTGTGAGTACTAGACGTGCTGACTGGAGTGGTGCCACTGATCGAAGTGTATTGTGTTCTGTCCACTTCAGTAATGAATGTTTTGACAAGTCCATTCTTTCTAGATATCAGATGGATCTTGTTCGTGGTCTTCGTCTGGTGCCAGATGTAGTACCCACTATACATGCTTCCAAACCTGTCACCACTGACATAGTTATGAGTCCACCAGAAGAAGATTTGTTTGACATGCCTGTGAAGAAGTGAAAGTCTGGGGTGGGGGGGCATTTCATAAAAGATAACTGGAGGAGGTGAGTTAAATTTAAAATAATGTTATTTTTTTCTTTTCTCACCCTTGTTCTTCACCGCAGCCTTACTCTGGAATCACCCACAACAGATCCTGTTCCAGTGTCACCATACATTCCCCCCCCATCAGGCCATGTAAAGTACACCCGGGCATGTAATTTTGAGTGCCTCCCCCCCCCCATTGGCCATATATGTTATGCACTCCACTTACTGTGTCACACATGCCGCATGTCACTGTAGCCATTGTTTGTGGCGTTGTGTTTTATATTATTTTCACATTTCTTACCAGTGACTGTTGTTGGTCACATGTCATAGTAGTCTGTGCTCTCATTATCGTGCATCCCTCCATCCACAACAGATCGTCAACACACCTAGTGCTGCACTCCCCACTGCACTGAGACCTGTGTGCACCAATGTTTCAGTGTGATCTCTCCACACACACACACACACACACACACACACACACACTGTAGGTGAGCACTCGTCATCTGTTTTTTATGAACTTTCACTTTGTTCTCCTCTTGTATAGGCCATACCAGTCACCCCAACTTGGCCTGTCATGGTGTGATCTCCTCTGCTTGTGACCTGTTCTCCCAACCCATATGCAGCACACTCACCTGGCACTCCTTGTGTACCACTCGAGGTGCGGTTGCATTCTGCACCTTCGGTGATCTTCTCTCTCTTGTCACAATGTAGTACCAAGGTGGGCGGAGGTGAAGGAAGGAGGCAGTCAGGACTCAGAGAGGAGAATCCAGTGTGGTTGTGGTGATGTGAGTGACGTTTTCCTTCCAACGTGAGTGGTGTTTCCTTAGTTGTTATGCCCCCCCCGAGGCACAGACATGAAGTGACATCCAGCGTGAGTACGAGCGCAGTACCACACTCCTCGCGCGGACATCCGCCGATGACTCTCCCAAATCCTGTGTGTCCTGGCCTGTTGCACACCACATCTACATGTGGTATTGCTGCTGCCAGGAGTCCACATCCCACCCCTTCCTGAGACAGGAGAGCTGTCCATCAGACGTTCGATCACCTATCCCCCTGCCAACCCCTGGCAACCTGAGTTTGCTCCCTACCCCAGGTCGCCAGTGTGATGAGAGTTAAGGTGCCAGCACCTCAGCCCTCTAGACCACCTGGCTGGCTTCCCTCCCTCCCTGTTGCCCGGTCACATCCCCTTTTGAAGTAGCATACTGTACTACTGGATACCACTTCTTCCGGTAACTCAATGCTGCCTTCTTTGCAGACAGTTCACTATCCAGCCCACTGTCTTCTGACCTGCCCCTGTATCTTGTAGCTTACTTACAGGTGTCCCATGCAGCACTGAGTCAAATGCCTTCTTGAAGTCTCTGTACAGCACATACACTGCATGGCCCCTAGGGCAAGTGCATCTTCACGGTGGTGCGATGACCCACGCCTTCAGTGGCACAACCAATTGCAGTGTCTGTGAGGGGCACATGCTGCTTATGGCTCCCCTCCAGGCAGCGTAACCATGGCCCCCCCCCCCCGCGCAGTCCTAAATGCTGCACATTTGGCATGGGACTTGGCTGAAAAGGTGTAACATATCCCTGACATGCATACCGCGCAGATGGCACAGTGTGCACGTGCTGGTTCTGGCAGGTGCGTGGTGTTACGTGCCCCAGTTACATGGCGCTTACACAGTCTGCACCTTCTTGAATCTGGCTCATTATATTGTGTCCTTTAATTAGCAAACAAATTAAATATCAATGTCTATGAATAGTTCTGTTTCTTTTGTGTAATAAAAAGTCTTGTATTTTAAATGGTGTTATGCTGTTATGTTTCTAGATGTGTCCGTGATTTGTGTTGAGTTCTGTCATGTCAGACACCGCCAGTATATGGCACCCAATATTCCCTTCACCATCCTTGTACTCATTATGTGAGTGACTGTCATGGCCCTCATTGTGATATATATGTATTGTACATATTGTAGATGTTACTTTAACTTTCTCTTGCCAAGGTTTAACATGTGAATTCTCTGTATATTATTGTGTTATAAATAACATTTTCTTGTTTCTGTATGTATAACTGTCTCATAAGTATGTGATGTAATTCCTGTGCACCAACTTGAACCTTGACCTTATCAGGTCCATCTTGTAAATGAGCCTTGCTCAATGATGATCGCCTGAATAAATAAAGATTGATTGATTGATTGATTGATGTTATGTGATGGGATTCATCACTTCACCATGCTGATGAGCTCCAACACAGGCAAAGCACATCTTTTTTTCCTGAGAACATGTCCAAACTATGAAGAATCACACAGGTAAGTATTAGATGTTCAGGTCCGAGTCAGTATTGCATGATCTTCCTGGTCCATTGACATTTGATTTCACTGTTTGAGTACTGATATGCCTGTCACACATGCATGTGGCACGTGCATGTTTACTGGTGCGTACTTCCAATGGGCATTGACGTTTTTCTTTATTATTTAGCTGCATGTTGTTTGATGTCTTAAAATTGTCCTCATTTTAATTATAGGTATTGCTGTGTTACCGTCTGTCACTGCATACATGTTGTAATGTGTAATATTACCAATTAACTTGTTTTGCCACCTTATTTACACAGTTCTGCAGCAGTACTCTGGGTGCAGTTTGGATGATGTGTCACAGTCATCCGAAGTGATGCTGACCCGGAAGAAGTGTCTCTGGACTGTGTGATTGTCATCACTGATGATCTAGTGTCTCATTCTTCAGATTCCATCCTTAGTTCGTCATTGAAGGAAGTACAGTATATCCACGTGCGGACAAGTCAACTCAGTATAGTTGTCTGAGACCACATCATCTGTCCATAGGTAAGGTGCCATTATTATCAGTATTGTATACTGCTAACAGTATTTGTTGGTCACATATGCTTTCAGAATAGTGATAACGCTTCCTTGTAGCCTTGTGGAAGGTGAGGAAAACAGAAAGCCAGGGCCTAATGTTGCAGGGTTGCAGTTTTCGGAGGGAGATGAGGAGGCCTTATTTCAACGAGAGAGTGGTGTCAAATTGTAATTTTTATTTATTTTATTTATTTGTTTATTGAAATGTTTCACCAGGAATGCATACTGAGCAACAGGTTGCTCATCTCCCGGTGCGACCTGGGGGGAAGGGGTACAATATGGATGAGACATTTTACATTCAAGTTACAAAGATCAACAAAGCATATAATTTATTAAGGCAGTTGTCTGCCAGGGGTGGTGGTATGCTGAAAGATGGTGGTTAGTTTCTGAATTGCATGTGAAAGGGTTAGTTGGAGGGTGTGGTTACTTACCCACGTGGAACAGTTTCGTTTGGAAGGTGCAGCTGCATTATGTCACTAGCTGCGCACACGAGCAGTCTTGATAGATCGTGAGGTCTATTTCTGCTGGCAGATTCATATGTTCGTCTGAAGGCATGCACAAGAGTACTTTACTGACAGTTGTAACAGTGCTAAAATTCTTACATGATGTCACTTGCACGTCATTGTCATGTGAACATACGAACATACCAAAATTGCCATTGGAAAAGGTGTTTTGGTCTACCAAGTTTGATCAATTGTGCAGGTAGCAGCCCTTATTCTGCATCTTCATGCCCTTCCCTTCCACCCCCTTCCCTCTCTCTTTTTTTTTTTTTAACTGTCTAGCACTCCGGTCGCCTGCCGTATGGGCACCATCAGTAACCCCACCTTGTCACATCCTGCTGTGATCTCTTCTGATGGTGATTTTTTACCACAACCCACCACCGGCACACTCACCTGGCACCCCTTGTTCTCCCCCATGCGTGGTTACCTTCTGCACCTGCGGTGATCTTCTCTCTCATATCAATGTAGTCCTAATGTGGGTGGAGGTGAATGAAGGTGGCATTCAGGTCCCACAGAGGAACATTCAGTGTGTGCGTGGTGGTGGGAGTGATGTGTTCCTCCTAACGTGAGTTGTGTTTCCTTAGTTTTAACGTGCCCCCCCAAGGCGTGGATGTGCAGTGACGTCCAGCATGGGTACCAGCGCAATCCCGCAGTATTCCTGCCTACGTCTGCTGTCACCTACTCCATATCCTGTTTTGCCTGGGCTATTGTGCACTACGCCTGCGCACATTGTCGCTGGTGCCTGGATTCCACAGCCCACATTTTGCATGACGAGGTCAAGGTTGTTCCATAACCTTGTTGTTTTGCTGACCATTTGTGTCCAGAAGTTGTCCTTTGAAGTCATCTACCAATACAAGCTCCCTTCTATTCATGGTGTATGTGGTGCTACAATCCACTTCCGGTATGTTGAAGTCCCCCATGGTCACCAAACTCCCCTTTCTGCAGGCCTGCCTGATCTGTCCCCCAAGTTCCATGTTCAATTCTTCTGTCTTGAGTATTGGCCTGTACACCACTCCCATTGTGATAATTCAGTGCCTTAAGTTCTGGACTTGCATCCACAGTGAGTACGCAGTACCCTCCTACTCCGCCTACCGTACACACTTTAGCTGTTCACTCACATATAGTGCCCCCTTTCTGTTTTATGGTATCCTTACGGAATATCCTTTACCCTGTTACCACATGGTCCCTTTCATGGTACTGGGTGTCCCATGTCTCAGTAATGCATGGCATGTCCACCTCCACCTCTGCCATGATGGTTACAATCTCTGCAGTTTTATTCCCCAGGCTTCTAGCACTCAAGGTGACCACCTTACACCCCCTTACCTTCCCTCCCCTCCACCTCCCCTCCTGACATCCCATTCTATCATCCTCCCTAGTATTAATCATAAATCCCTTGAGTGTGTTAGTGGTGGTAAGTGCCTATGTATTCCCATCCTGTTGCATCTGATTGCCTCTTTGTCCTAGTTCCTCAAACTTCATGTTAACTGTATGTAGCGTCCAATCAGACAGGTCCATAGCACTATTGTTGATCAAACTGTTGACAGGCTCCTTCATCAGGACCGAGTATGGCCAAAGATTGTATTTTCAGTTACACTTTCAACACAGTTTGCTGTGTTCTTCTGTGTTATCCGATGACAGTGTGTGCTCTGTCCTGGTACTGATATTGCCACTGGGTCAAGATGTGTCCCTGAGTGGGTAGCATGGTTGTAGGTGGTTGAGTATGACTGTTTGTACTGAATAGCAGCTAATGCCACTGGCTTAGTCCTGTGATGTAATATCGAATTTGTGTAACTAATATTTTTGGTCTTGACCATGCCTCGACTTGTCTACGAGTGGCCCATGACAATACTGTTGCTCCACTGTTCCATGTAATGCCTTTCTGAAAGATAGTACTGGATGTCTTCTAAGTGGTTGCCAATTGACCATCACATGAGGTAGTGTCTGTTGATAGTGCCTGGTCATTGGCACTATGATGTTGCCCTCTGGTCAAGACCTGGCCTGTTGTGTGCAATGCACTCAACATTCCTGACATTGATTAAGGTGAGGGTGCATCAGTGGGTATGCGGTCCATCGCACTGTTGGCATAGTCTGCCTCTGGCACTCCGATTGATGGTTATTTCTATCACAAATAAGGCAGACCCATGGGTAATGTGAATGGTTTGTTATTCACCCTCTACTGGTGTCCTGGTGCAGTATGCGTAGATGAGTGCAACATGACCCTACAGGTTGAATAACTGACCATTAACATTGTCCCTTGGATTGCTGTATTGATATTGTAATGAGAAAGACATTCCAAAGTCCATTATTGACACATGGACCAGTGGCTATCGGCCCTGTCTCCACTGACAGAAGTGGAAACCTTACATTGGTGACGCGGAGGTGGCTCTGCTACACTTTTAAATGGGACTTATACATTTCGGTACATATTACTGTGTATTAGTCATTCAGTATGCAAAACTGAATATCAGTTTTCTGTGCTTTCATTGTTTTATCTTTTAATAATATTGCTTTTCACTGTTAGGCTCTGTTGCATCAGTGAAGATAAGTGATGCATCAACACAAACAGAGCCATTACTGAACGAACCTACGCTCCGAATGCCGATTACATCAACTCCGTTACCATCATCTGACAGTGACTGGGTCTCAGGTGAGGAACAGTATGATTTCAAGGATTCAAGTCACCATCTGTCTATATCCATTTCTGATGATGACTTGGAAGAGGATGACAATACTATGGATGTCATGGCGTAAGACAGTTCTATGTTTACCTTCCGTAACTGCTCTGGTAGCCGTGGGTCAGCTGTGGAGGAGAGGAGAGGATTGAGCATCCAGAGGACAGCTCTCATGTACTGGAGAGGGTAGTTTGAGTAGTCACATGCAGCAGGGACTCCCATTAGAGACTGTGGGTGCAACAGCTGGTGTTCGCGCACGGAGGTCCTAGGCATTGGCATACGTCCGTGACAGTGTTGCTTCAGCATGCCCATGTCAGGCTGGACAACATGCGTGCTCAGTTGAGGTTCCATGGGATCCTTGGCAGTGTAAGATTATCTGGTCGACCCCCTAAGTACACCAGTATTCGATGGACACAGGCACTGAGGTTTAAAATATTTATTACACTGTTACAGTTATGAAACAGACCCTCATGTACAATACAGATACATGATTATTCTTATCATGAGGCATACAGATACAGAAAACAAGACATGGATATTACCCTGTTATCTGGGAGCCAGATGGTAGAATCTCTCTCTCAGGCTGGATGGCAGAACCTCTCTCTCTCTCTCTCTCTCAGACTGGATTCCAAACTCCCAGTGATGCTAATTACACCAGCTATTGTATACTGTCAGCCCTGCGCACCACTAGGTGCGGTCAGTAGCATCCTTCTTTTCAAGAAGTTAATCTACATCTCAAATCTACCTACAGATATCCCCTTCTCAAGCCACTCACCCCTAGGCTGAGTGACTACACCCAGTGTTAGCCACTGTTAGTCACGTACACCTTTCAGTACTTTTCCATCATGCACAAGGTTTCTGAACGTAGAGGACAGTAATTTCTTTCAGTCCCCATCTTGGAGGTGAAGAAATAACTGAATCTCTAAACCCATAGTAAATTTTTAGTGACTGACATGGCTTGCATCATGAGCGTCTGTTGTCTGTGTGCTCGAAGAGTACATTTTAACTAACATATTAAAGTAAACAGTATAAAAATTAAAACTGCTTGTAAAAAAACAAAAAACCTAAAACCTAAAGCTACGCAGGAATGGGACTGCATTAATTCTAGGCTCCCATCATTTAATAGCTCCTTGGCTGCCTGCTGGATTTTCTGGGCAGTATTAGCAACGTGTATCAGATGGTTATCTTTTCCGTTTCGCACAGTCTGCACATTGAGCAACAGATTAGGAATGGGAACAGAGAAGGCAGGAGCAAATTCATTGATAAGGAAAGCCTGATGTGGGGTGGTAAGGTTTACCGCATACATGGAATCATACTGAGGTATAGGATGAATGATTTTTCATCCTATCCTGTCTATCCCTCATGGTTTAAAGCAAAAGCTGGGGTATGGAATGGAGCAGGTTAACCCCTGATGCTGTACAGAGGGAACATTGGTGACTACACAATATTGATTCATGGCCTTGTAAGTGACCCTTACATTGTCATGGACCCACTTGGTTACCCATATTGGACACCAAATAGTATCATTGAAGTTGGGTCCATCTGGCTCCATTCCACAAACTGGATAGGGTTGCCACCTTTGGATGAGATAATTTATTTATTTTATTTATTTAGTTTTTGTTAACCGGGTAAGTGCGCTAGTCAGCAAGTGACTGTTTTCAGGCATGACCCGGGAGGTACAATTACAATACACAAAGAGTACAGCCAGATTATTAAGACAACGAGTACAAAAAATGCAGAGAGAAATACATATGGCAATGTAACATACATTAGTAAACAAAAATATACTTTAGCACTTGATCATGGAACATACTCAAAAATGTGAATAGTAGAAGGCAGAAAATAAGAGAGGATAGGCATCAGTAGAAAAGACACAAGGAAGGAAAACTGGCAAAAGGACGGGAGGAGAGATTAAGTGGAAAGGAGGTGCCGTCAGATGCGGCAACAGCGGGTGAGGTACCAACCTCGGCGGGCCTATGGAGCGAGGCGGCGGGGCGAAGAGAGGTGGTGGGGGCGGCGGTGGCGGCAACAGCGGTAGGAGGTAGGAAAATACAGCCAGTCTGGTGGAACCGATGAGACGGCAGGGCGAGTGAGGATGCGGTGAGAGGGGATGAGGCGGAGGAGTTACGGCAATGGCGGCAAAAGTGTCAAAGTCAAGCCGAGCCAGTGGAACCAAGAGCGGCAGGGCAGGGAAGGGGGGGTTGGTAGACGGTGGGAGTAGGCGGTAGTAGGTGGAGAGAGGTGACTAAGGAGGGGCATGGATGAGGTAGGAACAGGTAAAGGTGAGTTTGGTGGGGAGTGGCAAAAAGGGGGGAAGAGGATATAACAGAAGAAGGGGGAGAGAGCAGCAGTGGGGTTAAGTGAGGAGAGGCTGTGAAGTGAAGATAAGAATGTCATGGAGTAGAATAGCGACTTACAATTGTCAACAGCTAACATTAGGCTTATAAAGAAACAGGTTAAGGCAACATTAATTACAAGGCACAAAATAAAACATTAATTACAAGGCACAGTATAGAACACCCATTTGGACAGGCAAAAGTGCTAGCAATGAGGAAACAGTACAAATGCAGCGGATCAGGTAGGGTCAAAGCAAACACATTTGTCCATAGTAGTGAGGAAAGTCCTGAGTTTGCTCTTAAAAGTCACATGAGTGGAGACATCTCTTAGATCCTGAGGTAGTAGGTTCCATAGGTGGGGGCAGCATGATGGAAGGAGCCCATGCCCTTTTAGTCTGACAAGGGGATGGATAGTAAGGTCTGATCAGCCGATCTAAGATTCCTTGTGGGAATGGCGGCCTGAGGAGATCAGACAGGATAGCAGGCTTGGACGTCCTTAGGATGGAATCAACTAAATTGTACAAGTAGTACTGCCTGGTAGAGGAAGGAGAGAGCCAACCAAGGTCCTGATATAAGAGACAATGATGCTGCAGCCGAGGTGCTTTGGTTGCATACCTGCACACATATTGAAGGTAGTATCCCATAGTTGCAGTGAAGATTTGGTGGCCAAGGACAGGATGGGACAACCATATGTAAGGGTTGGCAATAGAATGCCTCTGGCTATCACCAATTTAGCAGCAGGGGTGAGCAGGTATTTGGTTCTATAGGCAGCCCCCAATTTGCAGTTAATTGACTTGCAGGTTTCCTGTATATGTGCTTTCAGGTCCAAGGTTTGATCCAGGTGGATGCCAAGGTAACGAAAGGAAGTGACAGTTTCTATAGGGTCTCCATCGATATCAGAGACAGAGATGGTCAGAGGACAGGATCTAAGCTTGTGATTGGAGCCAAACATCATAACTTTTGTTTTATTTGTATTTAAAACCAGGCGTTGAGAGTTCAACCAGTGTTGTACAGCACGAAAATCTGCAGTGAGGGCAGCATTTAGATCCAGGACCTTATCAGAGTGATAATAAATTACCAGGTCATCCGCGATAAAGAAGTGAGTGACCTGTGGTGACCAGCTCAGGAAGTTTATTGACGAATAATGAGAATAGAAGAGGCCAAGTATAGACCCCTGAGGGACCCCAATGTTGATAACAGCACTGTCTGACATGGATGAATTAAACTTAACAGCTTGTGTTCTGTTGGAGAGGTAGCTTTTGAACCAGGTAGTGACTGGGGAGAGAAGCCCAAGGTACTGAGGCGGATAGTAGCAGAGAATGGTCAACCAGATCGAAAGCTTTGGTTAAGTCAATGAAGACTGCCCTGTTAACTTTCCTCTATCCATATTGTAACGATATCTGAAGTGAATTTTGCAAGTGCTGTCATGGTGCTGTGATGCTTTCTAAAACCATGTTGTGCTGAGCTTAGTAAATTGAATTTCTCAAGGTATTCAGTGATTTGCATGGATACTACTTTTCCAGGATTTTATTCAGAACAGACAAAATAGCAATAGGCGGTAATTTGATATGTCATTTTACTGCCTTTCTTAAATACAGGAGTGACTCTGGCTGCCTTCCAGACTTCAGGGACAATACCATTGGAGAGAGATAGGGTGAAGATGTGTGCCAGGGGGCCAGAGATGTAGTAAGAAGCCATTTTTAGTAGTCTTGGTTCTAGGCCATCTGAGCCAGTACTGGTGTTTTCAGAGAGTGACCTGAGCAGCTTTAGGACCTGATGCCTAGACACTTCCCTGAAATAGAAGGGGTTGGTTAAGTTTGGGGGTCCTTCAGATGCTGTGGGGTTAAACTTAATAAATAATAATAATAATAATTTTATTTATATAGCAACTTTCAGAATATCAAGGTGCTGAACAGTTTTAAAAACAGGTTCAAAACTCTAAATAAAAGTCATAAAAACATCCATAAAAGATCAACATATCATCATAGTAACAAATTTATAATAAAATCCAAACATAATCAAATAACTTAATTATCTAAGAAGGCCATATTCCATAAATACGTTTTTCGAGATGAAAACCGAATGCTAAACCACACCCCCAAACTCCGCCCCAACCCCGCCCCTTTTAGGACTAATGAGGGCATCGCTTGGACTCTTGATTCACTTGATTTATTCAGAATTGCTGCCGATATAACATCGTGTACAACTTCTTTAAATTACATCATGATTATTTTTGGTTTATTTGATTTAGATTTAAATATTTTAAATGTCAGTGTGTGTTAACATTTGGTGGGGTTAGAGAGGAGATTCAGGGGACTTTCCATCCTGTGTACACAGTTTAGCTGACAAACCGAGTGACTACAAGGACACTTCTGACAACTGGCTAGCTTGGATCAGGTGGCCTTTTCTGGTAAAACTCTTTCAATAAATAAATAAACTACACCAGTAATGGTGGACGAGATGTAATTACAAATATCATCTGCCTATTTAAGATGTGCTACTGTTCCTCCCATTGCTCCTACTCTAAAGTTATTTGTAATGTCAGAGAAGTTTTTAAAGGTGGTAGGAACTATTCTATGCTGTTAAATACCCTATTTTGTTTTCCATGTCAGTCATACTTAGCAGATAGCATGATATGTGATATGTAGTGTGGAGGCAGTATAGCACAGTGGCTTAATGCTCTGAACTGCAATTCTGGAGACCAGGGTTTGGATCCTACAGCCCAAACTTGCATACTTTGTGACCCTACACAAATCACTTACTTTCCTTGTGCTCTCAGGTTGCACCTGTAAACAAGTTTTAGCTTAGAGTGTCTCTTCTGGTAAAAAAAAAAATAGTGTTTTGAAAAATGTTTGATAAATTGCCTAAATTTGCAGTGCCATCAAATCTAGATTGTGTTCCTGTCATCTCATCAGCTACTGCTCTCTATCTTCCTTTTCTCATTTCTGTAGCTTAGCATGACATTAGCCACATTATTCTGTGCTGATCATCTGAAAGGCCTGGATTGGTCTTCCTGGAATATCCAAGTAGTATGAAAATTAACAACAATAACTACTGAGGAGAGAGAGAGGGGCATAATATTGCTAGAAATGAAATAAAATATTAGATTATTAATTTAACAATAAAAGGGGTAACAAATATTAAAATATAGGACAGACCCTAAAAAAATGGTGAACATTTAAAGGTATAGAAGTGTTCCTTATCACAGCAATCAAAAGACCATACTCACAATGCATCCTGGAAAGGATTACTTTGATTTGCTGCTAATGGTCTTAATGGCCCTACTTTACACCTCTCAGACTGACTGGTATACAAACAAAGGTCTGCATGACATCAGAATTTGTTTGTAATCTGACCATGCAAGTAAAATGGTGAAGGATTTAACAGAATCTGTTTTACAAGCATGTGAGCATTCAAAATGACTGAAAAAGTATTACCTTTGAATAAAACTGGATTAGCAGGTAAAGTTTCTGAAACACATTGTACAGTCCAAACTGGGACAGGAGTCTACCCTATTGTGGTGCCTGTCTGGTTTCAGAAAAATGAAGGTGTTAATTAAGGTGGTATTGTTTACCCTTCCCGTGAATAATATTTCAGTTTGCTGGTGTGAAGTTAGAGGTGACAGCTGAGCAGACAGGGACACATTTGGCTCTTTAAGTGTCCTGCTTTTGAAGGCACTCCCTAATTGGTATGCCCTGCAAGCAAGCAATCACACTAAAATGTCAGACACTTGCTTACAGTCAGATGAGAAGAAAATGAAACAGTGGGGAATCCAACAGGTGCTGCTTGACTGACCATAAAAAACGAATTTGCAATGGTGAAAACAGGAGGACCGAATCTGGACCTAGAAAACCGAATCATTCGGTCAAAAACCGAGTAGGTGGTAACCTTAAAACTGGAGCGGTAACAGATATGATATCACAGATGCACAGCCACAGATTGTGTAGCTCCCTATAACAGTGTAAATTGGGAGCTATCCAGGAACCACTTGCCCATACTAATACATCTGGAACTTCCACCCACTGCGTAAAATACGCTCCTTCAAACACCCCAATGTAATGGACCTTAGCTAGCCTATTATACATCTGGGTCTTAATGTCAAAGACTGGTAAGCTAACCGTGAAAGATACAGTCATGGTTTGTCCCAGGGTACAATTAGGGGCACATTTCCACCGTGTCTCATCTACCCAAGTGGTAGTGAGTTGTCTAACAAGCTTCACAGGGGGCATGCTGCCTGTCATGGCAATTACTTATTGTACATTACAATTCGTGAATACTGGGCCACATTACAGTACCACAGACCCACCAACCACAAAATTAATGTAGTCCGTGTAAAAGGAATATACACGACATAAACATTTAAAAACTCTTTATTGCCGTTCATTTCTAAACAAACACTGCGAACTGATCAGCTGTCAAAAAACTGAATGCAGCTACACAAGTACTGTTCCTGTTGCTGACTAAACATAAACAGTCCAAATCTTCATTGATATTAGTAGTTCAACATGAAACATGGCGATGAATTGTTGCCCAACCAGTCCTACTATAAGCCAGTGTTTGATTTCAATGTAGAAAGTCATGTTCTTCAGTGAGGCGCAACATGTTATCTGAAAAAAGTAAAAAGCAAAACTGTTAACTGAAGTATTAGAATGTACTTCAACACAGGTCATTATGAATGTAAACGAACAGTAAACACTATTTTAAATTTATTTTTTCATATTGTACCATATTTTGCAAGAAACATCATAAATGAAGTGGAGCACCAAGTTCGAGAAAGCAAATACAATGACGAATTTCATAGACTGCCAGAACCGCTATCACTCAGTTCCATGTTCCAGAGACCTCTAGAGGAAGACATGATTAAAGATGGAAGCAGTCGCATCAACATAGAAATCAGCATGTACATGCATTGTGTCACGATTCAGTAGGATTTTGTGGCTAAAGTACATGGACTGTAGATACAACGGTTGCTGTATGAATAGCAGACAACAATAAAGTACGCTACATGGCCTATGAAATCAAAATCGAATCTTATGAGTATTATTATACATTGGTAAACATGAATGAGAACATGGTAATAGAGTTCACACTGCTAGGTTACCAAGGACTGAAGTCAACTGCATCTGTGCTTTGCCCCTTGTGTTAGTCATGGGGAACATACCACTATGTTGTGTTGTAAAGACTGTTCCCAAAATAAGGATTCACATCCTTTGATCCAACAGCCTATCAGTTTTCAGTCACATCACTAGACTACGTGTCCTGCCCCAACACACCAGTCTGAATGCTGGTAATTAAAAATGGTCTCCTTTCTGTTAGTGAGCTATGTTGCAATATGCGCCTTGAAAGGGAATCCATGCTGGTCAGTACAAGCAACGCCGTCAACTAACATTATTATGTGTTTAGTTATACTGTACAGTTTGTTTGTGGTTAGATTGCAAATATATGCCAATGAATATGGTATCTTGACATTTGCTTTTTGTCATACTTTGTAATGACAGTGCTAAATTTCAGTAATAGCAATGTAAAACAATGCAAATTAATCTGTCATCAGTGTGGTGAAGTAAACTGAATTCTAAAACAGTGTTTCTAAAAGGTACGATGCAGAGGTGGGACATGATAGAAACTTTCAAGTACCTCAAGGGGATCCAGCAAGTCCAAGAGGGTATTATATTTCCCAAAAAGAAATGTACCTGAAAAGGGGGGCACAATAGGAAGATAGAGTGTTGATGGCTCAGGGGCAACGTGAGGAAGTATTTTTTCACATAGAGGGTGGTGGACGCATCTGGAACTACCATCCGGGTGATTTAGAGGGATCAAAAACATTGATGGAATTAAAAAAGTGCATGGTACAGACATAAGGCAATTCTGGTGGGTGGTCGGAAGAAGTAGGCTGTTGGTAAAGTAGTACAAGTCAAATAGGTAGGAAATTGTGCACACTGGGTGTGCCAAGCGGTCCTTAGCTGTCAAAGTATATGTTTCTGTTTTGTCTGATAGTGGAGAGCATTACCTTTCATGCACATCCAGAAATCCAGTATAATGCTCCGAAGTCCAACGCTGCCTGATGGCCACAGTGACACAGGCAGGGAGCACAACATGGACATGGTGTCCTAGCCGTCCCCCAGCACCACCTCATGAAGCACCGGTATGCCAAGAAGCAGTTCCTCCTGTGTGGTAAATGAAGGCACAGTTAGTTATATAATGGTACTTTACATTTGCATTGCCAGCAGCTGAAGTCACTAGGCCTGCATAATTGTATGTGATTACACACTGGCCAGTGTAGCACAATATTTTATATGCACACACAGCTGTGTGTTACTCCTTACGCATAAAGTAACTGTGCAGGTGTTCCACTAATTGCAGGAGAGGACAGATAGGAAGGATATTATAGAGGTCTGCCAGCATTTAATGTGGAGGAACGAGGTTATCTCAGAGTGGCTGTTCCAGCTGAGGAAGTATGGAGCCATGAGGGGTCATGGGAGGAGATTGGTGGGGGGTTGGTTTAAGGTGGAGGTGATGCTAAATATTTGCTCGGAGAGGGTGGTAACACCATGTAACTCGATGCCCTGTAAGGCCCTGGACACACTACATAACTGTTTTTGAAAACCATTTTTAAAACCAGTTTAGCTAAACCATTTCAGTGTAACCACACTACTCAGTAACCATTTTTGGTAACAGTTTAGTGTGGCCACACTGCTAGTATTAAACCTTTTCTCCTTTTAACTATTGTGTGTTACATCCAACACACAGTCTGTGCTTGCCTGGACATACTGCAGCTAGAACTGTTTTAGTTAAGCCATTACAGCTTAAAACGTTTTTAGTCCTGGACAGACCTGTGAGTAAAACCATGCTAGCTCTAAAACGTTTTTAAAAATGGTTTTAAGACTTGATATCTAGCAGAGTTTAAAAACACTTTTGTTAAAATGTTTTAAGGGGCTTGTAGTCTGTCTGCAAACAGTGCTAGGGGGATTTAAACCATTTTAAGTTCCCCAGTGTGTCCAGGGCCTCAGTTGGTAGATCTGCATACAGTGTCATGATTTAAAACTGCTTGCTGCACATCATTTGCAAATCCATCTACTCTTAGCCAAGAATAACACTTCGCACAAATGCCAGATGCAGCTGCTCACATCAGAAACATAGAAACATAGAAGTTGACGGCAGATAAGGACCGCAAGGCCCATCCAGTCTGCCCATTTCTTTTTCTACCTTATAAATGTGCCATCGGCCTTTGCTCTGTCAGTGACCTATCTATTCATAGTCATTTGTATTGCTCCCTTATGCCTATCCCATGCCTGTTTGAAGTCCTGCACTGTATTCATAGCCACCACTTCTTGTGGTAAGCCATTCCATGCATCTACCAACCTTTCTGTGAAAAGAATTTCCTCACATTCCCCTTAATCGGCCTCCTCTAATCTCATGCTGTGTCCTCTTGTCCTGCTATTTTTTATATTTAAACATGTTAGACTCTTTCACCTTGTTTATGCCCTTAAGGTGTTTAAATGTCTCGATCATATCACCTCTCTCCCTCCTTTGCTCAAGGGTATACATATTGAGCTCCGTTAATCTGTCCTCATATGTCTTCTGTGCAGTCCCTGCACCATTTTGGTTGCCTTCTCTGGACTGCCTCAATTTGGTTAATGTCCTTGTGAAGGTGTGGCCTCCAATACTGCACGCAGTACTCCAGATGGGGCCTAACCAATGTCTTGTACAGAGGATTATTACCTCCCTCTTACGACTTGTGATACCCTACTAATACACCTAACACCCCCTAGCCTTACCTACTGCTTTAGAGGTCTGCTTGATGATTTTAGGTCATCAGTGATGATGATGCCCAAGTCTCTTTCTTCCTTTGTGACTGCTAGCAACTCCTCCCAGCCTATAAGTGGCTTCAGGGTTTCTCTTCCCTATGTGCATGATTTTGCACTTCTTTGCATTAAATCCCAGTTGCCACTCTTCTGACCATTCTGCTAGTTTATCCAGATCTCTTCTCATTCTGCCCACCCCATCTGGATCATCTACTCTGTTGCAGATCTTGGTGTCATCTGCAAACAGACAAGCCTTACCCTCTAGTCCATCTCTGAGGTCACTAATGAAGATGTTGAATAGGACTGGCCCCAGGACTGATCCTGAGGTACCCACTTGTGACTTGCATCTCTTCTGACTGTATACCATTTACCACCACTCTCTGTTTTCTGCCAGTCAACCAGTTTGCCACCCAGTTGACCAACTTCTGAACCCGAGCCTACCTAGCTTATTTATCAATCTTCTATGTGGAACAGTGTCAAAGCTTTGCTGAAGTCAAGGTAGGCGACATCAACTGCTCCCCTTGGTCCACCACTCTGGTTACCCAGTCAAAGAAATCTATGAGATTAGTTTGACAGGACCTTCCTTTGTAAACCCATGCTGTCTTGGATCCTGTGCCCTATGGATTCCAGGTGTTGCACTATCCTTTCCTTAAGGAGTGCCTCCATAATCTTGCCCACTACTGAGGTAAGACTGACCGGTCTGTAGTTCCCGCCTCCTCCCTTCTACCACTCTTGTGGAGTGGGATCACATGAAGCCCTTCTCCAGTCTTCTGGGACCTCTCCTGTGCTCAGAGACTCACTAAACAATTCTGCCAATGGCTCTGCTAGTTCCTCCTTTAGCTCCTTAAGTACCCTGGGATGTATGCCATCAGGTCCATTGCCTTATCCACCCTGAGCTTAGCAAGCTCTTGTAGGATCCTTTCTTTTGTGAGGGAGTAGTGCTCACCTCCCTCCCCTGTGTCCATGATGCTGAGCTGTGGGCCCTGCCCTACCTTCTCTTCAGTAAATACTGAGCAAAAGTATCTATTTAGGATAGATGCTTTTACAGGGTCCTCCTCCTCACATGCTCCCTTTTCTCCATTAAGCTTAGCAATACCCCCTCTGGACTTTCTCCTTTCACTAATGTATCTATAGAAAGTTTTGTCACCTTCTTTTACTGTTCGTGCTAGTGTTTCCTCAGTTTGGGACTTTGCCTGCCTTACTGCCTTACCTGCTTCCCTTAGGGCAGTTTGGTATGCCTCCCTATCTTCATCCGCTGTGTTCCCTTATATTTTCTGAAGGCCAGTCTTTTGGCTCTGACCTTTTCTGCTACTGTATTTGAGAACCAAAGTGGTTTCCTTCTTCTTTTGCACTTCCTTTTCTGTCTAACACAATGGGATGTTGCTTCAAGTATTGTATCCTTAATGCTTGCCCACTTTGCCTGTACCTCCTCACCTGTGTTTCTTTTTGCCAGGGCTAGCTTAACTCTGTTGGCCATCTTATCAAAGTCAGCTCCTCTGAAGTCCCATATTTTTGCCTTGGAATGGGATGATTTAGATGTAGTGCCAAATTGAACCATACCATGTGATGGTCACTGGCCCCAGGTGACCTTCTACCTGGAGATCTGTGATCCCTTCTTTGTTAGTCAGTACTAGATCTAGGATAGCCCTGTCTCTTGTGGGTTGCTGTACCAGTTGTTTGAGGCCCTCCCCTGCAGGGAATCCACTATGAGTCTAGTTCTGGCAGATGTTCCTGCTGGTATTGACCAATCTGAATCTGGCATGTTGAAGTCTCCCATTATCAGAACCTCCCTTTAGCTGTCATGTTTTGTAGATCTTCTAACAGTAATGTGTCTATGTCCTCCCTCTGGTCTGGGGCCTGTAGACAACCCCAGTTCTTATGGCTGTCCCATTTCCTGTTTCAGGGTGACCCACAGTTCTTCTGGCTCCTTATGTGTATTCTGAATTTCTGTAGCTTTGATATTTTCATTACATAGAGACCCCCCCCCTTTTGCACCTCGGTCTCTTCTGAACAATACATAGCCAGGTACTGAAGTCTCCCAAGTGTGGTTACTGGTAAACCACGTCTCACTATTGCTACTATGTCCAGCTTAGCCTCTGACATTATTGCTTGCAGGTCTGGATCTTATTTCCCAGGCTGTGAGCATTTGTGTACATGATTTTCCATTGGCCAGATTTTGGTGTGTTAGTTGTTGGGTGAAGTTTGGCATTACCCCTGTGCATCGGATGGGGAGACAAACCTTTTTTCTTACCTGGTGATGCAAATGAACGGCAAACACGCTGAATTCCTGTTTGACCACTAGCTGAGGGGGGAGGGGTGTTCTTCCCATTCGACGTATGGGGTGCTGCACCCCTCTCCCGATTTGCTAGTTTAAATATTCTGCAAAGACGTCAAACTTCTGCCCCAATGCACTGACTCCCTCTTTAGTCAGATGCAGTCCATCAAATTTAAAGAACTTTCGCTCCCAGAACTGTTGCCAGTTCCCTACAAATCTGTGTCCTTTTTTCTGGCACCAGTCCTTGAGCCACGTGTTTAGCTCCCCTATCTCCCCTTCTCTGACCTTCCGTCCATCTGCTCCCTTCTCCCAGACTGGCAGGATCTCAGAGAAGGAGATGCCGGACGAAATAGATGATAGTTTGATGATAGATCAGACACAGCATATGCTGAGCGGAGCAAGTGTTTGTCAGCTTCAGCACCAGAAGTCAGGGGTTTAATCAATTCATTTCTGGTAGAGCCTGGGCAGAAGCTTTAGCAGCCTTCCACGGGTTATTCCGATATTTAATTTGCAGTTCTAAGACCTAGTGAGGTAGAGGCGTACAGTATGTGCGGTTGTCCATCACATCCAGCCTGCTGGATTCCGTGTCAGGAGGCAGAGTACTCATGTTTAGGTGTCCTGGATCTATCATAGGCAGCCATAATAACCACTGAGCCTCTGTCTGGTTGATTGGCAGAAGGTGCAGGGTAGTGCTTGTCAGCCTTCCTTGGTACAGCTGTCAATGGTTAGGCCTGTACCAGGTAGCAAATATACCATTCTCCACTGCAGGGTAAATTGGAGGAAAAATAATGAAACAAGGTACCTCCAAAAACGTCATCAGATTTTTCTTTGTCGAGTTCTGTTCCTCCATGGTAGTTAAGATTGGCTACAGAATAGAGTGAAATGTAGGATCCTCTAGAGGCGATCTGAGAATGTGTACCACAGAATCCTCACTACAGGAAGACAGGGTAGAGCTTGAACATGGTACATACTGATCTTCTTCGGGGGTGTCTTAGTCATCAGGTCTCACCCTACAAACTTCACCATCAGTGAAGCAGGATCCTCACGGAAGATTTTCCACAGTAGCCCTTGCGCCGCCCATGCCGACTTAAAGGTGTAAGTGGCCCCACTCCCTCCTCAGTTCTTTCCCACCATCAACTCTGATTGCATGTGTCTCCGTAGAAGCCCCACCACATTTTACACCAGTTTTGCCTACAATGTGTTCTGTTACCCTAGCTTTTTGAATCTCTTTAGAACAAGAGATTCCTTTACCTCGTTTATGTCGAGAGTTATTCCTTCCACATCTGTCATCCATCACTGCTGCTGAGAAAAGAAGATTGCTTCTTCAGATGACCATAACCTCTGTGTCTGCTGTCTTGGGCCTGACTATGATGTGAGACATGCCAGAAATTCAATATCGCAACCTTTAGGTGACACAGAAAGGCTCTGAAGAAATTTCTCATGGAGCCACAGGTAGCCAGTTCTGGGCAGGGATCCTCCGGAGTCCCTCCTTCCCAGTCACTGGTAGATTCACTGAACTCCCAGGCTTCAAAGGCCCAAGACAAGTCCTTGGTTGGGGGAGTCACAAAAAAAAGACCACGAACAGGACCGCTTCCTCTGGGGGCACTTCCGATCCCCGACAACTTCTTCTTCCCATCTCCCATCCCCCTTTCTTGTCCCATTTCCTGACCTGACGCTTCCATTGTTCCCCTAGCAACCTTTTAATCCACTGTGCTGCTTTGTATTTCAGGCATTTACTTTAGTCTCAGGACACTAGATGCCTTCATAAAAACATAGAATTTGATGGCAGATAAGGACCGCTTGGCCCCTAGTCTTCCCATTTCCTTACCTGATGGATAAGCTGTAGATTCTAGTTGATCAACAGCTTACTTCCTCCTACCCCCCACTAGAATTGCCTCATGCCTGTCGCATGCATTCTTGAATTCTCCCACTGTTCCTGACTCCACAGCCTCCTCAGGAAGGCTGTTCCATGCATCCACAACCCTCTCTGTGAAAACATACTTTCTAATGTTAACTCTGAGCCGTCCCCCCTCTATCTTCAAATTGTGCCCCCTTGTTCCTGCACATCTCTTCTTCTGAAAAATGCTACCCTCTTGTACTTTGTTAATTCCCTTGAGGTACTTGAAAGTTTCTATCATGTCTCCCCTCTCTCTCCTTTCCTCAAGGGTATACATATTAAGCTGCTTTAGTCTCTCCTTGTATGTCTTCTGGTACAGACCCTGCACTATTTTGGTTGCCCTCCTTTGAACAGCCTCCACTCTGTCTATGTCTTTGTGGAGATGGGGTCTCCAGAATTGCATGCAGTACTCCTGATGGGGTCTCACCAACTCTCTGTACAGAGAGATAACAACTTCAAATCATTCGTAAAGTTGCAGCCCTGAGTTAGGTCATGCGCAGTAGCCACTAGCGCTACTGCACATGCTCGAACTCAGAGCACCTAATGCTACTGCGCATGCCCAAACTGGGAGCACTAGGTGTTACTGCGCATGCCCGAACTCGAGGCTGCAACTTTACGAATGATTTTAAGTACCTTACACGGCTCCATTTGCACCGGGAATTGGTTGTAGAAGTTCAGTTAACATACCTCTACATGCCAAAATAGTTTTTTTCTCCGGTGTAGATATGCCTCGCTCGTCATTTTTACGCAGAGGACAGGATGCCTGGGGCACACTCCGTCTTCCGGTGCGGCGGCAGTTTTGACATGGTGCATCCAGAAGAACTATTAAGAAGCTAAATAACTAGAGAAAGGTTAGCTGCATTTATTTAAAACCATGTACATCGTTGTAGTCGGGCATTTTGGCAGTTCTGGTGATTGCCTCCACTGTTGTGGTCAGTTTTCCTTTAAGGGGTACTGTTAAGCATGCTGTTTTAGAGTGGTTTAAGCTGGGAGCTTTAAGAGGGTGAAATGCTCTGTGGTATGCTTTAATTGATTTTATTGCAACTTGTAGTGTGGTTATTCTATGTAGTCTGCATTGTGATCCTGAATTAGTCCCATCCCCCACCTCACCCTGTCCCTGCCCTGACCCCACCATTGTTCCCCTGGTAACCTTTTAATCCCCTATGCTCCATTGTATTTCAGGTGCTCACTTCAGATTCAGGACACTAGAAGCCTTCAGCCCCCTCTTCTCCTCTGAGCAGCGGTGTCTGCTACTCTAGGCAGGAGCAAGCATGTTGGCAGTGTGCTGCCCACCACTGCTACTGTGGTGGCTGCCCCACCCACCCCGAGTGGGCATTTCATTTATAATTAGCCTGGGTCAGGTGCTTATGTCCCATGATCTCTGCAGTGGTTTCTAATCTCCCCAAACCCCCCTAGCAGCTTGTACAACTAAGCCACCAGAGGGCACTGCGCTCCCCCACCACTTAATTTTAAATAGAATTGTAGTTATCCTATTCTTAGCTGCCATTCCCTCTTATCCCACTTCTTTCTCCCTCCTCCTGTGTATTCTACCCTCCAGTGTATCCACTCATGCAACACTCTCTTTTGCTGTTCTCTCCCCCATGAGTCTTGAACCCAGGCCTTTGGTGTACAGTCTTTTCTGAAGCCCATAACCATTTTCTCTAGGCCACATAGCCTGTTACAGTTTCCCACCTGCTGCTATCCAATAGTACATTTGATCCCCTCCCCCATACATTTACTTGGTACATCCTATTTGTCCTGTTCTATCTCCTTCACCTGGGCCCCCCATAACACTGATTTGGTACATCCCACCTGGCCTGTGCTGTTTCTTCCTCCTGGGTCCTAAAGAAACTTCTCTACTTTACTTTCTCTGGAACCTTGATCAGAATAGAGGTAGTCCCTACCTGAAGCCACTCTTCTGGTTATTGCCCTAGCATATCATAATTTCTATATGTTATAAAAGTCTCAATAAAGTATATTAAGTTGCAAAAAAAATCATATCTTCTATATGATTTAAGGACCTGCCCTATTTTGAAGACTCGGTTCACTCCATGCAACCCTGTTAAAATACCTTAAAGCTTTAGAACAATTTGATTACTTGGGACCTTCCCAATCCTCCTTATTGACATGTTGCCCATAATAGTACTTGTGCTAGTGTCACTCCCCTGCATCACATCACACACCGAACCCATGACATCTTTACCAACCCCTGTTTACCAGTTCAAGCCATTTTTTTATTGCCAACCCACATCCCCCCTGGGATATGTATTCTGCCTCCCTGGCAACATTCCTTCTCCTGCCACAAAAACTTGCTATACGAGTTGTCTTGCTCGCTTTTGCAAATGCCCCATTCTGTTTATACAATAATCTAACACAGCCCACCCCACAATCACCATGCAACTCTATTCCCTACAGGAAGGAGAAATTGTTTATGAGGTACAGGCTAAAAAAACTTATCACACTAATACTTCTTTGCTCAGGGAATATCGAAATGAACCCAGGCCCTATCCAACCCATAACTTCCCCGCCTGATTTTGCATCAGCACACAGCATAAAATTGATGCAAATTAATGTTTGTAGTCGCCTGAAAAAATTTGACATGGTGAAAACATGGGTTTCCCACACAAGCCCTGACGTCCTGGTAATTACCGAATAATGGCTAAAGAGCACAACCACTGACCAACAGCGCTGCCATCCTATAACACCTTTCAGTTGGATAGACCCACGGGGGGGGGGGGAGAGTCATTTATGTTAATGCTAAATACCCTGCTATTGAACTTCTTGCCATTAGCAAACCAAAAGAATTAAAATGCCTAACTGTAAGACTTTCATTGTCCCCAGCTGAAGTATTCAATGTGATTGGCTGCTACAGACCCTTGTCCGAGGGGGGGGGGTCAGAACTTATCCCAACCCTAAGAACATTTATTGACACCAATTCCAATGATTCTGTTATTCTTGGAGACCTAAACTTGGACTGGTTTAGCCAAAAAGGACTGTGCAATGAACTGGATATTTCTTACCTCATATCTAAACCCACCAAAATTAACTCTAAAAACCCTGCTAATAGCTCTGTGTTGTACTGGACTTGATACTAAGTGATAGACGACACAAAATAACATGCAGAGCCATATTTCATAACAATCTTAGCAATCACAATATAGTTGTCTGCTTAAGAAGTTCAGAAAAATGCTCCCCTTGCTCTAAATTTATCATCAAACGAAGCTTCCGCAAGTTCAAATTAGAAATTTACCTAGCTAGCCTTAGGAGTATCAACTGGCATAGCTTCTACTTAGCACTCTCAGTAGATGAGGCTGTCAACATCTTTAATAAAACTCTTCTAAACATTACAAATAAAGATGCCCCATTTATAAAATGCTGAATTAAAAAAAGCCTCTTGTTCCTGGTTTACCCCTAAACTGAAAAAAGCTTTAACCCAACGGGACAAACTATGGGCCATAGTCAATCATGCTAAAGCCCTTTTAGACTGGGTGGCTTTTAGAGCCTCGCATAATAGCTGTACCAAACTAATCCAAACCGTCAAATCCAATTATTATGTGTCTGCCCTCAAAGGTGCCAAAGGCAACCCGGCAAAAGTGTGACCAATGATCAAATCTGTCGAAGGTCATAGAGTCTCCCCCCATCAGTACCCATAAAAAAATCACAGCACAAGGAGCAACAATATCTGATCGTGATACAATACTTGAGAAGCTAAATGCTCACTTCATGACAGCAGGACTAGCTTTTGACTCTTCCCCAGCTGCTAGTCTAGTAGATTGCCCACACCAAAGGACGCCGCAGCTGCCAAGCAGGATCTAGAGTTCTTTAGTCTTTCTTAAGTAACTTTTAAGCAAGTAGAGGATCTACTAGTAAAATTAAACATGAAAAAGAGTTCCGGTGCCGATGGCATTGACCTCGTATTTTTTAAAAAAGGGTATTACTTAACAGCCCCTATAACACATTTTTTTAACCTATCACATCAGAAACAGTTCCCTCTTCCTGGAAAATGGCCTTCTTTACTGCCCCTATTCAAGTCGGGTGATCCAAGTGACATGAACAACTATAGACCTATCTCTATTCTAACACACATAGAAGCTGACGGCAGATAAGGACCACGAGGCCCATCCAGTCTGTCCTTTTTTTCTACCTTATGAATGTACCATAGGCCTTTACTCTGCCAATGGCCTATTTTTTCATACTCATCTATATTGCTCCCTTATGCCTATCCCACGCCTGTTTGAAGCCCTGCACTGTTTTCATATCCACCACTTCCTGAGGTAAGCCGTTCCATACATCCACCACCCTTTCTGTGAAAAAGAACTTCCTCACATTACCCCTTAAACAGTCTCCCTCTAATCTCATGCTGTGTCCTCTTGTCCTGCTATTTTTCTTATATTGAAACATTAGACTCTTTCACCTTGTTAATGCCCTTAAGATGTTTGAATGTTTTGATCATATCACCTCTCTCCCTTCTTTGCTCTAGGGTATACATATTGAGCTCCGTTAATCTGTCCTCATATGTTTTCTGATGCAGTCCCTTCACCATTTTGGTTGCCGTTCTCTGGACTGCCTCCATTTTGTTAATGTCCTTGTGCAGGTGCAGCCTCCAGTACAGCACACAGTACTCCAGATGGGGCCTAATCAGTGCCTTGTAAAGAGGTATTATTATCTCCCTCTTATGACTTGTGATACCCCTACTAATACACCCCAACATCCCTCTAGCCTTACCTACTGCTTTAGTGGTCTGCTTGGATGATTTCAGGTCATCTGTGATGATGATGATGCCCAAGTTTTTTTCTTCCCTTGTGATTGCCAGCAACTCCCCTCCCAGCCTATAGGTAGCTTCAGGGTTTCTCTTCCCTATGTGCATGATCTTGCACTTCTTTGCATTAAACCTCAGTAGCCACTCTGCAGACCATTTTGCCATTTTTTCCAGATCTCTTCTCATTCTGCCCACCCCATCTGGATCATTTACTCTGTTGCTGATCTTGGTGTCATCTACAAATAGGCAAACCTTACCCTCCAGTCCATCTGCAGTGTCACCGATAAAGATATTGAAGCGGACTGGCCCTAAATCTGATCCTTGAGGTACCCCACTTGTGACTTGCATCTATTCTGACTGTATACTGTTTACCATCACTCTCTGTTTTCTGCCCGCCAACCAGTTTGCTACCCAATTGACCAACTTCTGACCCACCCTGAGCATACACAGCTTATTAACCAATCTTCTATGTGGAACAGTACCGAATGTTTTACTGAAGTCAAGGTAGGCGACATCAACTGCACCCCTTGGTCCACCACTCTGGTTACCCAGTCAAAGAACTCTTGAGATTAGTTTGATAGGACCTTCCTGTTGTAAACCCATGCTGTCTTGGATCCTGTTCTCCTAAGAATTCCAGGTGTTGCACTATCCTGTCCTTAAGGAATGCCTCCATAATCTTGCCTACTACTGAGGTAAGACTGACTGGTCTGTAGTTCCTTGCCTCCTCCCTGCTGCCACTCTTGTGGAGCAGGATCACATGAGCCCTTTTCCAGTCTTCTGGGACCTCTCCTGTGCTCAGAGACTCACCAAACAGTTCTGCTAATGGCTCTGCTAGTTCCACCCTTAGCTCCTTTAGTACCCTGGGATGTATGCCATCAGGTCCCATTGCCTTGTCCACGCTGAGCTTATTGAGCTCTTGTAGGACCCTTTCTTTTGTGAAGGAACTTGTGCACACCACCCTCCCCCCTGTGTCCATGGTGCTGAGCTGTGGGCCCTGCCCTACCTTCTCCTCAATAAATACTGAGCAGAAAGTATCAATTTAGGATAGCTGCTTTTCCTTGGTCCTCCTCCACACACTCTCCCTTATCCCCTTTAATCTCAGCAATGCCCCCTCTGGACTTTCTCCTTTCACTAATGTAGCTATAGAAAGTCGTGTCCCCTTTTATTGTTTGTGCTAGTGTTTCTGCAGTTTGGGCCTTTGCCTGCCTTACTGCCTTCCCTGTTTCCCTTAGGGAAGTTTGGTATGCCTCCCTATCTTCGACCCGCTGCGTTCCCTTATATTTCCTGAAGGCCAACCTTTTGGCTCTGACCTTTTCTGCTACTGTTTTTTGAGAACCCCAAAGTGGTTTCCTCCTTCTTTTCTACTTGCTTTTCTCCCTAACACAATGGGATGTTGCTTCAAGTATTGCATCCTTAATGCTTGCCCACTTTGCCTGTACCCTCGCACCTGTATTTCTCCTTGCCAGGGCTAGCTTAACTCTGTTGGCCATCTTATCAAAGTCAGCTCCTTTGAGGTCCCATATTTTTGCCTTGTAATGGGATGATTTAGTTCTAGTGGCCAAATTGAACTGTACCATGTGATGGTCACTGGCCCCCAGGTGACCTTCCACCTGGAGATTCATGATCTTTTCCCCATTAGTCAGTACTAGACCCAGGAAAGCCCTGTCTCTTGTGGATTGTTGTACCAATTGTTTGAGGCTTTTCCCCTGCAGGGAATCCACTATGTTTCTACTTCTGGCAGATGTTCCTGGTAGCATTGACCAATCTGTATCTGGCATGATTCTGCCTGTTTTGTCAAAGCTCCTGGAAAAAGTAGTTAGCAAACAAGTAGTAGATTTTATTTGTTTGACTATAAGTCATTACGATATATAAAAACACAGAAAACATTTTATAATCATCCAGCAGATTTTAGGAATACAGCAAATGAGTGCATAACTTTTAAGTAATATAGATAATACCTTATGCTGTATAAACCAAAGCTGGTTAAAAATTCCATAAAATCAATATATATTCTAAAACATACAAAACAAGGTTGGATCATCTGAATTTAAAAGTATCCACTCCTCTTATGCAATTAATTCATTTTAAGATAGCATTACAGAAGAAAACATTTGGTAAAACGTTTCCAAAAACTAAAGAACCAGACATTTATCCTAAATTGTTCCCCGAAATTATCATTGAGCCAAAACCTCCAGTAGGTCATTGTATCAGACCATAAAAGTTTTTTTAACAGGCTCCATAAGCCCACACATGGCCCTTGAATACATACTGTGTAAGAAAGTTTTACACCAGTCAAAAACAGTGGTGGAATTCAAGCATGCATGGGACAGTCATAAGGCAATTCTAGGGGGTGGGAGTAGGAAGAAGTAGGCTGCTGGTTAACTAGGATCTGCAGCTTATCCAGTAGGCAGGGAAATGGGCAGACTGGGTGGGCCAAGCGGTCCTTATCTGCCGTCAAATTCTATGTTTCAGTGCAACCTAATATTGCTCAGTATTTAAGTAATCAATATTAGTTAATCAGCTATATTACTTTAGTAATAATGAACTTGGTCAACTCTAAAACATTCGAGTCACAGTGCATTAAATAACATAATAACCATGCGTTTATGAAGAAATATCTATCATAATGAGATCCTTCTTATAACTTCAGGTTAAAACTGCCTTCAGAGAACCAAATTCTAGCCATTCGCTAATGCATAATTATTAACAGAAACAAACATTTTTGAAGGCTCCAACTGTGCTTAGGAGTCCATCTTTCCAGACTGCTCCATACATTTAACATAAAACATGAACGTAAATAAATCTCATCTGAGCAGATTTGTGGCTCCATCACAATCAGGAGTCCATTCATTTTAGAGCAGTGTTCAAGGTTCCATTGAATCTGAAGTCCATAAATCAATGTATGTATAAAGGACTCCTTCTCATGCTTAGGGGTCCAACAATTATTTAGCAAAAGCAAATAATTTTAAATAAACGGAATATGCAAATAGATCATGCTGCCCACAATTGCTAAATTCAGAGTTCCAAAGCAGCCAAATTGTAGCAGAAGACCAATTATTTTGGCCTCAAGTATTTAGGGAAAAATATCTGTATCAGCTGGCTCCGTGCCTAGGAGTCCTCATTTGGCGGCTCATCTGTATTTAGGAGTCCTGCTACAACCACCATTACTGGAAGAAATCTGGCATGTTCAAAACGTAAAACATGATAAAAGAAAACATTACATGCCCCAGTAAATAAAGGATTTAAAGCTCCCCTAATAATCGATCAGAAAGTGCTCAAAGAAAAACATCTCCCTGCAAGGATCAAATAATGACCTGGTTTTCTTTTCCTCTTGCGAAAAGCAAGTTTGTTGGGAGATGAAGGCGGGGGGTTCTATGCCAAAGCCCATAAAGAGAATGCCAGTTTTGAAGCACACAAAGCAAACGTTAATGGGGAACTTTTAATAAGCATCCCAGAGTCGGGGGGCGCTGTGGAGCCTGAGCTTGACGGTCGACAAGATTTAATGCTCCTTAAAATAAATACTTTATCTGCCAATAAAAGGAGTTTTTTCGAAGTTTTTCCGTACAGTAAAGGAACTAACTGGTATCTGAAGTCCTACAGATTTGTAATGGGAAACCTAAAGAAAGATAAAGGCTTGACAGATGGAGGCAGAGCTAAGAATCCTCCTGGTAACACACCTACACGCTCAACACCATGCCGAAGCCTACCTGATTCCCCAATGGAGGGTGAAGAGACAGTACAAACCCTCAAACAAAAAATGATCCATTTACTTGCTTCTATGGTGGGCTTGTCGGAAAAATTTGACTCACTGACACTACGAGTCACAACAGTGGAAACGGAGGTAACCCAGATTAAAACCTAATTTTGTGACATAAGAAAGCAGTCGGAAGCAGCACTCGGAGCGACTTCTAGTATGGTGAAGGAGAATATGCATTTAAAAACACGCTTGGAAAATTTGGAGAATCAGGCTAGAGCAGCAAATCTGAGAATAGTGGAGATGCCAGAGAACAGCAAGGGTGACCACCTGGTTTTATTCTTGAAAGATTAGCTTGAGCAACAACTTGAGGAGCCTGTGGTGGCTAGAGACTGGCTTATTCAGAAAGCATATTGTGTGGCATTCGGGGAAGACCTATAGATGTGGATGCACCGAGGGCAGTAGTAATGGTGGTAGATGGAGTCAGGACTCACGACTTTCTTCTTGCTATGGCTAGGAGGAAAAAAGTTCTCCTGCATGAAGGACAACATGTCTCTTTTTACCCTGACCTAAGTTATGTTACCCATTAGAGGAAGAAGAGGTTTGATGAGGTTCGCGCTGTGCTTCGCGAGGTGGGTGTGTCACATGGACTGCTTTTTCCAGCCCGATTGCATTTAGTGCATGAGGGAAGGTCTTCATCTTCACAGATCCCTCTGATGCACTGAAGTGGGCCCAAAAGAATGCACAACAGCGAAGGGAGAGAACAGAAGATCTCAGGTCTGAATCGGAGAGTGATGATGAAATGGACACTTGATACCTATACAGGTTGACTGGTTGCTTGGATGGCTTGCTAATCTTACCCCAACTCATCTACTTTATAAAATATTAAAGTATCTCGTTTTTGCTGTTCTCAGTGGGGTTGAATGAGGGATTTAACAAGGGATCTAATAGCCTTATATTGTAAGGCTGAGTTAATTATTTACAGTTGTAAATGGTTTAATAACTGCAAGTTAAATGGCAGTAAAGTTATTGTGAGATTTCAATAGGAAATTTGAGTCTTATCGTGTATGAAACTTAAGGGTTCAAAAATACAGAAAGAGCACGTGTTTCTTTTTCTCATGTCCTCTGGTAGGACACAGAGAGTGTTGTTGTCATTACTGTCATAACTGTTGTATAAGTAATCACATGCAGCTCATGGGTTTCAGTTCAGCAAATGTAAACAATGCCTTAAAATTAACAAATCTGTACCACTTTATGATGTACAGTATCTAACTGATGCTAACTTAATCTTACTGGCTTTGTATTAAGAGGGGTGGCGCCCTCATCGGACTTTAAATGTATATGCTGGAGTGGTGCATCTGGAATATAAACTATATGTTTATTGAATTTTCAATAAATAGAAAGTTAAAAAAAAACAAAATCCCAGAGTCCTCAGTTGTGCCATGTGTGATATGCATCAAGACTTAACACAGCAAATAAAGGGCTCTAGAAGAGTTTATAAGGTCTTTTCTTTTCCAGCCCTTAAAATTAGTAGCATCTCTCTTGAAACACTCCATGTCATTATATTAAAAAGACAAAAGTTCCTTGTGAGTTTGTTTCAGAGTTAAATGATGCTATTCTGTCATCATATTTCTAGCCATACTCACAAAGGGCTTTGAGGCAAAAGTTTCAAAGCATTTTCAATGGAAAGAATGCTCAGCATTGTTCAGTACTGAGGTTTATTTCTTTCATCCCCAAAGGGGCAGTTACACCTTCTTCCCTTCTCATTTATTGCCTACCACCAGGTCTAGCTTGTAGCTTTGCCTCTTCAGTAGATATCTGCAAAAGGAAACATAAATCGCTCTTCTGAGTGTAGTAAGTTATGCCAAACATTGAATGTTTCCTTGAACCACTTATGTAGATGGCATACCTTTATTTAATCACATTTGCACTTTTTGGTGCAGCTATCAATCCGTACACACATAGCCTTCTCCTGTTCTTATTGTCGAGTCAGCCAGGTTAGAGTTCCGAATTCCATCAAAAAATGTTGTATATCGACTACTGAAAACTTCTGGCAATGGTTCCAATAAAAGCCCCATGATTTGATCAAAGAGCATTTACATTATTTTAGTCTTTGGTAACCAGGTAAGGCCCACTAGGCACAAGTGTCTTTTTTCAGGGGTGACCTGGGAGCACTGGGTGGTTAAACGACTTGCTCAGAGTCACACAGTATGCAAGTGGAGGTTGTGAGAATCAGACTCAGGTCTGGTCTGCTGGATGTATCGAGTTCGTTCACACCTCATTCCTCTAACCTCTAGGCTATACTGCCAGCCCTTCAAATTAGTAGCACCTCTCTTGAAACACTCCATGTTATTATATTAAAAAGACAAAAGTACCTTGTGAGTTTGTTTCAGAGTTACATGGTGCTATTCTGAGGTCATATTATTTAAATTTAAATTAAAGCTCTAAAAAGGCAGCAGTACCATAATTTTAAAGGTAATTTTTGAAAGAGAGTTTAATTAATTTCTCTTACACTTTAATTCAGCCAGTATCCATCAGACACCAAGAACCAGCGGTCATCCAACACAAATGCTCAGTGGCAGAAACAGACATAACTTTTTAAACTCAAGCAATCACATATCCAGCAGCTGTAAGTTAAAATAATGCAAGTTTCATTCATAACTACTTGAGTAAAACATTCTCATATTCGGATAGCAAGTAGTAGCAGAGGAACAGGCAGGGAGTAGAGCAGCAACACAGCCATCTTGCCGCTCGGCCTCGGCCACCTCCCCACCAACACCAAAAAAGTAGTTAACAGTCAGCTAAAAGAGCACCTCGAAAATGCAGATATATTTAATCCATTACAATCAGGTTTCTGTCAAATGCATAGCACGGCTTCAGCACTAGCCACAGTAGCAAATGATTAGTTTACCACCCTCAGCAATAAGCTATAACCGGAGCCATTTTCCTAGACCTGAGTAAGGCATTTGACATGGTCAACCATGACCTACTGCTTATTAAGTTTGAAGAGCATGGGTTAAACATTAGTTAATTAAATTGGTTTTCCAGCTACCTCGTGGGCAGATTGCAGTATATCAGAGCTGATGGGCTTATATCCTCCCTGTTACCAGTTACAACAGGCATACCACAAGGATCCATCCTTGGACCACTTCTTTTTTCAGTATATATATATACATACGTTAAGTGACAATATCAACAACTCCAGTCTCCACTTCTTTGCTCATGATACTTCTTTTTTTTTTTTTAACTCTTTTTCTCTTCCACCCATCCGGAACTCTCTCTGGCTACCCTGCTCGCCAGACCGCTCTACCACATGCTGTGTCCCCCATCATCTTCAAGGACGTCACGACTCCCCAGGGACAGGAGGGGCTACAACCCCGGGGAGATTGAAGGTGGTAGTGACAGGAAACCAGTGTTGGGTGTGTGACGGCAGCATTGGAGGAGCCTTCGCCTATCTGGTGGGTGGGTTTTTTTTTTCCCTCGTTACATGCCCTCAACACCCCCCAACCCCTGTGTGTGGTGCATGCCCCTGACTTCTCGGCACAAGGCAACCCTGTCAGCGTCGGGCCACGCTGTAAACATGTTGCCCAACACTCTGCGGTGCCCCCCCGGTCTCCACCAGGGGGCGCCGGACCACCGGACATCCCCAGAATCCTCCCCCAGAAAAGGAGAGCAGCCCAGCATTCGCTCAATCCAATCCCGCCCCTGCTGACGCCCAAGCTTGCTCCCGAACCCGGGTCACCAGAGTGGCGCAAGGTGTGGCGTCCTGCGCCTCAACCCTCAGCACCACCAGGCCGGCCAATGACACTGTTCTTTACACTTCTAAACCCTCTCTAGCAGATGTCAGTGCTGAGCTACAGGCCATCTTTAATCAATGCAATCTAATAAATTCCAAATTACTGCTAAATGCCAAGAAAACTAAAACTATGTTCTTTCTACCCCACAATCATTCAGCTTCACTCTGCAAACAAGCCACTCCTGTACCCATTACAATGCTACTAGGGGACTCCCTAGAGGCTGTCAACAGATTTAAATACTTAGGTTACTGTCGAGCCAAATTCCTATCATTTGCAGAACATATCGAAACCCTTACAAAAAAGCTAAAAGTCAGTTTGGGCTTTTTTTTTTTTTTTCAGGAACAAATCGCTGTTTCTCACAGACATTAGGATTAGGTTAGTCCAAGTAACCTTCTTTCCCCTTCTGGATTATGCTGATGTAATTTATTAAAGTAGTTCAGCTTCTAACCTGCGCAAGTTAGACATTCTTTACCACTATGTCCTACATTTTATAACTAATGCACCATTGAGAACCCATGACTGTGTCTGCTATTCTTTAGTTGACGGGACATCCCTGGCCTCCAGAAGGATGCTCCATACCTATATATGGGCCTACAAAGCACTGCTGAATCGACTTCCTACTTGTATCACGTCCCTGTTCTACCACTTCAGCAGCTGCTACTCCCTTAGGAAAAACACCAGCATCCTATTAGTTGTGCCCAAATTCCGAACCCACTATGCTAAAGTGGCTATTCAATATGCCGTTCTGTCAGCCTGGAACAAGCTCCAGTCATCATTCAACCTTACCAAATTAGTTTAAATTAATCTCTTTAAATCCATAGCCAAAACAGCTGCCCAGGAAACTTGCCAGTGCTATACCAGCTAGAATTCCTCCTCTGTGGTTTTACTTTCATATGTGAGCACTTATGTCCATTCTTTGGTTCCCCCTTCCCTAACATTTGAATGTCTATTTTGCCCTCATGTAGGGGTAAATGTTACGTTACTTGTATGCAAAGCCTGTAACCCAAATACCATTGTATGCTTCCCTTGTTTTTCTCAGAGTGTATCTATCAGATCATGTCTTATACTGTATGTCTTTTTTTAACTATTGTACTTTGTATTTTGAGCCTGTGTTATGTTGTCCTTGACAGGATCTCCTTGTAAATGAGCATGCTCAAAGGAGTTTTCCAGAAAATAAACTTGAAGTTAAAAAAAACAAACCTTGAACTTCCTCCTCTGGAGGCACTCCATCGGCTGTGACTGCACTGACGCATTCTGCTGTTCAGGCATCTGCTTCTCCCCAGCCCATACCGATAGCACCTCCTCCTGCTTCTCAGGGGGTCAGCCATCGGCCCTTGGTTCATCGGTCCCCCGTTTGTTGACCCTCGGGTCGTTGATGCCAGCCCCCCCATTACAGCCTGATACTTCCCCAGACCCTCAGAAGTTGGGGCCTTCGGGCTGTCAAGGCCCGACGCATGGGTCGTCTCACCTGTGCTGGTGACCCCTCCACCACTAACACATCCTTCTCCTACTATGGACCGTAACACTATTTTGACCCAGATAACTACAGCCCTGGTGCACCAGTTGGGCTCCTGTCGGCCTGGGTCTCCAGCACCGTTGACCACCCTGTCGGCGTCAATGTATCTTCGGCCTTCTTGGTCCACACCCCATAGGGCGCCATTGGTACCTTGCTCATTGCATCTCAAGTTAGAACAGGTTGACGTTGAAGAGGAGTACCATCCTGACCTCATCCTCCCTGAGGAAGAAGAGGATTAGGAACCTCTTTCCTTAGATAAGTCCATGCTTCTTCAGTAAGCAAGGACTCTGTTAAACATACTCCCAGGTCCCCTTCTGAAGGATGCCACCAGGAGAGAACTGGTGGACTTCTTGGAGATTCCAGAATCTCCCTCTGAAGTCATTCCTCCTGTTCTTCCAGCTCTGCAGAGTGCCACCACTGTGGCTTGGCATCACACAGACATGGTTGCTGCCATGCCCTGCAGGGCAGACAAACTCTATCATGCCCCTCAGGGCCTGCCTTATTATGTTGCCCAACCTGAGATCAATTCCAAAGCAGCACATTACAAGTCCAAGGTGTCCAAGGGTCGGTAAGTCAGAGGAGGCTTTTCTTTTGCCCTGGGGATGGGAGTCTGCTGTGGACTTCTGGGACACCTTATGAAAGGATGGGCATTGTCTGCTCTAGGCTGTGTATGGTAAAGTGAATGGACAGACTTGATAGCCCTACCTAAGGGGGCATGTGAGGAGGAGGACCCTGTAAAAGCATCTATCCTAAATAGATACTTTTGCTCGGTATTTACTGAAGAGAAGGTAGGGCAGGGCCCACAGCTCAGCACCATGGACACAGGGGGAGGAAGGTGAGCACTACTCCCTTCACAAAAGAAAGGGTCCTACAAGAGCTTGCTAAGCTCAGGGTAGATAAGGCAATGGGACCTGATGGCATACATCCCAGGGTAATTAAGGAGCTAAGGGTGAAACTAGCAGAGCCATTAGCAGAACTGTTTAGTGAGTCTCTGAGCACAGGAGAGGTCCCAGAAGATTGGAGAAGGGTTCATGTGATTCCACTCCACAAGAGTGGTAGCAGGGAACTACAGACCAGTCAGTCTTACCTCAGTAGTGGGCAATATTATGGAGGCACTCCTTAAGGAAAGGATAGTGCAACACCTGGAATCCATAGGGGCACAGGATCCAAGACAGCATGGGTTTACAAAAGGAAGGTCCTGTCAGACTAATCTCATAGATTTCTTTGACTGGGTAACCAGAGTGGTGGACCAAGGGGGAGCAGTTGATGTCGCCTACCTTGACTTCAGCAAAGCTTTTGACACTGTTCCACTTAGAAGATTGATAAATAAGCTGGGTAGACTCGGGGTGGGTCAGAAGTTGGTCAACTGGGTGGCAAACTGGTTGACGGGCAGAAAACAGAGAGTGGTGATATATGGTATACAGTCAGAAGAGATGCAAGTCACAAGTGGGGTACCTCAGGGATCAGTCCTGGGGCCAGTCCTCTTCAATATCTTCATTAGTGACCTTGCAGATGGACTAGAGGGTAAGGCTTGTCTGTTTGCAGATGACATCAAGATCTGCAACAGAGTAGTTGATCCAGATGGGGTGGGCAGAATGAGAAGAGATCTGGATAAACTAGCAAAATGGTCAGAAGAGTGGCAACTGGGATTTAATGCAAAGAAGTGCAAGATCATGGACATAGGGAAGAGAAACCCTGAAGCCACCTATAGGCTGGGAGGGGAGTTGCTGGCAGTCACAAAGGAAGAGAGAGACTTGGGCATCATCATCATTGATGACCTGAAATCAACAAACAGACCTCTAAAGCAGTAGGTAAGGCTAGGAGGATGTTAGGGTGTATTAGTAGGGGTATCACAAGTCGTAAGAGGAGGTAATAATCCTCTTTACAAGACACTAGTTAGGCCCCATCTGGAGTACTCGTGCAGTACTGGAGGCCACACCTTCACAAGGACATTAACCAAATTGAGGCAGTCCAGAGAAGGGCAACCAAAATGGTGCAGGGACTGCATCAGAAGACATATGAGGACAGATTAATGGAGCTCAATATGTATACCCTTGAGCAAAGGAGGGAGAGAGGTGATATGATCAAGACATTCAAACACCTTAAGGGCATTAACAAGGTGAAAGAGTCTAACATGTTTAAATATAAGAAAAATAGCAGGACAAGAGGACACAGCATGAGATTAGAGGGAGGCCGATTAAGGGGGAATGTGAGGAAATTCTTTTTCACAGAAAGGGTGGTGGATGCATGGAACGGCCTACCTCAGGAAGTGATGGCTATGAATACAGTGCAGGGCTTCAAACAGGCATGGGATAGGCATAAGGGAGCAATACATATGAGTATGAATAGATAGGCCACTGACAGAGCAAAGGCCGATGACACATTTATAAGGTAGAAAAAGAAATGGGCAGACTGGATGGGCCTTGTGGTCCTTATCTGCCATCAACTTCTATGTTTCTATGTTACCTGTTGCCTGTAAATCATTAATGGTATCCTGGACATCTGGCCCAAATAGCTTTGAGCCATTGAAGGGGACATTCATGTTGGCTAGACTGCACATGCAGATGCTTCAGTGCGTGGGTGTCAGCAGACATACTCAGAGTACTTTGCTGAGTACAGTAAAAGCTGGAAAATCCAAGGGTAACATGAGCCTCAGGTCAGGGCGATAAACACAAACAAGAGTCTGATGTACCTAAAGAACTGTTTTTTCCCCTCCTTGGATGCTTTAATATGAGTCTGTGAATTATCTTAGGAAGAAGTGTGGGTGCTAAACTTAAAGGCCATTATTGTATGAGTGATCCGATCAAGTATGTATGCATGAGTGCTGGTGTGAATGGAATTTTTTTTAAACTTTGTTTTTATTGTACTTTATCGTCGGAGGAAGATACAGGAAAATTTCCTCAATCCATGTCTTACATCGAATACAAGATATGAAAAAATATAATGCACCAGTAAAATCTTTCACAATCATACATAATATATATGGTCCTAGCTATACACGAAAAGCATGCATAAAGTCAGAAACAGAACATACAGTGGCGTCCTCCAGGTTGAAACGCACTTTTAAAGCACTGTGCAGTATGCTGCAGCAGACCTACTGAACAAAGCTATGTAATTACAATGGCAAGTAGTCCCCTTTGTCATGCAGGAAACTGTGGCATTCACTTCATCCTGACAGTGTCATATTTTTCTAAATGACAAAGGGAACTAATTACCATTGAAATTTGAATTGCTTTAGTGTAAACGGATGTGTCTCAGCCAGATTTCCTCTATTGCGGGAACCTGCCAAGGATGCCCACTCTCCCCGCTGCTGTTTGCCCTCTCCCTAGAGCCCCTAGCTGAGCAGATCAGACAACACCCCCAGGTGGTGGGAATTAAGGTAGGTTCCCAGATTCATAAACTCTCATTATATGCAGATGACGCACTTATTTATCTAGGGAACCCAGTTGGCTAGCTTCCCTTTCTTATACAAATTTTAAATCACTTCCAGGATTTAGCAGGGTATAAAATGAACCTCTCAAAATCTGAGGCATTATGGTTAAGTGGGCACCCATCACTGGAATTGCAATCCAATTTTCAGTTTGCATGGGCTCCAAACAACACAATCAGGTACCTGGGAATAAGAGTTTCAGCAGATACATCCCAGCTCTTCTCTGCCAACTACCCCGTACTCCGGGACTCTATTAGACAAGACCTGGGCAGGTGGAGACTGCTCCCTTTAACCCTTTTGGGAAGGGTACACTCCATCAAAATGAATGTGTTACCACATTTACTTTTTTTATTCCAGAAAATACCGATTGCCCCCCAAGGCATTCTTAAAGGAAATGGACCATCTAATAATGAGTTTCATATGGCAGGGCAAAAGACGCAGGTTGAAAAGGGTGATTCTTTGCACCAGGCGGGAGCAGGGAGGGTTAAGTTTGACGGATATTAAAGACTACTACTTGGTGGCACAGGCCCCCTGGCTGTATGCCTGGATGAAACAGAAGGTGAGTAATAGATGGTTCCCTATGGAGTTGGAGCAAGCCCAAAATATAACACTTTGGGCTCTCCCCATGGCTTCTGTTTCCCAGGGTGTAGTGTGCAAGGTGGAAAACCCGTGAACTAGGCATACCCTGCGAGTGTTGCTGACTCTATGCAGGCGACTGAGGGTTCTGAGAGGGTTGGGTGCCTTATCCCTCATACGCCATCACAAACCTTTTGGTCCCCCAAGTTGGGATGCGGGGTACTGGTTCTGGGAGTGCCAGGGCCTCACCAGGTTCACTCACCTGTTGGAGGGTGGCATTTGTACCACATTCCAGAACCTGAGGTTAAAATATGGACTTAGAAAAGAAGACCATTTTAGATTCTTACAAGTAAGGCATTTTATTCAGCAATCCACACATCTACAACAGCTTTTAAGACCCCTAACAGATTTAGAGCAACTCTTCTATAGTGGGATCACCCTAAGAGTTAAAGTGAAACCCATCTCTCAGACCTACAGACTGTTGACAGACCAGCATCTGGGACAAGTTGAGGAGGTTAAGTACAGATGGGAAAGGGAATCAAACACGCAATTAAAAAGCACAGAATGGCAGAGGGTATTTTCCCAAGGCTGGCGCATCAGAGCTTCACCCACGTGGGGCGAGTATTACTGGAAAGACTTGATGCATTTTTTTAGAACTCCCACAGTAACTCAGCACTTCAACCCTGATTACACGAACAGATGCTGGAGAGGGTGCGGGGGGGGGGAGTTCGCATTTTCACATTTTCTGGGGATGTCCAAAGTTAGACGGCTACTGGCGGCAGGTACATAATCAGATTCAGGAAACCTTGGGGGTTTCCCTGCCAAGAACTTTTGACACCCTATGTTTGGGATTTCCAAGTAGGGAACATTTAAAGCTTTCTAGGCCTCAAAAGAAGCTATACCACATCTTCAGACTAGCAGCTTTAAAAAGCATTACAATTTGTTGGCGATCCAGGAGACCACCTACTGTCCAGACTTGGGGAGACAAAATAAAAGAGCTAGAACAAATGGAGAGAATCACGGCAGCTTTGAGGCTCACCACGGAGAGGATTTGAACTGGTATGGAGGGACTGGTATGAGAAAGGTTCTCCATCGAACAAATAGAGAGAGAGCCCTTAACAGAGCGATAGGCATTGAAGCGGGTGTGAACCAGACCCACGCCCCACTAACTTTTCAGGTTTTGGACCGATATAGGTGAGGCGGGAACAGGTAACTGAGGCTCATGGTCAAGGCACTCTTTGCCTGTCATACAGGGTTGGAAAGCATTAATTAAATGTTTATCAATGTCCCTGGGGAATTGGGGGAACAGAGAGACCCATCCCAGCATAGCAGATAATAGAAGAGTTCGTTACGCACAACCACCAATCAATCATTCAGCAAATTGATTGGTAAATCAGTTATATAGTTAACTATTGGTTTATCCTTTGTTTTGTAACACTGTCAGGCCTTAATTGGTTTAAGGCAATGACTTTATATAGCTTCTCAAAACCTGGGAAATGTTATGCAGTAGTTAAGAGGAGTCCAAATTGAAAAAGGGTACAAAATTAAGAAACAATACATAACAGAATTAACTATGTAAAAACAGAGAAGAATAAACTGTGGAGTGTCTTGGGACTACATCTGCATGGACATTTGAAGTTGCCATCTGGGACTTTTTCCACAGAACATTGTATAATGAATCCTATATGAACTCCTCTAGCAAGGACAGTTCAGTATCATTGATTGTATTCCCATCAGATTCTGGTAACAGCTTAACTGTGGTTATATTAATTTGATGTATTGTTACTGTGCATCAATAAAAAATTTAAGTAGCAAAAAAAAAAAGAAATTGCATTGCTTTATTCAGTAGGTCTGCTGCAGCATTCTGCAGAGTGCTACAAAATGCTGTAAAATTGTGTTTCATCCTGGGGATGCCACTGTACATTGCCCAAGAACAAAAACCTATTAGAGCAAATAAAAAGGCTAAGGTCCTGGCTGCTTCAGCTCCCAAAGGTACACACAAACCAACCCCTTTGCTCAAGTCCCCTGCCCCCTTGGAATTGCTCCAGAGCTATTAGGGGACAAAGGAATCGTCCTCCTCTGATATATAAAAAAAAAACAGGATATGAAGAAAAACAGGCAGAGAGATGGATAAGATGGCTGGGATACAAATATTCAGAGGTGGGGCGCAGGGCAGCTCATGTCCTGGTCGTAAGGCTAAAACAACAGGAGGCGAACCGAATGATTAAAAGTATTATAATAGATGAGAAAACAGGAGAGAGAAGGAGTAAACCAGTGGATATAGCGCAGGCCTTTAGGAACTATTATCAGACATTATATACAGAGTCAATAATCTCGAACAGATGGAGGAAGAGGTCGATCATTTTCTTAAGGATCTTGAGCTGCAAAAACTAAGCAGAGAAGATAGGATGGAGTTAGGAGCTAAAATTACTCAGACAGAAGTAATCCAGATAATTAAGGGACTGAAACAAGGGAAAGCACCTGGGCCAGATGGGTTTAGCAGTGAATTTTACATAAAATGCTGTGGGACTATTGCCCCCATCCTGACAGAGGTCTTTAATAACTGTTTGGAAGAGCAGGCCATCCCCCCAACATGGTACTCAGCGATCATTACGGTCATTCCAAAAGAAGGGAAGCCAAGGGATAGGTGTGCCTCCTACAGACCCATCTCCCTTCTCAATCAGGACTGCAAAATTCTGACCAAAGTGTTGGCTAATAGGCTACAGACGGTAATTTCTAAATTAATCCATACGGATCAAACAGGTTTTATTCAAGGGAGACATCTAGCAGATAATATCCGGAGATTGTTGAATGTCATCATGGGCTAGAGAATTTAAAGACCAGGGTTTGGCCATTTTTTTGGATGCGGAAAAGGCATTTGACCGCCTTAACTGGCAGTTTCTGGTTGCGGTCTTGAGGGAGATGGGTCTGGGGGATGAATTCTTGAAATGGATAAAGTTATTGTATAGTAGACCCACAGCAAGGGTGAAGGTAAATGGGGTAGTTTCCACGCAGATCCAGATACAAAGAGGGACTAGACAAGGGTGCCCCTTGTCTCCGTTATTATTCGCAATCAGTATTGAACCTTTGGCTCAAGCTATAAGGAGACATCCTAGAACAACGGGTATTACGGTAGAAGGGGTAGTAAATAAAATATCACTTTACTCAGACGACGCGCTAGCTTATGTGTCAAACCCAAAACAGGCCATACCTCATCTTTTAACCCTGATACAGAAATTTGGCGAGATGTCAGGATATAAAATAAACCAAGAGAAAACAGAAATGAGAATAATCTCAGGAGAATGGGATCAAGATCTAAAAAAGAGTATACCATTTAAATACACTAAAAAAACAATAAGATATTTAGGAATTAAAATCCCATATGATATGAAGAATTTGTATAAAATAAATCATGGGAAATTAAAAGCACAGATCCAGAAGGACTTTGGGAAGTGGAAATTATTACCATTGGGGCTTACTCAAAAAATAGACACTGTCAGGATGAACATCTTACCTCGCTGGTTGTTTCTCTTCAGTACCCTTCCGATAGACATACCCAGTAAAGATTGGAAGGACTTAGAGAAAGAATTAGCCAAGTTTATCTGGGCAGGGAAAAAGCCTCGAATTAGGCAACAATTGTTGTCAATACCCAGAAAAGAAGGAGGAGGGGGGATGCCACATTTATGGACTTACTTCTGTGCAGCCCAAATGATGCCGCTCCTGAAACTCTTGATACAGGACGAACCCCCAGACTGGGTGGAAATGGAAAGGAGGGCCCATATAAGCCTGCCGGTGCAAGTTCTCCCATGGACTATAAGGGATACAAACCTGACCGAGGTCAGGAATTGTTGGACGAGACAAACTCTTAGAGTCTGGCTCCAGATCAGACAGAGGTGGAGAGGGACAGCTCCAGTATGGCAGAAAATCCCGTTGGAATATATACCAGCTATAGTGGGCATGAAGGGTTTTATTTCCCTGGAGAGCTGGGTCAGGAAAGGTATACTAATGCTGCCCCAGATAGTGGAGGGGACAGGGGTGAAGTCTTTCCTGAGTTTACAGCAAGAATTTCAGTTGTCTCAGAAGGAATTATTCAAATATTTCCAATGCAGAAATATAATAATGGAGGAGATAGGAGTAGCTGAGGTGACCGGCCCCCTAATGGAGGAGATAGCGCTGATACAAAACAAAATGTTGTTGAAGGATACAAAAAGGATAGTAGCTCAAATGTATGCTTTGTTATACCAAGGGGAGGGCAGGGAGCACAGAATAAACATACAAGCAAAATGGTAAAAGGAGATAGGTTACGGGATTCAACCAGAAAGATGGGAAAGGATCTGGGAGGGCATACAGAGTACAACCAGTCTACAAAACTGAAGAGAATTTAGATGGAAAGTAAATGTTAGATTTTTCAGAGTTCCAACAATAACTAAATATTACGAGAGACAGAATTCAGATAAATGCTGGAGAGGTTGTGGGGGAGTAGGCTCACACTTTCATATTTTCTGGGGGTGTTCAGTATTAATAAAATACTGGGCAGACATAAAGTAAATTCTAATGAGAGTGTTTGATTTGCACCTTCTTCTTCGGTTTGAAAATCTGGTTTTGGGCCTTCCCCCAGTAGATCTGTCAAGGAAAGACTACAAATATTTGTTCTACATCTGTGTGGCGGCAGCAACAAAGGCAATTACACAGAGATGGCTTACGCGGTCCTCTCCATCAGTGGAGATTTGGAAACATAACATGGAAAGGATTAAGCAATTAGAAAGTATAGGAGCAAAAGTGCAATTAAGGACGGAAAGGTTTAACGCCAGACGGTTACCCTATTATAAATATATTCAAGAAACCACACAAAGGACGGTATTAGAGCAATACTTAACATAGAAAGGGAAGTTGGGTGAAGAGAAACGGGGACAGGAAGATTTAGGATATAAAAAAAAGGAGGAAGATGAGTTAGGGGTGGAAGAAATGGGGGGGGTATTCCGAAGGTGGGTTGGAGAAAAATGAAGCACCCAGGGACACATCCTGCATAATGTTATGAAAATGTAAGGTAAAGATTAGTATTTAGATAAAAGGGTATCTTTAAGATATATAAGATGGAACATGAGAAGTACAGACATGGTATAAAAAATGGTAATTTTAAAGGATATAGTGTTGAAATGGAGTGAGAGAAAGAGGGAAGCAACAAAGAAAGGATACGGAGGAAGAGGATAGACTAAAGGAAGGGGAATAAAATCTTGGAACCTAGGGATAGTATAGAATGGATCAAGGAAGGAAACAGATAGGAAGAAATTAGATACAGTATTAGGGTTCGGAGAAGATATAAAGATTGTTATGGTGATAAAGAGGCTTGCTATACTTTGCTTCCCTATTGTCTTCAGAACAAGGAATGTACCTATCTATATCTGATAAAATATATACCATGTCAATGATACCTAAAAATAAAAAGACAGCCACATAATCTCAAATTGTGAGGTTCTACCCATGAATCTCGACATCGGTTGTTCCATAGTATACATATCATTAAGTATTTTGTGCCACCAAGAGTATGTAAGTGCACTAAATTGCTGCCATAGGCCACCGATCATCTTCTTGACTGCCAGGATATATACATATAGCACAGAACCAGGTGGGGACATAAGTCTTGGGGTGGTAACGAAAGAAGAACCAATTCTGAGGTTAGAACTGCATCGGCTATTATGAGGATATACAGACTGTCCATGACCTGCTGCCAAAAAGGGGGAAGAACAGGACAAGTCCAGAATATATGCAGATGAGAAGTCAACATCTCTCCACACTGCTTCCAACAGTGCCCGTATTGTGGCGACAAATATTTAGCCAACCAGGAAGGAGTATTAAAGTATCTGTTGTGGGTCTTATAGGCAAATTCACACCAGTATGAGGCGGAGGAAATTTTAATGGTTGGGATTGTGTATTTTATCCACTCATCATAAGAAATGGATGTAGATAACTCCTTGTTCCAATATCCCTTGTGTGGAGTCCTCTAAGTATTCCCAAAAACCTCTACAAAGGAGCCCAATCAGGTGTTGCCAGTATGTACCCTTTATTGAGTTTATAAAAACATGCAGTAACAAAGGGAGGGGATCAGGTAGATGGCTTCTCTGTGGGTCCTTATGTAATAAAAAAGTATGAATTTGGACATACCTGAAATATTCTCTATTTGCTAACTGGTAAGTGGATCGAAGGTTGGCAAATGAGGTGACATCCTGGGCATCTAAAAATTAAAAAATTTACAACAAGCCCTGCACATGTCACCTCTAAAAGAAGTAATCTATACGTCCTGGCAGAAAGTCAGTTTCTGCAGCCAGCAACCGCACATAGTAAAATAGTGGGGCCAATACTGGAAGAGTACGGAGGTGATACCAGATTCGCAGAGTATGTGCCATACCCAAGTAAAAATAATTTAAATTCAGCAATGAGGTTAAAGGAGCAAATACAATCTTCCCCGAGTCATAAAGATCATTTAGGGCAAATTCAGTCCCCTTCCAGGGTGCTGATAAGCTGAGTTAAGCCAGTACATAACTATGCTCACTATCACCACTTGAAAATAATGTTGCAGACTGGGAAGGTTTGGACCTCCCCGTGTAAGGGGCAGTTGGAGAAGGGGACCATCTAAGACGGGGGCGGCGTCCCACCCACCCACACGAACTGGGACAGGAGTTTATTCCATGATGTAAAAAAATAGAATGGAGTGACAGGGATAGTCTGGAACAAATATAGAATTCTAGGTAATATGTTCATTCTAACTGTCTCTATCCTAGAATAAAAAGTTAAATTCAAGTGTAACCACTTATGAAGGTCCCGTTAAGCAGACTGTGTAAGGGGCTCATAATTGATCAATACTATATTTTAGAGGGACTGGGGGAGTTGTACCCCTAAATATTTTTTGTACTTCTACATCGCAGCTGGAAATGAAGTTTCAAAGCTCGCGAGGGAGAATAGTTAAGAGTAAGGACATCAGTTTTATACGTATTAATGACGTATACAGAAACTTCCATAAAATCCTTTAATATCTGCCAAACTGCATGAACTGATTTTTCAGGATCAAGGAGAGTCAGGAGAAAGTCATTGGCGTATGAGGACAACTTATAAGTCGCCCCACCCCTCCAAGAGGACACACTCCACTGCTCGTACTTCCCTGATTGCAATAGCAAGGAGCTCAATGTAGATTGCAAATAGAAGGGGTGACAGGGGGCAACCCTGTCTGGTCCCACGGGCTAGCAGAAACAGAGAGGATATATGACCATTCACTCAGATATACATGGATGGGGACACGTAAATGTTGCATAGGCAATGAGTAAACTCCTGGTAAACCAAAAGAGGATAGCACATGCCAAAGAAACTTCCAAGAGACTCTATTGAATGCCTCATCTGCATCAAGGCTGATGAATGCTGCTGGAATAGTTCTCCGGGTGATAATGTCCATCAGGTCCCTAACCAGCTGCGATGCCAGCCTATCCCGGGCAGTGTTCCTGGATAGCCCACTGTTTTTATACCTGGGTACCCAGAGTGTGTGACTGTGTATGGACTCTGAAGTGCATGCATGACTATTTGATTGCTATAGCCTTTAAGCAAATTAACCTGATTACACCCATCCCTTGTTCAAGTCCCCTGAATAAATCAGATCTAACTCTTTTTGCATTTAACCTGACTGTGGTTCAAGTTTGTGCCAAAAGTACTGTACTGTTGCTATTTGCTGTGCATAACCTTGTTTTACAGGGGGTCCCCAGGGTCGAGCTAGAGGAACCAACCCTGGTGGTAAGTGCAAACAGTGTGAGTAATTGTATGGCGAATAAGGGTCATTGTGAAAGTGATTACTGTATATTGTGCAGGCCACTAGAATGGAAAGAAGGGGTTACAGTGTCCCAGAGAGCTGTGCCCAGGTTAGTGTGACCACTAACAACCCTGACCTCTGGGTGGAGGCACCCGTTTCAGTACCCAGGCCCCTTAACCTGCAACTAGCCAAGCAGGCAGCGGTAGTAGCCCTTGGGATAGCGCCACCTAGGGGTTACATCTTGGAGGCTCACCACTGGGATTTTGTGCCTTCTAGTGGCCAGAGGTGGGAATTACCCCAATATGTTTAGAACTGCTGACAAGTTGGAGGAGTTTGCTACTCCTAAATTAGATTGCCCCCACAAGCTGTTAGTGCACCGAATGATGGGGTGGAGCAAGGCACAGGGGGTAGACCCCCAACAGGCCCTCCTGTTAATGGATGTCCCATTTGGAACCACTAATGCTGTTATTGTAGAGACTGTCGAGCAAGTTAAGTGTTTGGGGAAGGTTTAAGTGAAGGGAAGGGAGTCGGACCTGTCTGACCAGACCATGGTGGTCCTCTTCTCCTGCAGCTCCCCTATAGATCCAGAGAAAGTACCCCCTGTGATTCTGTCAGAAGGGTCCCAGAAGGGTGGAGGGTCATCCATTTGCACAGTGATCCGGCTACCCCGAGAGGGTCCCCCAGCATAGAGGGGTTCAAGGACAAGCTGCTTAGGTTGTTAGTTTCTGAGGGGCGAACCACCCAAGAGTTAGTGAAGGTGCTAGACCTTTCTGAAGAACCCATGCCATTACAGTCCCTGGCAGCATCTCCTGCCTCCCCCAGGGTCTCCCCTATGGTCACCTTCCCCATAGTAATTCCATCTGTGCACCTGGATTCGTACCATAGACTTAGACTTTTTTTTAGGTACAGTCCCAGTGCCCTTAGGGCAGGATGACCTGGAAATGTGGATGGACTATGCTACCCCCCAGGTCCAGGAATAGCAGTGCTTTGAGGGGGAGAAAGGAAAAAGACTTATGGAGAGTTTGAGGGGCCCTGCACTGGAGGCCATACGCTTCCTATGAACCACTAGCCCAGAGGCTACTGCAGCTGAATATCTCTCTCTCCATCATTGGAAGGTGTTTTTGGAAGTACTGAGTCAGGGTACGATTTACTGTTTAAATTTAAATTTGCCAAGCAAAAGAATAGAAGTTGTCTATGTTTGTTACCAGAATTGAGAGAGCTCTGCAGAGGGCTCAGAGAAAAGGAGGGGTGCCTGTTAATGAACTGAATCGGGTCAGATTTGACCATATTCTTAAGTCAGCCAGGTACTCTAGTGTGATGATGCTAAAACTCAAGTTGTAAGACAGGAAGCCTAATCCTCCTGAGTATTGTCACCTCATGAAAGAGATTCGTGAAGCAAAGAATTATGAAGAGGGATGGGAGCCCTATGTTGGGGTCGTTCGTACCTGCCAAACTCCTGAGAGAAGTGATGAGACTGAGGTGCAGCAAATGAGAGAACTGATCAAAGAATTGACAGAGTTGAGAGTTAGTCAACAAGCCGCTGAGGAGGACAGAGATACTAACCTCTGTCAGGCACCTCCTGAGTCAAGGGGTGAGGTCCTGCCTAGTGGAGTGGAGGTACACATCATCTCCTCAGAAACCCGGACTGAAGGTAACCCACTGGAAGAAGTACGAGAATTGAGAGCCCTGGTGGAGGACCTACTATGAGACACACAAACCCCCAAACTTGGTGGAACTGCAGAGGACCAAGAACGCAAGCCACAAGTCAAAGAAGGCCCCCGAGATGCCCCTGATGCCCCCAAGCAGGGAGACAACCTACAACTACTTAGAGACTCTAGAGAACCCAATTTTTGCTACCACTGCAGGGAGGACAGGTACACCCTTTTCACTTGTCGCTCACCAGAGAACCTGAGAAAGGTTACCACTAGACTATTAGCCTTGATTCAATGGAACAATATCCGGCCACCAGGTGGAGCTGCTCGGAAGAGTTATTCGTCCAAGGCTGCTGCCAAGTCGACATCCAAGTCTGCATCACCTGAGTGGTCCGAGGTGGTGGGTCCCTCAATGGAAACTACAGTGAAGACGAACAGTGTATCCACCCGGGCCGTGCTTGACAGTGGCTCTCAAGTGACCATAGTGTTCTAAGACTGGTATCAAAAGCATCTGCCGGATGTGCCCTTACAACCCTTGGAATGTTTACATGTGTGGGGGTTGAGTGAGAAGTCTTATCTGTATTTAGGATATATTCGGATCTGGCTGTCTTTCCCTACCTCAGTGGCTGGAGTAGATGAACAAGTCGAGACACTTGCTTTAGTGTGTCCCCCTACTGGACTGTATGATGGGGTTCCTCTATTAATTGGGACAAACGCCCACATGTTAGGGAGACTGGCACAACTCTGTCATGAGAAGCAAGGGCAATGGACTGGGTGGGCCCTAAGAATTCTGACTCTGATCAAAAGGGTCTATAATCTGCAATGGAAACCCAAGGAAGTAGACCAGGATGAACCTATGGGGATCATGTGGAAGTAGGATCCTGAATCTCTGGTACTGGCACCCAATGCCCAGTGTACCATTCACGGGGAGGTTCGCCTCTGGAGAGATGTCAAGAACAAAATATTAATATTGGATGCACCAGGTGATGGAAAGTTGCCAGAGGGATTGTTGGTCAAACCCAGCATCTTGCCTGCCTGTGCCCACGCCTATGCACAATGAGTGATGGTTCAGATTCAGAATGTGTCAGATCGGGAGATCCGGGTGAACAGAGGGTGCATCCTAGCTACAGTACACTGTGCAGACACTGCCGTATTGCCCAGCAATGAGTACGCAGGTGAAAAGGAAAGAGTGACCCTGGACATATCTGACTTTGGTGATTCCCTGTTGCCAGCTGAATGGACGGCTAGAATTAGCAAGAAACTTGCCCAGAGAGACCAAGTGTTTTCATTAAAAGAATGGGATGTGGGGTGTGTCCAGGGTGCAGAGCATGACATACGCTTGTATGATGACTGGCCATTTCGAGAGAGATCCCAATGCCTTGCCCAGCGGAGATAGATGATGTGAGGAGACATCTGCAGGAAATGCTCACTTCTGGCATGATACAAGAATCAAGGAGCCCATATGCCTCTTCCATTGTGGTTGTGCGTAAGAAGAATGGGTCCATCAGCATGTGTGTTGATTATTGAACCCTGAACTGGCGGACCATCACAGATCAATACACCATGCCCGATATACAAGATGCCCTGGACTGATTGAATGGGAGCAAATGGTTCTCGGCATTGAATCTTCGCAGCGGATATTACCAGATTCCGATGGCTCCAGAGGACCATGAGAAAACAGCCTTCATCTGTCCTTTGGGGTTCTATGAATTTCTGAAAATGCCACAGGGGATTTCAGGTGCCCTGGCCACCTTTCAGCGACTGATGGAACGTGCGGTGGGAGATATGAACTTGCTGGAATGTCTAGTGTACCTAGATGATGTCACTGTGTTTGGGCACACATTAGAGGAGCATGAGACCCGACTGTTTAAAGTCCTAGACCGATTGGAAGACTTCGGCCTCAATCTGTCCATTGACAAGTGCCAGTTTTTTAAAACCTCCATGAAGTATGTGAGGCATGTAGGATCTGCAGAAGGGATAGAGACAGATCCCAGTGAGGTTGAGTCACTGACTACTTAGCCACAGCCCCATAACTTGAAAGAACTACAACATTTTCTGGGGTTCTGCGGCTACTACCGCAGGTTCATAAAAGACTAATCCAAGGTGATTCACCCACTCCTGAATCTTACCCAGGGTTACCCCCCTACCAACTGTAAATACAAGAAAGGGGTTGTCAAAGAACCCGAGAAAGTGTACTTCCAAACAGGTGAACCTTTTGGGCCCTGCTGGCCACCCGAATGTGAAGCAGCCTTCCACTAAGTCATATACCAGCTCACCCATGCCCCCATCCTCGCCTATGCTGACCCTACCAAGCCCTATGTGGTGCATACGGACACTAGTCTGCAGGTCCTAGGAGCTGTGCTGTATCAAGACCATGAGGATGGTTTGAGACCAGTACCATTTGCCAGCAGGAGCTTGACCCTGTCAGAGCGAAACTATCCTGTGCACAAGCTGGAGTTCCTTGCCCTAAAATGGGCCATCATTGACCAGTTTCATGAATACCTCTATGGGGCAAAGATATTGGTGAAGACCCACAATAACCCATTAACCTATGTACAGACCAAGGCTAAATTAGACGTCACTGGGCACCGGTGACTTTCCGCCTTGTCAACCTATGATTATGCAGTTGGGTATAGACCAGAACTGAACCATATTGATGCTGATGCCCTGTCTCGAAGGCCCGCTTCCAAAAGTGATTGGGTCAGGCTGTCTGAACCTGACATCCGAGCATTGTGCCAAAAGTTTGACAGAGATGAACAGATGTCTGCAGACACAGTGGACTCTTTAGTAGATTGCTTGGGCCCTCCTGATACCTGCATACTGGCTGCCTATTGCCATTTCTATGCTCTGGATATTAGTGCACTACCTCAACTTGACAGTGACAATTTTCAGTGGGCTCAGTCCCAAGATCCTGTGATTCAACCCATACTTGATGCCCTGCGTGCATGGAAAGATGTGTCTAAGTTACGTTCCCTGACTTGCGAACTGCCCTTTTGTTTAAAGAAGGCCCCAGGTTGAAGTTACTCAATCATTTGTTATACAGAGAGACAGTGGATCATAGTGGTCAAGTAGACAAGCAACAATTGGTCCTGCCCACGGCCTTTAAACACTTGGAACTGACGTCCCTCCACAATCACATGGGGCACCTCGGTACTGACAGGACTCTTGACCTGCTGCGATCTTGATTTTACTGGCCCAAGATAGTGGCTGATGTTGAGCACCCTGTAAAGACCTGTAGTTGTTGCCTTCAAAGACAAGCTCTGCCTCACAGGGCTGCCCCCCTTGTCAATATCACTACCAGTGCCCCCATGGAACTGGTCTGCATTGATTTTTTGTGTTTAGAACCTGATCAATGGAATATTGGCAATGTGTTAGTGGTTATGGATCATTTCACATGGTATGCACAAGCTTTTCCAACTAAAGATCAAAAGGACTCTACTGTGGCCAAGGTGCTAGTGGAAAAATTCTTCGGCCACTATGGTGCCCCCACCCCCCCAGCGGATCCACTCTGACCAAGGCAGAGACTTTGAAAGTAGGCTAATCAAAGAAATGCTCTCTCTGTGGGGGGTGCGGAAGTCAAGAACCACCCCTATCACCCGTAGGGGACCCTCAACCAGAACATTTGAACCGCACCCTTCTAGACATGCTGGGTACCCTCCATCCAAAAGACAAGCATAAATGGAGCCAGCATATTAGCACCTTGGTACACATGTACAATTGCACCAAAAATGATGCTACAGGGTTCTACCCCTACCGTCTCATGTTCAGAAGGGAGGCCCGACTGCCAATTGATGTCTGCTTTGGGGTCGCTCCAGATGGGGTCTGGGCTGAAAACTACCTGCAGTATGTACAGAAACTGAAAGCTCAATTGAACCATGTATATCAACTGGCCCAGACAATGGCCTCCAAGAGAAATCTCGCCAACAAAGAGAGGCACGATAAGAAAGTAAAGGCTCAAGAGCTATGGCCCAGAGACTGTATGTTGTTACGCAATTTGGGACTACATGGCAAGCACAAAATTGCGATAGGTGGCGCCATCTTCCTCATATAGTAGTTGGAAAGTTGGATGATCTATCAGTATACAAGGTACGCCTAGAGAATAACTCTAAAGCTGTCAAGGCTATGCACCGGAACCACTTGCTGCCTATCGGCCAAGTTATTATTGAAGCTGAGCCAGCAGGCATTGCCTCCCCTGGGCTGGTGACTCATGCTGCTGCAAAAAAGAGACAGAGTCAGCCTACCCCAGTGGTTACAGATTTAAGGTTTCCCTCACAGGAGGCTCAGAATGATAGTAACTGTCAGTCCACCTCTGATGATAGTGAGTGTGACAGTGCCTATTACCCCTGCTATGAATTGTGTCAGCTGTTTTGGGGTAACCCTATGACTAATTGTGGGGATGAAGCTGGGCCTTCTGGACTGCCTAACCCCCCAGCTTCATCCTTGGAGCTAATGCTCCCTGAAAGTGAAGTGCAAAGCATTGCGTCTGAGACTGCGGACTCCCTGTGTTTCATGAAACTGTGTGACTTGCCTGAAGAAGGGGCTGATGGTCTGAGTCTCTCCGGTGACACACCAGAACTTGAAGAACAATATGAGAGTACTGACAGCCCCCCTTCAGTGTCGCAGAGCCTAATTGTGCCAGAACCTTCTCAAAATGAGCCAGCTGGGCCCTTGTCAGAAGAAAATGAGCTAAGTGTTGAGGAACCAGAGCCTACAGAGCAAGGAGCTGACAGTGCTCCAAGTTTGGACATTCCCATCCATGCAGAGGTACCCCTCACAAGTAATGAAAGCTCCAAGACTAGTGCTGAAAGTATGGAGACTGTGGTTGTTCCCCCCAGAAATATTGGTCGAGCTGTCAAGCCAGTACTGCGTTTCAGTTGTGATTCTCCCGAGAGGCCAGTGGATTTGCCTCTCAATATGGTTCACAAAGGAGTTTATGTTTCTCAGAGCTCACTACCAAAACTGAGCTTAAGGGCCAATTCCAGGTTGATTGTTCTTCCTTCTCAGTATGGTGCCCATGCCCCATCCAGCCCCAAGTTAGCTGATAGGGAAGGGCCCCCTCTTACATTGTTTAATGTACAAGAAGTTATTACATGAATCAGTATAGTGATGTTCAAAGTATGTTAATCATAGTGAAATCAGTATTACTTGTATGAAACATGCATAAGTATTGTCATTATGAATATAGTATTGTGAAGTATAGTGAATACGTATAGTAAAGGTACAATTTTACATTGACTGATGCACCAGATGTTATTTGCATAGCATGCTAATATTATAAATGTCTGGTATATATTGCATTTTCAATATGGTGATGGTACGGACTTGACACGGACGCCAAGTTTTCTCTAGGTAGGGAAGGGTGTAACCCCCTACAAATGGGGGTTCCCGAAAATTTTTTTTTGAGATTGCCTAAATGCTCATTGCCAGGGTGGTGTCCTGCATTTTAGCAGTTTAAATGTATTGCCAGAGAGTGCCTGTATAGCCTCTGTGTACTGTCTCTTTAATAGCTGCCTAGATTGCAGTTATAATTAATCTGGGAAGGAGCTGAATGTTTCTATGCTCGAGTCCGGCCCGGGCTGCCAGATAATCGCTCCATTCTGCCATTGCTATTAGCGCAGAGGGAACTCTGTTAGAAGATGTGCTTGTTTCCTGATTATCTATTAGAGTGATAATGATACTGTAGTTTGTCTAACCTGCCTTCTTTGCAGCATGGACATTTCTGATGATCTCCACCATCTTGGTCCTGAACTGCCGAAATGGACTAATCAGTACCTTTGGGGACTTTAAAATGGAGTCTGTCCCCAGTGGCTTTGTGGGAGCAGATTTCTGTAGGAATTATAGTTTTGGGCTTTTGGCACCTAAATGAACCTGGAGGAGGAGCTCTTGTTGTGACTGACTGACAGATCAGCCACCCGAACCTTTTGGATCCTGGGGCAAGTCCCAGACTGCTTGCAGTTTCAGTTCAGATCTGAGTTGGGAAGTGAAGGAGTAACAGGTTGAGATAGTTGAGCAGCAGACCTGCATAGTTTCACATGGGAGAACTATTTAAAGGCCTGAGTTTGGTCTGCCTGCTGTCCCTGAGAGGGAACCTGTGCCTTTTTTTGGACTGAATCCGAATTTGGAGAGCGAGTTAAGCCACTGAATTGTGACCAGGCTCCTACCTGAGGAAGACTGAAGATTTGCTGAATGCGATCGGCCTGTCAGGATTTCTAACCACCTCTGAACTCCCGGATTGTGCAGGCACACTGTAATTGTGACCAGAGAGCCATTTGCTTGGTACAGTGGAATTTCCTTATATGTGAATGTGCTGTGTGCTGATAGTGGGTCGTGATTTGGTTCCCCACTGTATGTCTGTACTGTGTTTTTGCTTGCTGGAGGCTGCATCCAGCTCCACAGACTGAAATCCGTATTCATCTGCTTTTGGCCTGCGCTTTGCCACACTGGCCCAGCCAGAATACCCGCTACACAGAGAAAGTAATCAATGAGAGATCTGCCTGGGGATCAGCCCCCTGCTCAATGCTTTGAACAGGAACGACGCCTCAGTGATTCACGTGGGCCCTGCTTCTCCTGTCATTCCAGCTCAACAACCAGCAGTCTCAATTTTGTCCTGCCTGTGTCCAGTATTGAGTATCGAGAGTAAACATCAGGGTAGCTCCCTGCAACAACAGCTAAATCTAAATTGTTGTCATCTGATTGTCTTGTTGCCTTTTCTTTCATGAACTGAGCCCTCTGGCTCCAGATTACAAATAGTGTGTGTTGTGCATGTTGCTTTCTTCCATCACAGGTCCCCAACCAGCTGCGATGCCGGCATACCTCGGGCAACATTCCTGGCTAGCCCACCATTTTTCTACCTGGGTACCCAGAGTGTGTGACTGTGTATGGACTCTGAAGTGCATGCATGACTATTTGATTGCTATAGCCTTTAAGCAAATTAACCTGATTACACCCCTCCCTTGTTCAAGTCCCCTGAATAAATCAGATTCTAACTCTTTTTGCATTTATTTATTTAGCTTTTGGATTTAACCTGACTGTGGTTCCAGTTTGTGCCAAAAGTGCTATACTGTTGCTATTTGCTATGCATAACCTTGTTTTACAGGGGGTCCCCAGGGTCGAGCTAGAGGAACCAGCCCTGATGGTAAGTGCAAACAGTGTGGGTAATTGTATGGTGAATAAGGGTCATTGTGAAAGTGATTATTGTATATTGTGCAGGCCACTAGAAGGGAAAGAGGAGGGTTACAGTGTCCCAGAGGGCTGTGCCCAGGTTAGCGTGACCACTAACAACCCTGACCTCCGGGAGGAGGCACCCGTTTCAGTTCCCAGGCCCTTTAACCTGCTACTAGCCAAGCAGGCAGGGGTAGTAGCCCTTGGGATAGCGCCACCTAGGGGTTACATTATTACTTCTGCTCAAAGGATTTCCGAGCTTCAGGCTTGCTGGTGTATGGAGCCTTATTTGATTTTTCACAAAGACAGGTTGTCTTTGCATACAAATCCTAAATTTCTTCCTAAGGTGGTGTCTGAGTTTGCCCTGAACCAATCTATCCACCTGCCTGTTTATTTTCCGGAGCGGGCCAATCCAAGGGAAGCAGTGCTCCATAATTTAGTTGTGCATGGAACTCTAACTTTCTGCTCTGAACTAAGGACTGCAGAAAAACAAAGCAGCTCTTTGTTTATTTTGCCCCAGGAAGAGAGGGCATTCAGGTTTTCAAACAATGTTTTTTCAAATGGTTGGCCCAATGTATTGTGTTCTGCTACAACAAGCATGGCAAAGAGTTGCCAAGGGCAGTGAAAGCCCACACCATAAAGGGCAGGGCTACCTCTGTGGCCTGTTTCAAGGGGGGTCTCAGCTGCTGACATTTGCGCTGCTGCCACCTGGAGTATCATCCATACTTTCACCAAGCACTGCATTCTGGACATTGCTTCTAGAGACTGGGCAGACTTCAGCCGAGTTATTCTGCAGGATATCCTGTCTTAGGATTTGGTTAGTCTTCCTTCCAGACTGTTCTGCTGCACCTGTAACTGCTTGGGACTCATTCCTATGGTGTGCCTGATGACTGAGATACCCCCGAAGATCTAACAGTTACAGAAACTGTAATGGGATCTCAGTCATCAGGTATGCCTTTCCTCCCACTATCCCCCTTCTTGGGTGCTCTGCTCAGACTGGCTATTCAGGTTTCCAAACAATGTTTTTCCAAATGGTTGGCGCATTGTATTGTGTTCTGCTACAACAAGCATGGCAGAGTTGCCAGGGATGGTGAAAGCCCACTCAACAAGTGGCATGGCTACCTCTGTGGCCTGTTTCAAGGGGGTTTCAGCCACTGACATTTGCACTGCTGCTGCCTGGAGTACCGTCCTTACTTTCACCAAGCGCTAGTCTGGATATTGCTTCTAGAGACTGAGCAGGCTTTGGCCAGGCTGTTCTGCAGGGCTTCCTGTCTTAGGCTTTGCTTGGCCTTCCTCCCATTCTGTTCTTCTACACCTGTAACTGCTTGGGACTTATTCCTACAGTGTAACCTGATGACTGAGATACCCCCGAAGAAGACAGAATAGTTACGTAAGAACTTACTGTAATAGTATATCTTCAAGGGGATCTCAGTCATCAGATCTGCTGTCACTCCACCCAGCCCTCTTCTTGAGGTCCTCTGCTCAGACTGGCAACATGGTGTATCCAGCCTTTGGTTTAGGCCTGGGCACCTCTATCTCTCTCTCTCTTCAGTCCCCCATGGCATGGGTTTGCTCCCGTATTTTGTTTATTTATTTATTTATTTTTTAATTATTGAAATGTTTCACCAGGAAGGTATGCTGAGCAACAAGTTGCTTGTCTCCTGGTGTGACTTGGGTGGGGGGGAGGTAGGGAACAATGAGGTAGAATACAGAGAAATGTTACAATGTTGAAATAGAATTTGCTTACTTGCATACAATGGGAGCAGGAGGGATTACAGGTGGATCACGTTGGCTAACAATGCAACAGTTAACTATAGTAGATATAAAGACACATATAGCAATTTGGCGACAGCTGGTGACAGTTGGTAACACTGGAACACATATAATAACTTGGCAACAGCATGTAGCACTAGATGGTAAGGAGTCACAATAGTAATTGGTAACCATTAGTGTAATATAGATATTCAAGATTTACAGTGATTGGGGTAAAGAGAGGAAGAATGGAAGGAGGGAACGAAAAATTGCAGAGAGCTGAAGGAAAAGGAAATTTACGGAGAGAAGCAGGCAGAACATGATTTTTGAGGCAAATAGAGACAACAGGGTGGACTGAAGTGCATATAAAGAGTATGTGGTAGGTTATAAGTGCTTAATTGGGTGTAGGGGTAGGCCAGTGTTAGGCTGTGTTAATTAGAATGGGGGTAGGAAGGAGAGGAGAGGTACAGTGTGGCAGGGTGAGGAGAGAGAGGTATTGTAGATAGGGGGTATCGGGGAGTTGAAATTTAACAGTGTCCTGTTATCACTATCTGGACAGGGTCGTGGACAGCTCTACTGGTAGGACACAGGTATGGCGATGATAGTTATTTATATATAGTGATGCGAGAGAGGGGGTATTGGGGGTGGGATGTTTGTGTGAGGGTAGCAGAGGTCAACTATAGTGGGGGGTGGTACTCCACCAGTGTACTGGGTGACCCTGCTTGCAAAAGGCAGTTATCTAGCAGTGACTAAGGGGGGGTGCAGTAAAAGGAGAAATAGGGGAAAGGGGTAAAGTTGTTGCCCACCATGCGCTATGGATCCTGCCTGCACAAGGCAGTGATCGAGCTCACAGGAGGGAGATAGATTAAGGGTAGAGAAAGATGGGGGAGGAATACTTTAGGAGGAGGGAGAGTGAGTAGGGGTCTAAGAGGAGCACCAGGGGGAAAGAGCTGAGGATGAAGCAGGGCCACTCATGCCTTTATTGGGTTGATGACATTGGCAGGTGACATGGGCATGGGCGTCCCCAGAGTTGCTGCTGGAAAATCTTCCATGTGGATGCTGCATCACTGACAGTGAAGTCCCTATGGTGTGACCTGATGACTCAGATCCCCTCGAAGATCTGCTGTTACTGTAAGTTCTTACATAACTGTTCTTTCAGTGCAGTTTTCCTTTGAGGTACACATACAAGTATTATAGATATTTACTGTGAGCACTACTTAAAGAAACATATGATCTTACTTCGAGGAGGCTCTTGCAGCAGGCAACACCTGTAGGACTGAAGCCGCCAGGTGCTAGGACCACACGGAAAACTTCTAGCTAGCAGTCTGTCAGGGGGGACCGCCCCCACCGACATCAGCACACAGACGTCCGCTTATCCTATAAAGGGCGCAGTCCCCAACACGTACCCAAATTATTTCCTGCCATTGACCCGCACACATCAGACCTTCTTGGTCGCCAGCTTCAAGTCGGCTGCCATTTTTCTTACATTTAACCCATGCTTTTATTTTTTCTTCTATTTAGCCATCTAAACATCAGATTTTTGGTGTTTCTTTGCCTGAGTTTATGTTTTCTTCTCCAAACTCGTCTCCCAACCAGATGATGAAATATGCTTGTGGCAAGCAGATCCTCATTAAGGACAGTCACTCTTCCTGCCTGCTCTGCTTAGGCCCAGACCATGACACCAAGGCCTGCTAGCACTGACAGAACATTAACCAGGCCACAGGGAGACACCGCTTAAGGACCTTAGAAAGCTATCTGCACAAATAGAAACTGGCAGTGATGGAGGAGCTACATACTAAAAGTTCCTCTATCTTCCTGGCTCAGTCATCCAGGGCCTATTCTTCTCAGAACATACGAACATACGAAATTGCTGACAGAAAAAGGCCCACAGGTCTATCAAGTCTGCCTGATTGTGCAGCTCTTAATTTCAAATTACTACCGCTGCCCCACCACCACTCAAACCTCTCTCTTCCTCCTCTTTTCCATTCCTTCCCCCCTTTGTGTTTTTGTCTGAACTAACCCTGCCCTTGACTCTATCCCATCCCTGCTTAAAGCTGTCCACTGTCCTTTGAACGATTAACTCCTCTGGCAGTGCATTCCAATCTGACACCACTCTCTGTGACGGAGAAGAAACGGGTGAACCTTAACTTGTTTTTGCACTAGCCAGCAAGACAAGTTGATTCAAAATTGCACTAGCTTGTAGATGGTTGCACTAGCCTGCAATAATAATGGTAAATTTTGATTACTTATACAGGAAAAAATGCAAGCCAAGAAATATTCTGAATATTGCATATTTATCCTGCTTCCACATTGCTTCCTGCCCCAGCAAAAAAAAAAGAAAAGAGAGAGACTGCAGTGCAATCACATGCAGTGTGTACCCCGATTGTTTTGTACCATGGTCCCCTTGCTTTCTCTTTCTGTGGCCCCCTTTCCACCAAATCAGAGGATACCATAATAGAAAATGTTCAGTCCAGCACTGCTAACTCTGCACACACGATAGGAAACATCATTATGCAACTCACCACAGTCACCCCACCCATAGGGCAATGAACAGAGTCAGGCAGAGAAAGACATTCTCAGCCCCCACCCTGTGATCAACTGGAGCCATGCATTTCTGGAAGTTTACGTACAGTGTCAAGTCAACCAGGAGCACATCTAGGATTTCTTTGGGGAGAAAGTTACAAAAACCTAGGGGGTTGGGGATGTAGAAAACTTTGACTTATCTATTTATGTATACACCAGGCACAAAAGTATTGATTTAACATGCCCTGCCCTAACAATAATAGATTTTTCAGAACAGTCTTCTTTCGTCAGCCCAGAGGAAACACTACACAGGCATGACGCTATACTACCTCTCTTTCTATATTTATTTATTTAGTATTTCAGAAAGACCTTAGGAGCGCAAGCTCTTTTACAAAGGTTCCATGTCAGGGTAGACAATAAGACAATACACAATACAGTGGCCTGTGAATAAGACAGTTACATAAAGGTTAGACAAATAAGAGAAAAGGAGCAGATTTCAATAGAATACATTACTATTGCTAATTAATTGCCCTTGGTAGCAAGCCCTTGGAAAAATTCCTGGTCAAGTTTTGTTTTAGACCAGGTAACTGTAGGGGGTTGGACATTTCATCAGGGAGCGAGAAGTGGGGTAACAGTGAAACAGAAAGTGGGGGGGACACAGCTCCAGTGGGCTTTGTCGAGTGGGGGTGGTGGTTGTGGGGGAGGGTTTAGAGTGTGGCAAGGTCGGGCTATAACCAAGAGTGTTTAAGACACACACTGAAAGTATAGGATGATCTATGCACCCCAGGAATACCTATTCTAACCTTACAAATCATATATTTTACTAAGGTTTTGTTTTGTACTATATGTGCTCCAAAACATTGCTTTTAGGATGAAATGACATGCTGGGTGATGTAGATAGGTAGGTAGTAAAATATTTTATTCATACACGTTATATGAATTTGGATAATCTCGATTGAGCTATTGCTCATTTACAACGAGGTCCTAGAAGTTACCAGACAGTCATACAATACAAAAACATAAAACAATAAACAATGAATAATGAATAAATGGATATACACATTCAGTATGGTGCTGGCAGTATAGCCTAGAGGTTAGAGGGATGAGGTGTGAACGAGCTTGGTACATCCAGCAGACCAGACCTGCATTTGATACTCACAGCCTCCACTTGCGTACTGTGTGACTCTGAGCAAGTCACATAACCACCCAGTGCTCCCAGGTTACCCCTGAAAACAAGCACTTGTGCTTAGTGGACCTTACAGTTACCAAAGACTAAAAATATATATATATATATATATATATATATATATATATATATATATATATATATATATATATATATTAATCACTCATTCAAAACTACAGGCTGGTAATGGCATAAAAATATCCTACAATTGCAATGACGGCAACATTGTCTGGAGCTAATAACCAGCTTCCTAAACCAGGACTTAATCCCTGTCCAAGAAACTCTACCCTTTTTAATCTTAATATTTACTGGTATTTTATTCCACTTAAGAGGACCCCGGTATAAAACAGATTGCCGACCAATTTCTAGTTAACATTTAGGAATTACAAAATCTGAGGCCTTCACTGTTCTTAATTAACTCAATTTATCCCATTTTATCACCCCTCCAACTATATATGGGGTTAAGGTACCCAACCAGCACTTATGCATAAATGCAAGTAAATGTTCCTGTCTATGTTCTGAAAGTCTCAACCATTCCAAATGATGGCATAAGAGACACTTGTTAGTAGAGTGAGGGGCATTCAAAATAAATCTAGCTAATCTACCATGGCACACCTCCAATCTTTCCAAATCACTTTTTCTACCACTAGCACAGATAAAATACCCATAGTTCAACAGGGGATTATCATTGAGTTGACAACCTTCCCTCTTACCTCAGGGCTCTTACAGGATCTAACCCTATACAGAGCTCCTAGTTTTTTCTCCATGTTTTTAATTACACTGTTTATGTGAACCTCCCCCCCCCCCAATTTAGGGGCTCGTCGAGCCATAAGGCTAGATATTTATAAGACTGGACCTGCTGAACCGGGATCCCTCTGTGGTGTCCACCTTCAGTGTCAAATTTTCCTGAGCAGACAAGGATTGATGAAATAATGGCTGTGTTTTTTTAGAATTTAAAACTAAACTATTATCCCTAAAGAAAATCTGCAGCTCATTAAAGACCTTCTGTAACTTAACTTGAATTTTGTTTACTGTATGATCTGAGGTGTATATGTAATGGTATCATCAGCATATAAATGAAACAAAAAAAGTTGAATCTGAGAAATTTAACCCATTAACATAAATATTAAACAATAATGGAACCCTGTGGGACTTCCCATCCTACAGGGACAACACCTGATGTCGAGCCTCCCAAGGAGACCATTTGAGTTCTGTCAATTAAATAGGAGGTGAGCCATCTCAAGCTATGCCCCACTTTCCCCAGGGAGGCTGCTCTAGATAAGAGGACACCGTGATTCAGTGAATCAAAGGCCTTAAATAAATCAACAAAAATTGGGCCTACCGGTGTCCTCCCGTCCAGAGCAGCCTGAATATCCCCAGTAACCTTAACCAGGGCCAATATGGTACTATAAGATTTGTTAAAACCTGACTGCATACCATTCAAAAGGCTCTGAGATAAGAAGGAAATAGGACGATAGTTGCCAAACTCAGATTTATTGACCCCCTTAAAAATGGGCACAACTTTCAATTGTTTCCAGGCATTAGGGACTTCTCCTGTCTTAAGGGGAAAATTAAATAAATATGCTAAGGGGTAGGCAATAACCGAAGAAGCAAACTTCAGTAAATTGGAGGGGATGCTGTCCAGGCCCATGGCTTTAGAGGTGTTAGTTTTAGCAATTCTACCAAGAATTTGTCCAGTGAAATCTCTGAAAAGGAAAAGATGTGTGTTGAGCCTCCATCTGTACCTGGCTGTGCTGTGTCTATCCCCTGTTTATTTTTTTAACCCAATTTTACTAACTATTTTTTTAAATCTATCTACAACCAGTTGGGACATAGGAACCATCTGACCATCAATTGTGAATACATTTGGGACTGTAGTTCCCCGACCTTTCAAAAGAAAATGGACTGTCCACCAAAAATCCTTTGGCTGTTGAGAACATTTAGTATCCAATCATTTTTATAGTATTTTTGTTTTGTGATCCTCTCCTCTTTCACATTAAAATTGTGAAGTTTTTTTTTATAGTTTTCCCAATCTAGTTTTTTATCTGATTTTTTTGCTTTGGCCCAAGCTTTATCTTTAGCAGTTTTTGTTTTCTCAAATCATTAGAAAACCAAGAAGCATTATTGTGTTTCAGTAACCTATATTTGATGGGATGTGCTTGAACCTGGAGGCTCTGGAAAGATGGTCTACAAAGTGGAAGCTGAGGTTCAATGCAGGAAATACAAAATCTGGCACCTAGGGGCCAGAAACCCGGGCCAAGTGTACACCCGGGGGGGGGGGAATGCTACAAGTCTCAATGGCTGAGAAGGACCTGGGGGTGGTGGAGGATGTCAAGATGAACAACTCGGAGACTTGTAGGAGGGCAGCAGCCAAGGCCAACAGGATGCTGGGATGCGTCACTAGGGGGATCACTTCCAGAAGGACGGAAGTGATACTCCCTCTGTATAACTGCTTGGTGAGGCCACACCTCGAATACTGCGTGCAGTTTTGGAGGCCACACTTAAAGAGGGACATTAAACTCCTGGAGAGGGTCCAGAGGAGGCCAACCAAAATGATTTGGGGCTTGAGGACAGGACCTATGGGGAGAGGCTCGAAGAGCTAAATATGTACATGTTGAAAGAGAGAAGAGACCAGGGGGACATGATAAAGGTCTTCTGGTACATGAAGGGGGTAAATAGGGGGGGAGCAGTCAGGGTGCTTCAAAGGAAGGTGGAGGGAGCAACTAGAGGGCATGGGTGGAAGCTGGAGGGGGGAAGATTTAGGGGAGAAAGGAGGAGGTGCTACTTCACTGAGAGGGTGGTGGAACCATGAAATGTGCTGCCCAGGGGGCTGGTGGAGGCAGAAATGGTGGAGGGGTTCAAGAGGGGGTTGGACAGGTACAGGGGAAGGGTTCTGGAAGCAAAATCCAGTGCAGCGAGAATATCCGGAACTGGGAAGGGAGAAGCCAGAGAAGCTGAGGGGGGCAGCAAGGTCAGCTCCCAGGGTGGGGGCTGACCAAACGAGCAGACACGAAAGACCATTAGGCCTATTCTGCTGGCATTTTAGTATGTTAGTATAAATTCATGTTGGAAAAAATCCCAGGCCTCATTTACTGTGGGTACCAATTATAATCGATCCCAATTTATACTACCTATATCCAACATAAAATTTACATAATCAACATTTTTAAAGCTATGCCAGGTTATTAATCTATTAATTATCAATTTCTCAGTCTGTTTCTGGTACAAAAGGTGAACTGATGGTCAGATACAGAATCTGGCAAAACGCCACTAGAAAATATGTTCTCTGTTGAATTGCAAAAGATTAAATCCAGAATTGTAGATGAATCAGGGGTTGCCATATTTATTCTGGTAGAATCAAGAATCAATTTGGTAAGACCCAAGTTTGTTTGAAGATCAACCAATGGATGAAGATCATTAACAGATCGCCAATTATTATTAAAATCGCCTGCCATAAGGATTTCATGTGACTTGTTAAATCCATAGAGGAAAACCTAAAGACAATTAAAAATGTATTAATTTTAGGGGGGCAATATACACCCATAATTGCCATTTTCTTATAATGAGTTATACTTAATTCTAGGGCTAGGACCTCCAAACCATTCAAGTCTCTGTCCATGTCAACTGATGTTAATGGGAGGTCAGATTTCCCATAAATCAATATGTCCCCACCTAACTTATTTCTTTCCTGCCACCATAAATGGTAACCAGTTATATTTACTAAGGAATCCTCCTTTCTCTTATCAAGCCAGGTTTGAGCCAGGCTCAAAGGTATTTGTATTCCTAGACTTGATAAATAAATAAAATAACTACTGTATATCAGGGTTATGCTCTATAATCCAAGTACTAATGAAGTCTATTTTAGGTAACATGCTTCTAGCATTAAATTGGATCAGAGTAAGATTAGACCCTGTCCTTCCTAAACTGGATATACCCTTATCTACCAAGTATGACTGGTTCCAAGGATTATTCCCAAAGGGGCTGTTTGGGGTTGCTGGCCCCGGGTTTATATGCACATCGTCACATACCATGAGAAATATCATAAACGCACATTTCAACAGTCTTATGTATTTGTGTTTTATCTTGTATTCCCTCCAAGTTTTTGTAAAAAGCCAATTTAGGACCACCTGAACCCCCCTGCCTATATAACAGCTGTACCTAAGCAGTGCATTATTTAAACATTTTGTCAGTAAACTAGATCTAATATAAACATTACCAAGATTATTAAAACTGCTAATAATTGGTTAATTGATGTGGAACCTATGTAAAAGAGTCTTTAGACCCATAAGTACTTGTAATCCAAGACTTAAATAAATAAATAAAATGAATTAAGGAATCCATGCTCCAATAATGTGTCTGTGGGTGCTAAGGGTCTGAGTGTCAGTGGCTGAAGGGCAGGGAACGATATCTGCTACCCAGACAAGCGTAAGGGTGGGATTGCATGGATGACATTGACTGGTGTCGTCCATTATGAGGAGCTGTGGACTCCTACACCTGTCAGTAATGGCAGCTATGGCTATGTGTCTATGGATGGTCACTTCAGAGTCTGGTCTGCAGTGGTGTAAAGTTGAGAGACTAGGAGGTGAGAGGGAGCAGCTATGGTGAAGCTGAGATAAAACCCACCACCTGCAGCGCAGACCATGTATACATCATAGCATTCTGTCACTGCAATGTTCAATACAGAGACTCAAAATGGGACATGAGGCACACTGGTCTTAATAGTGTGGGACAAATCATCAGACAAAGGCAGATTCAGAAAGCTGGAAGCTAATGACTTAGCAGCACTCTACCCTTAATCACAGCATGCATACTAGCTGAAAGTCCTAACAGTTGAGTGATAATGACTCACACGGAGTCTTTTGTTGGATCCCCCTCTTGAACTACCAGATAATTGCAGCTCTTAATGACTTGTTAATCACACCAGGCCACCTGGAACACTGAGGGAGATTAGAATGAGGACTACAGCCTGCTAAATTAGGGCCTTTTTTTTAACTTTAACAGCCATGAAAAACCTATACTAGTCAAGACAGACTAGTAAAAAAATAAAAATAATAACACTTTATTTTTATGGTGCCTTTCCAAAATCAAGGCACTGAACAAGATTTAAAAACATACACATATTGCACACATTACAGCAGCTTAGTTATTGTGATAAACATCTGAACAAACTTCTAAAATTAAAATAAATGCCACCAATCAGTCGCTAAATGCATGGTGCCAAAGGTGGGTTTTCAGGGCTTGTTTAAATCCCTCCACAGTCACGCTCTCACAAGCTGCACTAGCCCTGATCAATTTGTACTAGGTCCAGGGCTAGAAAAACAATGTTAAAATCAAACCCTGAGAAGAAATCTAGCAAGAAGCACAAGCACCAGGACAAGCACTGGATCCGTCCCCGGTCTGCCTCTCACTCGCAGTCACTGCACAGACTGGCTGCCGCCTCTGGGTCTTCCTCCTGCAGGGGTGGTGGCCCCTCCTACCCCATCAGCTCTCACCTTCTCTGGGTTGCTGGTGGTCCAGCTACCCGCCTTCATCTCCATTTCAGGTGGTGGCTTTTCTGGGTAGCGGACATCGTCCCCTACCGCTCAGCCTCTGATACTCAGACCCTTGGCACCCACGGGCTCTCAGCCAGGTGGCTTAGCTGGGGCTGGAACCACTGGTGGTGGGTCTTTGCCTGTCACCTCCCTGGCCAAGTCATTGCCTTTGTCATTCCCTGACTCAGGGGCCAGTGCTAGTCCTTCCAGGCATTGTCTGGAACAAGCGCTCACCTCCTGTTCTACGTAGATGTCATCTCTGCCTTTGCCTCGGGGTCTCTTGTCCCCACAGGTGCCACCCTCTCCTTTGGGGCCAATGTTGGCTAACTCTCCAGACTGTCATCAGCATTCGCCACTTAGGCTGCTGCCAGCCATGCTGTGCCTCAGCCGACGACTCCTCAACTATCGTCGCCTCGACCTCAGCCAGTGCTACAGCTAATGCCTGCTGGTCTTTGAGATTCACTACCAGTGCCAGGTGGACCTGTGCCAGGGTACCCTACCCCAGCTCCCCCACCATTGTATCCATACTCCCCCCTCAATATCCATATCTTCCAGTCTATAATCTACTGCCACTGGTGGATTATAATGCTCTCTTCACTGCATGGTGGTCCTTTATGCAGAACAAGGACACACCCAGGAGGCCCACTTCCTCTCCGCTTCCCTGTGACCGTCCACCTCAGGACCCGACTAGGGCAGGACCTAGTGACCCCCGTGACATGGGGTCCTCTGGAGGGTATACTGGTGCAGGCTTTGACCAGCATGTGGAGGAACGTCACCCCCCCACATCAGTCCCTGATAGTGAGCTGTCAGGGGATGACTCCTCCTCTTCTTTTTCAGCGTCCTCTTAGGGCTCTAGGGGCTCCTCCTAGGGGTAGGACCAGGCTAGATAGACCCCTAAATCCCCTCCTGATGACCCTATCTTTCTTGATGTTATGTGTTATATCCAGTCCCTCATGGGCCGGGAAACAGAGGAACTTGACCTGGAGCGTCATCTGCAGCACTTGCCATTTATTTGCAGAAAAAAGAGACCCTCCCCCTGGTGGTGCTGCATTTAATTAATTCTTATGAGGATGTTACCAAGGTGGCATGGAACCACCTTTCTTCCACCCCTGCCTTACCCAAAAAGGCTGACTGCCTGCATCTTATTTATTTATTTATTGAGATCTCGGAAAACACCTTTGAGCTGGAAGTTCATTTACAAAGGTTCCACATCAAAAAAAACAAAAGAAAACAATACATACATTTCAAATGCAACAGAGCATACATTAAAGTGCCATGTTACATGGTTCAGTTGTTACGTTCATTATATAAGCACTGGGTAGCATACAATAGTGTACAGGGTTATAAAACACTTTAAGCAGATAATTTCTTTGTCCAGGCTTGGGGGGTTAGAAGGGGGAATAAGTGCCTCTTGGGGGATAGGAGGTGTTAATAAGGTGGGGAGTAAGTTAGGGCTGGGAGGGAGAGGGGAGGAAGGGTAGGGTCTGAGGGAGAAAAGGAAGGAGGAAGGAGGTCAGTGGGAGAAAATTAGGATTAGCAGCCACAGCTGCTCAGATTGGAAAGGAACCAGTGGCATTTTCTCTTAAATGGCCCCAGCCTAGTCTTGCTGGTGATATCAAAGGGAAGTTCACTGAGCCATCTTGGGGCCCGGTAAGCAAAAGACCTTTGCACTTGTGAGGTGTGAAAGAAAGGGATGTGCAGTGATCACCGGGCTATACTCCTTGTGTGGTGGGGGTTGGGTGCTGCAAAAAGGAGCTTCTGGTTGGCAAGAGGAGTAAGACCTAGGCTGGCTTTCTTCCCGAGGAGACACACTTGGTATCGTACTCTTTCTTGAAGTGTTAGCCAGTTGGTTTACGCATAGAGGTCACAAGTATGTTAGTCTGTGTGCACCAAGGAGCAACCTGCAGGACTCATAAAGGGCAACACTAACCCTTTTGAGGGTGGAGTCAGTGGCTGCACCATAGACCACTAAACCGTAGTCTGTGATGGACAGTATGGAGCTTTTTATGGTGAGTGACAAGGCCTCAGGGGTCAGGCAATGATGGTGCCAGTATAGTAGTCCAATTCTAGGATTAACAACCTTAACAATTTGATCTTTGTGCTGTGCAAAGGATAGAGAGCTGTTCAGGGTGATGCTTATGTATTTGAAAGTTTGTACTTGCTCTATGGGGGTTTGTACGCTATTCAGGATTGTCATCCGAAAGTCCTTGCGCTATTGCGGGGGTTCATGAACGACATCACTTTAGTTTCATTATAGTTCATTACATAGATACATAGATACATAGACAGTGTCGGCAGATAAGGGCCTATGGCCCACCTAGTCTGCCCATTTGAGCTTGTAAGTTCAGTTTGTTTTCCTAGAAGTCTATTTCCCCTTACCACTGACCTCTAGAATTCCTTTGTCTATCCCATGCATTCTTAAATCCCGTGATTGTTTCAGCCCCCACCACTTCCTCTGGCAGGGTGTTCCACTTGTCCACCACCCGTTCTGTGAAGAAATTCTTTCTCATGTTTCCTCTGAATCGTCCTCCCTCCAACTTCATCCCATGCCCTCTAGTCCTGAAACATCTTTTTCGCTTAAAAATAGTGTTTTCCTGCACCCTGTTCCTCCCTGTAAGATACTTGTATGTCTCTATCATATCCCTCTCTCCTCTCTCCTCCAGGGAGTACATGTTCAGTTCCTTCAACCTGTCTTCATAGGACTTGTGATGCAACCCATGCACCATCTTTGTTGCCCTCCTCTGAACCTTCTCTACCCTGTCTATGTCCTTACGTAGGTATGGTCTCCAGAACTGTACACTGTACTCCAGGTGGGGCCTCACTAGTGTCTTGTATAGCGGAATTATGACCTCCCTTTTCCTGCTGGTGATGCCCTGCCTATACATCCCAGCATCCTATTTGCTTTACCTGATGCCTTGTCACACTGTTTCCTACCTTGAGGTCATCAGAGATGACAACCCCAAGATCCCTTTCCTGCTTGGTGCATGCTATATCCTCACCCCCAACTGATATATTGTGCCAGGGTTTTTGTGCCCCATATGCATTATCTTGCACTTCTTTGCATTGAATTTCAACTGCCAAACCCTTGATCATTCTTCAAGTTTCTGCAGGTCCTTCTCATTCTGTCTACACCCTCTGGTGTGTCTACTCTGTTACAGAGCTTTGTGTCATCAGCGAACAGTGAAATTCTGCCTTCTAGGTCCTGCACCATGTCACTGATGAAGATGTTGAATAGGACCGGTCCCAGCACTGATCCCTGTGGTACCCCACTGGTCACTCTTCCCTCTGTGGAGTGACAGCCATTTACCACCACCTTCTGTGTCCTGCCACCCAGCCAGTTACCTACCCACCACACTACTGTCCTGCCCACACCCATATTCCCCAGTTTGTGTAATAGTCTTCTATGTGGCACAGTGTTAAAGGCCTTGCTGAAGTCCAAATAGGCCATGTCCACTGCCCTCCCCTGATCCACCTCCCTAGTCACCCAGTCAAAAAATTCAATGAGGTTGGTCTGACATGACCTCCCCCTGGTGAAACCATGCTGCCTTGGGTCCTGTAGTCCATTGACAACCAGATGTTCCACCAATCTCTCCTTCAGTAGTGCTTCCATGATCTTTCCCACTACCGAGGTGAGGCTGACTGGTCTGTAGTTCCCTGCTTCCTCTTTGTTCCCACTTTTGTATAAGGGGACTACATCTGCTGTCCTCCAGTCTTTGGGTACCTCCCCTGTTTCCAGTGATTGGCTGAACAGAATAGCCAGAGGTTCAGCCACCACCTCTCTTAGTTCTTTAAGGACCCTGGGTGCACCCATCTGGCCCCATTGCTTTATCAGCTCTTATTACTTCCAGTTCCTTAGGACCCTTTCTCGTAGAAGGGACTTGGGTCCATTTCTGCACCATTCTCACCCCTTGTACTCCTTCAGACCCATTACCCCCTCTTCCTTAGTAAAGACTGAGCAGAAATACCTGTTCAATATGTCAGCTTTACTGTTGTCATCCTCCACGCGGCTCCCATCCTCCCCCTTCAGTCTCACTATCCCTCCCTTTGTCTTTCTTTTTTCACTTATGTACCTGTAAAAGGTTTTGTCCCCTTTACCCACTGATTTTGCAATGTGTTCTGTCTGAGCTTTGGCTTCCCTTACTGACTTCCCTGCCTCCCTTTGTTTCTCCTGGTACTTCTCCCTATCCCCTTCTGCCTGTGTCTTTTTGTATTGCCTGAATGCACCTTTTGGCTTTCACTTTCTTTGCTACCTCTTTGGAAAACCATAATGGTCTCTCTTCCTTTTCCTCTTGCTAACCTGCTTAATGCATAATTCTGTTGTTCTTATAATCCCCATTTTAAATACTGCCCACTGTTCCTCAACCCCTGATTCCTGTCCCATTCCCTTAATGCCTCTTTCAAGTATCTCCCATTTTCCCAAAGTCTGCCCCCTAAAATCCAGGATACGTGTTTTGTGTGGTTTGGTTCTGCTCTTTCTGTGATTTCAAACCACAATGACTGGTGGTCACTGTTACCCAGGTGCTCCCCCACTGTTACCCCCATCACACTGTCCCTGTTTGTGAGCACAAGGTCCAGTATTGCCTTCTGCCGAGTTGGTTCCATGACCAGTTGCTTGAGGAAGGCACCCTGAAGGGAGTCCAGGATAAATCTGCTCCTAGTTGATGCTGCTGCTCGGATGCTCCAGTCCACGTCTGGTATATTGAAGTCTCCAACCAGTACTACCTCACTCTTGTCTGCCATCCTTTGGATAGCTAGCATCAGCTCCTATCTGTTTCTTCCTCCTGGGCTGGTGGTCTATAGACCACACCTGTGCGGATGGCTGGCCCCATTTTCCTTTCCAGCTTAACCCACAGTATCTTCCCCATTTTGTTCCTCCTGGATCTGTGTGGCCTTATGTCATTTTTCACATACAGTGCCACTCCTCCCTTCCTGCCTGCTCTGTCTCTTCTGAATATGTTGTAGCCAGGTATGGCCATCTCCCAGTCATGGTTATCATTACACCAGGTTTCAGTGATGGCCACAATGTCCAGGTCTGACTGTACCATGACAGCCTCCAGATCTTCCATCTTGTTGCTAAGGCTCCTGGCATTTGCACACATGGCTTTCCATGATTTGACCTCCTAGACTGCTTCATTGTTCTACTCCAGCCCTTCCTTGGTTGTCATTTATCCTGATTCTCCTTGCTGTCTGCCCTTCTGCTGAATTTTGCCCTTTCTGCTTATCCACCTTTGACACTAATCTCCATCTTTTGCACACTGCTTTGCAGAGATAGCCACTCCTCTGGTTCACTGGTTCCACTACTAGCTGTGGGGTGAGCAAGTAGTGCAAGTCCTTGCTGGCCTGCCACCCTCCTTTGCTAGTTTAAATGCTTGTCAATGTAGCATTTAAACTTATCATTGAGTGCTTGATTCCTCCAGGATGGATGCAGGCCGTCGAGGCTGAACAAACCTCCATCCTCCAGGTGGGTCTCAGTCACCAATGAATCAAACCCTTCCTCACAGCACCAGTTCTTCAACCATGAGTTAAAGTTCCTGGTGCATGCACTCTATGCTCTCCCTTGCCTCTCACAGGTAGTACTTCTGAGAAAGTGACAGAAGTAGCTACTTGCTTGAGACCCTCCCAGTTTCCTAAACTCTTCCTGAACTTCCTTTGGCTCCCCATTTGCCAAGTCATTAGTACCTAGGTGGATAATGACATCCAGCTCACCCTCCTTCTTGCCTTCCCAGTGATCCCCAGTATCTTCTTCCATCCCTCCATGCCGGCACCTGGTAGGCACCTCACCTCCCTGTCCACCTCCTGTGTTCCTAGCTGAATCCCTCTACGATGGAGTCCCCACCAGGATTCACTTCCTCCTCCTCTGGGGTCCACTGCTTTCCCACTGAGGTCACCTCCTTGCTAACCTCCACATCCTTTCCTTCCACTTCCCTGGGTACCTCTATTTGGTTGTCCTCATTTGCCAGTGTGGCATATGAGTTCTTGAGAGGAATAGGATCTGGGATGTGCCTCTGCCTGACTGCTCTAACCCCCTGAGCCCACTGTCATCCAAGTGCTCCTCGCTCTCGGCATCCTTTGAGGCAGCTGCATTGGACTGGGTGGGTCCCTGGATAGGTGATGGTACTCCTGACCCAGTTTACTTCGCTCTGAGTCTGGCTACCTCATCCCGCAGTCCCAGAGATGCATGCAGATAGGGCAGCACCTCAGTGTCCAGAAGGTCTGCCTGAATATGGCTGCCCCACAGCCACTGCATTGCACCACTCCCCACATTATACTGCAATTCCACTACTCCTCTGCTACTGAAGCTCTCTTAGTTCTCTTTTTATTTATTTACAGTACTAAAAATCCTGTAACTGATCCTCAGATATATATTTTTTTAAGGAAAAAGAAACCAATAAATAAATAAATGAGTCAAAACACTTGTCGTGCTGAGGGTGGTCTTCTTCCCCCTTATGCCCCTCCTACTTCACACCTCTTACTATACCCTGTGTTTAGCTCCTGTCAATCAGATTTATCGGGGGGAGGGGCGAAAATTTGAAGCAATTAAAGACAGCACAGAATTACACCACCACTATGTTTTAAATTTTCAACAGCCCAAAAACAATTATAAGTAAAGACAACACAGAAAGAAAGTATAGTGTCACTACAAGCCTACAATCTAAGTTTAAAAGAAAAATACCAATTACCAGTTACTCTGAAGCACTGAATTGAATATGTTTCCTTCCTTCACCTTCTGGCTTCTTCTGAGAAGATGAACCTCTGTTTGCTGCTTTAACTGTGACTAAGCCCCACCTCCAGTTATCACGTAGCTGAGGTCAGAGGCCAGACAATTAACACCCTTCACCCAGCTACAGGACAGTCAGACAAGCCAAGATAAAATTTGCAGCAATTAAAGACAGCACAGAATTACACCACCACTATGTTTTAAATTTTCAACAGCCCAAAAACAATTATAAGTAAAGACAACACAGAAAGAAAGTATAGTGTCACTACAAGCCTACAATCTAAGTTTAAAAGAAAAATACCAATTACCAGTTACTCTGAAGCACTGAATTGAATATGTTTCCTTCCTTCACCTTCTGGCTTCTTCTGAGAAGATGAACCTCTGTTTGCTACTTTAACTGTGACTAAGCCCCACCTCCAGTTATCACGTAGCTGAGGTCAGAGGCCAGACAATTAACACCCTTCACCCAGCTACAGGACAGTCAGACAAGCCAAGATAAAATTTGCAGCAATTAAAGACAGCACAGAATTACACCACCACTATGTTTTAAATTTTCAACAGCCCAAAAACAATTATAAGTAAAGACAACACAGAAAGAAAGTATAGTGTCACTACAAGCCTACAATCTAAGTTTAAAAGAAAAATACAAATTACCAGTTACTCTGAAGCACTGAATTGAATATGTTTCCTTCCTTCACCTTCTGGCTTCTTCTGAGCCTTCACCTTCTGTCTTCTTCTGAGATTAGAAGCTTGTATTTGGTGAACCAGGCTTCTGCTGCAGTGAAGTCATTTTGGAGGTGAGATTCTAAGTGGTACGGATCAGTGCTTTTAGAGAAGATGACAGCATCATCAGCATAAAGCAGAATTCGTTCTCTGCAGGCTGATGGAAGTTTGTTGATAAAGAGGCTGAATAGAATGAGGCCAAGAATTGTCCCTTGGGGGACACCAGTGACAACCTGATGACTATCGAAGAGGGTGTCTTCAGTTTTCACCCATTAGGACCTATTGCTAAGGTAGCTCTAAAATCAACCTACAGCTTCAACAGAGAGGCCCAGGGAGAGGAGCTCGTTCAGCAGTGTAATATGATTGACAGTGTCAAAGGCCTTGGTGAGGTCGATATAAATCGCTCCAGCTACCTGACTACTGTTTAAGGCCCCATGCAGGAAGCCTAAGTACTCCAAAAGGGCAGTAGAGGTACGGTACTGTGCTCCTTGCAGAATCCATGCTGCTGTGGGCATTGAAGCCTGTACTTATCCAAATATTCGACCAGCTGGTCAGATATTATGCATTCTAACACTTTTGAGAGGGGGAGTATCTGTATTGGGAGGTAGTTTGAGTGTATGGCTCTGCCAATATTTTTGTGGACAGAAGTGACAACAGTGGCTTTCCATACCTGGGGGAATTGGCCCAGCCAGAGAGAGAGGTTCAAGAGAATAGTTTGGGGTAGGAACACTACATCAAGGGTGAGGGCATGTAGTTTAAGATCAAGCGTGTAAATGCTGTGCCTAGATTTGCCAAGCACCTGTTGGAGCTATTTTTTGGCTTTTGTCATGGTGATTACCTTAAGGTAGAAGGGGGTGGGGTTTGTGGGGGCCCTTTGAGTTTTTTTTTTTTTGTCAAGTGAGTTATCGGCTGATGTGTCAGGGAGATCGGGCAGCAGTATGCTGCTGAGGTCAGTGAAAGCATTATTGAAGGTATTGCCGATGGTTTGGGAATGCTGGATGATTTACCCATTCACCAGTGTCAGTGGCTCAGTAGCACACTCGCTTCTGAGGCCGGGAGATCAGAGGGGTTCAGTTCCTACATCTGGCACTTGGGTTAATATCCCAATACTGACACTGTAGTGCAGCATGAGGAGGTGCTGCTCTTCTGAGGTGCCATCTTTCGGATGAGATGTTAAACCAAGGTCCAGTCTGTCTGGATTGGTGTTAGTTCAGGTGGATGCTAAGGATCCCATGGCACTTATCGAAAAAGAATAGGGGAATTTCCCTGGTGTCCTGGTCAAATTTCTCTAAATTCATTCACTAAAAATACCACCAACAGCTTAATCTGGTTCAGTTTCAGCTGCTTACCATCTGTATCCCCTTCCCCCCGGTCGCCCCTGAAAAAGGGACTTCTAGGCCCAGTGGGCTTACCGGGTCAACAAAATTCAATAAACCAGAAGTATGGAGGGTGAGGTTTTGTTGTTTTTTCCTGTTAGGTCCTTCAAATTGGCCCAAAATGTTCTGCTAGTTCCCCAAGTACAAGTGAGGTGGTCCTTGAAATACTGTGTTTGGTGATTCTGCCTTCTCACGTGCAGATGTTTCTGATATTTTTATACTTTTGAATGTCAGCCTGCAAGCCAGTAGCCTTGGCTCTGTGTCATAGGTGTTCTCTAGTGATCATAAGGTCCAGCAGAGCAGTATTATGCACCGGTGAGCAAACCTTTCTTAGGAGAGCAACCCACAACGGATTCTGTGGTCATGAATGCGGCCCATGACCGCACTAAAAGGCCCAAACAACTCCCTTGAGCAAGTACCCACCCTTCTGACAAGGAGTCTAGGCAATTGGATCAGTGGGGCAAGTGAATGTACTCCTGTGCCACACTGGCCATTCAAGTTGTGAACTATTTGGCCTATATGGTGCAGTACTAGAATGCCCTCTGGGATCAGGCGAGGGATCTGGTTCAAATGCTTCCAGAGGATCCCACTAAAACCCAAATGGCCCAACTCTTAAAGTCAGGATCAGATATGGGCACTCGCATCCTAAGGGCAGCATACGATACTGTCGATGCCTCTGGGCGTGGGTCAGCCACAGGTATCTGTCTTCATCACCATTCATGCCTTAGGGTGTCTGGCTTTGCTCCTGAGGTTCAGGCCAGTATCCTGGATGCCATTTTCAGGGGTTCTGTTCTGTTTGAGGGAGGTGCCAAAGACATCATCTCCCACCGTCATGAGTCTGATACACACTTAGATCAGTTAATTCCCTCTACTGATCTCAGCCTAGGACTGCGCAATGTCAGTCCTTTTGTCAATCCTCTCGCCAGCCTGCTAAGGGCCAGCAGGCAAAGGGTTCCTTCAAACGCAAGGCTCAAACCCCTCTAGCCGCAGCAGCTGCTCCTAGGGCCCCACAAGCACCAACAGCCACTCTGCCCACCCCTGGCTTCACAGCCTGACTCCTTGCCTGACCCCTTCCCCCAGCAGAGATCTTGGGGGAGGTGGTCAGGGGTCAGTTCTCCTCTACCTCAACAGGTGGCAAGAAGTGACCACAGAACCAATGGGTGTTACAGCTTATCGAGCACGGACACATCCTAGAGTTTCTGGAGCCCCCCTCCAGAAAATCCTCCCTTGCCCTCCCATTACCCTTCAACCCATCTGTCCCTTATCTGGGAAGAGATTCAGGTTCTCCTGCACAAGACAGCCATTGAGCCATCCCTCCAGCTCAAAGAGAAATGGTGTTTTACTCCAACTTCTTCTTCATCCCCAAGAAGACAGGGGATCTGAGGCCAATTTTGGACCTCAACCACCTGAACCTTTACACAGAGTACAAACGCTTCAGGATGGTTACCCTCCGGGGACTGCTGCCTCTCCTTCACCAGGGGGACTGTCTCTGTTCCTTGAACATGCAGTATGCCTACCTTCATATCCAGGTTTTCCCAGCCCACTGCCACTTCCTCCGTTTCTGTTTCCAGGAGGACCATTTTCAGTTCTGGGCCCCTCCTTGTGACCTTTCTTCAGCACCTCAGGATTTTACCAAATGCCTGGTGGTGGTGGCCACAGCTCTGAGGAAACAGGGTTGTTACGTGTTCCCATACCTGGACAACTGGCTGCTGATAGCCCCGTCTAGGGATCTCCTGCTGCAGACCTGGGAAAGCACCTTTTGACTACCGGGCCTTAGGAGTCATGGTCAGTCTGCCAGAATCTTGTCTCTCTCTGTGCCAATGGCAGTTCTGGACTCTTCCCAGGGCAGAGCCTTCCTGCCAGTAGACAAGGCGGAATGCTTGATGGAGCAGGCCTGTCTAGTCTCCTCCAGTCATCGAATCCCAGCCAGAGCGTCCCTCCATTTTTTGGGGGCACATGGCAGCGGCCATAGCCACAGTTCCCCTGGCCCACCTGCATATGAGGATCCCCCAAATGGACTCTGCGAGTGAAATGGGACCAATGCACCAACGACCTGGATCAGCCGGTCATGATATCCAGTCTGGTCAGGAGGACCTTGAAGTGGTGGCAGAACCCTGCCAATCTCCTGAAATTGACCCCTTTTGGGCAGTGTCCCATCAGCAGATCCTCACAATGAATGCCTTGGGTCTTGACTGGGGTGTTCACTTGGCTGACCATCAGCCCCAGGGGTCCTGGTCCGAAGTGGAGCAGCATCTCCACATCAATGTGCTGGAGATGTAGGCAGTTCTTTACGCCCTTCAGGCCTTCCAGACCCACATTCTTCCTGGCCCGTTGCTGGTGCAGATGGACAATATGTCTGTAGTTTACTACATCAGCAAACAGGGGGCACTCACTCATATCCCCTTTGTCAGGAAGCAATGAGAGTCTGGTATTGGGCCATCGAGTATGACCTGGAACTATCATTTGTTCATGTTCCAGGCACCTAAAACATCCTGGCCAACAGCCTCAGCCAGTCCAGGTTGAGGGCTCACGAGTGGGAACTGCAGCCCTCGGTGGTCGAAGATCTCTTTGACAGGTGGGGCTGACCAGAGTTGGACCTTTCTGCATCCTCAATGAATGCAAAACAGTCGCTTTTCTGCTCACTCGATCCAGGGCCTGGAGTTTTCTGGTGCAACGCGTTGTCCCTCTCTTGGAAAGGGAGGTTTCTGTATGCCTACAGAGGGTCCTCCTCAAACTTCAGTCAGAGGGTGCATAGATGATCCTCATAGCCCCCTATTGGCCACATCAGATTTGGTTCCCCCGCTCCAGGAGCTAGCAGTGGAACCTCCAGCTCCCTTGCCCCTGTGCATCGGCTTGCTCTCACAGGAGCAAAGCAACCTGGTCTACCCAGACCGCAAGTCCCTGCATCTTCATGCGTGGCTCCTGCTTTGGGGTTTCTTCCAGGGTTACTGACATTCTGGTGGCTGCTAGAAATCCTTCCAACAGAGCCACCTATGCTTTGAAGTGGAAGTGCTTCTCTTTATGGGCAACTGCTCGTCACCTAGATCCCTTCACCTGTCCAGTGAATTTGAATTTGGAGTACCTCCTCTCACTTTCAGATTCGTGTCTCCGTCCTCAAGGTGCACCTTTCTGCCATCTCTGTGTACCATGCACCTATTGAAGGCAAAGCTGTTGCCCAGCTTAAGGTGTCCCGCACATTTTTGCGGGGCACTTTGCATCTGAAACCTCCCATTAGGGACCCGGTGCCTCCCTGAGACCCTCTTTTTATGCTGGAAAAGCTCACTCTGCCTCCCTTGGAGCCAGCTGCAAGTTGCAAGCTGTGCTTTCTGTTGTGGAAAGTGCTCTTTTTAGTTGCCATTACTTCTACTCGGAGGATTTCTGAGTTACAGGCTCTGATGTGTAAAGAGCCTTATTTGGTTTTTCACAAAAATAAGGTGTCTTTGCACAGTAACTCAAAGTTTTGGCCCACGGTGGTATCTGAATTTCCATTGAACTAATCTATCCACCAATCAGTTTATTTCCCTGAGTATTCTAATCAGGGGGAGGCCTTGTTCCATACTTTGAACGTTCACAGAATGCTTTGATATTACACAAACCACATCTGGGCTGTTCGAAAAACTGACCAGTTATTTGTTTTGTTTGCCCCAAAGAGAGAGGGGGCACCTGTTTTGAAACTGTGTTTGTTGAAATGGATGGCAAATTGCATTATGAACATACGAACATACAAAATTTGCCAGCAGATAAAGGCCTAGAGGTCTATCAAGTCTGCTCGAATGTGCAGCTAGCACCCCTTATTCTGCAGCTGCCCCTCCCTTCCACCCTTCCCCTTCATTAACCCTCCCGCTTGTCCTGTCCCATCCCCTTTTGAAGCAGTCCACTGTTCTACTGCATACCACTTCTGCAGGTAACGCATTCCACCCAGCCACCACCCTCTCTGTAAAAAAGTGTTTCCTCATCTCCATCCTGAACCTTCCTCCCTCCCTCCAGTCTCATATCATGGCCCCTGGTGGCCCTCCCTTCCCTTACTTTGAACAGCCCCTTTGTACCCGTCTTGTTTATTCCTTTCATGTATTTAAAGGTTTCAATCATGTCACCCCTGTCCCTCCTCTCCTCCAGTGAGTACATGTTCAACTCCTTCATCCTCCTCTCGTATGATAAGTCCCCCAGCCCCTTGATCATCTTTGTCACCCTGCGCTGCACCCCTCCAGTAACTTAATGTCCCTCTTCAGATATAGGCACCAGTACTGCACGCAGTACTCCAGGTGTGGTCTAACTAATGACCTATACAGTGGCAGAATCACCTCCTCCCTCCTCGAGGATATACCCCTTGCAATACAACCCAGCATTTTGTTGGCCTCTGCAGCTGCCTTCCTACATTGTGCCAAGTTGTTCATTGACCCTGTAATGAGCACACCCAGATCCTTCTCCTCCTCTGTCTGGGCTAGCTGCACTCCCCCCAGCTGGTAACTCCTCCTTGGGTTCTTCATCCCAAAATGCAGCACCTTGCACTTTTGGCATTAAAGCCCAGTTGCCAGGTGTCTGACCAGGTTTCAAGCTTTGTCAGATCATCCTGCAACCTACCATCCCCTAGGTCATCCACCACCGCACCTACCTTGGTATCATCATCAAATAGACTGATCTTGTTCTTGATGTCCCATGATATGTCTGCAATGAATATCCCAAACAACACTGGTCCCAACACCGAGCCCTGTGGAACACCGCTCATCACTGCCCTTGGGTGTGAGAGCTCCCCACCCACCACCACCCTCTGTTGCCTTCCCCGAAGCCAGTTTCCTACCCATCTCACCAGCTTTGCACCTGCCCCTGTGCCTACTAACTTCCTTCCCAGCCTTCCATGTGGCACCGAGTTGAATGCCTTACTGAAGTCCAGATACAGGACATCCACTGCATGGCCCCTGTCCAGTTGCCTAGTTACCCAGTCATAGAACTCCACCAGGTTGGTTTGGCAGGATCTGCCACATGAAGCCATGCTGTCTGCTGTCCTGTAGTCCTTGGCCCTAGGGAGGCCACCAGCCTCTCCTTCAGGATAGTCTCCGTTAGCTTACCCATGATGGATGTAGGCTCACTGGTCTGTAGTTTCCAGGTTCATCCTTGGGGCCACTCTTGTGGAGGGACACCACATGGCCATCCTCCAGTCCTGAGGTACACACCGAATGTAGTGAGGGCATTAAATAGGTCTGCCAAAGGTCCTGCAAGGACCTCTGCCAGCTCCTTCAGACCTCGGGTGGATGCCATCTGGGCCTGGCGCCTGTCCACCCTCAGTGCCTTCAAACCCTCTCGAACTCTGCCCTCCATGATTTCCCCATCTGTCACCCCCTGTTTCTGCCATTTCTCCCACCTTCGTTGTCACCCCTCTTTTCTTTACTAAATACTGAGCAGAAGTACTCAGTTAGTGCTTCTGCCTTATCGCATCTCTGCTCCCACCCAACCCACCTTCTTCCTAATCCTTACTATGTGGTCCTTACAGCTCCTTTTCTCCTGATGTACTTAAAGTCCTTCTCCCCTTCTTAATGCCTTGTGCCAGCCTGAGTTCCGTAGATGCTTTGGCCCCTTACTGCCCTTGTCACCTCCTTCGATTCTGTCAAGTATTCCTCCTGTCCTCCCCTCCCTGTTTTCTTGTACTTCCTAAAGGCAGCTCTTTTCCTCCTTACCTTTCCATGACCTCCTTGCTCAACCAGCTCGGTTTCTTAGCCCTAGCCTTCTTGCTCTGGGCTTTGCAGCAGGTTTTGGTTGCCTCCACTATCCCCAGCTTTATGAGCTCCCACCTCTGGTTAGTGTCCATACTAGATTGAATTCTGGCCAGGTACCCTTTACCACTTCCCCATCCTCCCAAAGTCGGCCCTCCTGAAGTCCAGCACTCTTGTGCAGATTCCACTCCTTCCTTGCCCATATCCAATGTGAGCCATACTGAGTGGTGGTCACTCCTGACAAGGATTCCTCCACTGTAAGTTCTCTCACAAAGTCCCCATTTGCCAGCCAAGGTCAAGGGTATTCCCTAATCTGGTTGGTTCACTGACCATTTGCAGCAGAAGCTGTCCTGGAAGGCATCCAGCAGTACCTGCTCCCTTCTGTTCCTGGTTGTTGGGGTACTCCAGTCCACTCCTGGCATGTTGAAGTCCCCCACAATCACCACACTACCCTTCTCGCAGGTCCTCCTGATCTGTCCCGCTAGTTCCCTGTCTAACTCCTCCGTCTGAGATGGTGGCCTGTACACCACTCCCATTCTGAGAATCCTATTCTTGGAATCCTGGATTTGCATCCAAAGTGACTCCGTACTACCTCCCTTACACACTTCAGTCCTTCCTTCACATATAGTGCAACCCCCCTCCTTTCCCAATCACCCTGTCCCTACAAAATAACCTGTAATCTGGTACAGACAGGTCCCAGTCATTGTTTTGGGTGGCCCATGTTTCTGTGATGGCTGCAATGTCCACCTCTCCCTCTGCCATGAGAACCTGTAACTTTGCAGTTTTCCTCCCAAGGCTCCTAGCATTAAGGGTAACCACCTTCCACCCTTTTCCCCCCTCCCATCCTGCCCCTTTCCTAGCATCACCAATAGTACTTGCCATTTGTCCTTTGTCACTGTTATGGGGATAAGTTCATATGGTTTCCAACCTGTAGTCTCTGCATATCTCTTCCCCAATTGCCACCCCCACTCCTAGTTTAAATTCCCAACTTCCTCTATGTACTCCTCCATCCTCTGTTTCAACACTTTCTTTCCCTCCTCACTCAAGTGTAGTCTGTCCTTGGCATAGAGACTACTGTTCTCCCAGGTCCTCCCCACTCCCCAACAGCCCATACCCTTTAGCACAACACAGGTTCTTAGCCATCCGTTAAATTCCTCTATTCTCAGCTTTCTTGTTGTGCTTGCCTTTGGCACAGGAAGTATCTCTGAAAAAGTTACTGATTTTCCTGCCCCCTCACATAATTGTGCTAGTTCCTCAAACCTCCTCTGGACTATATCTGCTGTCTTGTCAGCCAGGTCATTTGTCCCAAGATGTATAATTAAATGAGGCTTGTCCCTATCCCTTCTAGCATATTTCAGAACAGATTGTCCCACCCTTTCCGCTGTCATTCCTGGCATGGCCTCCACCCAAATGCGACTATGCCTCTCCCCCTTGCTACCCCACCTGACTCCTCTTAGTATTGAGTCCCCCAGCACTAAGATTCCACCCCTCTTACTCCCTGCTTGCTTTCATTCATCTCCCTCTCTCATTTCCAGCTCCTCTTCTTCCTCCTGCACATTATTTCCCCTTTTACCCCTGTTGCAATTCTCCCAGCAGAATTTCCCCCTGCTCCAGTTCGGTCCAGGCATTTATCAATTACTCCTCTAATTTCATCATCCTCCACCTTCTTCCTCTCTAGCAGTGCAAAACTATTTTCTGAAGACCCTTCACAAATGCCCGCTCCCTCTCTCTTCATAGTAACCTGTTCTCTTCTTTCCACTCCATGACTTTTGCCACTTCTTCACCTCCCCTCACAAGTCCCTATCTCCTCCTTCCTTTTGTCTCCTGACCTGGTTTCCCCGGCAATTGTTCCTCCTGGTCTGGGACCCTTTGTCTCTGCTTCCCTTCTTCTGACCCTCTCCTCACCACTGTTGGCTTAAATCGCCCTCCCTCATCTCCCCTTCTTCCTCCCTCCAGTATTGGGCTAAACCCACCCCAATCTGCCTTGCCTGTCTTAGTTCCTCCTGCAGACCCTCAATCTCATTTCTAAGTTTTTCTATGTGGTTGCACACTAAACATCCTCCCACACTCCAGGCAATTTTTAGAAAGATTGGTGCACCGCAGTTGTTGCAGTCTACCACCCTACCCATTGCTGTCGTTGCCCACCAGCGACCCCCCACCCTTCCAGATGCAGGATACCAAACACTCCCCAAGTCTCCTCTCCCCCTCTATCAGTGCAAAACATTTCTTTATTTCCTTACCTCCTTTGTTGTACACGTTAGATATATTGAGCAACTGCTTTTATATTCCTATCCTTCCTATCCACACTCAGAAAGAGACTAAGTAGCCATTGCACAACCTTCTTCAGACTCCTACTCCTCCTTTCTCCACTGCAATATCAATGCGAATAAGTAATAATGAAAGCTCCTAGATTTACATTTACTTCCCTTCCACTGAGATAGCAGTCACCTCTTCACTTGCTGCTGTTCCTTTCCTGGATGTCTGCTTCTGCTATGACAGGTGCATATCCTTTGCCCGTTTGAGGAAGTGATGTCAGAACCCCTGGTATAAAGGAAATCATGGACCAGGGGTGCGTGGGGGACCAGCCCAAGTCTTCCAGAAACAATCAGGTAGCTGAGGCCTCTGGTCAGACCATTAGCACCCTTCCCCCACTCTGCACTAAAACTTTGCAGCTAGTGAAGCCAGCAACAATGAATCACAATTCTACTCAAAGCCCCCCAAATAGGTTTGCTACCCAAAGAAACAGGACTCCAATTCAAACAGCTTCACCAACAAACACATCAAAATAAGCTTGGAATTAGAAGATATAGGTCTCCAATTCAAAGAAACAGATCCAGTTAAATCACACCAATTATATTTTAAAACAGAAGAAATAGGCCTCTACAAATGCAGCCTGCACACAGTGAATCATCAAACAAATGAGCCCACTTATAGCTACCAAAACAGGTTTAAAAATTCCAACAGCCCCAAACAATACCCTGCTAGCCCCTTAGTAGTAAGAAAGGAAAGAAATAACCTTCTACCAAGTAGAATCCACAAGAAACAATGTAAAAACAACAAGAAGAAGCTACTGTACTGTAGATCTGATCCTGTCCCCCTTTTAGTTCCTTCTGAGAAGCCAAAGCACTGACACCACACCTGATTCAGCTCTGCCCCCCTGCCTCATCCGTGGTTCTTCTTTTTCGGCAGAGGAAGGGCCCAGCCACCCACCCCCATCCCCAACCACCCCACACTACACTCCTTTTATAGGGTACCACAGTTGTGACATAGATACATAGACAGTGTCGGCAGATAAGGGCCTATGGCCCACCCAGTCTGCCCATTTGAGCTTGTAAGTTCAGTTTGTTTTCCTAGAAGTCTGTTGCCCCTTACCCCTGACCTCCAGAATTCCTTTGTCTATCCCATGCATTCTTAAATCCTGTGATTGTTTCAGCCCCCACCACTTCCTCTGGCAGGGTGTTCCACTTGTCCACCACCCGTTCTGTGAAGAAATTCTTCTCATGTTTCCTCTGAATCGTCCTCCTCCAACTTCATCCCATGCCCTCTAGTCCTGGAACATCTTTTATGCTTAAAAATAGTGTTTTCCCTGCACCTGTTCCTCCTGTAAGATACTTCATGTCTCTATCATATCCCTCTCCCTCCTCCTCCTCCAGGGAGTACATGTTCAGTTCCTTCAACCTGTCTTCATAGGACTTGTGATGCAATCCATGCACCATCTTTGTTGCCCTCCTCTGAACCTTCTCTACCCTGTCTATGTCCTTACATAGGTATGGTCTCCAGAACTGTACACTGTACTCCAGGTGGACCTCACTAGTGTCTTGTATAGCGGAATTATGACCTCCCTTTCCTGCTGGAGATGCCCTGCCTATACATCCCAGCATCCTATTTGCTTTTACCTGATGCCTTGTCACACTGTTTCCTACCTTGAGGTCATCAGAGATGACAACCCCAAGATCCCTTTCCTGCTTGGTGCATGCTATATCCTCACCCCCAACTGATATATTGTGCCAGGGTTTTGTGCCCCATATGCATTATCTTGCACTTCTTTGCATTGAATTTCAACTGCCAAACCCCTGACCATTCTTCAAGTTTCTGCAGGTCGCTTCTCATTCTGTCTACACCCTCTGGTGTGTCTACTCTGTTACAGAGCTTTGTGTCATCAGCGAACAGTGAAATTCTGCCTTCTAGGTCCTCGCAATGTCACTGATGAAGATGTTGAATAGGACCGTCCCAGCACTGATCCCTGTGGTACCCCACTGGTCACTCTTCCCTCTGTGGAGTGACAGCCATTTACCACCACCCTCTGTGTCCTGCCACCCAGCCAGTTACCTACCCACCACACTACTGTCCTGCCCACACCCATATTCCCCAGTTTGTGTAATAGTCTTCTATGTGGCACCATGTCAAAGGCCTTGCTGAAGTCCAGATAGGCCATGTCCACTGCCCTCCCCTGATCCACCTCCCTAGTCACCCAGTCAAAAAATTAAACGAGATTGGTCTGACATGACCTCCCCCTGGTGAAACCATGCTGCCTTGGGTCCTGTAGTCCATTGACAACCAGATGTTCCACCAATCTCTCCTTCAGTAGTGCTTCCATGATCTTCCCCACTACCGAGGTGAGGCTGACTGGTCTGTAGTTCCCTGCTTCCTCTTTGTTCCCACTTTTGTATAAGGGGACTACATCTGCTGTCCTCCAGTCTTTGGGTACCTCCCTGTTTCCAGTGATCGTCAAACAGGATAGCCAGAGGTTCAGCCACCACCTCTCTTAGTTCTTTAAGGACCCTGGGTGCACCCCATCTGGCCCCATTGCTTTATCAACTCTTATTACTTCCAGTTCCTTCAGGACCCTTTTCTGTAAAGGGACCTGTGTCCATTTCTGCACCATTCTCACCCCTTGTACCCTTCAGACCCATTACCTCCTCTTCCTCAGTAAAGACTGAGCAGAAATACCTGTTCAATATGTCAGCTTTACTGTTGTCATCCTCCACGCGCCCCCATCCTCCCCTTCAGTCTCACTATCCTCCCTTTGTCTTTCTTTTTCAGTTATGTACCTGTAAAAGGTTTTGCCCCCTCTACCCACTGATTTTGCAATGTGTTCTTCTGTCTGAGCTTTGGCTTCCCTTACTGACCTCCCTTTGCTTCTCCTGGTACTTCTCCCTATCCCCTTCTGCCTGTGTCTTTTTGTATTGCCTGAATGCAATCTGTTTGGCTTTCACTTTCTTTGCTACCTCTTTGGAAAACCATAATGGTCTGGACATTTTCTGTGGCAGAACAGGAAGGGGCGGATTAGTGGGGCATCCACAAGGTGAGCTCATTTACAGGGGCACTAATAATATAACTTGTTATAACAAGTTAAACAAAAACAAAACACAATCAAACCATTACTTGCATTTTCTTCCTTCTAATTACTCTGACTAGGTTATAAACCCAGCAACTTGTCTGGAATGGATATCATTAACTGCAGGTACTGTGGAACAATTTTCAGAAGGACAGTCTTACAGGATTTAGGACACTGTCCTACATGCTGGGCCATTGAAGATCTTAGGGCTCAGCTCCGGGCAGCATGGGCAGAGATTGCATGCCTCAAATTTCATATTAAAGAGGAAATACATTATAAGAACCACCCGCCATTTCCCCAGCATCCAACAGAAAAACCTCGACTGCAGAGGGTAGTTGGTCCAGGAGGTTGGCAGGTGGTTAGGAGGGGCAAATCAGTGCCCCATCACTCTCTGCTCTCCAACATATTACCTCCAAAAACCATATAAACACTACAAACAGGTATCTGCCTCTATCTCTGAAATCAAACAAAGAGACAGAAGACACTGCAGAGCAGGACACTGCAGCACAGGAGCTAGCACAACAAAACTCACCCAAATCAGGAACCAAAACAAAAAGCAAAAGGAAATCAAAAACTTCTGATCATAGGAGACTCCATGATTCGGGAGTTGATACCATCTCAACCAGGGGTAATGGTCAGATGTCTCGGGTACATCAGCATGGAGAGACACTGACCGCATTGCTAAAATTGTTCACAAAGCAGGAGAAAACATTGATGTCCTAGTACACATAGGGACTAATGATCTCACCAGCCAGTCAGTTGTGGAGACCAAGGAACACCTTACCAGGCTGGGTGACAAACTATCATCCATTTCATCAGGCATCTCCTTCTCTGAGATCCTGCCAGTCTGGGAGAGGGGGGCAGATGGACAGAAGGTCAGAGAAGGGGAGATAGGGGAGCTAAACACGTGGTTCAAGGGCTGGTGCCAGGAAAAAGGACACAGATTTGTAGGGAACTGGCAACAGTTCTGGGAGTGAAAGTTCTTTCAATTTGATGGACTGCATCTGACTAAGGAGGGAGTCAGTGCATTGGGGCAGAAGTTTGACATCTTTGCAGAATATTTAAACTAGCAAATGGGGAGAAGGGTGCAGCACCCCATACGTCGAATGGGAAGAACACCCTTCCCCCCTCAGTTAGTGGTCAAACAGGGATTCAGCATGTTTGCAGTTAATTTGCATCGCCAGGTAAGAAAAAAGGTTTGTCTCCCCATACGATGCACAGGGGTAATGCCAAACCTCACCCAACAACTAACACACCAAAATCTGGCCAGTGGAAAATCATCTACACAAATGCTCACAGCCTGGGAAATAAGATCCCAGACCTGCAGGCAATAATGTCAGAGGCTAAACTGGACATAGTAGCAATTAGTGAGACGTGGTTTACCAGTAACCACACTTGGGAGACTTAAGTACCTGGCTATGTATTGTTCAGAAGAGACCGAGGTGCAAAAAGGGGGGGAGGAGTGGCCCTGTATGTCAATGAAAATATCAAAGCTACAGAAATTCAGAATACACATAAGGAGCCAGAAGAACTGTGGGTCACCCTGGAAACAGGAAATGGGACAGCCATAAGAACCGGGGTTGTCTACAGGCCCCCAGACCAGGGGGAGGACATAGACACATTACTGTTAGAAGATATACAAAACATGACAGCTAAAGGGGAGGTTCTGATAATGGGAGACTTCAACATGCCAGATACAGATTGGTCAATACCAGCAGGAACATCTGCCAGAACTAGACACATAATGGATTCCCTGCAGAGCGAGGGCCTCAAACAACTGGTACAACAACCCACAAGAGACAGGGCTATCCTAGATCTAGTACTGACTAACAGGGAAGGAATCACAGATCTCCAGGTAGAAGGTCACCTGGGGGCCAGTGACCATCACATGGTATGGTTCAATTTGGCTACTACATCTAAATCATCCCATTCCAAGGCAAAATATGGGACTTCAGAGGAGCTGACTTTGATAAGATGGCCAACAGAGTTAAGCTAGCCCTGGCAAAAGAAACACAGGTGAGGGGTACAGGCAAAGTGGGCAAGCATTAAGGATGCAATACTTGAAGCAACATCCCAATGTGTTAGACAGAAAAGGAAGTGCAAAGAAGAAGAAACCACTTTGGTTCTCAAATACAGTAGCAGAAAAGGTCAGAGCCAAAAGGTTGGCCTTCAGGAAATATAAAGGAACACAGCGGGATGAAGATAGGAGGCATACAAACTGCCCTAAGGGAAGCAGGGAAGGCAGTAAGGCAGGCAAAGTCCCAAACTGAGGAAACACTAGCACGAACAGTAAAAGAAGGTGACAAGACTTTCTATAGACACATTAGTGAAAGGAGAAAGTTCAGAGGGGGTACTGCCAAGCTTAATTGAGAAAAGGGAGCATATGAGGAGGAGGACCCTGTAAAAGCATCTATCCTAAATAGATACTTTGCTCAGTATTTACTGAAGAGAAGGTAGGGCAGGGCCCACAGCTCAGCACCATGGACACAGGGGGGAGGGAGGTGAGCACTACTCCCTTCACAAAAGAAAGGATCCTACAAGAGCTTGCTAAGCTCAGAGTGGATAAGGCAATGGGTCCTGATGGCATACATCCCAGGGTACTTAAGGAGCTAAGGGTGGAACTAGCAGAGCCATTAGCAGAACTGTTTAGTGAGTCTCTGAGCACAGGAGAGGTCCCAGAAGACTGGAGAAGGGCTCATGTGGTCCCGCTCCACAAGAGTGGTAGTAGGGAGGAGGCAGGGAACTACAGACCAGTCAGTCTTACCTCAGTAGTGGGCAAGATTAATGAGGCACTCCTTAGGAAAGGATAGTGCAACACCTGGAATCCATAGGGCACAGGATCCAAGACAGCATGGGTTTACAAGGAAGGTCCTGTCAAACTAATCTCATAGATTTCTTTGACTGGGTAACCAGAGTGGTGGACCAAGGAGAGCAGTTGATGTTGCCTACCTTGACTTCAGCAAAGCTTTTGACACTGTTCCACATAGAAGATTGATAAATAAGCTGGGTAAGCTTGGGGTGGGTCAGAAGTCGGTCAACTGGGTGGCAAACTGGTTGATGGGCAGAAAACAGAGAGTGGTGGTAAATGGTATACAGTCAGAAGAGATGCAAGTCACAAGTGGGGTACCTCAGGATCAGTCCTGGGGCCAGTCTCTTCAACATCTTCATTAGTGACCTTGTAGATGGACTAGAGGGTAAGGCTTGTCTGTTTGCAGATGACACCAAGATTTGCAACAGAGTAGATGATCCAGATGGTGTGGGCAGAATGAGAAGAGATCTGGATAAACTAGCAAAATGGTCAGAAGAGTGGCAACTGGGATTTAATGCAAAGAAGTGCAAGATCATGCACATAGGGAAGAGAAACCCTGAAGCCACCTATAGGCTGGGAGGGGAGTTGCTAGCAGTCACAAAGGAAAAAAGAACTTGGACATCATCATCACTGATGACCTGAAATCATCCAAGCAGACCTCTAAAGCAGTAGGTAAGGCTAGGGGGTGTTAGGGTGTGTAGTAGAGGTATCACAAGTTGTAAGAGGGAGGTAATAATCCTCTTTACAAGACACTGGTTAGCCCCATCTGGAGTACTGCGTGCAGTATTGGAGGCCACACCTTCACAAGGACATTAACCAAATTGAGGCAGTCCAGAGAAGGGCAACCAAAATGGTGCAGGGACTGCATCAGAAGACATAAGGACAGATTAACAGAGCTCAATATGTATACCCTTGAGCAAAGGAGGAGAGAGGTGATATGATCGAGGCATTCAAACACCTTAAGGGCATTAACAAGGTGAAAGAGTCTAACATGTTTAAATATAAGAAAAATAGCAGGACAAGAGGACACAGCATGAGATTAGAGGGGGGCTGATTAAGGGGGAATGTGAGGAAATTATTTTTCGCAGAAAGGGTGGTGGATGCATGGAATGGCCTACCTCAAGAAGTGGTGGCTATGAATACAGTGCAGGACTTCAAACAGGCATGGGGTAGTCATAAGGGAGCAATACAAATGAGTATGAATAGATAAGCCACTGACAGAGCAAAGGCCGATGGCACATTTATAAGGTAGAAAAAGAGATGGGCAGACTGGATGGGCCTTGCGGTCCTTATCTGCCATCAACTTCTATGTTTCTATGTAACTGAGTGAGACCTGGCCAGACCATTAGCACCCTTCCCCCACTCTGCACTAAAACTTTGCAGCTAGTGAAGCCAGCAACAATGAATCACAATTCTACTCAAAGCCCCCCAAATAGGTTTGCTACCCGAAGAAACAGGACTCCAGTTCAAACAGCTTCACCAACAACACATCAAAATAGGCTTGGAATTAGAAGATATAGGTCTCCAATTCAAAGAAACAGATCCAGTTAAATCACACCAATTATATTTTAAAACAGAAGAAATAGGCCTCTACAAATGCAGCTTGCCACACAGTGAATCATCAAACAAATGAGCCCACTTATAGCTACCAAAACAGGTTTAAAAATTCCAACAGCCCCAAACAATACCCTGCCAGCCCCTTAGTAGTAAGAAAGGAAAGAAATAACCTTTTACCAAGTAGAATCCACAAGAAACAATGTAAAAACAACAAGAAGAAGCTACTGTACTGTAGATCTGATCCTGTCCCCCTTCTAGTTCCTTCTGAGAAGCCAAAGCACTGACACCACACCTGATTCAGCTCTGTCTTATGGCTTACTGTTACTATAAGTACAACAAGCCCTTGCGAGTGGCAGTAAAAGGCCACTCCACCAGATGTATGGCTGCCTCTACCGACTGTTTAAGGAATGTGTCTGCTGCAGACATCTGTGCAGCTGCCACTTGGAGTTCTGTCCACCGTTTTGTTCATCACTACAGCCTGGACATTGCTTCCAGATGCTGGGCCAATTTCAGACTTGCAGTCCTTCAGGGCCTTCTTTCCTGAACTTTCTGTTGACATCTTCTGCCTCTTCCCAGCTGACCTTTGGGTCAGTTTTGGTACTGCTTGGGACTCAGTCCGACCAGTGTTGACTGCTGCAAGAGCCCCCTTGAAGTAAGATAGTACAGTTACGTAAGAACTTACCATAACAGTAGATCTTCGAGAGGATCTAATACAGCAGGCATTGCTTTCCCTCCCTCCTTCCCCCCGACAGTTTCTTCTCCTTTGCTCCTTTTTTGCCTTTTCCTAGGCTCTGAGGAACCGCCTTGGTTCTCCGTTTTGCTACCTGTTTGGGGTCTCTGGCAGGAGAACTGAGGTAGGTGTGGGGGACTGCCCCCTTTATAGGATTGGTGGACATCAGTGTGCTGATATCAATGGGAGCAGTTCCCCATGATAGAATGCTAGTTAGTTCCTTGTGGTCCTAGCGCCTGGCGAATTGAGTCCTACCAGTGTTACCTGCTGCAAGAGCTCCTCTCGAAGATCTACTGTTATGGTAAGTTCTTACGTAACTGTACTTTTATATAGCAACACAGTGTCACAGAATTTCAATATATAATAGTCTAAGCATAATTGTTGAGACATCACAATATACTTTTATTTACAGAGAAAGAGCTTTGAAATATATGTTTGCGATTGCCTGTAAGCTTTGGCTCAGGTGTTTGTCAAAGTTTTGTTAACATACATGTAGAGTAGTATCATATAAAAGCTAATATTTACCAGTGTTGGAAAAGTTTCTTACTATTAGAACAATAAAGCAGCACACATGTAATGTTAACATTTACAGTTTCAGTGGCTCAGCAGGTAGCACGTTTGTCTCTAAGGCTGGGAGATTAGAAGGCTGTGGGTTCTATCCCCACACCAGGCACTTGGGTTAAATCCCAGTACTGACACTGCAGTGCAGCATGAGAAGGGGTGCCACCTTTCAGATGAGACATTAAACTGAGGTCCCATCTGCCTGTTCTAATGGTAGTTCAGGTGGATGTTAAAGATCCCATGGCACTTCTAGAAAAGAGTAGGGGAATTTTTTTATTATAACTTGAAAGTAAGTATAGACAAATAGTGTTACATCACACAAAACCATATATAAACAAAATAGAAAACCAAAAAGTAAGTATTGCAAGCATACACCCTACATGTGACTTCAGTATTAAAATCCCAAACAATCATACAAAAAGGAAAAGCAAAAATCACCCCCCCCCCCCACTAAAAGAATAAGGGAATCTTTAATTCAAAACTTTGAAAAAAAAATCATAATATATTAGGGAAAGAGGACATTGTTTAGCCAGGAAAGGCACACTAAGCCGGATCTTGTTTCCAGGTGCAACATGGGAGTGCAAGGAAATTAAGTGACTTGCTCAGGGTCACACCGTATGCAAGTAGGAGCTGATGGGATTCAAACCCAAGACTCCAGATTTGCAGTTCAGTGCCTTTAACCACTATGCTATACTGCCTACAATACAAGCATAACATGAAGCAAAACTTTAAAACAAATATGTATTAATGCATATATCCCTTCTAGAAATATTAGATCATATTCTAGATATTAATTTAACACAAAACCCCTTATACTAAAGAAAATACATATTAATTCATACAATTCCCATAAATCCCCCCTCCCCCACCCCTATAGGGGAATTTTTTTTAGATTCGAACTAAAAAATTATTCGCATAATACTTAATATAAATGGTATAAAGAAATATTAAGAAAAAAAAAACAATAAAGTAAATAAGCATTAAGGCATACATTCCCCATTTATTTTTTTTTCTGATGTTATTTCTCAGTATCCTCCCCCCCACACTCCGCCGTTCCTCCGGCGCCATCCCCAGACATGAGACCCCCTCCCTTCAGCACCCCACGACTTACCCTTCGCGGCAGGGTGGTGAGGAGCGACACAACCCACCAGAATGGGTCCATGCCAGGGAAGCATCCTCCGGGAATGGCGACGGAGAACGACGTCATACGGTTCCATTTTTCCCGAATTTTCTCCCCGGGCGGGCATGGCGTGCAATGACGCCAGCAACTGAGTATGTGCACGCCTCTGCGCGCTGGCACTAGCTGCGCCTGCCACATCCCGCCTCCCTGCCCCTGCGGCGCGCAGTTGTCGATCCCAGCCTCCGCTTAGGGGTCAGGCAAGCACCGCCGCCTAATCTCTCACCCCGAGATGGAGAGGTCCCGGATGTCGATCCATCTCCTCCCTGCCGACTCGACAACCCGTGCTCGCTTCAACACGGGTCGGCATGCATGTGTGTGTATGTACTCAGCGCTCAACCCTCAGCGCCACTGGGCCGGCCTACATTCCCCATTTTGAAAATAATAATGCAAAACTATAATGAATTCTTAAAGCAAAACGAAAGATCCCAAAACCAATAAGTATTACTGCATACCCCTCCTCCCCAAATAGGAAAAGAGCAGGGGAATTTTTCCCAAACTTCCAAAAAATCATAATATATTACAAAAATAACAGAAAGCAAAACATAAAAGCAAAATAAGTATTAATGCATACAACCCCTTCTAGAAGTATTAAAACATATTCTTGATAGTAATATAAAACACTATACCCTTATACTAAAACAAAATACGTATTAATTCATACAACTCATATTAGTATACTATCTCAAAGCAAATTGTATTGAAATAAACCTGAAATTAAATCCAGAGATCATGAGGACTGAAACCCTCTCCTCTAATGAGACCTAAATTATGAGAAGCAAACCTAGCAAAATCGGTGAATACGGCCTACAGTGTCTTCCAGGATATTGTGTTAAGGGCACTGGATAAGCATGCGCCACTGGTTAAAGTACGATCTAAGAAAAAATTATGCATAACAGAGATTTGCTTTGGAAAACAGCTTGAAAAACAAGCTTCCAGCTGACTGGATTTCGTTTAGGAAATCAAGGAATCTTTGTACTAGGATGGTCAGGAAAGCAAAGGCCAACTATTTTCATGCAGAACTTGACTGTTTTTCTGAATGTTCCTCTAAATTGTGGAAAACACTTAAGGACATCGAAGATCATGCGTCCATGAATTCCCTACCCACAAGAATTACTATTGGGGCCACTACAGTCTGTGGTAGGCCAACAATCCTTGATTCCCTCAATAACCACTTTGCTGCTGCAAGCTTAACATTTGATACCTCCCCCACTAGTAACCTCCGCTCTCAACTCGGTGTACAAGCCAAAGAAGCTCCTGTTATCAGCATTGCATTCTCCCTTCAGCCTGCATCCTTGAAAGATGTTGAGGACCTCTTGCTACAACTAGACACCAGGAAGAGTGCTAGTGCAGACCTCCTTGACCCCTTTTTCCTGAAACTTGGTCATCATGTCTTGGCTGTGCCAATTACCCACTTCTTTAACTTATCCCTTTCTCAGGGTGAGCTTCATCCCCTATGGAAAACTGTGCATGTGATCCTCTTTTTCAAATCTGGAGACCCTAGTGACCTTAACAATTACAGGCCTATCTCTCTAATCCCCATCCTGTCTAAACTGTTAGAGAAAATTGTGAGTGCGCAGCTCAGGAATTACCTGGAATCTGTAAACCTGCTTAACTCTTTACAATTGGGCTTTAGACCACGCCACAGCACCATCTCGCCACCTGCTAAGGTGTCTAATGACTGGCAGTGTGACTTCAATGCCAAGAATTTTGTTTGTGAAGTATTTTTAGACCTAAGTAAGGCATTCGACACTGTCGATCACGATCTGCTCCTTACGTCCCTCCGGAACATAGGTCTGGACTTGCTATCATTGAGATGGTTATCCAACTATTTTTCAGGTCATCTCCAGCAGGTAAGAGCAGATGGGGAATTCTCGCCCCAAAACCCCTGCTAAGTGGCGTGCCACAGGGCTCAATATTGGCCCCCTGCTCTTCACAATATATATAAAGAGTTGATGCCAGCCTCAATACTGCAAATGTACATCTATTCACAGATCATACGGTACTTTACATCAGCAGATCTTCCCCAGAAGCAGCATGTAGTGATCTTCAGCAGGAGTTTAATCTGCTGTAGCTGCAGCTCTTGAACCAGAAACTTCTACTGAACGCTAAGAAAATAAAGGTGATGCTCCTCTCACCCTCTGCGCTTATAACGAACTCTGCTGCCCAAGGAACCTTTCCTCAGATCTCCACACTCCTAGACGAACCTTTGGAATATGTAGCTAAGTTCAAATGCTTGGGGGTCTGGACCGACCATAGACTTTCTTATAATGACCATACTGAAGCACTTATAATAAAAGCTTAGACAGAGGCTTGGTCTCTTCTATAGGATTAATCACCTGCTTGTTCAGGAGGCCAAGTCAAGGCCCTACCTCTGCACTGGTCAAACTGGACATGCTCTATCATAGAGCCTTGAGGTTCATTACCGGCCTTCCTTTTGCCACGCATCAGTGCTCCCTATATGCTGCTGTGGGATGGCCATCCCTCAAATATAGAAAACAGAGGAATACCACCTTTTGGACCTTCAGAGCTATTACTAAGAAGTTGCCTTAATATGTCTTGGATTGCCTGCCCCTAAGATCGGTAGGCAAATATGCTTTGAGGAGTGCCTCCTACATCTCCTTTATTATACCTAAGGTCAGATCGCGCTTTGGTAGGACATCCTTAAGTTACGAATTACCCTCCCTCTGGAACAAGCTGCAAAAAACATAGAAATTGGTCTATCAAACTATCAACATTCAAAACTCTTTACACTTGTTCTTTCAAGGAATCCTGTAATTGTTTTGCCTGACCCTGCCTTATTACTTGATTTGAGCCTCCCACTCTCCATCCTCCCCGATCCCTATTCTTTCTATTCCATTATCCTCTGCCTTTCCTTGCCTTTGACCAGCATCCTGGGACCCATCTTCATTCCATTGATGGTCTCAGCAGCACTCTGCAATCAGCGGCCATCGTATGGCTGCCACTGCTCATTTAGTCCTCTACCTCCTCCCTTTTAGGCGTCTGCCCCTTCCCCCTCACTTTATGGATCTATCCTTCTGCTTCATACCTAATCTAAGAGCCCTCTCTCTTGCACCCGGTATATTCCTTGTAACTTGTATTTATTATTCCCTTCATACAGTCCAGAGAATCTCATGTATATTTTTGTATATATATTTTTACCAAGAATTAGTACTGTTATCCATCTGAATTCTGTACATTGTTCTATGTTCAATTTATATTGTATTATGACTTGTATTATGATTCTGTTGTGTATGTAACCCTTCTGTGCTTGACTATGTATCTACGTCCAGATCCACCTTGAAAATGAGCTTTGCTCAACAGTGTTGGCCTGGTTAAATAAAGACTGTGATTGATTGATTGAAGAAAACATACATTGGTACTCAAACTGCTTCTGAATATGGAAGAATATAAACTTCTCAGACCTTCATAAATTCCAGAAAATAAAGGTAAATAAAGTCAGTATGCTAATACAGGAAAGACCATATCATGGGAATTCAAAACTGTATGCATTATTTGCTATTACTTACTCCATCCCAAGCCAAGGCATACAGGGAATCAAGTTACCTGCATAGTTTATACAATCCCGTCGACACTGGCCCACCATGCTTGGAACACCTGTTGGGGAAGTAAACAATCTTTAGCTTTAATTGTAACCATGTAATTTTCTATCATGTAGAATAACTGTTCTTCAGAATTTACCAGTTGCTGTAAAGACAGTCTATACTGCACCTGCCATATAAAGTATTTGAAACAAACTAGAAAGAGCCACATTTTCTGCCAATCATGCTTTGTCCATAAATTTGGTAAAATGCCCAAACACAAGATATCCATATTAAGACTGAAAAAAGGTGAGTTAGGCCACTTTTGTTGTAGAATATGCCAGAACTGAACAATGCATGGACAATCTAAAAAAACATGAGACACTGTCTCAATTCTAGTGGTGCAGGAAGGTCTTGGACAATATCTCTCTTCCACACCCTTATGCGTTAGGTTACCTTTTGCATTAAGCTTCCCATGTACTGAGAGTCACAAAACATCCTACATTACTGGGGGAATCCTAGTTGAAATTAACATTTTTCCTATCATTTCCCTTTATTGAATAGGTCTGGACTCATAGTGGGTATCTTCCTTAAAAAAACCTAAACAATATATATTTGTACAAGTCTTTCCTATGAAAAGTTTTAATATGATGTTTAGTCAACAACCATAATTTAAGTTTGCCAAAAGCCACCTGAAAATGACTCGGAAGATGTTTCAAAGTTCTTTGTCTAGGGATCTCCCCATGTTCAGGCCAATAAGGCAAGACAGAGTTTAGGGAATCCACAACCCAGGGGTACCACAACTTGTGATGGGAGTCAAAAGGAGGTTTTAAATTGGTCACAATAAACATGGAGAAAAAAAATATGATGAGATTAGCCCCCCTTGTTTCCATTCTAAAAATAGAATGCCTCTTTTAATAGGGTTTAATCTATTCCCCCAAATGCAAGAGGAAAAACAACCATATCATTTAGTTTCTAATTCTTTAGGTACAAAAAAAGTACAACTAAGGTGTAAGAACATTGAAAGAAGAAAGGTCTTAACCATAAACACCCTTTTAAATTTTACCATTCTACATCTGTTCCACACTTTAACCTTTTCAACAGCTTGCTGAATTTTGTCATGTCAATTAATCCAAGCCAGGTTACCAGGCCCTAAAATAATACCCAGAATGGAACATATACCTCTAATAATTGGAATATTTATAATAGATTCCACAGTGTAAGAAAATACTCCTATTGGCAAACATTTGCTTTTGGCATAATTAATTGTAGAGCCAGAAAGCCTAGAAAAATCTGTCCATATAGCACCTACATTTGTACAAGATTCCATGTCTGCCATGACTAAACCAATATCATCTGCATATGCTATGGTGGAGATTTCCCTATCATAACTTGAAAAAGACAAACCTGTGATTAAAGAAGAATTGTTAATTCTGCGCAATAAAGGATCCAAGGTAAAAGCATACAGTAGTGGACTAAGGAGACAGCCCTGTCACACACCTTTGCTCACTATACATGGACGGCCTACCCAGCCATTACAATATGGTCTAGCTACTGCCTGAATATAGCAGGTCTGTACCCAGTTAATAAATTCCTGTGGTATACCATATGCTGCCAAACAGTTCCATAAGTATTCATGAGAAACATTATCAATGGCCTTAGCCTGATCTATGCTTAGCAAATCTTCAGAGAGCTCATCCTGCTGCCCCTTGGCAAGGATTTCCCTTATTAGAATCAAATTGTCAGTAATGTTTCTACCTGGGATGGCACATGTCTGTGCTGTGAATAAGATCACTCGCCACCAGAGACAACTGATTACATAATAATTTGGTAAATATTTTTAAATCTGCATTTAAAAGAGTGATCGGCCTCCAATTAGCCTTTGTCACCTGATTTGTGCATAAGTACTACTAAACCTTCATACTTGCTACCAGGGAGAAGCTTGGAAGTCAACATCTCATTAAAGACAGAGGCAATATATTCTATTAATTCGGGAAACACAACTTTGTACAGTTCATATGGGATACCATCATATCTTGGAGCAGAACCTTCTTTTAAAGTTGCCAAAACCCCTAACACCTTTTGCTTCATAATTGGTTGCACTAGAGTTCCTTTTGGATGATCAGACAACTGAGGTAGGGAACTCTCGGATAACCACTGTCCCATGTCTGAGGGAATACCTGGGGTACCTTTAAATAGATTATAAACATAATGCTCTATTTTAGACAATATAGCAGATTTTGATGTAAGTGTTTCACCCATAGAAGTAGTAATGTGGGAAATAAATTTCTTTTTCCCCCTTGAGTAGAACAAAACTGGTATGGGTTAACAAAATCTTGTCGACCTTGTGTGCCAAATTTCTGCTCTTGTTCCAAAGATTTAAAACGGTCATATTGTAAATCAGTAATAATTTGCCTCGGTTCTATAATCTGATCTATAAAATCCATACCAGACGTGTTTTGTGTGGATAAAAGAAAATCCAACTGCTCCTGATGCCTTTTTAATAACCTCTTTTCTTCCCCACAATGAATGGGGGGGGCGCAATAATTTGTCAGTGTCAGTGGCTCAGTAGGTAGCACACTCGCCTCTGAGGCCGGGAGATCAGAGGGCTGTGGGTTCAGTTCCCACATCTGGCACTTGGGTTAATATCCCAGTACTGACACTGCAGTGCAGCATGAGAGGGGTGCTGCACTTCTGAGGTGCCGTCTTTCAGATGAGATGTTAAACCGAGGTCCCATCTGCCTAGTTTGGTGGTAGTTCAGGTGGATGTTAAAGATCCCATGGCACTTATCGAAAAGAGTAGGGGAATTTCCCCAGTGTCCTGGCCAAATTTTCCTCATTTCACTAAAAAAATACCACCAACAGATTAATCTGGTTCAAGGTCAGTTGGCATTCATCTGTATCCCCCTCCCCCGGGTCGTGCCTGAAAATAAGCAGGATTTGTCTAGTGCACTTACTCGGTCAACAAAAACTAAATAAAATAAAAATAAATAAATAAAGAATCACACAAGTAGTTCTTCTCTGTTCCAATTTTCTTATTCTTTTATTATAAATTCTGGCCCAAATCCTCTGTGTTTCACCAATAAATTATTGGCTTCCTCGGGAGGTGCCTTTTTAAAACCTTTCAAAACATAAATATATATAAATATCCTGTCTACACCACAAATATTATTTTACATACAATATTTAATTTTATTAGGTAATGACGGCCACTTACATCTTAATTGGTACTGCAGATAATTATTTCCTTCTTTTTAAATTAGCTGTTTCCACAACAAACTCTAAAATACAAAAAGAGTCATGAATAAACTTACAACATATTCATTCATTACTTCAACTTCTCCATCTTAAACGGTGACCATTCAACTCCTATAATTCATTTGTTTTAAAGCAAAACATTCATTTTTTACCCCACATTCCAGTTAAGTATCAAATCAATAGCATATTATTATACTTAATATTTTAAATCTTTATGTATGTTACCTGTTCAAATCTAGTTTCCAACACTTATTAATTTGCACAGCTTTTATAGGCCCCATTCAATGGTAGCTCTGTAAAGAACAATTAAACATGCCACAAGTCTTTCTGGATCCATTATTGTCTTTGTTACATCCTTAATACATTTTCATGCCTGTATTTATTACTCAATACTACAATCTCATTAACAAAACAAACTTATGTCTTTTAGACTTGCAACTCACACATACTTTACTGTGCATTTATTTTATTTACCAAACCATATAACATCCTCAGTTTTTCCCAGAACACATAACATTCACACCATATTTATTGCTCAATACTTCTGCTTCACTTAGATTTACAACTCACACGTACCTTACTATGCATCTATTTTATTTACCAAACCACATAACATGTTCAGTTTTGGCCGAAACACTTTACATTCATTGCTAACTCACTGATTTTATTACTCAGTGCTACTGATTTGCTCCAGTTTGTGTCGAAACACAATACTACTGCTTTGCTTGCGACTCATACATCCCATGTTATGCGTCTATTTCATTTTCCAAACAACGTGGCATTTTCAATCTTCCCCGAAACATGTAATATTCATTACTAACTTAATGTATACCATGTAATTTATCTTTACGGATACTGGCTTTAGCTTTTAAGTTCTTTCCCCACTCACTGGTTTCGCGTACCAAACAACATTTACTTTTTCTATTTTCCCAGGTATACGCCGGTTTCTGTTGTATCAGCTGATTTCAAACCCGCTGTTTGTTGTGTAGCAAAAACAGCATTTCCTTCTAACTTGCTCCCTACTAGTGATACACTTCACTTTAGAAGATGAATTAATATGCCAACGTATTTAGGGTGACATTCTTACCTTCTCCTGCTTCTTTACTCAGGCTCACGCTGCAACACTGACTTGATTTCCAAGAATGTTTGAATGTACCACTCTGTTTTTATGCGTCAGACCTTGTAAGATGACATCACTCTCTGGACTCATTTAATCTAATTTAATCCATTTTTTTAAAAAGGGACGAGCCTTTTTTAACCATTTCATATATTATTACTTATTGAGACTATCACTTTTTCACATAATGCCTAGGAACTAGACACAGCACCAAGTCTCATCTCCACCTCCTCTAGTACGGCATTTATTCATTACTAGCTTGATGTTTGCCATATAACTTATTTTTATAAGTACTAGCTTTTGCTTTTAAGCTATTTCTCCACTCACTGGTTTCACACGTAAAATCACATTCATTTTTCTATTTTCCCAAATATACACCAATTTTTGTTGTGCCAGTTGATTTCAGACACGCTGTTTGTCATATAGCAGCAACGGCATTCCCTTCTAACTTACTCCCTACTAGTGATATACTTCACTTTAGAGGGTATATTAATATGCCAACATATTAGAGTAATATTCTTACCATTTCCTGCTTCTTTATTCAGGCTCATGCTGCAACACTGATTTAGTTTCCTAAATGTTTGGGCATTCCACTCTGTTTTTATGCACCAAACCTTATAGAATGACGTCACTCTCTGGACTCATTGACTCTACTTTAATCCATTTTTGTGTGGATCCATACTTCACTGCCATCCGATAGCCCCAACTCCCCCACTAATTTCTGGACCCTCCTCGCCACCCTGTGGATCGCCTCTGGGATCTGTGAGGTTGTGTCTAACAGGGAGCTAAAAGCCAGGTTTAGCATTGGCCCAGTGGCACTGAGGGTTGAGGTGCTGGATGCCAAACCTTGCACCAAGTCAGTGACCCAGGTTCGGGAATGAGCCCTGGCTGTCGAGGGTTGGGGGGAGAGGGTTGAGCATCTTGGAGGGAGGGGGGGTTCACGCTCAGCTCTTGACTAGAATCTAGCAGAAGTCGGAGGCATGGCAAGCGCAGAGCACATAGCAAGGGGTGGGGAACAGTGACGCCGGTGGTGATGCCAATATGTCAGGGTGCATACCACTCCCCCAGAAAAAAGGAAAATGCTCTCCAGGCTCTGGGTAGACAGAGCACCAAAGCAGATCCCTCAGCACCTGTGTGGCTGTCCAGTTCCCAACAAAACTTGAATTGTTTGGGGTGTAGCAGCCCCACCTTGTCCCTGCCCGAGGGGGAAGAACCGTGTCTCCATGGGGTGAACTGGAAATCCAGGTAAGGTGGCAGAAGTGGGGGCAGACTCCACTGGTGCTCCCAAGAGCCTGGAGAGGTGGGGGGCAGATAAAATATGATAAAAAAAAACAGGTTTAGATGTCCCCCACATAATATCACTCCTTCCCCCCAATCTTGCAAGGTAATCAAGAAAGAACAGTATTCCTGATATGTAGATCTTGGTGGGAAATTCACCAAAGCCAAGGTGAGCATTAAACCCCTGAACCTTCCCTTCATCAAGGCAGATTGTCCTTCTTTGTCCACTAAGGTGTCAGTCTTTTCAAATTGTGTTTTGGCAGGAATTAAAATAACTGCCCCCCCCCCTTTTATAAGAAGCTGCCACCATATCACTGAACCCGAATTTCAGTAGTTTAGCATGTTCTTGTGCTGACAAATGTGTTTCTTGTAAATATATGAAATCAGCTGCGGTCCTCTTTAGATAACTCAATTTATGCAATAGGAGTGGGCTCAAAACTCATTGAATAAATCCATTTATCTTCACAGCTGTTGAATAAATAAAATGTATCCGTATAGTACTGTAGCTATGTCACAATCACTCCGGAACTGATTTAGAATGTTCAGCCTTAGTAGCAGTACTAACCATATTCAAATGTGTATAACTTTAAAATGAAAAAAGATAGCATGGTACTGTGAACATAAAAGTTGTTCAGCACAAAATTATCTACAAAATGAGTGGTGTTTCATTTATAGAAACATTATAGATTGTTTTATAATTAGAAAAAAAGAGCATAAAATGCAATTTTTTGTTCACTTTTTTGACAAACATATGCAAAAAAAGATAAACAATCAAAAGCAAATGTTCCTGCACTGACAGAAAGCATCCCTATTGCATAAATTAAATATACAGTTGGAAAGGCTTTGCCTGGAGTTCGATGGCCAAGCAGTCAGCCATTCCCGCTTCCTGAGCTATATAAGCAGTTCCTCTCAGCCTCATTGTGAAGCACTTTTTCTTTGTAGCCTAAGGCTCTGTCCGTCTGTCCTCTGAGCTGATTGGGGGCCTACCCCTACCCCCACTGCTCCTGCTTGTCTGCTGGCTTCTGTTTCTTTCCTGCTTCTGGTTTGTATTTTGCCTTTGGCTGTGTGTACTTCTTCTGTCTTTGTTCCCTGTTTTCTGTGTTTGTGTGTCTTTGTTTTTTTTTGGGGGGGGGGCTTTGTTTCTAAGCTCCTGGCATACTGCTGCTCCAGAGCTCATACTACTTGCTTTCAGTTACAATACTCAAATTCCTTGCAGTGCAAGTGCAAACATTATCTGTGTGTTCAGCTCAGTCATAGGTGTTTTCCATGTTGCATACTTAATTGCTTTCTCCTCATTCAGGCTCACACTGAACCCTGGAAATACAGCTCATTCATGCTCAACTCATTCTACTTGCCTCATTGCTGCAGTTCATTGCACTGTCTGTGACAGCTGCTTTCAGAGTATTGTGCCTCCTTTATTTTATGTTTATTGCAGTTTGCAACTCAGTGTACTCAATACAGATGCTGCTTCTATGTTTGTACACCTGCTTCATGGAAACATAGAAACATAGAATTTGATGGCAGATAAGGACCGCTTGACCCACCTAGTCTGCCCATTTTCCTACCTAACAGATAAGCTGCAGATCCTAGTTAACCAACAGCTTACTTCCTCCTATCCCCCCCACTAGGACTGCCTTATGTCTGTCCCATGCATTCTTGAATTCCCCCACTGTTCTTGACTCTACAACCTCTTCAGGGAGGCTGTTCCATGCATCCACAACCCTCTCTGTGAAAAAATACTTCCTCACATTTCCTCTGAGCTGTCCCCTTCTATCTTCAAATTGTGTCCCTTGTTCTTGTACATCTCTTTTCTGAAAGATGCCACCCTCTTGGACTTTGTTGATTCCTTGAGGTACTTGAAGTTTCTATCATGTCCCTCTCTCCCTCCTTTCCTCAAGGGTATACATATTAAGCTCCTTTAGTCTTTCTTCGTATGTCTTCTGGTGCATACCCTGCACCATTTTGGTTGCCCTCCTCTGGACAGCCTCCACTCTGTCTATGTCTTTGCAGAGATGGGGTCTCCAGAACTGCACACAGTACTCCAGATGGGGTCTCAACAATTGTCTGTACAGAGGGATAACAACTTCCTGTGTTCTACTATTGATGCCTCTCCCTATGCATCCCAGTATCCCCCCAGCCTTCCTTACTGCCTTCTCACATTGCATGCCCACTTTTAGATCATCTGATATAATTACCCCCAGGTCCCTTTCCATTTTCACTGTTGTCAGTGTCTCACCCCCCCATTGTGTACTCTTCCCCTGGGTTTTTGTTTCCCAGGTGCATTACCTTGCACTTCTTTGCATTGAATCTGAGCTGCCATACATTTGACCATTCCTCAATGCAAGCTTCAAGCTCTGTACCTTGCTATGCAGTTCAATCCTGTTATTCCCTTTGTACACTGCTTTTCTACTGTGAGGTTAGGTAAAGCTCCTACTGAGGCTATTAAATTAGCTTTAATATCTGCATGTGGTTCTCAGCCCTTCCATCACTTCCTTGTTTGTCCTACGGTGGGGACTGGGAGGTGTTTGGGGGGTTGTGGCCCATTTGCCTAATTATTTCTGTTCTAAATCCTGTCTTCGCCACCGAAAATCTTCAGAGTTTGTCACCTTGATTTGGCTTTGAAATGCCTGGTTGGCTTGCCCCACTATTCAGTGCTGTTTCATTGCTACATGTTATGCAGACCTACATGCAGGTCCACTTATTATTACTTTGTTTACTGACCTATGTGCAGGTCCACACTTGCTTACACAATCATTGCTCATTGCTTACGCAAACCATTGCTTCATGCCTACTGCCATCCCCTCAGCTTCAGCCTATGGGATTCTGCTGCACTCTATTCTGCATTCAACCTTGCAAGATCTCAGCACTTAATGCTTATTATGATCTCAGCATGCCATGCTTATTCAGTTCACCAGCTTTTGGCTCTCAGTTAATTTCTGGGGCATGCCAGTCATTCTATTCTGGTGCAGGGTTCCTGCAGCTGACAGTCTCGCTCTGCATTTAGTCCACATCTTGAGTGTGTCCAACTTGGGGCAGGATCCTTCTCACCTGGCCCATAGCTGGTAATGTCCTTGCCCCGGGCTTGGCTTTAGTTGCCTGCTATGCGACAGCAGCTCCTGGTGTAGAATTTAAGACTAGCGGTGAAGGGTGGTTACAATGATCTCCTTTGGCTCTAGTGTCCCACTATAACGGTTAACCATTGATTTTGGTGGTTTCTCTAGCAAGGCACCTTTACCGCATTCTCCCTACAACTGCTCCTGGTTCGAGTTTAGGGCGGGTAGGCCAGGTAAGTGCCTCAGCGGTCGTTGCTTTCCTTCTGTGCCTTGGTTGCACGTGTTGTTGCAGAGTTTTCTCGCAACCTTCCACGGCGTTCCCACTAGAGGGTTTGAGAGAGAGCCTTCCTCCAAATTGGAATATTTTCCACCTCCCTTTAATTGGGTTTTCCAAATTGCAGCTGCTGATCCATCACTAATAAACTATCCCAAGCCTGGAGGGAAGGCAACCTAGGCCTTGGATCCCCAGAGATTTCCTCCTCATAGGGTTTTTTTTCCTCTCCTCCATTGCCTCAGGTCATAACTGTTAGTTAGCATAGTAGTGTCCCCTAGTTTCTTTAAGGAGGTTCCGCTGTTGGATGGAGGTGGAGGTGGAGGATGTCCTGCCGTTCCCTCTCTCCTTAGAAGATCCCCCTCATTCTCAACACAAACCATTAGTATCATGCTACGCAAACCTGGGCATTTCATTATGTTATCAAACTGAGCATCTCATTACATTATCAAACTGTCTGTGCTTCTCTACTACATTACAGTTATTGCTCCACCGGCACAGTTACTGCTTGCTCATAAGCTTTGTGTCACCTCCTTCTTTGGGATATGATTATACTACATTTATTTTGGGGATTCCTAAGGTACCTTTAGCAATGGGAATCATCCCATGGCACCTGTAACAGAACAGAATTTACACATTTGTAAGATACGTGGGATGAATACGCTCAAGTATATTGTGCAGAGGACCAGGCTAATCAGGGAGGGTTAAGACAGTCACATACTGACGAGAACTTCAGGTGGTTCCACAGAGAGGTGCATAGGCCTGACTGGGAAGGGGAGCTCCGGACCTGGACAGGAAAGGAGTTCCACAGTCTAGGGGCACAAGACACAATGTCCCTGTCCCACATTTTGGTACGTGTAGGAGGGACCTTAAAGATAGCCTGGCCCAGTGAACTTAGGGGGTAGGTAGCAGGGGCTGCTGGCACAAGGAGCTCCACCAGTCCAGGGGGGGTGCCAGTACCCAGAACCTTACCCGTAAAACAGCCCACAACAAAATTCAAATAATTGGGCAGGGAGATCCAGTTGAGCTTACTGTACAGATCACAGTGGTGAGTGAGACGAGGAACTCCAAGAGCAAAATGGCAGATGTTTTTGTAGGCAACAGTCCATCTAGAGAGGTGGATCTTGGAGGTATTGGCAAACAAAAGGAGCCCATAACAGAGAGATGGTAGAAACACCCCTCTGGCCAGTGCTAGGTGAGCAGCCGGAGTAAGGTTATTCTTTGCCCTGTAAGCCAGACCCAATTTCCAGTTAACAGCTCTGCACGCATATTGGATGTGGTGGCCAAGATCGAGCTGAGTAATTTAAAGGGGGTGAAATCTGGTTTAGAGCCTTAAAGAAATACTGATGCAAATGTAATGTTTTTTTGTGCATTTTCTGTTTTGAGGTAAGGGCTATTCTTGGGACAGTGTTTTGACAGAAATGTAGATTTACAGTTCTTAAGTAATACAGATGCAATTGTAAAGGTCTGTGAAATATTTAGAGCCTATGGAATACAGGGAAGATGTGGAGGCCAGGGCAAGGAGGCAGCTGGATGAATGGGAGGAATGGAGAGGTAGGGATGACTGGGGTTGGGGCACAGAGAGACTAGGAGGGTTGTGAGCTGCAATGCGTGTGGGACAGCACTGTTTCTGGGAACCTGGTGGAAGGGGGGTGTCCAGTGTGCAGGCTGTTCAGACAACTTATGCTGGAGATAGAGAGCTTGAGACGGGAACTGGGGGGAGTGGACAGGAATGAGAGGGTGAGGAAGAGATGAGGTGGAGGGGCAGGGAGGGCTCTACTGCAGGATAGACCAGGCTGCCAAGGGCCAGAAGGGGTGCTTGGCCAGGGGGACCAAGCCCACAGGGTTCTGGGAGCGCCAAAAGGGGGTGTCGGCAGGTTGTAGGGAACATGGGCAGACAGGAAGAAAGTAGAAAAGAGGTTCAGGGTAAGCAGAGGCAGGGAGCAATTACAGGGGAGGGCTGGGACAGGAGGTTGGAGACAACAAACAGGTACACAGTACTGGCTGATGAAACAGAGCAGGAGGTTGGGGAAGGCACCATAGAACAAGAGTCAGGGGACCAGAAAGGAAGGGGGAAATACAGGGTACAAGGTGAGAGGGAAGACTGTGGGGTAGAAGTGGAGAGTGCAGGGAAGCAGGTCAAATTGGCATGAACACACTAAATAAAGGGGGAGGAAGGCCAAAACATGTTGGGAGGGGGGAGTGGGAGTCACAATGCAGGGGCAGTGTGAGGAGGTACACGTGGTGGGGAGGGGCTGTGGAAGGAGCGAGCACAGAAGGGACGGAGGAGGGAGCAGGTGGAGGTGCAATTGAAGGAGAAGGGAGGGGGGAAAAGGGCAGTGTATGGAAGGAGAGGATACTGAGGAAAAGGGGCTCATCGTAAGGCAAACCAAGGGGGAAGTGCAGGGGATGAGGGAGCGAGTACTTGTATTAGGGGATTCTATGCTCGGGGGGGGTGAGATGGGAAAGTAAGACAGCAAGGAAGAGCCAAACTTGGGTGGAGTGTTTGCCAGGTATGACAGCAGGGAGAGTAGGGCAGTGCATTCAGAAATGTGTGAAGAAGGTGGAAGGGAAGGCTCATATCATTGTACACCTCGGTACAAATGACCTAGAGTGCAGTACAGTGGAAGAAGTACATGAGTGGTTCAGAGAATTGGGGGGTATCTGCAATCGGGTGGGAAGCTCAGTGACATTCTCCGAGGTAGTCCCAGTACCTAGGGCAAGCACGGCGAGGAAGCTAAGAATACAGGAGTTTAATGGGTGGCCGAAGGGGTGGTGTGCAGAAATGGGGTATGGGGGAGTGGGGCAAGACATGGAACAATAAGGGGCTTTATGCCAAGGATAGGCTGCATCTCAGCATCGAGGGTACAAGGGCATTGGGACAGGGGCTGAAAAAGTACATTAAAAACAACATAGATTTAAACTGAGGAGGGGGGAGGGCTGAGTCAGATAGCAGGGAGGAGGCACCTTCCAGGGGAGACTGTAAGGCCTCTCCCCCCAGAGAGAGAGAGGAGAAGAATGAGGAGAAGTTACTAAGACAAAAGTGGAAGGGGAGAGATGGGAAGAGGAGGGGCAGGGCACAAGGTGGATTGTAGTATCCTTGAATGCAAGGAGCTCAGCAAACAAGGTGGCAGAGTTCCAGGCAATGATGGTAGAAGGAGAGGTAGATTTTGCCGCCATCTGAGAGACCTGGGCCACCCAATACCATGACTGGGATCTTACAATCCCGGGTTACAAGATATTCTGCAGGGACCAGGGTGGGGAGGGCTGGAAGGGTAGCTATTTATGTCAGGGAGGGGATACTGTGTACCAGAGAGGAGTGGGACAGGAGGCCAGAAGCCCTATGTGTATTGCTCCAAAGCACTAAAGGTAAGAAGCTCAGGATGGGAGTGGTGTACAGGCCACCCTTACAGAACAAGGAGGTGGATAGGGAGCTGGGGGAGCAAATCAGGAAGGTCAGTGGCAAGGGAAATACAGTTATAGTGGGAGACTTCAACCTACCTAGGGTTGACTGGCAGACAGTAACTACAGCACATGCCAGGGAACAGGTGCTACTGGCAGACAGTAACTACAGCACATGCCAGGGAACAGGTGCTACTGGAGGCTATCCAAGACAGCGACCTAGTGCAAGGGGGGATGGAACCTACTAGAGAGGGGAACATACTGGATTTGGTGCTAAGAAATGGTAATCAAGTCTAGGATGTGGTAGTGCAGGACCCTCTAGCAGGAAGTGACCACTGCTCAGTGTGGTTCCTCCTCAACACAGGGAAGGAGTCGGCTAAGACCAGGACAAGAGTGTTGGACTTCAGGAAGGCAGATTTTGCCAGAATGGGCAGCATCTTAGAGGGGTATTTAGCTAAAATTAACCCAGTGATGGATGCTGAACAGAAGTGGGCAATCATTAGGAAGGGGCTGAATGAGGCCATGAACACGTGCACCAAATCTCAGAGTAAGCAGTCCAGGTCCAAAAAACCTAGCTGGCTCAGCAAGGAAGTAGAGTGAAAGCCGAGGGAAAAAAGACCGGCTTTCATGAAGTTCAAAGAATTGGGGCATGAAGAGGATAGAGCGGTGCTCACAAAGGCATTTGAGGAGGTGACAAGGTCAAGTCAGGGCAGCCAAGGCAGCAAAAGAGTTGAAGTTGTCTCAGGGGAGCAGAAAGGGGGGGAAAGGGGTTCCTTAAATACATAAGGGAGAAGAGGAGTTATAGAGAGGACACTGTTAGAATCAAGAGGCATGGGGATGGATGGAACAAGGGGAAGAACAGGCAGAGGCACTCAATGAGTACTTCTGCTCGGTGTTCACAAAAGAAAGGGATGTCCAAATACCGTGGGGGAAAGGGGCAAGTGTGAAGGGGGGGCAGAGATAACAGATGGGGTCATCTCTTGTAATCTCCCTGGTCATACCTGAAAATAGGCATTCCTTGTCTAGTGTACTTACCCGGTAAACAAAAGCTAATAAATAAATAAATAAATCCAAGAGGGTAGAGTTCTGAAGGGCCTTAAAGTCTTCCAGGTGGACAAGGCACCAGGACCAGATGGTGTACACCCAAGGGTCCTGAAGGAACTGGTGGAGGTGTTGGCAGGCCCTCTGACAGACCTCTTCAACAGCTCCTTGGAGATGGGAAAGATACCCAGGGACTGGAGGATGGCTCACATGGTGCCCCTTCTCAAAAGTGGACCAAAGGACCAACCGGGCAACTACAGACTGGTAAGCTTGACTTATATAGTGGAGAAGTTGATGGAGACCATGCTAAAGGAGAGGTTGATAACCTTTCTCGATAGTAATGGTCTACAGGATGAGAGACAGCATGGATTTGTCTCGGGAAGATCGTGCTAAACTAACTTGACTGACTTCTTCGACTGGGTTACCAGGGTGGCTGACAAAGGCCACACTGTGGATGTCCTGTACCTGGACTTCGTTAATGAGCAAGCTGAAGGACATGGGTATGGGGAGAAACTGGTGGGGTGGGTTGAGAGCTGGTTGCAGGGCAGACAACAGAGGGTAGTTGTAAGAGGGGAGACATCCAAGCCAAGGCCAGTAACAAGTGGGGTACCACAGGGTTCAGTGCTGGCCCTGTTTTGTTCAGTGTCTTCACTGGAGACATTGCAGAGGGGGTCAAGAGTAAGATCAGCCTGTTTGCAGATAAGACTAAAATTTGTGCAAAAGTGGACAATGAGGAAGAGAGGCAGGCACTCAGGGAGGATCTAGCTAAACTCAAACACTGGTCTAGGGAGTGGCAGTTGGGGTTTTAATGCTAAGAAGTGCAAGGTCATGCACCTCCAGAGCAAGAACGCTCAGGACCAGCTACTGGCTGGGGGGAGTGCAGATAACATCTTCAGAGGAGGAAAGGGACCTCGGAGTAATAGTCACAGGGGACATGAAGGTATCAGCACAGTGTAGGAGGGCGGCACCATGGGCAAACAGGATACTGGGGTGCATTGCCAAAGACATCACCTCTAGAAAGAAGGAGGTCATCCTGCCCTTGAATAAATCACTGGTGAGGCCACACTTGCTGTGTGCAATACTGGTGCCCATACCTCAAAAAGGATGTGAGATTGCTGGAGGGGGTGCAGTGCAAGGCTACAAAAATGATCATGGGACTGGGGGAGTTGCCGTATGAGGAAAGATTGCGGGAACTCAACATGTATTCGCTGGAAGAGAGAAGAGAAAGAGGACATGATAGAGACCTTTAAGTACTTGACAGGCATAAACAAAGTCAGAGAGGGAGGATTGTTCCGCTTTGAGGGAGGGTCACTAGGGGCATAGTCTGAAGTTGGAAGGGGAAAGGTTCAGGAGGGAGATGAGGAGGCACTACTTTACAGAGAGAGTGATGGCAAGATGGAACGCAGTGCCGGAGGAGTTAATCAAACTGAGGACAGTGGATATCTTTAAGTGGGGTTGGGATAGAGTCAAGGACAGGATTAGTACAGACAAGAACACAAAGAGGGGAAAGACCAGGAAAGGGGAGGAAGGGAGGGTTTGGGTGTGGCTGGGGCAGCTCTAGTAATATGAAACTAAGAGCTGCACAATCGGGCAGACTTGATAGACCTGTGGGCCTTTTTCTGCTGGCAATTTTGTATGTTCGCATCAACTCATGACTCTGTAGACTAGAGATCTCTGACCCAGGTTACTACTCATTCTTGGGGCTTGAAAAGCACAGCCCTTGAATGATCTCGTGGTCCTTCTGTTTACTGGTTCTGGAAAAATTTTCTGGATACTTTGGGGGCTAAACCTAGAACCACCTTCTTTAGAAAAACTAGTGCCAGGAGTTTTATGTAGTTGTCCAGTGAGAGGCGCAAGGTGGAAGAGAGGAGTGTGCAGAGATGTGTGCAGCTTGGGAGGTTGGTATGAAATCTGTAGATTGAGTTGTAGAGGACCCTAATCCTGGATAACACAGACTCACTGGCTGAGGACTATACTAACAGTCCATAGTCAATCAAAGGGAATAGCAGGCCAGCAGATTTACTGCAGTTATTAATTAATTAGGAAAGCTTTTGGCTTACTTTTAAGATAATTCTGCCAGTGTCATTTGTGTGGGTTGCCTTGGGAGGGTTGTTCAAACTATACTACATCTGCATGACTGTCTTTGGGCCAAACACTACCAAAGGGAAGTATCTCTAGGGACTTTGTGATGAAAGGAGGGGAGGAAATACAAAGGATCTCAGGAGGAGCCTGTGCGGGTTTGAACCGAGCTCTGCATTTCTGGGGAAAGACAAATAAAAGGGTGTATAGGGCCCCCCGAAGCCTATACATGCCTGTGGCTTTCTGGTTCATGGTGCAGTGGCCGAGAGGGTTCTATCCCAGGAACACAGACTCAAAACTGCATTTGTACTTCTTCGCACAGAGAGAGGGTGCCCTGGGATTCTCTGATATATGTCCAGTCGTGAAACAGCAAGCATGCTAAAAGGACAAAGAAAGAGTATCCCTGAACCCCCCCCCACAAGAAGGAATTTTCTTTGCAGTGATGGAGAGAACCCTGTCCCATGGGAGTGGGCTTATGACAGAGGGTGCCATTTGCAAGTTCACCTAGGGGCACCACATACCCTAAGGCAGGCTGTGTATGGATATCTAGTCTGCTTGAGTTGCAGACTCCACAATATCTACTAAGGGATCTATCCCCCCGCAACCCACATCTCCCTCCTGTTCAGTGTCCCCCTCCCTTCCACCTTCCCCCCATTCCATGCAACTTTCCCTTTTACCCTGTCATGGCCTCTCTTGAAGCTGTTTACAGTCTTTGGGGAGACAATGTCTTCTGGAAACTCATTTCACATTGCCACCACCCTCTCAGTGAAAAAGTGCCTCCTCATTTCCCACTTGAAAGTGTCCCCCTACCAGTTTGAGGCAGTCCCCCCAGTGGTCCTGTTGCCAGTAAGGTTGAAGAGACTCTCAGAGTTCACTTTGTTAATACCCTTAAGGTATTTAAAGGTTTAGATCTTGTCTCCCCTCTCCCTTCTGTCCTCCAGAAAGTACATGTTGAGATGTCTAAGTCTCTCCTTGTAGGGCCTAGCCTGTTGTTCCTGGATCATCTTTGGTTAAGGGCTCCACTACTGCACACTGTGCTCCAGATGTGGCCCAACCAGTGACCTATACAGTGTCAGGATGACTTCCACCTCCCTACTGGTTATTTCCCTAGCTATACAACCCAGCATCCACTTTACTTTGGCCACTGCTCTTTTGCAGTATGCTGAGTGCTTCATGTCACTTGTGAGGATCACACCCAAGTCTTACTCCTCCACTGACTTGGTGACCGCACACCACCTAGCCAGTATGTGGCCTCTGGGTTCTTCACCTCTGCCTTAGGGTATGTGGTACCCCTAGGCAAACTTGCAAATGGTGCCCCCACCTGAAACATTTTTTTATAAAGCTCCTACATGCTGGCCCTCCAGTGCAGTGGCAGGATTTCTTCTTGCAATGCCAGCAACCCAGGTTCGGGACTGGATCCGGGAGTCAGAGGGTCGGCCAGAGGGAGAAGGATTGAGCATCCATGGGACTGCTTTACTTCTCTGGGGAGAAGGAGAGAAGAGTGTCCGGTGCTTTATTGCCCCCTGGCAGAGGTAGAGGGTGCCACGCTGCTGGCGCTAGCATGTTGGGGGCGGGGCAGACACTGGTCATCATTGCACATCCTCGCCCCCAGGGCAGCAGCAAAAAGAAAAATCTCCAACCCCTGACATGACGCCCCTGCCCTACTGCCGTCCTCCACTGCCTTACATGTCCACCAGGGGGACTACCCCTCCCGTGGCCCTGACCTGGGGGGAATATGGAGCTAGTCAACAGTTACCATTGGGAGGGAAGCCCCTCCCGGTGGCCCTGCCCAAGGGGGTAAGCCTGGGCAAGGGGAGGACATGAACAGGGCACGGGCAGACCTCTGAAGGGAGGATAAGAAGCCATGGCTCCAAATAAAATAAAATAAAGCTCCTATATTTGCCCCCAGAGTTTACCTAGGACACGGTGGAACACATACAGTGAATGAATCCTGCAAAGATGACTCTGTAAAACATCTGGCACTAAAAACATCTAAATGGGCGATGCATGAATGAATCCTACTGTATCTTAGCCACAAGCTACCCTCTAACTCCTGGTTCAAGTGTAAACCTACTAAAACAATGCCCACACTGGTTTTAAATGCCAGCAGATTAGCCAGGCTTGGGAAGGCTGTTTTACTCTTATTGTTAATTTCTGATGGAATTCATCCTAACACTGGACCACCCAGCCCCAACCCCACAGATGGCATCTCTAAACAAAAAACTCAAAGATTGAATATTGAACACCTCAACATAAGAGGCATTCTATCAAAGAAAGAAGAGGGGTCAAAGGTCATCCAACAATTTGGGAATTCCATCCTTTGCCATAGAAAGTGGATCATCCTAGGTGACTAATCTAAACAGGACTGTGATGTCTTCCTACCAATATTCCATGAGTTAGGACAACATCAAGTCACTGATATTCCTACTGTACAGAGGTTAACTATAAAACTGGCTCTAAAATAACGTTGGACTTGTTAGTAGTATCAAACCCAGACAGGATCCTATGAGGTACCCTACCAGATGATCTTAATGACCATTGTCCTATTTTCTGTCTCTGGTCAGCGAAAAAGTCTTATCCATGTTCAGTGTACATACAGACAAGAAACATAAAGACACTTAACGGCAAATCTTTTTTTTATTTCATTTTTATTGATATTTTCAACATACATACAAGTTGACAGAATTGATATTGTACAACTTCTCCGTAGATGAAACAGAAATTTGAGAATACTTGGGTAAAAGATTATATTGGAGTATGATCACCCATAAGTAAAGCAGAATGCTGTTATGGTGAGGTCCAACCAGCCCTATCTCTCAAGCCTTGCCATTCCCACTAGTACACTAAATTATATCACCCTTTACATTTGCATGGATTTACAGACTTCAACAGCAGCTATTCTGTATAGTTTGCAGTCAGTCTTCTCCTGCTTTAGGTTGCAATCTGTGTCCTACCCAAGACTGCCTATGCTCATGCCCCCCATGGATCTGGTTAGTTGTAGGGGGAAGGGGAGGAGGGAAGGGGAGAGAAGGGGGAAAGTTGGGGGAAGGGGCAGCTAACAGTTTTGTGGTGCTCTCTGCTAACTTTCCCTATATCCAGGTGGGGAGAAGGGGAGAGGGCAGTGGGTTTGATGAGTTTAGCATGCATAGGCAAGTTACCACAGCCCCTTCATATTTCTAATTATGGGACAAAGGAGGCATCCTTCAACATGAAACAAAGCTGCCAACGTGTCCATCTAGAAGCAAATTTCTCCTCCGCATTGTTGAGGTTATAGGTTATCCATTCCATATAATAAATCTGCTTGGTGACCGCCCACCAGTCCTGTATGGTTGGGGTTCTAGTGGTTACCACACCTTAGTTACAGCCTTCTTGGCTACTGTTATAAGGATGTGCAATAAACATCTGGTGCTAGGGTTTTGTAGGGTCTTAGGAAGTAGGAGGAGAAGATACATCTCCTTAGTTAATTGTAACTGTGCCCCAAACAGTTCTTGCAAGTGGTCACTTTATAAAATTCCATACTGTATCCATCAGGACCAGGGGATTTAAGGGATTTAGCCTTACTAATATGGCCAGCAACTCTGCCTCCAATACAGGAGCAGTTATCACCTCTCCCTGCTCTACTGTGAGGCTAGGTAAAGTGATGGCCTGTAGATTGTCCAAGATCTGCTGGTCAGAGGGACACCACTCCGAGGTGTATAGGGTGGTATAATACGAAGTGAAGGCAACCACTGTGTCGTGTATTTTTGTTGGAGGGTGCCCTCCCGTTGGGTGCCTAAGAGTGGTAATAGCTGAGGTCTTTCTCTGCCTGCGTATCTGGTAGGCTAATAATCTGGTTACACGTGGACCCACCTCATAGTATCTTTATCTGAAGAAGGTGAGGGCAATCTCTGTCTGTTGCAGGACTAGCTGATCAAGGTCTGCCTTGGTTTGTTGTAACTGGGGCAACACTGAAGCATCACCCTACTTGTGTGCCATTTGCAGGAAGTGAAAGGCATCTTCTAAAGCCACTTTTTTCTCTTTACATTGCCAGTGCAGCTCAGCGGTATGCTGAGTGATGTGGCCTTGAAGGACAGTTTTTCTAGTGTCCCAGTGTATAGCTGGGGTAGAGTCAGCCGGGGGGGGCAGAGTTGTCTCTGAGAATCTTGGAGATTTTGTCCTGTATAAACTCCCTACATTGTCAGGACCTAAGATAGTAAGGGTTGAGCCTCCAGCAAGTACTCCTGACTTGAAGGCCCATATCCCAGGTGGAAATCAAAGGGTCGTGATCTGAAAGAATAATATCCCCCATCTGGGCCCCCTCCAACGAACCCGAGCTCTCCACCTGCATGTAGGTGTGATCAATACAGGAATATGTGTGGTGGACATGGGAATAATGGGAGTAGTTTCTAGTACGGGGATGGAGATGTCTCCATACAGCATGCCACCCCACCTCCGCAATAAACTATTTAAAAAACTTCTGTGCCACTGATTGGTGTGAGGGTCTCGGGTTTGAGGAGTCAAGCACAGGGTCTATGTTAAGGTTAAAATCCCCGGCTAGCAAGAGTGTACCATTGGTATTCTGCACAGTCTTGTCCTGCAACATTTTTATCTGGGGGACAGGGAGGGCCGACAGAAAGTAAGCATTGGCCAAGGTGACTTGCCTCACATTTATTATAGCTTGTACAATGACCAGCCTGCCCTCCGGGTCCACCCAGGTATGTCCTGTTTGAATAGGGGTATGCGAAGGAATTAAGATTGCCACACCCCTACGCTGGCCTGTCCTACTGGGGGAATAGAACACCTCTCCCCTACTAAGTTTGGCCAGTTTTACATGCTCTGAATCACTAAGGTGGGTCTCCTGTAAATAAACAAGATCTGATTTACTTTTCTTTAGGTATGCTAGGACATGGGACTTTTTGATTGGCAAGGTCAATCCGTTGATGTTTAAGGATAGCAGGTTCAGATGTGGGGGACTCATTTTAAATTTTGGGGTTCACAGCTGCCAGAGGGGCACCTATCAGCCTCCCCACTGCAAGAGCTTCTCTGTTCATCCTCTTCTCCCAAGTTCCCAACTTCTAGGAAGTGAAATCTGTCAACATTTGACACAACAACAATTAGACTACAAAAGACAATGACATGGAACCATATGGGTGACAAAACAATTCAAAGTAACTATATTACACTGTAGAGATGTCAGATGGGCAGACTGCACAAAAGATAGGAAACTGGAGATTCCACATATCAGGATCAGTTCGTGATCCTGAGGTAAGGATGAGTACTTACTGTGAGGTACCATCCCAGCTGGGAGGCCTTTAGACACCTAGTGTCTTATCAGGTGAGGGAAAAAGGGGGGAATGGGACGTTACAAATGTTGCCCCAAGACTGACTAACATCTGTACAGTTGTGATTAAGAGACGGGCAAAATGTCTTTTATCAGGGGATGTGCCCAGATCCAGAACGCAGGATGGTAACATCCCTGACAGCTCTTATGCGCTGTGCATGCCGGGAGAGGGAAAACAAGCCCCCTCGGGTCTCTGTAGGGGCTAAAGAGCAAGTGGTTCATGCCCCCACCCCACACAACCAGCTTTTAGTAATACCTGCTTGATTCAAGAAAATGGGCTCTGTTGTGGGAAACGTGGACCACCCGGGTCGCCCCACGAAGCAGATCCTTATAGGCTGCAATGCGGCACTTTTACTGAGTAAAGTATCATGTGAGGCGATCCTAAGATAGGGGATGCCTTCCCAGAGGCGCCTGAGAGACAACATAGGAAAAGCTCACCCAGTAGCCCCATCATCACGTAGCGAGGACATTGGCCAATCTAGGAGAGCCTCTCTCAATTAGGCCTGTTGCACAGCCATGAGAGATGAAGGGGGGGTAGGGGGAAGGCGGGAAGGGAGTACTTCCCCCAGTTCCCAGGACCCCAACCTCAGCAAACCCCCCTCCACCTCTAGTGAGTTAAATCAATTTTATTTAATACAGTAAAAGAAACTAATCACATCAGCTTTAAATCAACTTTAAATGACCACATCTTTGCTAGAGAGGCGATTGAAGCAGTGAAAAAAGTCTTGAATAACAAGCCCTCGCTGTTCTATTAGGTCTAAAAGTTACTCTGAGTAACCAGTCCTGGATATCAGCAATCCTGGGTCCAGCTCACCCCAATTACCTCAGGGACAATTTAGCTCAGACAAAGGATACAGGCAGTTCTTCATCCTTTTCCATCTCGTCCTTCAGCTGGAGCATTCACCGGGGCATTCTGTCGGGCCTTTAGTGCACCAACAATGTTCTGCATTGTCTGTGCTTCCTGGTGGCACCTCGCATCTCACTGACTGCTGCTCCACATCCATTGAGACAACTTGGAGGCAATGGATGGGGTTGCGCTGGTTTTCTGCTGTGAGACATTGATTTTCCAGGCTCTCAACTCCTACGTATCTGCCGCTGCATTGCCGAAGGTAAAGGGGCTTTCCTTGAAGTAAATGGTGAGCTTCACTGGGTAGGGCATTCTGAATTGAACTCCCCCACCTTGAGAGCTCTCATCGCTGGGATGTAGGCCTTACATCTTGCATAACCTCCGGGGCATAATCATTTTCAAAATTTAGCCTTTGGCCCTGGAGGAGTACTGAACCACTTTTCCAGGCTGTGTGTAACACGCTCTCCTTCCCTTGAAAGTGGAGGAACTTGACTAGGACTGTACGCGGGTGGGCTTCGGGGGCAAGTTTGGGACCAAGGGTGTGTGTGAGCATGCTCTATTTCCAGTGTGAGTTGCTCTGGTAGGGGTAGGATGTCTTGGAGGGTTTGCTGAAATAAACTTAGGCATGTCCGGGCCCTCCGTCCCTCGGGATTTCCGGAGATTCTGATATTGTTGTGGTGGTTTCTACTCTCCGCATCTTCGGCCCTGTCTTGTAGTGTTTGGATGTTCTGGTGGAATTGCACAATGGTGCACTCTGTGTCATCAACCCACTTGTCCATATCCAAGAGTTGATTTTCCGACGCCTCCTGTCACTTCTCCAGTTTAGTGATGTCTGTCTGGAGCGCTGTGGCCGTGGAGCGCATTTCCTTGCAAAAGTCCCTGATCTCCATGAGCATCTGTGCGATTTGCCTCTGCAGGACTGAGAACAAGATGTGGCTGCAAGCAGAGTTACTGTGGCGGGAGGTCGATGAGGCCTGCGAGCCTTCGCTTTCCGAGCCGTCATTCAACAATCGCTCCCCATCCTGTGCTTCAGGAGGTCTGGATTTTGCCCAATCTCTCTTTCTTTTTTTTATACTTCATCTTTATTAAAGATATTTTTCAATTTGATACATATCAGCATCAGAGATTTTACACATGCATTATATTTAACATGCAAACGAAACTCATATCTGGGAGTTCCATTTTACAGCATATTGGATACTCCCAGCCTTTCTTATAGTATACACTATATTTTAGCTTAAGCTATAAACAATAGATTTAAAAATAAAAGAAATAAAAAGCCATTAGAACAAATGATAATATCACTATATAAGAAAACATATAAGGTCTGTATCATTTGTCCCCTATTACAATTAGTGGTAAATTAACTTATTATAAATACACATGTAACCCCCCATTACCCGGAGTTACTAGAATCCCATTAAGACCTAGTGGTAGGCAGGGAAGGCAGCTTGTGAAACTCCAGTTAAATGGATTTTACACTGTCTCACTCTGTTCTCAGTCTCAGCTGAGACTGAGGGATGACATCACCATAGAACTTTCGCAGCTGCATGAGCCACATTGGAATCTGCAGTTGGGAGTTAGGTTAGAATGTTGGGAGTTTTGAAGGGAGTTGTGTGTGAGCAGTCTTGAAGGAAGGAGCACAGCAGTCTGTGCACAGGCTCTTGGAGCCTAAAGCTCTCATATAGAGCTACTGTCAGGGAGAGGTGTGTGTTTCTGCCAAAAGAGGAACACAGTAAGCTATTTTTGAAGTGGTGGAGACCGCTGTTACTGGTCCCTGTGCCCCATCCCTGAGGGGATCGGGGTGGAGAGGTTGCCTGCCATTCCAGGGGCAACTCTCCTGGTTCCAGCTAGGGAAGAAGCTGTCTTATTCTAAGTTGTGCTGCGGCACCAGAAGCTGTGGGAAAGAAACTCCTGTGAGGAATCGCCTGTGGGGCACCTGCAACCAAAGGGTGAGTTCGCTCTGACATAGGGCCTATGTTTTCACCTGAACTGTTGTAAAGTGGGGATTGGACTGCTTAATCAGTGGGAGGCCTAGAGGAATGGGCTAAGCCAAGTAGAAGTATGTTCAAGTCCAGCACAAAGAGTAAAGTAAAGTGGGGATTGGACTGCTTGATCAGTGGGAGGCCTAGAGTAATGGGCTAAGCCAAGTAAAAGTATGTTCAAGTCCAGCACAAGGGGAAAGCCAAGACATGTAGAGGAAATGTGCCAAGCATTTACCCTTTAATCTACACTGCCAAGCTTTTTAGAAAGAGATGTTTAATGTCCAGAGAAATGGCCAGGTATGAATTGTGGAAGCGAGAGGTGGGAGACCCCCCATCAGTAGTAATCAAATTCACCTCTATGGATTTGCTCTGTGGCCCTTTTACTTTCCCTCAGGCACTTGGCCAGTGCTGAGGAAAGTACCCACAGGTGGGATTAAAAGGAAGTTTCCCTTATGGAGTCGAAGGCTCTTAGGTGGTTTAGGGAGCCACCAGAAAATGTTTCCATGTCAAATGGAAGGTGTTCGAGTGGCCAGCAGGGGAGCCGAGCCAGAGAAATCCCAGAATAGTGTACAAGTTTGAGGCTGTGTACCCAAAGCAGTGTGCAAGTCCAGGCTGTGTGCCTGGTGGGTCCAGAGCCTGAGGGCTGAAGTGTTGAGGAAGTGTTCTGATTCTTAATCTGCATTACCAGAAGTGTAGCCCCATGGGGGTCCATCTGTGCTTTGTTTTGTTCTGCTTGGATGTGAATAAAGCCACACTTTAGAATCCCATTCCTGGTATTGGACATTACAGTTATTGCTTCCTGTGTTCAGATTTACTTGGGTGCCCCTGTGCAGAGTAGCCAAACCTAGCCCTTGTGCTGAGTAACCTAGTCCTCCCCGAACCCAGTCCCCACCTGGTACTGCTGTCAGCTTCAACAGCATACCACCTGTCGTTTTGCAAAAAGGCAGGGGTGAGGGGTTACACACACATTGACTTCTAACTGACTATTTAGGAGCATAAATACATAAGATCAGTCTGTATCATTAAAAAAAATTGCCAAGTCCTTATATTGAAAGAAGGAGATTTTATAGAAAAAGAAGGAAAAGAAATAGAGAAAGAAAAAGAGAGCAAAACAAAGTAAGAATATATAAAAGCCACATTTTAGCTCACCCTTGTCTTACTGGCAGTTGCATTAATTTGAATAGCATGTAAAAGAATGAAAACCTAATATTCTTCAGGTGAAGCTACCTCTGGCTGAAAGCTGCAACACTGGACTTAGGATTTGCAAAAAAGCGAGTTGTGCTCACAACAGAGGTAGGTAAACCTTACAATTTACAATTGTCTTTGGTTTGTAGCAGATTCATTAGGAAAGTTAATATTCTTCAGGTGGAGGTTACTTCTAACCGAAAGGTGAAATAAGGAACTTAGAATTATCAGAAAAGGCAGTCTTTCAATCAACAGAGGGAGGTGGACCTTGCTTTACTTTTGTTACAGTTGTTAAGAGTTTCAGTGCAGGAAGAGTTTAAACCCACAGGGACTGAATACTGTTTACTGTGTCTGTCCTTGTGCACAGCTGACACGTTTTGGGGATGACTGCTTTCAGAGTACAAGTCACCAGGCTGTTTTGGGGCTGGGGAGGTTTACCTGTGTCTGACTTGGATGTTTGGATTTTTCTCTGTTTGATTAGCAGGGTATTTTCTCTGTCAAATTGTCGTGTAGGGCATCTTGCTGACAGGAAGGCACTCATCGCAGCGGTAGAGCTTTTAGCTGGATTGTTTCATGAGGCACAGTTTAGGGTCCAAACCCTTCCCACCCTCACCCCACCCACCCCTGGAAATATTTCCTTTATACCCGGGTTTTGACATCATTTCCTCAAGAGGGCAAGGTGCATATCACTGTCATATCCTCTCTAGTACACTGCACTGACAATATAAGCATACACATTGTATAATATAACAAACCAATCACACACACACACACACACACACACACACACCAAAAAATAAATAAATAAACAAGAAGGAAGACAGACCTGTGGTGAGTAGTGCAATGTAATGGCTGTGGGGCAGCAGTCTTCCGGGAGTCTTTCTGGAGGCTGAGATGCTGCCTTGTTTGCAGACAACTCTCTGCCCTGAGGAAGAAAGTTGCCCGTCTTCAGGCCACACTGGATAGTAGTAAGGGAACCTTCCCCCAGGCCACACTGGACAGTAGTAAGGGAACCTCCCCCATCCAGGGAGCACCAGAGCCACCACCACTACCTCAGAGGTTGCGAAGAAAGCACAGCAGTTGGACCACAGTGGGCCCAGGGAGGGTAAGGGTGGTGGAACAGAGGCACACCCAGTCAGTTGTTCCACTCCACAATCCATACACCATTCTGGGGAGCATAGTTCACCCATGGATGCACCCCAGAGGAGACTAAGGAGTTGCAGACAACTGTCACAAGGAGGGCCTCAGGAAGGAGGCAGAGGACACCACAGGAGAGGAAGCAGCTCTGGTGGGGGACCCAGTTATTAGGGGGATAGAACTGGGGGAGCAGGGAAAACTGAAGTAAGGTGCCTGCCTGGTGCCATGGCTTGGAGGGACAGGAAGCGCATCCTTAGGATCACGAGAACAGTTGCACGGGAGTCTGAGCTGGATGTCATTGTCCACCTAGGGACAAATGACTTGGCTCATCATGAGATTAGAGCAGTGCAGAAGGACTTTGTAGAGCTGGGGAGGGGCCTAAGACAAGTAGCACACACAGTATCTTTCTCAGAGGTGCTGCCTGTCAGTGGCATGGGTGCGGTGAGGGTACTTTGCACCATGCAGTTTAACAAATGGTTGAAAAAATGGTGTGGAGCACAGGGGTTTGGCTTCATTGAGGACTGGGGTTCCACTTGGAGGGACACCAGCCTATCCTGGCAGGAAGGTCTGCATCTGTCCAGGAAGGGAACACGTCTTTTGGGCAATCGGTTTAAATGCTTCATTGGCAAGCTTTTAAACTAGTCGGGGGGGAGGCACTGATAAGCAGCAGGAAAATCCCAGCCTCCCCCTACAAAACAGGGTACTAAATGAGAAAAAGACCAAGGTAGAAAGGTCAGTGGGGGATGCTGCTACAGAAGGTAAAGCCATCAAAATTGGAGAGCAAGGAGTACCAATGCCCATAGTCTGGGTAACAAGCTTCCTGAATTAGTGGCCTTGATGGAGGAGGAACATCTGGATATCGTGTCAGTCACAGAAACATGGTACACACAGAACCATGACTGGGATGTAAACATATCAGGATACACTATCTACAGGAGGGACAGGGAGGGTAAAAGAGGAGGAGGAGTAGCTCTCTACATAAGGGAAGGAATCAAAGCAACAGAATAAAAGGGTAAACAGGGAGGAGAAGAAGCACTGTGGGTCAATTTGGAGACAGGCAATGGCACCATAGTCTGCACAGGGGTTGTATACACACACCTCTCAGGGAGAGGAAATGGACAAGGAAATGATAGAAAGTATACTTAGAGTGGCAAAAAAAGGGGAGATATTGCTGATGGGTGATCTGAATATGCCAGTTGTTAACTGGAGTGCAGTTGCAGCAGCCACTTCTAAGAGTGGGATTATTCTAAATGCCCTACAGGGGGCATGCCTTAGACAACTAGTATTGGAACCCACTCGAGAGGGAGCAATCTTAGACCTGGTTCTCTCAAATGGAGATGGAGAGAGGATCACAGATGTAGAAGTGGGTAGCCATCTGGGAACTAGCGACCATCGAACAGTATGGTTCACAATAAACACAGCAATAGAGTCAAGCCATACAAAGGCAAAAGTACTGGACTTCAGGAGGGCTGGCTTTGCCAAAATGGGTGAGTACCTAAGCAATGCACTAGCAAATGGGCAGGAAGGAGGGGTGGAAGAACGATGGGGAATAAAAACTGCCATCACAGAGGTAACAAGCCTTTGTGTGAAGCAAATAAACAAAACAAAATGATGTAAGAAACCACTATGGTTCTCAAAGGAGGTGGCAGTGAAGGTTCAAGAGAAAAAGAAAGCATTCAGGAAGTACAAGGAATTACAGAAGGAGCAGGACAGAGAATTGTATCAGTTAAAGCAAAAGGAAGCTGGGAAGGCAGTCAGAACAGCAAAGGCCCGAACCGAGGAAAAGATAGACAACTCAGTTAAGAAGGGGGATAAAACCTTTTAGGTACATCAGGGAGTGAAGGAAGACCAAGGGAGGGATAGTGAGGCTTAATAAAGGGAGGGAGGGTGGGCAGACGGTGACTGTGAAAAGGCAGAGATACTAAACAAATATTTTTACTCAGTATTTACAAAGGAAGAGGGGAGGTACCTAAAACAAACAGTAGAAACACTCTGGATACAGAAGTTGATACCAGCCCATTTACAGAAGAAAGGGTTCTGAAAAACTCTTAAAACTGAAGGTGGACAAAGCAATGGGGCCTGATGGGATTCATCCCAGAATTCTAAAAGAACTAAGGGTAGAACTAGTGACACCACTGACTACCCTCTTTAACAAATCATGGGAGGATGGGGTGGTACCTGAGGACTGGAGGAGGGCAGATGTGATTCCCCTTCACAAAAGTGGGAGCAGGGCAGAAGCAGGAAACTACAGACCTGTTAGTTTAGCCTCAGTGATAGGGAAAATGATGGAATCACTTCTGAAGGAAAGAATTGTCGAGTGCCTAGAGGCCAGAGTGGCACAGGACCCAAGGCAGCATGGATTTACAGCAGGAAGGTCATGCCAGACGAATCTAATAGATTTCTTTGACTGGGTGACCAAAGTAGTAGATCAGGGAGGGGCTGTGGACATGGCCTACCTAGACTTTAGCAAGGCATTTGACACAGTCCCACACAAAAGATTAACAAACAAAGTTAGCCAGCCTGGGAGTGGGTCCCAAGATGACAGCCTGGGTAAAGAATTGGCTGGAGAATAGGACACAGAGAGTAATAGTAAATGGAGTCCACTCTGAAGAAAGGGGGGTTACAAGTGGGGTACCGCAGGGTTCAGTATTAGGACCAGTCCTCTTCAATGTCTTGACAAGCGACATTGCAGAGGGACTGGAAGGAAAAGTATGTCTCCTTGCAGATGACACAAAGATCTGCAACAGAGTTGATGCACAAGGTGGGGTGGAAAGGATGAGAAGGGACTTGGCACGGTTAGAGGAATGGTCAAATGTATGGCAGCTTAGATTCAATGCTAAGAAGTGCAAGGTAATGCAACTGGGAAACAAAAACCCAGGGGAAGAGTACACAATGGGGAGTGAGATACTAACGACAAAAATGAAAAGGGACCTGGGGGTAGTCATATCAGATGACTTAAAGGTGGGCAAGCAATGTGAGAGAGCAGTAAGGAGGGCTGGGGAGATACTGGGATGCATAGGGATAGGCGTCATCAGTAGAAAACCGGAAGTTGTTATCCCTCTGTACAGACAGCTGGTGAGACCCCATCTGGAGTACTGCATGCAGTTCTGGAGACCCAATCCTCGCAAGGACATAGACAGGATGGAAGCTGCCCAGAGGAGGGCAACTAAAATGGTGCAGGGTCTGCACCAGAAGACATATGAAAAGAAACTAAAGGAGCTTAATATGTATAGCCTCGAGGAAAGGAGAGAGAGGGCGGGACATGATAGAAACTTTCAAGTACCTCAAGGCAATCAACAAAGTCCAAGAGGGTAGCATCTTTCAAAAAAAGAGGTGTGCAAGAACAAGGGGGCACAATTTGAAGATGGGGGGGCAGCTCAGAGGTAATGTAAGGAAGTATTTTTTCACAGAGAGGGTTGTGGATGCATGGAACGGCCTTTCGGAGGAGGTTGTGGAGTCAAAAACAATGGTTGAATTCAAGCATGCATGGGACAGTCATAAGGCAATGCTAGGGGGGTGGGGTAGAAAGAGGTAGGCTGCTGGTTAACTAGGATCTACAGCTTGTCTATTAGGTAGGGAAATGGGTAGACTGGGTGGGCCAAGCGGTCCTTATCTGCCATCAAATTCTATGTTTCTATGTAGTTCCAACCCTGTCCAGGACCCAGCATCAGTATAGGATAAATAAACTATTGTATTCAGATACTGTGCCCATTGAGAACAGCATCTAGTCTATTGTTTCCCTTTAACCCTCCTCCCCCTCCTTGCCCCACAAAAGCGCCTCCCATCTAGTCCACCTGTTTATAAATTGTGGGGACCTAAGGGCCAGAGAAAAGGTTATTCTTTCCAGAGTTTTTATATTCTGTACCAGCTCCCTCAACTCACTTACAGATGGTGAAGAGTGAGAGAACCACCTCTTGGTAATCGCCTTGCAGGCCGCCGCCACAAAGATATTCCAGAGATATTGGGCTTCTGGCCCCCTTATCTCCATAGGGTATAGGCCCAGAATCAAATGTTCTGGTCCTAAGGGGGTCGTAATGTTAAAAACCTTACATAGTTGTTGTATATTGGGCCAGAAGTGCTCTAATACTGGACAGTGCCAAAAAATATGAGCCTGAGAGGCCACAGTAGCTCCACATTTTCACCAACATATGGAAGTAACTGCAGGGTTCCATTTACCCACCTGTTCAGGCGTTCAAAAATATCTACTTCTAAGTTTCCACAAAAACTCCCGCCAACCCAGTGATGAAGAGGAATGCCATGTATTTTTTATAGATTGAAGCCATCTTGTCTCACTTACATTTACCCCTAAGTCCCTTTCCCACTTCTCCTTGATATATATTGTTGAATGTTGTAAATCGCAGAGGTAATTTTTATATAGCAAAGAAATAGCCTTCCCTCCATTCTCGGTAGCCCAGATCTGTTCAAACACTGTCAGCTGTACGAAATCCCGAGAGTTTAGTGAAGACTTTCGGAGTTGCCTCGTTATATAGTCCCTCAGCTGATAGTAAAATAGGAGATCCCTCTGCCCCCAAGTGGAATTTTTCCCTCAGTTCCTCAAATGTTAATACCTGTTCTCCCTTCATCAATTGCCAAGGTGCACTGCACCCCAGTACCTCTTGCCGCTTATACCAAGGGTCCTGATGGGCCTCTATGTGGTTTGAACTAAGGGTCCATGTCCAGTACTTCGAGGTACTCCCTGGTGGCTCCTCTAGCAAAACTTCTCTTACACTCCCTAAGAGCAGCTTCTGTGCCTGTAAATAAGGGAGGGGAATCATATATTGGAGCACTCAGAGGAAAAACCTGAGACACTGATGCAGGAGAGCGGGGGATGGCCAGGTCTAATGATTTCCAGTGAGCAAGATATCTTGCGTGTTGCAGCAGAAGGACTACCCTGGTCTGGGCCGCCACCCAATAACCTTCCAGACACGGCACTCCATACCCTTCCAGCTCCCTTTGCAAAACAAGGGTTTGTTTCCTGATTCTGGGGCGTTGTCCCCGCCATACAAATTTTAGGATAGTATTTTGCCACAGATCCAATCTTCCTCTAGAGATCCAACAGGGGACACACTGAAATAAAAAAAGGAATCAAGGCAAGAGGTTCATTTTAGTAGTCTGGTCTCTTGCATGAAAGGGAAGCGGCAGTATGGACCATCTCTCAATATCTGTTTGCATTTGTTTTAATAATAGTGGGAAATTCAATTGGTATAAAGATGAATTGTTAGGTGATAGTTTTATGCCAAGATATTTCATAGCGGGGAGGTTCCATTTGAAGGGGTACCTATCCCTGAGAGCCTGGGATGGCTCATAATTAAAAGGGATTGTCTCCGTTTTATGGGTATTCAGAGAGTATCCAGATAACTTCGAAAATTTCTCCAGATGTTGAAATAGGCAAGGGAGAGATGTTTCAGGTTCCGTAATATAAAGCAGGATATCATCTGCATATAAAGCTAATTTGTGTTCCTCTTCTCCTATTCTAATTCCCCTTACATGTATATTTTCTCTGATACTTTGAGCTTGGGGTTCTAAATTAAGTGCAAAAAGAATAGGGGACATAGGAAACCCCTGTCTTGTACCTCTACTTAATTTAAATGAGGGTGAAGTATGACCGTTTGCTTTAATAAATCCAGTTGGTGACTTATAGATTTAAAAAATGGTGTTAATAAATTGGGTGGAGAAACCAAATCTAACTAACATGGCCCGGAGAAAGGCCCATGATACTTTATCAAAAGCCTTTTCAGCATCTAAACTTACTAGGATAGCGGGTTGGTGGGTGTAATTTAAATTGTCAATCAGATGACTGGTTCGGCAAAGGTTGTCTTGGGCTTGGCGGTTAGGAATAAATCCAGTTTGGTCCAAATGAATCAGTTGGGGGACTAGTTTCTGTAATCTCATAGTAAGAGTAGACATAAAAAGTTTGTAGTCAGTATTTAGAATAGAAATCGGACGATAGGAGGGTCATAATGTAGGGTTTTTCCCTTGCTTCAGGATAACCAAAATGATAGCTTGTTCCCAGGAATTCGGGGGGGGGGGACCTCTTGTCCTGCATTACCTCATTAAAGACGGTTAATAACAGTGGGACCAATTGACCCTTGAAGTGTTTATACAACTCTCCCAGAAGGCTGTCTGTACCAGGGCATTTGGCGGATTTTAGACTCGAGAGAACCTCTTGCATTTCCAATCTGGAGATGGGGGCCAACAGTCCCGCTTTTGTCTGTGGAGGGAGGGAAGGCAGAGATAGACGTTTCAAAAATATTTCCACTTTACTATCTTGTGGGGGTGGATAAGGGGCAGTATACAATGAAGTATAGAAATCCCTGAAAGCTGAAACAATCTCCGAGGCCTGATTCAATTTTTGCTTAGTGACCAGGTGTAGCAATGTGGGAATCAAGGCCCGTGCTCTCTGAGATCTCAGCCGTGCCACCAGTAAATGAACCAACCTAGGGTCACCTTCAAAATATTTCTGCCTGAGGAAAAGGAAAAAGCCTGATAGTCTAATTGTTTGTTAAGCTCTGCTTTAAGTTGACTAAGTTTTTTATTAGCTGCCACCTCGTATTTGATCTTAAGTTGTGCTTCACAAAGATCTACTTAGCTTCCCGCTGCCTTTTCTTAAAGGCTGAGATAGATATAAATTTACCCCATACTGTGGCTTTTATGGTATCCCACAGCAAAGGTGTTGGTATCTCTGGGGAGGCATTCTCAGCCACCGCTTGCTTTACCGTGTCTATGATTGTCTCCTTCACTTCTGGGTCCTGAAGCAGAGATGTGTTAAGTCTCCAAAACGTTTTTTTGATGAAATCTCCTAAGTGGAGTTGACAAAAAATCGGACCATGATCCAACAAAACTATATCCCCTATCCAGCTGTCCCCCACCTGTCCCATTGTCTCTACAGGGAGTAGAAAATAATCCAGCCTGGAATGCGACTGGTGGGGGGCCGAAAAAAAAGTGTAATTTCTCTGTTTTCCATGTGTGGCTCTCCACACATCTGCATAGCCTAGTTCAGAGAAGAGTTTAACAACTTTTTTACTAAGAGACTGGTTACAGCAAGTACCTGCAGAGGAAGAGTCCAATGACGGGTAAAGAACCAAGTTAAGGTCCCTTCCAATAATCACTTCACCTTCCGCCCACTCCTGTAACTTTAAAAAGATCCATCTGTAAGTTTGAAAATCAGACCCCGGTGAAACATAGATGGAGGAGAGGGTCAGATTCCGTCCAAAATAACGGCCTTTAAGAAAAGCAAAACAACCCTCCCCGTCTACCAGCTGTGCTGTCTGTTCGAAGGAAGTTTTAGTAGGAACAAGCACAGCTACCCCTCTCCTACGGCCTTTTCCATAAGTTGCACAGGCCGCAGCACAAATACCCATTTTCGCCAATTTTTGACTTTCCTACGAAGACAGGTGTGTCTCCTGTAATTAAAAAAAAACTTGGCACCTGTTTTCTTAAGGAATGATAATATTTTGCTACACTTAACTGGGTTAGTTAAGCCGTTTACGTTAAACGAGCAAATAGTTGAGGGCTTAGCCGCCATGTCTGTAAAATAGAATGGATTCCTCCTTTCCAGTAATCCCTATGTGACAGTTTCTTCAAAAACTAGATACTAGCACTTGATAGAAACAACAAAAAGAAGGTATTATGTCACAATATAAGTTGGCTCAGCTCAGCACCTAGAAAAAAGGTGGCAAAAGTGGATAGCAAAGAAGAGAGTCAGAAAGAGAGAACAAAGAATAAAAAGTTGAGAAAAAACAGTTAGAGAATCTGTAATAAAACTATAACAATATCTATTTCAGCAGTAATGAAATTTGTAAACATTAAACAACAAACAACCCTTTCTGTGCCCTAAAGATAGGGCTTGGCTTCCAAGGTAGGGGATCCAAAAAAAAAACTTAGGATCCCTTCTCCTCCCCCTAGCATATGGGTGTTAGAAAAAACTTCAGGGGAGAGGTAGAGGAGGATTTTACCCTGAATCTACAGGTCCTCCTCAACAAAAGTCTCCAACGGAGAGATTTGTATTAAGATCGCCACATGCCTGCTCAAACAATAGGTAGTTATGTGAGGAAAGAGTATTTATACCCATTGCCCCCAGGGCCCTACATAATTTTAGCTAAACTCAGTTATATACAACAAAAAGTAATTCTTCCCCATCGACGTATGCCACCGCAAAAAGAAGGTGAAGCATTTTCGTTAAACATATGAAATTATAGTTAAGACCCGGATTTCCAACAATTAGGCAGCAAACTAAAGGCACCCCCATATTTGCTATATGTTGATAGTTAGGCCTATTGGAAACCTAAGGGTTCATGGGGAAATGAAAGATTACTTGATATATCAGAGACAAAGACATTTCCACAATCTGCAAATAATTAGAGTGTTCTGGCACATGAAGGAAAAAACAAACGAATGCAAGATTGCCGGCTTCTTTCTTCATTCCCCACAGTTTTCAGGGCTACTCTACCCGGTTTTAAGAAGGTATAGATCAAGAAAATGTATTACAATTACTCTGTACCAACGGATTGTCCATATCCCCTTCAGCTGCCTGAGGAAGCGCCTTTTACCACCGGCTCTGTTGATCGCAAAGTTCGTAGTTGCTCCATGGCTTCTAGTGCCTTCCTCAGCGTCGGAACACCATCACGCCTGTTTGCGTTGAGAGGCCATATCTGAGAGGATTGGCTGTATTTCAGCAAGCGATCTGCTTCAGTTGCAGGAACAGGAATTCCTTTTTTCCTCAAGGCTTCTAGGGCCTTCCCTTGATTAAGGTAAAGTTGAGGGCCTTCTTCCCAGTGTTTGTGGAATTTGGCAGGAAATGGGGTTTGAAACTTAATACCTTTCGCCCTTAGTATCTTGAGAATTGGAGTTTACAGTTGTCTGGCTTGTTGTACCTTGGGTGCATAATTGTGGTCCAAGGAAATCCTTGTTGCAAGGTATGGTAACTCTTTTTCAGCCCACGCTCTACGGAGGATGTCCGCTTTGGTTTTAAAACTGCTGAGTTTAAATACAATAGAGCGAGGGCGAGCATCCACTCCAACGGGCTTGGGGCCTAATGCACGGTGGGCCCTTTCAACACTGAGAGCATAGTTCGGTGGCAAATCAAGTATGTCCTTCAGTAAGTTCTAGATAAACACAGTCACAGGAGTCTCCTCCGCACCCTCTGGCAAACCATATAATCTTAGGTTACTACATCTTGATCGGCCCTCCAAGTCGATACATTTAGTTTGTAGAGCTGCCGCATGCTGGGCCAGCGCTCCCATCCCAGTCGTAAGGTATTTATCATTTTCTTCAGATTCCTTAATTCTCTCCTCTGCTTTTTGTACTTTAGAATCAATACAAGAGATCTGTTGTGCCAATGACTGAATCTCTTTTTTTGGAGTCTGCTCGAGAATCACTGATTTCCTTGAGGATAGTTTCATATCTGGTATGCGAGAGGAGATCTGCCTCAGCCTCCGTGTCATAACTTGAGCCTCGTGTGCTGCTCCATGAACAGCTTCTGCTGCACCCAGATCTAGTCGGGGGCAAATCACTCCTTCCGTCTCTTTTTGTCAGGGTTCTGAGCAAGGAGGGTAGTCTTCCATCTCTTTTCTGACCTTCTTTTGACATTCTGGTTATTTTTGTTAAATAGATGCGGAAGAAAATGTCCCTGGGGATCGGAGGTTCACTCTTCAGCTGCTTTCTGCTCCGTGGCGGAACCGGAAGTCCGCCCAGTCTCTCTCTCTTTCTTGGCATGCTTACACCTTCATTGGCTATTTCAGTGAGTATTGTAAGTGAAAGAGCTGTAAATCAGAGGATTTAAGTCTGTCTCAGTGGGAGCCTCCTGTATTAGGTTGTTAACAGGGGCATGACGTCACCGGAAGTCCAACAGTAAATCTTATCTGAACAGTTTGAAGTCCGTAGACTGGTCCTTCCTGGACAACATTACCGACCTAAACTCCATGTATTATACATTTTGCAAAGTCCTGGTAGATATTTTCAATATGGTTGTCCCCCCACCCCCAAAATGGATGAGCGTTAGAGGTGACAAGGCGGCATGGCTAAATGTGGAAATTCTCAGTAAGTGGAAGCACAGAGATAAAATCTGGAATAAATACAAAAGGACCAGGGATGCTCAGGATTTGTTAGACTATACAACTGCTAGAAACAAGTGTAAAACCCAAGTTAGAAATGCCAAATCCTTATACTTCAAGGCACAGCCTGAAAAAACATAATCTAAAAATGTCTGACAGTTTTTTATAGAACTAACCAGCGTAGATCATTCTGATGAGTCCATTTTACTTGAGGTTTAAGGCAACATGGTCAGTGACCCAAGTGAAATAGCTGGACACTTCAATAAACAATTTGGTGACCTTTCCAAATATAGGACCTCTCATCATACGACCCCCCCAACTTGATGAGCCTAGATGCTCCCCAGTCTGGTTCACGTCCTAAATTTTATTTCAGGATCCTGTCCAGAATTGAGGTACTGAGGTAAATTACAAAGTTTAACCCCAAGCCCCTCACAGGACCCGACGGCCTTGACTACCTTTTAATAAAATTAGGTAGGGGAGTATTAGCAGAAAAAAATCACAAAGCTTTCAACTTCTCACTTAGATTTGGCATTTTTCCGGATATTTGGACGCAGGTGGGCATGAGACCCATCCAGAAATCTGGCCCCAAGACCATGTCAACAAACTGTCAACCAATCTCACTACTCAATCCCCTCTCCAAACTGTTGGAATGCATAGTATTCGACCAAACACTTGAATTTCTAACACAATGTGCTCTCCTCACACCTGTACAACATGGACTCCGCAAGTCGCATAACATAGAAACGGACCTGGTGAGGTTCACAAATCACATATATAGAGCACAGATGCTGGAAACTACTGTGTAAAAGGTTATTTTCACTATTTGTTTATTTTCGCTATATTCGCTTAGGTGATTATCAGTGAAAATAAATGGATAGTGAAAAATAATGGACAGGTGATTGTCAGTAGTACTATATTGAAGAGTAAGCTGTTCGCGCTTTTTCTGTTGGACGCAAATATGTATAAAAGGATGACTCCCACTTAATATAACGGATGCTAATTCAACCTGCTATACAGTACCTTGGATGCATATTTGTGGACCTCACCAAGGCATTTCACTTGGTGGACCATACATTCTTGCTGGGCACATTAACACTTTTGAACTTGTCTCCTGAGACTGTAGCCTGGTTCCAAAGTTACTTAAGTAACAAGGTACAGAGAAACAAAATCCACAACACCTTATCCGACCCAGTAACAATTGCTTGTGGTGTGCCCCAAGGATCAGTCCTTGGGCCTCTCTTATTTTCACTCTTCATCAACTCAGTCCCAGCTCTAACATGGTCATTTACACCACCGCTGTCGTCATTTTCCATGAAGGTGATGACATAAGCCGCATAAACCAGATACTGCAGTCAGACTTCTCCATGGAATGATGATTTAATCAATAAAAACTGGTGCTGAATACAAAAAAACACAACTATGCTGTTCTCTGGTCCCTGCAAAGCACTTCATCACTCACTAAATTTGTCCAATTCCATGGGCGAGTAAATCGAAATAGTTAATGAATTATGTTACCTGAATGTTATCCTCGACAACTCACTTTCCTTTGAACCCCATGTGTCATATGTCATGAAAAAGCTCCATCAATGAATGGGAGTACTAGACAGAGTCAAAAATTGTTTAACAGCTGAGTCCAGGAAAATAATATAAAGACAGATAATTTAGACATTGGTTACAGGAAATTGAAAATAAAATGAAGGGGGGTGCTAATGAGCAGCTAAGTGAATGGTCGCACAGCTCCAGAGCTCTTCATCTAAATGCGATAAAAGTGCTCTAAAAGTGTAACATTTTGAATATTTACCCAGCACCTCATAGCGGAAGTCGGTAGCAGAATGGATGAATCCCTGACTTCAAGTAAACCAGCTCAGGCCGCCCCGGTGGCACTGAGGGTTGAGGCACTGGACACCACACCTCACGCCACACCAGTGACCTGAGTTCGAAAGCAAGCTCAGGGCACTGGGGATGGCAGGGGCAGGAGAGGATTGAACGCACGCAGGCCTGCTCTCCTTCCCGGGGGGAGACTGGGGATTGCTCGGAGCATTAGCAGCTCCTGGTGGAGATCGGGAGTGCTGTAGCTCACTGAGCAGCATGTAGCTGGCATGACCCAACACAGGCAGGGATTGCCATGCAACATGCATTGGGATGTGCACATGCATGGGAGGGGGGGAGAGCGTTCACCAGAACAAGGCAAACCCCGGTCTGTGGGGTAGGCGACAGCACCTGCCCCCATGCCCACAGCTGGGTCATCCCTGTCTGGCCTTACAGGTTCCCCCGCCCGGGTCCTCTGCCACATCGGAGCTGACTGTTGAGAGCACCCAAAAGAGGAGGGATGGCCCCACCCCAGATGGGTTAAGCTGGGGGTACTGATCATAGCTAGAGGAGGGGGAGAGAGGAGGCACAGTTAGGAGGACTTCAAGTGGGGCAGGAGCAGGCAGGATGCCTGAGAGAGGCCCCACAGACCGCAATCAGAGGGAAAAAGATAAAAACAAAAGTAATCCAGCTCAGCAAATGGGCAAAACCGCTAAGAAAAATGTGGTGCAAGGCGGAGGCACAGTGGGAGGACCAGGCCCGATATCATTCTCGGTGGCCAAAATTGCCGTGCTGAGCGTGCGGTCTCTGAGCAGGTACTAGCAAACCTAAGCCTCACTGATGACAGTTTTGAACAGTCAATAAAAGGCATTTCTCAGGACATAAAGCAGCATGCCAGGCAACTCCATGAGGTCAAACAACAAGTCTCAGATTTGGAGGATGCCAATAAGGAGGTCCCAGACAAAATGCAGAAGCTTGAGCGAGAGATAGAAGAACTGAAGAACACGTTAGACTACCAAGAAAATTATAGCCACTGGAATAATCTGAGGATTAGGGGACTGCCAGAGGGTACAGAATGGGGGAATCTGAGTGAATTATGTGCAGAAATACTCCCAAAGCTCATAGGAATGGAAATGCAAAAAGAGAGACTGAAAGTAGAAGGGGCATATAGGTCCCTTGCCCCACACCCACCTAGTGATCAGCCACTGTGGCAAGTGATTTTTTGGTTACATCATTATCCAGACAGGCAGGTCTTGCTTACAGCTTACAGAAATAAATGGGAGCTAAGCTATGAAGGGCAAAAACTAACCCTCCACCAGGACATGTCCTTGTGCATCCAAAGGAAACGTCAGCAGTTTAATGGTCAGATGGATGGGCTAAGAAAGCAGGGCTTGGAGTTTTTATGGTGTATCCTGCCACAGTGAAGGTGAAGGTGGAGGGGCTACTTTTTCCTTTTGGGAGGCAGAGAAGTTGCAGGCCTTCATGGATGAATGGGATCGGAAACACCGTAACACCTGAAAGAGGCGGCTAACGTGAAGCTGGCAGATCCCTGTTCAGTGGCTCTCTCACAGCAGCCTGGCTGGGTTATGATGTGTGGGGGGGGGGGGATCAGTTTGAAGATGTAAGTTTGGAACTCTTATTTTTCTATATGCACTTATTACCTAATTCTGGCTGCACATGGGGGACGGATGCAACTGTATTTGGCAGGCGGGAGGTGTCTTGTGCATGAGGCTAGCAGCTGTTCACCCAATATGATAACCACAGTGACTTGGAAGGTGGCTTTTCCTTTTTACGATAGGACTAGAGACAGAACTGTGTTCTGTGGCCATGAAGTGCATGTCTGCGAAGTTCTAGTGGCTAGGAGGAATTTTAGCGGGTAGACAATGTGCTACAATCAGGGGATCGGAGCCCTGAACTCCAACCATTACTATGAAGATCTGACGATTTGGCGGGCTTAACTGAGATTGTGGGTGAGAACAAGCAAAGAACACTTATCCCTGATAGGAAGCCATGGTTTAACGCAGCCTGAAGGGTAGAAATATTAACAACTTTTGTGGCTGGGACTGTGGGAAGGGGAAACAAACTATAGGTTGCTGCAGAGGTTACAGTTGATCAGACTCATGCATGGGGAGGTCTACATAACAGAATGAGGCCACAAAGGCCATGAGGGAAATGTTAGCAGGGCTGAGATAAAAAGAGAACTATCTCTTGTAGAGCATGCTAGGCTATGTCAAAAGGGGTGTGGGGCAGGAGGGGTGCGTAGCAGGGGGAATAGAATTTGATATTTCATTGGTAAGTCTGCTGTTAGAAAGCGAGGCTTGCTAGAGCAATATGGAGACAAATTTTTTTGAAACTGGTGTGTTAAAGATTTGGGAGGGAGAGGGGTTTTATGATTGTTACACTGTTCAAATAGTTTATGGTTATAGCATGTTCATTGGTCTGTACTGTACAACTTTAATTGTACACTATGGGAATTCTGATCTTAAGGGAGGATGGAAATGGTGGGATGGCTAGTATATCGATGGCTTGCCCACCGGTGACAAACGTTATATCCTGGAATGTAAAGGGATTTACTTCACCTGCAAAAAGAACAAAGGTTTTGGTGGCACTGAAAAGAATGGGTGCATCTGTAGCTCTTTTGCAAGAAACACATTTATCCATCAAGGAACACAAAAAAATTGGTGAGGGCCTGTGTTGGGGCCTGCCACACAACAGCATGTAATGTGCATAAGAGGGGAGTAGCAATCTTAGTGAATAAAAACTTTCCGCTGGTAATACAATGTGTTGTAACGGATCTTTCTGAGGGTAGGTACATTTTTGTGGTGGGGGAAGTATATGGTAAGTTAATCACTTTTCCTAACATGTATGCACCAGCAGTGATGGATGGGGATTTTTACCAGAACCTCCTGGACTTGCTTGTGAAGGAACAACTCCCGAATCTGGTCCTGGGTAGAGATTTTAATTGCATGGCAGACCCCAAGCCAGATTACTTGGGGACAAGAGATAGGGCAATAAAGGCAATACAACAATGACAGTGGGAACTAATGGAGTTTGGCCTAATTGATGGGTGGAGAACAGCCAATCCGAGAGTAAAAGGGTATATCTTTTTCTCTAACCCACATAGGTCATGGTCTAGACTTGATTATATTTATATTCAAACTGTTCTTTACAAGTATATCACCAAAATAGGGCATAGCCCAATATTTTTGTCAGATCATGCAATGGTTGAGATGGAATTAGATCTTACCCAGACAGAACCTTGGAGAAGAGGGTGGCAGTTTCCCAGCTACCTGCTGGCAAGGGAGGAGTTCAGAGATTTCCTTAAGGAACAATGGAAAAGATATGAGGAGACTAATCAGGGCACTGTGGCCTCGGAAGAAACTGGGAGGCTGGTAAAGCTTATATGAGGAGGGTGATTATTGGGTACACAGAGTGAAATGGGAAAAAAGACAGAAGCAAAGAGCACTGGAGTGCAGAATAGTGGAATTAGAGAGAGAAATGATTAGGGTGGGAGGAAAAAGCAAGAGAACTCCAATTGGCTAGGGAACTTTTGAATTTGAATATAGAGTCGAAAGCAAAAACTACGCTCTTATTTGCTAACCAGAAAGTATACGAATGGGGAAACAGGCCAGGGCCCTTGTTGGTACGCCTCATGAAGGGGGGATGGGTAACAAAGCACATTCCTCAGATTAAAGGCAGAAAAGGAGACACCTTAAGGGGAGAGGAAGCTATCAGGTGTAGGTTTAAGGAGTTTTATGAAAACCTTTACCGGGAAGAGTGCTATGGCACAGAAAGTATGAGAGAAGATTTTTTTCAACGATTACAACTACCAGAACTGGATGAGAAAAGTAGGGGAACGTTAGGAGCAAAAATAACAAGGAAAGAGGTCACACTGGCAATTGCTCAGCTGAAAACTGGTAAGACAGCGGGCCCGGATGGTTTTGGGGCAGAGTATTATAAACTCCTAAGAGGGGAATTGGCTGGTCCCATATGTAATGTGCTGGAAGAAGCGAAAAGTAGGGGGCTCCCAGGTACTTACTGCCAGGCTCTTATTACAATTATACCCAAATCCAGAAAGGATACTGAAGAATGTGGATCTTTTTTTTTCCAATTGTTTAACCAGGTGAGACACACTAAGCTGAAAGCTTGTTTACAGGTGCAACCTGGGAGCACAGGGAAGTTAAGTGACTTGCTCAGGGTCACACAGTATGCAAGTTAGGGCTGTGGGATTCAAACCCAGGTCTCCAGATTTGCAGCTCAGAGCCTTAAACCACTGTGCTATACTGCCTCGCTTCTTGCAGGCCAATTTCCCTATTAAATTTGGATTGCAAAATAATGACAAAAGTGTTGGCCAGGAGGCTTGAGGAGGTGTTGCCCTTATTGGTGCAGGTTGACCAAACAGGATTCATACAAGGAAGGCAGTCCTACCACAACACTCGCAGATTGCTCAGTGTCATCTGGTGGGGGATCCCACATCCAGGGCAACAATGTGCCCTTTCAATGGATGCCGAAAAAGCCTTCGATAGAATTGAATGGCCATATCTTATGAATGGGCTTGGGAGGTTTGGGTTGGGGGAGGAATTTATAAAATTGGTAGGAGCCTTTTATAAGACACCTTCGACTCAGGTGCTGGTAAATGGGATCCCATCTCCGGAGTTTAAACTGAAATGGTAAACAAGACAGGACTGCCCACTGTCGCCTTTGTTGTTGGCTTTGGCCATTGAGCCCTTAGCAATCAAAATCAGGGAGAATCCCAATATAGAAGCGATAAGAGGGAAAAATGGGGGGAGGCATGTTATAACACTATATGCAGATGATATCCTATTATTCTTAACCAAACCGGAGAGGTCAATACCTGAGATGTTGAACGTGGTGGAACACTTTGCTGCATTTTCAGGTTATAAATTAAACCTTAACAAGTCAGAGATATTGTTTTTGGGAGGGGGAAGGTATGAAAAGAATAATGAGGCCTGGGGATTGAAAGTAGTGCATAGGACCGTCACATACCTGGGAATAGAGATAGGGAGAAACCTGGGTGCCCTCTCTGATCTGAATTATAAACCCTTGTTTAGGAATAAAATAAATAAAAATAATAAAAAAAAATACTGGGGGACCTTTCTAAGTGGAAAGCTTTGTCAATATCCTGGATGGGTAGGATCAATTTGTTGAAAATGAATGTACTCCCCCGAATTTTATATGTTATGCAAATGCTACCGTTTAGCCCCATCCCCAGGGACATTAAAATGTTAGAAAGAGGTTTCTCTACATTTTTGTGGCAGGGTAAAAAAACGCGGATCAGTCTCAGCAGGTTAAAAGCCTCCACGGCCCAAGGTGGGCTTAATTTTCCTGATCTACGGGGGTATTATCTTGCAACTCAATATAGATACATTCAAAACTGGGTAAATAGAAATAAGGTAGCAAGTTGGCTGGAGCTAGAAGAGGACGGAGCACCAGGTATGATCTCGGGATACCTGGGTCGAGATGGAAGACAGGCCTATGGTAGGCTAAAAGTACCCAATCCCCTAGTGGCAGCGAGCCTGGGAGCATGAGGTAGTATTAGGAAGAGACAGGGAGCAAACTCTGCAAGCTCTCTTTTAGTCCCATTGACACAAAATCCTTATTTTCTTCCAGGCCTGGAGGATGAAGGCTTCAAATTGTGGCAGAATGGGGGGTAAGATGTGTGATGGCTCTGACTGCGAAAAAGGAGATACTAACTTTTCAGGAGTTGCAGATAGGGCTACAACTGCTGACCACACATTTGTATAGATACTTTCAGGTGAAAGATTACTATAAAACACTGGTAGATGCTAGGGAAGATGATTCCTAGATTGAGGACATCAAAGGGAAATTCTGGGAGCAGCTAGAAATGAAAGTGGACTAGTTGGGCGAGCTGTACATCTAGATAGAAAGTACTTCTAGGAGCCTACACAAGTGGCCAAGAAATGGTGGGAAAGAGATATTAGAGAAGACATCAGTGACCCTAACTGGCAAGTGCTACTGGAATCACATATAGGGCTGCTGGTGCGCAATAAATATAAGGAGGCGCAGTATAAGGTTATACAAATATTATACTATTCCCCCATATATGGTACAGTAGTAGCACTGAATTAGTCAAAGGATTTTTAAAAATCCCTTTTGAGAATTGTGAAACCTTTAGTTAGGGATTTTGTTTTGTTTATTAGTGTGTTCACTGCTATGCAGAGAGGGTTGTCTCATCTGACAGTGTAGTTGAAAATCTACCAGATGGCACTTAAGTACTGTAATAGGAACTGGCCCCTTACTGTAGGAATAAAAAAAAAATAATTTTAGAGGATTTTCCCCCCTAAATTTTGTGAAGGATAAATAGGGACTGTCACAAAATTGCTTGACAAATTTGGCACTACTACTGTACATAGGCTCTTTCCCGGGGTGTCACCACTATGAGGTAAATGTAAAACTGCTTAGGGAACATACTTGCACTACTACTGGGGATGTCCAGTAATTCAGAACTATTGGAAGGGGGTAGTGCAGGAAATATCGGCAATGAGGGGGCAGCCTATCGAATGGTCCCAAGAATCACTGCTTTTTGGAATCGAGTCAGAAGAGCAGGGGGAATGGGTGTCATACCCTAGAGGGATTAGAGTGCTCCTAGTGGTGGCACAGCAGGGCATACAGAATGTATGGATCACAGATTCAGGGCCCACCGTGGCACAATGGAAAGATCTCACCACGCGAGTACTAGCAGTGGATAGGCTTACGTACACACTAAAGGGGCAGGAGGAGAGATTTGAAAAGGCATGGGTGGGATATTTAAACACATTGGAGGGAGGAAAGGGAGGTCCTAGAAGTTGGAGGTTTACTATAATTAAAGATGGGAATCACCTATCATTGAGGTAATAAAAGAATAAAGGAGGAGAGAGGTAACCTATAGTGCTGTAAGGGTAGCCAATGAAATACAGATATAGACCATGTATTTTTTGATTAATGTTATGGTATTTAATAGTTCTTTTTATTTGTCTGTAAGGTTAATGGTGCTTTTGTTTGTTGCAGCACCATAGATAACTATAAAAGGACAGAATATACAGAAGAAACAGTAGGCTGAGATACTCTATGGACACAAAACTAGCCTTGTATCCGGTAGAATTTCAATGTGTATGCAGCCTGTTAGTGATTCAGTTGCATGGTTTCCTTCTACCAGTAGCAAAATGTTATTCAGTATATATGAAACCATAATGCTGTGATATGTAAACTGTCTTTCAATAAACATATTAAACAAAAAAAAAGAAAAGAAAATGGAAAATATACATAAAAACCTATACTTTAAAACTCTGAGATTAAAGTTCTACCTTGAGTCCTTAGTTGCTGAATTCTGAAGTGCAAAGTGTCCTTAGAAGTGGTAGTTGAAGTCTTAGCTCTGGTGGTCCAGGAGAATATGTCTTGAACAGAACTTGTCTCTGGTCTCCTAAACAGAGAAGCAGGGCCCCCCAACTGAATACGGTTAAAGGCTAAAGGCCCAGATAGTCTTTCTCCCTTGTTTTATGGAGTTTTCTCAAAGGGCAGGTCCAGTGGATAGTGGCTTGCCCTGCGATTGGCTAGCATTCTGTTTCTATGGCTACGCAACCAGTGTTCAATATTGTATTATAAAACAACAAATATGCATTTCTGAATATGAGAGAAAAAAACTCAGAGATCAGCTAGTTTCAACCGGAATCCTAGGAAAACCCTCCAGCCCTCGCCACTCTTTGAAAAGGGTGTAATCAAGCTACACTCAGTGTATCTTTTTTACTTAAATGGTGGCCCATTTCATGGTAATGAGATTAGCTCAGTGTAGACTTGCAGAGACAATAGAACCCCAGACTAAATGGTACCATTGGATGCTGAGGGAGATTCAAACACAAATGGATGTGCCGGCTTCCAGCTCTGCTTAATTATTCTTTTGTCTCCTTTTTAAATGATTTAATTAACTCTAGTCCCTGCCTAGCAGCGGACAGATTCTCTGTCCAGTAGCAAGAGTTACAACATCATTCTAGGGCACATGATTTTTCTTTGTACCCATGATCCCCTGCAACTTACATTGGTCACCAAGTGCATCTCTGATGCATTATATACATAAACATTATATAAAATATGATCAGAACAATAAAATATGGTCTTATCTCACCACACCCGCCACCAGCAACATTTTTTTATAAATCTTTCTCTCCCCACCAAAATGCCCCCCAATATCTGCCAACTAGACCTTCCACTAGGGAGGATAGGTGTACCTGAACTATCTAATGGGGGTTGGGGGGACAGACTGAGGCCAAACTCATCTCCCTCCCTCCTCCTTGACATGGAGGTACAGTCAAACCTGATTAATCCGTGACTGATTAGTCCAGAAACCTGACTATCCGAATTGCTTTTATCAAAAAATGATTTACGGCCACTTTAAATGCCTCTATAATCCGAATGTCTCTGCATCTGATTCCATTTTCCTATTTCTGATTAAAAACAGTTAATGTCAATGATATTTTGCCTCTTTAATCCGTTTGAACAAATTGGAGTTAATGAGTCTCCCTTGCGATGTGTGATGTGGTGACACTGCACTTAGTAAATGTCAATTACTTTAAGCGTATCCCACTGCAGAGTCAGCAGCTTGCACAAAGGGAAGCAAACGAGGACAGTAAACGAGCTGTTAGAAGTCAATTATGTAGCCTGCGCTAGCCTGACTAAGGTTCTACTGTACCTGGAGCAGCACAGCACTTCAGAAACCAGCAAGCAAAGAGACAATTTACTCGATGTAAAGAAGTTCATCTTAGCACAATCAGCTGCAAATACACGACAAGCCCATATCTAGTAATATTTTAAAAAGTGAATTAGCATTTCCTGTGTTGGTGTGTGTGTGTGTGTGTGTGTGTGTGTGTGTGTGTGTGTGTGTGTGAAAACTTCGCAGAATGCAATATTAGATATTTGTTGGGCAATATAAGCATATTTTATGATTTCAATTAATTTGAGTGTTGATCCTGTGTAATAATAAATGCAATAGCTCTTAAACTGTATTGTGAAATTTTTTCCCATGGAAGCCCATTGTTACTTGTTAGTCCATTGATTTACTATCCGGAAAGAAAGGGCCAGATACAAACAGTTCTGGATTAACCAGGTTTGACTGTACTACATTTCTTAATTTTTTTTCTACATAGTTACTGTTCATCTATCACTTTTCTATTACTATATTTATATGTAGTGGTGATCGATTACTTTGCCTTTGATTCCTGGTAATTGATCACCACTCTGTGCGTTTACATGTAAGGTGATATTCAGTTACAAAGTAACTGATTATTCTGTAATAGATTTTCACCCTGCATGTCAATATAGTATATATGTCTATGCCCTACACTTCTACACTACACACAGCAGATGCGGAAACCCTTTAGCAGCAACAGAGTTACTTGCACACACACCTCATACACAGAGTAGATGTAGAATGCTCCATTAGTTCTTAAAGAGGTACCCCCACTGGCAGATTAGTTATCAATTATAGCAGAAAAGGAAATGCTGGGTTTATGTAGCAAGTAGCCTGGTGTTGCTGGAGTGACCAATGTTCTGTGCCATCATCATGTTACGACAGACTGAGGACTGAAGGCAGAACGTGTGCAGCTACAAACATGAGAGATTGACTGTGATGGGGAACCAAAAGAATAAACACCCTCACTTTAGTTTAATTTAAATTATACAATGGCAAGAACATTTGTTGCACTCTGATTGGTCAATGCCGATTTTCACCAGTGATGTTATCTGAGTATAACATCACTGAATGAAGGTCAGGCATACATGACCACAGAAAACATTAAAAATATCACTGCGCTCACCCTTGTCAGCACTGTGGCAGACCGTAAGTAAGCCTATAAGCAACCGGAGCTCAAACGTCACACACCACACACCCCTACCCCCTTAAACCCAAAAGCAACCAGTAGTGTACACAAACAATTCAATAAACAGCACTTCAACATAAAATTAATGTCTATCTTTAACTTCTCCCCACTCCTCAGGGCAGAACAGCAAATCCGCCACTGCATATGGCTTCACAGCGCTCTCTCTCTCTCGCTAGCTTTCTCAGGCATGAGCTTCATTGTCTGTTTCTCTCAAAAGCTGCACACGGAGCTGGTTTCTTTCAGCGCTTTCAAACTATTTCTGTATTTAATAAAATCAGCAAAGGGACTGAGTGACTTACGATCACATTTGAAGTGGAAATCTCTTGGTCCCTGCAAGACAGTCAGTTGATCAGGTCCATTTTATGAGGCAGTCCCAATAAAGGCAGCGGGACTGGCTGAATCAAACTCAGGGAGAGGAAAAAAAAGACACTGAGACAGAGAGAAGGACACAGAACACAATCATGGGGAGGGAGAAAAACACTGGCCGATAGATGAGCTAAACACAGAACCTTATGCTACACAACAGCAGCACCTAGTGGACAAAGAAAACATGACTTTTTTAAAAAACAAGCATGCTTCCACAGTCCAAAAATACACTAAAACTGCCTTAAATGTGCTTTATTTTAATCTTTTCCCTGTTTAATACCATAATGGGCCTTTGTATACTGTATCTGCTGAAAAGGAATGGTGATCCCTGTATAGCTGGAATCATTTGCTGTGCAGGAGATAATAAAGTCATTTGGGGAGAAAGCAGTGGTTCGTGCTTCGTTTGATTGTAAAGAGGGAGTTTGATGAAATTAAATATTTTGTTTTCCCTCTTCATTTTTCAGTCTACTTAATTCACCACAAGTTTGTATTCCAGGGAGAAGAATCCAGCCTCTGGAGTTGCCGGGGCTTTACGGGACGCCCCAGAGAGAAGAGGAGGGTCGTGGTCTGGTCAGTGGTTTGGGAAGTGGATCTGTTGCTGAAGACAGGAGGTAATGCAGCAGCTTGAAGACAGCACCATGTAGGGACCATCCATTTTCCCTGGTCAAGTAAAGGCGATGTCTCGTATGTTAGCATTTTTTGAGTGCTCCTTTCTTTCTGCCCAGACCATCTGCCAGATTTTAATTATTCCCGTAGATGGGGCAGGAAGGGACGGGTTACACAGTAAAAGTTCTAACATGCACTGCAGGCTACTGAATCTCCCAGCTGCTGCCCACTGCTCTGATGTCAGCTGCAGGGGATTCTGGAATTTATAGTATAGAACATTTCAGCCTAGAAGTAAGCAAAACTAGTATGATTTAATCTATAATGCTACAGTAAACAGTAAGTAAACCAAAGTGTTTTTGCATACAAAGTGTCCTTTGGACCAGCCCCACACTTGAGAGCGAGGCCCCTTGTGCTGTTTCCCTTTAAATCACTTTGCAGTTTTAATACAGTTAGTATCTCTCTTTAGCACCATTGTTTTTTTTCAGGACCTGTTTTAGCTTCCTTGATTCTTACCCTATTAACAAATTGGCCTGAACCGTACAGTTCTCAGGTGTCTTTTGTTGGATTTTCCAAAGCAATGTCCTGATTCTCCTGTGAATGGGCAATTGAAGGATTATCCTCCCCTGAATGCAACATAAGAAAGGTATTTGCTTTATCCCCCGGTTGTTGGGGGGGGAGCTAGTTTTGGCCTATTTATATAGGGTGTCAAAAACGATTCAGATTCATTCAGAAAACCTTGCTCACTTTCATCATTCTGTACAACCTCATTTTTCACTCGGAAGTGGTTGTGAATGGTAATGGTCAATGCCCCATCTTTTGACCTTAACTTTACCTCCATCTACCAACTCTGAGGTTATTAGCTAGTCTATTTTCTTTGCAAATAATAGGGCTGACCTGCAGTATTTAACAAGAATTGTAAAGCCCAGTATTCCTTGAATGTTGTGTTTCTAATTGTTTTAATCAAGTCCAGTAAAACAAAATTACACACAGTCTGTTGTGAAAGCAAACTTTGTGCATGTTTTGGAGATACAGACATATAAAAATTGCTAGCAGAAAAAGGTTTTATGATCTCAGGGTTGGTCCTAAGAATAGGCAAACTAAGCAGCCATCTAGGGTACCCATCAGTAGAGTGCACCGACTAGCCAAAGACACCTGTCTGTTTTCAAAATAGAAACTTTTTTTTTACATCTGTTTGACTCTGAAACATATATTTCTAAATCTGGTTTCATTGGGGGGAGCTGGGGATGGTTGTGAAGGTTCACAGTTCTGTGTTGCGTTGCATCCCTGCCCAATTGCCCGTGACTAATTCTTTTTTTTTTCGTAAAAAAAAAGATCTGGCCCACCGGCGCAGCGGTTTGATTTCCACTTGCGACGCCAATGACCCGGGTTCAGGAACAGATCTGGGTGTCAGAGAGCCGGCCGAGGGAGATTGTTCAAGCGTCCAATGATGGCTCGCCATCTCCCAGGGAGGGGGTCTGTAACCAGGTGTTTGTTGACCTCTGGTGGAGACCAGATGCACGGCAGCACATCGGGTCTGACTGCATAGGGAGCACAATGAACGTTGGCTCTTGCCTTGATGTCCTGGATGCCGTGCTCCCTGAACAGAAAAACAAGAAAATAGCTCCTCAGCTGGCTGGATGACAGTTGATGGCCCCCTGCCACCATGAAGCCCCAGACAGTCTGGACCACCTCAGCAGCACCTGGGCCAAGTAAGTAGCACTGGCCGACCCCCACCGGTGCCTTCCCCCTCAGATCGGGTAGAACCCATCCAACAAAGGGATATGTTGGGTTACCCTGGGGGGCTGTAATATGGGCTGGTGGTTGGTGGCAAGGATGGAGTGCTGGCGGGGGTCCTGGGTGACCTGAAAGAGTGACTGGCCGGGGAGTGGGAAGAGGCAAAAAAAAGGAAATCACCTGCATTCAGGAGCTGCAGCCAATAGAATTATAGTAGTGGCATGTTACATGACATCTAGACATCCCTCCACTATAGTGTGTGCCCCTTTTCCTGTCGCTACGTCAAATGGATTTCAGACAGTTTTCAGTCAGCACCAGCACCGCGGTCAGGAGCAGGTGATCAGGCAGCAGTCCCGGGCAGACAAACATGGATTGTTGGGCATTTGGGCAAGCTGACTAGTGACTCTCCTGGTGGACAGAAGGGTTTTGTGGTCAGTGGATAGTTAGGGGGAGATATGCCTGCCCATCAGTTGTCTCTTGGAGCTGGAGTTGGTGGCAGCAGATGGCAGCACTGCACTAGCTCTGAGCAGTGGGTAGAAGGAGGAGGACAACAGTCGAGTCATGTGGAGACTGGAGTCAAGAAAGTGAGGCGAGAGGCAGCAGCAAATAACTCTTGTAGACTCAGATGAGTCAAGTTAGCAGAACAGTGAGTGAGTTGATAAATAAATAAGCAATAAAGCATGATAGGGTGCATGTCTTGCTGGGATAATGTCACACCTCGGGTGGTTGGGCATGAGTGCATCCAACACCCAAGAAGTGACATTATCCCAGCATGACACACACCCTGGAGTGTATTATTTCTATTACAGTAATTTCCAGCGTCTGTACTCTATATATGTGATTTGTGAACCTCACCAAATCCATTTCTGTGTCATGTGACTTGCGGAATGCGTGTTGTACAGGTGTGAGGAGGGCACATTGTGTTAGAAATTCAAGCGTTTGGTCAAATACTATGCATTCCAACAGTTTGGAGAAGGGATTGAGTAGTGAGATTATCCGGAAAAATGCCAAATCTAAGTGAGAAGTTGAAAGCTCTGTGCTTTTTTTCTGCTAATACTTCCCTACCTAATTTTATTAAAAGGTACTCAAGGCCGTCGGGTCCTGTGAGGGGCTTGGGGTTAAACTTTATAATGTACCTCAGTACCTCAATTCTGGACAGGATCCTGAAATAAAATTTAGGAGGTAAAGCAGACTGGGGAGCATCTAGGCTCATCAAGTGAAAGGGGGTCGTATGATGAGAGGTCCTATATTTGGAAAGGTCACCGAATTGTTTATTGAAGTGACCAGCTATTTCACTTGGGTCACTAAACATGTTGCCGTCAACCTCAAGTAAAATGGACTCGTCCGAATGATCTATCCAGTTACTTCTTTAAAAATCTGTCAGATGTTTTTAGATTGAGCATATGTTTTTTCCTGCCATGCCTTGAAGTATGGGGATTTGGCATTTCTAACTTGGGGTTTATACTTATTTCTAGAAGTTTTATACTCTAACAAATCCTGAGAATCTCTAGTCCTTTTGTATTTATTTCAGATTTTGTCTCTGTGCTTCAACTTATTGAGAATTTTCACATTTAGCCACCCCACCTTGTCATATCTAACTCTCATCCATTTGAGGAAGGGGGCAACCATATTGAAAATATCTACCAGGACTTTGCAAAATGTATCATACATGGAGTTTAGGTCAGTGATGATGTCCAGGAAGGACCAGTCTACAGACTTCAAACTGTTCAGATAAGATTTGCTGTTAAGTGTCTTTACGTTTCTTGTCTGGATGTACACTGAACATGGATGAGACTTGTTCGCTGACCAGAGACAGAAAATAGGATAATGGTCACTAAGATCATCTGGTAGGGTACCTGATGATAGGATCCTGTCTGGGTTTGATACTACTAACCATCCCAACCTTGTTTTACAGCCAGTTTTATAGTTAACCCATGTTAGAATATCAGTGACATGATGCAGTCCTAGCTCATGGAATATTGGCAGGAAGATAGTACTGATTTCACAGTCCAGTTTAGATTAAAGTCACCTAGGATGATTCACTTTCTATGACAAGGGATGGAATTCCCAAATTGTTGAACCATCTTTGACCCCTCTTCAGTGAAATCTGGGGGAATGTAAATAACAGATAATGTGAGAGTTTTAGCATTGCCCAGCAGCAAGTCGATGGATAAAAAGTCGCACTTCTGGGTTTCAGGGGAACCAGGGCATTATTCACTATGAGTTTGTCTGAGACTAAAAACAGGCATACCCCACCCCTTTTCCCCTTGCGGTCCTTGCAAAAGATTTTATGGTCTTCTAAGGAAACCTCATTATCAGAGATAGTCTCATTTAGCTAAGTTTCTGAAAGGGCTATAACATCAGATCTATGAAGAGCAGTTCATGCCTCAAACTCTTCTTTCTTTGATAGAATGCCTATTATGTTGAGGTGTACAATATTCAGTCTGTGAGTTTTTTGTTTAGAGATGCCATCTGTGGGGTTGGTGATGGGTGGTCCAGGGTTAGGATGAATTCCACCAGATATTAACAATAGGAGTAAAACAGTCTTCCTGTGCCTGGCTAATCTGCTGGTGTTTAAAACCAGTGTGGGCATTGTTTTAGTAGGTTTACACTTGCACCAGGAGTTAGAGGACAGCTTGTGGCCAAGATATAGTAGGATTCATCCGTGCATCGCCCCTTCAGACATTTTTAGTTCTAGATATTTGATAGAGTCATCTTTGCAGGATTCATTCACTGTATTTGTTCCACCACGTCCTAGGTGAACCCTGAGGGCAAATATAGGAGTTTAATTTTTTTATTTTTTTGGAGTCATGGCCCCTTATCCTCCCTTCGGAGGTCTGACCGTGCCCCATTCACATCCTCCCCTTGCCCAGGCTTACCCCCTTGAGCAGGGCCACCGGGGGGCTTCTCCCCAATGGTAACTGTAGGCTAGCTCCAGATTACCCCCAGGTCAGAGCCACAGGAGGGGGACCCCTCCCGGCGGACATGTAAGGCAGTGAGGTCAGCGGTAGGGCAGGGGCGTCATGCCAGGGGTTGGTGATTTTTCTTTGCTGCTGCCCTGGGGGCTGGAATGCAATAATGACAGCATCCACCCTGCCCCCAACATGCTAGCTGGCTGCTCAGCACCCCAGCCTCCGCCAGAAACATGAAGTGCCGGACACTCTTCCCCCTTCCCCTTGGAGAAGTAGAGCGGTCCCATGGATGCTCAGTCCTTCTCCCTCCAGCAAACCTTCCAACTCCCAGATCCAGTCCCGAACCCAGGTCATTGGCATCTCAAGCGGAAATCCCACTGCTGCATCGAAGGGCCAGCATATAGGAGCTTTATAAAAAAATGTTTCAGTTGGGGGCACCATTTGCAAGTTTGCCTAGGGGCACCGCATACCCTAAGGCAGAGGTGAAGAACCCAGAGGCTACATACTGGCTAGGTGGTGTGCAGTCACCAAGTCAGTGGAGGAGTAAGACTTGGGTGTGATCCTCACAAGTGACATGAAGCACTCAGCATACTGCAAAAGAGCAGCGACCAAAGTAAAGTGGATGCTGGGCTGTTTAGCCAGGGGAATAATCAGTAGGGAGGTGGAAATCATCCTGACACTGTATAGGTCACTGGTTGGGCCACATCTGGAGCACAGTGTGCAGTATTGGAGCCCTTAACCAAAGATGATCCAGGAACAACAGGCTAGGCCCTACAATGAGAGACTTAAGAGATTTCAATATGTACTTTCTGGAGGACAGAAGGGGAGAGGGGTGACATGATCTAAACCTTTAAATACCTTAAGGGTATTAACAAAGTGAACTCTGAGGGTCTTTTCAACCTTACTGGCAACAGGACCACTGGGGGGGTACTACCTTCAACTGGAAGGGGGACACTTTCAAGAGGGAAATGAGGAGGCACTTTTTCACTGAGAGGGTGGTGGCAATGTGAAATGAGTTTCCAGAAGACATTGTCTCCCCAAAGACTGTAAACAGCTTCAAGAGAGGCCATGACAGGGTAAAAGGGAAAGTTGCATGGAATGGGGGGAAGGTGGAAGGGAGGGGGACACTGAACAGGAGGGAGATGTGGGTTGCGGGGGGATAGATCCCTTAGTAGATATTGTGGAGTCTGCAACTCAAGCAGACTAGATATCCATACACAGCCTGCCTTAGGGTATGTGGTGCCCCTAGGTGAACTTGCAAATGGCACCCTCTGTCATAAGCCCACTCCCATGGGGCAGAATTATCTGCATCACTGTGAAAAAAAAGCCTTCTTGTGATGGGGGGTCAGGGATACCCTTTCTCTGTCCTTTTAGTATGCTCGCCGTTTCACAACTGAACATACGCCAGAGAATCCCAGGACACCCTCTCTCCGTGCGAGGGGGTACAAATACAGTCTCGAGTCTGTGTTCTTGGGATAGAACCTTCTCGGCCACTGCACCATGAATCAGAAAGTCACAGGCATGTATAGGCTTCGGGGGGCCCTGTACACCCTTTTATATGTCTTTCCTCAGAAATGCAGAGTTCGGTTCAAACCCCCACAGGCTCCTCCTGAGATCCTTCGTATTTCTTCCCCTCCTTTCATCACAAAGTTCCTAGTGGTACTTCCTTTTGGTAGTGTTTGGCCCTAAGACAGTCATGCAGATGTAGTATAGTTTGAATTACCCTCCCGACGCAACCCACACAAATGACACTGGCAGAATTATCTTAAAAGTAAGCCAAAAGCTTTCCTAATTAATTAAAAACTGCAGTAAATAACATAAAGACAAATAATTTAGACATTGGTTACAGGATATTGAAAATGAAATGGAAAATATACATAAAAACATACACTTTAAAACTCTGAGATTAAGGTTCTACCTTGAGTCCTTAGTTGCTGAATTCTGAAGTGCAAAGTGTCCTTAGAAGTGGTAGTTGAAGTCTTAGCTCTGGTGGTCCAGGAGAATATGACTTGAACAGAACTTGTCTCTGCTCTCGTAAACAGAGAGGCAGGGTCCCCAACTGAATAAGACTAAAGGCTAAAGGACCAGATACAGTATTTCTCCCTTGTTTTATGGAGTTTTCGGAAAGGGCAGGTTCAGTGGATAGTGGCTTGCCCTGCAATTGGCTAGCATTCTGTTTCTATGATTACACAACCAATAATTTTTCAGTATTTTATTATAAAACAACAAATATGTGTAACCCCCCCTACAAATTGGGGTTCCAAGAAGTCTTCCTTGGTTTGCCTAAATGCCCACTGCCAGGCTGGTATTCTGTGTCCTTAACAGTTTTAAGTGTTTGCATGTGAGTGCCCTGTTAGCCTCCATGCCTGTCTCTTTAAGAGCTGCCTATTTTGTAGTGCACAGTTAATCTGGCTAGGGGCCAAGTAGTTTCAGGCTCACGTCCCGCCCGGGCTACAGTATTGTTGCTCCACTCTGCCATCGCTAATTGCGCAGAGGGAGCCCTCTGAGAATATGTAACTGTTTACTGATTATCTGCTTTAATGGTAAAGATATTGTAGTTTGTCTAACCTGCCTTCATTTGCAGCATGGACATTTCTGTTAATCACCACCATCTTGGTTCTGGACTGCCTAGTTTGGACCAATCAGTACCTTTGGGGACCCTAAAATTGAGTCTGTCCCCAGGGGTCTTGTGGGAGTGAATTTCTGTAGGAATTGTAGTTTTTACACTTTGGCGCCTAAAAGGACCTGGAGGGGGAGTTCTAGCTGTGACAGACAGATGGATCAGCCGACTGAACCTTTTGGATTACTGGGGAAAGCCCCAAGCGGCCTGCAGCAGAAGTCAGTCTGAGTTTGGAGTCTGAAGAGTGAACAGCTGGAGTGAATCGAGCAGCTGCTCCAGTGTAATGCGCAGGGGAAATCGGCGGGAATGCTGTGTTGGGCTTGCCTGCCACCATCTTCTTAAGTTAAGAGGCCTTAACCCTGAGACTGGATTTCATCCAAAATTGCAGCTTTGCAATCGGAACCTGATTTGTGACAAATTGGATTTTCCTGAAGTGGGACGAAGATTTGCCTCTGTGCGATTGGCCTGTCAGGACCTGAGACTGCCGCTGAGTGTATGGTTTGTGCAGAGACACTGTGAATTGCAACCGGACTGCTATCCGAACTGTGGTATTTGCCTTGTTTTTACTATAAGTGTGCTGAATGCTACTAGTTGGTCACAATTTGGTTCCCCACTGTCTGATTGTGTCACGCTTACTGGAATCTGCAACCAGCAACTACCAGACTGTTATCCGAATTGTTCACCCAGTCTGGGCCCTGCCACCTTGGCCCGGACAGCTGCTCATGCCACAGAGAAAACCATCGACAAGAGACCAGCCCAGGGATCAGCCCCCTGCTCAACATCACGAACAGGAACGACACCATGGTGAATCGTGTGGGCCCTGCTTCTCCTGGCCATCCAGCTCTTCATCCAGAGGTCTCCATTTCGTCAATCCTGTGTCCTGTACTGGGTAGCATGAGTAAACACCAGGGTAGCTCCCTGTAACAACAGCTCAATCAAGTGTGTCATCTGATTTAATTGTTTTGCCTAATTATCATGAACTGAGCCACCTGGCTCTGGATTACAAATTGTGGGTTACTGTGCATGACTATTTCTTTCCATCATTAGGGCCCCAACCAGTTGCAATGCTGGCCTACCCGGGCAACACTTCAGGCTAGCCTTTACCAACAACTGGGTACCCAGTGTGTGTGTGATTGTGTTGTGGGACTTTAAAGTGCATGGCAATTAACCTGAATCTTTCAGATCTTGAATCAACCACCAGATTCTGCCCCTTCCTTGTTACTACCCCCTTGAATAAATCAGATCTAAATCGTTTTGCATTCAAACTGGTTGTGGTGTACCTCTGTATTGTAAATACTGTGGTATTGCTGTTTACTGTTACAGGCCTTATTTTACAGGGGGTCTCCAGTGCTGAGCCAGCTGAACCCACCCTGGTTGTAAGTGTAACAAGAGTGAAGTTAAAACTGTTGTCAGGGGCAAATTGCAATTGTGTAATCTATGAGTTACTTAGGCCACTAGAGGGAAAAGAGGGGGGGTAACAGTGTCCCAGAGGGCTGTACCCAGGGCAGCTACGCAACCACAAACCCTTTCATCCGGGTGGAGGCACCTGTTTCTAGTAGCCAGGCCCCTCAACCTGCATCTGGTCATGCGGGCAGGGGTAGTATCCCTTGGGATAGTGCCACCTAGGGATTACATATGCATTTCTGAATATGAGAGAAAAAAAACTCAGAGGTCAGCTAGTTTCAACCGGAATCCTAGGAAAACCCTCCAGCCCTCCCTCTCTTTGAAATGGGTGTAATCAAGCTTCACTCAATATATCTATTTACTTAAATGGTGGCTCATTTCGTGGTAATGAGATTAGCTCAGTGTAGACTTGCAGAGACAATAGAACCCCAGACCGAATGGCACCACTGGATGCTGAGGGCCATTCAAACATAAAAGAATGTGCCAGCTTCCAGCTCTGCTTAATTATTCTTTTGTCTCCTTTTAAAATGATTTAATTATCACCAGTCCCTGCCTAGCAGCTGACAGATTCTCTGCCCAGTAACAAGAATTACAACATTATTCTAGGGCCCATGATTTTTCTTTGTACCCATAATCCGTTGCAACTTACATTGGCCACCAAGTGCATCTGTGATGCATTATATACATAAACATTATATAAAATATGATCAGAACAATAAGACATGGCCTTATCTCGCCACACCCCCCACCAGCAACATTATTTTATAAATCTTTCTCCCCCCCACCAAAATGCACCCCAATATCTGCCAACTATACCTTCCACTAGGGAGGTTAGGTGCACCTGAACTATCTAATGGGGGTTGGGGGGGGGACTCTTCTCCTTCCCTCCTCCTTGACATGAAGGTACTACATTTCTTAATTTTTTTTTCTTCACAGCTACTGTTCATCTACCACTTTTCTATTACTACGTTTACTTGTAGCGGTGATCGATTACTTTGCCTTTGATTCCTGGTAATTGATCACCACTCTGGGCGTTTACATGTAAGGTAATATTCAGTTACAAAGTAACTGATAATTCTGTAATAGATTTTCACCCTGCATGTTATCACAGTATATATGTCTTTGCCCCACACTTCCACACTACACACAGCAAATGAGGAAACTCTTTAGCAGCAACAGAGTTACTTGCACACACACTTCATACACAGAGCGGATGTAAAATGCTCCATTAGTTCTTAAAGTGGTACCCCCCCACCCCCACCGGCAGATTAGTTACCAATTATAGCAGAAAAGGAAATGCTGGGTTTATGCAGCAAGTAGCCTGGTGTTGCTGGAGTGACCAATGTGCTGTGCCATCATCATGTTACGACAGACTGAGGACTGAAGGCAGAACGTGTGCAGCTACAAACATGAGAGACTAACTGTGATGGGGAGCAAAAAGAATGAACACCCTCACTTTATTTTAATTTAAATTATACAATGGCAAGAACATTTGTTGCACTCTGATTGGTCAATGCCCATTTTCACCAGTGATGTTATCTGAATATAACATCACTGAATGAAGGTCAGACATACATGACCACAGAAAACATTAAAAATATCACTACGCCCACCCTTGTCAGCACTGTAGCAGACTGCAAGTAAGTGCTATAAGCAACAGGAGCTCGAACATCCCACACCACACACCCCAACCCCCTTAAACCCCAAAACAACCAATAGTGTATACGAACAATTCAATAAACAGCATTGCAACATAAAATTAATGTCTATCTTTAATTTCTTCCTGCTCCTCAGGGCGAATAGCAAACCTGCAGTGTCTCTCTCTCTCTCTCTCTAGCCTTCTCGGGCATGAGCTTCATTGTCTGTTTCTCTCAAAAGCTGCACACAGAGCTGGTTTCTGTCAGCACTTTCAAACTATTTCTGTATTTAATAAAATCAATATCAGGACCAAGTGACTTACGATCACATCTGAAGCAGAAGTCTCTCTGTTCCCAAAAGTCAGTCAGTCGATCAGCTCCATTTTATGAGGCGGTTCCAGTAAAAGCAGCGGGACTGGATAAATCAAACTCAGGAAGAGAGAAAAAAAAAAGACACTGGGACAGAGAGAGGGACACATAGAACACATACAGGGGAGGGGAGAAAAACACTGGTAGAGAGACGGGCTAAACGTAGAACCTAATGCTACACAAGATCAGCACCTAGTGGACAAAGAAAACAGGATTTTTTTAAAATGGGTATGCTTCCACAGTCCATAAATACATTAAAACTGCCTTAAATGTTCTTCGTTTTAATTGTTGCCCTATTTAATACTATAATGGGCCTTTGTATACTGTATAGAAGGTTATTTTCACTATCTGTTTATTTCCACTATATTCGTTATTGCTGACAATCAGGGAAAATAAATGGATGGTGAAAAATAAAGGACAACTGATTGTCAGTAGTACTGTAATGAACAATAAACTATCTGCACTAATTCTGTCAGACGCTAATATGTATAGAAGGTTGACTCGCTCTAAATTTAACGGATGCTAATTCAACCTGCTCTACAGTAATACAAGTAATGTACTCCAGGGTGTGTGTCGTACTGGAATAACATCATTTCTTGGGTGTTGGATGCACTCATGCCCAACCACCCGAGGTGTGACATTATCCCAGCAAGACATACACCTTGTCATGCTTTATTGCTTAATTATTTATCAACTCACTCACTGCTCTGCTAACTTGACTCACCTGAGTCTATAAGAGTTATTTGCTGCTGCCTCACACCTCACTTTCTTGACTCCAGTCTCCACTTGACTCTACTATTGTTCCCCTCCTACCCACTCCTCAGAGCCAGTGCAGTGCTGCCGTCCACTGCCACCAACTCCAGCTCCAAGAGACAACTGATGGGCTGGCATGTCTTGACCCCCCCAACCATTCATTGACCACAATACCCTTCTGTCCACCAGGAGAGTCACTAGTCAGCTTGCCCAAATGCCCAACAATCCATGTTTGTCTGCCCGGGACTGCTGCCTGATCACCTGCTCCTGACCGCGGTGCTGGTGCTGACTGAAAACTGTCTGAAATCCATTTGACATAGCGGCAGGGAAAGGGGTACACACTATAGTGGAGGGATGTCTAGATGTCATGTAACGTGCCACTGCTATAAATTGGCTGCTGCTGAATACAGATGATTTCCTTTTTTGCCTCTCCCCACTCACCAGCCGGCCACTCCTTTGGGTCACCTAAGACCCTCGCTGGCACTCCGTCCCCACCACCAACCACCACCCCATATTACAGCCCCCCAGATAACCCAACATATCCCTTCATTGGACGGGTCCCCCCCGATCTGAGGGGTAAGGCACCGTTGGGGGTCGGCCAGCCGACTTACTTTGCCCGGGTGCTGTTGAGGTCATCCAGGCTGTCCGGGGCTTCGTGGTGGCAGGAAGCCATCAACCGTCATCCATCCAACCAGAGAGCTATTTTCTTGTTTTTCTGTTTGGGCAGCATGGCATCCAGGACGTCAAGGCTACAGCCAACATCTGTCACACTCCCTACGCAGCCAGACCTGATGTTCTGCCATGCAGCCAACCTCGCCAGAGGTCGACAAACACCAGGTCATAGAGCCCCCTCCCCCCGGGAGATAGCAAGCTATCGTGGGACATTCGGGCCATCTCCCCTCGGCCGGCTCTCCGACACCAAGGTCTGTTCCTGAACCCAGGTCATCAGCATCACAAGCAGAAATCCAACCACTGCGCTGGCAGGCTGGATCTTTTTTTTTTGTAATGGAAAAAAAAAAGAATTAGTCACGGGCACTTGGGCAGGGATGCGACCCAACACAGAATTGTGAGCCTTCACGATCATCCCAGCTCCCCCCAATTATATATATATGTTTCAAAGTCACACAGATGTAAAAAAAAGTTTCTATTTTGAAAAAAGGACAGGTGTCTTTGACGAGTCGGCGCCCCCTATTGATGGGAACCCTAGACGGCTGCTTAGTTTGCCTATCCTTAGAACCAGCCCTGCGATCACAAGGCCTTTTTCTGCTAGCAATTTTTATATGTCTGTATCTCCAAAACATGCACAAAGTTTGCTTTCACAACGGACTGTGTGTAATTTTTTTTTTTATTGGACTTGATTAAAACAATTAGAAACACAACATTCAAGGAATACTGGGCTTTAAACTTCTTGTTAAATAGGTCAGCCCCATTATTTGCAAAGAAAATAGACTAGCTAATAACCTCAGAGTTGGTAGATGGAGGTAAAGTTAAGGTCAAAAGATGGGGCATTGACCATTACCATTCACAACCACTTCCGAGTGAAAAATGAGGTTGTACAGAATGATGAAAAATGAGCAAGGTTTTCTGAATGAATCTGAATCTTTTTTGACACCCTATATAAATAGGCCAAAACTAGCCCTCCCCCCAACAACTGTGGGGGGGGGTAAAGCAAATACCTTTCTTATGGTTGCAATCAGGGGAGGATAATCCTTCAATTGCCCATTCACAGGAGAATCAGGACATTGCTTTGGAAAATCCAACAAAAGACACCCGAGAACTGTACGGTTCAGGCCAATTTGTTAATAGGGTAAGAATCAGGTGAGCTAAAACAGGTCCTGAAAGAAAACAACGGTGTTTAAGAGAGATACTAACTGTGTTAAAACTACAAAGTGATTTAAAGGAAAACAGCACAAGAGACACTTTCATGTACAACACAAATAAGATCTGCCAAAGCGGCCTATTATAGAGCTGAATTGGATGCCTCCTATAATAACCCAACCAGGCTCTGGGGAACTATAAAGGGTATCTTGGGCCAAAACTCTACTCCTGCCTTAACCTGCAAACTGCTACTAAATAACACAGAAATTACGGATAAACAAGAAATTCTAAATACCTTCAATGACCACTTCACCACAGCTGGACTAGCATTTGACTCTTCACCTGCAAATCTCCTGAGATCTTCCTTGAATCTTCAATCCACCGTGGGCCAAAGGCTACATCAACCTTCTCCTTCAACCCAATATCATTGAAAGAAGTGGAAGATCTCCTCTCCAATTTGGATACTTCAAAAAGTGTAGGTACAGACTCCTGGACCCCTACTTCCTCAAGATTGCATCTCAAGTCTTATCTGCCCCTCACTCATCTCTTCAATCTTTCCCTCACCACTGGATCCATTCCCTCCATTTGGAAAACAGCTCAAGTAGTTCCTTTATTCAAATCTGGTGATCCCATGGATCTCAATAATTACAGGCCCATTTCCATCCTATCAGTTCTGTCCAAGATGCTCGAAAAGTTAGTAAACTCACAATTAAGGGTCTACCTGGATAACAATAACCTCCTAAACACAGCACAATCAGGATTTAGATCAAGGCACAGCACCATTTCAGCCCTAGCCAAAGTAACCAACGACTGGCAGACTGCTATGGATAAGAAGAATAGTACCTGTGCTGTGTTCCTGGATTTGAGCAAAGCATTTGACACAGTGGATCATGAATCACTGATCACCTCCTTGGTTCAATAGGGTTGATTCCCCTTCACTCAATTGGTTCAAGTGCTATCTATCAGACAGATCACAACTGGTAAAAATGGAAACTACCTATCCACTTTAAAACCACTGCTAAGAGGTGTACCGCAAGGCTCTATTCTTGGCCCCATCCTCTTTGCCATCTATATTAATAATATTGATGCTAACTCACTCAATCAAACATCCATCTGTTTGCTGATGATACTGTGCTATATGTTAGCAATCCTTCATTGTCTAAAGCCTGTGAACTGCTACAATCTGAATTCTCCATCCTACAACACAACTTACTGGATAAAAAACTACTTCTAAATGCCAAAAAAACAAAAGCTATGCTCTTTTCCTCACAAAGTTGCTCTGCCACTACCCCATCATCTACCACCCTACAACTAACCACCTTACTTGGAGAGAAGCTGGAATACGTTGATAACTTCAAATATCTTGGTGTCTGGATTGATAACAAACTTGACTTTTCTGTACATATTGAGGAGCTACTAAAGAAACTGAGACAAAGGCTTGTTTATTTTTAGAATAAAGCACTACCTCAACAGAGACTCCAAAAAGATTAATCCAGGCTTCATTCCTATCCCTCATTGACTATGCTGACTTTCTGTATGGACACTGTTCACTCCCTCTTAAATAAACTGGACACCCTATACCACAGGTCCATCAGATTCATTACTGACCTTCCTTCAGCACCCACCATTGTTCCCTTTATAAGGCAGTTAACTGGTCATCATTACAACACAGAAGAAACAAGAATGCTGCAATTTGATATTCAAAGCCTTATCAGGCAAGCTACCTACCTACATCTCGGACTGTTTTACTCAAATCACTTCTAGGCCATACAACCTAAGGATCAGCAAAATTATCATTCTTAAGGTCCCCAATGCCTGCACCCAGCTTGGGAGGGCTGCTATCAGCTACTCACTAGCAATTGTTTGGAACTCACTCCAAAAAACCATGAAGCTAAATAACCTCCCACCCTTAATATCCTTCAAAAGATTATTCACCACCCTATTCCCAGAACTCTGCAACTGCTTCCACAAGGCCTAATTCACGGCCCTACCCACCCCCCTTTTCTGCTCGTGTTTCTATATGCTGAAAACTCCAGTTCCCAGTCGCAAGATTCACCTCAAAATGCCTGCTAGGTCCTATAATCTACATATTAACTCTGATGATGCCAACTGCCTACTGTCTCCCAGATTAAAAGTGTTAATGCCTTGTACATATGTATATTGTTATATACTAGCACTTATGTCATTGTATTACTGTTTTTGTTACCCCTGTCATTGTATTACTGTTTATGATACCCTTGTCAATGTAATAACACTAGCACTTCTTGACCACTCAGGTCCATCTTGTAAATGAGCTATGCTCAATGATGTTCGCCTGATTAAATAAAGATTTTGATTGATTGATTGATTGAAGTGTGGGGCAGGTCCAAGGATACTTTGTGTGCAAAAACACTTTGGTTTACTTACTGTTTATTGTAGCATTATAGATTAAATCATACTAGTTTTGCTTACTTCTAGGCTGAAATGTTCTGTACTATAAATCCCAGAATCCCCTGCAGCTGACATCAGAGCAGTGGGCAGCAGCTGGGAGATTCAGTAGCCTGCAGTGCATGTTAGAACTTTTACTGTGTAACCCGTCCCTTCCTGCCCCATCTATGGGAATAATTAAAATCTCGCAGATGGTCTGGGCAGAAAGAAAGGAGTACTCAAAAAGTGCTAACATATGGAATATTGCCTTTACTGGACCAGGGAAAATGGATGGTCCCTACCTGATGCTGTCTTCAAGCTGCTGCATTACCTCCTGTCTCCAGTAACAGATCCACTCCCCAACCCACTGACCAGACCAGGACCCCCCTCTTCTCTCTCAGGGGCCCTGCAAAGCCCCGGCAGCCCCAGATGCTAGAAGCACTCTTTGTAGGGGGGTTGACACCAGTCAATTTACAGAAGAAAGAGTCCTGAAAGAACTCCTAAAACTCAAGGTGGACAAAGCAATGGGGCCTGACAGGATTCACCCCAGAATCCTAAAAGAACTAAGGGAGCACCTAGTGACACCAATGACCACACTTTTTAACAAATCATGGGAGGATGGGGTGGTACCTGAGGACTGGAGGAGGGCAGATGTGATTCCCCTTCACAAAAGTGGGAGCAAGACAGAAGCAGGAAACTATAGACCTATAAGTTTGACCTCAGTGGTAGGGAAAATGATGGAATCACTTCTGAAAGAAAGAATTGTTGAGTACCTAGAGAGCCAAGCGGGCACAGGACTCAAAGCAGCATGGATTTACAGCAGGAAGGTCATGTCAGATGAATCTAATAGATTTCTTTGACTGGGTGACCAAAGTAATAGACCAGGGAGGGGCTGTGGATATGGCCTACCTAGACTTTAGCAAGGCATTTGACACAGTCCCGCACAAAAGATTAATAATCAAGTTAGCCAGCTTGGGAGTGGGTCCCAGGGTGGTAGCCTGGGTTGCAAACTGGCTGCACAACAGGACACAGAAGGTAATAGTGAGTGGCACACATTCCAAAGAAAGGGGGTCACTAGTGGAGTACCTCAGGGCTCAGTACTGGGTCCAGTCCTGTTTAACATCTTTATAGGTGACATCATGGAGGGTCTGGAGGGAAAGGTATGCCTCTTTGCAGATGACACAAAGATCTGTAACAAAGTTGATACACAAGGGGGGGTAGAAAGGATGAAAAGGGACTTGACAAGGTTGGAGGAATGGTCAGACATATGGTAACTTAGATTCAATGCAAAGAAGTGCAAAGTAATGCACCTGGGAAACAAAAACCCAGGAGAAGAGTACACAATAGCAGGGGAGGTACTAACAACAACAAAAATGCAACGGGGCTTGGGGGTAGTCATATCGGATGATCTAAAGGTGGGTAAGCAATGTGAGAAGTCAGTGAGGAGAGCCAGAGGGATACTGGGATGCATAGGAAGGGGCATCACAAGTAGAAAAAAGGAAGTGGTTATCCCTCTGTACAGACAGTTGGTGAGACCCCATCTGGAGTACTGTGTGCAGTTTTGGAGACCTTATCTATGCAAGGACATAGACAGGATGGAAGCAGTCCAGAGGAGGGCAACTAAAATGGTGCAGGGTCCGCATCAGAAATCATATGAAGAGAGACTGAGAGAGCTTAATATGTATACCCTTGATGAAAGGAGGGACAGGGGGACATGATAGAAATGTTCAAGTACCTCAAGGGAATCAACAAAGTCCAGGAGGGTAGCATCTTTCAGAAAAAGAGATGTGTAAGAACAAGGGGACACAATTTAAAGATAGAGGGGGGACGGCTCAGGGGTAATGTGAGGAAATCTTTTTTCATGGAGAGAGTGGTGGATGCGTGGAACTGCCTTCCTGGGGAAGTTGTTGGGGCTAAAACAGTGGGGGAATTCAAACATGCATGGGACAGACACAAGGCAATTGTAGTGGGGGGTGGCAGGAAGTAGGCAGTTGGTTAACTAGAATCTGCAGCTTATCCAGCAGGTAGGGAAATGGGCAGACTGGGTGGGCCAAGTGGTCCTTATCTGCCGTCAGAGTCTATGTTTCTATGTTTCTATTCTTCTTCCTGAAATACAAGCTTGTGGTGAATTAATTAGACTGAAAAATGAAGAGGGAAAACAAAAGATTTCATTTCATCAAACTCCCTCTCTACAATCAAACGAAGCATGAACCACTGCTTTCTCCCCAAATGACTTTATTATGTCCTGCACAGCAAATGATTCCAGCTATTCAGGGTCACCATTCCTTTTTAGCAAATACTTAATCAGCTCCATGGGGCTATAACTTTTTATACAACATGGCTGGACCTCTCAAACAGCAGAACCATAGCATCAGCAGACACCAGAAGGAGTCCTTTTTCTACCCTTATGGTCTCGAGTGCTTTAGCCAAACCTGGAACCCAGATCCCTGCAATCTCCTGGCATATGAAGATCTGTTAAGCCAAGCCTTTCTTTTACTTCTATTCTCACTGGGTCCCCTTTATGCTGGTTCTGGTCATCCCCCCTTTCACTGGCACGGAAACGTGAGCTGCCTTTCCCACCTGGACCCCGGGGCATTGGCCCATTCCCTCGAGGTATCCAGGATTTTTTACGATGACCCAGGCCTTGACCCCTTTTCCAATGACTGGCTCTGAATGTCCTAGGCTGAGGCTTCTGTTATCCTGTTCACTTGCCTCCGCCTCAGCCTCCATGGCACCACTTTTCTCCGAGGTTGCACTGCTGTCACCTCCTCTTACAGGGAGTCCCTGCCAGGCCCACATCCCTTCTTCAAACTCCTGGGCTTGCGTTAAGTCACCAGAATGGGGACACCTACCAAGGCCTACCACATATGTGGGTCCACGAACCCACAGCCATTTGATGGGCCAGCACCCCAGAGCCTGTCCCTCCAAACAGGCCCCTAATTCAGATGAAGGGCTCCCCAGCTCCCTTGATCCCCCAGGCCGCCCTGCCACATGGGTATGAGGGGAACCTCTGCCACCGGTCCCCCTCCTGGGAGGGCCCTGCCACAACCCTCCCAGCCCTGGTGACCGGAAAAAAAATCCTTTTGGGCTTCCTAAAGGGCTCTTACCTCTCTCGCTAGGCTTTCTAAAGCTTCTCTACTGCCCTAGCCCCACTCAACGCAAAACCTGGCTACCTGGTCCCCATCGGAGCTCCATACCCCAACTCCTCATCGGCCACGTTGCATAAATGTCATGACCTATCCTGGTCCTAGTTCTACTCTCCAGCCTCCCCCTCCAGCCCAGGCTGGAAAGGCCCAGATACTTCCTGTATGCTCCCTTTTATAACCTATCTGCTGCCCCCTTGAGGCATCCAGAGAACTAACCCCCAGAGCACTAAACCCATTTTCTAGTTCTGGTGAGGGGGGTAGGAGGGGGAAAAGGGTGCCTAACCAGTGGGAGTATAAGCCCCGCTTTTGCAGGGGGCTTACACTTTTCCCCCACCCAAGAAATCATTCCCTCCTGGGAATGATGGCAAAGGTCCAGTGAATGCCCATTGCCATCAGGCCAAGTCTGCACACTCCCCAGCCCTTCAGAAAATGGACTCGCCATATCTGGCTACCAGACACCACCTAACCTACCTACCTAGCCCAAAACTAATTCCTAAAGCCTAAATCCTAAACCCTACCTGCGCCAGGAGATAAATCTAAAGCACTAGTCGCTATGATGCTGCCATCTTCTTATGATTATTGTATGATATTTGTATTATAAACAAATGTGTCTGAATGTCTGTTTAGATGCAGTCAAGCTGGGCTTTAGTGGGTGACACCCCCCCCTCAGGTTCCAGTGTAGTAATAATACATGATGTTGTAAACAGACCAGAGAAACCCTCTGAACACATCTGAGCAGGAAATAGGCCAAATAAATTTGTATGGTTCCTGCAGGAAAAAGGTAGGTTGATAGCAGAAGTGTGTGAAGAATCATAAACCCTCAGACCACACTAGCCACAGGAAAGCAGCAGAGGGGCATCAAAGAGAAATGTTTGATCCCAGACTGTCATATTTGGGAAATGGCTTTTTGCTGATGATCACATTAATTAAAATACATTCTTGTAGATAACTATGTTAGAAACTGGACCTAAGGGAGGATCTAGCTGACCTCACAAAAGGGGGGGGAGATGGTATTTCAAATGAACAGCTAACAGAGGGAAACAGTGACTTATGATTCTTGGACTCTGAAAAAGACAGTTCTCGGACTTAAAAAGCACTTAAAGGTAACACTTAGATAGAGAAGAATTAAGTGTCTGTGGTAGGAGTTTGTATTCTGTAACTTTCTTTTCTTTTGTTATATGACTGTGAGATTTGTGATGTAATTGTTCTGTATTTTATTTCACCTGTTTTAAACTTTTTAGTAAACAACCTTTTCTTTGAACTACTGCCTGTGTGTCTTCTCAGTTTTCCTTTTCATGTGATGCTGAACCTGGGTTTAAGTCTGACAGCTGTTATAAGCTTGATTGTGTTACTGAGCTTGCTTCAAAGGTAAGAAATACCTAGGTCTCATAGAGTTGTAAGGATTCATTTTGGAACCTGGCTGGGTACCCCTGGGCGACAGATTGTACTGCATCCCCCAAAGAGGGTACATATCCGAGTCTGTTAATTGGGTATGCTAGCATAAGGTTCACAGTTTGAATCCCTCCAGAACTTGAGGCTAACTGGTGATTCAGACCCAAACAGACAGGAGGGTTACCCTGTCTGTTACCTGTTCACACTATTGCACGCTGAGGTTGGCACTGTGGGAGCAGAGGGCCTGACCTGCAGAGTGCATTTCTGACAGTCTCAACTATCATTATTTCTTTTCAAACAGTAACAACAAACACTTTCTTATAATGATTATGCATTTCAAAAACATTTTCCTCAAGTTTTATGCTAACATTAATAACGAGGTAGCAGACAGTCCCCTTAGATACCTCCCACCAAAAACATTTAAAACACGTATTTCTGTGTACAAGACTCCAAACCATTCACTCACACATGCACACACACATTTTCACACCAATCTCTCAGAAACATATTTTACTATGATATATAAAACAGTAATTATAAAACTTTTCAATTTAAGAGCTTGATTAATGAAGAGTCACTACATCAGCTCCATAGAGCAATTGTCCTAGCGCAGTCCACAAGTTTTTGTTTCGTTTTTTTTTTAGTCCCAGAGGCCTAGGTTGCAGTTCCCCCACCTGGAGAAAAATAATATGCTGGATCTGACTTGGTGGTCACCTCTCCAAACTAATCTCAGTCCAAGATGTAATACTTTGTCCAAGTCCCAGTTAAGTCCTGGACCATAGCGAAGTGCTTGAAAATGGTTAGTCCTGACCAAGTACCTGCACGATATATCAACCGTGCCCTTTGGAACAACTCCTGAGATGGGGTGCTTCTTCCTCTGGTAAGGTTCTTCAGCCTTTCCAGTTGCTCTTTAAAAATCCAGTCCTGGGGGTGCTGTTGAGCAGTTTACAGGAAGCAGCAACTACACAGAGCTCTGACTGAATTGTTCTAATTTCCTTTTAATTTATATAATCAAACTGAATATATTACTCCATTTTAGCCGTATCAGGAATGTAATACTCCAGGGACGAAGTTATGGGTAAAAATCGTGGTAATGCAGCTGCAGCACCGGATTTCTTTGCTCCTAAAAAGTGTGTACAGTCATGAGCCGAGAGGCCTGGTGAACATGTGGAAGCAGGGAAGTCGGATTCAGACGGGGCCTCTCCAGGTACTATCCAGGCTATTTTGAACCAATTGGTGAAATCAGTACAGGATATGGACAAAAAACTGGATGCTTTAACATCTCGGATCTCTGCGTTAGAGACCAGAATGGAAAAGTGTGAGCACACTGCGCAAAGGACGGAGGGTTCTGTTTTGCGGGCCTGTGAAGCGACAACAAAATTAATAAAAGAAAATGGGCTGCTTCGCCAATGGTTAGAAATTATTGAGAATCAGGCCTGTGAGAGGAATCTCCGTGTGTTGGGTCTCTCGGAGCAAGCTGAAGGGGACGATTGTTTAACGTTTATGCGATCCTTACTGTCCTCTATTTTGGGACTAAGCGCAGAGGATCCTCCAATAGCCATTGAGCGAGCTTACCGGATTTCTCCCCGTAGACCCACGGTTAACTCACAGGCCCCCGAGAACTGAGCTGATAATGTGTCAGAATGTTGCAAAACTACAGCTCGTGTGGAGAGAGAAATCACCAGTTAAACGAACCTGGCGACGTGGAAAAATTTCTTCAACTGTTGGAAAGGGAATCGGAGCCTGTGGTTGACAAAGATTTGTCCTCAGAGGGAGACTGAGCTTCATTTGCAGACTCCTGTGCACTGTGAGTTTAACAGGAACTGGGGCTTGGGGTCTGGCTTTCTATTACAGTAAGGTCTGATATGCTGGCTGACTGAACTGCCTTTTGTGAGACTCTTTGGACTTGGTTATATCTGAGGCTAGAAGGTGTATATGGTCACAGGAGGACCTTTACAAAGAGAGTTATACTTATGTTTTAATATCCAGCCATTAATATACCAAAGATTGGGACTTTTGCTTTATTGCCCTGTGTGCTCCTGGTTCCCCTACTTTACGCTCTACTGACATGTTAGCCAAAGAAATGCTTATGTACATGTTGCATGTTTTTTGGCTGTATATGATATGGAATTGGAAAGGTTGTTATAACCCTTTTTAGAACTGGGGAGTGGTTTTACTTATATAGATTTCTGAACACACTCATTAAAGCTCTAGTTATGACCTCATGTTGAATATTGGGAGCACGGCTGGATCTGAATTAAGTCTGGGAGGGAGGTGCTCATGGACCCTTCCTTTTCAGCTGTAAGCTTTGGGACTACCTTTATGACTGGATTATGGTAATAATGTTATTTCCCCCTCTTGAAGTAACAAATGGGGAGAGTACCTATCCTTAAGTGTGTACTTATAATTCCTGTACTTTACAATGCTGTGTTACTCACCTGTGGAACACATTGTTTTGTGACTTTGCTCACAAAATCAATAAATATATTATACAAAAAGAAAAAAAATCCAGTCCTCCCGCATCTCCTCAATAATGTCCCAAATCCTCTCAGGCACGCATAGATAGTTTAGTTTGGATATTCTACCCTCAGCCTCCTGCGAACCCTCCTTTTGGCCTGGCTCCATTCAGGCAGGTCCCTCACACTGGTTCTCCTTGCTTGACCTCTTGGTAGACATATCTGTTGTCAATATTTCAGATTTAGTGAGGCACTTGGGTTTAACCCGTCCATCCGGGTCTGGAGGGTCTTGGCCCGGACTGGGAGCTGTGGGTGGCATCTTTAAAGGTGATAATTGGACAGTGGTATGGCCTAGGGATTGCCCTAACCACCATATGGTGCTGGAACTGAAACTGGCTGCCAACATATTTCTCCTCATTTAATTCCCATGGGTCTTGGAGGTCACCAACCTTTCCACTGGCTGCATCTGGTGCAGGCACAGACTCAGGGTCGCTCTCCAGAGATCTGTTCTTGCTCTTGGCACCCGAGGCAGGCTCCAATTTGTTGGATGCCTGCAAGCTACCGCCAGACAGAGGCCATAATGAGGGTCCCCGGGCCCTGGAAGATCCCGAACTGGTTGTCTAAGACCCTGCCCCTCCCTCTGCCAGTGGAATAGCCAGTAGCAGGTGGCAGAGAGCTGGACAGATGTCTATGCTCTCCATCACCTCTGTCTTTTCCTGGTGCTCCTGCAGCATCCTCCTCCACAGCCTCCACTATCATGTCCGGGGATTCGCTTCGGGTCTCATCCACCTGGATACGTGTGCTTTCTCCCAGGGACAATCTTTCAAACCCCTCCGAATCCCCACTGGCTGGTGACCATGGGATGAATAGGCTGACGGTGGAACTGACAGCATACATCCCTCTATTTGGCACCGGTGGATTACTTAGACAGTAAGGGCATATGAGCAGCCTGGATACTGCTTCTCCCACAAATCCACACCTCACACAACGTTTGTGTCCCTTGCATTGTCCCCCAGCATTCCAGAGCCAGGAAAGAAGTGAGTCCGAACTGTAGTCATGGGTTCCTCCTGAGGGGTTGCTTCAGGCCTCTCTGCACCTCCCCCTGCTACTACCTGTTGCCAATCCATTTGGATGCCTGCGCTTGCTTTTTCCTTCCCTCCCAGTCCTATGGTCACTTGGAGCCCACAACTCTTTTGCTCCAAAAATAATGCAGCCCAGTTCACTTGTCTCCTTCTCCAATAATGCACTCCCACAGCGATCTCTTTTGCTCTACTCTCGCTGTTATCTTTTCCTGCTGTAACACTGCTACTGGCCTCTTCCCTAGCTCACTCATGCTGATCCCCAAGATGGGAAATTCATTGTGAAGCTGCTATAGCTACCTTTGCTCATCCTCCAGTCAGAATCTCCTCTGAGGGTCACGTGACTAGCCAGTCATGCATGCACACCACACCAACCGGCCAGGCCTAATGTCTGCTCCAGGCCTACCCCACAGTAATTTTATGCTGCGCAACAGGGGCCCAACCAGGCCGGGAAGCATGCACACTGCGGACTGCAGGACTTCAGGTCCAGAAGCAATTTTTAGGGTTCGAGGAACATCCCAGATGAGCCCTCACAGTGTAACCCTTCCCTTCCTGCCCCATCTATGGGCATAATTAAAATCTGGCAGATGGTCCTGGCAGAAAGAAAGGAGCACTCAAAAAGCACTAACATATGAGACATTGCCTTTTTTTTTTGCTGCTAATCTGTTTCTAACTCCTGGTCAGCATCCCATCGGGCTAGATCCTCCAGCCCCGTCTCTCACTTGTGGCTTACCTTTCCATTGTCCCCCATGGCTTTCCCCCAGTGTTGGGGCAGCATGGATCCCTCAACCTGCCTAAATGGATCCGGTGTGGAAGGTTACTGCTATTCGCGTGACCAAGGCCTGCAGAGGTCCACCATCATTGTGCAGCGACCAGGGTATTTTCTCTTTTAAGGCCGCTTAGGAGAGGGAGCATGCAATGACGCCTACAGAGGGAGCATGCACACTTCCGCATGTGCTCCTCCAAGTGGCCAGCGTCGAGACCTTGCCTTTACTGGACCAGAGAAAATGGATAGTCCCTACCTGATGCTGCCTTCAAGCTGCTACATTACCTCCTGTCTTCAGCAATGGATCCACTCCATGAACCCACCGACTAAACCAGGATCCCATTCTTCTCTTTCGGGGGTCCTGTTAAGCCCCAGCAGCTCCAGAGGCTGGATTTTTCTCCATGGAATACAAATTTGTGCCAAATTAATTAGACTGAAAAATGAAGAGGGAAAACAAAAGATTCAATTTCATCAAACTCCCTCTCTACAATCAAATGAAGCATGAACCACTGCTTTCTCTCCAGATGACTTTATTATCTCCTGCTCAACAAATGATTCCAGCTATACAGGGGTCACCATTCCTTTTTAGCAAATACTTAATCAGCTCCATGGGGCTATAACCTTTTACACAACATGGCTGGACCTCTCAAACAACAGAACCACAGCATCAGCAGACAGCAAAAGGAGTCCTGGTTGTACCCTTACAGTCTTGGGTGCTTTACCCAAACATCGAACCCAGATCCCTGCAGTTTCCTGGCATATGAAGATCTGGTAAGCCAAGCCTTCCTTTTACTTCTGTTCTCACTGGGTCCCCTTTATGCTGTCTCTGGTTGTCCCCCCCTTTCACTGGCATGGAAAAGCAAGCTTCCTTTCCCACATGGACCCTGGGGCATTGGCCCATGACCCCGAGTTACGCAGGATTTTTTTCGATGACCCAGGCCCAGACCCCTATTCCAACAGCTGGCTCCAAATGTCTTGGGCTGAGGCTTCTGTTACCCTGTTCACTTGCCTCTGCCTCAGCCTCCATGGCCCCACTTTTCTCCGAGGTTGTACTGCTGTCACCTCCACCTACAGGGAGTCCCTGCCAGATCCACATTCCTTCTTCAAACTCCTGGGCTTGCCTTAAGCCACCAGAATGGGGACACCTACCAAGGCCTGCCACATATGTGGGTCCACAAACCAATCCGGCCATTTGATGGGCCGATGCCCCAGAGCCTGTCCTTCCAAACAGGCCCCCACTTTAGATGAAAGTCTCCTCGGCTCCCTCGACCCCTCAGGCCACCCTGCCACACCGGGTATGAGGGGAACCTCTGCCACCAGTCCCCCTCCTGGGAGGGCCCTGCCACAGCCCTCCCAGCCCTGGCAACCTGGAAAAATCCTTTTTGGCTTCCTAAAGGGCTCCTAAATTTTTTGTTAGGCTTTGTAAAGCCTCCCTACTTCCCTCACCCCTCTCGACGCCAAACTGGTGTAACCCCCCTACAAATGGGGTTTCCCAAAAAGTCGTCCTTGAGCTTGCCTAAATGCTCACTGCCAGGCTGGTGTCCTGCATTTTAGTAGTTTAAATGCAATTGTCAGAGCCTGTGTGGCCTCTGTGTGCTGTCTCTTTAAGTGCTGCCTGATTTCAGCATAAGTAATCTGAGAGGGAGCTCTATTGAAAGATGTAACTATTTGCTGAAAATTATTTAGAGTGATAATGATAATGCAGTTTATCTAACCTGCTTTCTTTGTAGCAATGACTGTTTTGTTTTGTCTCCACTATCTTGGTCCTGAACTGCAGATTGGACCAATCAGTTCTGGTGGGATCTAAAATGTAGCCAGACTACAGGAGCTGTCTGAATTCAAAATCTGTAGGAACTGTAGTTTGGGGCTTTTTTGCGCCTTTTTTGCAACTGAAGTGGGAACTCTTGCTTTGACTGACAGCCAAATCAGCCAACCAAACCTTTTGGATCTTGGGGAAATCCCACACTGCTTGCAATTTTCAGTTAGCTCTAAGCTGGGAAGTGAAATGAGAGGAGCCGAAGTGATTCTGAGCAGCAATCCTGAGTGGATTTGCATGGGATAACTGTAAAAAGGCTGAGTTTTTGGCTTGCATGTCTGCCTGCTGCTTCTGAGAGGGAGAGAAGAGAATTATTTTGGACTAAATACAAGTTTGTGTGACTAAAGTAAGCTACTGAAGTGGGCCAGGCTCAACCTGAAGAAGACCGAAGATTTTGCTGAAACGATCGGGCCTGTCAGGAGTTACAGCTACCCCTAAGCTCACAGTGTGTGCAGAGACTTTGCAATTGTGACCAGGGAGTGCTTTGCCTGGTACAGTAGAATTCTGTTACATGTAAATGTGTTATTTGCTGCTAGTGGGTCGTGAGTTAGTTCCCCACTGTGTGAACTGTGTTCTGCTTGCTGGAAGCTGTATCCAGCCCAAAACAGACTGCATCCGAATTTGTCTCCATGCGGTTTGGGCCTTGCCAGACTGGCCCAGCCAGACTACCCTCTGCACAGAGAAGCCATCGACCAGAGACCTGTCTGGGGATCAGCCCCCTGCTCCACGCTTGAACAGGAACAACGCCTCTGCAACTCGTGTGGGCCCTGCTTCTCCTGGCATTCCAGATTAACCACCTGCAGTCTCGATTTTCGTCCAGCCTGTGTCCAGTCTTGGGTATTGTGAGTAAATACCAGGGTAGCTCCCTGCAACAACAGCTTAATCTGAGTGTGTCATCAGATTGTCTTGTTGTTTCATTTCTTTTTCGAACTGAGCCCTCTGGTTCCGGATTACAAATATTGTGTACTGTCCATGTTGTGTTTTCCATCACAGAGCCCCAACAAGCTGCAACCCCTGGCAACAGACCTGGCTAGCCCATCTTTTCTCCACCTGGGTACCCAGAGGTGTGACTGTGTGGGGGGACTCAAAGCGCATGCATAACTGCTTGATTGATATAACCTTTAAGCTAATTAACCTGGTTTTGTTCCTTCCTTGTTCAAGTACCCTGAATAAATCAGATCTAACATTTTCTGCATGTAATCTGACTGTGGTTCCAGTTTGTGCTCAAAGTACTGTACTGTTGCTATTTGCTGTGCATAACCTTGTTTTACAGGGGGTCTCCAGGGTCGAGCCAGAGGAACCATCCGTGGTGGTAAGTGCAAACAGTGTGGGTACTTGTGTGGTGTACCAGGGTATTGTGAAAGTGATTATTGTACAGTGTTCAGGCCACTAGAGAGGAAAGAGGGTGGTTACAGTGTCCCAGAGGGCTGTGCCCAGGTTAGCTTGACCACTACCATCCCTGACCTCTGGGTGGAGGCACCCATTTCAGAACTCAGGCCCCTTAACCTGCTACTAGCCAAGCAGGCAGGGGTAGTAGCCCTTGGGATAGCGCCACCTAGGGATTACATCTGGCTACCTGGTCCCCACCAGAGCCCCATATCCCCACTCCTTGTCGGCCATGTTGTATAAATGTCCAGACTGCATTTTACTTTGGGCTTCCCCACTGGCCCTCCTGGACTGCTGAGCTCCCTCACTTGCCCACCTATCCTGGTCCTGGTTCTACTCTCCAGCCCCCCAACCCAGGCTTACTGCCTGGGCTGTAAAGGCCCAGATACTTCCTGTACGCTCCCTTTTATACCTTATCTCCTGCCCTCTGCTGCCCCCTTGAGGCATTCAGAGAACTAACCCCCAGAGCACTAAACCCATTTTCTATCTTGGGGGGGGGTTTAGGAGGGGAAAGAGGGTACCCAACCGGTGGGAGTATAAGCCCCACTTTTGCAGGGGGCTTACAATTGTATAATCTCCGATCAGATGTTTTCCAGTTCTGCTTTTCTCCAGAGGTTAAGTACAGTCATCTGTGACTGTACATAGCCCAGGGAGGTTAGTGGGACCAGCAAATAAAAGATCAGAGCTTACACTGTTGAACTAGAAATATGTGCAGACAAGAAATAGTCCCTTTAAGGCACAACTACTTTTAGACAGCATTTATTCCTAGCCTTGTTCTGTACCATGTGGTAATTTTGGCATCTTTTGGTGTCTCTAGGTGCAATCAAACAGTGAGCACGGATTAAGCAATTAAATGAGAGAGTAAAGACAGATTGCTGCTGGTGAGGACAGCGTGGCGGTAGCTTCTCCAGTGAAATAGGTTAGAGGTGGAAAAGGGAGAGGAATACGCATTAACAACTGTGTAATATTTGAGAGAGATGCTAATTTTGAGGGGGTCTCTAAACCTGAATCTGTCTAAACACAGTTATATGAATAAGACACTGAAACAGAAAACAATAAGTCTGGTCATATCTGAGTCTAGCTTAGAGATAGACTCAGACACGGAACAAAAATTAACTGAGTCTTCTACACACCTTTTAATAATCTCTCCAGGTTTTGAACTGGAATATTGTGGGTATTAAAGCTAAAGTGAATGATGGTCAAAGAACAGTGCTGGTTTTCATTCATTCTGCATCTGCAGACTGACTTGTTATTCCACTCACCCTCCTGCTTCAGCATAGACTCTGGGAAAGAACAGAGACCAGACTGACCTGGTGGCAGCGGTCAGTACCAGCAATGGGAGTACCTGGCAGTTACATGGGTAAGGGGGGCAGGGACTTCCCTCTTCAAAAGGTAGTTGATGCGAGATACACCTAAGTGGCTTCCTTGACCTTCGCTGGCATCAAAGACTGTGCCCATTTTCATTTATTCTACAGCCTCTGACTGGCTTGTTCTTCCACCCACCCTCCTGCTTCAGCACAGACCCTGGGAAAGAGCAGAGACCAGACTGACCTGGTGGCAGTGGTTGGTACCAGCAACAGCAGCACCTGGCAGTGATGTGGGTAAGGGGGGGGTGGGGCACTCCCTCTTCAAAAGGGAGGCATTCCAAGATACACCTGTACAGCTTCCATGACCTGCTCCAGCATCAAAGACTGTGCCTGTTTTTGTTTGTTCTGCAGCCACTAACTGAATTGTTCCTCCACCCACCCTCCTGCTTCAGCACAGACCCTGGGAAAGAACAGAGACCAGACTGACCTGGTGGCAACGGTCAGTACTAGCAACTGGAGCACCTGGCAGTAACATGGGTGGGGGGGGCACTCCCTATTCAAAAGGGAGCAGCTGGGAGCAGCTCACCACATGAGTGGCTCTGGCAGGAGTGGTGAGAGTCCTCAGCAGAAAAACAGGCAGGAGGCATAGTGGGAGGCTATTTTAAAAATGTGTATGTGAATTCATTAGAGTCAAGTCTAAACTGTTATAGATAGATATTTAAATATTTTGGATATCTTTTACTTATACTGTTTTGTAGTGCTCTTTTAATATTTAAAATGAGGTGGTTATTGTGGTTTAACTGTTTAATGCTGTGGGTTGGGTGGGTTGATATGAATCCTGTTGTCAGGGGAGGAACTGTTGAGCAGCAGAAATTACAACTGGAGGGGGCGCTAATGAGCAGCCAGCAGTAAAGATATGGATTACCACATCTCCCGACCCTGCTTAAAATAAGTATTTAATCTAAAAGCATCCGACTCAGAAATGAGGCCAAAATTGCAAATTTCGAAAGTGGTGGCAATATGGATGAATATGTGGTGGCCTATTCAGGGAAAAGTCAATGTTTGGTCACTAAATCCCAAAAGAAGCAGTCGGCAGCTAAATCACCTGAAGCGCCAGGCTCAATTTCTCTGTTGGCGGCCGAGATGGTGGTGCTAGAAAGGGAGGTCTCGGAACAGGTCATGGAGGCCCGTAAACTCAATTAGGGCAAGTTAGAGCAAAAGATCGACACTCGGCTGCAAACTATGGTCGAGCAAGTGGTGACGCAGGCAGACAGGTTGGCAGAGGCGGAGGATCGCATCTCCAAAGTTGAGGATACCATGGATCCATTGGTGACCCATATTTCCAAGCTGGAAAAAGAACTAGCGGACCTAACTGAGCAGCATGACTACCAGGAGAATTATCATCAGCGCCTGAATTTGCAGCTCCGGAGGCTCCCAGAGGGACAGGAGGGAATGGACATATTGACTTTTTGTGCTGAGAAACTGCCTAGTTTACTGGGCATAAAGCTGAAAAATCAAAAGTTAAAGTTAGAAAGGGTGCATAGAGCCGTTGCCCCATGACCACCAGCGGGCAACCTCCCTGGCCGATCATATTCCAATTTCACAGCTATCAAGACCAGGAGGAGATGCTGAGAACCTTTTGGAATATAAAATAATTTAAATATGATGGTTCCTGGTTATATCTGTTCCAGGATTATTCTAACAGAATTCCAAAGAAACGGACAGTTTTCAACCCTATTCTTGCACAACTGAGAGAGCTCAAGGTGTGAATGGGCGCAGGTCGCCAGTGAACAGTTCACTTACTAGTCAGGTAATGTAGCACAAAAGCGGCTCTCTTCATAATTCTATTTTATTTTACGTCTTTAAAGTTTCTTCAAAAACAGGACAAATACATCACAGCGCATTGATTCAATAGTAGAGATATATAACTTTCACATAAATTAGACAAAATCTAACACTTTGGAGCTAGTAACAGAGCTGAAGTCCTACCTCTCCAGACCCAAAAACCTATCTAACTAAATTCACCTCACATCAGTCCTTTTATACAGGTATAGGCCCATGTGACCTATTTAACTCCACCCACACCTGATTCAAATATCATCTTTTAATTCACACACATTTATTACATTCTACACATTTATACAATCATTTCCTTTAACTATTTTATCATATATGTTATCCATAATATTTTATATTTAATCCTGTTTCCAGATAGCACTGACCATCCAAGCACCACCCTCATCAGAAGCACAGCTTAAAACTGCAGACAAATGGTCAGTCGGCACTATAGCTGTCCTACAGAGGGGAGCAGTGCAAAGAACACATCAGCCCGCATGCTGGAATTCCAAGAAAACCCACAGAACATATCCACAATGTAAGTGAGAAACCCACCAGTAACAATCACTCCTTTACTGTTTAAATCTCCCAGCTTCCCTTAAACTTTATACTGTGAGCTCTTTTTCTATAACTAATTACTTTAAATAATACTTAAAGGCCTTTAGAACTATGTACCTTTTAAGCATTTAGAAACATAAACCCAGTCATTTGAAGCACAAAACCATTCCACCTACCTTAAGAGCTCAGCTTAAGCAACTACACTATTTCAAACACTCTTAACAGCTTCCCTTATTAAAGCGAGGGGGGGGGGGCCTGCTACAAAGAGAGTTCAAGCTGCACTGTGAACTAAAGCGCTTATTTTAAACTAACAGCGCTAAAAACACTAGAACACTGAAGGCACTAATAACACTAAGAAGAGGCAGCTGAAATTAACAAATCTACCTTTTCACTGCTCACTTTCCTTGTTTAACCTACTACAAAATAGGGACTTAATTTTTTCCTTTTTAACACAAAAGCAGTCTTCCCATTTGAGAAGACAAAACACCTGTCCCTCTCATTTAACCCTCAAGCAGCATGTACAAAGAACAGCATAAAAAAGGGTTAAACTGTTACTTTTCTGCATCTTCTACTTTTAATTTAGTGTTTCAGGCTGACGGTTACACTCTCAAACGCCACCTCGCCCCAAAACACACCACTACATTCTGCATTTATAACGTAAGCCTCTACAGGCTCTCGAACAGCAGATATTTTACAGAGCATCTACTGGCTCTCAAGGGCATCTCTGCATTCCTAAAAATAAGCCGACATTGAGTCCATACTGGCTCTTCAAATAGCAGGTATACCAATGAGCTTATACCGGCTCCTCACAGGCAGCATTTAAATGCAAACCTGGACATGTAAATACCCCAACAAAAGAATAGTGTCTTAAAACCTAAATACATTTTATTTTAACTACCATTTCCACCACCTGTCCACTATTAATTGGTGGAAATACTTTTAACCAGCTTACAGGGCACATGCACGCTATCAAACAAGGGAACCACAATACCCCACTGAGCCGTAGCTTGAGAAGCAGGCAAGAGATACAGCTCTCATTACCAATGGGCAGCATAACCTATACATGTCTAGGGTTAACCTGTTAAGGAAAGGAAAAAGATGGCCACCAGGCTGGGCAAGTCGTCGCTGCTTCCCTGAATCAGTCGTTTTTATTATTTTCGAATTAGTTGTTTTTACTATTTAATTGTTATTTTTTACTTTTATTTTCTATTTTTTTTATTATACGCTTAAGACTTGGAGTGGATTTGGTTCCTGTGTATGTCCTGGTGTACATCCCAGTGTTTGGCGTTCCAACGTTCTGGCGCTTCGGCTTGCGTTCCGGTTTAATGGACTACTTGTTGTAGCGGCGGCCGGTGCCGCTTTGCGGGAGACACCAGCTGACTTTTTCGTTATTCAGTGGACCTAGTCAAGAGTCCGGTGTGACTTTAGTGTAATGACTACACCTCGTGGGCCAGCAGCTTAGTGAGATACTTGGCAAGTTGCTGTACGTGGGAGTAACGTTTTCGGTGACTCTCTGGAACTTGGATGGCATTGTTTCTCCTTTTGGATAATTTGGAGGATTATTTGATGCTGCTTTTATGAAGAAGCGTTCTGGCTGAGGGGATTGTGAGAAATTAGCATCTAAGGCATTTGGAGGAGCTTTTGGATATTTGGATTTGCTGAAGAGGAGACCGAAGATCTTGGATTGGGATTTTGTCAAAAGACTGTGAGCCCTTTGAGCTTTATAATTTTAGGAGGTTTACCTGCCTTTTGTTTGCTCTGGCCGGCACTGTCCTGGGCATTGCTACTCCGCAGGGCATTGGGGCGTTTTCCCAGTCAGGGAGCTGAGTGGGGCGCCCCTCCACCTTGGACCATGGAAGGGGCTATGGCAGTGGCTCTTTGTGTGGCCCTTTAGTGTGAGTGGCAATATATTGCCCGGGGGGGGTGGCTTTGGCTGTGAGTAAATTGAGTGGAGTTTGCTCGTTCCTCCTTGGATTTAAACCTGTTGGAGTGCCTTGAATTTCTTGGATCTCCCTTGGACTAATTTCTCCCTCCGGACTTGTGTGACTGCCTTTTTTATGGTCCTGGACTGTCTTGGATCTTTTATTTGAGAAGCTGCTGTTTTTGTCTTCTGTCGACTCTGTCTTGGTCTTCAGGGTGGTGAGAGGACCCTGGGTCCAAAACTTCGTTTTTTATTTATTTGTTATTTGTGTGTTTTTCTCCCCTGTTGTGAGAGAACTGGGGGGGGGGGTGAATTTAAACATTTGTTTGTTTTTATTAGGCAGTGAGAGTGCCTTTGTACTCTTGCCCCCGGTGATGAGAGGACTGGGGTTGGAAGGGTCTGTTTTGTTTTGTAATTTATTGATTTAATTGTTAGTTTTAGGTAGTTAGTGAGGTTTTTTGTTTTGGAAAATTTTGGTGGGGTTTATTTTTATTTTTAGTGTTTAATTTGGGTAGCAGCATCATGTGCTGGCCTTCCTTCTCCACGGTGGTGCGTTACTCCCCCTCCTCTCTTCATGCCCTCCGCCCCTTTTGTACTCCTCCCTTGCAGTTCAAGACATAGCATTGTAGGGCATTGGGGATTGCCGCCGGAGGCGAGGGGGTGGGGGTGCGAACAGAGGTGGGGGTATAGGTGAGTCACGTGTGGGTTGCTCGAGTCAGGGAGGTGCCCTGGGTGAAATGGAATCCAGAGCGGGGTCCGCCCTGTCTGGTTTCCATACCCAAGGACACTACTGATTACAGTAGGCAGATAGGCCCGACAACCTCTGAGGTTTGTCCAACTCGGGCGGTGTTATGCAATGCCAGATCCGTTAGGAATAAAACTGCTATTATTGCCGACCTTATTGATACGGCTGATCTGGCTTGCATCACCGAGACCTGGCTGGATGAAAATTCTGGCCCTATAGTGGAGGCCATGACTCCAGCTGGGTACTCGGTGTTATACCGCCCAAGATTGGACCATAGGGGCGGAGGGGTTGCAGTCTGTTTCAAGACTGAATTGGGCCTCTCGAATGTAGTAGTGGGTGAGGCCGAGTCCTTTGAGTGCACAGTTGTAGCAGGTGTAGGCGTTCGGATTGTTCTCATCTACCATCCACCCGGAGATGGGAAACATTTCTTACAGGAAGTGGCAGACTTCCTCGTCGACATGTCGTTTGAGGCACCCAGATTGATGGTGCTGGGCGACTTTAATGCCTGGGTCGATGATGAACTCTCACAATTTGGTAAACACTTCCTCCAACTAATGTCTTCTTTGGGCTTCACACAGGTAGTTTCCACTGCTACACATAAATCTGGACACTCTCTTGACTTAGTCTTCCTCCTTGGGATTGATGCATTCGATATGGGGGTGGAACCAGTCGTTTGGTCTGACCACCACATCGTGAGGTTCAATTTTTGCACCCCCCCTGAGAAGGCCAGCCCCTTTGGAGATGGTCAGGTACCTCCCATGACGGAACGTTACTCCACAAGGCCTGATGGTGGTGCTTGACCTATCATCCCTCGTATTGGTGGGCAATGGTCCAGAGGCACTTATGCAGGCCTATAATGAGGCCATTGTGGTTGCCCTGGATTCCTCGCTCCCTGTTTGTGAGCGCCCTCTTTCCCGTCGCTCCGGGCCCCTTGGTTTGATGGGACTCTGAGGGAGATGCGGAACAAGGAAGGTTAGAGCATTGCTAGCACAAGTCCCTTGATGACGCACTGCCTTAGATTGATTGAACATTATACTAGCTATCAATCTGCAATCACCCATAAGAAGGCAGAATTCCTGTCCAGGGAGATTGCAGTTCCTCAGAATCGACCGGCTCAGCTGTTCTGAACTGTAGACAGACTGTGCAACCCAGCCTGTCTGCAAGTTCAGAAAGCCTTTTCGCAAAGTGAGTGCGATGAGCTTGCTCGATACTTTGCAACTAAGGTGGCTGACATCAGGGCGGACCCAGCAACCTCTAAGGGTGTTGTGGTGGGAGTGTACGAGAGCACAAGACCTCACTTCTCCTGGAGTTCCTTTTGTCGACCGGAGTTCATGGATATTATGAGGATCATCCACAGTGTGCGCCCCACAAGCTGCAGCTTGGATCCTGGACCTACTGCCCTAATTTTGGGTTGTGTAGACATCATAGGTCCAGTATTAGCGCAAATTGTCTGGTGCTCCTTGGAGTCGGGTGAGTTTCCTAGCTCCCTGAAAGAGGTGGTGGTGACACCTCTCTTGAAGAAAGCTTCCTTGGACCCAGATTGTTTCTCCAGCTACCAACCTGTCTCTAACCTTCCCTTTATTGGGAAGGTTATTGAAAAGGTCGTGGCTGCTCAACTGGATGACCATTTAGCCATCCATAATATCTACGAATCCTTCCAGTCTGGTTTCCGTAAAAGACACAGTACCGAGACAGCGCTGGTTTGGGTGCTAAATGATCTTCTGAGGGTGAGAGATCTAAGGAGACGTTCTATCCTGGTTCTCCTTGATCTCTCTTCAGCTTTTGACACTGTGGATCACATGGTGTTGCTAGCATGCGTGGGGCAAATTTGTGGAATGTCTGGAACCGTTCTTAAATGGTTCGAGTCATTCCTCACTGGGAGATCACAAAGAGTTGTGTCGGGGATTTTTTCCTCTGGCCCAGTCTCTTTGTTGTGTGGAGTGCCTCAGGGTTCCGTGCTGTTGCCCATGTTATTTGCAGTGTACATGCTGCCCCTCGGAAACATTATAAGATGGTATGGGCTGAGGTTTCACTGCTATGCAGATGATACTCAGCTATACCTGTCTTTGCACCCGACCAGGATGGAGCTCTCCGGTATTTAATAACTGTCTGGGGAGATCCAAGACTGGATGGATTCTAGTTGACTAAAGTTGAACTCGGAGAAAACAGAGGTTTTGATTGTGGACCCGGGTGGTCAGATTGAGAGGTCATGTACTGGCGCGCCGTCTGGAATTTTTCTTGGCGGTGTGTCGCTTCTGGCCTCTGAACGGGTGCGTAACCTCGGGATGATTCTTGATGATAGGCTGACTTTTCAATCTCAGGTGTCAGCCGTCATCAAGACTTCCTTTTTACCATCTTAGGAATATTGCCCGGGTTAAGCACCTTGTTCCATCTGACTCTCTGCCAACTTTGGTCCACGCTTTTGTGTCTCGCGCCTCGATTACTGCGCCCTTTACTTTGGGCTTTCTGGGGTTGAAATCCGCTGCCTGACAGCTTGTACGGAAACGGCAGGCGGGTTTGACTGGGACAAGCAGGTCCTGTCATATTACCCCGAAGCGGCAAAGCTGCACTGGCTCCTAACACGGTGGCGGATCACTTTAAAGTCATTTTATTGACTTTCAAAGCCCTTCATGATCAGGGTCCGGCCTATCTGAAAGACCTTCTGGTGTCTTACTGCCCTAGCCGATCACTCCGCTCGGCCGACATGGGGTTGTTAGAGATTCCAAGAGTGAGTTTGAAATCTTCCGGCAGTAGAGCATTTTCTTATGCCGCACCCACTCTTTGGAATTCTCCACCTTGCCGGTTACGGGAATGCTCCTCCGTGGAGATTTTCAAAAAGGAATTAAAAACCTATCTTTGGAGAATGGCCTTTCTTGAAAGTTAAATGCACTGTTTAGTGTGTGTAATTTTACTGTAATTTATTATGCTTTTAGAATATATTTTATAATTTTATGGTTTGTCGTTTGTATTGTTTGTTGATGCTTTTATTGATTTGTTCAGCGCCTTGATATTGTGAAAGGCGCTATATAAATAAAATTATTATTATTACTATTATTATAACAACCCTCACAGAGGCTGTCTCCAATTTACTGCCGCTCTCGTCCTAAAAAAGGGGGGGGGAGAAAACCTTCAACCACCCCTTACCAATATTACCCTTTCTTTTTACTTTATCTGAGCACCTTCGGTTATAAATCAGTGCTAAACCAAGCGTCTTCATTATAATCAACTTTATTTTACTGTCACAATATTTCCACAGGACTGTGTCTTCATTTACTCACTAAATAGACGCAGCCTGAATATATCAACAGTAAAATCACACCACTAGGAGAAAATCCCAAGACTTTTCTCCACCTACTAGCTTCTATCATATTTATTTATCAGTATTTATCCTTAAAAAGTGCATCTTACATTGGGGCGCACCATTTTTCTCCAAACCCTTTCCAAGGATACCACCTATTTTCTGACCAGCTACTCATCACAGGAGCACCTTGCTTCCTGATTTTTCCGGCAACTCTAAAAGCTAAGCATGAGGGTGCAACCTTCTCCTGGGAGCCAGAAAGGGTTGCTGCTGTTGTTGCTGAGCTTCAGAAGAAAGTGGGGTGAGAGATCTGCGCAGAGGTCATGGCTGGAGAAGGGCCTTGAGCGACACATGTGTGCTGCGAGCAGTTTTTGTTAGATGCGTCTGTTGGACTGAATTACTACTGTTTTGGAAAAATTATGATCTGGGGGAAGTTTGATCCCCCTCCCTCATTTGTTTGGAGCGGCTGTTGGAACCTCCATATTAGCCATGCAAGGAGCACTCCCCACATGTTGTAGGAGAGCGAGCAGACATGAGGAGTGAAGGCCTGTGTCCTAGGTTTGCAGGGGAGAGCCTTACTTAGCAATCCTAGTGACCCAAGAAGAACTCTGGAATTATATCGCTTGTTGCTGGGAACATCTTCTAGTGGTGTTTGGTGCTGGAACTCGAGACAAGAAGTGCTGCATGAAGCCTGCAGTGGAGCCACACCAGAAAAGTGGTGAGTCAGGGCCTGGGGGGTCAGTTAACGCTGTGTGTAATTTGGGGCAGCCTCAGCATCCTCGCAGCCTCTGCAAGCCTGGGGAATTTCTTTGCGTGGACAGAATGGGAATGGGTAATATGGGTAGAGGACACAGTTTTTTATTTCTCCTTGTTTGTTGCTCAGTTTTTTTGGAGGTGAAGTCTTTGCAGCTCTGGGTGAGGGGGAGGGACTGGTGCTGGGGCTTCTGCTAACTAGGTGATGTGGGCATGTATATTGTGGGGAATCCCACGGGAATGGTGACCTGTTGTGGAGCAGCATTCAGAGGGTTTACTATTCAAAAGATGACAGTTGGATGCTTGGGGATGCATAAATAGTGCAAGGGGGGTGGGGAATGGAACGCTCTGCGATGCATGGAGGGTGTCATTCAACTTTTAATGATGATTTGGTGGAAGGAGCGAAGGGAGGAGGGTGGGGTGAAGTTGGGGAAAGATTATGTAAATAAGTGCTTGAGGAGTTCACTTTGAGAATGGGTTTGTTGGTGGTATGGGGAGGGTGGGAGGGTATGTTATCTGGAAATGGGGATTGTTATGTTACTGTTGTTGACATTTGTGCAAATACAGAGGGCCCTTTAAAGTTAGGGAGCCTTCTGTAATGAATCGCCAAGAATTAGGGCTATACCTGAGGGGCAGGGAGAAATGATCAATGAAGAGATAAAGAGGGTGGTAGAGGGAAGAGTGCTATGGCAAAATGAGTAAGTCAAAAGTCTTGGGGATCACCTCGTGGAATGTATGGGGGATCTCATCACCAGCTAAAAGAACAAGCATCCTAACGGCCCTGCGGTGATGGGGCACCCAGGTGACTCTCTTACAGGAGACACATTTGACCCTACAGGAACACCAGAAACTGATGAGGGGCTGGGTGTGTAAATGTTTTGCCTCTCCCTATAACTCCCACAAGAGAGGGGCTGCAGTGCTGATTAGCGAGACCCTCTCTTTCACAAGCACCAAGGTTGTTACAGACAAGGGTGAGGGGAGGTATGTATTTGTAGAGGGGTTACTATATGGAGGAAAAAATAACCTTTAGGAGTATTTATGCCCCTACGGTATTTAGTCCGAGCTCTTACCAGGAAGTCCTGGATGTCTTGATTAGAGAGCAATTTGAGGGTCTAACCATAGAAACATAGAACATAGAATCTGATGGCAGATAAGGATCGCTTGGCCCACCCAGTCTGCCAATTTCCCTACCTAATGGATAAGCTGCAGATCCTAGTTAACCAACAGCCTACTTCCTCCTGCACCCAACCCCCTAGAATTGCCTTATGACTGTCCCATGCATGCTTGAATTCAACCACTGCTTTTGACTCCACAACCTCCTCCGGAAGGCCGTTCCATGCATCCACAACCCTCTCTGTGAAAAAATACTTCCTTACATTACCTCTGAGCTGCCCCCCCATCTTCAAATTGTGCCCCCTTGTTCTTGCACACCTCTTTATTTGGAAGATGCTACCCTCTTGGACTTTGTTGATTCCCTTGAGGTACTTGAAAGTTTCTATCATGTCCCCCCCCTCCTTTCCTCAAGGCTATACATATTAAGCTTTAATGTGGTTATGCTTGTGGAGCTGGACCACTCTGAAGGTAAGGGGAGACATAATGGAGGAATGAAGCCTTGGCAGGAGGGGATCTTGGATTTGGACTTAATTGACAGCTGGAGGACCCTGCATCCAGGGGAAAAAGAATTTACTTTTTACTCCAACCCACATAAAATATGGACTAGGCTGGACTACATTTACATACCCTGGAATTGGTTAGGGAGAGTGCAGAAAGTGGAGCACACCCAATCATCCTATCGAACCATGCTATGGTCCAAATGGCAATTAGGGTAAATGAGGAAAGAACTGGTCCCCCCCACCGTGGAAGTTTCCGAGGTACTTACTGGGCAAGAAGGAATTCCTGGAGTACCTTGAGCAACACTGGAAGTTTTATAAGGAGATGAATGAGGGGTCAGTGGACTCCCCAGGTCTGTTCTGGGAGGCAGGGAAGGCTTTCATCAGGGGGACTATTATTAAGTTTGTGGCCCAGCATAAAAAAGAGAGGGAAGCCACGAGGGTGGAACTGGAGGATAAGGTGAGGGAATTAGAGAAGGCGTTAGTGAAGAGATCAATGGATGAGAGGGTAAAGAACCTAAAAGTTGCAAGAGAAGCGTTTAATGCTTTTCTGCTGGAGGAAGGGAGAATGGTGGGGCTATTCGCTAGAAGCCACCTGTTTGAATGGGGGAACAGATCTGGCCCATTGATAGTCCATCTAATTAAGGGGAGGAGGGTTTATACACACACTGCGGAGATTAAGTATAGGCAGGGGCAACTTCTTCAGGATAAAACCTTAATAAAGAGCAGATTTGAGCAATTTTGTGACCAGCTTTACCAGTCAGAATGTGAGGAGACAAGGGAAGACGTGAGGCAGTTTCTGAATGAGGTTAAGATCCCTGAAATTTCTGAACAACAGAGAGAGAGCAGTTGGGGGGAGAGATTACAAGGTTGGAGATCAAGCAAGCAATACAGTGTCTTAAGCAGGAGAAGGCTAGTGGGCCGGATGGGTTTCCTGTTGAATTTTATAAGATTATGCAGGAGCATGTTGTAGAAACCCTGTGGCAGGTCTTTGCAGAGGCCCAAGAGGGGGGAGGGCTACCGACGTCCTTCAAGGAAGCGGTAATCTGTTTAGTCCCTAAACTGGAGAAGGATGAACAGGAGTATTCTTCATGTTGGCTGATTTCTTTATTAAATTGTGATGCTAAAATGTTGGCTAAGGTATTGGCCGGAAGATTAGACTAGCTCCTCCCAGAGCTGGTCCACCCAGACCAGATGGTTTGTCTCTGGGAGATGTTCATATCACAATATGAGAAAGTTGCTTAATGTGGTCTGGAGGGCTTCTCAGGTAAGAAGAACACTGCTGTCCTGACAATGGATGCCAAGAAGGCATTTCATCGTATAGAATGGGAGTATTTGTTTGGGGTCCTCTGGGAATATGGGTTAGGTGAGAGGTTTGTCGGGTGGGTACAGAGCACGTATAGTGCTCCGAATGCAAGGGTTTTGGTGAATGGAGATCTTGCAGAGAGGTTTACCCTCCATAGGGGAACTAGGCAGAGGTGCCCTCTCTTGCCACTTTTGTTTGCACTGGCAATAGAACCCATGGCGGTTAAAATTAGAGACATGGCAGAGATTAAGGGAGTGAAAGGAAAGTCAGGGAAGGAACACAAAGTAACCTTATATGCAGATGATATGTTGTTATATGTTCGTGACCTGGCTGGATCTGTTCCCCCATTGTTAGAGGTAATAGGGAAGCTTGCTGTATTTTCTGGATATAAGATTCATGTCAATAAATCAGAAATAACGTTGTGGGGAGAAACAGAAGAGGCATTTGGGGATAGAAAGAACAAAGGCAAAAAACAGCTCCAGCTGTAAAGGAGTGTGCTAGGTTATTGAAAATCAAACGAAATAAGACAGCAAAACCAGCACCACTCCAGACTTAAAGTGTAAAGGGCTTTAATTACAAATGTTATAAGAAAGGCAAATGCCTGCAGCATACCATCTACAGCTCAGCAACAAAAAAGAACTCCAACCGGTTTCACAACTGTGCGTCATCAGGGGGATAGTCCATTAACACAATGTAACTGATATAAATATTAGTCTCTTAAAGAGACACTATACATATAAAAAGGAGGCATCTTACAGAAAGGTTTATCGTTCATACCGACAGTGGATACTTCACCATTTGATATCTACGTGGATCCACATAGATTCTCTCAGAATCTTAATTTAAAAGCATATTTTGAAAAAATCAGGATGTGTCGTGTTAATCTAGTTTTGGAGGATCAAGGTGACAATACCTACACTAGTGAATATGAGGTAAGGCCTTTTAAGCCACCCTCTCCTTTTTTGCCTCCATATAATGATATGGTTAGAGTGTTTGAATGTGCCTGTGAGCAGGACTTTAAGGACTTGCTAGACAGAGACAATAGACCCACTTTTGTTAATATTACTAACTCTGAGTCCATGGCAATGAAATCCCTTATGGAAAACAGGGACTTGGTTATTAAACCAGTGGACAAAGGTGGTGCTATTGTGGTGATGTCAACTGGACTGTATACAGCAGAAATTAAGAGACAACTCAATGATACACTATTCTATAGGAAACTTTTGTGTGATCCTACTTTATCTTTTAAAAAGGAGATAGATTCTTTTCTATTCCAGGCTGAATCTAATGGTATTATTGAGCATGCTGAATTGTGTTTTCTGACTGTTGAACAACCTATCAGAGCAGGTATTTACACTCTTCCAAAAATACATAAAGATTGCAATAATCCTCCAGGACGACCAATAGTGGCAGGAATTGGGTCTTTAACAGAGCCACTTTCACAGTATGTGGATTCACATATAAAAAGTTATGTACCTAAGTTAAGGTCTTGTGTGCGGGATACCACACATATACTGGAGGTCCTGGAGGATATGCAATCAGATGCAGATTGGCTATTGGTGTCCATGGACATTTGTTCTTTGTACACCAATATTCCACATGCTGGGGGCTTAGAAGCATTACGGTATTGGTTGGATCTTGACCAACAATTAAATGTTGGGAAAAGGGAATTTTTTCTTGAATGTGCAGAGCATGTACTAACTAAAAATAGTTTTCTTTTCCAGGATACATATTATTTACAGGTTAAAGGAACAGCAATGGGGGCAACATTTGCACCTAATTATGCAAATTTGTATCTGGGAAAGTGGGAGTTGGAATACATTTATGATGACTAGATTAATCCTTTTTTGGATAAGATTGATCTATGGCGTCGCTATATAGATGATGTGTTTATGGTGTGGCGCGGTAGTAGCAGTGAACTTGATAATTTTATATCCTATTTGGAGACAGGCAATGAAAATCTAAAATTCACTGCGAGATGTGATCCTGTGTCTGTTTCCTTCCTGGATCTAATGATAATGAAAAATGAATCACAATTCTACTCAAAGCCCCCAAAATAGGTTTGCTACCAAAAGAAACAGGTCTCCAATTCAAACAGCTTCACCAACAACACATCAAAATAGGCTTAAAATTAGAAGATATAGGTCTCCAATTGAAAGAAACAGCCCCAGTTAAATCACACCAAATAGGTTTTAAATCAGAAGAAATAGGCCTCCACAAATGCAGCCTGCTACACAGTGAAACATCAAACAAATGAGCCCACTTATAGCCACCAAAACAGGTTTCAAAATTCCAACAGCCCCAAAACAATACCCTGCTAGCTCCTTAGAAGTAGTAAGAAAAGAAATAACCTTCTACCAAGTAAAATCCACAAGAAACAATGTAAAAACAACAAGAAGAAGCTACTGTACTAGAACAGATCTGATCTTTCCCCTTCTAGTTCCTTCTGAGACGCCAAAGCAACTGACACCATAAACCTGATTCAGCTCCGCCTCCAGATAGCTGAGTGAGACCTGGCCAGACCATTAGCACCTTTCCCCCACTATGCACCCCAGAGTGAGCTTTCACAGGCTACAGGCAGATGGGGACAAGGGGGGTTGAATCAGCCTAATTTACAAAATTATGCCTAGGCCCTACAATATAGGTATATAAGGGATTGGGTCAATAGGAAACCGGAGGCAGGATGGTTAGATCTGGAAGAGGGTGAGGGGGTGGTTAGGCTATCAGCCTATTTAGGGAAAGGTGGGCGGAAAGCGTATAGTAGACAAATCCAATGATAGCCTCAGTGTTGGAAGGATGAGATCAGATTTTGAAGTGGGTTGGAGTGGGGCAGGAGGAGAAGACACTGTTTCTCCCCTTGTGGGGGAACCCGGGATTTTTGGTGGGATTAGAGGATGAGCTTTCTGACTTGGGAGAAAAAAGGTATAAGATGTATAAGGTACCTGTGGAGGAGGGGACAGTTAATTTCAGGTGAAGAGCTTGGTGAAAGGGTAGGCTCGGGTGTGTTTCGAGGCCTACAAGCTAGCAACTATGCTAGGAAGCTTAGTAGGAGTCAAAAGGAGGATTCCCCTCTAGTGCAGGTCGAGCATTTGGTCCTTGTTTCCCGTTTGGGTACAGGGGGTCTAATTGGCAGGGCAGCAAGACTGAGAGGACAATATTTCCCTGATTATACCAATAAAACCAGGAGGTTGTGGAACAGGGACTTAGGATGGGAGATCCTGGATCAGGGGTGGGACTTGCTGCTGAAGTTACACAAGGGGCTGCTAATTTGCAATAAGTATCAAGAATCATACTACAAATTTATTCATAGGTTCTGTTGCCCCCCCCCCGAGTATGGTGCATCGGTTTCATCCAGAGATTTCTCTGCTCTGTGGGAGATGTCAGAAAGAGGTGGGAACATATATTCATTGCTTTTGGAAGTGCTCAGCACTTAAACACCTCTGGGAAGGGGTAGCCCAAGAAGTTGGTAGAATTTGGGGCAGGCAAATAGAAAGAGAGCCAGTTGCCCTATTGTTTGGGGTGGATGACTCAGAGGGGACGACTGGAGGCCCTTCCCCAGGTGGGTGAGGGTTTTAATAGTACTGGCTAGGCACTGTATATTGAATATCTGGGTATCCAGTGCGACCTCTACAGTCCAGCAATGGAAAAACATGAGTCTGCAAGTGCTGGGTCTGGAGCGGCTAAACTATGTGGTTAAAAACAGAGAGGAGCGCTTCTGGACAACCTGGGAGCCATTCCTATCATCATTGTCCCTGGCAGAGGTGGAGATGTTAAGGAAGGGGCTTCAAGGGTAAAAGGAAGATGCCCAACCATATGGGGGGCAGAGCTGCCTACAGAGGTACTAGGACATATATAGAGCTCCAGTGATGATTAGTGATGCTAAACTGTTTGAGGGTATAGCCACACCTCTGGATGGGAAGCTAATGAGTACCTGGCATATAGACAGGTAGGCCAAACTATAATATGCACAGTTATGTCATATTTGTTTCTGTTTTTGCCTTTTCTTTTCTAGCTTGGTTCTCACTTATTTTTCTGTTTTTTTGTTTTTTATTCTGTTTATCCCCCTCCTACACCCTATCGGCCACACATCCTCAGGAGATCCACAGAGTCTACCCCTGCAAGCCACCTTACCTGAGTCCGTCGCTGGTACCCCATGAAGCCACGGTTTTCCCCATGGGTGGGGACAAGGTGGGGCTCCTACAATCTGACAATCAACTTTCGTCGGTCCAGGCAGTCAGGTAGGTGGCTGCAGATTAGGGCTAGCTCCTGGAACTCCGTCTCCCCAGGGCCAGCAGGCATTTTCCTCCTGGTTTCCTCCCCACATACAGCACGTGCCCTGATGTCAAGGCACAGCGTGCCGATGTCCACTGTGTGTCTGTAGCCAGCCTTCCCCTGCAAGCAGTGCTTGCTGTATCTCGAGGCTCCGCTCAGGGTCAGGCAAGTAGCGAGCAATGGCCCCCTCCCTCCCCCGGGAGAAGGCAAGTTGTCATGGGATGCTCAAGCCTATCTCCCTCGGCTGGCCCTCCAGTGACCCAAGTCCGCTCCTGAACCCAGGTCACCGGTGTTGCAAGCAGAAATCCAACCGCTACACTGGCATTGTTCTGTTTTTATTTGAGGAAGGGGGGCCCTTAGAAAAAAAGATACATACCTGTGATTAATTGTATGGCATAAGTTATAAAGTGTTGGGGCACCCATTTATAGATTGGACACTTGTACAATAAGAGAACATGATCTTGGGTGCAAGCTTATGTATCAAATCTTTTTTTTTTATTATATGACTTGATGAAGTTATAGTGTGATATGCATGTTGGAAAAACCAATAAAATATATTATGCAAAAAAAAGAAATTACAATTGAATTATGGTTTTACTATGTTTTTGTGGACAGATAGTGAGATGCACATACACGGTGACCCCTTTTGTGATTTTTTTTTTGTTAGTAATACTTGGCTTAAATGATTCTAAAGGCTTGAAAAATACAATTAGCTTTAAAATATGTCAATTGGGTAAATACCACTACAGATTCTCCTCCTATATGATGAAACATTATACAATTTATCTGTTGCTTTTATTGGTCTCAGCCCACTCTAACCCTGGTCCGTTAAATGCTACCACTTGCACTTTTAAGGGATCCGTTGACTGCTGCCACATCAACGTAGGGAGTTTAATGCCGATGTTTGATGAGTTTGCTGCATTGATTCATGTGAGGGACCCTGATGTGGTAGCAGTCACTGAATCTTGGTTGAATAACAGAATTTGTGATTCTGAGATAATGTTGCCCTTATATAACCTCTTTCTGAGAGACCGGGTGAGTAAAAGGGGTGGTAGATGTCTTCTTTGTGTTAAAAAAAAATCTACAGACTATACTGCTTTCATAGAGCTCTTAGATTCATCTCCAGTGCTCCCTACAAAACTCACCATTGTTCTCTTTACTCTCTCATAGGCTGGAGCTTGCTTGCTATTAGGAGGTCACGGAATGCCCTGATCTGGGCATCTAGAGCTATCTCAAACAAGCTACCTTCCTATATTTCTGACCTCTTCAAATGTATTCCCTGTACCTACCCCCTTAGAAAATATGCTTAAATCATACTCAATGTTCCCAGTGTAAAATCTCATTTTGGTCCCAGTGGCGCTAAGAGTTGAGGTGCTAGACGCCACACCTCACGCTATGCCAGCGACCTGATGCTCTCCTCTCTCAGGGGGAGGGTTACAGTGTTGTCCAGCATCCCAGTGACCCCTGGTGGAGATCAGGGGTGCTGCATGAAGTGGACAAAAAGACGTGGGGGAGCATGGCAGATGCCAGCAGGGTTGCCATGCGCCATTGTGTCATTGCACGCCACACTCGGGAGGGGGGAGGAGCGCAACAGAACAAGGAAACAACCAGCTGTGCAGGGTAGGTGATGGCACCTGGCGCCCTTGCCCACCACCATATCTCACCCACCCATACTTCCAGTTCCTCCACCTGGGCCCTTACCTGCACCTTGGCCAGTCTATAAGAGAGCACCCAAAGAGAAGGGGTGGCCCCACCCTGGAGGGGTCAAGCTGGGGTTCTGGCTGCAGGGGGGAGGAGGCTTGGGATGGGGAGACCACAGGTGGGCAGGATCAGGCCAGGATGCCTGAGAGAGGCCCTGCAGGCTGTGACCGGAGGGGAAAAGACATTAAAAAAAAAATCTAATTTTGGTGCCTCGTCTTTGAGTCATGCCATACCACCTCTACAGAATACCCTTCAGCATTCTTTAAAGCTGTCCCACTGGGTCGGATTGCCCCATTTCAAGGCTCTCCTCAATTGCTATGTAAGGGATAATTGCCATTCCTAATAGTTAACCCATTTCACCTTTCCTATGCTCCTACACTCCTTCCCTCCCAGTACTTCATGCACCTTAACCTCCTCTCCCTCTTCACCTTCCTCTCTTCCCCCCTATTTTCCACCCATTCCATCCTTCCTCTCTCCTTCCTGTCACCCTTGGCCACTGGTCCTCCCAGATCGCATACATACCCTTCCTCTCTACTACCCTTTAATCGTCGGTTGCACTCTGTTTCCTTAGTGGAACTTATTTTATGTATTCATTGTGTGCTCATAGTTATAGCTTACATACTGCATGTATGTTGTGTATTGCCATTATCCAGTATCATTTAGAGAATTGTTTCTTGTTATGTAATTGTTTTTCTATTGTTAATTTGACCTTTGTACCAGTCCACCTAGGACCACCTTGTAAATGAGTTCTCTCAATGGTGCATTTTCCTGGTAAAATAAAAATGGAATTGAATTGAATTAAACTATGCTGCTTTCTATGAGTGATAGCCAACAACCTTGTAAGTTTCTAGCAGTTAATATTAGTTTAGGGGGTTCCACCAAGCCGCATCGACAATGAAGTTGTAAAAATGCGGCATAATGACATCTACAACGTCAACAGGCAAAATTTCGCCTGTCAGACACTGGCTTTTATTTTTAGGGGCTTGGCCCCTGCACCTCCTGATTTCTATATAACAAACTCTGAGTTATTTCCGGAAGAATTGAAACACCCAGCAACAAAACAACAAGAATTTGACACCGGACCAATTTGTTTGAAGTTATCACCGTAATGGTCTTCGATGTCGGAACTTCGCTGTTTCGCCGGTATATGAGTTTAGGGATGGGGGGAAAAATAATCTTATAATTGTTTCTGTTTATATCCCACCTAATTTGGTTGACTTAGGATTTAATATGTTCTTGAATCAGGTCCAACTTTTAAATAGGAACCATGAGAAAATTATACTTGAGAATTTTAATATAAATTAGTTATCAAAAAAATCCTTACCCTATAGAAATAGAATAGCTGGTCTCTTTTTGAATCAAATAATTGGTTCCCCTGCTGAAATCAACTATAAGGTCGGTACTGCATCGCTGATTGATTGGGTATTAGTGTCACAAAAGGATAGATTTATAAAAGTTAAGATATTGTCTGATTCAATAAGTGACTATTCTCCTGTTCATTGTATTCATTGTAACAGATCAATACGGGGATATGATTGTTGTGCAAAGGAGAAAAATGAATAGACCCTTTCCCCCATGTGGTGGGCTCTCCAAATATCTATCAAACCAAGCTCCTCAGTAAAAGTAATCAGAACTTTCGCAGCTTTCATATTCGTAGAGATCTGGCCCGAAAAGTGGTCTTTTTGTGAATGGGGGACTTTATTAAAATCTTCACCTAAGATGATTTAACCCTGGGGGAGATCTGCTATTTTAGTAAAAATCTCCATCAGGAAAGTGGAAGTGTCCACATTAGGGGCATAGATGTTAATAAAATGTATTTTCTTCCCCTGAAGGGGGCCAGAAGTGCTAGCATACCTCCCCATATAACCTGTCTCCAAAGAGTCCACCAACAAAGGACAGTTCCTCTTAATTAAAAAAGCAACCCCTGCTTTTTTGCCCTAGGATGAGACACTGCCACCTCCTGTCCCACCCATCAGCGACACAATTTTAAATGCTCTGAGCTCAATAGATGCACCTCTTGTAGAAACACAACATCACAAGTCAAACATTTGTGAGTAAATTTGTTTGATGGGAGAGTTTACCCCCTTGACATTGTAAGTAGAAATATATATATATTTTTTATATTCTCTGTTTATGCCCCCTTACTTCACTACTCCGGACCCTATCCCCGGAGATCCTTAGGCTGTGCGCGCTCCCATAGGTCCTCCCCGGGTGTCTCCATTCTGGTTCCTGTCAGCACTGCCCCCATCCTGCCTCGGTTTGCCCCCCCCATGCAGGGAGGAGGGGCCCCCCCATAGTCCCCTCCAGTCCCTTAGTGTGTGTAGGGTATGCTACATAGGCCCATCCTGAAGCCTGGTTGTGGATTTCTCTTGGGCATCCGGGTCCCGTCTCCAGGCATCCGTTGTGGGTTTTTTCCATTTTTCTGGATGCCAACGCACTTGGAGAATCAAGGGGCGGGGCACGTAGCAAAGTGCTGTCGTCCCTGGCTCTCGGCCAACTTCCTCCTTCCCTGTTCATGCTGTCCCACTGCACTTCCACCCGTGGTCACCCAGGTGGTGGTAGAGCAGCGAGGCAGGCATCCCCACCTTCCCTGGAGAAGGAGAGCAGCCTGTGGGTGCTCAGTCCTTCTCCCCCCGGCCGGTCCTCCAGCTGCCTGAGTCCATTCCCAAATCCAGGTCACTGGCATCGCAAGCGATAGCCCTACCGCTGCGCTGGTGGACCAGCAGTGTAACTAGAAATATTAAGTGTGCCATAATACAAGAAAAAGAAAATGGTAGTATAATGCGGGTTGTGAAATTAATCCCCAAGAATTCATATAAAGAATCCAAACAGTATTAGACCACATTGCTTCAGCGGCATGTAATAACCAGTAGTCAAGGAATGAAAATAAGTTGAAACTAGAACAAAGAACAATTACCAGTAACAAAGCCCAAAATCTAAAGCTGCTAATAGTAACTTTAGGATAACTTCCCAGGTATGACAGTAGCTTAGAAAGAAGAAGAAAAAATTCCCCTTTTGCCACCTTCGAGCATAAACACCAGTAAGGCAAAAGTTTCACCTAATCCCCCCAAAAATGTAGGGGGCACGTGGTATCCACCATGCGTAAGCTAGGTCAGCAGGATACCACCTACGAAACCATCACTGCAATGGCCCCAAACGAGGTGACAGATCTTGAATGTCTCGACGTCACCCCTCTGAGAACCCATCCCCCTTGCCCAGTATTTAGTATCTGTTTAAGAAAATCCTCCCCTCCGCACCCCCTCTGAAAAAGACCAAGCTATTATTATTATCCTATTAGATTTAACCTTTACTAGAAGCCCTATGTATTGTATATAATTTTTGGCCAAATCCATCATCTTATTATAATGTACAGTATTTGCCCTCCCCCCAAAGTGGGCCACACAGGGTGACCGCAATCAACGTACAGCCAATTGGGCAGCACAATATGCCTGAAGGGGGCAACCCTTATATGAAAATCAAACTCCTCAACCTGCTGCCCTCCACTTCCCCCAGTAGCCCAACCAAAATAAAGCATGGGAAGTTCCAGTTTCCATATCTGTAAATATTTTTTTCTAGTGATCTTTAGGTTATTAGATATTTAAAATGTATTTCCATTGTTGTGGAGTCACAATAAATATGGCTGGTGCTAATTTGCAGCTGAGCTCCCTCCTCCCCTCACGTTGCATCACATCTTTTATGTCCGTGGGACCCTGTGTTGCTCGTTCCTGCTGTCCCTGTGTAGAAACTGCGAGTCATGCACACGCACAGTTGGCAGCAGAGGGTTCCAGTTCAGCATGGCAGGTGGAAAAAATGTAAACAAAAACAAACAAAAATTGAGCAAATTATGGGCTGATAGTACAGTGAAATCAAGAAGGATTACCAGGTAAATGCTCAACAGAGCATAGGAAATAAACTATTGCAAAAGGAACAATTTTTTTATCGTACTGCTGCTTTAAGCTATATCTTCTGTTTTCACACAATGTATCAAACTTTGTCATTTTCTTTCCTGTGAACAGTACATCTAGTCTTCTCAACAGGTGCAGCCAATTAAAACACTCTGGCCAGAGCTGTTTTCCTCCTGACAGTTCTGCAAACAAGCTTGTGGAAGGTCAAACGGTTTCTCAATGCCAACCCCCTATGTTCTAGCTTGCTAGCTTGTCTAACAAACCCCAAACTGCTTTCTGCAATTCATTTCAACAATATAGCTATATACATTTGCAAATGAAGAGATCTCAGTTTCACACAAAGTCACATAAAGGTTTTAACTGCAGAGAAGCAAGGAGAGAAAGAAAGAACTGAAGTAACAAGTAAAGGAAGGGAGATAACAGGGAAATTGTGGGAACATTGGAGTGCTCAGTTCTGAAGATCCACAAGGAAAATTTCATTATGCAATCAGACAGACAACAGAAAAACAAAAGAAGGGAGAGGACAGAAAAATAAAACCTTGCTTTTTTAAGTCTCCCTGTATAACAAATGGGACAGGGTCTTATGCAGCCCTGTCACAAAGATGCAAACTTACAAAGAGGCCAGCAGGAGAAGGCCATTTGGTCTATCGAATCTGCTCATATTGCAGGGTCCACAGCTTGAGCTAATGTCCCTGCCCTCCCTCCCCATTCCTCCCATCTTCTCTACCCATGATTCTTACCTTCCCTATGACTATCCTAGCCTCTCTTACAGCTTTCCACTGTCTTCAATGAGATGACCTCTTCCAGTAACGCATTCCAAGTGTCCACCAGCCTCTCTGTGAAGAAGTGCTTCCTGACCTCCCTCCTAAACCTCCCACCCTCCAGCTTAAAGCTGTGCCCCCTCGTGTTATGGTTGCCACTCAGCTTAAAGAGACTCTCCTTATCAACCTTATTTATTCCTTTCAAGTACTTGAAGATCCCAATCATGTCCCTCTCTCTCTCTCTCCTGTCTTCCAAGGAGTACATGTTCAGTGCCCTCAATTTCTCCTCGTATGCCTTACCCTGCTGACCTGCTATCATCTTTGTAGCTCTCCTCTGGACCTTCTCCAGCAGGTTAATGTCCTTTTTGAGGTGTGGGCACCAGTACTGAACTCCATACTCTAGATGCAGCCTTACCAGTGATCTGTACAAGGGCAGTATAACCTCCTCTCTCCTACTGCTGATCCACCTAGATATGTATCCCAGCATCGTGTTTGCCTTTGCTGCTGCTTTCTTGCACTGCATGGAGTGCTTCAGGTCACTAATGTTCATCACTCCCAGGTCCTTCTCCTCCTCTGATGCAGATACTCGGACTCCACTGAGGTAGTACACTGTCCTGGGATTCTTGGCTCCAATATGCATAATTTTGCATTTATTGGCATTGAAGCCAGGCTGCAAGATCTCTGGACCACTTCCCCAGCTTTTTCAGATCTTTCTGTAGGTCCTGTATCCCATCAGCTGCATCCACTCTTCCACAGAGCTTGGTGTCATCCATGAATAGGCACATTTTGTCCTTAATGCCATCTCCAGTGTCATTGATGAAGACATTGAACAACACCGGCCCCAGCACTGAGCCCTGCGGGACCCCACTGGTTACCTCTCTAGTGCCAGATAACTCTCCCCCCACAACCACCCTCTGGATTCTGTTCCTCAGCCAGTTTTCCACCCATCTGCCCATCTTTTCCCCAACCTCAAGATCCACCAACTTCCTGATCAACCTTTTGTGGGGCACAGAGTCAAAGGCCTTGCTGAAATCAAGATAGAGGATGTCTGCTGCTTGGCCCATCTACTGTCTTAGTGACACAGTCAAAGAAGTCAATCAGATTCATTTGACACAATCTCCCCCCATGAACCCATGATGCCTCGCATCCTGAAGACCATCTCCTCTAGATATTCCACCAACCTTTCCTTTAGTATGGTCTCCATGAGCTTGCCCACAGTGGAGGTCAGACTGACTGGTCTGTAATTCCCTGGGTCATCCTTGGGACCCCTTTTGTGGAGGGGTACTACATGTGCTGTTCTCTAGTTCTGTGGTACCACTTCTGACTCTAGTGAACTATTAAATAGGTCTGCCAGTGGCCCTGCCAACTCCTCAGACAGTTCCAAGGTTTTAAATAATTGATTAGCAGTTTTTTCCTTGGGACGATACTTACTGTACAGAAAGTATTTATATAGATTTTCTAGAAGTGCTGTGTTTGTTAAACACAGTGAGGCAAGAGCTATGCTGTTTCACAAAGATTTAGCACTTTTATGAGCAAAACGCTAATCAATTTTTAGAGTTAAATAAAACCCTGCGTTCCTTTAGTACCCTTGGATGTACTCTGTCTGGGTCTGGTGATTTGTCCACCTTCAATGCCAGCAGGCCCTCCCTCACTCTGTCCTCCTCTACCACTACATCTGTGTTCCCCTCCTCCCGCTCCTCTTTTCCCTCCTGAAGGTACTGATCCATCCTTTTCCCTGGTGAAGTAAGATCAGAAGGAGTTTATGTGATAATGGTGCTTGCCAATGGGCAATTGTCATTAGGGTGATGATGACATCACCGAAATATCCCTGGTGCACAGCAAAAGGGTGCTGGGGACTTAACTTTTGCATAAATGCGGGGCCAAAATTTCACACCCCTCCATGGGGCTTCTGTACCCCCACTTAAGGACTCCTCAACCCAGGGGGTGCTGGAGTGGTGTGCAAAACCAAAAATGTTATTTGGGCTGGGGACAACAAAGGCACCTGGACCCGAACCCAGCACCATACACTCTCCAGCCCTGAACCCACCCACCATGCTACGGGAGCAGCTCAGCGCCTCACCGTGGCACCACCCTTCACAGTCCTTACCTCCCGTCCCACCCCATGCGCAGCGTGCTTGCTCCCCCCATGTGTGTGTATACATGTAGCGACAGGATGTCGCTATACTCACGCACCCCCATCCAGTCACCCCCCCTCCCTTGTCGCTGTGGTGTAAGGCACCTTGATTGAGCTGCCATTTCGGTAGGTGCCCAATCACAGTCGCCAAACTCACAGGCTACCAAACAGAAGTATTTATTTAGTATTTCTGCTTTTATCCTCCACTCACTCCTCCCCTTTCTTAAGCCTAACAATCTCTTCCTTCTTGTCCCTTTTCTCACTTACATATCGAAAGAGAGCCTTCTCCCCCTTCTTAATTCCTTCAGCTATCTGCAGTTCCTTCTGTGCCTTTGCTCTCCAGACTTCCTTACTTGACTCACTAGCCAACCTTAGGTAATTTTTCCTATCCACCTCTCTCTTAGTCTTCCTGAATTTTCTATAGGTCAACCTCTTTTCCCTTACTGCCTGGGCAACCCCAGAACTGAACCAGCTGGGCACTTTGGCCCTTGTGTTTTTCCCCCTGAGCCTAATGCACTCATCTGTGGCAACCAATATTCCTTCCTTAATGCTGAACCACCTTTGGTCCACCCCCATATCTGCTCTGATGCCCACTAGATGGCTCTTTAGCACTTCGCCCATTTTCATGAAGTCCGCCCTCCTGAAATCCAAGATTTTGGTCTTAGTCAGGATACTTTCCCTGCCCATATCCAACTGAAACCACACTGTGCAATGGTCACTTCCACCCAGTGGCTCCCTGACCATTATTTCCTGTACGTGCTCCTCATTTGTGAGCACCAGATCAAGAATTGCCTCAGCTCTTGTTGGTTCAGTGATGCCCTGAGTCAGGAACCCACTCTGCAGTCCTTCCAGGATCACCTGACTCCTAGCACATGTTGTGGATGATATGCTCCAGTCCACCTTGGGCAGTTTGAAGTCCCCTACAATTACCACCTCTCCTTTCCCTGCAGCTTCTAATATTTGTGAGTTCAGTTCCCTGTCCCTCTCCTCATCCTGACTGGGTGGTCTGTAAACCACCCCCAACCTCATCTTTCTCCCTCTGTTGGGTCTTAACTGAACCCATAATTTCTCCACCTCCCTTTCCTCCGACTCCTCCCTCATGCAAGTTATTCCATCCCTGATATAAACTGCCACTCCTTCCTGACTACCCTGTCCCTCCTGTATAGTTTATATCCAGGGATCGCAAGGTCCCAGTCATGGTGTGATGTTGCCCAGGTCTCAGTTTCTGCAGCTGTGTCCACCCTCCTGTCTGCTAATAGTGTCTGCAGGTCATCCATCTTGTTTCCAAGACTCCGCGCATTCAGACACACCACCCTCCACCTAGAATCTGACCTTCCTTCTCTTCCCTCTATCCTTCTATTCACATTTATCCCCGTGTACACCCCTCCACATACCCTTTATGTGTTCCTCACCCCTTCACCCTTTGCTGTGTTCTTGCCCCTTCCACCTCCTCCCTCCAGACCTGTTCCATCACTGTGGGGGGGGAGGTTTACTGACCTCCTCCTCTCAGAGTCTGTGGGCCTGCATGCCCGCTGTCCCCCAATAGTTTAAAATAAGTGCAGTGGTTATATATTCCCCCAGTTTGTCCCTGAGTACCCTCAAGCCCTCCCTACTGAGGTGTAGCCTGTCTGGTGAAAAGAGTGCTTTGTTTGACCAGGTCTCTTCCCAGTACCAACACAGATGAACATCTCCTCCCTTCACAATTTCCTCAGCCAGTCATTAAGATCCTCTATTCTCCTTTTCCTGGCTGTGCTGGCCTTTGGTACTGGTATCACCTCTGAGAAGGCTAGCGAACTTCCTTCCTCCCTGCAGATCTTCCCCAACTCCCTGAACCTACTTTGTACTACCTCAACCTCCTCCCCAGCTAGGTCATTTGTTCCCAAATGTATAACTAAATTAGGTTTTCCTCCAACCACCCTTACTATTTCCCCTTATTCTTGGGCCCACCTTCCCCACTGTCATCCCTGGCATACAAACCACCCTCCTGCTTGCATTTGGGTCCCCTTTCCTTCCCCAGTGAATACCCCTAATTATAGAGTCCCCTATGATTGCAATCCTTCCATCCCCTGCATCTGTGCTCCCCGTCCTTCCTTTCTCACCTTTGATACTAGCTGCTTCTCCACCTAACTGCTCCTTCTGCACCCTGGTGAACTTATCTCCACATCTACAATTTATCCCCTTAACTGTTATTCCATCTCCCATTCTGCCCCTCCCCTTCTTACTGTCTGTATCTGCTTTCAGTTTTCCTTCCCCTGTTCCTTTCCTTTTCTCTCCCTCCCCCATCCGCCACTCCATTTTGCCTGCCTCCTCTTCCCTGCTCACCTTGATTAGTTCCCTCCCCCTCCCCTGTACTCCTACCCTCAACCATGGTTCAACCTGACCTTCTATCTCACATCCTGCCTCCCCCTCCCTCCTTCCAGACAGTGGTGCAAATCTGTTCAATAAAGGCACCCCTTTAGAATTTCCCACCGCTGATGCTACTCTCACATTCCCATCCTTCCCCCTTACCACTTGCCATTCCTCCACCCTGGTCTCCCTATTCCTTTGAGGAAGAGATACTCCTGTATACTGAGTGCTTCTCCCCACTCCCATCCCCTGCCTGATGCCATCACTCTCCTGGGCATCACCTCTCTGCCTTTCCCTCCATTGCTCTGCTCCTCTGACTTCCCACACCATCCTCCCCAGCTCCCATCTGAGCAGCCTTATTTCGGCCCTTAGCTGCTCCAGGCTCTTACACACAGGACATTCCCCCTTTACTCCACATCACCCCCAGAAAGACTGCTGCTCCACAGCTATTGCAGTTTACCACTCTCCTGCTTCCCATACATGTACCTAATCCCCCACATCCTCCCAGCCCAGCTTTTCCTAGCATCCAATTGTACATAACTATAAAATAATTATAAAACCATAAAATTCAAAAATATATAAACACAGGCTGAAGAAATCTAAAACAGTTCTCTCTGTGACTCTCAGAATAGTTCAATTTAAATAAACACAAGCTAGAGAAATACAATATTTGTCAGTATGTGCATGTGTTTATCCCCTAAGCAGTGTGCTGGGCTGATAAAGATATGACAGGTGTATGTCCATTGCCTTTTTAGGAAATGATGTCAAACCCTGGTATAAAGGAAGTGATGCACATGGGTGGGTGGGGTGAGGGCGGGTGGGTGGGACCAAGCCCGTACTATCCAGAAACAATGAGCCACAGCTCTGACCCACCACCCCATGCTCCTCTGCTCCACTGCTTCCCAGTGATTCAGCTAGGAAAGCTGGCTTCTGCTAGTTTCTCCTCCCTACTCCCAAAGCCAACTGATCTGTAGTTTCCTGACTCAACTACACAGAATAGAATTTCAAACAGTAACAGCTCTCAATATCCCAAAAAGAACTAATTAAATATTCCAGCACTAACAGCACTAAATGACTCTCAATAACAGCTCCATTCCACAGCACTAATTAATTTCACCACTACTTTTTACCCTCACAGTACAGACTATTCCAATATCAAAGTGAAAAGAAATCAACACTTCCCTACTGTTGTTGCTTCTTAGGACAACTGCTTCCCAGTGATTCAGCTAGCAAAGCTGGCTCCTGCTAGAGAGGGGAGGTTATACTGCCCATATACAGGCACTGGTGAGGCCACACCTAGAGTATGGAGTTCAGTGCTGGTGCCCACACCTCAAAAAGGACATTAACCTGCTGAAGAAGGTCCAGAAGAGGGCTACAAAGATGATAGTGGGTCAGCAGGGTAAGGCATATGAAGAGAGGTTGAGAGTACTGAACATGTACTGCTTGGAAGACGGGAGAAAGAGGGGGACATGATTGAGACCTTCAAGTATTTGAAAGGAATAAATAATGTGGCTAAGAAGGGTCTGTTTAAGCTAAGTGGCAATCATAACACAAGGGGGCACAGTCTTAAGTGGGGGGGTTAGGAGGGAGACCAGGAAACACTTCTTCAAGGAGAGGGTGGTTGGACACTTGGAATGCACTGCCAGAATGCTGGAAGGGGTGATCTTGCTGAAGATGGTGGGTAGCTTAAAGAGAGGCTGGGATAGACATGGGGAAAGGTAAGAATCATGGGTAGGGAGGATGGAAAGGATGGGAGGAGTGGGGAGAGGGGGCACAGTTAGTAGCTCAAGCTGTGGTCCCTGCAATACGAGCAGACTAGATAGACCAAATGGTCTTCTTCTGCTGGCTTCTTCATGTGTTTGTATTAATGTTTATAATATGTGTTGTTAATGAGCATCACAGATAGATTATCATGAAATTATGCTTTAACATGTTAGTGGGTGACCATGTAGAACAGAAGGTTTCTGAGAGGTAGAATGAGTGACATACCTCGTAATGTGTGACAGTTGAGAGATATGGATGCATACATGCAGCAGAGATGTAGGACTGTGTCTGGGGACTGGGCTGGGGACTAAGTACAGCATGTTATCCTGGTGTGTCATGCTCTGGGACCAGGCTGCTATTTTGGGCTATAATATGGAGTGATGTAGGTGGTTTGATAAGATGAGTGTCAGGGATGGCCATCAGTCTGTGAGACTGCCTGTTTGGCTGTGGTTGGGTGGCTGCCTGGGATGCTTTGAGATCTGGTGTGTTTAAAACATTTTAACAATCATTTAAATATCTTTTTTTTTCTTTTTATTACTTTGAACAGGCATACTGGTCTGTCAGAAAAGTGTTCCAGTGCCTTAAACCATTGTAAATAAATACCCCTTCCATCTGTTGCAAACCCATAATTTGGTTCCTCTCTTCATGCTAAAGGGGGGGAGGGGTGATGATATGTGTGGAGGGGTGATGATATGTGTATCAGTGAAGTTAATTAATACTCACTGTCCTGCACAGCCAGTATAGTGTTATGCTTGTGCAACTCTGTTTGTGTTGTTTTGGCTGTTCACACACTCTATGCCAGAGGAATTACTACCCTGTAGGGGTATGAAAGGCAAGGAACCCATGGAGAGGGTTCCACCCCAGAGGTGCCACGGGATGATTCCCATGGCTAAAGGTACCTTGGGAATCCCCAAAAAGAAATGTAGTACAAGCATATCCAAAAAGAATGAGGTGACACAAAGCATAGAAGCAAGCAGTAACTGTAACGTAGTAGCAGTAACTGTGATGTAGCAGTAGAGAAGCATAGACAGTTTAATAACATAATGAGATGCTCATTTGATAATGTAATGAAATGCCAGGTTGTGCAGCATGATACTGATGGTTTACATGGAGAAGTAGGGGGATCCTCTAAGGAGATAGGGAATGGCAGGGGACACCATCCACCTCTATCCAACAGTGGAACCTACCTAAAAAACTAGGGGACACTACTATACTAACTAACAGTTATGACCTGAGGCAATGGAGGAGAGAAAAAAACCTTTTGAGGAGGAAATCTCTGGGGATCCAAGGCCTAGGTTGCCTTCCCTCCAGGCTTGGGATACTTTAGTTAGTGACGGCTCTACAGTTGCAATTTGGAAAACCCAATTAAAGGGAGGTGGAAAATATTCCAATTTGGAAGAAGGCTCTCACTCAAACCCTCTAGCAGGAATGCCATGGAAGGTTGTGAGAAAACTCTGCAACAATATGTGCAACCAAGGCAGGAGGAGGAGAGGCAATGACTGCTGAGGAACTCACTTGGTCTTCCCACCCTAAACTCAAACCAGGTGAACCAGAGGCAGTCATAGGGAGAATGTGGTGAAGGTGCCTCACAAGGGAAACCACTAAAGCCAATGGAGAACCATCATAGTGGAACACTAGAGCCAAAGGAGGTAACTTTTTCCACCCTTCACCGCTAGCCTTAAATTCTACACCAGGAGCTGCTGTCACGTAGCAGACAGCTAGAGCCAAGCCTGGGGTGAGGATATTCCCAACTATGGGCCAGGTGAGAGGGATCCTGCCCCAAGTTGGACACGCTCAACATGCAGACTAAATGCAGAGCGAGACCGTCGGCTGCAGGAACCTGTGCCAGAATAGAATGGCTGACATGCCCCAGAAATTGATTGAGAGCTGAAAAGCTGGTGAGCTGAATGAGCACAGTATGCTGAGATTGTAATGATCATTGAGTGCTGAGACCTTGCAAGGTCGAACGCAGAATTGAGTGCAGCAGAATCCCAGAGGCTGAAGCCAAGGGGATGGCAGTAGGCGTGAAGCAATGATTTGCATAAGCAATGAGCAATGATTGCGTAAGCAAGCATGGACCTGCACGTAGGTCAGTGAACAGAGTAGTAATATGTGGACCTATATGAAGGTCTGCATAACATAGTAGTAATGAAACAGCACTGAATAGTAGGGCAAGCCAACCAGGCATTCCAAAGCCAAATCAAGGTGACAAATACTCTGAGGATTTTTGACGGCGAAGGCAGGATTTAGAACAGAAATAATTAGTCACATGCCCACAACTCCCCAAACACCTCCCAGTCTCTGCCATAGGACAAACAAGGAAGCGATGGAAGGGCCAAGAACCACATGCAGATATTAAAGCTAGTTTAACAGCCTCAGCAGGAGCTTTAGCTAACCTCAGAGTAGAACAGCATTGTTTAAAGGGAATAACATGATTGAACTGCATAGCAAGGTTCAGAGCTTGAAGCAGGTATACAAACATAGAAGCAGCATCTGTATTGAGTACACTGAGTTGTAAACTGCAATAAACATAAAATAAAAGGAGCCACAATACTCTGAAAGCAGCTGTCACAGGCAGTGCAATGAAACTGCAGCAAAGAGGCAAGTAGAATGAGTTGAGAGCATGATCGAGCTGTATAGCTAGGGTTCAGAGTGAGCCAGAATCAGGTGAAAGCAATTACGTATGCAACATGGAAAGCAACTATGGCTGAGCTGAACACACAGATAATGTTTGCAGTTGCATTGTAAGTAATTTGAGTGCTGCAACTGGAAGCAATTTGAGTTGAGAGTAACTGAGAGCAAGTAGTATGAGCCCTGGAGTAGCAGTATGCCAGGAGCTTAGAAACAAAGCCCCCCCCACCAAAAAAAAGCCAAAGACACACAAACACAGAAAACAGGGAACAAAGACAGAAGAAGCAGACACAGCCAAAGGCAAAATACAAACCAGAAGAAGGAAAGAATCACAGAAGCCAGCAGACAAGCAGGAGCAGCAAGGGGGGTAGGCCCCAACCAGCTCAGAGGACAGACAGACAAGAGCCTTTGGCTGCAAAGAAAAAGTGCTTCACAATGAGGCTGAAAGGAACTGCTTATATAGCTCAGGAAGTGGGAGTGGCTGGCTGCTTGACCATTGAACTCCAGGCAAAGCCTTTCCAATTGATGACGCACGCGCCACATGATGTCGCTAGATTTGAACCCTAGTACAGTATATAAAATGATTGGCAGGCTATAACCCGACAGATTTCCAACAGTCTGTCTTAGTGTAAGGTTGTGCTTGTTATTAGTAAAGCTTTACAGACTACAGTACTTTGCCTCTGCGTTTCTTTACATGGTGTCAGAAGATGAGGCAGCTGTTGCCACCTCCTGCATTGGACCTTGCAGAAAACTGGCACCAAAGCCAGCTCAGTGGCACTGAGCGCTGAGGCGCTGGGTGCCACACTTTGCTCAATGCCAGCAACCCAGGTTCAGGAATGAGCCCAGGATGTTGGGGGTCGGCAGGTGAGGGAGGACAAGGAGCGGGACTGAGCTGCTGCAAGGTGGTTCTCCTCTCCACGGGAGGGATGAGGAGTTTCCCCAGCCCTTGGCTACCATCTGGTGGAGGACGGATGGCAGTTTGGGCAATGGGGAGCCCAGCAATAACCAGGGGTGAGGTCGAAGGGGCCAAGCTGGTACCCAGATGCATGTGTGCCTCCACACGCATGCACTGCCGTGTCTGCTGGGGTCCCAGGATCCTTGGGGAGAAAACAGGGAAAAATGTAAAAATTACTAATAAAAAAAAAAGAAAATTGGCACCAGTTCAAACAACTAGTGGAGATTTTTTGTGTGGCCTCAGGCATCTCAGAGAAGTCTCCAAAGATTCAAGTAATTATCTTCCTTCATGTGGTGAGCCCCACGGCCCTGGAGCTCTATAACACATTTGATTGGACACAGGAGGAAAACAAAATGAATTTGACCCAGATCATGGAGCAGTTTGAGAGATACTGCAATCCATGGGAAAACTTCACCTATGAGAGGCATTTGTTCAACACTCGAAACCAACAACCAGGTGAAACCTTTGATGCCTATGTAACCCTCCATGGGGCTTACCTTATTTGCCCCTTGTCTTTCATTGCCTTCAGGTGCCACAGGTGTGCTCCAATTTTTCCCAAATTGGCACCGCCACAGCCTGAGTTCTAAGTTGGGCCCCTGGGCCCCCGAAATAGCCCTGCATTTGTTTCTGCTCCTGAGTGGGCTTACAGAGCAATTGCAGAGCTGTCAGCTTCTCCCTAATATGTTTAGGCTGGCTGACTACTTGCGCATGCGTGGAAGCGCGCTCCGGTTACCGACCATGATTGCTGTCAAATAAATGGCTTCCTGATGGTCTGGTCCTAGTAAAGGGCAAAGTGGGGACTGGTGACCTAAACAAGTGCCAAGAAAGCCCTCTGTGTAGTGCAAATAAAGAGTGCTGAGAAGTGCTGGTACAGGGCTCATAAATATTAATAAAGAGCCCTATGGATATTAATGAGCTGCCTGTCTGCACCTAGGGACACTGTATTTCAGTGGCAGCAACAGGCGAGTGACTGCAGTAAAATGTTAAATGTGGGCAACGCTTTGCAGGGCACAAAAAGGGCTTTTGAACTGTGGGGCTATGATTTAAATTAAATATGTAACCTGGCTGCACCAGAACAATATTGTTGGGACTTCTATGGACTACATGCGGACTGTGAATACTGGCAGCCATATTTGTAGCCTGTTAGCCAATCGAAAAGTCAGGAAGTTACAGCCAGGACTCTTGGGACTTTGCCAGAGACTTATGGGACTATGCCAAAGACTTGTGGGGGAAAAGCAGGGACTACATTTAAGGGCATAAACAGGGAGCCTATCAGGCAGTGAGGAGGCCTAATGAATATTACAGTACGGGGTTACAGTTCTGGAGGCCATACTTACAAGAGCACAAGGACAGACTGGAGAGGGTCCAGAGAAGGGCTACCAGAATGGTGAGTGGGCTGCAGAAGAAGTCGTACGAGAAAAGACTGGGTCAGCTGGGCCTGTACACACTGGAGGAGAGGAGGAAAGGGGGGGACATGGTTGAAACATTCAAGTACTTGAAAGGCATAAATAGGGTGAGGGTTGACAACATCTTCAGACTGAGTGAGAACAAATCCACTAGGGGCATGCATAAAAACTGAAGGGGGCAGATTTAATGGTGACATCGGGGGAAATTCTTTACTGAGAGGGTGGTGGGGTCATGGAACAGACTGCCGGAATGGGTGGTGGGGGTTGATTCAGTGGACAAATTTAAAAAAGCCTGGGATACATACATGGGCCTAAACAACAGGGGCAGACAGAAAATGAAGAGCGGAGGTCTTCCTAGAGGGGGGAACTCAGGCAGACTAGATTGACTATTGGGGTCTTTTTCTGCCAACAAATTTCTATGTTTCTGTATTAATTTTTGTGAGAGACAATGGGATTTAGTTAATTAGGAGCTGCCAAAGGCTCCCAAAAAGCCTAAGAGACTTAGTGCTGAGTTCAGTTCAATGCAAGCCCCTCAACAGGTGGGGGGGAGCTTTGGCCCCCAGCTAAAGAGAATGAGTCTAATGTGTTCAGTTGGAGCCCCTCTGCAGGGGAGTGGGGCTCTGGCCTCTGCAAAGAGAAATGTGGCTGCAAGGAATTGGAGTTGCTGGCCTTGGGGTTGCCAGCTATTGTCCCCCAGGACTAGCATTTGTCTTTCCACATTTAGGAAAAATGTGGGGACTCCTCAGCTATGAGAGAGCTGCATGAATGTTCTGCCTCAGCAGTGAGACTGCTGATAAGCCTGTAACTTCAGGAAATGAAAAGCTTTCTGAATGAATGTAGATGTGCGCAGGCGGATCAGAGACATATCTTATGGTCTTGTGAACCCTTGGCCCCTTATTGGCAGGAGGTTATTCAGGAATTAGTAGCCATTTATGACTGCTCAGAGTTATTTATGCCTACATATATACTGACAGCCACACCTCCAGAAGGGGTTAAGAAAGGTAAAGGTACATATTAGCAGATCACACTGCTTGTTCTAGCCACCTAAAAAGCTATTACCCAGCTATGGTGCAAGACAACAATCCCAATTTGGGAATCCTGGCTAGCTCTTGCCAGGGAAATCTATACATTGCAACAGATTTCGCCAGATTATCAAACTGAGAGAGCTTTGATCTTAGATGGCGAAGTGAGTGATGTATCAATTGGAGTACTATACAGATTTTGTCCTTAAGCAGTTCAGGGGACTTTGGCCACTTATGGGCAGAATTGTGCAACCACGGATTTCAGATCTGCACACCAAGTGGACTCACTGCTACCCTTCCCCCCATTGTTAGGGTGTGCTACCCCTATGGGATGCATCAGATCTTTATGCCCTGATGGAACTCTAGGAGGGGAACAGGTGGATGGGGTTCCTTTTCACTTCTGTGCCCTCTTCATCTTTTTCCTTTTTACCCTGCTGTGTAGCAGTGACCTCTATTTCCATGCCTTCTGTATTGTTAAAATTATCTGATATATGTTCTATATGAATAAAAACCTTTATGTTTGTATAAGTATTATATTTCAGCACTAAGATGGGCCTACCCAGAGAGGTTGGGACTTGTATTGCCTGTCACAGAGTTTTTGGTTGATTGCCATTTTATTATTGGTATTAGTTATATAGAACAACTATTTGTTCTTAGCAGTAAAGATACAGTCATTTTCAGCCAAAGCTGCTAGAAGAAATATAAAATTTGGACTGACTTTTTTTTTCTTTAACTTTATTTTTGTTAAGACATTTCCATATACAGAAGCATTGGAAAATGCATATAGTTTACAGTCCAAAACTATACAAACATATTAGCACCTAAAGTCCCTTAATCATAGGAACCCGTACAGCCACTATATAGTGATACCACATCAGAGGGAATAAGCATCAGAATATTAGGATATAAAAAACACTTTATAAGCTGCATAAATGAGTTCAAGAGCTACATGGCAGGTTCCTAAACTAATGATTGACCAGCAATGTCCCTTGAGAAAAATAGCCTGTCCCATTAGGGACCTGTGATGCTATGTATATACACTAAGTAATAATAAAATCCATTTTAAAGCCTGGAAGCATGCTGGCCTGGTGGTGCTGAGGGTTGAGGCACTGGATGCCACATCTCACACTATGCCAGCAACCCGGGTCCGGAAAATGACCTCGGGTCACTGGGGTGCCGGCACAAGGGGAGGAGGGTGGGAGCAGGATCGAGCATTGGCTCTCCTCTCCCAGGAGGGAGGGTCACCCATCTGTAGTCCTGCCACCACCGGATGGATGTCTGGTGGCTGGCACAGATGGTAACGAAGCGACTGGTAGGGTGGGGCATCCCACAAGGCACAATGTGTGCATGCCTCCACATGCATGCATTGTGTCAGGGATGCACAGGTCAGAACCAGGACAAAAAAGTAAAAATGGAATAAAGTACCTAAGGAAAATAAAAATAAAGCCTGGAAGCACCATAAAGGATAAAGAGTAATTAGACAGTAGTTATATATTCAACTCCCATTATACCTAACAATCGGCATGATACTAATGAAGTACATTAACCCCAAGAGAGTATTTTAACTTCTTTGAGAACAACAAACTGTGAGTAAAGAGGAACTCTTTGAATAAGCAACAGTTAACATGGTAATAACTCAGGTCTCCTAGTATAAGAGCAGCACTGTTGTAATAAAAAAAATAGCAAACAAGGTGGTAAATTGAATACTGTAGCTAAGTTATAAAGTCAGAAATTCTAGCACACAAAACCTTGTCAGGTTTCTCCCCCAGTCGCCACTGAGACCTCCTCCTCTGGACGGACTTGCATGGCTGAGAGACAAGCAACCCATTTGCCAGCTTCTACCAGATCCGAAAAAAGGTAAACTTTACCCTCAAAGACAATCCACAGATGGGCCGGTTAAATCATGTTTTGTGGAACCCCTGCATCCTTTAGGGAATGACGAACCCTATTGAATTATTTGCGGCATTGGCATGTCGCATAACTTATATCTGGGAAGAGAAAAACCTGTTTATCATCCTGCACGATGGGTCCTGCACGTCAAGCCAACTGCAATATATAGTCCCGCACACCAACTCCTAATGTAACCACAAGGAAAGTTTGGGGTTCATCCAGTCCCTGCTGCCGACCTCTCGGAGTAATCCAGTAAGCATTCTGGATATCCAAAATAAGGTCTGCCCCTGCTGGCACAAGTTTTTTAGTGAACCAGTCCTTGGCAGAGAGAACCCCCTCTTCAGACCCCTCCAATAAGCCTAACAGTCTCACATTTGCTGAACGGACCTGGTTTTCAAGAGTCTCTAAACAGGCCCACGTGTGCTGTGATTCTGTGGGCATCAGTGCAGTGGCTGCTGTAGCCGTGTCAGCCTGCTTGTGGATCTCTGAAAGGATAAATCAGTGACTGATATAATCAGTTTCTGGAGTTTCAATCCCAAGGAGGCCAAAGTTTCTTCTAAGCCATGTTCAGATGGGGCAAGGCTGCAGCTTCCAAATGCATAGGTTGTGCACTTCCAGATCCCTTACTCTTATTGGAGCCACCAGAAGTTTTATCCTTCCTAGGATTACCCATCCTAACCAAATAGAGGGTCCTCTTTCTGTTGGGGGACTCCAAATTGTACAAATCCCAAGTAAAGATGACAATTTTAGTGGATTTAACAGAAGTAGTGCAGGAACTGTAAAAGGTGCTTCCATTCAGCTCGGGCTACACAGCCCCTCCCTCCCTCCGAGCTGACTTCTTTTTAAAAATCTATACATATGGACTCCTTGCTGCTTCCATATTTGGGGGTTTGCAACAATTTTACTTATATGACCTGCCATATGCACTTCCCCCTGAGGGGCATAGCCTAGACATGGGGGTCTGAAGTGTGCTGGCCCTGGTCCAGGCCTGGTCTGTTACTGAATGTGACTACAAGCCCAGAGAGAAGGAGAAACCCATTAAAAGCTGAGAAAGTTCCAGTCTGCAAGCTGCAAGAGTCTGGTAAAGAAGGGTCAGACAAAGCTCCTGCCTGGACCTCAGCTAAAGCTTCTCTACACCAATGATGACTTCAAAACCATCAGTAGGCAGAGCCACCTCTGCCATCCTGTGATAGACTGTAAATATTATCCTAAGTGTGGCAAGCTGCCCAGCTGCTAGCCCTTATTTGTAGATATTATTATGGTGTACTGTATATATGTTTTTTATGTAATTATATGTACATGCCAGTGTCAACACAAAGGCACATAAAGAAAAGACAAGATTAAAAAAAAAAAGGCTTGACCTTCTTTTGACCTGAAGACAGCTGTTTGCCAGGAACTGAATTTGCATTCCCAGGTTTTTTTTAACAAATATATGCCAAAATCCAATTGTATGTCATAAAACCATGCACTCAGGAGTGGAATGCTTTGATCTAAGGAAGTTGTTATAATATGCTACATTTTATGAGGTAACAGGAGAGGAACAGACTTCCTAGAGAACCTGTGTGAATTTTATCTTATGGGTGCCAATGTTTACAGGGGACTTCAAAGGGCTTAACTCTGAAATGTCATTTTCATGCTAATTATAGGTTTCAGAATCTGATTCTCAATATATAGGTATTCATGTATGCGGCCCCAGCCCTGTGGAATTCTCTACCCCCTCAGATATGTGACTTCAAAGGGCTTAACTCTCAAATGTCACATCCATGGTAATTATAGGTCTCAGGATGATTCTTAATATGCTTGGAAATTTTGGAACTAGCACAACAGTGCCATCTTCTGGTCTAAAAGAGACATTACCTGGCCAAATGGAGTAGTTGCTCTGAACTGGGAATTGATGACACTGCAAGTTTACAGAAGGGTATTTAAACCCCCAACTCAGGGCATTTGGACACACATTTTCATCTGGACACTCTGCTTCACAAACACACACACACACACACACACACATTTTGCTTGGGCTCTCCTGACCACAAGAGAACAGCTGCCAGCACAGAGACTGCCTAAGAACCAAAGCTGCTACAGAAAGACTGAAATATTTTTGAAAAACAGTGATTTTCTGGACTTTTAAATCTTTATACCTAAGGTAGAGAGTTAACAAGTTTTAGTGCATTTTTTCTGTATATATTTTCCCCATTTGTTTCTGCATACTGTAGCCCAAATTAGTATTCTCTTTCAGCAGTAACTGTATTTATTTAAGTATTTTAGTAAAAACTTTGCTTTTCTAAAGAAATTCTGCCTGTATGAGAGTTTTTATATTGTAGGTGTGACTGTAGAAGGTTTATTAATAATCTCTGACAACTGTTATTTGCTCAGAGGGGCCACCATAAGCAATCAAATTGAGAAAAGGATCTGTAAGGGACATCTGTAAGGACAGGGAGAATACCAAAGTCTCAGGGATGAAGCTGCAGGAATTTTGAACCAGGCTGCTGCATGTCCTGTAGGGAGAAGGCCAAATCAGGCTTGCACTGCTACCCCAAAGAGCGTGTGATGCCTGGATCTTCCTCCTTTATGTAATAACTAAGGAAAGGGTTCATATTTGGCCACAAGACTCGAGACTGGTATTATGCCCTTATCCAGAGTTAGAGGAATGCCGTGGACCCTCATGGCAGAGGTGCAGTTGAGACCTCGGCAAGCATTCAGAAAGGATGAGGAGAGTATCCCTGCCCCCCCATCATGGATTGCACTTAAGGGTGGACACTGTGAGCTCAGTGGGCCTGACTCTCAGGTGTGGGTTTGTGACAGATCTGTTGCACAGCATTGGGATCTGAGAGATTTGGTTGCATACTGTTGCAATTCGAGATATTGGTGGCACAGGAATAACAGTGGATTTGAGCCCAGTGTATCAGATTGATAAACTGTAAACAGTCCTCACACAATCAAGGCAGAGATTTAAAAAAAAAGAAATATATAATTTGATTACAGTATAAAGTTCCCTACCTGTTTTTTTTTTTTTTTTTGTTTGTTTTTTCTTGGGTGCAAGCTAGTGTAGCAGTAGTTAGGGAATAAGATGGCTTCCATCTAAAGCGAATACACTGCAGACTACCTGAAGCAGTTGTGTCAGGAAAGAGGAGTCAAGGGGGCGCTAGAGAGCCAATCTCCTGACAGGATGCTTTTTCTAACAGACCTGCACTTCTACTACACTAAAACACTAACTTTTACGAGTCAAGTGAACAGATTCTAAAAATACTTATTGGAACCATCTTCCTGAAGGGATCAGCTTTCAGACAATCCAAGTTTCATCATGGGGAAACAAATAAATCAGACGCCAGCAGCTGTAAACCCTCTATAGCCAAAATGGTGAAGGTCTCTGAAACCACAAGTTCTGAAGGGAAGAACACAGCAGACAACTCAGCAACTCCCCCCGGCACCAAATGCTGGCTACCACAAAATCCATGGACACTAAGATGGAAAACCCCCTGGCAAGGTTAGAGAAACATGATGTTGCACTTACTGAACTGTCTCACACCATTTCAGAAAGTGATAAGCGGTCCGTTACCACATAGGCAGCAGTCGCTATGTTGACTCAAGAAAATGTACAACTCTGGGGTAGACTTGAGGCCTTAGGGAATGAGGCTCATGCAGGGAATGTGAGGCTTGTTAGAGTGCCAGAAGGTGTAGAAGGTTTGAATCTGTTGATTTTCCTGAGAGAACGGATGCAGAAATTGATCTCAGTACCCAAGGACTTTGATTGGGGATCGCTATGTTAGGCCTATTGAGTTAATTCGAGAGTGAGGCCCTCTAACACAAATCTCCCTCGCACTGTTCTCTTATGGATCCATTAGCCATAAATGACTTTGATGTAAAACTGTTCCCAGGTCTCTCTTTTCAGACCCACTCCTGCCACAAGAGGTTTGATGGAGTGCAACAGAGGCTCAGGGCACACAGAGTGGTGCACTCTTTTTTGCTGCCAGCTTGCCTATGGATCCCTTACTGGGGCAGGTCATGGCAGTTCATGGATCCTAAAGATGCAGGACAATTGCTGGAGAAGACAGAGAGGGAGTTTGCTACGAGAGACAGATCACTCATGGGAGAAGAAGACATAGAAGAGGAGTAAGCAACTATCTGAACTGAACTCAGTTGTTTTTCCCCTTTCATTAGCAGACTGTAATCATCAAATAGAATATTACTGGGTCACCGACACTCCTAATATGAGTATGGGGATAGATTACCTTCCTCTCATGGTTAGTCTGGCATCAAATATTGTTAAAATTACTTGGGAACAGATCTGTTCGTTGGACGTTCAGATCTAAGGGATGGCTTACTTGATTAGGTCACTTATTGTTATTCTATGCCATCTTCTATGGGGGTGAGGGTGGGATATAAGGTTCTGTTATGTTGAGCAGCCCATTCTTTGCAGGTCAGAACTGCTGATCATAGTTTAAAAACAAACTTAAGGGGCTAATTTCTTGATTCAAGTTAATAAAAGTTAGTTATAAGGGGTTAACTTTAAAGTAAAATGTTGTTTGCAGGAAGTTAAGAAAGGCACAATTTCTACTGTTTTTTTATATTATATTTGTAGAAATGGATAAACAGCAATCCCTTGTGATGGCTTCTGATATTCCTATGTAGATTCTAGTTGATTCTGGGCATTCAAAGGCCACTGAAATGGCTAGCATTACTGGATAATTAATAGTTTACACTAAGGGACCCCCACTCCTATTGTAACAGACTACAGGGGATACCTACAAGTGTCACCATTATGCTGTAGATATGTTTACTATAGCCCTGTATGAGGGAAAGTGTGTAGGTTCCACTTAAAACAATAAACACAAAGTTGAAAAAAAAAAAGAAAGAAAGAAAGAGGAGTCCAGTGCAAGGGGCAAACCAAAAAGCACCTCATGGAGGCTCTTCTGGCAGCCGATGAGCAAGTGACTGCCCAGGACCTCGAGTCACAGTTGGTGACTGAAAGGGACCAGACCTTGGGCATAGGGGTGCCAAGGGACATCACAGACTCTAGTCCCAGGGAGGAGGGCAGCGAGACCAGAGGGAACCCAGAGCCACAGCACCAGGAGAAGGTCACCACAGCACAGGAACTGGAAGGGATCAGGCTGCAGCTGGAGTTGAGGAAACTGGATCTGGAATTCAAGGACAGGAAGTTCCAGATAGAGTTGTAAGAGTGACAACACCAGAGAGAGGCTGAGAGAGAGAAAAAAGAGTGTCAGAGGGAATTCAAACTGGAGAAGCTAAAACTCCAATGACCAGTGCCAGAAGAGGTAAGTGATGGGTGAACCTGGAACTCCAGGACTGGGGTACAAGTTACATTCTAAATTAATAGCTGAATTTAAAGTGGGGGAGGATATGGATGCATTTTTGAATTTGCTTGAAAAGGTCTGTATCCGGGCTAAAATACCCAGGGAGTCCTGGAGCTTCCAGCTATCCCCACTGCTTACTGGGAAAGGGCATGAGGCACTAGGCCAAATGGACAATCAGGACAGTAGTAATTATGAGAAACTTAAAGCTGCATTGCTTAAAAAGTATGAATTAATGCCTGAAGCATACAGGGTTAAGTTCTGTATGCTCTGGAGAAGCCCTGACATGAGCTATGAGGAACTCGCCACAAAGCAACGTCAAGCTTTTGAAACGTTGGTGGGAGGGAGTGGAAGCAAACTCTGTAGAGAAAATTGAGGAGATTGTACTTCTGGAACAATTCCTTTGGGCTTGCCCAGCAGAGCTAAAAACCTGGTTAGAGGACCGAGACCCCAAAACAGCACAGCAGGCTGCTGAGTTCTCGGACCACTGTGCCAGGAACAGGCCTGCTCTAAAAGGGAATGGGGTGGGTGTAGCAGTGCAGAAGGGAAAAAGCGCCCCTTCAGGGCAGCTAAAACCCTCACCGCCGCCACAGAAAGGGGAAGCCCCAGGTTACAAAAAAAGAATTTACCGGATAAAAGAAATGATGATTGTTGGTTTTGCAAACAGCCAGGGCATCTTGCTAGACAGTGTCCTAAAAAGGCACAGAATGGACAAAGTGGTGCTTGAACAGAGTTGGGTGCACTGTGTATCCCTGAAAGCATGCTTATAAACATGAGGGAGCACATACACCCGGTTACTGTAAATGGGGTTCACACCCATGGGTTACCTTAATAAAAGGAGATTTGGTTGAGCCTGAACAGCTTATACCTAATCAGTTCATAGTGGTAAGAGCAGTCACGGGGAGGAGAAAACTCTGCCACTTGCTAGCATTCTCCTGGACTGGGGTGAAACAGCAGAGAGGGTGCCCATCCGAGTCTGCATGTCATTAGGGCACCAGGGATTCGAGTTCGAATCCTGCTTGTGATGCGGGGAGGCTATGCCCCCTGCGGCCCCAATGCCCCCATCTATAGATTCTAACTCCAGGAGGCGGACTGGGAAGGGCAGCGATTGGGGTTTGGTGCCCCGTTGATGGGCGCAATTGGACTGGCACACAGATGGCTGGAAGGGGTGCAAAAAGTGGCTGTGGCAGACAACCTCACCCTGGATGTGATTCTAGGGAACAATCTCCAGAAGGGGTGGTGTATGTGATTACCCTCGGTCAGACAGCAAAGGCTGATTGTAGTTCCCTGGACACCATAGAAGCTCCTGTGGAAAACAATGGGGAGGCTGGTTCCCCAGCCTGTGTCTCCTGAAATGAAGAGTAGTGAAAGGGGGTAGGACTTCCCTAAGTAGCAATTCACAAAACAGCTACAGAAGGTTACTCTGAGGATGGAGGGGTTACCAGTGGTCAGAAGGTTAGGGATGGTAGTGACCTTCAATGCCCTGATGCTAGAGCTATGGACCCCAGTTTAGGAACTGAAGAGGACATGTCCCAAGCCTTGGGAAAATGTGAAGAATTTGCCGCTGCTCAGAGAACTGATCCTAGTTTGGGGAGGCTGAGGGCTTGTGCAGAATCTGATAGGACACAGGGAGGTGACAGGAGACATACAGTATATTGAGACAATGGACTGTTGTATACGCAGGACATGAGGATGGGGGGTGATAGGCAGGCAGCTTGTTGTTCCCCTACATGAGCAGTTGCTCAAGACTGCTTACGATATCCCCATGTACGGACATCTGGGAATCACATACACCATGCAGCAATTGGCCCAGAATTTCTGTTGGCCAACTTCACCCAGTAGATGAAGGAATATTGCTGGTCTTTTCACCGGTGCCAACAAAGAGGGAAGGCAGGTACTAAAACCAAAGCCACCCTAATTTCCTTGCCCATTGTGGAGGAGCCATTTCAGAGGGTAGGAACGGATATTGTGGGACCTTTGAGTACCCTAAGCTCCTCCAGGAAGAAGTTTATCCTGATGGTGGTGGATCATGCCACCTGATACCCACAGGCAGTCACCCTTTCCTTACTTAAGACAGAAAAAGTGGCAGACGCCTTGCTAGGCATTTTCTCCCCTGTCGGGTTTCCACTGGAGGTTATCACTGATCAAGGGGGTACCTTCATGGCAGACCTGATGAAGTGTTTGTGGGAGAAGTGTGGGGTGGTGCAGAGACACATGACACCTTATCACCCACAAGCCAATGGGCTTGTGGAAAGGTTTAATGGTACCCTAAAATCGAAGCTCAAAGCATTTGCTGAACAGCATGGGAGGGACTGGGAGAAATACCTTCCCCACCTGTTGTTCACATACAGGGAGGTGCCCCAAGAGTCGACAGGGTTTTCCCCCTTCAAACTCTTATATGGATGTAGGGTGCATGGGCCCCTAGACTTGATCTGGGAAGGCAAGCACACCACCCAGGGAACTCCCATCATGGAGTAAGCCCTAAAGTTTAGGGAAAAGCTGAAGGAGCTTATGAGAGCAGCCCAGAGCAACCTGTCAGCCGCCCAGCAGAAGCAAAAGTCTGGTATGACTGCAAAGCCACAGCTTGCTCATACAGTCTAGGTCAGGAAGTCATGGTCCTAATCTCGGTCCAGAAGAATAAGCTGCAGGCCAAGTGGGCAGGACCATACAAGGTAGTCTGACAGGTAAATGATGTGAACTATATTGTAGAACTGCCTGACAGGAGATATACCCATAGAATGTACCATGCCTACATGATGAAGCCATATGCAAATAGGGCAGACATGGTATTTGCAGTGTGTTGTCCTGGGGAGGGGACTGATGAAGACGACCCCCTACTGGACTTGCTGGAGGAAAGCAAGCAGGAGTCCTCTGTGGAGGCAATCAAACTGTTGCCCCAGTTGACCCTGGAACAGACCCAGGAAATGAGGGAGGTTTTAGCAGACTTTGCCCCTTTGTTTATGGCCAAGCATGGACTAACCCCTTAGTGACACACGATGTAGACACTGGGACACAAATGCCCATATGGCAGGCAGCCTACCAGGTGTCTGAGGCCATCTTAAAAGGACATTAGGAGGGAGGTGGAGGAAATGCTGTATTTAGCAGTAATCCAGAAATCCCACAGCCCCTGGGCCTCACTGATAGTCCTCGTTCCCAAGCCGGATGGCTGTACTCACTTTTGTGTGGACTATTGTGGACTCAATGCCATCATGAAGTCTGACGCCCACCCAATGCCATGGACAGACAAACTACTGGACAAGTTGAGAGGAGCGACATACCTTATCACAACTGACTTGACAAAATGGTATTGGCAGGTGGAGTTAAATGCCAGAGCTAAGGAGAGGTCAACCTTCATCACTCCAATAGGATTATTTGAGTTCAAGGTAATACCTTTCAGAATGAAGAACACCCTTGCCACCTTCCAAAGGTTGTTCAACCAGGTGTGATATGGTACTGAAGAGTACACAGTGGCATATGTGGATGATACTACCATCTTCAGTACCAGTTGGAAGGAACACCTCTGTCACCTGAGGGAAGTGTTGGGCAGGATACAGAGGGCTGGGCTCACTGTCAAGGCTGAAAAGTGCCAGGTGACCATGGCAGAGGTGGCATACCTAGGACATGTAGTAGGGAGGGACAGCTGCATCCCAATCAAGTCAAGATTGAGGTGATAGAGGCATGGCCCAGGCTTGAAACCCAGAAGCAGGTTCAGAGTTTCCTAGGGACCACTGGATACTATTGAATGTTAGTACCAAATTACAGCACCCTGGCAGCTCCCCTCTCTGGCCTGCTAAAGAAAAGAATGCCCAAAAAGGTAAAATGGGAGCCAGCCTGTGAACAAGCCTTCATATTGCTAAAGGAGGCACTGTGCAGTGCCCCTGTGTTGGCCAGTCCAGATTACAGTAAGCCATTTGTAGTCCAGACAGATGCCTCAGATGTGGGATATGGAGTAGTCCTCAGTCCCTCCTCTAACCAAGGGAAAGATCATCCAATAGTGTACCTTAGCAAAACATTACTTCCCCAGAAGCAGGCATAGTCCACAGTTGAAAAGAAATGCCTTGAGCTGGTATGGGCCCTGAAGAAATTAGAGTTGTACCTCTATGGGAGGCATGTTGAGGTACAGACTGATCATAATCCCCTGGTGTGGCTGACACAAATGGGGGAAACTAATGGTCATCTCTTAAGGTGAAGTATTGTCTTACAGGGCTACAATATGACCGTTACCCACAGGGCCAGATTGGCCAACGCAGATGGGCTATCTCACCAGTTAGAGCAGTGATCAGAATTTGTGACAATCATACCGTGCCTAGGGATGGATTCCCACAAATTTAGTCTAGGAGGGAGGGGTGTGGCAAGCTGTCCATCTGCTAGCCCTTATTTGTAAATATTATTATGTTGTATATATGTTTTTTTATGTAATTATATGTACATGCCAGTGTCAGCACAAAGCCACATAAGGAAAAGACTAGATTTAAAAAAAAAGGCTTGACCTTCTTTTGACTTGAAGGCAGCTGTTTGCCAGGAACTGAAATTGCATTCCCAGTTTTTTTAACGGATATATGCCAAAATCCAATTTTATGTCATAAAACCATGCACTCAGGAGCGGAATGCTTTGATCTAAGGAAGTTGTTATAATATGCTACATTTTGTGAGGTAACAGGAGAGGAACAGGCTTCCTAGCGAACCTGTGTGAATTTTATCTTATGGGTGCCAATGGTCTACAGGGGACTTCAAAGGGTTTAATTCTGAAATGTCATATTCATGCTAATTATAGGTCTCAGAATCTGATTCTCAATATACATGTATTCACGTATATGGCCCCAGCTCTGTGGAATTTTCTACCCCATCAGAAATGTGAGTACATGACAGTGGAGGGCTTTAAGAAGGCCTTGAAGACACATCTGTGGCTGAATGCCTACCCAGACTGATTATTTTAGCTATTTTATTTATTCTGTCATTTGGTTATGTTACTATGTATTTTACTGTTTTATATGTTTATTTATTGTCCAGCACCTTGGTGCTTCAAAGGCGCTTTACAAATAAAGTTTATTTATTATTTATTATACTTGGAAATTTTGGAAACAGTGCAACAGTGCCATCTTCTGGCCTAAAAGAGACGTCTCCTGGCCAAACGGAGTAGTTACTCTGAACTGGGAGTTGATGGCACTGCAGGTTTACAGAAGGGTATTTAAACCCCCAGCTCAGGGCATTTAGACACACATTTTCATCTGGACACTCTGCTTGACACATACATTTTGCTTGGACTCTCCTGACCAAAAGAGAACAGCTGCCAGCACAGAGACTGCCTAAGAACCAAAGGCTGCTACAGAAAGACTGAAATATTTTTGCAAACCAGCGATTCTCTGGACTTTGAAATCGTCATACCTAAGGTAGAGACTTAACTAACTAGTTTTAGTGCTTTTTTCTGTATATATTTTTCCCATTTGTTTCTGCATACTGTAACCCACATAAATATTCTCTCTTAGCTGCAACTGTATTTAAGTAGCTTAGTAAAAACTTTGCTTTGCTAAAGAAATTCTGCCATGTGAAAGTTTTTATATTGTAAGTGTAACTGAAGAAGGTTTACTAATAATCTGTGACAACTGTTATTTACTCAGAGGGGCCACCGTAAGCAACCAAATTGAGAAAAGGGTTTGTAAGGGACATCTGTAAGGACAGGGAGAATACCAAAGTCTCAGGGACGAAGCTGCAGGAATTTTGAACCAGGCTGCTGCATGTCCTGCAGGGAGAAGGCCAAATCAGGCTTACACTGCTACCCCAAAGAGAGCGTGATGCCTGGTCTTCCTCCTTTGTGTAATAGCGATGGAAAGAGTTGATATTTAGCCACAAGACTCGAGACTGGTATTATGCCCTTATCCAGAGCTAGAGGAACACCCTGGATCCTCGTGGCAGAGGTGCTGTCATGACCTCGGCAAGCATTCAGAAAAGATGAGGAGCATATCCCTGCCCCGCCGTCATGGATTGCACTTAAGGGTGGGCACTATGACACCCTTAAGTACAATCCATGACACTAAATTCTGTTAAATACAAACGCCAGGCCTAGAGTGTTAAAGATTAAAGTTTTGCTTTCCAAGATCAGTCAGAATTATTTAAAGATGATCTAAAGAAAATATGCTAATCTGCTTTTCTTTTAAGGGCCCCAACCAGCTGCAACACCTGCAACCTCAGCTGCAACTGCATCAGGCCTGCAACATTTGGTACTGGGTACCCAGGTTTTTTTTATTTTATTTATGTAGTTTTTGTTGACTGGCTAAGTGCACTAGACAAATCCTGCCTATTTTCAGGCACGACCCGGGGGAGGGGGATACAGATGAATGCCAACTGACCTTGAACCAGATTAAGCTGTTGGTGGTATTTTTAGTGAATGAGGGAAATTTGGCCAGGACACTGGGAAGTTCCCCTACTCTTTTCGATAAGTGCCATGGGATCTTTAACATCCACCTGAACTACCACCAATCCAGGCAGATGGGACCTCAGTTTAACGTCTCATCCAAAAGACAGCACCTCAGAAGTGCAGAACCCCTCTCATGCTGTACTACAGTGTCAGTACTGGGATATTAACCCAAGTGCCAGATGTGGGAACTGAATCCACAGCCCTCTGATCTCCTGGCCTCAGAGGCGAGTGTGCTACCTACTGAGCCACTGACACTGCCTGAAGGTTGAAGTACAGAATTGCGGGGTTCTATATTAGACTGGGGACTGGTACCAGTGTGGGCATTTAATATGTGTTTTACCATCTAGAGCAGCTAGTTAGATAGCCCAGTTAATCTGATTACATCAGGAGGTTGGTGGGAGGCCAAATATGCTAAAGGGGTTTGAATTAAAATGCCAAATGACTGTGCGAATGCAATGCCAAGAATGCCAATTCTAAAATGCCAATCAATAAGGCCTGTTGCTTAACCTCTAATTCCATTTCACCCTTTCCTAACCCTCACCCCCTGTAAATAAATGTTGGTTCACCGTTTTCTATAAATCTTGTGTCGTGAGCATATTATTAGAGAGCGAGTCAATAATTCCCGAAATGTGAAATGTGCTGTTTTGGTTATTGGGTCATGTGTGGGGTGACATTATGGTATTGTGGGTGGGTACAGCATCCCAGGGAGTTGTACCAGGTTTTATCTAGCCCACTTAAAGGTATACTCTGGGTGGAGGCACTGATATTGTTAGCTTTGGGAAAGAACCTTTTTTTTCTTTTTTTCTTTTTATTTCTGCCCCACCCCAAGCCCTGGTCAGCCCTCATCTGTCCACCATCCATCGCCTCTGTTCCTTCAGGCCATCACCCCTGTAACCCCATATGGCTTACCCCCCCGTGGCAGGGCAGCAGGGACCCCCACCCACCGACAGGATCCAGTTTTGAAGCGTTACCTCCAGAGACAGAGCTTGATGGGAATGGCCATCAAGCCACAACAACCAGCCACCAGGGTCTTTTCTCATTTTTTCCCCCCTGCAAGAGCCAGGAGTGCACTGACCCCAGTGTCGGGCTCGCACCCGCACCCGCACGCAGCCCCGCCAAGCATCTGCCATGCTCCTACTTCACTTGTCTTGTGGCAGCATAGCACCATACCCCAGCCTCTGCCAGGGGTCAGACATGCGCCAACTGTAGGTTACCCCCTCCCTGGAGATGGAGAGCTGCCCCGCAGATGCTCGCTCCATCTCCTCCCTGCCAACCCTCGGCGGCCCACGCTCATTCCCAAATGCGGGTCACCAGCATGGCGCAAGGTGTGACCTCAGCCTTCAGCACCACTGGGCCGGCAAGAACCAGTTTTAAGTCTGAAATGGGAACCCAGTCCCATCAACCTTGGTCAGGCCTACAAGGCAGGGGTAGTAGCCCATTGGGACACGGCGTCCGGGCTACACTTATCTTACAGAATTATATTTGAGAGCTAAGTCTTGCAAGTTTGGAAGTTTGACTGATTCGTTAATCAGAAACAGGACTGTCTGTGGTATTTTAGATGAGCATGTCTGGTGCTAACTGCTCCGTGACATGGATTTGACTTTAGCCAAAACCATTGACATATGTGGAGCTGCTGAATTCAGTGGAAGGCAAATTAAAATCATGAAGCCCCCATTGAAGAAGTTGCTGTGAATAAGACTGTTTTCAAAGGGAGGGGAGAGAGAGAGAGAGATTGTGCAAAAAGCGAGAGGGACTGTGTCAGCAAGAGAGCTCAGTTTGCATAAATGTGGAAAATGTGAGAGAGAGCATGGGCCAAACAGATGCCCTGATTATGGGCAAAGATGTCAAATATGTAATATAATCATTTTGCAAGAATGTGTACTGCAAAGCAAGGTGCAAAAGTGCATGTAGTTGAGGAAGAAACTAGAAGTGAAAGTGAGCATACTTTTGCTGTCAAAACACTAACCGACACATCTGTGGACAATGACTGGGAAGTGCACTTAAGCATTCATGGGAAAATTGTGACTTTCAGACTGGGCACTGGAGCTCAATGCAATGTCATGCCTCTGAGCTTGTATCAAACTATATACAATGGGCCAGATATTCAAAAGGGTTGCGCCATGCACAATAGGGTTGCTCCAGCGCAAGTCTGAAAATGCGCCATTCTACGATAATCAGCGGGAGGCAGATGCGCCCCCCCAAATCACGCTGAGCAAGAGCGCAATGATAATGAATGCATGTGCAACTGAAGGGGGAAGAACCATGCATAAATGGCGCAGTGCGATATTCAACAACATACACCATGCGCAATGGAGCAAGCGGAAGTTGCGCGATAGCGGAAATGAGCCAAAATAAAAAGGAACAAGGGAGAGGCGCAAGAACGCTACAGGGAAGGCACATGTGGCTGAACTATAGCCAGACACACAGGGCAGGACAGACACACAAGGCAGGACAGGGAAAGGGTACCCTGAACCCACAGGCACAGGGAAGGTGTGGGGAGCCAGAGCCAAACCACAGTGCAGAAGGGGGAAGTGCCACACAGCACTGAGGCCACCAGAGGAAGGTGTTCCCGGTGCAGGAGAAGTAGCAGCCAGGACAGCGGGGAAACACAGAAACAGCTGCCGGGAGGGAACACAAGCCAGGGACATGGCCAGTGCCACCATCCAGATGGAGGCAGTAATGATGGGGTGAGAAGGCAGGCAGCAGGGGGGCATGGCCGTGGAAGGGCCCATCAGCGGTATGCCCCCAACAGGCAGTACCGAGCCTGCACCAGCTTCGAGCTGTACACCGATACCAAGATCGTGGGCCGGTACCACCTGAATCGGGCAATTCTGAGGTGGCTCTGTGAGCTGTGCAGTGATGTGATGCAGGCACCCACATGATGGAGCCATGCTCTGTCAGTGGAGACAAAAGTGACAGCTTGCATGTGCCTGCTCACCACGGGTACCTTCCAGAGACCAACAGGGTACACCACAGGCATAACCCAGTTGACCGCATCACACCACCTCACCCAATTCCTCAGCGCACTGCTGCCACATGCTGCGGAGTACATCCATTTCCCCAGCACACCGGCGGGCGCACAGCAAACATACAGGAGTTCCACAGGGTAGCACGTATGCCTGGCATGCTAGGGGCAATAGACTGCACCCATGTGGCCATCCACCACCACCTGGCCCCGAAGGGGCCACATATATCAATCAGAAGGGCTATGCAAGCATCAACTGCCAGCTGGTGTGCGCTGCCAGGGGGCGCATAATCAATGTCTGTGCCACGCACCCTGGGGAAGCACATGATGCCTTCATCTGGCACCAGTCGGCACTGTGCCACAGATTCAAGAGTGGGGATATCCCCACTGGCCACCTAGTGGGTGAGTATGCAAACCACGTGGACAAACATAGAGCTTGGGAGGGACATGGTCAGAGGTGACATGGGTATTGGCCTAGATGGCCCAAGGCAGGGCGATGCTGATCACCATCTAACCTCCACCCTCTACACACAGGTTACAGTGGATACCCACTCCGTCCCTGGCTGCTTACACCATACCGGCAGCCCACGACTCCATCACAGCAACGCTACAGTGAGGCACATGCCACCACACGCAATGTCATCGAGCGGGTGTTTGGGATGCTGAAGGCACATTTCTGTTGCCTGGACATGTCTGGCGGTGCCCTACAATACAGCCCCTCAAAGGCCTGCAGGCTATTCCTGGCCTGTTGCATCCTGCACAACATGGCCAACTGTGGGATAGCCGTACAGGTCAAAGAGGGGGACAGCGATGGGGACGATGAGGACGCTGGTGAAGATGGTGATGGGCAGCCCCCCCTTGGGCAATGGGACCCCTGACTGATCCGGCTGGCACAGCTGCACCGGGACACCATCACAGAGGAGCACTTCAGCCAACCCAGGTAAGTCATGGGGCCATGTGCAACCACCAGTGGCAAAGGCACAACCCACAAACATGCATGGACACACACCAGGGGTGCATGCTGTCAAGAGAAGTGGCCCAGCATGGAACCACACACACCGCTAGGGATGGGCGAGGTCTAACATGGCACGCAGTCATACACACACACACACACACACACACACACACACACACACACACAAAACATGCACAAAGGTTAGGAGGCACGCCGACCCAGACCACCACCCCTAGCCACACACACGTCCACAGACCACCACATCCACTGCCTGTCATTGTGCGTGTGTCAGATGCTGGGCACCATTGCACAGTGGTGTACAGCGCAACGCAGGCATCATCATGCACACGCCACAGCGGACAGCAGCCGGGAGGGTGTGCAGATGGAACATGTGTGTGCGTGCAGGGCCGGGTACCCCACCCATGCATTGCACGCTGAACGACACAATGCACACAGGGCAGCATCAGACAGTAACCATGCTGGGAGGCAGGTCAGTCACGTGCCACAGTGCCACGGCTGCCATGGAGGCATAGGCGGCCCCGCTGAGACCCGCCAGCAGTGACAGGCTGACCACTGGCCTCATGGGGTGGAACTGACGGTCCCCCAGGGGTTCCACTGCGTGAATGCGACCATGCTCACACAAGGGTCTGCAGCACACCGAACATGCCTGCACCAGGCGTGCTCGGGATGCCTACAGCTGAACCCGGTGTCGACAAGGAGGGTGTCGCACGACGCCGGGAATGGGGGTAGGACAATGCACTGCGTGGTGTCTGCGATGCACGGGCAACTAACTGTGTGCCCATTGTGGCCATGACAGCTGTGAATGCCTGTGTCTGCCTGTCAATGGCAACAGTCACATCCTCCCACAACTGGTCCATCCCTGCCAGGAGCAGAGCAGTGTCTCTGCTGCACCGCTCCTCTGCCTGGTGCAGAGCCGCACTCAGTGCATCCACCGCCGTCCCAAGCCGCATCTGCTGATTGACTGATGCTTGCAGTATGCGGGTGTGCTCATCTAAGAGGTCATCTGCCTGATCGGCATGCTGTCCCTCATGGTGTTCGCGGCCCTGATGCTCATCACCCTTTGAGGGTTGGCGCTGCACACCAGGGCCAGGACTGGGCATGTCCACAGGCGGTGCACTGATGCCGCTCCCTGACACTGTACCCCCGTGGCTATTGGCTGACTGCTGATACTGCCCTTCCGGCTGCCGCTCTCCAGGGCTCAATGGTGCCGCCTCAGTGGCCGCAACAGCCCCACTGTCCTGGACACACACCAGTGCTGCCCCACTGGTGCAGACAGGCACAGGCTGGGACTGTGATGTCACGCAGGCCTCCACGGTGGCACCACCCACAGCCATGGCCACGATGCCACCTGCTGTGTGACCATCCTGTGGCCCACACGTCTCACTGCCCATGATGTTAGCTCCATCATCATCGGTGACGGATCCGGCACCAGCCCGAGCCTCAGCATGCTGGCATCCATGGACGCTGGAACGCTGGGACACGGGTAGGGCCTCCTCCGCACCTGCTCCACCAACATCAGTCTGGACATCCAGGCGGGCCCACTGTTGCCCTGACCCCCGTATACCTGTGGAGGTGGATGGGTCCTCCTCCATCTCCATGCTACTGCCCTCAGTGGAGAAGCCCACCACCGCTGACCCATATAGACGCTCAGGAGCTGTAAGGGAAAAACAGTAGCATTAATGTATGTGGCCTGTGGGGTCAGGCGTTGCACCTCCAGCTGTCCCCCACCGGTCACAGATCGTGCTGCCCTGATGGCAGCCACCTTCTCTTTAACTCTCTGCCTGTCAGTGCCCATCTTTTTTTTGCACTCCTGCACAGAGCACTGGTGGCTGCCATGCCGCTGGCTGCCTTGTTACAATGCTACCCTTAAACTGTATTAATCTGTACTCTGTTTGCAATGTCCACATTGTTGTAATGCTTGTCTTGATGTTCCCCATAATTTGTATTTCTCTGACGTGGAACCTTTGTAAAAGAGCCATGGCTCAAAGGTATTTGTAATCCTAGACTAGATAAATAAATAAATAAATAAATGCAGGTTGACAGCACGCGCCACCTCCTCCCATGCAGCAGCACGGGCCTGTGGTGTTCCCTGGCGTCCGCTGAGCAGCAGCTCCTGGTAGAGGTAGGCCTCAAACAGGGCATCTGTCTCTGCCTTTGTGAAGTTTGGCCTCCTCTTCTCCTCCCACGTCTCTGTTCCTCTTCCTCCACCTCACGATTGGTCATGATTCATCCTGTGAGAATGACAGGTGTTACCTGTGACTGTGCCGTCCCATGCATGTCCCAAACACCACAGTCCACACTCCCAAACAGCATACAACTCGCCGAAATAGACTGCAGTAACCGACTATGGCCAGTGCAGCCCAAAGTCGCATTTTTATAGCGCAACCCATGCAAATCAGGTGAGGAGCATTTTTAAGTGGATGCAAATGCAGTGACTGCGCCATTGAATGGCTGATTAGATGATTTGCGTATGCCGGCTGAATATCGCGCTGTTGCACTTTGCACAATTGTGTTGAACGTGCTGAGCCAAGGGCGCAGTTCTGTGACATGCGCAGTACACACCTAACTGCGCATGCCCGGGTTGATGATGCAGGCACCTGCCATGCTGCTGACGTGCTGTGCATGGGAGGTAATGCAGAGCATGGCCACCATTGTGCCAGTGGCGCTTCAGCACTGTTCACATATATGGCGCTGTGGCACTGGGGCGTCATAGGCACACTGGGACAACAGCGCTGTAGGCTGCTACAGGAGGTGGCACACAGGCTCCCAATCGTGCTACATGCATTGGGTTCCAATCGCGCTGTGGCTGTCCATGCGCCAGAGACCCTTGACCCTGCACCTGACATTTGCCCCCTAAGCACCATGCGTCAGGCATGGGTGCACCACTATCACGCTGTTTGGTGACAGCACGATAGGGAATGGCAGTGCTGTACCGCGCAGCATCTGCATGTGGCAGGACCGTGCTGCCAAGCGCCATTTTGAATCCACCACACTGAAGAGATGGCGCAGAGGCGAGCAGTAATGTGGAGCCAGGTTGAGCTAGCCAACCTGGTGGCAATAGTAGAGCCCCATGCTGGGGCTTTGTAAGGAGATGCACCCCTGGACAGGGCCAGGAGTGCGGTGTGGCAGGAGGTGGCCGACGCCCTGGAGGAGGCCACTGGTATGGGGTGCACGGTGGAGCAGTGTCGCCACCATTACAGGGACCCAGACCTGCTTGCCCGCCTGTGGGCATGTGCCAGGAGGGGCACGGTGCCACAGCCAGGTAGGTGCCACATCCATACACTATTATCGTCCATACAGGTATCACAGTTGCATGTGTCCGGCACATGGGGGGGGCCATCCAGTGTTGGCCATGGTGGTGGTATCGGGGTGTGGGGTGGATGGGTATGGCTGTGTGTGATTGCACACACATGGGGGAAGGGGGACTTTGCTACCGGATTGTACTGATGTTCCTCTCTCCATGTTTGCACCTTAGGGCCCGAAGAACGCAGGCAGGCCAGGGAGCAGAGGCGCCGCCTGGAGGAGCAGCAGGGCAGGAGGGATAATAGCATTCAGCGGCGCGTGGACCAGCCTGATGATGGTAAGTGCCTTACATCCATGACTACTATTGCATGCTGTATAACTGGGCGGGCAGCGGGGCATGGCCACCATCCATTGACACCACTGCCCTGCACGCAACTTGTTACAGTCAGCACTGTCCAGTGGCACTGCATGTCTGGGAGTGCATCAATGGTGGTCCATGCATGCACCAGGCACATGGCTGTGGCACTGCCTTCACACTGCATAGCCAAGTCACTGTATGGCCATGGTGGTGCTGTGCAGGACATGGGCGATGGGTGTGTGCAGTGGTCCACATGGCTGTGGCTGCCTGCGTAGGCAGGTCTTGTGGACACGGTCACTGTGGGTGGTCGCACACCATCACAGGGGCGTGGCACATGGCTGTATGCCATGCACAATGGGTGGGCTGCAGGGGGCTGGACAGTCACACTTATTGACTCTGCTCCCTCATCCTAGGTGGAAGGTGACTCCGGGCACTGGAAAGGAGTGTGCAGGAGCTGCTCCAGGTGGCAAGGGCAACACTGGAGCTGTTACAGTGGATCCACCGCCACGGGGTGAGGAGGAGGAGGAGCGGCAGACGTAGGCACCATGTGGAGGAGGACCGGGGCGCACATTGAGGACTCCATGCCCCTACTACCACCTTCCCCCCTTTGACCCACCCTCACGACCCTTCCTCTCCCATATGTCCACCCTGCCCTCACCCGCCCCCACCTGTTATGTGGCCCTTCCCTTGTAAATAGTTGTAAATAGGTTTTGTTACTTCTTTTAGATATAAGCATTTTGTTATGACAACTGTGGTGGTCTCTGATTTGCAGCAGGCTACAGGTGCTCAGCTGCAGTGGTGTGCATGGCGTCAGGGGTGGTGCACGCATGGGCGTGTGTGTATGTGCAGAGGTGAACCGCCTATGGTCTGGGCGGGGGATCAGTCACTGTCTGTGGTTTGTGTGTTGTACTCTGTGCACTGGATGCCTGTGTGCAGTGGTCCACGGGGCCTGCACTGTGTGCATGGCACCCCTGTCAGACCGTCCATGGCCTGAGCAGCTGACACCCTTGCATGTCTGTGATATGCATGGTCTGCTGGCGTGTCAGTGGTGGCTGTCCATGCTGGATAACAACTGTACCTGGCACAATGCCAGGTTGCCTTCCATCACCAGTATGGTGCACTTCTGCCTCCGGTGGCACTGTGGCCTCCGCTGTTGTTGTCCCCCTCCATGCTGTCGCTTGTGTCTGTTGCAGGGGATGTGCTCCAGTGTCTGTCACCTGTGCTCGGCGGCATGCTGGTGGCATACAGCTTCATGGTGCCTGCGCAGGGTGGCTGGCACACCTGTGCAATGTAGGGTGCTTGGCTGTGTACATGTCAGCCATGGCCACATGCCAGTGGCTTGGTTGACCTGCTACTGTGTCCCTGTGTTGGTGTACCCTTGGGTATGGGTGGGTGTTTGTCCATGCACTGTGTTGCATCCTGTGTGGTGCATGCTTCCATGCTACACTGTGCATGTCTGTGCTGGCTGTTGTGGCCAGTGCTGGGATGGGATGTGTCCTTGGGAGGGTGTGCAGGGTGCTGTACTGCTGGAGGTGTGGTCCGGGGCATGCCCTGTCACATGTGCGGTACTTCATGTGGCAACACATGGTCGATCTCTCAGCTGTACATCAGGGGGGATGTGCAGGGTGGCACTGTGTATGCTGTTGTTGCACTGCTGTCTGCTGCCACCCGCAGCAGGGTGCACATGGTGGGGATGCCTTGCATGGCTCCATGGTACACAGGGTTGCATTGTCACAGTGGGGATGGTGGCATGCATAGGGTGTCCTGCACTGTTGGGCGCTACTCCTGGGAAGGGTGTATGGTGATTGTGGTGCAGGGTGTGCTCTGCATTGATGGGATGGGGTGCCGCGGGTGGTCGGGCCTCCTGTGTGCCAGTCTCAGCTTGCCAGGGGGTTTTCTGGTGCACCATGGCCCGGCTGTGGGTTGGTTGCTGGTATCCATGGGCTGGTGGTTATTCCAGCTCCCCGGTTGTGCAGTGCATGGGGTGTGGGGGACGATGTCTGTTCTGCTGTGTGCTCCTCTGCCCATCTGTGGCATGGGTGGTGGGCCCCTGCATCCCTGGTTGTGCTGTTGCATTGCTGCCCTGCTGCAGGGGGCATCCTTGGTTGCACTATGGTGCATCTGGACTGCTCCGCTGAGCATCCCATGTTGCGCTATGGCGCATCAGATATGCTCAGCTTCACATCCCTAGTTGCGCTATTGTGCAGATGGTGCAATATTCAGTCGTCTGCCCAGGAGCATCTTTGGCTCATGCAGTTTTTTGAATACGCGCTTCAAGATGGGCTGAGGGACTTGCACTTTGCTCCTGCTGTTGCGCACTTTTTGGGCACAGTTTGAATATCTGGCCCAGTGAGCCTATTCAAAAGGTGAAAGTACAATTGCTTTCTTATTCCAGCCATCGAGTAAATGTTCACAGGAAAGTAGTGCTGGCTGTGGGATTCAAAAATCAGTATCATGTAGTCACATTCCAAGTTGTCGTTTTTTTAATTTATATTTTATTAAAAGGGTTTTGTTTTACACAGGAGCTCCATCATCTTTATTTTACTTATGTATGTGCATTACAGACAGATCATATCATTTTTTAATTACATGACATTAAAATTCCTTCAGCCTCTGTTTTCTGGAGCGATATATCACTATCTCTCTAAAAGACCTAAGTCTGTCAGTCTTTGTAACTGCTGGGTTACGGAGTCACCTCTGGTCTATGATTCATAATCCACATTAACCATTTGTTCCAAAATTCCTCACAACTTTCTAATTTAAAGTTTAATCTCGCTGTCATATTTTCCATTACATAAATTTTCTGTGTGACATCTTCCCATTCCCTCTGTGTAGGAGGGTCAGGCTGTAACCATTTATGTGAAACTGATTTCTTAGCAGCCAGCGTCAAAATTACTACCATTTTTTTGGTGTGCTTATTTCTGATGTGGTCTGGGAATCGATGCACCAAGGCAAGATGAGGGGAAGGTGACTCAGTTCCGTGAAGAGCTCTCCTATGGCTTGCTCAACTTCTTGCCAAAAAGGCCTAATCACCAAGCAGTCCCAAAATATATGTTTGTGACCTGCTATATCCTCCCCACACCCTCTCCAGCACTTCATACCTTGTAGTAAACCATATTTCCCTGTTATCTGAGGAGTTCTAAAATATCTAACTATGCACTTCCATCCATACTCTTTCCATGTCCCCGAGGTTGTTAAGCTGTGCTGTGATAGGTAGAGCCCCTCCCAGTCCCCATCCGAAAAGTCTATATCTAAATCCTCCCGCCACTTCATTTGTACTTTCTCTATAGCTGGTTCTGATCTTGATCTGATGGCCCCATACATTGTAGAACTGATATGTTCTGGCACATCCCCTTCTAGTGTTGACACAACTGCCTAGACCAGTGGATGTGCCTCCAAAAGGGATCAGCTCAGTCCAAACTGTTGGTTGAAATAGTGTCTAGCTTGCAGATATCTAAAATAATCCTGTTGTCTTGGTTGGTATGTCTGTTGAAGCATTTAAAATGACTGGAAGCCCCACCCCAACATAAAAACTGGTAACCATAGGTCAGTCCCCTTCTTTGCCACTTCTTAAATGTGTGATCTAGTCTGGACGGTAGAAAATTTGGGTCTCCAGATATCTGGCCATCATTTCTATCTCTAGGGATCCCATCCTTGAACTCCAGGCCTTTACTATATGTTTGGTATATGTGGAGGTTATTTCTCCATCTCTGTCCATCCATCCTACTAGTTAAATTACTGAAAAGAGCTGAGTGAATCACTTCCAGGTCATCCCCCAGTTCCAATTCTTTCTAGTGTTGGTCCATCTACTTTGATAACCAGGTAAGGGCTTGTGCTAGTTGTGCCACTTGACAATATCTCTCTAAATCTGGAAGGGACAATCCCCCCCCCTTTGGTAGTTGCAATAGGGCAAATGCTTTCCACGGTCTACCTCCTGCCCATATAAATTTCATAATCAATTTATCCCATTTCCAAAATTCCAGTTGATGTGGAAGTAATGGAATGTTTTGGAATAGAAACAAAAATCATGGTAGGATGTTCATCCTAATTGATTCTATTCGCTGGGCTAAGGAGAGGGGTAAATGTACCCATTTATCTAAATATTTCTTAATTGCTTCAGTTACTGGGTTATAATTAGATGCATATAAAGTGCTCAGGTTCTTGGGTATAATTATTCCCAGATATCTAAGTGATTTGCACTGCCATTTAAATGGATATGTGGTTCTAGTATCTGGTCATGGATTGTATCCAAAGCATGAGACTTCCGTCTTGGTCGTGTTTAATTTATAGCTTGAAAGTTCTTCTACATTGCCTAAGACTGAATATAATTCAGGAAGAGAAGTTTCAGGGTCCGCCATGTAGATCAATAAGTCATCGGTATAAAATGCCACTCTATGTTCCACGTTGTGGTATCTTACTCCTTTAATATTTGAGTTTTCCCTAATGACTTGGGCTATCGGCTCAGCGTATAGGACAAATAATAATGGGGAAAGGGGTCACCCCTGTCTTGTCCCTCTAAATAGAGGGAAACGGTCTGAATAAGTGCCATTCACCTTTATCGTGGCTTGAGGAGAGGAATATATAGTTTTAATTAGATTCCGGAATTCAACTGGGAAAGCAAATTTCTCTAAAGTATATTGTAGGAAGGTCCATGAGACCTGGTCAAATGCCTTTTATGCGTCCATCCTGAGGAGCAATAATGGGGTTGCTTCTGCCTGTATTCTCTCTAATATAGAGAGAGAGTGAATTTTACATCATCGGAGGTATGTCTCCAAGATATAAATCCAGCCTGATCTTTTTGTATGACATTTAGGAGTATTGTGTCAAGTCGTTATGCTATGATTGATGCAAATACTTATAATCCTGGTTCAGGACTGAAATCGGTCTATACGACTCACATCGCATAGGGTCCTTGTCTGGTTTTAAAATTGCCGAGATGTTAGCATATTGCCAACTCGAAGGAAGTGGAGTGTCTCCAGAGTGTATGTCTCTAAATATATTACTCAGCAGGGGAAGCAACTCTTTCTAGAATATCTTATAAAATTCAGCTGTGTAACCATCGGGTCCTGGGCTCTTTCCCAGTTTTGATAACTTGATGCTCAAGATCACCTCCTGCTGCAAAACTGGTTTAAGCAGCAACTGCTTATGGTCATTTATTTGTGTTAAACCAATATCTAGAAAAAATGTCTCATATCTATCTGCAGTTGGCTCAACAACCCGGACATATAGGTTCTCATAATAATCTTTAAGGCCCTTGAGAATTTCCCTAGTTTTGTTACGTATTACTTGGGTTGCAGGATGTTTCAGCTTAGTAATTGCTGACATCTGCTGTTGCTGTCTGAGCCTGAAGGCTAACAGGTTGGTGGCCTTAGAGATCCCCTCGTAATATCTTTGCTTTAAATACATAAGTGTTTGCTCTGTTTTATATGTTAGAATACTTTGCAATCGGTCTTTCACCTTTGCTATCTGTGGTGATATAGAATTATCACTCTGCATGTGGGCTTGTTGCAAAAACTCTAATTTCTGCTTCAGTTGTTTTTGTTCTTTATTTTGTTGTTGCTTTTTATATGATGCATAACTAATGAGTTTGCCTCTCAGAATGGCTTTCATCATGTCCCAAAGTACTCCTGTAGTTATAGCTAATGTCAAATTTTCTTGTGCTATCTGCGGGATCTTGTGTTTAAGATTTTAAGTAATTGAGGAACCCTCAGCAGGGTGTTGTTAAAGCATCACTGCCGTATTTTCCTGTTCTTCTGTTGTGACTAATTTAATAATTATAGGTGCATAATCAGAGAGTAGAATAGGGTCTATCTTGACATTGTTTATTAAATCTAAATGTTCCCCTGTAATAAAGAAATAATCTAGGTGAGAGTAGGTGTGGTGACCCCCCCCCCCGAGTAGTAAGTGTGCTGTCGAGCTGTGGGATATACAGTATATGTCACCAGGCATCCACCAGTCCCAGATCTTTAAGCAGTCTCCTTCTATGTCTCTTCCCTGTAGTGGTCTTTGGTGATTTAGGACTGGAACTATCTCTACCTGCATCCATTAACAGATTCAGGTCCCTTCCTAACAATAGCACTCCCTGCTGAAAGTCTATTATCTTATTAAATAGGAGTTGGTGGGAAGAAGCATCCATGCCTGGAGGGGATATACATATTGGCTACAGTGTGCACTTTGCCGTGGTACGAACCCCGGACCATCACCAGGTGGTCCTCCCTGTCTCTGCTGAATTCCTCAACTTTAAAAGCAGAGTTCTTTGATATTAATATTGCTACTCCCCTGCCTTCTCCCTGAGTGATGCGCACTAAAGAAAACCTGAGACATTCCCAGCTTAACCAGTTTCTGATGCTCGATTGCCGTCAAATGTGTCTCCTGGAGTAAAATCAGCTGTGGATGACTTTTATTTTAACTGTGAAATAATTTTACTTCTCTTCACAGGGTTACTTAAACCATTGACATTTTGTGAGACCACTCGCATAAGTTCCTTTTTGGTCATAGGATCAAGTATAAAAATAGTGAGTAGGAGGAATCCGGTCTGCAATCGCAGTTATACCAGTTCCTCCATTTACCTATATTTAAAATTGTAGTTTGTGGTCTAACTAACCAACTGGGCTCTTGTGACCACCAACAGATTGCCCTCGGCCAGGAGGAACTGTCCTCCCTCGCTGGAGGTTCAACTAGTCTATAACTTTTAACTTGTAGACCCCTTAACTCTGAAGTCTATATAATATTATACCAAAAGGTCTCTGAGTAAGAGGTATAATCTCCCCTCTTCAGAAGACCAATTACATTACAAGATCTGACTTCCACTAGATGGTCATTTCTGCTGCCATCTAGGGCAGCATAATCATAAGCCACCAGTTAGGAATGCCAAACTCCAAAATGGGATCGGCTCCCATTGGTGAAGAGCCCCCTAAGGTTAGGGATGGACCGAAAGTCCTCCCCATGGGTGATTATTTGCATAAACAAAGTAATAGAAAGAAAAAAGAGAGTCATTGGGGAATGGTAGGGAGTTTAAAGGTGCTGCTACATTGATTGTACTTTGTCCTCCTGCCCCCCACTACTTCCCTTTTTAAACAACCCTGTAATGATGGGATCAAGCTGCAGGGTTATGTATTATCTTTCTGGTTGTTCTCTGACTTAAGTCTCAATATGTACTCTGCCTTAAATTAAATCTCGATATACAGTACATGAACATGTACTCAAAGGAATCTCTCATCAGTCCCAAGTTCCTTGTTTTCATTACTAGTTGTAGCCCATTATTCTCTTCATGAGTACCTTACTAGAGTAATCCTAGATCACTAGGTCTACTTGCTTCAAGTCCTTGTTCTCTGAACCCCCTTGTAGAGGGTCTGATAGTTCTATAATTCCCATCTTTCATCAACGTTTTAGTCTGTGTCTCTTGTGTGCACTGCATAATGACTATAGCTCTTTCAGTGATGTTTTTTAAAACTTCAAGTGTCTCGTCTTTCCATCACTGTTCTGATCAGGTTATGTTGGTGACACATCAGTGGCGCTCCAGCCAGGCCATGGAGAACCTGACAGGTCCACCCACCCAGCCCATCACCCCCGTCTCCCCCCCCCACTCCCTGGGTCATTGCCAGGCATCTGGGACAAGTTCCCTCCAGGTTCCCCATCCTCCCTCTCATCACAGTGTCTTGTCATCGAGTTCTTTTGCTTATATTAATTTTTATTATTTCTTTAAGGTTTTGGTCCACCCATTGGTTCACTCTCCAATTCAGGTCCTTCCCCCCCATCTCCCCTCCTCCGGAGGATCTCATCATACCTCTTATTATCTGGGGTAAATTCAGAGTGTGTTAGGCTGGCTCAGGGAGGTGCCCCGCAACTTCATTTCCAGACTATAGTTGGGAGCCATAATTAACGGAGGACATGTGCAGCCTGCCCTGTTAGGAGTTCGCCATCCCACATCACCACATGTAGCAAGCTAACCTCCCCAACCCTCCATCCAGCTCTTTGCAGCTCTCACTGTTAAATTAGTACTTAGGCCCCTTCAGTGAGGGCGAGGTCAGAGGGGATAACGCGGGTCTATAAAAGGCCCAAACCCCAGATAGACCTAATTCTATGTCAATTCTTTTTACGATGGAACTGGGTAGGAGGCCCCCAGTAGAAATCATCATCCCTCCCAGCCCGTGATCCCCTATGGGAAGCCATCAGGCCAAGGGTTGAACAGCAGGGAGACAGCCAGGACACAGACCAACCCAGAAACTCCCCCCTCCCCCAGCAAGCACCGCCAATGTTCCCAATGCAGATCTGTGTGCCGAGCTACCCACTGTGTGTCTGCATTTTGTCTGATTCCCAAATTAGATGTCCTCTGAGGTAGTGCTGGACAGCATCTTCTGTAAGGCGTGCAGTATTGTTTGCTGCGATCTGAGGTACAGGGGTTGCGGTCGTCTGTCTCTGCACTGGGTCCATTGATGCTGTGGTAAAGGGAGCTTTGATGGTACTGGAACCCGTCATCTGTACAGGTCCTCAAGTGCATCTCCTGCCGACTCATATGTCTGCTGGCCCGTTGAAAATTGTACAGTTAGGTGGGCTGGGTAGGGAGTTCTGAATTTCAGCTTCTGCTCTCTCAAAGCCGGGAACAGAGGAATATATTCATGGCGTTTTTGCATGATCACGGGGGCATAGTCATTATCTAGGAATATTCTGGTTTGCCCACAGTAAACTGCACCCTGCAACTAGGCTTGTTTTAGAATGTACTCTTTTGTTGTGTAGCGGAGGAACATAACAATTATAGAGCGGGGGCGAGCACTGGGGTTGGCAGACTTAGGTCCCAATGCTCAATGAGCCCACTCGATTTCAATGGGGAAGTCTGAAGCAAGTGATAGGACTGTACGGAGGACCATCTTGATGAATTCTGCCATGTTTGGGCCCTCGCTATTCTCTGGGATGGCACATATTCACAGATTCTGTCTTCTCTGCTGATTCTCCACATCTTTCTGATGGTTGGCAGTTACTTGGCAGACTTGGATAATTTTGCTCAGAGTTTCAGTAACTTGCTGTAATGCGAGGTCTGAGTCTCTGAGATGCACTCCAGGGTCCTGACTTTTGTTTCTAAAATTTTTAAGTCGGAACGTAAAGCTGCTTGACTTTCTTTAAAAGAATGGATCTCCATTTTTATGTCTTGAAGTTCTGTAAATATCAAGTCTAGTTTCAATTCTATCTTTGTTGTTTTTTTCTTGTTTTTAGCTTTAGGTGTTTTTGACTCAACTGGGTGTTCTACAGGTTGCAAATGAATCGAGGCCTCTGAATCTGTCACTTTGGGTTCAGAAATTAGTTCTTCGTGGTCCAGTATTAGGTACAGTATTTGTTTCTTCTGCCTTTTAGCTTAGCCGTTGCCATACCTCACCTGCTTTATTGAATTAAATTTACATAGAGGTTTTTCTGGTGTTTGAGGTGTTTTTTGGTGGGGCCATGGGGAGCTTCTCTTTCAAGCTGCCATATCCGTGAAATGCTGCACCAGAAGTTCACGTTCCAAGTTGTTGATGCCAATGTAACACCAGTAGTGGGACTGCCTACATGTTTAGAGATGAAACTTGTCAAGAAATTGTTTGCATTTAATGCAGGGAGTGATTCAGCTGAGGAGATATTGTCTGAGTTTTCTGATGTCTTTCATGAGCTAGGGTGTCTTGAGAGAGAACACCACATTAAGATAGACAAATCAGTTAGTCCAGTGATACATCCGCCTAGGACAATACCATTTGCTTAAAAAGATAAAGTTAAGGCTGAGCTGGACAATACGGAGAAACTGGGTGTTAGCGAAAATGTTGAGAGTCCTACAAGCTGGATTAATTCAATGTTGGTAATAGAGAAGCCGAATAAGGTGAAGAATATGCATTTATTTAGTTAGTTTTTGTTGACCGGGTAAGTGCACTAGACAAATTCTACTTATTTTCAGGCACAACACGGGTAGAAGGATACAGATGAATGCCAACTGACCTTGAACCAGATTAAGCTGTTGGTGGTATTTTTAATGAATGGGAAGGGGGGGGATTTGGCCAGGGCACCGGGAAAATTCCCCTACTCTCCAGCAGGGGGAACCCTTGGCCGACTGTTCACAGGATGGCCACTCTGGACGAGCCTTTGGAGGAGACGGATGTGGAGAGTGCTGGGGAGCAGGCCTCCTCCCCAGGCACAGATTTGCAAGAGGCTGTAGATGCCGCCTTGACTGCAGCTAATTTATTGAACTTTGATTCCTCCCAACTGCTGAGGGAGCTTGGTCTGGACAACAGCTTACATGGTGATACAGGTAAGGAGTTAGAGTCACTAACTCCTGAAAGAAGACGTTATATGCTATAGAAAAAGAAGGCAATATTGCATGAGTTGAGACAACTGGATGAATCACTACAATGTAGTGTTTGCAAGTCTGACGCTGTCTTGGTAAATTCTGCCACTGTTATGAATCAGCAGTCCACTGATGTAGTGTGTGCCTCTTCACAACAGGCTGAAGAAACAGTAGAGAGATAGCTCTGCCTGATAGACAGGCTCCCAGGGAACAAATGTGTGTACAACCGTACCTCAGGAAACAGCAGTATACCTAAAACCGGGGAAGGATGAGCAAATGAGAACCGAGGCGCATGATCAGGCTGACAGCTCAAGCAGCTCCAAAGATGTGTGCTGAGAGCCTGTAACATGTGCCGCTGAGGAAAACAAGTGCAGCTGAAGAGGCTAGGAGTGGGACATGGACAGGATAAGCACAACTGCTGGTTCTCAATGAGAGTACTCTTGTACAACAACAAGGGCAGGAGTGCGCTTTTCCAAAAAATAGATTGATGCATGGCTGGAGTAAGTCAGGCATGCCAACGCCCCAGGAGGGAACTGCTACTTTGCATTTAGACTCGGCTGCGAATGCTGAAATAGTAGAAAGCCCAGAGTGGTCTCCTAGTCGGGTGTTGCAGAGCGCTGGTTAGGAACAAACTACAGAAGGGACTTGGGCTCCTGATACATCAGACCCTACATATTCAGCATCAATTGTTTCTGAAAATCTAAATGTGGCCACCAACGAACTCACTGGGATGAGCTCCAATGATCCCCGGGGTAAGAACAGAACTGATAATGTCGCACAGGCAAATGTTAACATTGTAGGTGATATTGAGGGCAAAATCTATCTTTGGGCCCACTTAGGTTGGGTATACCTGATCAAATGGTGAATGCTGAGGATAGAAGGGCTGGTCCAGTGTTAAAAATGTCTGAATTATTTCAGAACAAGGGTGAGCCTGCTCCACATCGCAATGCAGTCAGGTTATTGTATAAAGGGGGTATGGTGGAGCCTCCAGACAAGAGTTTTTATTGCTAGGCAGTTATTGAAAGGTTCTTTAAAGTTTTTTTCGTCAGAAATTTTTGCGCTCCTGCATTTGGGTAATCATAATTTTGATGTCAGTTTTAAAAATGTGTCAGGTTTGGATAGGTTTTGGGCCCAATACAATAAGCTAAAAAATACTCCTTTGTGGGTGCCCTTTCACGCATTACCACTATTAAGACCCGCTATTAAAACCATTACTATTATGTTTAAGAATGAATGAGTGAATATTGAAGATATTCTTTATTGGTTAGGGCCACAATGTGAGATATTAAATAGGCCTGGTCCTACACTTGATAGTGAGCAAATCTGGGACGGGGGTTGAGGGTACAAGTTAAACTAATCACGACAAACACAGGCCCCATTCATCTACCTAGTACTTTTTACTTGGGAAAAGACAGAGGATCTATTTTTTTATGCAGGCCAGCCTCATTCCTGTTTTAAATGTGGGGATAGGACACACCTGAGTTCAGCATGCAATACAGTGAAATGTAGTCATTGCTTGGAATTCGGACATGTTTCAGGGAAGTGTTTAAATCTATTTCGCTGTAACCTATGTGAACAAATAGGTCATTCTTACGGCAGGTGTTCCTGGGCCTCGCATAACAGGGAGGATTGCCCCAAACATGAAGGGCTTATCAACATGGCCCAGCAACATCAGGCTAAAAAGATAGCAGAATTAAGTACTGAAAAAGAGGTAGACACACACGGACAGAAAGCAGTCTCAATTCCCCGCGAGGTTCGGCCTACAGCATCTGTACATGAGGACCCAGGACTTGAGATGAGACATGAGTCTGTACAAAGGGTAAGGGAAGATCATATACCAGAGTCAGATGTTCAAACCATAACTGAATGTGCTAGTTGTTCTCCTAAAGAAATGCCCTCCCCCAGATCCTGAAGGGTTTAAAGTTGTCACTCAAACTAAACGGTCTAGGATGGGTAAGGTGGTGTCACAGAAAATTGGAGGGACATACAGGGCTGCACTTCCAGGGTCATGGAAAAGTGGTAATAAGTTTGCAGTCTTACATTCAGAGGATGGAGATTCTGAAGGGGACGGGACGGATTCCTCTTCAGTAGTTTCTTGCACTGACACTGAAGAGGGAGGGGGTTCTGACTCAATAGCCAAGCATACAAGGGAAAGATAAAAGACACAGACATCATAACCACAATATATTATGAGATCTTCTGCCAGCTTTGTTGAACAGCTCTACATTACCTCCATTAATGTTAATAGTATAAAAAGGGATAGAAAATTAGCAGGCACCATGTTTTCTTTACAACAAAAGGCCTCAGACATTACCTGTATTTTGGATACAAGGTTGAAAATGGGGGGAGAGCTTTCAAGGGCCTCACAAGTTTGACATTTGGGTCCCTCTTTTTGGTCGACTGGACTGGATTTATGTGATGAGGTAGGGATTTTGTTAGCGAATCCTGATCTCATAGTCACTAGATTAGTGGACATTTGTCTGGGGTGGGCTTTATTACTGGATATTTCTTATTTTTCAGATAGATTTCGGTTCATTACGACATATGCCCATCAGACCAAGGCCCTTAGGGCTGCTCTATTTAAAGACATTCACCCATTTTTGCATACTTCTAGACTTCTAATATGGGCAGGGGATTTTAATTGTAGTTTGCACCAAAAAGATAGAGGGTTACAGATGGAAAAACATTTTTGTGTTTCAGTGGCATTACAGAATGTCATTTCTAATGCTGCATTACAGGATTCCTATCGGAATTTGCATGCTTCGGGGGGTTTTGCATTTTTTAAAGGTAAATTGAAGACTCAAATAGACTTCATTTTTGTTTCAAAAATCTGGAAAGTGTTGTCTAGTAGGACTATTGCTGTTGAATACACTGATCATGTAGCAATTTGCACAAGGATATCCTGGCAAGATACCCCAAGGTGTAAAAAGAATAAACGGAGGCTAAATGAGTCAGTATTGTCTGATATTAAAACTCAGAAGTGCTGGCAGCAAAACTGGACAGCCAGATTGTCAGTAGTTGACTGTTATGAGGATCTAACAGAGTGGTGGGAAGATACTGAAAAATCTTGGCAGGAACTATTCAAACATAGGTCAAATCTAGAGAATACTGAAAACTACTTAGATTATTTGCAGCTATGGCAACAGTTCAACACTTAATTTCTCTCTCAGAAACTACATCCCAGGATTTTGGGTCACAAATCCAGAATATTAAAGCACAGTTATAAAAATTGCAATATAATAGGGTGCAATCTTTGGGGCAAGAGGCTAAGTTTGGGATAAATACTGGGAAACACAGTATTGACCCTTACAAGGATTGTAGGCAGAGGGCGAATGCAAGAATTATTGCAGAATTGCTTTCCTCAACAGGAAAAACTGTATCCTCTCCTTTAGGCATTTTAGATATAGTAAAAACTCAGGCCAGGAAGATGTTTGGTGAAAAGTTACATGCTACCACCAAGAGAAGACTATTGGATGGTTTACATCTTCTCCAGAACACAAGGTGTTCAACAAACATCTTAAATGATTATTTTGTGATATTGCCTGATTTAGATTTCCCTAATAAAGTAATTAATGATGGAGTTAATGAGAATTTGAATATGGGTGTGCCGAGGTTTAGGTTTAGGGTAATTTCCTGCAAGCAGGTAAAGGCTGAGATAAGAAAGTTAAAATCTAAAAAGGCTTTTGACCTGGATTTTATTGAAAATTGTTTTTGAAGGATTCTGTACAGGTGATAGCCCCAGTATTAACTAAATTGTTTAACTGGACTCTAATTGAAGGTATCTTTCCTGATGTTTGGAAAAATGCAAAAATCATACCTATATATAAAGGAGTAGGGGATTCATTTCAGCCTACTAATTATAGGCCCATTGCTCTATTGTCTGGGTTATCTAAGATTCTGGAAAGATTAATTCAGGTACAACTTGTTGATTACTTAGAAAAATATTCATTGTTAACAAAACAACAATCAGGCTTTCGTAAGGGATATTCCACGGGCACTGTTGAGTACCTAGAGGCCAGCGGGGCACAGGACCCAAAGCAACATGGATTTACAGCAGGAAGGTCATGTCAGACTAATCTAATTGATTTCTTTGACTGGGTGACCAAAGTAATAGACCAGGGAGGGGCTGTGGATATGGCCTACCTAGACTTTAGCAAGGAATTTGACACAGTCCCACACAAAAGATTAATAATCAAGTTAGCCAGCCTAGGAGTGGGTCCCAGGGTGGTAGCCTGGGTAGAACTGGCTGCACAACAGGACACAGAAGGTAATAGTGAATGGAACACATTCTGAAGAAAGGGGGGTTACTAGTGGAGTACCTCAGGCTTAGTACTGGGTCCAATCCTCTTTAACATCTTTATAAGTGACATTGCAGAGGGTCTGAGGGAAAGGTATGCCTTTGCAGATGACACAAAGATCTGTAACAGAGTTGATAACAAGAGGGGTAGAAAAGATGAGAAGGGACTTGGCAAGGTTGGAGGAATGGTCTGACATATGGCAACTTAGATTCAATGCAAAGAAGTGCAAGTAATGCACCTGGGAAACAAAACCAGGAGAAGAGTACACAATAGCAGGTGGTACTAACAACAACAAAAATGGAAAGGGACCTGGGGGTAGTCATATCAGATGACCTAAAGGTGGGTAAGCAATGTGAAAAGTCAGTAAGAAGAGCCAGGGGGATACTGGGATGCATAGGAAGGGCATCACAAGTAGAAAAAGGGAAGTGGTTATCCCTCTGTACAGACAGTTGGTGAGACCCCATCTGGAGTACTGTGTGCAGTTTTGGAGACCTCATCTATGCAAGGACATAGACAGGATGGAAGCAGTCCAGAGAAGGGCAACTAAAATGGTGCAGGGTCTACATCAGAAACCATATGAAGAGAGACTGGGAGAGCTTAATATGTATACCCTTGATGAAAGGAGGGACAGGAGGGACATGATAGAAATGTTCAAGTACCTCAAGGGAATCAACAAAGTCCAGGAGGGTAGCATCTTTCAGAAAAAGAGATGTGTAAGAACAAGGGGGCACAGTTTAAAGCTAGAGGGGGGACGGCTCAGGGGTAATGTGAGGAAATTCTTTTTCACGGAGAGAGTGGTGGATACATGGAACAGCCTTCCTGAGGAGGTCGTTGGGTCTAAAACAGTGGGGGAATTCAAACATGCATGGGACAGACACAAAGCAATTATAGTGGGGGGTTGCAGGAAGCAGGCTGTTGGTTAACTAGAATCTGCAGCTTATCTAGTAGGTAGGGAAATGGGCAGACTGGGTGGGCCAAGTGGTCCTTATCTGCCATCAAAGTCTATGTTTCTATGTTAAGGCACTCACCGATATGGTGGATATTATAGCATCAAAACTGAAGGGGGGCCTTTCGGTGGGTGCGGTGTTCATGGATTTATCCATAGCCTTTGATACAGTAAACCATGGGCTTTTAGATAAATGACTAGCTGAGATCGGATTAGCTTAGGAGACAGGTAAATGGTTTAGGTCTTATCTCTCAAATAGAACACAGCAAGTTTATATAAATGGAGTACTATCAGATAAGCTAAGTATGCAGAGAGGAGTGCCCCAGGGTTCCATCTTGGGGCCAATATTGTTCTTGATTTATATAAATAATGTTGTGGATTGTGTAAAATATTCAAATATTAATCTTTATGCAGATGATACCCTTTTAATTGCCAGTGGACGTACTGTACTTATAGAGAGATGGAGAAGAACCTACAGGTAGACTTTATAGGGTTGTGTAATTGGTTGACTGAGTCTGGTTTAATACCTAACAGTAAAAAAACTAAATTTATGGTTTTTGGTAATAAACAAAAACATTTAAATAATAGTAAAGAAATAGTAAATATAAAAACATTACAAAATGAAACATTAATGCAAGTTTCAGAATATAGATACTTGGGGGTATGAATTGATGCATCTTTAAAATTTGATTACCATGTATTAGATACCATAATAAAAGTAAATAAAAGGTTGGGAGCGTTTAGGCATTCTGGCTTCTGTATGAATTGGCTTATGAGGGAACGGGTTATAAACCAACTTCTTCTTCCTGTTTTGGAGTATGGAAATCATATTTATGGTTTGGCAACAAAGAGTTTGTTATTAAAAATTGATCAATTATACTATAGGATGGCAAGATTCATAACACAAAAAGATTATAAAACACATCATTGCGATTTACTTAGTGAATTAGGATGGCTTATGCAGGATAGTAAACGTCAGATTACTTGGACAACTCAAATTTTTAAAGTGGTAAAATAGGAACAACCTAGGTGTCTTTATGATAAATTGGAAATAAAAAAACATATTTATAACTTAAGAGATATTAATTTAAGGAATTTTGTATTTCAGAAAATCATAAATACATATAGTAATTTAAGATTTTCTGTAAATGTTAATAGGTTATGGAAGGTCTTGAAACCTGTAATTTGTAATCAAATTAATGATGTGAAAGCACTTTCAACTAGTCTGAAGATAGAACTAAAAGTTTGTTGTGAATGTTATGGATGAGAATTTTAATAGAATTAAGGTGTCTGTATTTAGTAATTATATGTTGTATTAGATTGTGAAATGTATGATATTTTGGCAATTTTATTTTGTAATCAAATGGGATTATTGTATTATAGTTTGTGAATTATATGTTTTGATTTTGTTTATATCCTTAACAGGACCATCTTGAAAATAGGACTATGTCCTAATGATGTGATATTCTACCTAAACTCCTGTCTAAAAATAAAGGTTTTAACTAAAATTTGCAGATATTGACATGCTTACTCGTGAAATTACAATAGAGGAAGTGGTGCAGGCAATAGATAAATTAAATGGGGACTCTGCCCCGGGATCTGATGGAATAAGTGCAGGGCTCTATAAACAATTTAAGGAACACCTGGCTCCAGCTTTGGTAATTTTATATAACTATATGTTAAATGAAAGTAGATTGGTTCCATCTATGAAAGAGGCTATACTAGTCCTAATACATAAAAAGGGCCGTTCCATGAATATTAATAATTGGAGACCCTTAAGTTTACTGAACACTGATATAAAGATTTTAGCTAAACTGTTGTTAGGACGACTTACCAAAATAGCTACATATGTTATTAGTAAAGTGCAAACATGGGCAGTGCAAGGTAGACAACAAAGCGATAACTTAATTTTACTTAGGGAGCTGTTCAATCAAGGAGAAGGGGGTTTGACAGGTTGGATAGTGAGTATTGATCAAGAAAAAGCTTTTGATCGTTTATCTCATGACTCATGACTCATGGCTAAATGCTTTTGGAATACCGGAGATATTTGTAGACTGGATCAAATTATTGTACAGGGATGCAGCCATAATTCTGAATGTGAATGGCTGGTATGGGGAGAAAATTATAGTGCAGAGAGGGGTTCGGCAGGGATGTCCATTGAGCCCCTTGCTGTATGTCTTCTGTATGGACATTTTTATTAGGTTATGTATAGAGGAACAGGGGATAATTGGATTAGGGTTGCCAAATTGTTCACAGACCATGAAAATGTTAACATATGCAGATGATGTGGTGTTAACTCTGGCCCCTCAAACAGATGAATCTGCTTTAAAAACAGTGATTCAGGTTTTTTCTGCTATATCAGGTTCCCAAATAAATTTAGATAAAAGCAGAGGGGTACCTTTGGGCCGGACTCCCTTACCTGATTCAGGAACTATTGCAGGGATACGGATTACTAAAGAACCTTTAAAAATATTAGGAGTTGTGTTTAGACCCCAAAATGCTGATAGTTTGAACTGGGAGGCAGATATAGCACAGGCAGAAAGAGTGCTTAAGGGATGGAGACAGAAAGTCATCGGTAAATTAAAAAGGGTTTGGTTAATCAAGACTTTGTTAGTTCCAATTTTTTTGTACATAAGTTACGTTTATCCTCCTCCTAGGGAAGTGCTGACTAGAATCTACAGTTTATTTTTTCAAGGTCTCTGGAGCTCTAGGTTAAACCCAGTAAAACAGACCCTCACTTATAGACCAAAGGCAGAAGGGGGGTAGGAATGCTTGGCCCCATTGCTTTCTTTTTTAGTATTTTCTTGGATTACAATTTTGGGAAATGTCTTTGACCAGGGGCTGTAGTTTGGAAAGAATGGATGGACTACTTGGTGACACCCAATACTGAGCCATGGCAACAGATGAAACCCAGATTACTGTGAAAAAGAAGGCCCACCCCTAAGTACGGCTTAGATAGTATTAAATGAACTTTACAAAGGAAATTGACACCTGCAGTTATAATTATTGGAGACCGAAAAAAGATCTACCAACGCATCTTGAGTAATGAGAATACAGAAGCAGTAGAATTTCCATTATGTCTGGAGCAGTGGAAAGGGTGTGTCATGAAACAATTAACAAATCCTAGGATTCCATTGTATGCATGGGACTATGTGTGGTTAGGGAATTATGGGAGGCTGGGGTTAAAAGGCAACAATAAGCACAAACAACTATCAGACGGATATTGCCCAAGAGATACTTATGCTCAGATCTTAGAAACTCAGCATCATTTGTTTCTAGAATGTGGGTTTGCTCAGCTGTTTTGGGAAATTTTAGCTAAAGAGTGGGGGCAGCAATTATTTTTATGCTTACAGTACTCAGAGATTGTATATGGTAATAACCCAGGATTTCTTGGAAGGTATCATAAGGATATGATATATGTTATTTTTGTACTGATTAGGTTCGTTTATGGCAGGCTAGATGCCTGTGGGTGCTGCAGCAAAAATGGAGTCATCAGACTATGGTATTTCTGAATGTGAAAAAGGCAACACAATTGTTGAGAAATGATTTAAATAAATATTCATTGGCTAGAGTTGCTCATCTATGGCTAAACTGTAGACAATGGTGTGACTAATTTAGGTACTGATCAAGAAATGTTTATGTTATGTATGTGTTATCAGTATTTATGTATACTAAAATTATTGTTTGATATGTACTGTAATGAAGTCCAAATTTTCTAATAAAAATTCCCCTACTTTTTTCAAGAAGTGCCATGGGATCTTTAACATCCACCTGAAGTACCACCAGAACAAGCAGATGGGACCTCGATTTAACATCTCATCTGAAAGACGGCACCTCAGGAGTGCAACACCCTCCTCATGCTGTACTACAGTGTCAGTACTGGGATATTAACCCAAGCGTCTGGTGTGGGGATACAACCCACAGCCTTCTGATCTCTCGGCCACAAAGGCGAGTGTGCTACCTGCTGAGCCACTGACACTGAATAACCCCATTGACTCCAGAGATTTGAATAAGGCTATTAAGAGACAGCACTATCCTATGAAAACAGTAGAAGAGGTAGCCGCCACACTATGCTAGTTGGTGCTAAATTGTTTTCAATGCTTGATGCAGGTCACATGTTTTGGCAAATAAAACTGCATGGGTCCAGCTCTGAACTAGTCACATTTAACTCACTGTTTGGGCATTATAAATTGAAAAGAATACTGTTTAGAATATGTTGAGCTCCAGAAGTGTTTCAGAGAAAAATATCTCAAATATTTGATGTCCTGAAGGTGTAGAGACATAGATGGATGATGTATTGATTTGAGGATCAGATTTGCAAGATTAAAAAAAGTATTACAGACAGCGTGAGAGCACCACCTGATGTTGAACTTGAAAAAATCAAAAACTGGATTGAAAGAAGTTCCTTATATTGGGCCCAGAGTGGACTAGTAGCTGAGCCAGAGAAAATTAAGGCTGTGGTGGACATGCCCACGCCCAAGACAATTACAGACTTACAGAGGTTTATGGGGATGGCTAACTACGTAGCCAAATCCATTCCCAATTTGTCAACCCTGAACAAACCCTTATAGGAGTTTTTGGAAAAAGAAACGGCATGGCATTGGGACTCCAAACATGAACAGGTCTTTCACGAACTAAAGAGAGTCATAACACACCCTCCGGTGCTTGCCTTCTATGACCTTCACAAGCCAGTGGTTCTGTCTGTCGATGCCTCCTCTGAAGGACTCTGGAGCATGTCTATTGCAAGCCAACAAATCTGTTGCACTTGCTTTGAGATCTCTTACCAAAATAGAGAAAAACTATGCAGAAATAGAAAAAGAAATGTTGGCTATCGTATACAACTACACTAAGTTTAACCAATACGCATATGGTAAACAAAAAGTGCACGTAGAGACTGACCATAAGCCCTTAGAAAGCTTGTTCAAGAAACTGCTGCACGCTGCTCCACCTCAAATTCAGACAATGATGCTTAAATTACATAAATTAATTCCAATTACTGATGAAAAGATGAAACAGTTTCAAGATGAAACAGTTTCAAGACATGGAACTGCAAAAGCTGAAAGAAACAGTGTTACAAGATTGGCCCTCAGAACACTCACAAGTAGAACCTGGCATTAGACCATATTGGCTCTTTTGAGAAGAAATCGCAACTGAGAGTGGCTTACTCCTCAAAGGTGAGAGACTGATAGTACCTGCATCGCTATGCAAAGAAGTGCTTATGAAAATACACAGTAGCCATTGGGGTATAGAAAAGTGCAGGAGACAAGCCAGAGATGTTTTGTTTTGACCAAGAATGAATAGTCAAATCAGTGATTTGGTTGCCAGTTGTGGCATCTGTGCTGCCTACAGAAAAGCTCAACCTAAAGAACCACTAAACCCCCATGAAATACTGCAGTGGCCTTGGCAAAAGGTAGGAGCTGATTCATTTGACTTTAACAGAGAAATGTACTTGCTGATGGTAGACTATTATTCAAAGTTTATCGAGATGTCCAGATTACAAAATACCACAAGTCAGACTGTGAATAACCATATAAAATCTCAATATGCATGGTATGGAATTCCAGAGATTCTCATTACTGACAATGGGTTCCAGTTTGTTAGCGCTGAGTTTGAGACTTCTGCAAAGACATATGAGTTTAAGCACCTCACCTCCTCACCCAGATACCCACAAAGTAATGGCATGGTTGAGAGAGCAGTACAAACAGTCAAGAACCTACTTAAGAAAGCCATGGAGGACAACAGAGACCCATATTTAGTGCTGCTTGATTTGAGAAACACACCTATCGAAGGCCTGGGATCCCCACCGCAGTTACTCATGGGTCATCATACCAGAACACTACTTCCGGCAACACATGAACTATTGAAGCCTAGAGTACAAGAGTCAAATATTCATGCTATGTTCGAGACTGCTCAGCAAAAGCAACAGTATTATTATAATAGAACAGCACATACCTTGCCTCCGCTGATTCCAGGACATCAAGTGCATATGCATACGGACCAGAATATGGACCAGCATGAATGGACCCCTGCAGTTGTTGTTTCACCTGCATGGACCCCTCATTCCTATATTGTCTCTGTTGCTGAGAAACACTTCTGCATAATTGCCATGACCTGATGGGTTTACCAGTCTCACAGACCACCCAACAGAGGTTGCAGGACCTTCCCTGTGGAGGCAGGGGAGAAGTGGATGCTGAACTTGGAGAGGATTTTGAAACTGAGAGAGCATCAGGAGAAAATGCAGCAGCAATAGTGGTGCAGCCAAGCCAGGAACCTAGTGAGGACCTGCCACCAGTGACATCAGGCAGAGATGGCAGCTGCCCCAGCGGACCTGTAGAATCAATCAGAAAGCCCTATTCGATTCGCCATTCAAGAAAGCATTCAGGAAGTACAAGGAATCACAGAAGGAGCAGGACAGAGAACTGTATCAGTTAAAGCAAAAGGAAGCTGGGAAGGCAGTCAGAACAGCAAAGGCACAAACCGAGGAAAGGATAGCCAACTCAGTTAAGAAGGGGGATAAAACCTTTTATAGGTACATCAGGGAGGCGAAGGAAGACCAAGGAGGATAGTGAGGCTTAATAAAGGGAGGAGGTGGGCAGAGGTGACTGTGAAAAGGCAGAGATACTAAACAAATATTTTTGCTCAGTATTTACAAAGGAAGAGGGGGAGGTACCTAAAACAAATAGTAGAAACACTCTGGATACAGAAGATGATACCAGCCCATTTACAGAAGAAAAGGTTCTGAAAGAACTCTTAAAACTGAAGGTGGACAAAGCAATGGGGTCTGATGGGATTCATCCCAGAATTCTAAAAGAACTAAGGGTAGAACTAGTGACACCACTGACTACCCTCTTTAACAAATCATGGGAGGATGGGGTGGTACCGAGGACTGGAGGAGGGCAGATGTGATTCCCTTCACAAAAGTGGAGCAAGGCAGAAGCAGGAAACTACAGACCTGTTAGTTTAACCTCAGTGGTAGGGAAAATGATGGACTCACTCTTGAAGGAAAGAATTGTCGAGTATCTAGAGGCCAGAGGGGCACAGGACCCAAGGCAGCATGGATTCACAGTGGAAGGTCATGCCAGACAAATCTGATAGATTTCTTTGACTGGGTGACCAAAGTAGTAGATCAGGGATGGGCTGTGGACACGCCTACCTAGACTTTAGCAAGGCATTTGACACAGTCCCACACAAAGATTAATATGCAAGTTAGCCAGCCTGGGAGTGGATCCCAAGATGACAGCCTGGGTAAAGAATTGGCTGGAGAATAGGACACAGAGAGTAATAGTAAATGGAGTCCACTCTGAAGAAAGGGGGGTTACTAGTGGGGTATTGCAGGGTTCAGTATTAGGACTGGTCCTCTTCAATGTCTTTATAAGCGACATTGCAGAGGGACTGGAAGGAAAAGTATGTCTCTTTGCAGATGACACAAAGATCTGCAACGGAGTTGATGCACAAGGTGGGGTGGAAAGGATGAGAAGGGACTTGACAAGGTTAGAGGAATGTCAAATGTATGGCAGCTTAGATTCAATGCTAAAAGCAAGGTAATGCACCTGGGAAACAAGAACCCAGGGAAGAGTACACAACGGGGGTGAGATACTAACAACAAAAATGGAAGGGACCTGGGGGCAGTCATATCAGATGACCTAAGGTGGGCAAGCAATGTGAGAGGGCAGCAAGGAGGGCTGGGGGGGATACTGGGATGCATAGGGAAAGATCACCAGTAGAAAACAGGAAGTTATTATCCCTCTGTACAGACAGCTGGTGAGACCCCATCTGGAGTACTGTGTGCAGTTCTGGAAACCCAATCTCCGCAAAGACATAGACAGGATGGAAGCTGTCCAGGAGGAGACAACTAAAATGGTGCAGGGTCTGCACCGGAAGACATATGAAGAGAGACTTAAGGAGCTAATATGTATAGCCTCGAGGAAAGGAGGGAGAGGGGGACATGATAGAAACTTTCAAGTACCTCAAGGGAATCAACAAAGTCCAAGAGGGTAGCATCTTTCAAAAAAGGGTGTGCAAGAACAAGGGGCACAATTTGAAGATAGAGTGGGGCAGCTCAAGTAATTTAGGAAGTATTTTTCACAGAGAGGGTTGTGGATGCATGGAGCGGCCTTCTGGAGGAGGTTGTGGAGTCAAAAACAGTGGTGGAATTCAAGCATGCATGGGACAGTCATAAGGCAATTCTAGGGGATGGGGTAGGAAGAAGTAGGCTGCTGGTTAACTAGGATCTGCAGCTTATCCATTAGGTAGGGAAATGGGCAGACTGGGTGGGCCAAGCGGTCTTTATCTGCCATCAAATTCTATGTTTCTATGTTTCTATGTAGAGCCAGTGGGTGGCTGATACAAAGACCTGCATGCTGTAGGGCTTAAAAAGTTCTAATAAAGTTAAAATATAACTGTTTAAAGAATTATTCTTAAGGGGGAGAAGTGATTATATGTGTATCAGTGAAATTAATGAATATTAATGACGCACGCCCCGTGTGACATCACTAGATTTGAACCTTAGTGTATATCATGATTGGTGGGCTATAACCTGCCAGATTTCCAACAGTCTGCCTTGGTGTAGGGCTGTGCTTGTCATTAGTAAACTTTACAGACTGCAATACTTTGCCTCTGCATTTCATTACAGGGGGGACGGGACCATCCCCTACAGAAATAATTATGTGAAATGTTTGCATGCTGCATACATAAAAACTACCTATTTAATATGCATGCGGCAAACATGTTTTTTAATGTTAAATAGGAACCGACTGCATGCATGTGGCATGCATGCTGCAAGCATTTTTTTTAATGTTAAATTGGAACAGATTGCATGCATGTGGAATGCGTGCAACAAGCAAGTAGTCACTTATAACTGCACAAAATAAAGTTAAATGACGGGGGGGGGCATCCGCTGAGCAAGGAGCAGCAACTCTTAAACGCTCTGCACTATTCGAGGCATTTAATCAAATTTAATCAAAAAATATGGATGTTATACCGTCCAACAATTGTATTCAGCAGAAAGAGGAATTTGAACTGATTGTACACATACCAAATCTGTCGTGGCTTTGTTCACTGCCGATCAACATGGGGTGAACAGACAGGCAGGCGGGTGCAGGCAGAGAAGGAGCCCGACCAGAAGAACTGCGTCCAGGACAGAGTAAGGAGGTTCAACAGCCTGCACTGGATGAGTCTACACAACCCACAAATGCTGCTTTGTTATAAGCACTGCAATCCTTGGACAAACACATGACTGAATTTCAAGAGCAACTCAAATAAATGGACACTAAAATCAGCTCCCTTTCAGCTACTACACAGACAGCTACACAAAAGGCTGACCAGGCACTCAAGGTTACAACTGGGTCGACAAAGGAAAATGCTCTCCTTGGGAAACAGCTAGAGAACCTTGAAATCTCAATAAGGGAATCGAATGCCCTTATTCTTGGTTTACCTGAAGGTGTGGAGGGAGACAATCTTAGAGTTTATAACCACATGGCTGACTGAGCACTACCAACTAACAACTGCTCTGTAGGTGCTAAAATGTTATCGGATCACCTCAAGAGGAACCCGAAACCGAAGACCCACTAATGCTTGTCAGCCACGTACTATTTTGATTAAACTGGGATCGGTAATGGAGAGAGACGACATCTTGTTGAAAGCCAAGCAAAGGGGCACCCCTCTGAATGGAGGGAGAACCAGGGTCATCTTTTTTCCAGACCTTAGTTATGAGGCCAGACAGAGGTGCAAAAATGTCGATGGGATTCACACTAGGCTGCGACAGCTGGGGGTTCAGCACCTTCTACTCATGCCGGCCAGCCTCAAGATGTCATATGGGGACAAGACATATTAATTTTTGGATTCAAAAGACACTGCTAAGCTTCTGGAAAAAATTGACAAGGAATTTCAGAGGCAGGACCAAGATTCTAATGAGGAGACTGAAAATATCTAAGGGATTGTGTGGCTTCTAAATATAAACTGAAAGGACAGATGAGGGTCATGGTCTTGATCCGCACTTAATTGCCACATGTACAATATCAAAGATTTTTGGTTGAGCTACTGCTGTAGGAAAATGTGTTTTTGAAATGCTATATTTCATGTGAGTACTTTACAGTAAATTCTTCTCTCTCTTTTTTAGTCGGGTAGCGTATACAACAAACAATATGGCGGCACCAACAGGCATCAGCCAACTCCACAGACATTACCTCCTTCCTTCTCCCCTTGGAGGTGTTGTTTTTGCGCCAAATAGAAACTCTGTACTGTGCAGCCTCATTGAGCTCTCCACCTTTCTGCTGTCTATAGCGAGCTGACATCTCTAGGTTTATTTGCCTACTGTATGGGACTCTGGGACCTGTTCTATTCCTTTAATATTACATCTGGTATTGGCATATATTCTAACTGGCCCCTCAGTGGTTGGACTTGATGGTTGTCTGTTTGTAGCTGTCCTGGTTATTATTATCTCTTAACGCTGTATGTTTGAATATCTGACAGCTTAAAGAAATCTAAATGGTGTTGTTTTAACACAGAGAAGTAGGAAGATACTAAAAGTTAAATTATGCCTTCGAATGGTTGGGGTCTGTTTTTAAGGGGTTGCCTACAATGTTTATCTAGCTATGTGGGGTATGGGGGAGCAAACCTTTTTATTCATATAAGGGAAAATGATGTTTATATGTAACATGTTTTGAATGTATTTATTGTATTTATTTAATTATTTATTACAGGTTCGGATTAATACCTTTGAGCTATTAAGGCTCTTTTACGAAGGTTCCAAGTCCATGAATGCAAACTGTACATTACAAAACATATAAAACATATAATGTATCATTATGCAGAGCCGTGAGAGGCTCCATGTCAATGACTGAAAACAATACTAGACAAAACAAATAGTACATTGAATTTTTATTTATTTATTTATGACTTTGTTAACCGGGTAGGTGCACTGATCCCAGGGACCGTTTTTCAGGCACAACTCAGGCCACGTAAGGTGGCACAGAGTAGAAACATCAGAATAACAAGAACATAACAAGAGCAGGTAATACATAGTGAAAGGTTACAGTTTTTACATTTGGTAATACATGGTGGCAGTAGTTGAGGGACAACAAATAACAAAGCAAAGTAAGGCTCATGGTGTTACAGTTTCAGTAAATAAGAGAACCTATTTGGCCCTACTCCTGGAACCTATGGGGGTGGGCTAGTTCTTAAAGCAGTGGCAGGTGGATGCCAACAGGAGCCAGTCTTTGAGGCAAGTCTTGAACTGGTGGTGAGTGTTTATGGTGCATAGTTCAGTGGGCAGCTTGTTCCATAGTGTGAGGGCTGCTACAGACAGGGCTCTAGCGCCCATGTCTGTGGCTACCCTGGGGATTTTCAGGGAGGGGATACTGGAGGAGCATAGGCAGTGGTGTGAGGTTTGGACGGTGAGAAGTTGGAGCAAGAGGGGATTTCTGGCCAATACGGATGGCAGAATCAATAAAACTGTACAGTACAAGGTCAAAGTAAGCTTGTAGTGGGAGCCACCCCAGTGTAGAGTGTACAGTGGTGTGTAGAGAAAGGGGCCAGCAGGGAGAAGTGGCAGACACTGTTGTATGCTACTGATAGTTTTGCCATGGTGGATGCGGAGGTCCTGGAGTAGATGGGAGAGCAGTAGTACAGGATAGGTAGCAGGTTTCCCTGGATGATGGCATGGTGAGCCTCAGGGGTGTGGTATTTTCGGTATCTGTAGGCAGCCCCTAGTTTTTGGTGAAATCTTAGAACCAGGGAGTTTATGTGCTCTGTAAAGGAAAGGGAGGGGTCAAGCACAACTCCTAGATATTTGAAATGTTTAACGACCTCTAGGACATGACCATCAGGGGACATGATGATTAGGGGTGGGTTAGATTTGCATTTCATTAGGAAGGGCTTGGATCTGAACAACATTGTTTTTTTTGGGGGGGGGCATTAACCAGAAGGAGGTTGTCAGAGAACCAGTTGTGGGCTGCAGTGTAGTTTTGTGAGAGGGCTGCAGAGATGAGGGTAGGAGACTTTCTGCTGGAGAAGAGCATGAGGTCATTGGCGTAAAGGATTCAGTGACAGTTGAGACTATCTGCTGGGAGTTAATGAATAAGGAGAAAAGGAGGGGTCCCAGCATAGAGCCTTGGGGGACCACAGTAGAGACAGGCAGGGTGGGGGAGCGGGCTAGGCCAATGCACACAAACTGGGAGCACCCTGTAAGGAAGCTTCTGAACCAGGTGGTGGTGACCTCCGGAGAGCAGTCAAGTTGATGCAGTTTGGAGAGGAGGAGCAAGTGATTGACCAGGTTGAAGGCTTTGGAGAGGTCAATCAAAACTGTGCCAGTTGCATTTCCACAGTCCATGTTTGTGAGGATGTGGTCAGATAGGAGTGCGAGGGCAGTGGTGGTGGAGTGATTCTTGCAGAAGCCGTGTTGTTGGCTACATAGTAGGTCATTTTTACCTACTGTATGTAGTCAGCAAGTTGGCGGAGGACGGCTTTTACCAGTAGCTTGCTTAGATGAGGAAGGATGGAGATAGGTGTCTGTGGATTGTGGGTCCCCAGCTTTATGAATGGGAATGACCTTCATGGTTTTCCATGTATCGGGCATGGAGGAAGTGGTCAGGGTGAGGTTGAAAATGAACATTTGGGGGGGTGATGATGGCAGGGGAGGTAAGTCTAAGGAAGACGGGGGATAATCCATCTGCTGTAGGGGAGCCATGGTTTGGGAGGTTTTTTAGGAGTTTAGCTATGTCAGTGTGTGAGAGTATTTTGAAGAAAAAGGGGAGAGGTGGAGGTTGAGAGGCAGGCCCAGCTGGTGATGTCATGGGGACGTGCAGGGGGACAGGATTTTTTTTACAGGTCATTTGGGAGTTTGCTCAGGTACATAGTGAGGTCGTCGAATTTGTTGTTGAGGGCCTTGGCCACTTCTTGGGGATCGGTAATGAGGTCAGCAGTAATGTGTAGCTGTGGGACAGGCTTACTGGGGGGGGGGGTTAGTTGTAAGCCAATGGATGCCCAGAATTGTTTAGGGTCCCCGAGGTTAGTTTGCTGGAGATTGCGCGAAAATGTGTCTGTTTGAGAGCTTTGGCCAGGTGTTTGCAAAGGTTCCTCCGACATCTGTAATCATCCCATAGGGTAGGGGATGGGGATGCTTTATAGGTTGACCAGGCACAGTCCCTGTCTTTCATGAGGGTAAGGAGGTCTTACATGACCCATCACGAGAAGCTACCCCTCACCCTTCTGGTGGTGACTGGAAAATGCTTGTCCTGTAGAGTCAGGAGAGCTTGAGTAAGCAGGATGCTGCCTGGGTCGCATTTGATTCTGAGAAAATGGCAGACCACTCCAGTGCCCATCCCTCAGAGAGAAGGACAGGGGTGTTTGAGCTTCTGAAATTACGGAAAGACAGGTATTTGGGCGGGGGCCATTTAAGTTTGGATGACCAGAGAAGGTACGTAGAGAAGTGATCACTAATGGAGTCGGCCATGGTACCAGCATGCAGGACGCAGTCCTCCCAGTTAGTTACAATCCAATCCAGGAGTGTCTGTGTGCCCTTCCGAGGGTTCTGCCTTGTGGGAAGGTTAATAGTTTGGGCCAGGTTGTATTGTTTTAGGAGGGAGGCATAGTCAGGCTGGTGGGAACTGAGCCAGTTTAGATTGAGATCACCCAAGAGAAATGAATCTCTGTGTGGGGATATGGAGCCAGTTGGCAGTGCCTGGAACTCACTACTTGCAGAGGATTGGGATTGCCAAGTACATTCATACGACAACATCAAATCACAACAGTAAGATAGTTCAATATAAGAGTACCGTAGACATAGAAATGCCTATTTTCAGGCATAACCTAGAAGAGTTCAAATGAGAACAGTCAAAAATACAATTACAATATAGTACAGTACAAACAGAAACAGCTCATTACATTCAACAAAACATTTCAGGAGATAAATACAAGCTAGATAAGGGTGGTAAACATTGCAAAAACAGAACAGAGGCATGCACAATTCAGACAAGGTATACACATAACAGATTACAGAATATACTGTCTGCATTCATATGCCTTGCTTGTACCTCAGTACAGATCTGCATACATATTTATTTATTTAATTTTTGTTGACCGGGCAAGTGCACTAGACAAATTCTGCCTATTTTTAGGCACGACCCGGTGGGAAAGGGATACAGAAGAATGTCAACTGATCTTGAACCAGATGCCTGACCGTCAATAGTTTTAAATCTATGTTGAAAACATACTTATTCAGTTTAGACTTCCCTGATTGTTTTTAACTCATTTGTATTTATTGTTTTATTGTTAAATTATGTTGTGAATGCATATTTTAAATTTGTTCAGTGCCTTGGTTTTGGAAAGGCACTATAAAAATAAAGTTTTACTGTACTTACTTAAGCTGTTGGTGGTATTTTTAGTAAAAGGGAGGAAATTTGGCCAGGGCACTGGGGAAATTCCCTTACTCTGCCTGTAGGGATACCCTTGGGCTGGCTTGAGCTATGGCCAGTCCACCTGAGATTTTGAGGAAGATGGAGGTGGATCAGACTGCTGCTCGAGACTCCTGTACAGCTCAGGCCTCTGTAGCCTCTACACTTGTGAATGGAGCTGAATGTTTTCTACCTGTTATGGAACCTGCTATAGACACTGCAGCTCTGACTGATTTGGGACTGATCCCTGCTTCTCCTCTGATGCCTTCTGCAATGCGTGAGGCTGGGCCTGGCTTGTTTGTTTCTCGTTTAGACCCCGCTCCACCTGTTCAATCCCGCCTAAACTTTTTACGAACTGAAAAAGAAAAACAGCTACATTTACGAGAGCTTGATAATGTTCTTCTTGTTAGGCAACATTCGCTACCATCTGCCACTTTTACTGTCAATGGTGGCACATTGCAACAGCAAGCATCAGAGGTGATGACTCACCCAACGATTGCCTTGACAGGAACGGATGGTGTAGCGGTAGACAGCAAGAGATTGCCCACTGCTCTTCCAGAGGCTGGCAGTCCTGACAGAGAGTCCCTGTGTGCCAAAAGCCTCCCAACAAGGAACACGCACAAAAAACCCCACGACTGCTGCGCCTGCGTTTGGGTCCAGGAACAGCTTCTGCAGTTCCAAATGATGCTACAAAGCCTCCTTCTACAGAGGTGATGGTTCCTCTTTCCACGGAAGGTGTTTTTTCCTTCAGTGACAGACCATGCAGAAAAGACTGGGGAGACTTGATGGACGCTGAACTAGTCTCTTGACTGGTCCCCCAAAGTAGCGCTAGAGGGCACTGGTTGGACACAAGACCACTCTGGGAACTGGTCGCCTGCTCCAATGGATCTTTCTTATCAAGGGATGTTACAAAATTCAGCTTCTCCTGTGGCCTCCAACGAGGCTTTCCCAGAGAGCTCTTCAGTACCCCGGGGTAACTTGCTTACAGACTCTATGGCAAATACTAATGTTGTTGCTGTGAATATTGCTGATCATGTCAATGTGCAGGTGGTTGGTGCTGCTTTAAGGGACACTGTGCCTCCTTGGCTCACAGAACCTGAAAGGGATGAGAAGGCATGGGACACTAGGCAGGTAGGTAGTGTTTCTGCACACCCTATCTTTAAAATGTCTGACCTCTTTTTGACCAAGGGTGAGCTGGCCCCTCGGCATAAAACGGTCAGACTCCTGTACAAAGGGGGGCTCAAGGAGCCTCCTAGCAGGGTGTACATTGCCAGGGCTTTGTTGAAAACGTCCATGCGTTATTTTTCTTCTGAAATATTTGCCCTTATTGGTCTTGGGAATGGCAACTATGATGTAAGTTTTAAAAGTGTCTCTAATCTTGACCACTTTTGGGTACAGTACCAGGTACTTAAAATACTCTGGTGTGGATCCCCTTTCATGCTGTTGCCCTGACCAAACCACCGATAAAGACCATCATCATCATATTTAAAAATGAGGGAGTCCATGTGAAGGACATATTGTTCTGGTTACATCAACGCTGTGAGATATTGGGGAAACCTTTGCCTACCCTGGATAGTGAGTAAATCTGGGATGGGGGTTGGCATCTGAAAACTAAATTGCATTCCACTGATTCTGGGCCTATGTACCTTCCCAGTTCCTTTTTGTGAAGTAAAGATTGTGGCTCCATTTTTTATAGTGGTCAACCAAGGTCCTGTTTCAAGTGTAGTTCCAGGGCACACCTTAGTTCTGCCTGCGATTCCCCCATTGTAGCCACTGTTTGGGGTTTGGTCATGCTTCCTCCTCATGCCTTAATCTCTTCAAGTGTGACTTGTGTGAGCAAACAGGGCATGCCTATGGGCATTGTCCTTGGGCATCCCACAATCGGGAAGATTGTCCCTCTCAAGAGGGTCTGATTAATATCGCCCAACACCAGCATGCACAGAGGGTTGCTGCTAAGGACTTACAGACTACCTTAGCGGTGCCTCCCCTCACTCCGCCCCCCCGGTAGTGATACCATTGGTGGACCTGATAGAAGTCTTGGACTGTGCACAAGACTCTGCCACATCACAGGTCATAGGAAAACCTTCTAAAACCATTGCTCACTCTTGGCAGGTGGATCTTGAGGCAGAACAAATGTCGATGCCTCCCCCTCCTGGGGTTAAGGAGGAAGAATTTTAGACAGTAGCATAGAAAAAAAGGCCTACATCTGGGAGGACAGGGGTTCAGAGTTCCAAATCTAACCTGGTAAAATCTGGACAGTGTTCAATGACTTGGAAAACTGGGAACAGATTTGCTCCTCTTCCTACTGACAAGTGCAGATCGAGATTCTGAGGGGAAGGACTCAGACACTTCTTCCATTGTTTCTAACACAAATGCAGACGGAGGGGGAGAAGGATCTATAGCCAAGAGTACTAGGCAACATAGAGCTTCTATACCACCTTGAGTCCCCTTGGTGTTTCATCCAGTTTTGTCAGCCTTGTACACTATAGCTCTCGCAATGCACCAACTCACTATTAGTATGATTACTATTAATAGCATGAAGGGTGAGAAAAAAAGGCTGGGGGCTATGGGGTATCTGAGAAATCTCCGTAGTGACATCATTTGTGTACTGGATACCCAATTGAAGACTAATTTAGACTTGCAACAGGCATCTCGCCTGTGGACTTTAGGTCTTTCTTCTGGTCTTCTGCCACTGATGTCTGTGATGGAGTAGGCATTCTTTTTGCTAATTCTCAGTTGAAAGTGTCCTGCTTGATTGATATCCACCCAGGCTGAGCTCTTCTCTTGGATATTTCTTTCTTTTCTAGTAGATTACAGGTGATTGCAATATATGCCCCGCAGACTAAAGCTCACAGGGTGGCTATATTTAAAGAGGTGCAACCTTTTTTGCATACCTCTTGGTCAGTATATTGGTTGGGAGATTTTAATTGTGGCATGTCTAAAGCTGATAGGGGACTACAAACTGAGAAAATGTTCTCTGATTCTGTTGCCATACAGAAAATTTTGCTGCATGCAGGCTTAGATGATGCCTATCAGAGGCGATATGCTAAAGGGGGGTTTACTCATCACAGAGGTCCACTGAAAACAAGAATTGATTTTATTTTTATTTCCTTGGTGCCGCAAGTACAGGAAGGCTACCTTTCGACTTGTGAATTTTGGGACCATATGCTGCTTACATTACGAACCCAATGTGGCTCCAGTTCACACTGCACAAAATCCTACTGGAAATTAAATTAATCTGTTTTGGTTGACCCCCCCGCTCTGCAGGATTGTCTGTGGAAGAATGCTATCTAGAACTGATGGACTGGTGGGAGGATACAAAACTATCTTGGTGTCAATTTTTTCAGCGATGCGTGCATACTAGATCCACATCGGACTATTTAAAATATCTTCAGCTTCGACATCAGCTGCAAAGGGTCATTTTCTTAATGGAGACCACTACTAACTTTAGACAGGAAAGGCATGTATGCTACCATTCTGGCAGCAGAAAGTAGTTCTGAGGTGGACTTCCCGGGATGTCCTGTACACAAATGTCCAGTAATTGTCCAACAATTGTCCAATATTAGACTTTCGGCCTTTATTTGGGATGTTACCTAGCTCAGTAACTATGGTAGACTTGGGGTGAAAGGGAATAGTAAGCATAAGCAGCTGTCAGAACAGTACTGCCCAAGGGCAGCATGTGTGCAGGTGGTGGAGACACAGCAGCATCTATTTTTGGAATGCCCTTATGCCAGCTCCTTCTGGGACTTTCTGTCTCACTCCTGGGCAGAACCTCAGTTGGCTGCCCCCGACTATCACCTTATCATGTTAGGACCTGCCACTAAGTATCGTAAGGATACCATGTATCTTACTTTAGCAGTGATCAGGTACTTTCTTTGGCAGTCTCGTTGTCTGTTGCTTCTACAGCAGAAAGACATCACATATCAGGAGATTCAGTACAACATAGGCTCTACTCTGTGAAGCATACAATTAGCTGACCTTAAACGGTGTTCCAGGGAAAAAGTTCAGCACTTATGGTTGAATTATGCACATTGGATTACTTCATGACTAAATTATAAGGATGTCACATCTGTTTAATGTACTGCAAAGACTTGATTTGGATTCTGTCTCATCTCTGATGTTTATTTTCCTTTTTTGGCACTTGTGACTTATGTAGTTCTCTTGTTTATATTTTTGTTTTCTTTCTTTCGTACTTCATGTTTGTACTTTGTATATGGTATTTAAACATTGTGTAATGCAATCCACTTCTTTTTTTTTTTACTTTCTTTCTTTATCCCTCCTATCTCCTCTTGGTGGCCACTCCTTCCGTCTGCTTATTTCCTCCATTCCACCGTCCATGGGATCTGCCCCTAGAGTGCCTCCTCTACGTTTTCCCTCCTGCACAGTAGGGTCTGTCCCTTCTTGGTGGTCTGGGATGGAACCGGAGTGGCTTTCATCCAGGGCTGCCGAGAGGTGTTTTTCCATTTTCTCCCCTTAATCCCCTGCCCTCTGAGACGTCCAGCAATCGGGACGTACGTCCCGAGTGGTGGCATGCTCATGCATGCCATACCTCTCATGCGCCGTCCGATGTCTCCCTTCCCCGACTCCGGCGAATGGAGCCGCCTCCATCCCTTCCTGTTGCTGGTGCTTCCACTGGCTATGGAAGGGATGCAGAACGCAAGTGCGTTCTTGATCACCCACCCCTGAGGGAGGACAGCATCTGTTGGGACGCTCAATCCTCCCTCTCTCCTGCCGACCCCTGGCCACCCGAGTCCGTTCCCGAACCTGGGTCACCGGCGTAGCACGAGGTGTGGCATCCAGTACCTCAACCCTCAGTGCCACTGGGCCGGCCGCAATCCACTTCTAATAAAGATCCCCCTACTCTTTTCGAGGAGTGCCATGGGATCTTCAGCATCCACCTGAACTACCACCAGAACAGATAGATGGGACCTTGGTTTAACATCTCATCTGAAAGACGGCACCTCAGGAGTGCAGCACCCCTCTCATAATACACTGCCAGAACTGGGATTTAACCCAAGTGCCTGGTGTGGGGATAGAACCCATAGCCTTCTGATCTCCCAGCCTCAGAGGCAAGTGTGCTACCTGCTGAGCTACTGACACTGCTATGGCATGCTTATAGCCACTGTCATATATATTAGTTTTTGTGTCCCCCCATCTCAGCTGCACAGCTGAACTGTAGCACACATACTATTGGAAACATATGTGGTTCTTCCCACCCTCCATACACACACTGATCCACAGAACTACTTAATCACTTCTGTCTGGCCTGTACTCCTACTATTTTCTCTCCTTAGTTTTGAACGCTTTCACATAAACAGGCTTTAAGGGGCAAACACAAAATAGCAATAACTCAGTGCCCACCCACCCACCCACCCACCCAGCCAGCTCCCACCCATACACACACACTGTAAAGGATGCTGCCACATCATTACAGACAACCAACCAAGTATAGGTATAAGTCAAGAGTCTCTCACCCGAGTACTAGGGAGTCAGAGGAAGGAGTCTTCATTTTTTTCCTCAACTCTCTCTATCCTCCTCTCTCTGGCCCCTTAGGACTCTCTCCAGCGTGGACTCAGGGACTGGACATCTCTTGTTCTGCCTGAGATCTCCCAGACCAAGCCTCCATCCTGGGATACTCCCCTGCCTCACCCCGACCCACCAACCCACCGGTCCTCACCCCCCCGAGGTGGGGCCACCAACTCCAACCGGACTTCTATCTAGAATCTAGTGGGAGGCTGGCGCAAGGAGGAGATCCAGAGGTTGGTCAAGACTGATCTGGCATTGAGCGTGGAGGCCGACCACAGGACACACCTTCGCCTTCCTGGGTGCTAGGCCTTTTTCCTGTTTTTCTGGTCCCGGAGGTGTGAATGTGCAATGACGTCCCGTGTGTGGCAGGCACGCTTCTGCACCCACCCACACCCGCCCACAGGATGTCCGCCGACACCTCCATACCCCTGAGCATGCCCCTACCAGCTGCAATGCTCCCCATCTCCACTGGGAGTTGCTAGAACTGCAGGGTACACAACCCACCTACCCCAGGAGAGCAGAGCAGTCCTCCAGATGCTCAATCCTATCCTCCCTGGCCAACCCCTGGCTACCTGAGTCCACTCCTGAACACGGGTCACCGGTGTGGTGGGAGGTAAGGCTGATGCCTCAACCCTCTGCACCACTGAGCCGACGTCAGCAGGAGTCTTTAAGTGATGATGTCCATGGGACAGAATGTGGGGGCATGCCCCTTTGAAATGAATGGAGTAATTTTTTTATTATTTTATACATTATGATGGTGAGTTGGAAATTAATGAAGGCCACTATTCAACTAACAAGGCCCTTGTTAGTCAAGCGGTGGCCTCATTAATCTCCAACTCACCATCATAAAGTATAAAATAGTAATAAAATAGATCCCAATTCATTTCAATGGGGCACGTCGCTGCACTGTCCCTTGTCCAGTGTCATAACGTGCCTGAGCGCAGGGTGTGGAGATCAGCTACACAAGAGAAAGGGGGGCATATGCCTGACTATAGTAGGGCCCCAATAGTCTGTGCATGAAAGCTGCTTTGTCCCTTATCTATCCCTCATGGAAAACATGCTGCTCACACAGAGGATATCCTGTAAATTTAGACTTTATGGCAAAGGCGCCATTTCAGATTACAACAGGGGGGGCAATAATCAGTGGAGGTCAGGTGCCAGTTAGCCCTTAGAAGGCAAGCTCTGGAACATCTAAAATATCTCTAAAGGGCAAAACATATTAGTTGTGATTGAAAAGTGGTATGCAAAACAGGAAAAATTCAAATGTATAAGATTCATCCACCTACCAATGAACAAAATCTGAGACTGTAACTGTAACCGCCCATCAAGAACCTCTGCACATTCGCATAGGCACTGTGTGTGCACATATCTGAGTAGGCTGCAGCCACCTACCTCCTGGAACATATGAGCTGATTCCAGATCTAATGTTCAGCTCTGCAGACTGGAAGAGGCTACCCAGCCCATTCCACTATAAACAACAACAGCAACCTTGTATTAACTTGTCAAGGCACACCACACATTTACTTACAGCCTTCATTTCAGCTATAATTATCACAAAACATTAACAAATTTTAATTAGTTGATCTTCAGGCTTCAGCCATCGCACTGACTCTCGAGTCTCTCCCGCTGTTCGCTCAGCTGTCTCTTTTTACTTCTTTCAGTCTGTCAGTTTCTCTCATCACTCAGAATTTTCTGATTTAGACATTTAGTGTCACAAACGCACTCAGCAGGTCAGGCTCTCTGCTCCCACAGTGCCAACCTCCAAGTGCAGTAATGTGAACAGGTAACATACAGGGTAACCCTCCTGTCTGCTTTTGGGTCCGAATCACCTTTAGTCTCAAGTTCTGTGGGGATTCAAACTGTGAACCTTATGCTAGCATACTCAATGTACAGGCCCAGATATGTACCCTCTTTGGGGATTGTGGTACAATCTTTTGCCATGGGCACCCAGCCAGGCTTCCAAAATGAACCCTTAAAACTCTATAAAAGACCTTAGCTATATTCTTACCTTTTTACTCACGCTCAGTAACACCATCAAGCTTTTCAGAACAGCTGTCAAACTTAACCATGTATACATCACATGCAAAAAGAACTTGGAGACACAACCAGGCAATATCTTTCAATAAAGATTTTACTAAAAGATGATAAAAATATGAAAAAATGTAAACCCAGAACAATATATTAAAGATCATACAGTCACCTAAAAAAACAAGGGCAAATTACAAAACAAAAACTTCTACCACAGTACAGTTAGACTTTTTCTAGCTAATATATTACCTCTTTAAGTGCCTAAGTTAGATCACAGAGCTGTGTCTTTCTAAAGTCCCAAGATGGAATATATATCAAAAGCAGTTCAGACACAGTATTAGTTTAAACTGTGTCTCTCCACACCTCTTCTATGAGTCATCTAGCTCCTCCTTTTAGAATATAAAAAAATACAAACATGATGTCCTATCAGGATGTATTTTAAATAAGGTGACATCAGCAAAACTCATTTCCCAAACTATAAGTCTTTGATTTCCCATTTCCTTCTCCCAAGGCATTTCAAAGGGTTTTTATAGCCTTTTTAACACTAGTTGATATTAAATGTTCTTCCTCTTAAGACGTCATAAAAGTTTATGGTTTTTGTCCTCTGGCAGACTCATAAAGTCCCTTTTCATTTCCACTTCAAAGAAGCAACAGGTCATAAAAAGGCCATAAAATGCAATGTCTCAAGAATTAATTACATTACAGAGATCTCCTGGCTTAATACATATACTGTCATTTCACTGAAACCTGGGGGCACCCATGGAAGCACTGTGACAATCATACACTATATTTTTATATTACAAATATCATACAACAATCATAACCAGCTGGACAAGCATCACAATCCTCCCCACCTAGACTGAATTTGGGGGCTCTATCCCCTGCATGGGATGAGAGTCCCAAATCAGTTAACTCCTCATATAAACACAACATGCCATCTGTGTTCTGATTGGTCACTCCAGCCCTATGTAAGATCGTCATGTCATACCCTTGCAAGGCAAGACTCCATCTTAATAGTCTACCATTAGTTTTTCCCATTTGGGTCAGCCAAACCAGGGGGTTGTGGTCCATTTGTACCTCAAAATGCTGCCCGTATAAGTATGGTTCTAACTTCTTTAAGGCCCACACAATGGCAAAACTCTCTTTTTCCACAGTAGAGTAAGCCTGCTCCATGGGAAGTAATTTTCTACTCAGGTACACTACCGGGTGATCTTTCCCTTGGTTGGAGGTCTGACTCAGTACTGCCCCAATACCTATGTCTGAGGTGTCAGTCTGGACTGTAAAGGGTCTGCTACAGTCAGGACTTGACAACACAGGAGCACTGCACATTGCCTCCTTCAGTCTGGTAAAGGCTTTTTCACAGGCTGGTTCCCAGGTAATTTTCTTAGGCATCTTTTTCTTTACCGTGTCAGATAGGGGAGCAGCCATGGCACTGTCATTGGGTACAAATATCCTATAGTACCCTGCTGTCCCTAGAAAACTCCTGACCTGCTTCTGCATTTCTGGTCTGGGCCATGTCTTGATCACCTCTATTTTTACTTGGTTAGGATGGAGCTGTCCCCAGCCTACAACATGTCCGAGGTATACCACTTCAGCCATGGCCACCTGGCACTTCGCAGCTTTGACAGTGAGCCCGGCCCTCTGTATCCTGCCCAGCACTTCTCTAAGGTGGGACAGGTGTTCCTCCCAGCTGGCACTAACGATGGCACTGCCATCCAGGTATGCCACGGCATACTCCTCAGCACCATTTAACACTTGGTTCATCAACCTTTGGAAAGTGGTCAGGGCATTCTTCATTCCAAAAGGCATTACTTTAAATTCAAATAAGCCTATTGGAGTGATGAAGGCCGACCTCCACCTAGCTCTGTCAGTTACCTCTACCTGCCAATACCCCTCTGTCAGGTCGATAGTCATAAGGTGTGTCGTCCCTCCCAACTTGTCCAGGAGTTCATCCATCCAGGGCATCAGGTGGGCATCTGACTTTGTGACTGCATTCAGTCCATGATAGTCCACACAGAAACGAGTAGAGACATCTGGCTTAGGCACAAAGACTATGGGTGAGTGGACCTGTGGGATCTCTGGATTACCACTAAATCCAATATTTCCTCTACCTCCCTCCTAATTTCCTTTTGGACAGCCTCTGACACCCGATATGCTGTCCACCATATGGGCGTCTGTGTCCCTGTTTCCACATCATGCATCGCTAAGGGGTTTAGCCCAGGCTTGGTGCTAAACAGTGGGGCAAAGTCTGCTAGAACCTCCCTTACTTCCTGGATCTTGTCCGGGGCCAGCAGGGGAGACAATTTAACTGCCTCCAGAGAGAACTCCCACTTGCTTTCTTCCAGCAAGTCCAGAAGGGGGTCTCCTTTGTCTGTCCCCTCCCCAGGATTACATACTGCAAACACCATGCCAGCCCTATTAGCATATGGCTTCATCATGTTGACATGGTACATTCTTTCTGTCTTCTGTCAGGTAACTCTATGATATAATTCACGTCATTTACCTTTCTAACTACTTTGTACAGTCTTGCCCACTCAGCCTGCAGCTTGTCTTTCTGGACTGGAATAAGGACCATGACTTCCTGACCCACCATGTACAAATGAGGTCTGGCTCTGCAGTCATACCACACTTTTTGTTTGTGTTGGGCAGCTACCAGGTTGCTCTGGGCTGTCCCCATAAGCTCCTTCAGCCTTTCTCTTAACCTAAAGATGTAATCCACTATGAGAGTTTCCTGGGTGGCATGCTTCCCTTCCCAGTCCTCCCGAATCAAGTCTAGGGGCCCACTTACACGACGTCCATATAACAGCTTGAAGGGGGAAAATCCTATTGAATCTTATGGCACCTCCCTGTATGCAAACAACAGGTGGGGAAGGTATTTCTCCCAGTCCCTCCTATGCTGTTCAACAAATGCTTGGAGCATTGACTTTAGGGTATCATTAAATCTTTCCACAAGCCCATTGGCTTACGGGCTATAATGTTTCGTGCACCTCTGCACCACCCCATGCTTCTCCCACAAACATTTCATCAGGTCCGACATGAAGGAACCCCCTCGATCAGTGATAACCTCCTGCGGAAACCCAACATGGGAGAAAATCCCAAGTAAGGCATCTGCCACTTTGTCTGTCCTCAGTGAGGATAGGGTGGCTGTCTCTGGATACCGGGTGGTATAATCCACCACAGTCAGTATGAACTTCTTCCCAGAGGAGCTGGGGTTATTTAAAGTACCCACAATATCCATTCCCACCCTCTGGAGTGGCTCTTCCAAAATGGGCAATGGAAATAGGGTGGCTTGAGTCTTCTTACCTGCCTTCCCTATTTCGTGGCACCATTGACAAGACCTGCAATACTCCTTCACCTGCTGGGTGAAGTTGGGCCAGTAGAAATTATGGGCCAACCGCTGCATAGTGCATGCGATTCCTAGATGACCAGACAAGGGAATATCATGTGCAATCTTGAGCAACTACTCACGATACCCCTAGGGAATGACAAGCTGCCGGCCTATCACCTCCCCCGTCTTCACAGCCTGAGTATACATCAGCTCATTTTCCCAATAAACTTTATGTTTATCATCACCTCCCTGTGCTCCATCAGAGTCTGCTCAAGCCCTCAGTTTCTCTAGACTAGGGTCACTTTTCTGAGCAGCTGAAAACTCCTTACACATTCCCAAGGCATGGGACAGGTTCCCTTCAGTCTCTAAACTATGGTCCCTAGCACTAGCATCAGGGAACTCAGGATCACTGTCATCCCTAACCCTCTGATAATGGGTCACCACTCCTTCTTCAGAGTAACCCTCCGTAGCTGTGTGTTTACCTGCTACTGTGGAAATTTCTACCCCCTTTTCATTAGTCTCCATATCGGGGGAAACAGCCTCGGGAACCAGCCTCCCAGTGGTTTCCACAATGGCTTTTTTGGGGTCCAAGGAACTACAATTTCCCCATCATGCTTGGCTATGGATAACTGCACACACCATCCTGTTTGAGATTATTGCCAAGGATGACGTCAACTGCTAATGTTTTGACTACAGCCACCTGTTGCACAGTTCCCCCAGTTTCACCCAAGTCTAGGAGAACACTAGCAAGGGGCAATATTTTCTCTTCACCAGTAAAGTCTTGTACAGTTACAAATTCATTGGGTATAAGCTGACCAGGCTCTACCAGATCCTCTTTTACCAACGTCAGGGAAGCCCCTGTGTCCCTTAACCCTTGTGTCTGTACACCATTCACCGTGACTGGGTATATATGTTCCCTCATGTTCGCAGGCATTCTTCCAGGGAAACATAAACAACCCACTTCTTTCCTAGCCCCATGTTGCATATTGCTCGTCCTTTTGGGATACTGTCTGGCAATATGCCCAGTTTCTTTACAACCCCAACATTTGTTTCTATTCTCAGAGAACTATTTCCTTTAAAACCTGGCGCTAACTGGTTTTGGTGGAGGCAGTGAGGGTTTTAGCTGCCCTGAAGGCACGCTTTTCCCTTTTTGCGCTGCCACACCCACCCCATTCACTCTCAGAGCAGGTCTTCTCTTGGCATTGCGGTCCGAGAGTTCAGCAGCCTCTTGCACTGTTTTGGGATCTCGGTCCTCCAGCCAGGTTTTCAGCTCTGCTGGGCATGCCAAACAAAACTGTTCTAACAAAGTAGCATTTTCAATTTTATCTACAGAGTTTGCTTGAATTCCTTCCCATCAACATTTTAAACATTGACGTTGTTTCATGGATAGCTCCTCGTAGCTCATGTCAAAGCTTTCTCCTGAGCTTACGGAATTTAGCTCTGTATGCTTCTGCAGTTAAATCAAACTTTTTTAAAAGTGAAGCTTTAAGTTTGCTGTAATCATTACTGTCCTCATTGTCCATTTGATCCAATGCATCCCGAGCTTTCCCAGTAAGTAGCGGGGATAGCTGGAAGCTCTCTAGGAATATTTGCCTGAATACAAAGTTTTTCAAAGGAATTTAAATAGGCATCCATATTCTCCCCCTTTTTAAATCCAGCTTTCAATTTGGAATTTAATTTGTAACCCAGTCCTGTAGTTCCAGTTGAACCCAAGCCACTTACCTGCTCTGGTGCTAGTGGTTGGAGTCAGCGTCTCCAGTTCATGTTGCCTCTGGTGCTCACACTTTTCATGGTCAGCCTCCTGCTCTTCCTGGTCAGCCTTTCACTGTTCTTACTCTGCCTCTTGCCGCTCTCATTCAGCCTCCCTCTGGAACTCCAGCTCCATTCTGCACTACTCAATCTGCAGCCTGATTGCTTCTGGCTCCAGAATGCAGGTGACCTTCCCCTGCTGCTGTGGCCCGTGGCTTACACTGACTTTGCTGTCCACCTCATTGGATCTGGACACTGCACTGGCCACTGGCCCCTCAATGCCCAAGGTTTGGTCCTTTACAGTCACAGTCTGTGACTCAATGCTCTGGGCATCTGTTGCCATTAGGGCATCCACAAGGTTCTGCTTGGTGGCTCTCACCTCGTGCACAACTCCTCTTTCCTGGCACAACTGGCTCAAGTAGTCTGCAGTGTACCCGCTGTAGTTGGAAGCCATCTTCTTCCCTAACAATGGCTCCTCTAACTTGCACTTTAAAAAAAATAAAATAAAACAAGTAGGAACTTGACTGTAAGCAAAATGATACAGTTCTGTTTACTTAAAAAAAAAATCACTGCCTTATTTTGCAAGTCAGCTATATAGTATTAAGCTGAGACACTGAAGAGTTAAAGCTTGTGTTACCAATTTTATCACACTGCTGCTAATGAAATCTGTCACAAACGCACTCAGCAGGTCAGGCCCTCTGTTCCCACAGTGCCAACCTCCGAGTGCAGTAATGTGAGCAGGTAACAGACAGAGTAATCCTCATGTCTGCTTTTGGGTCTGAATCACCTTTAGTCTCAAGTTAAGGAGCCAGAAGAACTGTGGATCATCCTGGAAACAGGAAATTGGACAGCCATCAGAACTGGGGGTTTCTACAGGCCCCCAGACCAGGGGGAGGACACAGACACATTACTGTTAGAAGATATACAAAACATGACAGCTAAAGGGGAGGTTCTGATAATGGGAGACTTCAACATGCCAGATACAGATTGGTCAATACCAGCAGGAACATCTGCCAGAACTAGACACATGGTGGATTTCCTGCAGGGGGAGGGCCTCAAACAACTGGTACAACAACCCACAAGAGACATGGCTATCCTAGATCTAGTACTGACAGGGAAAGGATCACAGATATCCAGGTAGAAGGTCACCTGGGGACCAGTGACCATCACATGGTATGGTGCAGTTTGGCCACTACAACTAAATCATCCCATTCCAAGGCAGAAATTTGGGACTTCAGAAGAGCTGATTTTGATAAGATGGCCAACAGAGTTAAGCTAGCCATGGCAAAAAGAAATACAGGTGAGGGGGTACAGGCAAAGTGGGAAAGCATTAAGGATGCAATACTTGAAGCAACGTCCCAATATTTCAGAGAGAAAAGGAAGTGCAAAAGAAGAAGGAAACCACTTTGGTTCTCAAAAACAGTATCAGAAAAGGTCAGAGCCAAAAGGCTGGCCTTCAGGAAATATAAGGGAACGCAGCAGGATGAAGATAGGGAGGCATACCATACTTCCCTAAGGGAAGCAGGGAAGGCAGTAAGGCAGGCAAAGGCCCAAACAAAGGAAACACTAGCACAAACAGTAAAAGAAGGTGACAAGACTTTCTATAGATACATTAGTGAAAGGAGAAAGTCCAGAGGGGTTTGCTAAGATCAAAGTAGATAGGGGCATGTGAGGAGGAGGAGGACCATGTAAAAGCATCTATCCTAAATAGATACTTCTGCTCAGTATTTACTGAAGAGAAGGTAGAGCAGGGCCCACAACTCAGAACCATGGACACAGGCAGGAGGGAGGTGAGCACTAGTCCCTTCACAAAAGAAAGGGTCCTACAGAGCTTGATAAGCTCAGGGTGGACAAGGCAATTGGACCTGATGGCATACATCCCAGGGTACTAAAGGAGATAAGGGTGGAACTAGCAGAGCCATTATCAGAACTGTTTAGTGAATCTTTGAGCATAGAAGAGGTCCCAGAAGACTGGAGAAGGGCTCATGTGATCCCACTCCACAAGAGTGGTAGCAGGGAGGAGGCAGAGAACTACAGACCAGTCAGTCTTACCTCAGTAGTGGGCAAGATTATGGAGGCATTCCTTAAGGAAAGGATAGTGCATCACCTGGAGTCCATAGGAGTACAGGATCCAAGACAGAATGGGTTTACAAAAGGAAGTTCATGTCAAACTAATCTCATAGATTTCTTTGACTGGGTAACCAGAGTGGTGGACCAAGGGGGAGCAGTGGATATCGCCTACCTTGACTTCAGCAAAGCTTTCAATACTGTCCCACATAGAAGATTGATTAATAAGCTGGGTAGGCTTGGAGGTGGGTCAGAAGTTGGTCAACTGGGTGGCAAACTGGTTGACGGGCAGAAAACTGGGAGTGGTGGTAAACGGTATACAGTCAGAAGAGATGCAAGTCACAAGTGGGGTACCTCAGGGATCAATCCTGGGGCCAGTCCTCTTCAATATCTTCATCAGTGACATTGCAGATGGACTGGAGGGTAAGGCTTGTCTGTTTGCAGATGACACCAAGATCTGCAACAGAGTAGATGATCCAGATGGGGTGGGCAGAATGAGAAGAGATCTGGATAAACTAGCAAAATGGTTGGAAGAGTGGCAACTGGGGTTTAATGCAAAGAAGTGCAAGATCATGCACATAGGGAAGAGAAACCCCTGAAGCCACCTATAGGCTGGGAGGGGAGTTGCTGGCAGTCACAAGGGAAGAAAGAGACTTGGGCATTATCATCACCGATTACCTGAAATCATCCAAGCAGTCCACTAAAGCAGTAGGTAAGGCCAGGGGGATGTTAGGGTGTATTCGTAGGGGTATCACAAGTTGGAAAAGGAAGGTAATTATCCCTCTTTACAAGACACTGGTTAGGCCCCATCTGGAGTACTGGATGCCACACCTTCACAAGGACATTAACCAAATTGAGGCAGTCCAGAGAAGGGCAACCAAAATGGTGCAGGGACTGCATCAGAAAACATATGAGGACAGATTAAAGGAGCTCGATATGTATACCCTAGAGCAAAGGAGGGAGAGAGGTGATATGATCAAAACATTCAAACACCTTAAGGGCATTAACAAGGTGAAAGAGTCTAACATGTTTCAATATAAGAAAAATAGCAGGACAAGAGGACACAGCATGAGATTAGAGGGAGGACGATTAAGGGGTACTGTGAAGAAGTTCTTTTTCACAGAAAGGGTGGTGGATGCATGGAACGGCTTACCTCAGGAAGTGGTGGATATAAATACAGTGCAGGAATTCAAACAGGCATGGGATAGGCATAAGGGAGCAATACAGATGAGCATGACTAGATAGGCCATTGACAGAGCAAAGGCCGATGGCATATTTATAAGGTAGAAAAGGAAATGGGCACACTGGGTGGGCCCTGCGGTCCTTATCTGCCATCAGCTTCTATGTTTCTATGTAAGTTCTGGGTGGATTCAAACTGTGAACCTCATGCTAGCATACCCAGGCCTGGATATTCAGACTGTGCCAGGCAGGGGCACAAGCCTGGGCACAGCACAATTGGGCTGCACCAGGGCATGGACCAGGCGATATTCTATGGTGCTGTGCCATGGCTCAGCACCATTGAAAATGGCACTGAGGGCACATGCACTGCACATAGCGCAGTGGCACTGTGCCAATGCAAGTGGCAGATGGGAGCGGGGGATGCGCCAGCGCAAGTGCAGTTGCGCTGGGCGCATCAACTGAGATATTCAGCACTGGCATGCAAATGAGGCCATTATGCATGCAAGGCACAAATGGGGCTATTTGCATGTCATTATGGCCCCATTTGTATGCGGTGCACTGATCCTCGGCGACTTATGCCTGGCGCCCTGCCAGGCTGCAGCCGTCAGGGACCGACGCCCTGCAGACCCATGGCGGTCCCCACACCCGTTCGCCCTATCATGGACATGTGTATTAAACAGGTCCATGGTGGACCAGTGGTGGATCCCCCCCACCCGATTGTGGGCATATGTAGATGAAATCCCTGGTGGTCCAGTGGACCGCTTTCCATTGCCCGATCGTGGGCATGTGTAAAAGAAAGTTCCTGGTGGCCCAGTGGAAACCCCATCAGCACCCGATAGTGGGCAGAAATAGCGACTGACACCTTGGTGAGCCAGTGGCACCCCCTTCCCCACCTGCCCACTGAGGTCCCCACCACCCAGCACCCCCAGTTTGCGGCAGGTAACAGCACCCCACCTGCATGCCGCCAATCTGCCCACCGACTGACAGTGTACAGTATGGTCTGTACGCCTATTGGTCCACTGCGTGAGCCATTGGGCATGCAGACCATACTATACTACCCAGGCCCGATATGTGAATGAACGCGTCCACTAGACCACAAGAAATTTCATCTACATATGCCCATGATCGGGCAATGGAGAGCCATCCACTGGACCCCAAGGGACTTTGTTACACATATGCCCGCGATCGGGCGATGGGGGCGCACAACGCTTCCAGGGCATGCAGCTTGTGGACAGTGTTCTGGGTGGGCAGGTGGCCACCCACGGCTGGTGGCTGCCATGTTGCTCCCTGCAATATGGCAGCTCGCCTGTGGGTGGACAGGATTTGTTCCTGGTTTTACAAGGCACAACTTTGCGCCCCACTGAGCAGCATAAGGTGGAGTTGTGCCAGCATATGCACTACACATCCCAGGCTGAATATCAGGATGTGCCACATATGCATGAGCACGCCCCTGCCTACGCCCGAATACATTACCCGATGCTCCCGCGCATTGGGTGTTGCTGCAGTGCAACTGCCCTTTGAATACCGTGCCAGGGCACATTGCGTGGTTGCACATGGTGCAACCCTTTTGAATATCCAGGCCCCAATGTACAGGTTCAGATATGTACCCTCTTCAGGGATTGCGGTACAATCTTTCTCCGGGGCACCCAGCCAGACTTCCAAAATGAACCCTTAAAACTCTATAAAAGACCTTAAGTATAGTCTTACCTTTTTACTCAAGCTCAGTAACACCATCAAGCTTTTCAGAACAGCTGTCAAACTTAACTATGTATACATCACATGCAAAAAGAACTTGGAGACACACCCAGGCAGTATCTTTCAAATAAAGATTTTACTAAAAGATGATAAAAATATGAAAAAATGTAAACCCAAAATAATATATTAAAGAGCATACAGTCACCTAAAACAACAAGGGCAAAATACGAAACAAAAACTCCTACTGCAATACAGTTAGGCTTTTTCTATCTAATGTATTACCTCTTTAAGTGCCTACGTTTGGTCACAGGGCTGTGTCTTTCTATAGTCCCAAGATGGAATATATCTCAAAAACAGTTCAGACACAGTATTAGTTTAAACTGTGTCTCTCCACACCTCTTCTATGAGTCATCCAGCTCCTCCTTTTAGAATACAAAAAAATACAAACATGATGTCCTATCAGGATGTACTTTAAGTAAGGTGACATCAGCAAAAACTCATTTCCCAAATTATACGTCTTTAATTTCCCATTTCCTTCTCCCAAGGCATTTCGAAGGGTTTTATAGCTTTTTAACACCAGTTGATATTAAATGTTCTTCCTCTTAAGATGTCATAAAAGTTTATGATTTTCATCCTCTGGCAGACTCATAAAGTCCCATTTCATTTCCACTTCAAAGAAGCAACAGGTCATAAAATGCAATGTCTCAAGGAAGTTAATTACATACAGAGATCTCCTGGTTTAATATATATCCTGTCATTTCACTGAAACCTGGGGGAGAGGGCACCCATGGAGGCACTGTGACAATCACACACTATACTTTTATATTACAAATATCATCCAACAATCATAACCAGCTGGCCAAGCATCACATTTAGCACATTTTATCATTTTATTTTTCTCTCACACAGACTCCAAGCCCGTGCCCTGGAGCAGTGCATCAGATTTGAGCTTAAACCCACCCAGTTGCTCACCATTTTTTTTTTCCCTGGCTGAAGTTCTGAACCCTTCCTCCAAAAAAAAAACCTTGCCCCGATCTCTCTCTCACTGCATTCCATTTAATACCCATCCTATATGGGTTGTGAAGCCACCCAAAGGTGCAGAAATGTGAATTATTTCCTTTTACTTACCCAGACATCTGGCCAGGACTTGTGGCCTGGCCCAGTGAGCCACCAGCCCAGTCCTACTGCCAGAAGCTGGATGCTAGAACTGACTGTCCTGAGTCCCGACCATGGTCCGCGACCGAGTCATCTCACCAACTGAACCCACCCAACCTGTGTTGCTTGCTTCTCGCTTGGCTGCCACTATGGCTGTTGCTACACTGCGCTAATCAAGGCTCGTGAAGGTCACCCACACTGCCATCACCACTGCTGCTAGGCATAACTTGCTGCAGCAGGGGACCCATGCTGTTTTTATTGCTAGGTGAGCCAGGTAGTGTAGGTAGGTAGCCTAGTCATTGAGCTAGCTTCTAGCTCACCCACTGCCCCTTCAGCCACAATTGGAGAAGGAGAATCACTAAGAGTAGACCAACAAAAAATATGGCACTGCAGTGCTGCTCTCGCCAGCTCAGTGCTCACCGACTCCTCTGAGCTATAGTATGTAGCCTATCTACTCTATAGTGGGAAAGACAGTGTCGCACCCATGCGCTCTTGCTTGCTCGAGAACTCCTTCCTCATCATGTGTGATTGGTGCTGCTGCTAATAGGTAGAGAGAGTGGACAACACAATACAGACACAGTCAAGTCAGGAGCGCACCAGCAGCCTCAGTGTGAGTGAACACAGGTGGGGGAGGGGCGCAGCACTCATTGTGCAAAAGATTAAATCCAAATTTAATGCCATTATTGCCACAACATAAAAACAATCTAGGCACAAGTGCGGGGAGGCTGCTTCCCTCTGCCCTACCTGAATGGTGCCCCTACTTCATGGTAGTAATTAATTCTCAGGTGCTAGTATTTGTACAAGTAAATATAATGGTTTCCACTGTATTCTGAGGTATCTCCATGTTTCAGGATGTGTCCCTCATTATGAGGGTTAGTGTCCTTCGTGTTGAGTGTCCATGTCCCTCATTTCCATGACAAGAAGTGAGGTATGGTGCATGCTTCCAGGGCCCTACTCAGCATAAAGAGTGCCAAGCATGGCCATAGTGATGTTTCATCTGAATTACACCATTAAAGTAAGTGAGCCATAACAGTCAAGGAGAAACACATATGGAGCACTAAATATGTATCAGGAAATTTGCATAGTCCAGAACAAAAATGTCAGGCTTCACACCACAGTGTTCCAAAGAGACTGCACTCAGATAGAATCCACAAAAGGCTCCTTTTCAGTAAATCAAGAAAGTCTTCATTCAAACATACATATATAGGCAGCCTTAACTTGACTTCACCACAGTGAAATATACCCAGCGCTTCACCTATCCACAAGGCTTCCTAATGTATGTCGGAATAAAGACTGTTTTTGTTGTAAAATTTTTTATTTTCCAAAAAAAGTTGTAAACAGTACATTACAGGAGAGTCAGTATTTGCATTACACTGAAAAAAACATGAGGGAGAGGGAAAAAAGAGGGGGTAACAAGGAGGGGGAACGTGAGAAGGTTACAGGGGAAGGATAACTCACAATAATCATTCTGCAGTAGGTTACAGGGTGCAGAGCTTTTATTATTGCATATAAAGGTGAGATACATAAACAGTGCTTCAGAATAACCATCTAATGGCTGCCACAGGGGCACTGCTACTCTCTGAAGGGTGGAAAGTGAGGGCTTGCCTTTGAGCTGGTGTGTAAGGGGTTCTTTCTAAGAATAATCATTAAAGATGTGTACTTACCCCCGTACCACCTGGACCATAGCCATCATGTGTCCACAGTACACTGTTCCTGCTGAATACGATCCACCATAGTACACGGCTTCCGGTGAAACACAGGTAAGTGTGAATTCGGTCCGCCCGGCCCAGGGAGACAATTCCTTCTGAAACAGAACAGACACACATACATAGGCTGTTGCACCAGGACTGTGTATAGTTCTAAAGAACTGCACCGTATGTCCTGCATAGAAGTACAGCAACTAGGGTATTTAACATTATTAGTAGACAGCATCACTTAACAACAGCATGCATGATGAACTTCGCACTTAACTTCTGTAAAGGTGGAGGGACGCTATGGAGCCCGAGCAAGATGGCAGCCTGAAGTTAGTGCTCTGTAAAATACAGAGTTTCCTAAAGCAACAAAACCACCATTTCTGGGATTTTACCTTACCTAAATGGCAGTAACGGGTGCAGTGAGCAAAATTTGCCAAGATGGGTAACCCTCGTAAAGAAAGGAACCAAGCTGAGGGCACCAAAGGAAGAACTCCTGGTGGCACTTTGTCCATGAGGTCTACACCTCAGACTCAACAAGATGCAGCAGAAACTCTCAGTGAAGAAACCCTGCAATCCCTTGGCCACAAGATTTCCAGACTGATCTCTACAGTGGCCAGGCTCGCTGACAAGTTCGATAGTCTCAACAACCATCTGACCAGTGTGGAGTCCTCACTGGAGGCAGTTACTTCTGCGACTGTGGAGGCTACAAAATGGGTGGATGCAGCAATGGGTGCCATTAACAACATAATTAAAGAAAATGGCCACCTCAGGATGCGTCTGGAGACCCTGGAAAACCAGGCAAGGGCCTCCAACATAAGACTGTTGGGGCTATCGGAGGGTTGCGAGGAGGATCACCTCATCCTATTTCTTCAGGACTGGCTACGGCAGCAACTAGGTAACAGAGCCACTGTGTATGCTCAGAAGATTCAGAAGGCATACAGAATCTCTCTTTGAGGTAGGCCTGACAATCCGGACGCCCCACGTACAGTTGTTGTGGTAGTAGATGGAGTGGTTACGAGGGACTCGTTACTGGCGCTAGCCCAACAGAAAAAAAAAACTCCTTTGCGAGGGACAAAGAGTGAGACTCTTCCCCAATGTGAGTTATGCCACCTGGCAGAAAAGAAAGCAGTTTGATGGCATAAGAGCTTTGCTTTGTGAAGCGGGCGTGCCGCATGGTATTATTTTCCCTGCATGACTCCGAATTGCTTACCAAGGCAAGGTTTACATATTTTCTGATGCCAAGGGTGCTTTGAAATTGGCCAGTGATGGGTCCCTCGGAGAAGGAGGAGTGATGACAAAAGGGAACTTTCTTTAGGAGATGATGACGAGTCATGAAAAAACCTGGATTTAAAAATTAAAATGGTTTCTCTATATATAGAGAGCTGGAAGGTGTCATTAAACAGCAGGTATAATTGAGATACTTTTCGTTCCTCCTATTTGATGGACCAAGGCACTGTCGCCCATATTAGCTTTCTGAGGAACACTTTTTTTGTCCTTCCATTTTACTTGTTAATCTGAGTTACAAAATGTTTCAAGTTTATAATTTCACTTCCTTATTGCATACCAGTTTATTATACTGTAATTGTACTACCAAAAGGTAAAATAGTGGTAGATGTGTTGATAGAGGTGAAGTGACTGTTTAATTTTTAGCCTCATCTATCCAAGTTAGCCTACTTCAGACTTAAAACTAACTTTATTGGGATATGGCACAATGGGTGCCCACATTAAAGATTAATGCATGGGGATTATCTCTATTCTCCTTTGGAGAAAGAGAACTTAAAGAAATTAGAAGGCTGGACCTTGTAGAACTTTACCATGCAGCTCATGGTCTCCAATATACAGCTTTTTCTTGTTGGACATTGTGATAATTTCTAGATTTTGGACTACCCCCTTTGGATGTATCTTTAAGCAAAAGATCGCCGATCTGTTATATTAAGAGGGTGGCGACCTCAGTGGAGTATATGTAAAAATAATTGTAATATCTCTGCTTGTATATTGATCTTCAATGTTTATCAGATATAATAAACATAAAGTTCAAAAAAATAACTTCTGTAAAGGTTATCCCAGGGCAGCTACCAAAGGTGTCCCTACCTAACCATAATCGAATCCAACAGTGGGTGAGCCAGGCATTAAACAGCCAATGTGGTACAGGGATCACCCTATCCCTGAAGGAGGATTAGTGTACTGTAAGTAGAGCAAATAGTGGCCCAACACTTCTGGAACTTAACCATTTGATAGGATTGTAAATGTGAAACTCTGTCCAGGGCAGCTAGGGCAGACATGAAGGCCATGACCACCTCCACTGTAGGGGCAACTGCAAAGTGTCATTTACAAACAATGGCTCTCTTTGTTTGAATGTCCAAAAGTGCCAGCCATCTGGATTCTAGTGGCGAGAGAGGAGGAAGGTCTGTCTTAATCTCCAGCATTCATCCTTGTCAAGAAGTTTGGCTTTGTGGAGGACAGCCGAAGTTTTGTACCAAGAGTGTGAACTCTTATTCTGGATCAATCTGGTATGAGCATCCTTATTTATTTATTTAGTTTTTGTTAACCGGGTAAGTGCACTAGCCATGAAATGACTATTTTCAGGCATGGCCCAGGAAAGTACAACAATCACAAACAAATACATAGCATGAGTATGAGAAAATTACATAGCACAGGTCAAATAGTCAGTAAAACCGACACATTCAGCCAAATAACATAACATGACATCAAAATTCAGAGAGTCAGGGTAAATAGTTTGCACAGTAAAGGAGAAATAACCCAACAAGATAATAAGGAATATTGGTTAAAATCGGTCACAACAATGAAGACATTCATGAGTCAGCACATCAAGGCAAGGGCAAGTTCCAGGCTGGGCAGGATGTACCATCATAACCTACAAGTTAGACCACCTGTGTACCACCTATGGGTGTCCTTCCATGCTTGTTCCCAATGGGAGGGGGGATACTAAGATGGAGCATTTTCTCCCATCTCCTTCTAGATTCTGTTGATTGGGAGGGGAGCTTGTTCCTTTCTTTGGCATATATCCTGCCAACGAGGCCTGTGGTGTGGTTTAACCAGACATTCAGTTCTGACAGGTTGGTGTGTGTTGTGGTAATTTCAAAAAGGTGTTGGTCACCGCTCAGAGCTGCAGGTACCTCCAAAAATTGGTTTGTGGGAGTCTCCATGTCCCCTTCAAATTTTGGAAGGTGGCCACCCTGTGTGATAGGAGTTCACAAAGATTCCCTACCATTCGTATCTCTATTCTGTTCCACTGTGGCCAAGCTACACTCTTGTGTCCAACAGTAATATGATGATTCTACCAGAGTGGTGTGAGAAGGGTAGGAAGTGGGTCCATGCCCAGCTGGGCATTAGTAGAGTACCATAGTTTCCTGGATGCCTCTATAGTGGGGGAGGGCCCAGTCGCTTTGCGACCAATGGGTGCGCATTCTTGTGGGAACACAAAAGAGGAGGCAATCAGCAACCTCACCATGTCCCTTTCCATCTGGACCCATTATGGGGTGGCTACGGTTTCAGGTTGGAACCAGTGGGTGGTCTGAGTGGTCTGGAAGGCCCATTTGTAGCCCTTCACCCACAGGAGGTTCCATCCACCTTGGGACCAGTGGGCTCTAAGTTTGTTTCGGCTGAAACAGGGCAGAGTCCCCTCCCATAGGAAATCTCCTATCAGTTTGTCTATGGGCTGGGCCCAGTTTTTAGGGAGACCTACGGGGATATGGGCTAGCAGATAGAAAAACCTGGGGGCAGTCACCATTTTTATAGCTGCAATCTTCCCTGCTAATGTGAACCGAGGCAAGTTTTCATCGCTCAGATTCAGTCTTGGTGGAGTTAATTAGAGGCTGGACATTGGCACTGCAGATATCTTCTCTTTTAGGGGTAATTTTGATACCCAGGTAGATTAACCCATCGGGGACCAGAGGAGCCCAAACAAGGTGGTTATGTTTTGGGTGTACAGGTCATTCAATGGTAGCAATTCAGTTTTGGTCTGATTGAGTCTGAGACCCAAGAGCCCCGTGAAGGAGTCCAGGAGAGCGAGGAGTGGGTAGGGACTGTTGGACATCTGTGAGGGGGAGCAGCAAGTCATCCATGTACATAAGGGTTGGATATGTCGAGACTCCTGTCCCAATACCCTTGATGTCTGGGTGCTGTCGGAGGGTGGCCACCAAGGGCTCCACAACAAGAATGAACAGGTGCAGTGAAAGTGGGCAGCCTTGTCAAGTCCCCCACTCCAATGGGAACTGGGCTGATAAGTTACAATTGGTGGTAACCAGGGTAGATTGACTGTTGTAAATGGCCTGTACCTGTTCCAGAAACCTCTCTCCCACCCCCAGCTGGGTTAAGATCGCGTACAGATAGTCCCATTCAAGGGAGTCGAAGGCCTTCTCAAAGTCAACCACAATGGCCACAGGAGGGGTATGAAGTTTGCAAACTATGTGCATGAGCTTGAGCAAGGCCCTGATGTGGTCGGCACCGTGCTTGCCAAGGATAAACCCCACCTGGGAGGGATGGATAAGAGTAGACAGCAGGGGACTTAGCCGGGTGGCCAGGACTTTTGCATATATTTTGCTGTCCACATTCAATAAGGAGATCGGCCTGTAGCTGCCAGGGTTGGTAGGGTCCTTAACCTTTTTTATGAATGACAATAATGTTTGCTTCACGGAGGGTGGGTGGAAGGATCCCATGCATTTCAGCATCCTTAAAGACTTCGGTCAAAAGAGGTGCTGCGTGGGTGATTAGCGCCTGGTAGAAGTTCATTATGTATCCATCACTTCTGGCTTAACTTCTCCATTTCCCAACACCTAGCCCAAATATCTGGTTTCCTGCATGCCCAATGCACATTTGGTAGGATTAATAGTCAGACCTGCATTTTTGATAGCTTGGATAACTGCTCGTAGGTGTTTCAGGTGGCTTTTCCAGTCTGGACTGTACACCACAACATCATCAAGGTACACAGCACAATAACCAGTGTGAGGGGATAAAATTACATCCATGTACCGCTGGAATGTAGCTGGCACACCATGTAAACCAAATGGCATGGTGGTGAACTGATAGACTCCTATAGGGGTGGAAAATGCACTTTTGTCTCTGGATTCTTTAGCTAAAGGGATTTGCCAGTAACCCTTGGTGAGGTTGAGGGTACTTGTATACGTTGCACTCCCCAGTCTGTCACCAAATCATCTATTCTGGGCAAAGGATAACTGTCAAATTCTGGCACTTGATTAAGTTTCCTAAAATCAAGGCAGATCCTAACATCACCTTCTTTTTTGTTTACAACTCCCATTGGAGATGACCAAGCACTCCTTGACTCCTCTATGATACCCAGTTCTTTCATTTATTGTATTTCCTTAACCACGTCAGCGCTTAACCACTCTGGTAACCTGTATGTCTTTTGCCTAACAGGACGAGCATTCCTTGGCACTATCACGTGCTCGACCCCTTTTGCTCTGCCTGGTACTGTGGTAAAAGTACTGTTAAATGTCTTTAGCACATTGCGAATGTCTGCAGTTTGTTCTGAGGTTAAGGAAACATTCACCCTTACAGCATCAGCATTTACAATTTGTTCCAGTCTATCATAAGCCACATCAACATCTTCCTTATCAGTTTCTGTTAAAACTAGCAAAGCAGCTTTGGACATTTTTCAACCCATTTCTTGAGACGGTTAGCATGGTATATCTTAGTAGGATTTTTCCTCTCAGTAGTCTCAGTCTCAGTAGTTAATGGTGCCAGTACATCTAAGCACTTTATGAGGCCCTTACCACTTCATTAACAGTTTATTTTCTGTTGTGGGTAACAGTAGCAAAACCTTTTCACCTAGCTCAAACACTTTCTGTTTTGCCCCATTGTCATAATATACCTTCTGCTGTTTTGGGCCTCTTCCTGATTACTAGGGGCAATTTCAGCATATTTTGCCAGCTTCTTTCTTAGGGCATACATATAAGATGTTATAGATTGTTTCTGAGTGGGGTTATCTTCCCACATTTTTTTTTGTCACATCCAGTGGCCCTCTTGGCTGCCTACCATACAGCATTTATTTTCAAATGGTGAAAACCCTGTTGATGCCTGTGGCACTTCTCTGTAAGCAAAAAACAGGTAAGGCAAGTACTGGTCCCAATCTTTCCCTTCCCCTTTTACAAACCTTTTTAACATGCATTTTAGGGTTTGGTTAAAACGCTTAACAAGACCGTCTGTTTGATAATGATGGGGGAGGTTCTTATGGCAGTGATACCTAGTAGTCTGTGCAATATCCGGGGGGTGCCCACTATAGTTGGGACTGCCCGTTATGCTGGTCTTGGTGTGTCGGAATGGAAAGCTCCATGCTTGGAAACTTGTCTTCGGGTGGCGGGGAAGCCAGGGCCATCGGGGAGAACCGATTCTGGGAGAAATAGGGGCTGGTAAAGTCAAGATCCTGCATGTCCCCCCCCCAATGGCCTGTCTGCCTGCTGTGATCTTCCTCACCTCTGCTCCGATTGTGGGGATGCTCCTTTCTGCTGTGTGCAACATACTGTGGCCACTTGCGGTTGGATTCAGGTCCCGGCTCCAATTGCCACCTGGGTCCCGGGTTGACAGTCCAGTCATTGGGGCACCCTGGTCTCTCTTCAATGGTGATCTGCGATGGGTCTAGGTGCTTCTGGGGCCTGGATTTGGGCCTTGCGGTGGGCTGCTCCTCTGGATGTTAGAGGAGGGCCAGGTTGCCATGACAAAGTCTATGGCCACTTCGGGTGAGGAAAATTGCAGGGGGGAGCCTTTGTGGGTAATTCAGAGCACTGCAGGGTAACAAAGAGTGAATGGCACCTTGAGGTCATGCAGGTTTTTCCTGTCCTCCGTATATGTCTTCCTCTGTGCAGCCAAGTCCTTTGAATAATCCTGGAAAATCATGATTCTATGAACTTTCCAGTCCAGGGCTCCCACTTCCCTAGCTCTGGACTGGATCACTTCCTTTTCTGCAAAATTTAAGATCAGGACCAGGATGAGCCTCGGCCTCTCACCAGTGGGTGGTCTGGGCTGTAAAGTCCGATGTGCCCTCTCAGTCACGATGCGGATGCTTCCTGGGAGCTTCAGCAGTTCTGGAAGAGGCCTTTGTAAAAATTCAGAGTACTGCCCGCCTCACAGCCCTCCAGGAAGCCCAGGAGCCACAAGCTGTTGTGGCAGCTCCTGTTCTCCAGGTCCTCCATTTTATCTTGTAGGGCCTTGATTTGAAGTGCTTATTCCTGCAGTGTGGTGCAGTGTCCTTGGAGTGCCTCTCCATGTTTAGCTTTTTTTGTGTTCGGTGAACCCCATTCTGAGATCGAGCTGATGCAGAGTACAGGCAGCATTATCTGAGGCAATAGAGAGGTCTTTGATGCGGCTCAGGATTCATGTGGACATCTGTCTGACCATGGGCTCAGGGCCCCCTTTGCTACTATGTGCCATGAGGCCGAGGAGGTCCAAACAGAACATGGAGACAGCACATTGTGATTAAGGTAAGCGGCGATTTAAATTTTTTTCCACCTACAGACTAGGTGTTCTCACACTCTCCAGTACCATAGTAGAGCCGGTGCACTGGGCAGAACCGGAGAATTCAGTGCACTGTGTTCCAGAGTAGATGGTCGTTATTAATTAAGCTGCCATCTTGCTTGGTAGCTGAGCCACGCCTCCTCTGAATAAAGACTTTTCGATTTATTGAAAAGGGGCCTTTTGTGGATTCTGTTGGAGTGCAGCCTCCTTGGAACGTTCTGTTCTCAGGGTTAGCCGCCCCTTGCTGCACCCCACTGTGGAACACAAGAGCGCGCTCACAAACACACAGGAACAGTTCACACCACAGAGGCCCCTCTTCGCACATCTGGAATAGGGGTTGTTGGCTGACTACTGAGAGCAAAGATTAATGGAGTTGTATCTTAGGCATTTAATGCATAAGCAAACAATACAAATTAATGGCAATTTAATGACAAAACTCAAAAGCCATTAAACAATTTGCGAAATGATTTAATGGTGAGAATTAATGAGTCTGCCTAATTTTAATAGGAAATCGGTGGAAATGATATTTTAATGGGTCTAGCTGATAGTAGTGTATGTGCTTTTTAGATGAGAGTTGCATCAGCTTAACTGTTGCACACAAGTCAAGCGTGCAATATGTGAACCTGATGTGATCAATAAGTGAACCTGATGTGATTTTTAAATGATGTTCACACCAGAGTAGCTGCTGCACACATGTCAAGCTGCAACATATGAACACGATGTGATTTTTTTAGATGACCTTCACACCAGCTTAGCTGCTGCACACATGTCAAGCTTGCAGCATGCGAACCTGATGTGCATTTTAGATCTGGTTTGCTTAGGCTCACTTTGTATTTGCTAACCACATGCAAACATTGCACTAGCTGGCGCTGCTCTACCCTTAATCCTCCTGCTCCTTACAGTTTGCAGCCTCTAGAGGGTGATGTGTCTCCCATTTATCCTCTCTTGGCTTTAACAGAATTTTTGGTAGGACTTCCCCCAGCCCTCGCCCTGCTGATATCCCTACACCTTGATTGCCCAGACCTTTACTTGTTCTTGAATTACTCCTTAGCCCCTGCAGGGTCTCAACCCCTTAACCAGCTGTGCAAAGGCTGCATCACTGTCCATTTAGCCTCTGAACTATTTCCCCTAGTACTTCCATAACAACCTCCTTACTCTTAAATACTTATTTATCTTTTGCCCTATACGCACTGACCAGCCTTAGACACCCCTATCTGCCCCTCGCAGCTCATAAAATACTCCTCCACCAATTTCTCTCTTCCTTAGAATCATCCTCCCCTGTGGTGCACATTTTCTCTCCAGAGTTGGTGACACCTTCCACTAAGCCATACAGTCATCTTGTCTTCCCCACTACTCTGCTTTCTGCTAATACTATTCTACTCTGAATCATAACATACTCCTCCACCCTTGATTTTTCTGTTCTGAATCTTTCTCCCCCTCTGAGATTCATACACCCACTGTGGTGCACATTTCTTTTCCATAGTCAGTGACACCTTTCACTAGGCCTTGTCTTCCTCATTACTCGACTCAACCTTTACCTTCTGCTAATACTATTCTACTCTGAAACATAAAATACACCTCCACCCTTGATTTTCCTCTTCTGAATCTTTTTTCTCCTGTGAGATTCGAACATACACTTGTGATACACACATTTCTTTCTACAGTCAGTGACTCCTTCGACTAGGCCATAAAGCCATCTTGTCATCTCAATGTTCTACTTCAACCTTTACTTTGTGCTGCTACTGTTCTAATCTGAATCTGTAATATAACCTTCTATAATACTCCTCCACCCCCTATTTTCTACTACTGTTCAACTCTGAATCAGAAATATAATCTTTTATAATACTCTCCCCCCTCCCATTTTTATGTGTGCTTGTGCGCATGTGCAAGAAACATTATGCGACAGGAGAGAAGCGGGTTGTGGAGGCGCAGCAGTGTGGCAGCAAATGGAGGCATTGCATTTGGGGGCTTGGCAGTGGTGCACCAATGGAGGCACAGTGTGCTGATGACACTGGCTTCCAAAAGTACCACCAACTTGTAACATTTTCACCGCAGCAATCAGGGGCCGCCTCGTCATTGCAGCGTCAGCCATTCCACTGCAATGAGGAAGTGACCCCTCATTGCTGGGCGGAACGTTGTAAGGTGTAGTATTGTTTGTGAACACGGCGGTGGCTTGCCGCTGTGTTCCAAACACATCACTAACCCCACTGCCAAGGGGTGCCAACCCTTGACAGCATGCACCCTCCCACAACAGTTTCTGTTTGCCGATGGGGGCCCCAATCCCTGTCGGCTTCAGTCCCGCCCGAGGTTTTTAAGTTGCCGACAGGGGAGCCCACTCCCCGTCGGCTTATGTCCCCTCCCAGTTTGATTTGCTGATGAGGGAGCCCACTCCCCATTGGCATAATGCCCCTCCCACACAAAAACACTACATTTGTGCTGAGGGGTGCCCAATCCCCCTCGGCTCTTGTAACCCCTTTTGTGCCGGCGGGGTGCCCAATCCCCGTCAGCTAAGCTGTCCCCCAAAACACTCCGCTGGCACACGGGAGCTCACCCCAGCGTGCCACATGCCCCTATAAAAGAAAACTGTCCTGCAATGTTTTTTATTTTTTTAACCTGCACAAAAGAAATGTTCCCTCACAGTCTCCCTGCCCCCTCCCGCAACCCGCGTCCACCCTCTGTGCATCCTGCCTCCCCACACACACCCCATACTTACCTGCAGAGACTGGCGTGATGATCTTCGACGGACCGGGAACACGTCTGCAGTTTTCAAAGCCGACCGCGAACTGAGGAAATGCCAGTAAGCTGTATAATGGCATAAATAGGGTTTTTCCAACTTTGATGCATATCTCAGGCATTTTTTTAATTTGGCACCAAATCTTTAACATGGGGTTTTCGGGACCCCTCTTCATGAATTCAGGCACTGTCGTGGCGTTATTCAGTCCCAAAAGGTGATTTCGCGGTCACTGTGCAGAATCGCCTATCGGGACCGATTAACAAAACAACAGTGCCAATGTTCATGAGGTGGGCTCTCAAAAAGTCTATGTTGTAAATTTGGTGGACAAAATCCAAGAAATGACTGTTTTACGAGCGTGCATTGTGCAGTTGTTACACATACTCGTAACTTCGTGAATTTGCAATATTTTCACTACAGATTTTCAACATTGCCATTTTTCTGCACCTCCTTATGAACAGTACAGCTGTCAATTTTCACATCCTGGCCGAAATGCGTTTTCGCACTTCCGGTCCAGAATAGTACGGTCGCTATGGGAAATCTGTGTTTGGGACACATTATGAAAATTACAGTGACACTGTTTATTAGCAGAGGTCCTAAAATGCCTATGTTGAAAATTTGGTGATAAAAGTCTGTAAAATGACTGTGTTATGAAGCGTGCATTGCACAGTTTCCATACACACTCGTACCTTCGCATATTTGCAATATTTTCACTCCAGATTTTCAACACTGCCATTTTTACGCACCTCCTTATGAACAGAACAGCTGTCATTTTTCACATCCCGGCCAAATGTGTTTTCGCACTTCCAGCGTAGAATAGCACGGTTGTTGTGGGAAATCCGTGTTTGGGACACATTAGGAAAATCATAGTGACGATGTTCATTAGCAGAGGTCCTAAAATGCCTGTGTTGAAAATTTGGCGACAGAAGTCCATAAAGTGACTGTGTTAAGAGTGTACGTTACGCAGTTTCCATGCACGCTTGTAACTTCACACATTTGCAATATTTTCACTACATTTTTCCGCACCTCCTTATGAACAGTACAGCTGTCATTTTCACATCCTAGCCGAAATGTGTTTTCGCACTTCCGGCGCAGAATACTGCAATTATTTATGAAGGAGTGCTAAAGCTTACCAGTAGTTCTGTTAAAGCCTCCACAAGATCTGCATCCTGCCTGTCTTCCCCACCTGCAGTATCGGGATATCCAGTCTCCCACTGCATATTAATTACTCCTTTGTTCTCCTCCCTATTTTAGGCCTGCGTCTGCCTCCCTGACCCAGTCGCCGATCCTCCCTGCCCTGGAAGCTCCCTCCTGGAGCTCAGAACACCACACGGGTGCGAAGAGGTAATATTCTGCCTCCAGCTGTTGCACCCTTGCGAGGAGGGATAGCCCTGGCTCGGCATTTCCTTTATAGCTGCTGTCTTAAGTCCCCACTTCCCCATTTGCAGGTTATACCACATAGCCACTAGAGGGACCCTCTGACATTATCACCTCAACCTACCCACTCCTACTTCCTGTAACCTATTTACCTGCCTAGGTAGGTCTGTCCCCATTCCCACCTCTGCCTCTGCCCACACCTTACCCTCATTCTGCGTCCAGCTGCTCATCCTTCTGACCCTCACCTAGTCAGCCATTACCCCAGTGTCCACTAGGAGTCGCTATTTCTCACCCCTGTCCTAGCCCAATCCCAGCCAATGAAGGTCCCTCTGCACCTAGTTTCCCCACTCGCTGCCAGGCCTCCTCCCAAATGCCCAGCTAGAGAACTGAACCTTGTACCCTGCCCACCAGAGTCCGTGACAGTACCACTACTCCAAAGTGGTATCTACGCTCTGAGTGGCAACCAACCACTTATACTCACCACCCATTTACTCTGTCACCATGCTCGAGCACCTTCCTCAAAATTGGTACATTGTTCCCATCAACAACCCTCGTACTACTATTCTCCTCCATCTTACTGTCCTTCCATGCTAACTCCCCAAGTGGCTACTCCTGCACCTCCCTTCACCTGAAATTCTGACCGATCATACAAAGGCCCCCTATAAGTCCTCTGCTTCCTTCCCAGCCATCCCATGGTCTCACTTCCCTTCCCCCCTCCTCTTCTGCCCATTCCCTTAGCTGCCTACTGCCTCTCCCCCTCTACTGCTCCCTTTCCCTCCACTCTGCCTGCCCTAGCACCTCCACCAACCCACGTAGGACTAAACCCCTGTCCCTCCATGCTCTATGCTGCCACCTAACTATTGCCCTAATTCTTCTGGCAGCAGGGGATATTCACCCTAACCCAGGCCCTACCCTGTCCTCAAGCTCCAACCACCACACACCAAACCCCTCAGCCAGGACCTCCACCAACTCTCGCTCAGGCTATCTTCCCCGCGGCCTCCGCCTTCTCCATTTAAATATTCATAGTCTAGCCCCTAAGCTCGATGAGCTCCAGGTCCTAGCCGCCCACCATGTCCCTGACATAATCATACTATCCGAGACCTGGCTAAACCCCAGCCTCCCAGACAATACTATCACTATTCCAGGGTACACCATCACATGGCAGGACCGGCCCTCCAGAGGCGGTGGTGTGGCTATGTACGTCAAATCAACCCTACACTTCACTGTCTCCTTCTCTAAAGCCGAACCCAAAGCCTTCAAGATACTAATGGTGAAACTGCCCCCCCACCACTACCTATCTATGTGGCCGGAGTCTATTGCTGCCCAGACACTCCAACCACTATAGTTACCAACCTCCTAGGCCAGCTCTCATCTCTCACACAGTCAGGTGAACTTTATGTCCTGGGAGATTTCAACCACAACTGGCTAGCACCCACTTTTAACAAAATCCAAACTGTAATAACCACCCTAAACCTTAGTCAAACCATCTTGGAACCCACTCGCTCTAATCATAAGTCTGGTAACCACTCCCTCCTTGACTGGGTGCTTACTTCCCACCCACACTGCGTCATCAGTTCAGGCCTCCTCCCTGATTCCATCAGCGACCACCATCTAATCTACTTGGTCTGCAAGATCCACAGAACCAAAACCCCTCCCAAATTCATAATCTAACGGTCTTACAAATCCCTTAACCACTCCCTCCTACTGACTGACTTGGCCCACTCAGATTGGGTCCCAAGCCCTACCTGCTCTAACATGGATATGGCTCTGTCTCACTTTCGCAACACCTTCCTCACCATCTGGGACAAACATGCCCCCCTGTGCCGGATTACAGTTCAGGGATCCCACCTACCCTGGATCTCCCCTGAGCTGTTAGCTTGTCAACAAGCCCGTGATAAGGCCTGGCGAAACTACAAATCCTCATCCCTCCCAGATAACTACATTACCTACCGCACACTCTGCAACAAATGCACAGAGGCCATCCGATTAGCTAAGGCTGACTACTTCAGCAATACCCTAAATGAAAACCGCGAGTGCCCCTCTAAATTCTGGAAGGTCATTAACTCCCTCCTCACCCCCCCAAACAATAATCCCCCCTCCTCTCCTCCTCTCCCATGGGACTCTCCTCTCCGACCCCCTGTTGGTCACTTCCAAGTTTAATACCTACTTTACTACCTGCGCACAGGCCCTCCTAAAATCCCTTCATCCAGCAACCTCACCCGCTCCCTAGTCACCTATCCACCTTCCATCCAGTAGGAACACTTTTTCCTTCAGACCTATCTCCCCTGCCGAAACCCTTGCTGCCCTTCACTATCTGAACCCCTCCAAAGGCAAATCCCCAGATGGCCTGGATAACAAACTCCTCTTCCTTTCTGCCCCCGCCATTGCTACTCCCCTCGCGGCCATACTAAATCTCTCTTTCTCTGCCGAGGAACTCCCCTCTGATTGGAAGCATGCCACTGTCATACCCCTCCCAAAAGGTGGTGACCCTACCTCCACTACTAACTACCACCCCATCTCCCTCCTCCTCACCCTTGCCAAACTCCAGGAACACCTTGTGCTTTCCCAACTCTCCGACTTTCTCTCTGATATTAACTTCTTCTCCCCTTTTCAGTCTGGTTTCCGTAAACACCACTCGACCACCTCCTCCCTGCTACGTCTCACAGACTCCATCCTCACTGGGATGGATAATGGACTAATCACTGCCGCTATCTTCATTGATCTTGCAAAAGCTTTCAACACAGTTTCCCACCCTCTCCTCCTATCCCACCTAGCTGGGGCTGGGTTAACAGAATCTGCCACTAACTGGTTCAGGGCCTACCTCATAAATAGAACCCAATCCACTAAAATTGCCAGCCTTACCTCCCCCACCCATCTATCACTACCGGCATCCCCCAAGGTTCAGTTCTTGGCCTCATCTTTTCTCCATCCTTCTAAACGACCTGCCTAACTCTTGTTCCTCTACTGCAATCCATATGTACGTGGATAACACGGTCCTCTTTACCTCCGGTCGGACCCACGAAGAAGTCTCCTCCAAACTCCAAACTGATTTCAATAAAATCCAGCACTGGTTCAATACCAACCAGCTATCCCTAAATGCCAAAAAAAACTGTCTCCATGACTTTTGGCACTAGACAGCGTCTATCCAAACTCACCTGCCCCCCTCAGCTTTCATACCCTAAATAACTTCATCCTTGAGGATGTGCCCTCCTTCAGATATCTAGGGTTTTGGCTGGATCGACACCTCACCTTCTCCACACACGTGGATGCCATCATTTCTAAACTGCGTCCAAAGCTTGGTGCCCTCTATCGCAACCGCTCTAGTCTCCCTCTACCTGTCAGAAGAGAATTAGTCCAGAAAATGATTTTACTCTCCTTTGACTACTGTGATGTTGTTTATAACTCCACTCCCAAGACCACCCTAACCAAACTTGACCCCCTCTTTAATGCCTTCTGCGTTTGCCCTCGATGCTCCCCCCCATTCTCATCACTGTGAGCTCTATCGATCTCTGGCCCTACCTTCCCCGAGCAACCGGCGCCTAATTCACTGTGCTAAATTCACTTCCAACTGTTGGCTCGGTTCCCTCTTTATCCGCATCCTCCCTATCCCCCACCCACTCCCTCAGATCTGCTGATGCAAGACTATTGGTCATCCCTCACCGTGGGACCACCGCCAGCCAATCAGCCTTCTCTTCCTCTTCCTAAACTCTGAATTACCTGCCAGTTCAGATCCGCCTCTCATCATCCAAACTCCCTATCCTCGGCCCTCACCAACTTCCTTGCACCAAATTGCAACTGCCCCAACCCCACCCGTCAGCTCTCTCCCACCATCCCCCTTGTGCCTGACCAGTGGCTCGGCCTTCGCCAAATTGCCTGGCTTATACACTCCCTACGCTCTGTGTCACCCCCTTCTATTTTTCTTTTTCCTTCCTAATTTCTCCTTACCTTCCCCTCTACTTCCCTCCCTCCTCAGTTACCCACGTTTCTCAACCTCAAGCACTACTACTGCTCCTTCTCCCCCACCTTCATCACCCCACACTCCTCTCCTACTCCTACTGTCAACTTGATGCAGCACTCCACCTCAACTCGTGTCATGCTATCACCACTCATGCATTGCTGCGGCCTTACTTAAACATGTATTAACCGGAAGTTGTTCCATGATATGTATACCTGTCCTTCATGTTCTGATCTCTGTACTGTTTCCACCTATTGTTTAAATGCTCCATAGATCTCCTGTATTGTTCCATCTATTGTAAACAATGTGCTCATGTTATCCCTCCCAGCTATTGTACATCATCTGTATTGTGCAATTCAATATATATTTTTTTTTGTCTGTACGTGATCTGCCTCCAGTGTAACGCTTTCCCCCAGGTCGCACCATGAGACGAGCATCTTTTTGCTCAGTGTGCCTTTCCTGGTGAAACAATTTCAATAAATAAAAAAATACCATGGTTGCTGTGGAAAATCAGTGTTCGAGACTCATTAAGAAAATTACAGCGACACTGTTCATGAGCACAGGTCGTAAAATGTCTATGTTGAAAATCTGGTGACGAAAGTCCATAAAATAACTGTGTTACTTGCATGTGTTGCGCAGTTTTCACGTATGCTTAGAACTGCGAGCATGTATTCCCACTACAGATTTTCAACATTGCCATCTCTTCACACCTCCTTATGGATGGTACAGCTGTCATTCTTCACATTATGCCCGATCTATGTTTTCGTACAAGTGGCGCTGAGTGGCACTGTCGCTGATGGAAGTCAATGTTTGGGACACATTGACAAAATCACACTGCCACTCTTCATGAGAAGAGGTCCCAAATGCTTTCATGAGGTGGGGTCACAAAAAGGACATGTTGAAAATTTGTACTGTAAATACCAACAAACGCCTGAGGCGTTAGGGTTTCTAACCATAACGTCCTACCCTGTACAGACGGACAGGCATCAGGGTGTGCCTTTGGACTGCCGACTGTACTGCTCATGCCAGCCCACCCCCACCTCCCAATCACTGACAGGTATCAAGGTGTACCTTGGACTCTTTGGACCCAGACTTCACCCCATTCTCCTATGCTGCGCCCATTTCAGTGTATGTCCTTATGGAATGGGGTGACTGTAAAGCCAAATACCCTAAGGCACACCTCAACACATTTTATTTTGTTGTTTAACCAGGTATAGCACACTAAGCTGAAAGCTTTTTTACAGGAGCGACCTGGGAGCACAAGGAGGTTAAGTGACTTGCTCAGGGTCACACAGTATGCAAGTGGAAGCTGTGGGACTCACATGTCGCTGTCTGCAGAATAGGGAGAGGTGACATGGCTTGACCATCATGGACAACGACTCAAACACTTACCCCAATGCCTGTCCATCTCTACAGGATGGAGGTGGGGTTGGCGTGAACTTCAACACTTCACTGCCATTCCTGTTCTGCATTTGTCTAACTCCTGCATTTCCAATGCTAATACCAGCAAGCAAACATTCGGCATTGACAAATGCTTGTCCTCTTTGAGCCCTCTCCCTACCCTCTCCCTATAATTTCTACTCAGAAACTGCAATATGACTCGCACTTTGAATCCCGCACTGCTCCCCCTGCTGGCAACTATGCAGCTAGGCACCCTAATTATAGTGAATTCTTGTGCCTTGGTGCTTGCTCTTGACCAGGGGAACTTATCCCTCTTCTCTGAAACCAGCCAACCAGTTGACCCTCCCCCTGGCCCAAATAGATGGGAGCTACCTCCGCTTGTCCCCATAACCCTAGCCTTTCTCACCAACCAAGAGCACCACCTATGTTGTTTCTTTTTGCACTCCCTCTCTCTGTCACATTCCTTGCTGCAATGCTCTGTCTGCCCACTACTTTCCCTGTTGTTACTGGCAGGTGACATAGAAACCAACCTGGGCCCTACTAACATCCCTTTAGCCTCCTGAAACAGCACCTGGCCAGCCTCTCTGGATTGAAAATTGCTCATACTGTATGAACATTGGTCTTCTCCCTTCCAAATACTCTGATATCGAAACTTGGGTATCCTCCACAAACCCCATGTCCTTGGCCTCACTGAAACGTCATAGAATCATAGAAATTTGACAGCAGAAAAGGACCCTTCCAGCCCATCTAGTCTACCCAACCCTCCCCTTTCACATACCCCCTCCCTACCTGCCCCCACCCTGCCCCCAATACTCAGTCCCATATGCCTGTCCCGTGCCCTCTTAAATTCCTCCACCGTCTCAGTTCCCACTACTCTGTCTGGCAGTCTGTTCCAGGGTTGCACCACCCTCTCTGTGAAGAAGCGTCTCCTCACATTGCCCTGAACCTATTTCCTTGCAATCTGAGGCTGTGCCGTCTAGTTCTGGGTCCCTCCTTGCTCCTCAGCTGACCCCCTTCATCTACTTTATTGAGCCCCTTTGCATATTTAAAGGTTTCAGTCATGTCCCCCCTTTCCCTCCTTGTTTCCAGTGTGTACAGAATCAGCTCCATACACCTCTGCTCATATGTCTTCTCCTGCATACCCTGCAGCATCTTTGTTGCCCTTCTCTGAACCCTCTTGCATCTATACTCTTGCGGAGCTTTGGTCTCTAGAACTGAACCCCATACTCAAACTGCAGCCTCACTATGGGTTTATTCAGGGGCATTATAACCTCCCTCCTTTTGCTAGTAATGCCCCTGCCTATGCATGCCAGCATACCATTTGCCCTTCCCGCCACCCTACTACATTGGAAACCTACCTTAAGGTTTGAGGAGACTATGATGCCCTGATCTATTTCCTGTTGTGATTCTTTGATTTCCTTCCCCCAGTGTGTACCCCACTTTCATGTTTTTGCTCCCTAGGTGCATCACAGCACACTTCTTGGCATTAAACCTCAGCTGCTGTTTCCTGGCCCACTCCTCAAGCATCTTGAGGTCCCTCCTCATGTTTTCCACCCCCTCCAGGGTGTCCACCCTATTGCAGATTTTTGTATCATCGGCAAATAGGCACACCCTCCCTCTCAAACCCTCCGCAATATCACTGATGTAGATGTTGAAGAAGAGTGAAACAAAAACTGACCCCTGTGGCACTCCACTCCTCACCCTTGCCATCTCGGAGTGCACCCAATTAAGCACTACCCTCTGAGTTCTCCCTACTAGCCAGGCCTCTACCCAGCCTGCTATTTTCCCTCCCAACCCCATGCTTTCCATCTTGCTCACCAACCTCCTATAAGGGACGGTGTCGAAGGCCTTGCTGAAATCCAGAGAGGCCACATCCACCGTCCCTCCCTGGTCGATTACCTGAGTCACCCTATCAAAGAACTCAATTAGGTTGGTCTGCCATGATTTCCCCTTGGTGAAGCCATGCTGTCTGATGTCCTGCAAGCCACTCTCCTACACAGGTAATTCACCACCCTCTCCTTGATTAATGCCTCCATTACATTCCCACCACAGACGTGAGGCTGACTAGGTGGAAGTTCTCCTTCAGCTCCCTGCTACCTCCCTTGTAAAAGGGCACTATGGTAGCCCTCCTCCAGTCCTCCAGCACCCTCCCCATATCCAGGAACAGGCTGAAGAGCCTTGTCAAGGGTGCAGCCAGCTCCTCCTTCAATTCCTTGATCACTCTGGGGTGCAACCCATCAGGCTCCATTGCCTTGTCTACCCTAAGTCTATCCAGCTCAGCCCAGTGAATGGGCTGTGATCCACCAATTTGCCCTCCTTCCCCTTAGGCGCTAGCATCGGACCCCTGCCTTTCACCTTCTCTGTGACCACTGAGCTAAAATACTCATTTAGTACCTCTGCCTTTTCGTAGTCGTGCTCCAAGTTTCTCCCTCCTTCACCCCTCAGTCTAGCAGTCCCCTGCCCTGCTCTTTTCCTCTCCCTCACATAATCTAAACAAGCATTTGTCAATGCCAAATGTTTGCTTACTAGCACTGGCATTGGTAGTGTAAGAGTTACAGAGCTGCATAATAGGAATGGCAGTGAAGTATTGAACTGAAGCGACTTCCGGTGACGTCACGGAGCTGCTAGGAGCTTAGTGTTTGAGGCTCCCTACCCAGTCTGCTGATCTAACCTCCAAAATCCTGTACAATTCAACTAATAATGTCGGGAAACTCAGGAGGAAAGCAATTGGATGCCTACAGAGGCAGGAATCGAACTAGAGGGAAGGAAAAGAACATGGATGGCACCCGGTTGCAGGAGGATCCTCCCAGCAGGTCCCTCTCCCCGGCGAGCTCCCACGCGGCTGGGTATGATATAGATGGAGAGTCGGAACAACTATCTCATACAAGATTTGAAACCCTTCTAAACGAGATCCAAGAATCCAGATCCAAAAATAAACAAGAGTTCAGAGCAGTCAGAAAACAATTAACCACTCTCGAATCTCGCATAGGCTCAATCGAAGAGCGAGTAGCTGAAAATGAGGAATCCAGTACCCAGTTTGCTGAGATAACGCAGGCCTTGGTACAGCAATCGGAAGAATTGTGGTACAAATGTCTGGATCTTGAAGGTCGATCCCGATGGGACAATCTCTGCTTACATGGCCTCCCTGAAGGCATGGAAACCACCCCCATGGCCCCGTTTATAGAAAATCTGTTAAAAGATATTCTGGACTTGCCTAACTCCTTCATCTTTCACATAGAAAGAGCACACAGATCTCTGCAAACTAAACCATTGGACCCTTGGGCCCGACCTCATTCTATTGTTTTTAAGCTAGGTTCCTTTAGTGATAAGGAAGAGATCTTGCGCCAAGCCTGGGCAAAAGAAGAAATAAATTACCTGAGTCACAGATCATTTTTGGGCCACGGCTATCCCCAAGAAGTGCAACAGCAAAGGCTCAGGTGCCTCCCAATCCTCAAGTCCCTTCGTGAGAAAGCAATCCGTTTCCACACTCCGTACCTGGCCAGACTCCGGATTTTTTGGGAGAATGAGATGAAATGTACTCTACGGTGGAAGAAGCAACGGAAGCTCTGAAAGAAAGGAAAATACAAATACTAGGAAACCGGAACCAAAACAACGGGAGGGGCGACTCATTATGGCAGAGCAACTAAAACAGGAAGAAGATGGGAACCAAAATACTGCAACACGGAGAAGCACTACGCAGATTGCAGAGCATGCTAAACAAGCAAAGATACAAGGCAGACAAACCAGCTTGAGCTATTTCAAATACTCCCGACAACTTCAGCAATCACCAAAAGCTAAGGCGAAATTCCTCCTGGAACTCTCTTTCTAAACCAGAGGACTAGTAAAAGATAATTGTCGCTCTTTGTACTTTACTCCATGAGCTCAAGTGGGAATGGGGGGGAGCAGGAGGAGAAATGATGACACGCCATGAATGGACTTAGAGACTCGAGAGCCTATGTTAATACTAGAACTGTGACATGGTCAGCTCGAACTACAGATACTAGTTGATCCCCAGCAAGGGGGAAAGTCTCTAATACTTGATCAAAAGACATTTTTATTTAACTTGGGAACAATTGTGTCTCACAGCTTTCCTTCCCCTTATAGGTTACTTATTTATAGGTTTGACTTGTTGTCTTTCCTTCAGATAGAGATAAGGCAAAACCTACTGGAGCTTATTTACTGAGCTAAACATGATGATTGCTAATAGTAATTAGGGGGATGATGGACTCCATCATACCCCCGACCGAGTATATGCCTCCACCTATAGGATCTAACCTGTAGGAACACTATACTAAAGAAAGTTAACACAGATGGTAACCAATAATTATGCTTTGTAATGAGAAGAAAACTATATTATGAGAAGACGGAGGTGGTATTCGGGGGAGGGGGGGATGTCCCTTATTAACCTGGGCAAGCTTGGAAATAGCATTTCAAAGCTTATGCAGTAGCTTTGCTGCATTCTGTTGTTAAAGTGAACATGGTTCTAATATGCTATAGGTCAGTGGACTGGGGTGCGAGGATGAATGGACTTTGGGCAGCCCATGACCTAGATATTTTTCATACCTACTTTTTCACCTAAAGTGCAGACTTTTCTTTCACACATTCCAGGAGCACACTACCACCTGTTGCTCAGTAGGAGGTCTTCCAGTAACGGAAGCTCTAGCAATCCTCCTCGTTCTTCTCTTGGTAGAGATAGAACAAAAGGGCTTGTTTTGGGTATTAGCCCCTACCTTGGAAGCAACCAGTTGAGGTTAATCGAGTTGTTATAATTCTCATTAAAGCCATGTTGGCTTGTGTAAACTGTTATTTTTTACTCGGGTATATGAAGCAGACAGAAGTAGATTTGGGTGTACAAACTTGAATAGAAAATGGCACGAGGGGGGAGGCCGCAGCGTCCTAGAAATCAAACCATGGAAGTGGATAACAGGAAGGCAAAGGGGGAATAACTATGAATAGTGTGATATCATATACTATTTGCACATATAATGTGCGTGGAATTACAAACCCCATAAAAAGGAGCAAAATTATTCATAGTATGAAAAGGGCAAGGGCAAATGTTGTTTTACTGCAAGAGACGCACCTCTCTCAGTCTGAACACAGAAAGTTCGAAAGGTTGGGTTTCTCTCACGTTGTGGCCTCTTTCTGTAAGGGGGGAAGGAGAAGGGGAACAGCGGTTCTGATCAAACAGGGAACGCAGTTTGAAATCAAGGATAAAGTAACTACAAGGAATGGAAATACGCCATGGTAAAGGGTCAATTAGATGGCCATTTAGTAACTTTCGCATCCATATATATTCCCCCGGCCTCAGAATATGAGGTATGTAGATCCTTCTTTTCTAAATTAGCAGAATGGTCTGAGGGGCAAATGATATGTGGGGGAGACCTCAACTTAAATATAACAGATAGCCACTCAACCCAGCAAACCCAGGGCAAGAGAAAGAAAATTACAAGCCAGGTGAGGAAGTTACTTCAGGAACTAGGTTACCATGGTATATGGAAGCATTTCCATGGCACAGCCCCTAGGCATATTTATTATTCCCAAGCCCATGATGTTTATTCCTGCATAGATTTCCTTATAACCCCCAAGGAACAAATGAAAGAAATAATAAAGATCTGGTTCAGAGACTTTGTATTATTGGATCACGCCCCGATTTTTTGTAAATTTCGCCCTCAAGCAAACGGGAAAGCAACTTTCTAGAGGTTAAATCTTTCCCTATTAAGGGACAAACAGGTCCTAAAGTCTATAGAAGACACAATTACCCAGGCACTAAAACAGAACGATACATCAGATACTACAGTATCTATCCTCTGGGATGCTATCAAAGCAATCATAAGGGGAAAATTGATCAGTATTTCAGCGAATAAGAAAAGACTTAGGGATGCACAGCAAATATCCTTAGAAAGAAAAATAAAAGAGCTGGAGGATTTACAAAGCATTAAAGTGATCAAGTCCAGAAGTAAAGAGCTAACTCATTTGAAGAGCAAGCTCAATAAAATATTAGATTACTCTATAGAACAGAAGCTAATGTTCTTAAGACATAAATATTAAGATGGGGGCCCCCGCTTTCTTAGATTAATAGCAAGGCAACTGAGGGTACAAAAAATGAAATCTAATATAATGAAAATCAGACATCCACAAACGGGTTTAACACAAAATACTACCAAATGAATAGCTGAGGCATTCCTTAACTATTACTCAATGCTCTATAAATCCAAAGATTCCTCTTCAGAACAGGAAATACAACATTTTCTTAATTCATTAAACCTCCCAACTTTATCCGCGCAGCAATGCTCCCAACTGATTACCCCAATAACAATAAAAGAAATTGAAACAGTAATAGGCAACTTAAAAACAATGAAATGCCCAGGATCTGATGGACTCCCGGGGGAATTCTACAAATCATTCTCCAAACCTTAACCCCTCTACTTGGCATACAGTATGTTACTTCAAAGGAAGGAATTGCCCCCATGGAATGAGGCCATAAATTCAGTTATACCAAGCCGGGCAAGGACCTCACCCATTGTGCATCCTGTAGACCCACATCCACATTAAATACAGACTACAAAATCTTAACCTCTATCATGGCCAGGAGGCTTATACAATTCATCCCTAGTAAAATTCATATGGACCAATGTGGGTTCATTCCAGGTCGTCTGGCCCAAGATAATGTAAGACGTACTGTATACTTATTGGAACACACTCAATCCCAAAATATACCTACCCTCCTCCTAGGATTAGAAGCAGAAAAAGCATTCAACATGGTATCATGGAGGTTTTTGAAGGAGGTCCTTGCCCACTTTGGGTTCCTGGACCAGTTTACAGAAACCTTATGTAAATTCTATAAGAGCCCTACTGGATATATCTGAGCTAATGGGCACATATCAGAATGATTTTCCCTCTATAGGGGAACTAGACAAGGTTGCCCCCATCCCCACTTTTATTTGCATACTATATCGAACCCCTAGCGCAATATCTAAGACAGTCCCCCAACATCCAAGGCATTAACTTCTCAACAACAGAACATAAGTTGGCGCTGTTCGCAGATGACCTCTTACTGTATCTAACTAATCCAGAATCTTCAATGCCCACTGTTATTCAGAAAATTCAAGATTTCTCATGCATGTCCGGATACACCCTGAATATCAACAAGACGGAAGCTCTACTAGTAAATTATGAACCTTCACCCTTGCTCTGTAATAGAATTCCCATTAAATGGGATGGTTCTTCCTTTGAGCACTTGGGAATACAGATCTGCAAAGACCTATCCCAACTGTACAAACAAAACAATATTCCCCTAATTGAAACACTACAACGTGATATGAGAAGATGGGACCTTCTCCCAGCTTCTTTTTATACTCGTACCATGTCCCTCAAGATGAATGCACTGCCTCGTCTCTTATACCTGTTTCAATGTGTGCCCTGTATGCTTCACCCTAAGGAAATACTTTCATGGCAGAAATCATTTATCGCTTTTCAATGGAACCATAGGAAACCCCGACTTAACCTTAAAAAACTTTCGCTCCCTAAAATAATGGGGGGAATATCTTTTCCTTCCCTTGCTGATTACTGGGCCGCTGCCAAATGCACTTGGCATTACTTTGGAAAACCCATACATATCAAGCAGCCTGGAAACAAATAGATATTTCCACAGAACAACCCTACCAGCAGCTCTTTTCTCCCCCCCTCTATTAAAATGAACTTTACATACTACATTGAAAGCTACCTCCACAATACTGGAAGGTTGGAGGAGAGGAACCAAAAATAAACAGATACTAAATCACTTCTGGAAATATCAATGGTTTATAGTAAATAAGCAATTTGATTCCCCCTTACTAAAACCTTGATACAGCTCCCAAGTAAAGAAGGATATGGTAGCCCCATGGCAAATCATTAAAGGGAACAGAGTTATAACTTTTGAAGAAGCCCAAGAGAGATTTGCATGGACCAAGAAGGACAGGCTGTATTTCTATCAAATGAGGGACTATGTAATAAAATAACCAAGATCAAGAGAGAGGGAATCTCAAATTTGGGAAGATCAAACTCCATTTTCTCAGATTTGGTCCTCATCTTCAGGTGAAAAAGCCATCTCAATAATTTATAAATTCCTGATCCTGTTAATTAAACACTCCATGGACCCAGTCAAAGCAAACTGGGAAAAATAATTCAATCAGGCAATCAGTATTAAAGATTGGCCTAAAATATGGAAAAATACTTGGTCTGCCACTTCCTCCCCCATGTGGAGGGAATTCGGAAGGAAGGTTAGGGCAAGATTTTTTTTAGTACCCACAACATTGGCTCAGAGAAACCCAGGGGTACCAGAAAACTGCTGGCGACAATGTGGGGAAAGTAGGGCTTCACACAAGCACATATTTTATGACTGTCTGAAAATAAACACCTTTTGGTCTACAATTTCTGGCCATATAGCTAATATACTAGGATGTCAACACCCAATCACAGGGATTAACCTAATGTTAGGTATACCACCGGAAGGAATGAATGATAGAACCACTTTATACTTATGGGCTATTCTATTAGGTGCTGCATATAAGTCTATCACCAAAAAATGGCTCCAGAACTCCTCTCCCACTATAGGGGAATGGAAAACAATAATTCGGAACATACAACATAACAAACAAATGTCATATGCTCTAAATAACAAAATGGAAACTTATATTACACACTGGACCAGATGGGAATTAAGTCAGGAACAGATTCAGTAGTGAAGGTAGAGGAGACATTAATAGGTAAAGAAAGCACCCACAGATAACATGCAATATTTCCCCCATGTACTGCCCCCAGGAGTCAATCCCTCCATAGGTAGATAATGAATTATGGAATCTACATTCTGAATAGCTCCATAAAACAATAGACTTAATCTGTTGCATCTATTTAACTTATGTCTGTCTTCAACCCGAAATCTGTTCTTGTTTTTAATTGAATGTATGTTATTTTTATACAACGTTTTTCTTTCGTGTATGTCTTAAGGGTTTGATTAACTTTAACAAGTAACCAAAATATGAGTGTTAGTAGCTATAGTTAAAAATAGCTATGAACTGTAAAATCTAAATGTAAATGACGATGATATTGAATGTTATAACTGAAAACCAAGGTATTAACACATTACCAAATAAAGGAAGTATAAAAAAAAAAAAAGTATTGAACTGAAGCCAACCCCCACCAGCACCCTGCAGAGACTGACAGGCATTGGGGTGTGCCTTTGGGTCGTCAGGCATAACGGCCACGTCATTTCACCACACCCTACCCTGCAGACACCGACAAGTGTCACGGTGTGCCTTGGGGTCTGTGGCCCTTATGCGCACTTCATTCCATCAGGAAATACAGTGAGATGGGTGCGGTATAGGAGAATAGGGTGAACTTTGGGGCCGAAGAGTTCAAGGCACACCTCAGTGCCTCTCAGTGGCTGCAGGGTGTGGGTGGAGGTGGAATGGTATGAGCATTGCAGGTGACAATCCCAAGTCACAGCCCTGATGCCTGTCATTCTCTACAGGGTGGGGCGTTATGGTCGGAAACCCTAACGCCTCAGGCATTCGTTGGTATTTTCACTCCAAATTTTCAACATGGTTTTTTGTGACCCCCACCTCATGAACAGTGGCAATATCAGTTTGTTAGCCAAGCTGCTTTTGCACAGCGACTATGGCATTTGTCACCACAGGTGCAAAACACATTCGAACAGGATGTAAAATTGTACTGTTCATGGGGAGGTGTAAAACGCAATGTTGAAAATCTGCAGGAAAATATTTTAAAAAACTGGTGAAGTCATGAGCATGTGTAGAAACTGTGCGACGCACACCCGTAATGTAATTAGTTTGGGAATTTTTTACAGCAGATTGTCAACACAGGCATTTTGGAACCTCCGATCATGAACAGTGTCACTGTGACTTTCTTTATCTGTCCCGAACAATGATTTCCCACAGTGACCACGCATTTCTGTGCTTAAAGTATGAAAACACATTTCGGCCATGTTGTGAAAAATGACAGCTGTACTGTTCATATGGAAGTGTGGAAAAATGCCACTGGTGAAAATCTGGACTGAAAATATTACAAATTCATGAACTTACGAGGGTGCATGGAAACTGCACAATGCTCACTCGTAACACAGTCATTTTATGGACTTTTGTCACCAAATTTTCAACACAGCCATTTTAAGACCTCTGCTCATGACCAGTGTCACTGTGATTTTCTTAATCTGTCCCAAACATTGCTTTCGGACACCTGACTGCACCATTGTGCGCTACATTTGTGGAAACACATTTTGGGTGAGATGTGAAAAATGGCAGCTGTACTGCTCATAAGGAGGTGTGGTAAAATGGCAATGTTGAAAATCTGGAGTGCAAATATTAAAAAAGTTGCGAACTTATGAGCGTGCGTAGGAACTGCGCAACGCATGCTCATGAAACAGTCATTTTTAGGAATTTTGTCGCCAAATTTTCAACATAGCCATTTTAAGACCTCTGCTCGTGAAAAGTGTCACTGTGATTCTCTTAATGTGTCCCATACATTGATTTCACCCACCGACTGTGCCATTGTGCGCTACATGCGTGGAAACACATTTTCGGCAAGATGTGAAAAATGACAGCTGTACTGTAGAACAGTCAATTTTAGGAATGCCTCCCCTGATAGCTTCCCAGAGTTCCTCCACTGCCCCCTATCTTCTCTGTATCCTCCATTTTTTCCTATCTTTCTCATCTTATTAAATCTGTATGCCTGAAGTCCATGACTGTTGTATTAGTCTTACTTGTCTCCCTCTGTGCTGTGACCCTGAACCATACTGCACTGTGGTCATGGTGCTCAAGGCTTCTCCCACTCACACCTCCTCCACACTATCCCCGTTAATCAGGACCATGTCCAACAAGTTGCTTCCCCTCATTGGTTCCCTGACCAGCTGTTGAAAGAATACCCCCTGCAGCTCGACTAATACCACCCTGCTCCTTGCCAACACTGCATCTGGGATTTCCCAGTCAAGATTTGGGATGTTCAGATCACCCACCAGTAGCAGTTCACTTTTCTGTGCCAGCCTTGTGATTGCCTGAGTTAGTCATCTATCGTCTTCCTCTCCTTTCATAGGTGGCCTTTATACCACCCCCAGCTGCAGGGATTCACCCATCTTCTTACCTAGTGTTACCCACATCAGCTCAGTCTCCCCTTTCCTTCCTCCTGCCCTTCAGTAACACTAATGCCTTCCCTGTCATATAAGGCAACCCCTCCCTCCTTCTTGCCTTCCCTGTCCCTTCTGAACATTCTATAACCTGGAATCGTTGTTTCCCAGGTGTGATGCTCTGTCCACCAGGTCTCACTTATTGCAACTAAATACAATATCTTGTCCCTCATGATGGCCTCCAGGTCCACCATCTTATTTCCTAAACTCCCGGCGTTTGCTGACAATTCCTTCCACCAGTCTCCCCCTTTGTTTCCTCTTGCACTTGTCACCCTCTTACCCGCCATGTAGTGCTACCCTGGGGGGGGGGGCTTGTAGCTTCCCAAGCCCCCTGTGGAGCAGATTTGTCCCCACCACCCCCAACCTAGTTTAAATTGTAGGTATCTGCTATGTATTCTCCTAGCTTGCATTTCAGTACTGCTACCCCTGCCCTATTCAGGTGCAGTCTGTCTGGTGCAAATAGGCTCTTGTCCTCCCATGTAGATCCCCAGTCCCCTACCAAGCCATATCCCATTTGCTCACACCACTCCACCAGCCACTCGTTGAACTCCCTAATCCTTGACTTTCTATCAGTGCTTGCCCTCAGTACTGGTAACACCACTGAGGACGCCACTGATTTAAACCCCAGACTGCACCTCCACCAGGCTACTTCCTGCCTGGTCATTCATTCCCAGGTGGAACAGCAGGTGCATTTTCTCATCCTGCTGCCTCCCCTTGAGGGGATATAATGAATGACCTTCGCTGCTGTCATGCCCAGCAGACACTCCCTCCATACTATGCTGTTTTTGTCTCCCCTTCCCCCCACCTAATCTCTTTTATTATAGAGTCCCCAATTAGTAAGACCCTGCTCTCCATCTCCTTCTGATCGCATCTCCCTACCATCCTTCCCCCAACCCACTGCATCCTATTTCCTACCGAAAGAGTTCCCTGATTGAAACATCAGCCAACAGGTAACAGCTGTGCCTGGTGAACAGGAGAACTGCTAAACTGTGTTTTACTTTACTCATTTATCTTCTGTCTAAATTGTGAACCTGTTATCTCATTGAGTGACTGCCGTTGAAATCTGCTGCCTGAATATTGACTTTAGTTGCCTGCTGGGTGAATGCTGCTTTAAATAAAACTCCCTGGGATCAACCTGCTGAACTTTTACCTCTAATAGCTCCGTGCAATAGGGGGTCTGGTGGCAGACCAGTCAAGGACCGAGAAGCAAGGGGAGGGGTGCCCGGCTGTTTTATAAGCCTCGTGCCACACTGAGAACACATTTATCTGCAGTCTAGATTGTGAAATTGCTACCTCGTTGAGTGACTGCCATTGAAATCTGCTGCCTGAATATTGACTTTAGTTGTCTGCTGAGTGAATGCTGTTTTAAATAAAACTCCCTGGGATCAACCTGCTGAACTTTTACCTCTAATAGCTCCATGCAATAGAGGGTCTGGCGGCGGACCAGTCAAGGAGCAAGAAGCTTCTAGGTAGTAGAATGGCTTTACCCACGTTTGGGTTTTCTGTTTAGAATCCTCCCCATTTCCCCCTTTACATGGTAGGTGAGGTATTTTGCTGGGTGTTTTTACCGTTATTTATTTATTTACCTTGTGAACCACTGAAATGGATTTGAAATGTTATTGTATTACTTGGGGTGTCTTTGCTATGGAACTGTTCTACTTTGGGGGACTGTGGACAAGATAAGGGCACTCAGGGCATGCTAATGGAGCATGGACTCATAGAAACATAGAATTTGATGGCAGATAAGGACCGCTTGGCCCACCTAGTCTGTCCATTTTCCTACCTAACAGATAAGCTGCAGATCCTAGTTAACCAACAGCTTACTTCCTTCTACCCCCCACTAGGACTGCATTATGCCTGTCCCATGCATTCTTGAATTCCCCCACTGTTCTTGACTCCACGACCTCCTCAGGGAGGCTGTTCCATGCATCCACAACCCTCTCTGTGAAAAAATACTTCCTCACATTACCTCTGAGCCGTCCCCCCTCTATCTTCAAATTGTGCCCCCTTGTTCTTGCACATCTCTTTTTCTGGAAGATGCTACCCTTTTGGACTTTGTTGATTCCCTTGAGGTACTTGAAAGTTTCTATCATGTCCCCTCTCTCCCTTCTTTCCTCAAGGGTATACAGGAAAGACTCCTTAAGCATTGTACACTTACTACTAGTAGCTTTAATAAGTCTGGTAATGTACTCATCAGTTCTAGCTTATTGACAAAATGTCTTTATAACGCACTGCTCAGGTACAGTAGTTTCTTGAGACAGACAAATTTATTTAGGTAGGGGTCTCAGATGGTTTTAAATTGGTCCCTTACAAATGTTTGGAGGGTTTATAAGATAAAGCATAAACATGTAAGGATGTTGAAATGTGTGATTATGATATTTATTATGTTATGTGGAGACGCACATCCAAATCCAGCACCTGTAACTCCTGAGCTGCCCTCTAGGAATAATTCCTGTAACCAGCTAAACCTGGCAGACAAGGGTACACCTGGTGTGGATACGATGGGCCCTAACCTTACCTTGATTCAATTTAATGGTAGAAGTATGATGCCTAAAAGGGATTTAATTAGTACCTGGATTATAGATCATAATCCTGATATAGTTATTATCACAGAAACCTGGCTTGACAAGGGAGAGGAGGATGCCATACTAAATATCACTGGTTATAATTTTTGGAGGCAGGACAGAAACAAATGAGGTGGGAGCATGTTGATATATAGGGGATCTGACCTTTTATTAACACTTATTGAAATAGACAGAGACCTAAATGGTCTGGAGTTCTTAGCCTTAGAATTAAGTATACCTTACTATAAGAAAATGGTAATCTTGGGCGTATATGGTCCCCCAAAACTGATTCATCTGTTTTCAGCTGCCTCCAGGATTTCCTGTATGGATTCAACAACTCACATAAAAATCCTGATGGCAGGTGATTTTAGTACCAATTGGTGATCTGTTAATGACCTTCATCCATTGTTTGATCTCCAAATAAATCTAGGTCTCACTCAGCTAATCTGTGATCCTACCAGAATAAATATGGCAACCCCTGAGTCTTCCACAATTTTGGATCTGATTTTTACTAATTCCAAAGAGAACATATTTTCCTGTGGCATTCTTCCAGATGCTATATCCGACCATCAGTTCACTTTTTCTGCTAGAAGCAGACCTAATAAATTAATAAGTACTAGATTAACAATGTGGCGTAGCTTTAAAAATTTTGATTACGTAGACTTTATGTTGGATGTAGCCTGTATAGATTGGGATCGACTATTACTAACTCCCACAGTAGATGAGGCCTGGGATTTCTTTCAACATGAATTTATTTTAGTGTGCAATAAGCACACTCTAATTAAATCTAGGCAACTGAAACATAATAATGCACCATGGTTAACTGCTGAGTTGAGAAAACAAAAACCTGCTAGAGACAAAGCTTGGGTCAAGGCAAAAAAAATCGGGCAAAAAATTAGCCTGGGATAACTATTAAAGACTTCGAAATTTATATGTGTAACCTCCACCACCGCCTTACAAACTAGCAGGGCTGCTCCTCTCTACATAGAAACATAGAATTTGATGGCAGATAAGGACCACTTGGCCCACCCAGTCTGCCCATTTCCCTACCTAATGGATAAGCTGCAGATCCTAGTTAACCAACAGCCTACTTCTTCCTACCCCACCCCTTGAATTGCCTTATGACTGTCCCATGCATTCTTGAATTCCACCACTGTTTTTGACTCCACAACCTCCTCCGGAGGCTGTTCCATGCATCCACAACATCTCTGTGAAAAATACTTCTTACATTACCTCTGAGCCAACCCCCATCTTCAGATTGTGCCCCCTTGTTCTTGCACACCTCTTTTTCTAAAAGATGTTACCCTCTTGAACTTTGCTGATTCCCTTGAGGTACTTGTAAGTTTCTATCATGTCCCCCCTCTCCCTCCTTTCCTCGAGGCTATATATATTAAGCTCCTTAAGTCTCTCTTCATATGTCTTCTGGTGCAGACCCTGCACCATTTTAGTTGCCCTCTTCTAGACTGCCTCCATCCTGTTTATGTCTTTGCGGAGAGTGGATCTCCAGAACCGCATGCAGTACTGCAGATGGGGTCTCACCAGCTATCTGTACAGAGGGATAACAACTTCCTGTTTTCTACTGATGATGCCTCTCCCTGTGCATCCCAATATCCCCCCAGCCCTCCTTACTGCCCTCTCACATTGCTTGCCCACCTTTAGGTCATCTGATATGACTACCCCCAGGTCCCTTTCCATTTTTGTTGTTGTTAGTATCTCACCCCCCATTGTGTACTCTTCCCCTGGGTTTTTGTTTCCCAGGTGCATTACTTTGCACTTCTTAGCATTGAATCTAAGCTGCCATACATTTGACCATTCCTCCAGCCTTACCAAGTCCCTTCTCATCCTTTCCACCCCACCTTGTGTAACAACTCTGTTGCAGATCTTTGTGTCGTCTGCAAAGAGAGATACTTTTCCTTCTAGTCCCTCTGCAATGTCACTTATAAAGACATTGAAGAGGACCAGTCCTAGTACTGAACCTTGCAGTTCCCCACTAGTAACCCCCCTTTCTTCAGAGTGGACTCGGTTTACTATTACCCTCTGTGTCCTGTTCTCCAGCCAGTTCTTTACCCAGGCTACCATCTTGGGACCCACTCCCAGGCTGGCTAACTTGTATATTAATCTTTTGTGTGGGACTGTGTCAAATGCCTTGCTAAAGTCTAGGAAGGCCATAGCCACAGCCCCTCCCTGATCTACTACTTTGGTCAGCCAGTCAAAGAAATCTATTAGATTCATCTGACATTACCTTCCTGCTGTGAATCCATGCTGCCTTGGGTCCTGTGCCCCTCTGGCCTCTAGGTACTCGACAATTCTTTCCTTCAGAAGTGCTTCCATCATTTTCCCTGTCACTGAGATTAAACTAACAGGTCTGTAGTTTCCTGCATCTGCCCTGCTCCCACTTTTGTGAAGTGGAATCACATATGCCCTCCTGCAGTCCTCAGGTACCACCCTATCCTCCCATCATTTGTTAAAGAGGGTAGTCAGTGGTGTCACTAGTTCTACCCTTAGTTCTTTTAGAATTCTGGGATGAATCCCATCAGGCCCCATTGCTTTGTCCACCTTCAGTTTTAAGAGTTCTTTCAGAACCCTTTCTTCTGTAAATGGGCTGGTATCAACTCCGGTATCCAGAGAGTTTCTATTGTTTGGTTTAGGTACCTCTCCCTCTTCATTTGTGAATACTGAGCAAAAGTATTTCTTTAGTATCTCTGCCTTTTCATAGTCACCCTCTGCCCACCCCCTCCCCTTTATTAAGCCTCACTATCCCTCTCTTGGTCTTTCTTCACTCCCTGATGTACCTATAAAAGGTGTTATCCCCCTTCTTAACTGAGTTGGCTGTCTTTTCCTCGGTTCGGGCCTTTGCTGTTCTGATTGCCTTCCCAGCTTCCTTTTGCTTTAACTGATACAATTATCTGCCCTGTTCCTTCTGTGATTCCTTGTACTTCCTGAATGCTTTCTTTTTCTCTTGAACCTTCCTTGCCACCTCCTTTGAGAACCATAGTGGTTTCTTACATTGTTTTGTTTTGTTTATTTGCTTCACACAAAGGCTTGTTGCCTCTGAGATGGCAGTCTTGATTATTCCCCATTGTTCTTCCACCCCTCCTTCCTGCCCATTTGCTAGTGCATTCCTTAGGCACTCACCCATTTTGGGAAAGTCAACCCTCCTAAAGTCCAGTACTTTTGCCTTTGTATGACTTGACTCTACTCCTGTGTTTATCATGAACCATACTGTTCAATGGTCGCTAGTTCCCAGATGGCTACCCACTGCTATATCTGTGATCCTCTCTCCATCTCCTTTTGAGAGTACCAGGTCTAAGATTGCTCCCTCTCGAGTGGGTTCCAATACTAGTTGTCTAAGGGATGCCTCCTGTAGGGCATCTAGAATAACCCCACTCTTAGAAGTGGCTGCTGCAACTGCACTCCAGTTAACATCTGGCATATTCAGATCCCCAATCAGCAATATCTCCCATTTTTCTGCCACTCTGAGTATTTTTTCTATCATTTCCTTGTCCATTTCCTCCCCCTGGGAGGGGGGTCTGTATACAACCCCTGTTGGGATTGTGGTGCCATTGCCTGTCTCCAAATTGACCCACAGTGCTTCCTCTCCTCCCTGTTTACCCTTTTGTTCTGTTGCTTTGATTTCTTCCCTTATGTAGAGAGCTACTCCTCCTCCTCTTTTACCCTCCCTGTCCCTCCTGTAGATAGTGTATCCTGGTATGTTTATGTCCCAGTCATGGTTCTGTGTGTACCATGTTTCTGTGACTGCCACAATATCCATTTGTTCTTCCTCCATCAAGGCCACTAATTCAGGAAATTGTTACCTAGACTACGGGCACTGGTACTCATTGCTCTCGGTTTTTTGATGGCTTTACCTCTTGTAGCAACATCCCCCTCTGACCTTTCTACCTTGGTCTTTTCATCTTTTAGTACCCTGTTTTGTAGGGGGAGGCTGGGAATTCCCTGCTGCTTATCAGTGCCTCCCCCCTGACTAGTTTAAAAGCTTGCCAATGAAGCATTTAAACCGATTACCCAAAAGACTTGTTCCCTTCCTGGACAGATGCAGACCATCCTGCCAGTATAGGCTGGTATGCCTACAGGTGGAACCCCAGTCCCCAATGAAGCCAAACCCCTATGCTCCACACCATATTTTCAACCATTCATTGAATCACATGGTGCAAAGTACCCTCGCCTCACCCATGACATAGACAGGCAGCATCTCTGAGAAGGATACTGTGTGTGCTACTTGTCTTAGGCCCCTCCCCAACTCCACAAAGTCCTCCTGCACTGCTCTAATCTCATGTTGAGCCAAGTCATTCATGCCTAGGTAGACAATGATGTCCAGCTCAGTTTCCTGTGTAGCTGTTCTCATGATCCTGAGGATGCGCTTCCTGTCCCTTCAAGACATGGCGCCAGGCAGGCACCTTACTTCAGTTTTCCCTGCTCCCCCCAGTTCTATCCACTTAATAATTGAGTCCCCCACCAGGAGCTGCTTCCTTTCCCTGTGGTGTCCTTTGCCTCCTTCCTGTGGGCCTCTCTTGTGACAGTTGTCTGCAACCTGCTTAGTCTCCTCTGTGGGTGCATCCATAGGGGAACTATGCTCCCCCAGAATGGTGTATGGATTGTGGAGTGGTACAACTGACTGGGTGTGCCTCTGTTCCACCACCCTCACCCTCCCTGAGCCCACTGTGGTCCAACTGTTGCACTTTCTTGGCACTCTCTGAGTCAGTGGTGGTGGCCCTAGTGCTCCTTGGGTGGGAGAGGTTCCCTTACTACTGTTCAGTGTGGCCAGTAGATGGGCAATCTCCTCCCTCAGGGCAGAGAGTTGCCTGCAAATAGGGCATCATCTCAGCCTCCAGAAAGTCTCATGGAAGACTGCTGACCCACAGCCAGTACATTCCACTACTCCCCATATGTCTATCTTCCTGTTTATCCTGTGCAATGTTTTTCTTTTTATCTTGTCCTTTTCTCCCTCTCCCTCTAGTTATTGGTTTGTTATGTATAAATATACATATTATATAATGTGTACACTTATATTGTCAGTGCAGTGTTCAGGAAAGGATATGACAGTGGTATGCATCTTCCCTGAGTGAGGAAATTATGTCAGAACCCCTGGTATAAAGAGAATGGTACCAGGGGTGGGTGGGGAGTAATGGGGAAGGGTGGGATTTGGGCTCAAACTGTGCCCTCTCGAAACAATTAGCTGAAAGCTCTGACCTACCTCTACGATGAGTGTTGACCTTCCTATCAACAAGACAACCTACACAACAATTTAACAGAGAAATTACCCTGTTAAACAAACAGAGAATAATCAAACAGCTGAGTCAAACACAGGTAAACCTCCCCACACCAATACAGCCTGGCGATTTGTGCCCTGAAAGCAATCAGCCCCTAAACAAGTCAGCTGTGCACCAGGAAAGAAACAGTAAACAGTTATTTCAATCCCTCTGGGTTTGAACTCCCAATCTCCAAAGCAGTACTGCAAAACTCCACCCAGAAACCCTTGACTGACTAGTGTCACACCTGTGATGTAAGCAGGCCTTTTTGTGAAGATAGTCTGCTCTGTCTGGGTTGAATACTCAATCCCTCCACTGAACCCAGGAATAATAATAAATCAAACCTCAGACAAAGTACGATTCTAAAAGGTGCAAAAATATCCTTACTAATACTAGGTCTCTACTCCAGTGATCTAACACAGTGAAAAGCAAATTCAGTAGTAGTTTACTCCCTCTGCTTATAAAATTAACACTCCTGAAATTGAATCCTGCAAGCCTCTTCTTAATTCAAATAAGCAAAAATGAAAAAATTTGTAATACTGTATTTCAAACCTTCCTCACAGGTCCCAATCAATATTATGCCTTTCCAGGCTCCCAGTTCTGAAAAATGAGTATGACTGTGTTCTCTGCAGTATAGCAAAGTCTTCTAGCCTTTTCCACCAAAAAGTCAAGGCTTGTCTGGCACCAAAGAGAGGGATGGGGGTAGTCACTACAAACATTTCTGTGAACCCATACTTCTACTTCGTAGCCTGCCAACCTCAGACAGGCAAACCAAGTGTGGCAACTACCTGGCTCACACCTGGGGGACCATTTAGCATTGGAATGGATAGACAAAGCATTGGAATGGATAGTGGCTGATCAGCTCACAGAGTACCTTGTAAAATACAGCCTGTAATGTTCCCAGCAGCATGGCTTCCACAAAGGGCACAGTACAACCACGGCACTCCTCGAATTCACCACACATATCCATCATGCTCTTGATCAGGGCCAGTTGGTCGGCGCCTCTTTTATTAACCTGACTAAGACATCTGACACTGTCAGTCACTCCATTCTCCTCGAACAATTATCCCTCCTTGGTCTTTCAAGTGAAACTACCCTCTGGTTTCAAAGCTACCTCAGTAACTGGACCCAACAGGTCAGGATTGGTGAATTCCTCTCATCATCCCTACCACTCCACTCTGGAGTACCCCAAGGTTCTATCCTGGGTCCCTAGTTATTCAGCATATTCCTGAACATTCTACCTGCCTCCTGCCATGATAGAATGTTACTGTACGCAGATGATGCAGTAATCTTCACTTGCCATATTGACCCCACCTCCCTTCAGTCTTAACTACAGAAAAGTTTCGCAGAAGTGGAAGACTGGTTTTGCTCACATAAACTCATCCTTAACCACAAAAAAAACTAAAACAATGTTGTTCCATGGAATCTACAACAAGTACAAGGACCATGAGCTCGTAATTAACAACCACGAAGGTGTCACTCTTGAGCAGGTGGATATGTTTAAATATCTGGGCCTGACCCTTGACTGCTCCCTCTAGTATACCAAACACATTGACAATATTGCTAAAACTGTGAACTCCCATATAGGGCTACTGTACAAGCATAAACATTGCCTAATGGCTGAAGCCTTGAACCTCGCTATCCAGAGCTCTGTTATTTCAGCTATTGACTACAGGCTCGTTATCTATGGATCTGCTACTGATACTGCACCTGGCACATAGCTATAGCCCTTAATAAGGCATGTAGACTCCTTATTTTAGCTGCCCGCCTTTCTCAAACATGTGACATTTACGAGCAGGCTAACTGGCTCCAGCTATCCGGCAGGCTAAAGTACCAGACCTGCATCCTTGCTAAGAAGACATCACTGGGCCTTATGCCCCCTGGAGTCCAATCAATATTGACCCTGCAGCATGTCTGCCTCCTAACTAGAAGATCGGAAAGTCTAACCTTTACAATACCTCGCTGTCGGACCTCTCAAGCTCAGCGTTCTTACCTTGTCAGAGCCTCCACCTGTTTCAACTTGCTACCTACTGAAATCTCCAACATTGCCATGATTTGGTGCTTTTAAGTGTAAACTACTTCAACACCTTGTGGCTAGTGCCTTCTGTGATTGCTTCTTATAATCCCCTCCAGGCCTACTACCCTCAAGCATTCCTCCTCATTGCCTCAGCTCCTCCTCCTCCTCTCCTACCCCCCATTACTGGGAATAGGATGAATCTGTCTCCTCTTCCTTTTCACCCCCCCTTTCCTCCTCCCTTGCTGTTTCCCATCTACCACATACCCAACGCAATGCTTTCCCTATTTCTCCCCTCCTCCCTCTCTCTCTCTCTCTCTCCCCATACCACCCCCCCACCACCACTCTTTTTTCTCTTTTCCCACTAACCCACTCCTAACAAAGCTTCACTGAGTCACCTATGACTTGTACTGTATAATTAACTCAAAACACAATTCCTTGACAATGCCTTTGTCTGCTATTATTGTAACCTCACTTGTCTTTTTTTTGTAAGTTCCATTGTAATGATCATGTTATGTTTTGTACCTTATTGTCCTTATTGCCTTGATGTGGAACCTTTGTAAAAGAGCCCTCAGCTCAAAGGTGGCATCCGAAATACAAATAAAATAAATTTAGCACAGCCATTAACCTGGGTCCCTGGAAGAAAACGTTTGCTCAGCATTATGCTAGGTTTGCACTTCTGGTCAGGGGCACCCAAGTAAATCCAGACTCTGGAAGCAATAACTATACTGTCCAAACCAGGTTGAGATTCTAGAGTGTGGCTTTTATTCACATACACAGAGAATACAACAAAGCGAAGATGGACCCCCACAGGGCTACTCCCACTGGTAATGCTGATTACTGAGGTACAGAGCATACACACAGTGAACCCTCAGGTTCTGAATGGATTGGCACACACAGCCCAAACTGGTACACTTCCTTTGACTTAGCACCCTCGGCCAGTACTAGGAGACTTTCCCATATTGCATGAGGAATTACAGGTGGCTCCCTCGCCCACCAACTGAACACACTTGGGCTCACTGAAAATCCAAAATCCCACGTCTGGGTATTTTTTCAGACACTGGTCAAGTGCACTGAGAGAAAATAAAGGTGCCCAGACTGAACCCGGAGAGGAGATGGCTGCCTCTTTTAGGTATCTATGGGTAGTGATTGGGAAATAGATAGGAGGCCTGTATCGGCTGAACTATACCCCCATGATCAAAGCCTTACTCGAGGAGTTGAGGAGGTGGCGAGCTTTACCCCTATCTTGGATGGGACGTATACATCTCATTAAAATGAATGTCCTGCTCTGGATCCTCTGTTTGCTTCAGATGCTACTGGTGGGTCTTAATAAAAGAGACATGAAAACTCTGGAGCGAGGGTTTGGAGAGTTTCTATGGCTGGGGAAACGGGTGCAGATGTCCTTAAGGAGACTGAAGGCAAACACCGAGGGAGGGGGTTCGAACTTCCCAGATTTGAAACAATATTTTCTGGCAGCACAGGCTTGGGTTATTAAGGACTGGCTCACCGGGGTAGACACTGCTAGCTGGCTGGATCTAGAGGAGAAGGGAGCAGGGGGACAGTTGACTGCCTATTTAACTGGCCATGGTAGAAAAGTGTATGCCTCTCTGGGTCATCCGAACCCTCTGGTGCTCTCGGTGTTGGATAGTTGGGCAAACATAAAAGTAGCATTAGAGAGTAGAGAGCAGGAGACTTTATTAATACCTATTGCCAGGAATCCCTTCTTTAGGCCCAGCATGGATGATACTGGCTTCCAGGATTGGGAGAGGAATGGGGTGCAGTGCCTAAGAGATCTGTGCGGGGCCTTGGCCTCCTTTCAGGAGATCCAGGAGAAGGTGGGAAAACTGAGTACTCACCTTTTTAGATTCTTTCAGGTTAGGAATCTATGTAGGGAGGTGAGGAGACAACGGGAAGGATCCTCAAAGCTGGAACAGTTGGAGGGGATAATAGGCATGGTGAGAAAGGATTCTTCTGGGATATTGAGAAAGGTAGCATGCCTGCTACGGCAGAGTATGAAAGACATGTCTGATAAGACACGGAAGCTTTGGGAAAGGGATATGGGACTTGGTATATCCTGGGATAACTGGGGACTGGTACCGGAGTCACATATAGGTATTTTGGCCTGTAATAAATATAAAGAAAGCACCTACAAGTTGGTGTACAGACTTTATTGCCCACCGGTAGTGAATCATAGATTCTACCTGGAGGTGTCAGAGATGTGTGGAAGATGCAAAAAACATAGAGGCACATATTTCCACTGTTTCTGGGACTGCCCTTGCCTTCATGGGTACTGGGGGATGATAGGACAGCAGCTGAGTGCCATGCTGGGTTCGGTGCTGCCGTTCACCCCTTAAGCTGCTTTTTGGCATCCTGGAAGTAGAGGGTGAACATTGGATACCACATCAGAGGTGGGTCAGAATACTTCTGGTGCAGGCTAGGCAGGTGATTTTAAACACCTGGGTATCGGGAGAGAGCCCCACGGTGGCACAATGGCACACCCTATCCATAAAAGTGCTTGCCTTGGAGCAGAGAACACATCAGCTGCAGAACAGAGTAGATAAATGTATGAATCAGTAGGCACCTTTTATAGGTTCACTCTCTGTGGGTGAGCTGATGATCATGAATGCAAGATAAAGGTGGGCTTGTTTGCAATGAGTGGGAGCAGGGATGATACGTCCTATCTTCTACCATAGATAGGTTGCAGTGATCCTGATGCATTTGTTAAATAAATTAACATATAGTGTGTAGAAGACCCATGTATGTATATAGTTTAGGTAGCTTATATAGTTTAGATATATATTTTTTGTATCCCTTTTCTCACCTTCCTTTTCTTTTGATATAGAGTGCTGTATGTAGGTTAAGGAAATAACATCTTAACCCATGCAGCATTTGAATAAAGTTATCTATGTGATTGGTTGTGTGTTTTTTGTTAAGAAAATTTCAATAAAAAGAGTTAAACAAAAAAAAAAAAAAAAAACAGTTGTGCGAGGACAGAGGAGTCCTGTTCGAGGTGAAAGCCAGTAAGCAGAACCTCATAGAGGCCCTGACGGTAGCAGATACCCAGAGCAGGGAGTCACAGACCATGACTGAAAGGGACCAGACCTCGAGTGTGGCAGAAGTAGCGGCCAGTGAGGGGTCCCAAGCCGATGAGGAGGACAGCAGGACCACTGTCAGTGAAGGGCCACAGCAGCAGGGACGAGCCACCAGTATACTGAATCCAGAGGTACTCAAACTGCAAATTGAGTTGCGCAGGATGGAGTTGGAGTCCCAGGAGAGGAGAGAGTGAGAGAAGCGAGAGGCGGAGCAACAACAGAGGGAGGCAGACCATGAGGAGCGTGAGCACCAGTGAGCTTCAGAGGAGAAGAGAGAGGAGCGCCAGAGACAACACGAGCTGGAGAAGATGCGACTCCGAACAGCGGCACCAGAGCAGGTAAGTGGTTAGAACATCTGGTTGTCAATGGACTACAGGACACAAGGCAGCATGGTTTCAGCAGGGGGAGGTCATGTCAGACCAACCTCGTTGAATTTTTTGACTGGGTGACTAGGGAGGTGGATCAGGGGAGGGCAGTGGACATGGCCTATCTGGACTTCAGCAAGGCCTTTGACACTGTGCCACATGAAGACTATTACACAAACTGGGGAATATGGGTGTGGGCAGGACAGTAGTGTGGTGGGTAGGTAACTGGCTGGGTGGCAGGACACAGAGGGTGGTGGTAAATGGCTGTCACTCCACAGAGGGAAGAGTGACCAGTGGGGTACCACAGGGATCAGTGCTGGGACCGGTCCTATTCAACATCTTCATCAGTGACATTGTGCAGGATCTAGAAGGCAACATTTCACTGTTCGCTGATGACACAAAGCTCTGTAACAGAGTAGACACACCAGAGGGTGTAGACAGAATGAGAAGTGACCTGCAGAAACTTGAAGAATGGTCAGGGGTTTGGCAGTTGAAATTCAATGCAAAGAAGTGCAAGATAATGCATATGGGGCACAAAAACCCTGGCACAATATATCAGTTGGGGGGTGAGGATATAGCATGCACCAAGCAGGAAAGGGATCTTGAGGTTGTCATCTCTGATGACCTCAAGGTAGGGAAACAGTGTGACAAGGCAGCAGGTAAAGCAAATAGGATGCTGGGATGTATAGGCAGGGGGCATCACCAGCAGGAAAAGGGAGGTCATAATTCCGCCATACAAGACATTAGTGAGTCTCACCTGGAGTACAGTGTACAGTTCTGGAGACCATACCTACGTAAGGACATAGGGTAGAGAAGGTTCAGAGGAGGGCAACAAAGATGGTGCATGGATTGCATCACAAGTCCTATGAAGACAGGTTGAAGGAACTGAACATGTACTCCCTGGAGGAGAGGAGGGAGAGAGGGGATATGATAGAGACATACAAGTATCTTACAGGGAGGAACAGGGTGCAGGAAAACACTATTTTTAAGCGAAAAAGATGTTCCAGGACTAGAGGGCATGGGATGAAGTTGGAGGGAGGACGATTCAGAGGAAACATGAGAAAGAATTTCTTCACAGAACGGGTGGTGGACAAGTGGAACACCCTGCCAGAGGAAGTGGTGGAGGCTGAAACAATCACGGGATTTAAGAATGCATGGGATAGACATAAAGGACTTCTAGAGGTCAGGGGTAAGGGGAAACAGACTTCTAGGAAAACAAACTGAACTTACAAGCTCAAATGGGCAGACTGGGTGGGCCATAGGCCCTTATCTGCCGACACTGTCTATGTATCTATGTACCTATGTAAGTGGCTTGGGTTTAACTGGGACTGCAGGTTGCAAATTGCAGGACTGGGTTACAAATTGAATTTACGCTTGCTCCCTGGGAATTAATACTTTGAAATTACATCCTGTGGTTGTATAGAAATATATTTTTTAGATGTTTTGACAGGGAGGAGCTAGATGACCTCATGCAAAAGAGGTGGGCAAAACCAGCTTTTAAAGATTATTCTGTTTCACTACAGAGACACTTTTTTTCTGACACTGACCAAGAAAACATCTCAGCACTGAAAACAGGTATTTAGAAAGCTAGACAAAATCTAAATATTGTTGTAGGAATTGCACTGTTTTAAACCTTGTTTTGTTTAAAGATATGTATGTCTTGTGATGTAAGAGTTCTGTATTGTATATTTGACATATTATTATACATTTTAGTAAAAACTCTAATTTTACAGCATACCTGGTCTGTCTTTGAATTGCTTTCTTTTGCTAAGAAATATTTATGGTTATAGTAGACGACAGACATAAGCTTGTCTGGTGGTACCAAACTGGAAAGAGAAGTGTTTTAAATCTGAGGTCTTTATTAAAGTTTTAAAGGGTTCGTCTCTGAATACCTGGTTAGGTGCCCATAGGTAAAGATATCTGGCCCCCCCAAAGACAGATATATCTGAGCCTGTGCATTGGGTATGCTAGCAAGAGGTTAACAGTTTGAATCCCTCCAAAACTGGATACCAAAGGTTAATCCAAACTCACAAAAACAGACAAGAGGGTTACCTTGTCTGTTACACTGTTCACAAGACTGCACTCAGAGGTTGGCACTTTGGGAGTAGAGGGCTGACCTGCTGAGTGAATCTGTGACATACTGTAGATTCCAAAGGGAAGAGCCTTTGTGGACAGTTCAACAGTCTGTAGTCTGCCAGGTGTAGGATATGTATTGCAATGTCAATAAAGTAAGAAAAGTCTGGACTTACCAGTCCCTTGAAGAATGAAAAATGGAACAGCACCTGGATCTCCAGCCGAAGACTCTCCCTGGCAGCATTTTTCGGATACAGCTGGGCGGAAATCTTCTGGAAATGACAGGATGGACGTCTGGAAACTGCTGGGTTGATGTCATCTCTGGCTGACATCATCTAGGAGATGGAACCTTGGAACAGGAAAGGAACAGTTGGACTGAAATAATCTGAAAATCCCAGGCAATGAATCAGGAAACAGCTGGGTTGAAGTCATCTAGGCTGATGTCATCTGGAAGGCCAGGCAATGGAACTGAAAGAGACACTGCATACCTGACGAATTTGGACGCACCTTTGGATCCTGGGACACCAGACTGGTGGAACAACATAAGTACGGCAATAACTGGATGGCAGCACAGGCTACTACTGCTGTGCTTTCCATTTGGTAGGCATGGGCACATTCGCAGGAAGCTGGTTACTTTGAGGGTAGTACCACAGTGGGTCAGGTGCTAGAATTATTACCCCGTCTGGGTGCTCATAATTCACACTGTAGAAAGTCTCATTGCCCTTTCCATCCACACTACGTACAGTGTCTATTAACAGTGTCCTGCCCACTCTCCAATACTTGAATCTGTCTCTGACAGCTTTGTCTCTGACATATCGAGTTGCACCTGGATGCAGGTCTTTAGTTGCCTCTTCCACTACCCAGGCTCTCCTGTTTTTCTCAATCTCCTCCCAGACTCTCCGAGGAAAGGTAGGAAAGGACATTCCATAGATCTCATTTGCCTTCCTACGAACCAGTCTTTCCTCCTTACTACTCTTGGTCAGTTCAAGACCACTGGCCTGGCTTGGGGGCGGCCAGTCCTGGTTCTGCCAGTGTTGCATATTCAATGCTCATAGAACAGGTACCTGCCCCCTCCTTCTGGGGGCAGGGCTGTGGAGTCACCAACTTCTTCCTCTGGTTCCTCCAAGGCAAGATCCCGAGGCTGTGGACTAGCACCTTCATCATAAGGATACATAGCTCCCCCCTCCTCCTCTTCCTCACTTAGGACCTGGGCCCAGGAGTGAGCAGTCATCCTCACTCCCGAGACTGTCCACTCTTCACTGAGTGCAGGGGTAAACACCTCCCAATCTAAGGTCTCTCGAACCTCAACCTCTCCAATGAGGCTAGGACTTGTACCCTCTCTCCATGGCTCCACTGATTCTCCCTCTGCACTGTCCATCTGCGACACAGGCGTGGAGCCATCACGAGAACTCTGCTCTGCCTGTACATCTACACCCTCTTCCTTTGTGCCACACTCTGCTGGGCCTCCCCCAACAGGTTCCACCTGGTGCTGTGTACTGCTACCTGCAGGATCTTGAAGCTTTGTCCACGTGGGGGCCAAACGAATCTTGGGTGCAGTAGTTAGGCCTTGCTTCTCTAAGCACCCTGAACAGTGAGGAATCATGAAAACGTCCCTTCCAGCCTTGAGGCACATTATGCATACTCTCACAGGCTATCTAGGAATCGCAACATGAGGAGGCAAACATCCATCGTAGAAACATTTCTTTATTTCTTTCAGCTTGGTAACCTCTTCCACTTTCATAGTCTGGGCATGATCCTGGTAGCAGGATGATCCTGAAGCCATGACTGCAGAAAAAAACACAAAAGTTCATGGTTATCACTGAGTTCACTTTGCTTTGGACAGTCTCACAAAATGGCTCCCTGCTGCTGTGTTTACATTACTACCCCACCCTGTAATGGTGGCAGCAGCACTCCTGGTGCATCAACATTCTGCATCTGACTCAAGCCACTGCGCATCCGATTTACTGCATACTGATAAATTTTACTCAAACTGCACAGACTGCATTGTTTTTCTTCCTCAGCACATCTATATGATTTTCTAGGACTTTATATTAACTTTTAATCACTTTTACTTGTTTAAAGTCACTAAAGCCACAGTATTTCATGAACAGGATTTCCTGTTTGTTGCAGCCTCTCACAACTCACAGTCTCTCTGTTTGCTCAGAAAATTTACACTGTTGCTGAATCCATAATACATGCTCACAATCTAATGCTCAGAATTCTTGCTTGGGTTTGATTTACTTTACACAGTTCTTCATTGCAAAAACAATCACACTGTTTACACACAGATCCATCTGTCTTTAGAAAAATCACACACAGTGTGAGCTCAGTTTTTCTGAATGATACTCACTGAATCAGCAGCTGGCTTTTCAATGGAAATTTCAGCCTACAGCCAATCATGGAGGCCTCTGGGTTGAAACGGACTGGTGGTCTTGCCGACTGTCCCTGCGAACACCACGCTTTCTCCCCAGTCGATCGGAATACGGGTTGAGCCTGATTTAGTACAGAAAAAGTCTGATGTTTTAACTTTTAGAACATTTGCAGTCACCGTGACACTCCTTCTGGCTAGCCAGCTCACACACCACTCACTCTCTCCCTTTCGAACACTGGGCAGCACTCTGAAGTTGGCTTGGGGGCGGGATTGATTGCAGTCTCACCAATTACTCGACGGCATGCAAATGAGTCTCTCTCTCTCTCTTCTTGTGCTCTTCTCCTTCACGGCGATCGTTGAGCAGGCAAAATTTAAACTGCAAAACAACTTTTTTTCTTTTTAACTGTAACTCCATGGCAGGAGCACCATTTTTAACAATTTTTCATGGTAATTTCTCTAGCGACTCCCCCAGTTCACACAGCAAGCATTTTAAACTTTCAGGGCACAAATGTCTCTTTGTTTCCCACAGTTCTCAATACTTTTCCTGTCACAAGTTTGAAAATTAAAGCTGGCAAATGTTCTTTTTGATGCAGGATAAAGGACACACATAAGCTGGCTTTACAGCTCCTTGGTAAACGTTGGCACAGCACATGAACAGCAGGCACACAGCAGCACATACGGATGGCACTACTCTGGTCAATCCCTTATGCTCAAAGCTTCCGATTTTTTGGGCTACGAACTACCAGACAGACAAAATGCTAGCCACAACCTGAGCAAACATCTCTTGTTCTCTCCCAAATTCCAAACAAATCCCAGCAGTGCCTCCATTTTGTAGCCTCCCCCAACCGGCCCCCCTTGTTCAACTAGCAGGGCTGCTCCTCGATCTACATGGCGCCAATGAGAGGGGTGGGGGTTGTCACTACGAACAGTTCTGTGAACCCATACTTCTACTTCGTAGCCTGCCATCCTCAGACAGACAAACCAAGTGTGGCAACTACCTGGCTCACACCTGGGGGACTATTTAGCATGGCCATTAACATAGGTCCCTGGGAGAAAACGTTTGCTCAGCATTATGCTAGGTTTGCACTTCTGGTCAGGGGCACCCAAGTAAATCCAAACTCTGGAAACAATAACTGTACTGTCCAAATCAGATTGGGATTCTAGAGTGTGACTTTTATTCACATACACAGAGAATACAGCAAAGCGAAGATGTATCCCCACAGGGCTACTCCCACTGGTAATGCAGATTACTGAGGTAGAGAGCACACACACAGTGAACCCTCAGGTTCTGAATGGATTGGCACACACAGCCCAAACTGGTACACTTCCTTTGACTTAGCACCCTCGGCCAGTACCAGGAGACTTTCCCATATTGCATGAGGAATTATAGGTGGCTCCCTCGACCACCAACTGAGCACACTCGGGCTCACTGAAAATCCAAAATCCCACATCTGGGTATTTTCTTCAGGCACTGGCCAAGTGCACTGAGAGAAAATAAACGTGCGCAGACTGAACCCAGAGAGGTAAACATGGTTACTCTAGATGGGGGGGGGAGTCTCCCACCTTTTGCTTCCACATTTATACCCAGTCATTCATCTGGTTAATAACACCTTTCTCTGAAACACTCTTGTAGATGCTATCTTGAAATGTCTTTCACATTTAGCATTCTACTTCTCACACCTTGGAGGTGTCCCGAAATTAAAAGTTCTGTACATGGCTACAGAGTATGTCTCTACTCTAGACCCCCACTTTAGCAGATGCTTTTAAATCAGACATGAACTAAAAGTACTGTACTTGGCAAGTCTCTCTCCGGACCCCATAGTAGGCAGACACTTTTACACAGAAACAGTCTTAAAAGTTCTGTACTTGGCTAGTCTCACTCCAGACTCCACAGTAGGTAGACACTTTTAACAGAAACTGTCTTGGTGACAGAGTCCCTTTGTCAGAGAAAAACTCACCACCGGAATGCAGGTGCCCCAGGGCTTCTTCCACACAACAGTCTTGGGTACCCAGAGAACAAATGAATCTCAGGCAGCTTCACCACCTCCAAGCTGGACCAGGGGATTGCCCCTGAATCCTGGACCCCCCCATTCCTCCGAGGATGGGGCACTGGAAAACCTTCTAGGAACAGTCTCTACCACTTCACTCTAATGGTCTTCTGTGTTCTCCATCTAGGGTGAGAACAACTACTACTTCTCCAGAGGTAGCTGTGTGTGTCAGAGCTAAGTCTGAGGAGCTGCCTTCTGCAGCACTCCTCACTCTCTCGAACTCTCCTACAGACTGACTACTGAATCTCACCAACATTCTACTGCTAACCTCTGCAGCTAGCATTCCATTGTGGCTTATGCTGCTGTGAAAATTCTATGGTGACATCATCACTCCAGCTCAGCTGAGACGAAAACAGAGTGTGACAGTGTGAAACCCATTTAACTGGCATCTCACAAGCTGTCTCTCCCTGCCTGCCACTGATTCTAAGTGGGATTCTAGTAAACCTTGGGAACAAGGGGGTTGCATATGTGAAAGTGGTGAGGACTACAAAACAAAACTACTACAAAAAATATCTGGATACCAAATGTTCCCAACAGCCAAAACACTTCTGGTGGACAATTAATTTTCTCTTGAAAGGCCAAGGTACCGAGGTCCCAAATTTATTTACAATTGATGGGCAGACGGTTACCATGTTCCAATTAGTTGTAGATAAGTTTAACGAGTTTTTTAGTAAAATTTGATCAAAGAGTAAACAGGGGACAGATATAGTACAGTCAGGTACAGATGGTGGTTTAATGCACAATTTCTCCTTTTCGGAGACATCAGCCCATAAGGTTCTGGTGGAGTTGTTAAAATTAAACACATTTAAAACCATGGGCCTGGATGGTATCCCCTCCAATTTATTGAAGTTTGCATCTCCAGTGGTCGCACACCCTTTAGCATATTTATTTAACCTTTCTATTAAGACAGGAGAATTTCCCAATGCTTGGAAACAATCAAAAGTTGTGCCTAACTTCAAGAGGCAATAAAACTGAGTTTGGCAACTATTGCCCTATTTCTCTCTTGCCTCAGGTTTCAAATATTTTTGAAGGGATTGTGGCTGCTCAGATTGTTGAACACCTGGAATCTCAAAGCCTGTTGAATGGTATGCAGTCAGACTTTAGGAAATCATAGCACCATAGCTGCCCTGGTCAAGGTTACTGGGGATATCCAGGCTGCTCTGGATGGGAGGTCACTGGTAGGTGCTATTTTTATTGCTTTAGCTAAAGCTTTTGACTGTTTGAACCACAGTGTCCTCCTATCCAGAGTAGCCTCTCTAGGGATAGTGGGGCCTAGTTTGCGATGGCTTACTTCCTATTTGATTGATAGAACTCGGATGGTCACCATGGGAGGCCGGACTTCAGGTGTTGTGTCTGTTGGATTGATCTTGGGCCCATTATTGTTTAATATTTATGTTAATGGGTTAACATTTTCAGATTCAACTATTTTCTTCCACTTATACACTGACGATACTATTATTTACACTTCAGATCTTACAATAAACAAAATTCAAGTTAAGTTACGGAAGACTTTTAATGAGCTGCAGATTTTCTTTAGGGACAGTAGTTTAGGCTTAAATCTCCCAAAAATGCAGTCACTGTTATTTCATTGTTCCTTGACTGCTCAGGAAAATTTGACATTGAGGGTGGATACCCTGGAGGGATCCCCGATCCAGCAGGTGCAGTGCTATAAATACCTGGGCCTATGGCTCGATGAGTCTCTCAACTGTGCGGTTCACACAAACAGCATAATCAATAATGTAGGGAAAAAATGGTGTGCCTTGTATAGGGTTAGATATTGTATGAACCCTGTGGTAAGAGGGAAGGTTGTCAACTCAATGATAATCCCCATGTTGAATTACAGGGATTTTATTTATGCTAGTGGTAGAAAAACTGACCCAGAGAAGCTGGAGGTATGCCATGGTAGATTAGCTAGATTTATTTTGGATGCCCTCGATCTTACGCGCAAGTATTTTTATTTAACCACCTGGACTGGCTGAGACTTTCAGAATATAGACAGGAACATCTTCTTGCATTCATGTATAAGTGCTGGCTGGGTACTTTACCCCCATACACTGTTGCAGGGTTAATAAAATAGGATAAATTGAACTCATTAAGAGCAGCTAATGCCCCAGAATTTGAAGTTCTCAAATGCAAATTAGAAATTGTCAACATTCTGTTTTCTATAGGGGTTCCCTTGAGAGGAATAAAATACCAGCAAACATTAAGATTAATAAGGGAGACTATCTTGGGCAGGGATTAAGTCATGGTTTAGAAAGCTGGCCATTAGTTCTAGACAATGTTGTTCGCATGGAAAAATGTTAGGAGAGTTTTTTTGATTACTACCTGCTTGAATTTTGAATGAGCATTTACTGTAAATTGAGTATGTACATTTGTTTATTTGTTGCTCCATGTTTATTGTTTGTCTTTTACTATATTGAATGACTGTATGATAATCTTTAGGACCTCATTGTAAATGAGCAGTAGCTCACTTGAGATTATCCTAATTCATATATTTTGTATGAATAAATATTTTTACTTACTTACTTATTATCAATGTCCCCTTTGCCCATTTTGCTTCCTGAAGCACTATCCTCTCTCTGTGCTCCCCAGCTTCTTTGCTCTGCGTTCCTCCCAGCATTGTGCCCCCCAGACTCTATTTGTCAGGCTGCCCATCTTGGCCCCTCCATTTTCTTGTTTTTTTATTATGTTTTTCTTGCCGCCGCCAGCCACCCAGTGCATCCGCCTGGTCATGGACCCCTGCTTCCACTCCCATATTAGCCTTGACTGCTTGATACCCCCTGGCTTACCCCCCCTCCAGGATGGGGTTGTGGCACCATACCCCCGCAGTACTGCAGACGATGGAATAGGTTGAGGGGCCAGCCTGGGAGCTGATAGAAGCCACGGTAGGCTTCATTTAGGGCAGTCGGCAGCATCTTTCTTTTCCCACTATGCGGGGGTGGGGACATGCAATGACGTCCAGCGCCTGCCCTATCCCCCTGAGCTACATTGGTGTCGGTGTGATCGGTACACCCAGCCTCTGCTAGGTGCCCATATTATGCTGAGCACTCCACCCCCACCCCCAGAGAAGGACAGCAGTCATTGGACGCTCGATCCTTCTCCCCCAGCCGACCCTCCGGCATCCCTGGGCCGTTCCCGAACCCAGGTTGCCAGCATCGCAGGTAGGCAACCTGCCCCTGCACCAGTGGGCCAGCAGCGCCTCTATTTTCTAACTTTACGCTCCTTGTTTATCTGTCCCTGACGTGTCCTGCCTGATTTTCCCTGGGGGACCTTCCTCCCCATCCAGCTTTTACTCCTCTGAACCCGAGCATGCTGTCCCCTCCTCCTTCTTCTGGTCTTGTCTGTTGGTCTTACCTGATAGGGTCTGCCCCTTTTCTAATTGTTCTGTGCCTTCCTTCATGCTATTTTTTTTTTTTATCCAGGAGAGGCACACTAAGCTGAAAGCTTGTTTACAGGTGCAACCTGGGAGCACAAGGAAGTTAAATTACTTGCTCAGGGTCACACAGTATGCAAGTGGGGGCTGTGGGATTCAAACCCAGGTCTCCAGATGTGCATCTCAGGGCCTTAAACCACTGCGCTATACTGCCTCCAGGCTTGCCTCTCCTTCTCATGTGCTCTTCAGCTCCCTTTTCCTGACCCCCCCCATTTAGCGCCTCTAGTGGTGCAAATCTATTCTTCTGTTCTAAGTCCACTGCCTGTACCCCTCTGGTTGATAGTCCACCCCTTGCTCCCTCCTCCCTTGCCCTCTGCACAGGCTTTGTACCTTTATACTGTATCACCTGCCATTTCCCCAGGTTTCTCTTGTGCCCACTGCTGCCCTTATCTGGGATTCCTGTATTTCCTCTGGTACTTTCCCCTACCCCTTCCCCTTGTATTCGAGCTCCCCAATTTTCCTCCAGTCCCCATCCCATCTTACCCTTCCTGTGGCTTGGTTTGCTCCTTGTTCCCCTGCAGCTCCCGTTTTGACTGTGCCTTGTCCCCCCACAGCCCCTCCACTTGCTGCTATAGCTCCCTCAGTGGGACCCCTCATGTTCCCCCTCTACTCCTCTCCCTTTCCCAGCTTAGTGCCCATGTCAGCCATCCCACCTCCTCCCTTAGCTGTGCTATCTGCCTACATACCACACATTCCCCTCATTTTCCAGGCTACATTCAGTACCATGTCTGACTCACAACCAGTACACCCTACCACCCTCCCAAAGATGCCCCCAGCCCTTGAAGCATTGGGATTCTGCCCTGGATCTGCCCTCACCCTGCTCCATTTGCCCCTCCAGAGTGGATCCCCCATATTCTCCTCTTGTCTATATAAATGTAGCCTCTAGGTGATGCTATCCCAAGGGCTACTACCCCTGCTTACTTGGCTAGTAGCAGGTTAAAGGGCCCGAGTTCTGAAATGGGTGCCTCCATCCAGAGGTCAGGGTTGGTAGTGGTCAAGCTAACCTGAACACAGCCCTCTGGGACACTGTAACCCCCCTTTTCCCCTCCAGTGGCCTGAACACTGTACAGTAATCACTTTCACAATATCCCTAGTAGACCACACAAGTACCCACACTGTTTGCACTTACCACCAGGGTTGGTTCCTTTGGCTCAACCCTGGGAACCCCCTGTAGAACAAGGTTATGTACAGCAAATAGCAACAGTACAGCACTTTGAGCACAAACTGGAACCACAGTCAGATTACATGCAGAAAAAATTAGATCTGATTTATTTAGAGGACTTAAACAAGGGAGGGCAAAATTAGGTTAATTAGCTTAAAGGTTATATCAATCAAGCAGTTATGCATGTGCTTTGAGTCCCCCAACACAGTCCACCTCTGGGTACCCAGGTGGAGAAGAGATGGGCTAGCCAGGACTGTTGCCCAGGGTTGCAGCTGGTTAGGGCCCTGTGATGAAAAACACAACATGCACAGTACACAATATTTGTAATCCGGAGCCAGAGGGCTCAGTTCGTAAAGGAAATGAAACAACAAGACAATCAGATGACACACTCGGATTAAGATGCTGTTACAGGGAGCTACCCTGGTATGTACTCACGATACCCAAGAAAGGACACAGGCTGGACAAAAATCGAGACTGCAGGTGGTTGATCTGGAATACCAGGAGAAGCAGGGCCCACATGAGTTGCAGAGGCGTCGTTCCTGTTCAAGCGTAGAGCAGGGGGCTGATCCCCAGGCAGGTCTCTCATCGATGGCTTCTCTGTGCAGTGGATAGTCTGGCTGGGCCAGTCTGGCAAGGCCCAAGCCGCATGAAGACAAATTTGGATGCAGTCCATTTTGGGCTGGAAACATCTTCCAGCAAGCAGAACACAGTTCACACAGTGTGGAACTAACTCACGACCCATTAGCAGCAAATAACACATTTACATGTAAGGGAATTCTACTGTACCAGGCAAAGCGCTCCCCGGTCACAATCGCAAAGTCTCTGCACACACCGGGAGCTTAGGGGTAGCTGTAACTCCTGACAGGCTGATCGCATTCAGCAAAATCTTTGGCCTTCTTCAGGTTGAGCCTGGCCCACTTCAGTAGCTTACTTTAGTCACACAAACTTGGATTTAGTCCAAAATAATTCTCTTCTCTCCCTCTCAGGAGCAGCAGGCAGACATGCAAGCCAAAAACTCAGCCTTTTCATAGTTCTCCCATGCAAATCCACTCAGGATTGCTCTCAAAAAACACTTGCGCTCTTCCTTCTTTAGCTTCCAGCTTAGCTCTGCCCTAAACAGGAGGCAGGTTGGGGAATTCCCTCAGAACCAAAAGGTCTGGTTGGCTGATTTGGCTGTCAGTCAAAACAAGAGCTCCCCCTTCAGTTGCAAAAACGACGCCAAAAGCCCCAAACTACAGTTCCCGCAGATTTTGGCTCTAGACAGCTCCTGTAGTCTGGCTACATTTTAGGTCCCACCAGAACTGATTGGTCCATTTTGCAGTCCAGGACCAAGATAGTGGAGACAAACAAAACAGTCCTTGCTACAAAGAAGACAGGTTAGGCAAACTACATTATCATTATCACTCTAAATGATTTTCAGCAAATAGTGACATCTTTCAACAGAGTTCCCTCTCAGATTACTTATGCTGCAATTGGGCAGCTCTTAAAGAGACAGTACACAGAGGCAATACAGGCTCTGGTAATCACATTTAAACTGCTAAAACACAGGACACCAACCTGGCAGTGAGCATTTAGGCAAGCTCAAGGAAGACTTTTGGGAAACCCCATTTGTAGGGGGGTTACATAAAGCTTTTGGTTTAGACCCAAGGGTGAGATTTTCCCTGTTTAAAAGCTATGTATTTCCACGCCCTGTGGCTTTCATACTTCTGGTCAGGGAATGAAATGGGCTCTACCTGGCAGTCCTGTCCACCAAGCATAGGGTAATGCCTCCCCTATAAATGTAAAGTAGTCTGGGGTGGGAGGAATGGAGGAGGGTGGGGTTTGGGCCCAACCCCGACTCTCGCGAGAGTCAGTCAGCCCTGACCCTTTCCCCATTGAGACCTCTCAATCCCAACATAAAGGTACAAGGCCAAACTGAAGCTTCCTGTGTGCGCTCAACACCTGAGTTAATCTCACCAGTAACAGCTCCAAAAATTTAAACAGCACAGATTAAATATCACGGCCCAGAATTTCACTCAGTAGGAGTTGTAACTCACAACTGTACCCGATGGATCTCTAAGGAACTCCTGGCCCTCATGAAAGTTAGGAGCAGAAAGTGGTCTACCTATAAAATGTCCCCCTCCGCTGCCCTCTGGAACGATTACAGGCACCTGCATAATCAGTGCAAACAAATGACCCAGTTCCTGAAACAAACTTTCTACCATAATCTCCAGAGGGAGAACCTCAGAAACCCTAGCAGATATTGGGGCTCCATTAGCTCCTTACTCAATCCCCGCTCAAACAATCCTGTTATTCAACTGAGCTCCCAAGGTTGCCCAGGCTTTAAACCTAAAATTCACAGACCTCACTGCTCACCATAACAAGCTACTGATCAGTCAACAAATGAGCCCCAGACCCAGTCCAAATGGCCCGCCCTCTTCCTTCTCCTCTTCTGCCACCCCCACCACCACCCTCTTTCCATTTCAGGGCTATCTCACAAAAGGAGACCATCAAACTCCTTAAGAGTCTCCCTAGCTGGGGCAGCTCTGGGATGGACAGCCTCTCCCCTCTCACGCTCATATCCCCTGCCATCTCCAAGCCCCTCACATTTATTTTTAATCTGGCACTGTCCGACTCCACCATACCAAACTCTTGGAAAACTGCCATGGTGGTACCCAGATTCAAAGCAGTGAACTCCACTCCTCCAACAATTATAGACTGATTTCCATTCTCCCCAACCTAAGTAAGTTACTTGAGAAAATAGTCCACAGCCAACTTTTGAACATATCCAGAAGCACAATTTAATATGCAGTCAACAGCATGGGTTCCACAAGAACCACAGCACCAGGCTGGCCCAGTGGTGCTGAGGGCTGAGGCATCAAATGCCTTACCTCGCTGTATGCTGGTGACCTAGGTTCGGGAAGCACCTTGGGTTGTCAGGGTGCCGGCACAGGTGTGGGAGCTGGATTGAGTGTTGGCTCTCCTCACCGGGGGTCACCTGTCTGGTTCCTCCATCACGGATGGAGGTCTGGTGGCAGTGCAGGCGGTAACGGAGTGATTGGTACGCGTGAGGGCATCCTGTAGTGCCTGACGTCCGATGCCTCCACACACGCAACATGCTGGGGACGGAGGATTGAGATCAGGAGAAAACAGAAAATTCAGTAAAATACTTATACAGAAAAAAGAACCACAGCACCACAACTGCCCTGGCACACTTTACTGATCATGTACTCAGGAATATGGACCATGGGAGAGCCACTGGTGTTGTATTTGTGGACCTGACCAAAGCCTTTGACCTGGTCAATCACTCCCTCCTACACACCAAACTCCACCTACTGGGCTGCTCTACTGAGACCGCCTACTGGTTTCGGAGCTACCTCTTGTGCTGCTCCCAATCCATGTGCATGGGTACTACCATATCACCTGCCCTGCTTGTCTCCACAGGCATTCACCAGGGCTCCATTCTGGGCCCCCTACTATTCTCCATCTTTATTAACCCCCTCCCCACTAACAGCCTTTGCTGTGACTCTCTACTGTATGTGGATGATCTTGTCCTCTTTCATAGTGACAAGTCCCTATCTAACATATTCTCTATTCTTACTCAGAACTATGACTCAGCCCACCACTGGTTCATGTCTAATTTACTTCGGGTAAATGAAAAGAAAACCAAAGCCATGCTGTGTGGGTCTAAACCATACCTTGCTAACATTTTGAAATCTAATTCATCGCTCTCTGTGCTCTCTCTGGATGGTCCTGCCCTGAAGAATATTGCTACCTTTAAATACCTGGGTGTAATGCTCGACCCTTCCCTCTGCTACACAGACCACGTCAACCTCATCATCTGCAGGGTTAATCAAAATCCTGGGACCGCTTATCGCCAAAAACATTACCTTACCCCTGAAGTCGCCTAGCTATCATACAAGGCAATCTGCTCCATATCATTGGTTACTGTTGCCCCATCTACCCACGTGCATCCACTGCCCTGCACGCAAGACTAACGTCAATCTACAATAATGTCTGCTGTTTTACTCTCCTGGCTCTCATCTCTACCCATCACTGCAACCTATTCAGGTTACTTGGTTGGCTTTCTCTCCAAGGCCATTTTGATTATGCCCTTGGCTGCATAGTGGACAACACCCTAAGGGATGGGAACATGTCTCCATACAAATCTCTCCTCAAGGCTAGAACCGTACCCAAGAGTCTTTACAAATCCTCGGTCCCCCTCCCTTGAGATCCTGAGAGTCTCCACTAATATGAAAGGCAACGCCCTATCTGTAGCAGCCCCTTCCCTATGGAATAGACTCCTTGCACCCCTCTGTTCATTTGACACTCACCTCACTTTCAAATCCAACCTCAAAGCCTGGCTTATGGCGGATGACAGCTGCTTCTGTTTGCCAGGGTAGCCCTGAATACCCATCCCCCTTTTTCCCCCCGACTCCCCCCCCCTTAAGTTACCAGCCCTCTTCTGGTGGGAGCATCCCCATTCTGCTCACCTCTGGGGTGAATCTGTACCCCTCTGTAGCTTGCACTTCTCATTTGTAATGTGGTGATTTCACATGCTGACTTGTATATACTTTGATCATTCTTATATGTTCATGTTGTAGTCACAAGATTGTATCTGTACCATTTATATTGACTGTATTTTCATTTTGTAACTGTGTTGGATTTTTGTATGTATTTATTTCTGTATTGCTGTTTCTCACTCATTTGCATTGTATGCTTTCTGTGCCATCCTGTGGCCCATGTCGTGCTTGAAAATGGTCCTTTGGATCAGTGCACTTGCTCAGTAACCAAAGACATAAATAAATAAATTACACGTGTGGCATGCATTGTGCATGTATGCAGCTGTCTTGCATTTCTGCAAGGGATAATAGACTTCTTGAATTTATATTTAAGATGTGTGAATTTATTGGCCAGGCAAGAACAAGGGAGGGTGTTATTTCTGAAAACTGCAGATGAGTAGGAGTACCACTTTTTACAGATTGCCATTACTGGGAGCTTAGGCATCACGGGTGCAATCGACTTTTAATGTGAGGAAGGCTCGATTTAAAGATATTTATTTTTGATCTTGAATTAATACCTTTGAGAACAAGTTCATTACACAGGTTCCACATCAGAGATTAAACAAAAGAAACAAAATACAACAGATACAGTAGCTTGAATAACAAACAAAGCAAATACTAGACAAATTGAAATATAAAATATAAGAAAAATAAACGTGTTGTCATTGATCTAATTAACCATTAAGAATAATAGGAAGGGAGAGAGAGAGAGAGGTGAGGATGGTAGGGAAGGGGGGTGTAAAGGGTAACTATGAAGGCAGCACTGAGTTTATGAGATAAGAATTCAAGACCATGTATGTCTGAAAAAAGGGGGATGAGCTGCATCAGCCCAGAAGGCCTCATCAATTGCGGGGGATGAGAAATGCAGTAAGACAGAGAGAGATTAGAGAATGGCATGCCATCTGGGTGGTGACCCAGGAAGTGAGTGGGGTGGATAAGGCTACTGTGCATAAGTGTAGTTAATGGAAGCAGTCACAGCTGGCATCTGCAATAAGATGTTTCCTCAGTTTATGTTTGAAGGGGCTAAGCCTGTCTGTAGAGGATATGTCAGAGGGAAGTGAATTTATTCATTTTTATTTGAATTTTGATGACTGGGTAGGCCCACTGAGACAAGACAGTTCCTTTTCCAGTGGCGACCCAGGGAATCTAAGCATTCCACAAATGATAGACATTAAAGATGGACATTAAACATAGTACCAATAGTGCTACAAACAATAACATTGACAAGCAGAAATATTCAACAATTTGATACAGTAAGCACATAAGATAGAGAAACATAATACACTTTAGGGCATAAACAACTTTCAGACTAGTTGGTTAGACAGGGAAGCCTTGAAGGCATGACACAGGATTAACCCCTGCCTGCAAGGCAGGGGGGTTATATACAGTTATATGTGCCAGTGGCAAGGAATAGGGTTCCTTTGCAGGGAAAGTGATTGAGAAGGTGGAGGCAGCCCAGTTGGACAACCACTTGACCATCCATAGTATCTACGAACCTCTCCAATCAGGTTTTTGAAAGAGGCACAGTACCGAGACTGCGCTGGTTCGGGGTGCTCAATGATCTCCTGATGGCGAGAGACCAGAGAATATGGTCCATTTTGGTACTATTAGATCTGTCATCAGCATTTGACACTATTGACCATGGGGTCCTATTGGAGTGCCCAAGATGTATTTGTGGGCTCTCTGGGATTGTTCTCAGATGGTTCACCTCATACCTCACCGGAAGAACTCAGAGGGTGGTGACAGGGTTTTTTTCCTCTGATCCCATCTCCCTATTTTGTGGGGTTCCTCAGGGCTCTATATTGCCCCCCATGTTGTTTACGGTGTACATGCTTCCCCTCGGAGACACTGAGAGATGGTATGGGCTGAGGTTTCACTGTTATGCAGATGATACCCAGCTGTACCTTTCCTTTGCACCCGACCAGGAAGGAGCTATCTCGGTATTTAACAGCAGCCTAAATGAAATCCTGGATTGGATGAAGTCCAGTTGGCTGAAGTTGAACTTTGGAAAGATGGAGGTGTTGGTATTGGATCCTGATCACCGGATAGGGGGACCTACGGCCGGCACCCCATCTGGATTGTTTTTTGGGGATGTCGAGCTATGGGTCTCTGAACGGGTGCGAGATCTGAGGATGATATTAGATGCGGGGCTGACTCTTCGATCTCAGGTGTCAGCAATGGTAAAGTCATCTTTTTACCATCTGAGAAACATCACCAGAATCAAGCACCTTGTTCCGTCCGGTGATCTGCCAACTTTGATCCATGCTTTTGTGACCTCTCGCCTGGACTACTGCAACTCACTTTACCTTGGGCTTCTGGGGGTTGACATCTGCCTCTCGCAGCTAGTGCAGAATTCCGCAGCCCGAGTATTGATGGGTACCCCTAGATCTTCCCATATTACTCCTGTGCTGCAGGAACTGCACTGGCTGCCGGTTCAGTGGCGGATCACCTTCAAAGTTGGATTACTGACTTTTAAAGCACTGCATGATCTGGGTCCTGATCACCTGAAAGAACTCCTGATTCCTTACCGCCCTGTGAGATCACTCCTTTCAGCTGACGAGGGGTTGCTAGAGATTCCTAGGGTGATGTTAAAATCTGCTGGGGCCCGGGCTTTTATGTTTGTGGCCCCTTCCCTTTGGAATTCTCTACCCCGTCGGACTAGGGAGTGTATGACTGTGGGGAGTTTTAAACAGGCTCGTAAGTCCTTTTTGTGGGAATAGGCATATGGTTTTACTGTCCATTAATTTGGTCTGTGTGTTTTTATAATATTACGTTTGTATCTGTATGCTGTATTTTATTTTATTGGAATGCGCCTTGACACTTGAAAGGCGCAATATAAATACAAATATTATTATTATTGTACTGTTTTTTAAACTGTGAGAGGGATGTGCAGGATAGAAGTCCTATTGGAAGATTGTTTGATTTATGCATACAAGAAAGATCTCTTTCCAACTGCTAAATGAATTTTAGGTATACTTAGTAATGGTTGGTGAGATGTTCTAAGGGATCTGGTGAATGGTTTCCGAGTTAGTAGGTTAGACAGGTCTGGAGGGGAGGGAAGGTGTATTAATTTGAAGGTAGTACACAGCAAGGACTAGTCCAACTTCACCTCAAAACCTGGCCAATTTAAGGTACTGAGCACAGCACAGTGGTGAGTTCGGGCCGGGCCCGAAGTGACAATCTGGCAATATGGTGATATGATTTCCTAAGTCTGTTCAGAATAGATGGCTTCACTGTGGAAAGCAAGGATGCACCATAGAGGAGTCTTTGGAGCAGGACTGCAGTAGAGATGGTCTTTCTGGATTGGGAAGTGAGGTAGGGGGCAGTACGGTATAGTAACCATAGTTTCTGGTGAGTTGATTTTATAGTGTTATTGGTATGGATCTCGAAGGATAGATTTTCGTCTAAGGTGACGCCCAGGTATTTAAAGCTTTTCACATATTCCAGCATCACCCCTGCTGATGTTTTATTATTTACTTGGTATGAAAGAACAGAAGAAGGCCAGAGCCCATCGAGACTGTTCCCCACACTATGTGGGACATTATTTATCTATAAAAAAAATGTGCTGATTTGCATATGCAGCCCATGATGCTTTGCATTGTGTGGGCATGTGTGATTTTGTATTTTCTTAAAACTTGGCTTCCCAGCCAAATGCCCTTTGGGGTAACCCTTGCCTCAGTGTTTGCGCTCAGAGGTTCTTTGTCTTTTAAATATTTTTTAATTTTAATGGGTTCACCACAACATGACCCAGACAAACCGTCTTAGGGTAGCTGGTTCATTCCACTGGGGTGTCAAACAGATGAGGCATACTGATAAGTCCTGGTAGGACGAAACATGTGTCTATGTCATCTGTTAGCACCCTTTGCACACTGTGTGAGAGGTCTTTCGGCACCATGCAATTCTGCTTAAAGTAGAACCAGCATAACATTCTGTGGTGATTTGCATATGCAGCCCATGATGCTTTGCATTGTGTGGGTATGTGTGATTTTGTATTATTTATCTATTATCCCCTCAACCAAACATCTAATTTGTTTTTAAAGATAGGGGCACTAGTTGCCTCTATCAATTCCTGTGGCAAGGTGTTCCATACAATGGATGCTCTTATTGGAAAAAAGTTTCCCCTTTTGCTGGTTTTATAAGTTTTTACTTCAAGCTGTTTATTATGCAGTCTCGGAACATGTCACCTTTTGGAGACTGTTAGACCACATTTTTCCATTAGATCTGGTGAATTTATTAAACTAAAAAACCATAAGCATATCACCTCTTAATCTTCTAGTTTGAAGAGAGGAGAGACCAGTAGCTTTTAATCTGTTCTGATAATCCAAGTTTGTTAATCTTGGAATCATTCTAGTTACTCTCCTTTGAACCTGTTCAAGAATTGCTATGTCTTTTTTTTGGTTTGGATTCCAGAAAGGGGAGCCATAGTCTAGATACGGTCTAATGTATGCCCTATACAATGGAATAAGGCATTGTTCAGTGCGATTAACAAAAGTGTGTTTTATTTGCATCAAAAGTCTGTTAGTCATGCAAGCAGTTCTGACACAGTGATCATTTGATATAAGTTTATTATTAACATATATCTCTAAATCTTTTTCACAATTTGATGAGTGAAGTGGTAGTCCGTTTATATGATATATCATTTTTGGAGTATTTACACCGAAATGCACTACTAAACATTTGTCTTGATTAAACTGCATATGATTTTCATTTGCCCAAAGTGTTAATTTTTCCAAATCCTTCTTTAATGCAGAAATATTTTCTCGATTATTAACCTTGTCCCCCAATTTAGTATCATCTGCAAATTTAACTATGAAGTTATTTGGCCCTGTTTGTAAATCACTGATAGAGAGGTTAAACAATGTTGGTCCCAAGACCGACCCCTGTGGTACACCACTTGTCACACTACCCGAATCAGACAAGATATCATTAATTCTGACTCTCTGAGAATGATTTGTCAACCAGTTTAAAGTCCAGTTGACAATATCAGGTGACAAACCTAGATTGTGCATTTTAGTAATGAGTTTTTCATGTGAGACTTTATCGAAAGTTCTACTAAAGTCCAAAAGAATTACATCAGTAGGGATACCCACATCTAGTAGAGTACTTATATTATTGTAAAAAGATATCAGGTTGGTGGTGGAGGAATACTTGGGAGTACACCCATGCTGATTTGAATCATAAATTCCTATTTTTTTACAGTCTTGAGCTATTAGAGACTTCATTACTCGTTCCATTAATTTACCAGCCACTGACGTCAGGCTAATTGGATGATAATTTTGCACAGAACCTCTATTGCCTTTTTAGAATATGGGAGTAACTATTGCTGAACGCCAGTCATTTGGTACAATGCTTTCCTGTAAGGATTTATTGAATATAATTGACAAAGGTATAGAAATATTTATAGAGGTTTTGATCAGAAACCATGGATGAATACCGTCTGGGCCCGGACTAGTATTTTTTTTTTAGTTTTTTGATAGCCTGTATAATGTCAGTTGGATAGAACCTATGATAATCTACGTGGTGAACTTTAAATGTACTAATAGGTGATTTTTGAGAGAAGACAGAACAAAAGTACTTATTAAAGAGATTTGAGGTTTCTATATCAGATAGAGAAGAGCCATTGGTTATAATGGGACCAATGGTCCTTGATACACCTTTTTTACTATTTATATAGGAGAAAAGAGATTTGTGACAGTCTTGTGTGTGAGCTAGTTTAAATTCTAGCTTATTTTTTGCCAATTTAATAGAATTTTTTAAGTTTTTCACAGATACTCTATTTATGTAATATAGTAGTTTTAAATGGAACAGAACTATTCTTAAGTTTCCTAAAAAGTTTAATTTTTATTTTAATCTGATTTTTAATTGTCTTGTTGAACCAAGGGGGAATTTTTCCTTTATTATTAAATTTCCTCTTAGATGGAATAAAGGTATTTTCCAAATAATGTACAATGTTTTTAAAAAAGTCCCAAGCTTGTTGTGTTGTACAATTAAGAAGATTAGATTCCCAGTTTATGTTTTGTAAGTATTCATGATTTTAGAAAAATTTGCTTTGTTATAATTTTTTATATAGTATCACTTCCTTTGTGTAGTTTTAAACTGTTGAATTTCAGAAAGAATAGATGAATGGTCACTGGTCCCAAGTGGATCCCAAATTTGTAAATTACTAATTTGTTGCTCTATGTTAGTAAATAATAAATCCAAAATATTAGGACCTTGAGTGGGTTCAGTAACAAGTTATTGTAATCCAGTACTAACTACCACATCTATTAGTCCTTTCTCGGCATAGGACTGTCCTGAGAATGAGTCCCAGTTAATATGAGGGAGGTTAAAGTCACCAAATATTACAGTATCTTGAGATTCTGAAAAATGTGTAATTTCTTTAAACATATCAGTTATGTAATCTGAATTTGCAGATGGAGGTCAATAGATGTTACCAATAGTTATATAGGACTGCTCCTTCAATAAGATTTTAACCCATATACTTTCCAAAGGAAAGGGAGAACACACTTCAAAAGAAGGAATATCATTTCGTATGTACATACAAACTCCATCGCCTTGTTTATCTAATCTGTTTTTATGATATAACTTATAACCTGGAATTTCTCTGGACCAAATTGAGGATGCGTCCCACCAAGTTTCAGTTACTCCCACCACACCTATATTTAAAGTTTTACATTTGGCTTCGAGTTCTGCTAATTTGAGTTGGTTTAAAGATCTTGCATTCAAAGCTAGGAATTTACATTTAGTTGTACTAATATTTTGGTAAGTATTCAGAGACTTGGGAATAGACCCATTCTCCCCCATTGTTTTTAGTTTAAACAATGATTTATGATTTTAGTGATACTTTTCCCCATAAGTGTACTACCCCTACGACTGAGATGTAAACTGTCCCAGCAAAACAACTAAAGGTGGTTGGTTATCAAGTTTGTAGGAGGTGTGGTGGAATAACATGGTTTGAGTCTTTTCAGTGTTAAGTACTAACATGCTGGCTTTGAACCAGGCCTCCAAAGCCTGAAAATCACTCTTGAGGTTGGCGTTTATGACACTGATATCTTTAGCAGACCTGTATAAAATGGCAACATCAGCATATAATTGAACTGCTGCAGCCCCACAGTTGAGTGGGAGTTCATTGATGAAAATGGAGAATAGGAGTGGTCCTAATATGGAGCCCTGTGGAACACTGTCGGTTATGGGAGCGAGTAAGAATGTGGCACCAGACCGTTTTACATACTGCAGCCTGTTGGTTAAGTAGTTGGCTAGCAAGGAGTGGGATGCAGGGTCAAGACCTAGTTGATGGAGTTTAGCGAGGAGAAGTTGGTGGTTAACAAGGCTGAAGGCTTTGGTCAGGTCCACAAAGGTGGCACCTGTAGCCTCACCCTGGTCCATTGCCCAGAAAATGTCTGAGGTTACATGTAGCAATGCTGATTCTGTGCCATGCAGTTTACAAAATCCATACTGATGGATAGTTAAGGCATTGTTGAGTTTGAGATGTGAGCAGAGTTGATTATAAAGAATTCTCTCCTGGATCTTGGCTAGGGGACATAGGATGGATATAGGCCTATAGTTTTCTACCAGGTTTGTGGGGCCACTTTTAAGTACAGGGACTACAATTGCAGCTTTCCATTTGTCTGAGATTATTCATGAAAGGAAAGCTTTGTTTACTAATAGCATTACCGGTTAGGCGATGGCAGGTACTCCTATCCTAAGGAATTGTGGATGAAGGGTATTGAATCTAGGGGCACTGTCTGGGTTGAGACCCTTGAGTAGTTTGAAGACCTCTAGCCTTGTGGCCGTTTTTAGGCGGAAGATGATGAGGGTGCAGTTGGGGTTGGGCGATGTTGAGTCAGCTGAGACGGGAGGCGGGTCTTTTTTGTATTTGTCCAGGTCAGTGAAAAAGTGATTTATACAAGTAGCTATGTCTGCGGGGCTCGATAGTGTGACGCCATTTGCAACCATGGACTGGGGAATGTTTCTCTCCTTTCCTTTACAGAGGGAGTTTATTTGGGTCCTGAAAGTCTTTGGGTTGGCAAACTTTCTTTTTCCTGTAGGGAGTGGAGATAAGTCCATTTGGCCTTTGTAGCCTGGGTTTTGCAAGCATTGCACAATCATTGATAGGTTTGCCAGTCAGATACCTGTCTTGTTTTTTTAAATTCCTTCCAAGCTTTGTCACGGGAACACATCAGTGCTCTAAGATTGTAAGACAGTTAGGGGAAGTTTATTCCCTTAGTGCTTCGAGACCTAATAGGGGCTAGGGAGTCTAAGATGGTTGAGAAAGAGCTTAGAATTAAGCCAGAATGCGGCTCTATGTGCAAAAGCCCTTTGAGCGAGTGAGGTGTGACAACATGGTACTTTGAAGACCATCCTGTCAGAGATTCTGGTGCTGCGCTTATTCACATAAGGGGTGAGGAGTTGCTGTACACCTACAGGTGACAGGCCTAACTGAATCTTTTTAGTCAATAGGCAGGTTTGGAACGTGTGTCTACGTTTGAACTGGAGTCAGTTCGCCTGCTGATACAAGTCACAGGTGTGACATAGACAGCCAGCTCTGAGTGCTTGAGTGCTGTATTAATTTTTTTATTACATATAAAATATATGATGGGAAGGTCAGTTTAAGGAAACTACTGTCTTACTGGAACTGACACATCAAGACCCCCCAAGGGATAAGTTCAAAGGACAGGAGGTATTTTAAACTGCAGAGATCTGGGGGTGCAATTACCATGTCAATTTGCTTTCATCCCAGGAAATAAGATTAGCCATTCATAATTCCCGCAGGGAAGACCCTTTGACTTGCATAGCTGCCAGGAAGGACTCATGGGTAGGGGTGTCGGAGAGAGGCCAGAATGGACATTGAAGATGTTTGATGTCTGAACCAGGGAGGACCCAGATGAATTTGGAAGGTCCAATATACATTTCCCGGGGAACCCTTAAATTACATCAGAAAGACCTTTGAGGTGTAGATTCCAAGGTCCAGATGGGATTAAAGAGGCAAATACACTTTTGCTTTGAATACAGTGACTTAGATCAAAGAAACTTTTGAGATGTATGTGTAGCAGAGCAAAAAACAGTTCTAACTGGTTAACCTGTGGAGAGGAAAATCAGTGAGGTCACCTCATATGTTTTTTTAAATATTTTATTTGGAGACCCTGTATTGTAACATATAGAGTTTGATACACCAAGGCGGAGTTAATGACCTCATGAGAAGGCTGGCTCAGAAGTGTGTTTAACTGCTGAGAGAACCTGACAGAGATACGCAAAACAATATTTCTGACTGAGAGAAGAGGGACCCTCAACGTACTGAAAGAAAGTAAGCATTAGATTAGACCAATCTGAATGTATAAATTTTAGGAACTGTACTTTTACCTGTTTTGTTTTAAAGCTGTATGTGTTGGGATATATCTATTTGTTCTGTATTTATTGTTCTGTTTTCATATTTTAAAGTAAAGAGATATTTTTACAACGGAACTGTCTGGAGTGCCTTGACATTTCTTTTTATTTAAATGGAGCTTTTAAAGGTTATAGTAACACTGTGTATGAGTTTATTGTATACCAAACTGGGAAATGGATAGAGTTCTCTAAAGTCTTGCATAGAGTTCTAAGGGTTAATTTGAAAGACCTGGTTGGGTGCCCGTAGGCAAAGATATCTGGCCCCCAAAGACAGAATTATCTGAGCCTGATAATTGGGTACGCTAACAAGAGGTTATCAGTTTGAATCCCTCCAGAGCTTGAGACTAAGCCGACTTGAACCAACAAAACAGACAAGAGGGTTACTTTGTTTCGGTTCCCTGTACACAAATCATACACTCAGAGGTTGGCACTTTGGGAGTAGAGGGCTGACCAGCGGAGTGAGTTTGTGACAGTAGGTATGTGTTTGCCATGCCAATCCAGTTGCCAGGTGGCAGGTTTGTTTAATGCCACAATGATATGGTGAAGGGCTGTGTCTGTAGCACAGCCATAGATTACTATTCCATAGTCTATCAGGGAGACCACTGAACTGAGAATGGCCAGAGTAAGAGCCTCTGAAGTGCTTGTGTCTGTAGAGCAAGCCAATGTGCCTGTTGACTGTCTTAGCCAAATTATTGATATGGCAAGCATATGTCATTGAGCTATCTACCGTGATTCCCAAGTACTTGAAATGAAGAGTTCCAGGGGAGTTCCAGCTTTGTTTATTATATTGAGTGGGTATGCCTGATGTTTATTCTGGGTGCTAGAAAACAGCATTGTTTTCATTTTCCTATAGTTCAATATAAGTTTTTGCTCACTGAACCATTTTTCAACCTCCTTAAAACTGGTCTGGAGTTTACATTCCAGTCGCTTTGGATCCGGGTCTCTCACATAACAGGCAGAGGGGAGCTGGTTGAGGAATATGCTGAAAAGTAACAGACCCAATATGGCTCCTTGGGGGACACCAGACCAAACCGGTCTGCGCTCAGAGAGAACATTATCTATCTTTACTCGCTATGAATGGTTAGAGAGATAGCTCTCAAACCAAGCAACAGTGTAACTTGATAGGCCAATGGATGCCAGTTGATCAACCAGAAGGAGATGATTAACTGTATCAAAAGCTTTTGTTAGATCAATGAAAACTGCATCAATGAGGGCACCTTGATCCACGGAGTTGTGGATATAGCCCGTGAACTCAAGTAATGCAGTAATAGTGCTATGTCCTTTGCGGAAGCCATGCTGCTGTGGGCATTGAATTTGGTATTTCTCTAGGTATTCCACTAACTGGTCTGAAACTATTCTCTCAAGTGCTTTGGATAATGGTGGGAGGATCAAGATGGGTCTATAGTTGCCATGAGAGGTGAAGTTCCCGCTCTTATAAACTGGTGTTACAATAGCAGATTTCCACAGGTGCGGGAATTGTGAGTATTTCAGAGAGGTATTAAGAATGTGAGTCAGTGGAGCAAGAATATTCTCCAGGGTTAGTGTCACGAATTTAAGGTCCAGCAAGTCTCCACTGGATCTGGACTTTCCAATAGCCTTAAGAAGGTATTTCTTAACTTCACTCACAGTGATGATTCTGAAGCGGAAAGGAGGGTGAATGGGAGGTTGATCAGCTGGGTGAGACTTATGCCTTGTGCTTGGTTGTTGGAAGAAAACAGGGGATAGGACACCACTTAGATCAAAAAAAGCTTTTTTAAATGTATTTGCTATGGTACATGGGTCAAGGGTTAAGATGCCATCAATGTTGAGCATTGAGGGGAGTGCTTTGCTGTCTTGATCAGTCAGTTCCTTCAGGTTTGACCAGAATATTCGGCCATCGCTCCAAGAATGTGATGGGGCTTCCTTGTAGTAATGGTTTTTGGGTGCTCGGATGGCCCTAGTACAGCCATTTCATTTTATTTTTGTAGTTTTGGATGTCTGACTGTTTACCCGTGGCTCAGGGTATATGCCTCAGATGGTTTCTGGCTTTCATGCATTCAAGGAGTTCAGTGGAGAGCGAATGGATTACTATGTCCTTTGATTTTCCTTTTTCTAAGCAAGACATGCCTATCGCATGCAGCATAGAACTGATGGATAAATTGTTCTAGTGCTGCATCAACTGAGTTGGAGGAATACACAGAGGACCAAACCTGATGACTGAGTTCTGATTTTAGCAGCTGGAGGTGCCCGTTTAAGGACCCTATTTGTGATTGTCCTGGCAGGGAGGTTGAAGTAGTTGTTGGACCAGTGGAAGAGGACCAGGGAGTGGTCACTACAGACATCTGGGAGTACTCTTGTGTTTGAGATGTGGTCAGGTTGGTTGGATGGGACCCAGTCCAGAAGTATTGATATTCTGGTCTTGTAGTTCGTTCTAGTTGGTGTTTCAACTAGCTGAGGGAGGTTAAATGCTGCGACTGCGTCCTTGTACGGATTAGCAACAGAAGAGAGACAGTTAACATTGAAGTCACCTAGCAGAATGATTTTGGAGTGAAGAAAAAAAGAACCTAGGCATTCAACACGTGAATCTAGCTCTGGGGACTTCTGATCTGGTGGGATGTATACTGCCAGGATCGTAAGGGTTTTGTTGTGCTCTCCCAGGAGAACTTTTACTGCGGAGTACTTGTATGCTGGCCCCAGTGTTGGGCAGTGGAAGAGCTACACACTGGAGGTTATCCCTGAAGTAGATTGTGCAACCTCCACCACGCTTAATCAGACAGTCCTGTCTGTACATGGTATACCCAGGAATTGAGACTGTAGCGTCCGGTGTGTTGGGAGAGAGACAGGTTTTTACTAAGGCTAGGATGTCTGGATTATGTTGCAAAATCCAGGCATTGAGGATGTCCATTTTGGGGAGGAGGCTGCAGATGCTTGGTGAGGCAACTGTCAGTAGCCTGTTGTTCTCTGGGAGGGGCACAGTTTAACAGGGGAGGGCCAGGTTGGGGTGTATATTGCCTGAGAGCAGAAGAAGCAGCAGCGCGCTAGGTGACATAGATATTCTTTCAATTGTTTGTTATGACATTTAAGTTGTCCACATTGCTTGTTGCATGTGGTGTTTTTGATTTGTGTGTTGAAGACCCCAGGTAGGAGGGACAGAGTTGTCAGCCAACCTGGCCATTGGTCAGACCTCCCCTTGTCAGTGAAAGATGCCCTTACTTGTGGGGGGATTGAGAAGTTGTTGCAGTGTGATATTGTTGCAGTACAGTGTGCAAACTGGGTATTTTCCACCAGGACTGTCACCATGGGTACAGGTGAGAGTTTCTGAAGGGGCCCAGTAAACTTTATTGTAGTCAGCAAAATAGCAACCACTAGTAGGATTGTGGTCAAAGGGAACATTTTGAGGGGTTGTCGATTGGCTGGGATGGTTTTGCCTATAAGAACAGTGAGCTACTAGTTGCAGTACTGCCCCTTTAAGAGGTAGGGCTACCAGAGCTACTCATGGAGTCCGCCTATGGGAAGTTAGGGGCGGTGTCAAGAGCTCATGCAACAGCATCTAATAGTGGTCTGGGTGGGGGAAGAAAAATTAGATACAGAGATATATTATTTTTTCCAACCAGTTTACAAAAAATCAAAAGTTCTAGCATCAGTTTTACAAGAAAAGCTGGAGGAAGCAATGTCTCAGCAAGACCAGTGCCAATCAGAAAATAGGCGCCAAGATTGAAAATCTGAAGAGCATAGAGCTAAGTGCTCTGTACCTTGTGGCTGCGTGCTTTGGGCTTGGCGAGTGGGTCAGACTGCAGGAGTCGCCAGAGGCATGGCTCCCTGTAGAAAGAAGAGCTGCTCGCCTAGTCAGAGGCTTTTAAGTTTTCATGCTTGCAGCTGCTTGCTTTGGGCTGGGCGGGAAGGGACTGCAGGAGCTGCCGGAGGCGCTGCCCCTGTAGTGAGACAGAAGCTGTTCGCCCGGGTCAGGAGCTTTTAAGTTTTCAACCTTGCGGTTGCTTGCTTTGGGCTGGGTGGGCAGGTTAGATTGCAGGAGCTGCCAGAGGTGCGGCTCCCTGTAGAGAGAGGAGCTGTTTACATGGTCAAGGGGCTTTTAGGTTTCCAGCCTTGTGGCTGCTTGCTTCGGGCTGGGCAGGCAGGTCAGACTGTAGGAGCAGCTGGAGGCATGGCTCCCTTTAGAGACAGGAGCTGTTCACCCAGTCAGAGGCTTTTAAGTTTTCAGCCTTGTGGCTGCTTGCTTCGGGCTGGTTGGGCGGGTCAGAATGCAGGAGCCGCTGGAGGCGTGGCTCCCTGTAGAGAGAGGAGCTATTCGCCGGGTCAGGGGCTTTTAAATTTTCGGCCTTGCAGTAGCTTGCTTCAGGCTGGGTGGGCGGGCGGTCAGAATGCAGGAGCTGCTGGAGGTGGCTCCCTGTACAGAGAGGAGCTGTTCGTCCAGTCAGGGGCTTATGAGTTTTAGCCTTGCAGCTGCTTGCTTGGGCTGGGCAGGCAGGTCAGACTGCAGGAGCAGCTGGAGGCATGGCTCTCTTTAGAGACAGGAGCTGTTTGCCCGGTCAGGGGCTTTTATGTTTCAGCCTTGCGGCTGCTTGCTTTGGGCTGGGCGGGTGGGTCAGACTGCAGGAGCCGCCGGAGGCATTGGCACCCTGTAGAGAAAGGAGCTGTTCGCCCGGTCAGGGGCTTTTAAGTTTTCAGCCTTGTGGCTCCTTGCTTCGGGCTGGGCAGAATGCAGGAGCCGCTGGAGGCATGGCTCCCTGTAGAGAGAGGAGCTTTTTGCCTGGTCAGGGACTTTCAAATTTTCAGACTTGCAGCAGCTTGCTTCAGGCTGGGTGGGCAGGTCAGAATGCAGAGCCGCTGGAGGTGTGGCTCCCTGTAGAAGGGAGCTGTTCATCCAGTCAGAGGCTTTTAGTTTTCAGCCTTGCAGCTTTTGCTTGGGCTGGGCGGGTGGTCAGACTGCAGGAGCTGCCAGAGGCGTGTCTCCCTGTAGAGAGAGGAGCTGTTTGCCTGGTCAGGGGCTTTTAAGTTTTCAGCCTTGTGGCTGCTTGTTTCAGGCAGGATGGGTGGGTCTGACTGCATGATCAGCCTGGAGGCACGGCTCTCTTTAGAGAGAGAACTGTTCACCCGGTCAGGGGCTTTTAAGTTTTTAGCCTTGCGGCTGCTTGCTTCGGGCTGAGCAGGCGGGTCAGAATGCAGGAGCCACTGGAGGCGTGGCTCCCTGTAGAGAGAGGAGCTGTTTGACCGGTCAGGGGCTTTCAAGTTTTCAGCCTTGCGGCTGCTTGCTTCAGGCTGGACAGGCGAGTCAGACTGCAGGAGTTGCCTGAGGCGTGGCGCCCTTTAGAGAGAGGAGCTGTTAGCCTGATATGGGGCTTTTAAGTTTTCAGCCTTGCGGCTGCTTGCTTCAGGTTGGGTGGGCGTGTCCGACTGCAGGTGCTGCTGGCGGTGTGGCTCCCTGTAGAGAAAGGAGTTGTTTACCTGGTCGGGGCTGTTAAGATTTCAGCCTTGCGGCTGCTTGCTTCGGGCTGGGTGGGTCACACTGCAGGAGCCGTGTGTCCCAGTAGAGAGATGAGCTGTTTGCCCGGTCAGGGGCTTTTAAGTTTTCAGCCTGAAATTAAATTAAAAAACAACAAACGTCTATTAAAGGTGACTAGCAACTTCCCGCAGCAAATACATAACACACGTACACTACCGGCGGATGGAGGTTAGCCTGCGCAAGAAGGAAACTCTTAAACTGCCATTGAGAAATTAAATATTATACAATGGCTTGTAAATTAAAGCAATCTGATCGACTAGCTGGCACCTCCTAGCCATGGTAAATTCTAGCATTACCACCGGAAGGAGGTGCCAGTCAGCTGCATCTCAATAAGAAAGCAAAAAAAATTAAGAAATCATTCCGAGCTGCCATCTTGATTTCCTCTCTAAACGATGATATATCAACTGCCCCCGTAGCTGTGCAACAACAACAATAAGTGAAAGAATAACTCAGTCATAAACTTAACAAAAAATTCCCCTCAACAGCATTGTAGTCGCGTACCTGGAAGCTGTACACAATGGTAGCCAGTCAAAATACCGAATACAAAATAGAGAATGTCAAAATAGCAGATAACACAAAGTAGTGACTCATAGTTACATTGCTCCAAATATGTCATTCTCTCCACCATCAATGAGCGGCATGGTGTTAGAATATTTCAAATAGGGTGGGGTTCAGGGGGGACAGCCCCCCGCATATGTCACAAGTGATCATGCCAAGAACAATTGTTGAGAGAACTGGTAGTAGTAACTGTTATGTGCTTTGGCATTCACTATTTTAACTTTTGCTATTTTGTATTCACTATTTTGAGATGAAACCATACACAATACCATGATCTTGGTCGCCTTGCTCTGGCTCATTCGCAGTGCTGAAGTCATCCCGCTGTTTACCTGTATCAGCCTGACAGCTACTTGCGCAAAGCTGGGGTAGATAAATTTAAAATAAAAAAAACTGAAGGCTTGCATTTTCTCTGTGTGTCTGAGCACCAACGGATAACAGTTAATTTTCACACTCCACTGTCTCCTGTGGGATATAAAAACTTAAAAAAAAAAAAAAGCATCACAGTCTCTCTCGTAGGGCAGTATTCTAGTCAACAAAGGGGAACTATTTTTTGTAGCGCAACAATAAAATTAATAAAAACAGTAGTCAAAACAAAAAAAAAACCTTTTTATTTTAACTTCCAGTAAGTAAAGGGGCACATTGTATAATCGCAATAATCCACTCCAGGGTGTGGGTGATGCAGAGGTTTAACAATGCCAGGCATAGTTTGGTCACTCGGCCAGAGGCCTTGTGATCGAACCACACTAGGCGTGGGTAAACCCAGCATCACCCACACCTTGGAGTGGTTTATTGCTTAAATGAACGTCTATTAAAGGTGACTAGTAACCTCCAGCAGCAAATACAGATAGTACCTTATAGGCCCCACTAGCTTCCAAAGTAATTGCAGATAGGACCCAATAGACCCCACCAGCTTCCACAGCTCAAGGTGTAAATCTCATAAGGTGTCATTCTAACACATGCCAAATTTATATTCCTGCTATTATTTTTTATAAAATGGGTAAGAAAATGTGAGCATTTTGACTGGCTGCAACTGAAGTGTCAAATACGTTTTACACAAAGAACAAAAAAGTACTGACAACTAAATCAATGACCAAACTGCACAAAAAAAATCAATTTGCAATTAGAACGTTCGCATTTGAAATGCTGCCACTATTTTTTTCCCCTGCTAAGGCAGCTCATTGCTATGAAAGAAACTGGTGTTGTTCTGTTTATATTTCTTCTCTGGTGAGGCAGCAGTATATTTCCCATTTCAAAACCCCGCTTCTGACAACTTACTGCTCGCTTCATGAGCAACTGAAAACACACGGACTGTTTTTCTTCCCTGCGGTCAGTTTCGTAATCAGAAAGACTCCCTGGAACAAGCACGATGGGCTTGCTCAGCGACAGCGCTCAGGAGAGATGCTGCGCAATCCTGCATCATTGAAATAAAAATAATTTAACAAAACTATAGCAGGCTCTCTGCAAACCCTGTGTGTGTGTGTGTGTGTGTGTGTGCGCGCGTGTGCGGGGGGCAGCCTGCCAAAACCATGACATAATGTTCTTGTTAGTGGAAGGGCTATTTTATCAGAAGTTCTGATAAAATGCCTTTGCTTACAGATGTGCTATTTTGTAGCAGTAAAAATGTTTTAAAAAGATTCTCATTTTATAACTGCAACAAAACACTCCAGGGTGTGTGTTGATCAGATATTACCGCACTTCCAGGGGCTGAATGCACTTGGCAGGGCCTCGTGCCTTACTACGCCCTTGGGCGTGCGGTAATTAATTGTATAATATCTGTTCAGCTCACACCCTGTCACGTCTTGTTGCTTACTTGGACCATGACCATTCATGTGCCTTCAACTGCCTTACACCGCCTGACCGCCAATTTTAAGTTGGCGCTATGAGTCGTATTCAGCGGCGGACTTCATTGTTGCCCTACTAGAGCGCAAGCAGCCCTTCTTCTGTTTATGTGCCTCTTCGTCATACAACTACGCTTTCCTGTCAATCAGGACACGTGACTTTCTCGCGATTGCACCGCACACCCGCTTCTCATCGACGTTTACTGGTCCGATGCAGGGACTTCCGCTTGTCCTCCCGATCGCTTCGTTGTGAAGTCACCGCCAATATTTATTTTCACTCGTGCAGTGCCGTGGGAAGTGAAGGTTGGTGTTCCTCCGAGAGTGTGTGTTTTAAGCCTGACCTAGGGTCGGGAACTCGCGAGGAGTGCGTTGATTTTAAGAGGTAAACATTCTTAGTTTCGTTAATTCTAATGAAACGAAAACGGCGGGTTGTTACTGCTTGCCCAGGCTAATATCCGTCCGCTGGTTGCGAAGGTTACCGGTGTTGTATATTTGCTGCGGGAAATTACTAGCCACCTTTAGTAGACCTTTGTTGACTTTTAACGCAGCATTAAACATAAAACTAGATACCGTTGGGATGGGGTAGCGGGGACTGGTGTGGGCCTTTACCAACCGGTGTGTGTGGAGGAATGGGTTGTAAACAAACGTGCATACATAGGTTGTGAACATGAGGGCTTTGTAATTTGTGGTTCCCGGATATGGCTTGATTCATTTGTGGGATTCGGTTACTTGGGGCTTTTCGATTTCCCTGAAATGTATTCTCGGCTAGAAGGTTTGTTCTCCCTCATTGGTTTGATATGCGCGCCCAAAGAAAAGGCATAACATGGGGCACTGGACCTCAAAACGGGGAAGGAAGGACATAACATAGAAACCTACATTTAAATTGTCGGCAGATTAGGACCGCCTGGCCCATCTAGTTTGGACGTAAGCATTTGTACTGGATTACTGCTTCCAACCCGCCCGTTACTGTACCTCTATAGGTTCTCTGTGCCTGTCCCAAGTATGCTTGAATCCACCCACAGTACTCGCGCCCACACCTGCTGGGGCAGACCATTCCATGCGTACGCAACCCTCTCTGTGAAGAGCTTCCTCACATTCCCTCTTAACCTCCCACTTTCCAATTTCATGACATGCTTGTGCTCCTCCACAAGCAAGGTAGTGCGAGAAGCTAAGCTATGGAAAGAGCTTCAGATAGCTGAGGAAATCAGAAGGGGGAGAAGGCCTTCTTCGTTACATAAGTGAAAGGGGATAAGGAGGGGATGAATGGATAGAGGAGGAAGGTCTGAAGTACTGAATGAATACTTCTCTGTTTTCACAAGTGAAAAGGTGGGCCAGTACCTGCAGGGGAGAAGAGGCTGGGGGGCGCTAAGGGAGCACGGATGTGATTATAGATGAAGATAGTGAGGGAATGGCTGCTAACACTGAAGGTGGTCAAGATCACCGGGCCCGGATGGCATACACCCAAGCTTACTGAGGGATCTGGCAGTGTTACTTGTGGGGCTGCTGGCGGGCCTGTTCACTTGTTCCTGGAGTTGGCTGTTGTACTGCAAGATTGGAGAATGACACGTGGTGCCCCTTCATAAGAACGGACCCAGGAATGACCTGGGGGACTACAGGCCAGTCAGTCTGACCTCAGTTGTGTGCAAGCACATGAAAACCATACTTCAGGAAAGATTGGTAGGGTATCTAGAGAAGAATGGTCTCCAGGATGTGGAGTCTTCAGCATGAGAGGCAGCATAGGTTTGTGGGAGGGAAATTGTGCCAGACGAATCTGATTGATTTCTTTGCCTGGGTCACTAGGACAGTGGCTAGGGGCCAGGCAGTGGACATCCTTTAGCTGGACGGCAACAAGGCCTTTAGCTCTGTACTCCACAAGGTTGATAAGGAAGCTAGCTGATCTTAGAGTCTGGGGAAAAATGACCAGGTGGGTAGAAAACTGGCTGAAGGACAGGACCCAGAGGGTGGTGATAGGGGGAAGAGTACCAGCACCAGGGAAGTCACCAGCGGGGTTCCGCAGGGCTTGGTGCTAGGGCCAGTGGTGTTCAATGTTTTTCATCAGTGATATTGCGGAAGGGCATTAAGGGCAAAATGTGCCTATTTATGGATGACACCAAGCTCTGCGAGACGGTGGACACAGTGGAAGGGGATATAAGACCTGGGTAAAACTTGAAAGATTGTCAGGGATCTGGCAGCTTGGCTTCAGTGCCATGAAATGCAAAGTTATGCACATAGGAGCCAGGAATCCAAGGACCAAGCACTACTGGGGAAGGGGGGACTGGGTAGCAGCAAAGGAGGAAAAGTATCTGGGGGTGATAAACGCCAGTGACCTGAAGCACTCCATGCAGTGCAAAAAAGCTGCAGCAAAGGCAAACATACTGGGGTGATAGCCAGGGGAATCGACAGTAGATGGAAGGAGGTTGTACTACCCTTGTACAGATCGCTGGTGAGACCACATCTGGAGTACAGAGTTAAGATACTGGTGTTTACACCATAAGAAAGACATCAGCTTGTTGGAGATGGTCCAGAGGAGAGCAACTAAGATGATTGCAGGTCATCCGAGTAAGACACATGAGGGAGAGGTTGGAGGCCTTGAGCATGTACTGCCTGGAGGAGAAGAGGGATATGAGGAGACATGATTAAGACCTTCAGATATTTTGAAAGGGAAAATAGGGTAAATGGAGAGGGTCTTTTCAAGCTGTAAGTGGCAGCCGAACCACAAGGGGACATGGGCTAAAGCTTGGAGGGGGGTATGAGGGAGTTGAGGAATAATTTTTTCATGGAAGGGCAGAGTCAAGTCGGGGTGCTTCGAAGGAAGGAGGAGGGGGCAACTAGAGGGCATGGGCGGAAGCTGGAGGGGGGAAGATTCAGGGGAGAAAGGAGGAGGTGCTACTTCACTGAGAGGGTGGTGGAGCCATGGAATGCGTTGCCCAGGGGGCTGGTGGAGGGGTTCGAGAGGGTGTGGGACAGGTACAGGGGAAGGGTTCTGGAAGCAAAATTCAGTGCAGTGAGAATATCTGGAATGGGAAAGGGAAAAGCCAGAGAAGGCGAGGGGGGGGCAGCAAGGTCAGCTGACAGGGTGGGGGCTGACCAAACGAGCAGACACGAAAGACCTTTAGGCCTATTCTGCTGGCATTTTAGTATGTTAGTAAGTTGGGCTGCGCTGCCAGAAGAAGTGGTATCTATGAAGTCAGTGACCCGCTTCAAAAGAGGCTGGGATAGGCACGAAGGGGAATTGTGGGGCTGGGCCAGTGAGTCTGCGAGGCCAGGAGGTTGGGGAGAACATGGTCAGTAGCGTAGGCTGAGGACCCTGCAACACAGTCATACTGGATAGACCAAATAGCCGCCCTCTGCTGGCTTATTTGTATGTTCGTATATTGCCAGCCTTATGCTTCTAGTGTGCTCCGTACATTGAGATCTTTTAGCCTCTCCATGCAAGTCTTTTCCTGCTGACCATGCATTATTTTGGTTACCATCCACTGCACCTTGTCCCCATCTGTGTGAGATCCAGAATTGCTTACAGTACTTCGGGGGGAGGATAAACCAGGGACTTGTGTAATTGGAGAATTACCTTGCTCCTTCAGCTACTTATCCCCCTTCCTATACATCTCAGCATCCCATGTTCCTTCCCCACTGCCCTGGTGCACAGCACTTTTTTTTTTCAAATTGTTTTATACTATTACTCCAGGTTCCTCTTGGTTGTAATTTTCACTACCAGTTCTGACTCTACCTCAGATACCATGGTATTCTCTTGGTAGGCAGTAATTTAACGTAGCATATCTTAAAGGCCTCTACTGTTGCCGAGCTTTCTTGTTGGCTTCCTGTCCTCTAGAATAAACTACCTACCCCAGCCTGCCTCTGCCTCACTTATCTGTGTCTCAGATCTTTATTTTTTTATTTTTATTTATAGTATTTGACATACAGCTAAAAAATCACAAAATTACATAGATGTAGATCATGCCACTCAGAAGGTAAATGTACAAACCCATGGAAGAAATTTAACAGTATTAGTGTTCATTCAATACCACCGAGTGACCACTTAGGAAAAGGAGTAACAGTCCAGCAAGGTAATAATGTAGGTAGGTCACTCTCACCTAATGGTGGGCTAGAAAGGATATTTACCATTATTCCATACCCCCGCAGGCCTACTAATAGAGGGGGGGAGGCTGAAAAAATCCCACAAGGAAGGTCATCAAGGAGACCATTCAATGTTCCGGTTTCAATTAAGTTGCTTTTCCACCGTACCTTATAAGCAAGGACCAGCACTGCCGGTAATAGGGGCATATATGAAGTTTACAAATTGAAGGGAGTGTAATATTTCTCCAGTAATGAGCTGAGAACGTTATGGGATAAAACCAGTGAGCTGCATAAGAAATGCCAGGAGAAGACGGCAGACCTTAACCATTAAACAAAAGATAAATTACATTATACACTTCCAACACTTCTGTATGTGTTAAGCATTCCTGTGATTAGTAATTGTTAGCATATTAAAAGTCACCAAGATAGTCAAGATCAGTCATTTGTGTCAGTCACCTTCTTCCTCTGGTTCTGCAGAGAAGTCCTGGGCAGAAAGGAGCTTAGAAGCAAAAACGGCTGCTACTTCAGGATCAGTGAAAATGTGTGTTTTATTAGCGTGGCGGATCTGAAGTTGTGCAGGGAACAGTAGTTGCGCCACTATCCCATTTTCCAATAAGGATTTTTTGGTGACTTGCAATGCCTTCTTTCTGTTCTGAGTCTGTGAAGAGACATCCGGAAAAAAGGCGATCTTACTACTCTCCCAGACAATGTCTCCACGATCTCTGGCCGCTTGCAACAATGGAATCCGGGCTTCTGGATGTGAAAGGGTAGCAATGACTGTCATGGGACGTGGATCCCCAGAGCCTCGTGGTCTAGTTTGCATAGGGATCGCGAAGGCCTTGATCAGTGAAAACCCTGAAGTGTCTGGGAGTAGCTGCAGGTCTGTGAAGATCAAGCGCTGGGCCGAGGTATGCAGCTGTGTTCTTCCTGCCAAACTTGGGGGGGCTCGATTCGGCTGTTGGGTTGCCGCTGTACATTTTCAAGGGCTTCTTTGGCCCTTAAGAAGGATACATCCTTGACAAAGGCATCCCCCGGTGTGCTCCTTCAGATTGGAGCTCCATGATGTGTGCAGTATGTGCTCGAACCTCTGTGTCCAAATTGTTAAATTGGGACTCCATCACAGCCAATCTGGGATTGGTCTCCTCACCCGTAGCTTGAATTTTTTTCTAGCATTACCATTATCTGCGGGTTCAGCGGGTCCGTAGCTCTTGGGTCTATGGATGGCCCTGTTGCAATACTCTGCGCTGATCGGTGATGAAAGGTAAGCCTCCAGCTTAGTTGCAGTATGCTTGTCCTTTTTAGGTGACATTTATTGTTCCCAAAATGGTAAAACACTCAGAAATAGTTCCAATGTATAGTTGTAAGCAGTAAAATAAGGTACTTTTGCTCTCTCTCTATCTTGGATCGTTCAGAAGTCAGAAAAAGGCAGCTCCCATGTTGGGTCCCCTCAGATCTCTTATTAAAATAACTTTCTATTTCTATCTTGCTCTTGCCCATAACCTCTTTGTGCTAGTAAGCAGGGTTAACTGCAACAGTCTCTCTCTGGTCCAGTCTTTGAGCTCCGTATGTGTAGATTTGTTCCTTACTAACATACTAAAATGCCAGCAGAATAGGCCTAACGGTCTTTCGAGTCTGCTCGATTGGTCAGCCCCCACCCTGGGTGCTGACCTTGCTGCCCTCCTCGCCTTCTCTAGCTTCTCCCTTCCCAGTTCTGGATATTCTTGCTGCATTGGATTTTGCTTCCAGAACCCTTCCCCTGTACCTGTCCCAGCCCCTCTTGAACCCCTCCACTGTCTCTGCCTCCACCAGCCCCCTAGGCAGTGCATTCCATGGCTCCACCACCCTCTCAGTGAAGTAGCACCTCCTCCTTTCTCCCCTGAATCTTCCCCCCTCCAGCTTCCACCCATGCCCTCTAGTGGCCCCCTCCTCCTTCTTCCTTCGAAGCACCCTGACTGTTCCTCCCCTATTTACCCTCTTCATGTACTTGAAGACCTCTATCATGTCCCCCCGGTCCCTTCTCTCTTCCAATGTGTACATATTTAGCTCTTCGAGCCTCTCCTCATAGGTCCTGTCCCCCAAGCCCCAAATCATTTTGGTTGCCCTCCTCTGGACCCTCTCCAGGAGTTTAATGTCCCTCTTTAAGTGTGGCCTCCAAAACTGCACGCAGTACTCAAGGTGTGGCCTCACCAAGCAGTTATACAGAGGGAGCATCACTTCCCTCCTTCTGTAGGTGATCCCCCTAGCGATGCATCCCAGCATCCTGTTGGTCTTGCCTGCTGCCCTCCTACAAGTCTCTGAGTTGTTCATTTTGACATCCACCACCACCACCCCCAGGTCCCTCTCAGCCGTCGAGACTTGTAGCATTCCCCCCCAGGGTGTACACTTGGCCCGGGTTTCTGGCCCCCAGGTGGAGTACCTTGCATTTCCCTGCATTGAACCTCAGCTTCCACTTTCTAGACCATCCAGGTCCCCCTGTAGGGCCACCCTCCCCTCCTCCCCATCCACCACTGCCCCCAGTTTTGAGTCATCCGCAAAGAGACTCATCTCACTCCTGATTCCTGTCCTTATGTCAGAGACATAGGCGTTGAACAGGAGGGGCCCAAGGACTGATCCCTGGGACCCACTAATGACCCTCTTTGGGATGAGACTATCCGCCAACCACGACCCTCTGGGTTCGGTCCTGGAGCCAATTGCCTATCCATCTGATCATCTGGTTCCCCACCCCCATTTCTCCCAGCTTATCCAACAGGCCCATGTGAGGAACAGAGTCAAATGCCTTGCTGAAGTCTAGAAAGAGGACGTCCACTGGACTACCAAGGTCCAAGGCACTCGTCACCCAATCATAGAACTCCACAAGGTTTGTCTGACATGATTTCCCGGAGATGAATCCATGCTGTCTATTGTCCAGGCACCCTGACTTTTCCAGGTCCCCCCCAGCCTCTTCTTGACAATACCCTCCATCACCTTGCCCACCACCGATGTCAGGCTGACAGGCCTGTAGTTCTCTGCCACCTCCCTTGATCCCTCCTTGTGGATAGGCACTATATGCGCCACCTTCCAGTCCTGGGGCACCCACCCTGTCCTCAGAGAGATGGTGAAAAGCTCCGCCAGGGGTTTCGCCAGGACATCCGCAAGTTCCTTCAGCACTCTGGGATGTAATTTATCCGGCCCTGGTGCTTTATCCGTCTTAAGGGAGCTGAGGGCTTCCCTCACTCTCTCTGCTGTGATTTCCACTTCCTCTTCTCCCTGCTTAGCCCTCCCCCCTCCTGCCAGTGATGCATCCCCAGACCCGCCGATCGGTAAGGGTCCCCCCTCAGTATCTCTGTCTCCTCCCATGTATGATGCAGCACCCCCATTTTCCTTGGTGAAAACTGAGGTGAAGTACTCATTTAGTACCTCAGCCTGCTCCCCCGGGTCTTGTGCCCATCTCTCCCCTGATTTAATCCTGCTAATCTGCCCCTTCACCCTTCGTTTTTCCCTAATGTATCTAAAGAACCCTGTATTCCCTCTCCTGATTTCCCTGGCCAGGTTCTGCTCCTTCCTTGCCTTAGCCGCCCTCACCACTCTAGTGGGCCTTCTAGCCATCAGCTCATACTCCCCTCGATCCCTTTCACTCCTTGAGCACTTGAATTGCCTATAGGCTGCCTTCTTTCTCTGCACCACCTCCTGGACCTCCCTTGTCCACCAGCAGGGTTTTCGGCCCCTACCGCATTTTCGTTTTACTCTTGCACAGGTGCTGGTAGCATCTTGCACCCCTCTCCTGATGATTTCCCACCTACTGTCAGCGTCCATGTCTGACCCAGTCCCATCCAAATGCTCCTTAAGGATCCTTCCCATTTCCTTAAAATCCGTTCCCCTGAAGTCAGTTACCTCCGTCTTTGTGCAGCTTTCTAGTCTTCCTAGGTCCAGGCAGAACCAGACCGTGGCATGGTCCCTTACCTCCAGGCCCCTAATCTGGTCACTGTCTGCCAGGACCACTTCCAGTACCAGCGCCTCCCTGGTCGGTTCCCCCACCCGCTGAGTTAGGAACGCGTCTTGAAAGACATCCAACAACCTCTGTTCCCTGGTCACAGAAGATGTCATAGTCTCCCAGTCTGTTCCTGGCATGTTTAAGTCCCCCAACACCACCACCGTTCCTCTGCCCAGTCTGCAGTGTCTCCCAACATCTACCACCAGACTCTCCTCCAGCTCCTCCGCCAGGGCAGGGGGTCTATACACCACTCCTATTTTACTCTCATGCCCCCCTTGTTATCAAAGTGACCCAAATTGCTTCCACGGTTCCCTCTGCCTCCTCTACTCCCCCTATGCCAATGCAGTTTTTGACTATCATTGCTACCCCTCCTCCCCTTCCCTCCCCCCTGTCCTTCCTGAACATAGTGTAACCCTCCAGGTTCAGGTCCCAGTCGTGTCCTGCTCGTGTCGTGTTCCTTACTGTACTACTTTTTGGATGTATGTTGTCATTGCAGTTACACCATTTGTATATTGGAGAAAGGTAACCAATACCGATGTTAACGTGGACTCTGTATATGGTGTGTGTCTTCTTAGATTATCCAAATTTAATTGTATATCTGTACACTGGAGTGCTGGTCTTATGTTTCACCTGATGTACTATTTTTTTTTTAAACTTTATTTTAATTATTTTTAAAATGTTAATCCAAAAATAACATTTCTATATTCAGGACACTCTAGAACAGCACAGAGTTATGTATACAAGAGGGTGGGGACCCCTCCTTAATCAAGGGAGAAAATGTATCCTGAATATTGTGATATTCCATTGGGGGGAATAACTAATACATTCATTATAATAATCATTGTTTAGCCATGAAAGTAAGCCATGAGCAGTGTCACTAATTACAGATTTCTCAAGTCCTTCTGGTTCAAAAACCCAAATTAAATTCCCCACATTGGGGTAAATGGTGTCACACTATATATGTTAAGCTTAAGTCAAATTTAACACATGCAGCAAAGTCTCCATTAGTTTATACCCTGACGTAAAGCTCCAATTTAAACACATAACTTTACCATCTGAAACGAAACATATACTATCCTATGTAATTAAGGTCGAGGAGCCCCTCCTGTTAGGTGCACAGAGGAATCAAAAGGCAATAAAACATTGGTAACAAAAAGTCTTAGTGTCCCATAAGATGATTTATTAATGTCCTATAAAATGGTCCATCGCCAAGTAAGTAGTTCTCCTTCAAAAGCAGAATACCTGAATAGGAGGCCTCGTTAAACAGTTCAGCCAGGACCGTGCTCTTCCAAGGCACCATCCTCTGGGCCTGAATCTTGATTGCGCCGAGCGGTCGAAGAGGCAAAATTGGAAGCCCATTTCCCCTCTTCAGAAGGGTCAGAAAATGCCCACACTTTCCCTTATGCACAGTTCGCAGCCTGGCTGGGAATACCATTGCATGAGGGATAGAAGCTTCCTGAAGTTGCCGCCTTAACCCATCAAATTTTTTCTGACTCATTCTGGTGGCATAACTAATGTCCGGGGGAAAATATATATGTTGCGATCATCTTGAGTAATAGGGCTCACTTGCCGGGCCAGCTTTAGGATTATGTCTCTAGTCCCAATTCCATCCTACAATCAGCAACGTGCGAGGGGTTTCCAAATCTTTTCGATACCCCCTCGGAGTAGTTCTGTACACTTTCTGCCAGGTGAAGGTAATGGGCTGTCCCTGCAGTACCAATTTCTCTTCTAGCTGTTCTCTTATAAACAGGAGGGGGTGGCCTCCCTCGATCCCTTCTGATAGCCCCAGGATTCTGATGTGGGAGGAGCGGGCCTGGTTCTCTAGTGTTTCTAGGCTGGGCCCGGAAGTGGGAGTTTTCTTTCGCCAACATGGTTGTGGCAGCTGAAAAAGGACCCAAAGCTTTTTTTTCACATCGCAGACTTCTGTTTTAAGAACTTCCTCCTCCTTTTTCAACCACGGTCACCCTTGAAGCTAATGTAGCCATTTTGGGACTGTGATCTGTTACCGATGGAAATAAGACATTGTAGTTTTACACCTATGGAGGTCATGGTTTCTTCTGACTCTGTATTGGAAGTGGCCTGCTCCTCACTGACAACTTTGGTGAGAAGTCTCCGTCGATTTTCCACTTGTACCTCCACCTCTATCTTTTTTCTGGTTACCATCTTTAGGTTTTGGAGGCTTCTCTTTCCAGTGGTACTTAAGATATCTAGCATAGATAGCTGAAGTGTTGATTTTACAGCAATTTTTGCAAGAAAACTGAGCTGCTGAAATTTGCTGCTCAGCTCAGGCTCCACAGCGCCCCCTCCAGATGTATGAGCTTACTGTATTGAATATTATATGCAGGGGTCGAAATTAAGTTTTGCAGCCATTAGCCAGTAGACCTAGTAATTGGAAAAATCCACTGGCCCAGCTGGCGTACATACTGAAGTGTTGCCTTCTCCAGTACAAGCCTGCAGGGCTAGTTAAATGAAAATCTTACTAGCCCGATACAAAGTCTGCCAGCATGTGGGTAGCGGGCCAGTGCCAATTTCAATCCCTGATTTATGTGCAACTCCGGGTCGCCCTAAAAAAAAAAAAAAAAAAAAAAAAAATTAATGATCTCAGTGGGCTTACCTGGTCATCAAAATTTAAATAAATAAACGGGGAAGGGAGAAAGGGAAAATTGTTTAACCAGGAAATGCACACTAAGTCTGCGCTTGTTTCCAGGTGTGACCTAGGAGCACAAGGAAGTTAAGTGGCTTGGTCAGGGTCACCCAGTATGCAAGTGGGGGATGATGGGATTCAAACCCAAGTCTTTCAAGTTTGCAGCTCAATGCCCATAACCACTACACTATACTGCTTCAAATTTGTACATTGTCACTTGATTCTTGCTCACTGTATTCTCTTTACTCTGCACCTTGTATCATAATGAGCATTGGTTCGGCATGCCTTTCCCAGTTTGATTTCCAAAAGAATAAACATGTTCACGTGTCTATGCTGATAGGCTGTTCCCTAGGTTCCCCAACCCTCTGAGAGGCAGATAAGTGTCTTCTAATATTACCTCTGAATTTTCCACCTCTGAACTTCAGTGGGTGTCCTCTTGTCCTGTTGGATACACTTGGTACTCTCCAGCGGGGACAGAATTGTGAGAGTCATGGTGGGCGGACACCTGGGGTGCAGTGATCATCTCGCGGTGTGGCTCAGTATGAGTAGAGTGGCAGAGTCAAGCCACTCAAAGACGAGGCGCTTAGATTTCAGGAGGGCGGACTTTACTAAGATGGGGCTATGTTTCAAGAATGCCCTGGCAGGGAAGGACGAATTGGGGGGAGTTGTGGGCCCACCTGAAAGGAGCCATAATGGAGGCGACAAACGATTGCATTAGGCAAGTAAAGAAGAGCAAGAGAAAGCGAAAACCACCATGGTTACCAAAGGAAGCGGCCATGAAGGTAAGGGCGAAAAAGGTGGCTTTCAGGAAATAAAGGGAAACGCAGAAAGAAGAAACAGGATAGTGTTCCTGGCTAAACAGAGAGAGGCAGGAAAACGGTCAGGAGTGCAAAGGTGCAAATGGAGGGTGGGATTGCAAGTTTTAAAGGGGAAGAAGGGGGAGTGTGTGGAAGTGGACCTGGAAAAAGCATCAATATTGAACAACTATTTTTATACTGTATTCACAGAAGGAGAAGGTGATGGACCACAGTTAGGCAACATGAGAAAATATGGGAGGGAGGGAGGTGGACACCAGTCCATTTACGGAAGAGAGTCCTAAAATAACTCACAAAACTGAAAGAGGACAAGGCAGTGGGACCAGATGAGATGCATCCTGGAATATTAAGGGAACTACGGGAGGTGCTGCCAATACCACTGGCAGCCCTGTTCAACAAATCACTCGATATGATAGTGGTTCCAGAGGACTGCAGGGGGGCATATGTAGTTCCTCTTCACAAAAGTGGGATTAAGGAAGGCTGGAAATTATAGACCAGTCAGCCTCACCTCAGTAGTGGGGGAAAATTATGGAATCACTAAAAGAAAGGATTGTGGAATATCTTGAGTCCAGCAGAGCACAGGATCTGAGACAGCATGGAGTCACAGCAGGACGGTCATGTCCAACAAATCTGATTGATTTCTTTAACTGGATGACTAGGGAAGAGGATCAGTGGATGTGGCCTACCTGGATTTCAGTAAGGCCTTCGATACTGTTCCACACAGAAGACTTGTGAACAAGCTGGGCAGCCTGGGAGTGGGTTACAAGGTGGTAAACTGGGTTAGGAACTGGTTGAGTGATAGAAGACCGAGGGTGGTGGTAAATGGAGCTCTGAGGAAAGGAGGGTGACTAGTGGGGTGCCACAGGGATCGGTTCTGGGGCCAGTCCTGTTTAATGTCTTCATAAGTGACATTGCGGAAGGGCTGGAAGGGAAGGTGTGCCTCTTGGTAGATGACAGTAGGATTTGCAACAGGGCGGACACTCTGGGAGGGGTGGAAAAAAATGAGGGACCTAGATAAACTGGAGGAATGGTTTAGTGTATGGCAGCTGAGATTCGATGTGAAAAAGTGCAGAATTGTACATTAGGGGCGCAAGAACCCAGGGGAGAATTACATGATTGGGGAGGGAGGAGATACTGAATGTCACCAAACAGGAAAGGGATTTGGGGGTAATTATCTGATGACCTTAAGTCGGCCAAACAATGTGCCAATGCGGTGGGGAGAGCCAGTGGGTTGCTGGGGTACATAGGGAGAGGTATCAGCAGCAGAAGAGGTGGTGATGGCACTGTACTGATCATTGGTGAGGCCTCATCTGGAGTACTGTGTCCAGTTCTGGATGCTGCATCTCTGTAAGGACATGGGGTGGAGGCAGTTCAAAGAAGGGCAATAAAGGTGGTGCAGGGCCTGCACCAAAAGTCACATGAGAGGCTGGGAGACCTCAGTATGTATACCCTGGAGGAGAGGGGAGATATGATGGAAACCTACAAATATCTAAAGAGTATAAGTAGGGTACCAGAGGGGAGCATCTTTCAGAAAAGGAGATGTTCAGGAATGAGGGGGCATGACATTAGTTTGGAAAAGGGTAGACAAAGTGGTAACGTGAGGAAGTATTTCTTAACAGAAAGGGTGGTGGGCGCATGGAGTAGACTCCTAGTGGAGGTGGTGGGGGCAAACACAGTGGGGGAATTCAAAAATGCATGGGACAGGCATAGGGGAACCCTAGTGATAGGAACAAGAAGGTAAAGCCGCAGTTCAAGTAGGATCAGCAGCTTTTGCAGTTGGTGGGGAATATGGACAGACTGGATTGGCCTAGTGGTCCTTAACTGCTGTCAGTTTCTGTGTTTCTGTATTTCAGATCAAACCACCCAGTTTTGTCTTATCATTGTTAAGAGTGTGGAAGACTTGGAGCATGTCCCCTTTAGCCTCCTTTTCTTCAGGATGAATGTGTTAAGAGCTTATAGCTTCTCCGAGCTTTTATTCTTGTCTGTATCCGTGAACATTAGGTTGCACCCTCTCTTGACTGCCTCAATGTCCTTTTTCTATTGAGGAACCCAGAACTGTACACAGTACTCCCAAGTGGAGCCTGACAGGGCCTTGTAAATTGGCAGGATTACTTCATCTCTGCAGGTCACCTTCTTTTGTGCACCCCATCATTCTGCTAGTTATCTTGACAGTGGTTGGTTGTTATTACCAACAGGTTCCTTTCCATGTCTGCAAGAGGAGCCATACACAGTGAGCTCTCCTTCTTTCCTTCCCTACCTACCTTGCCTTTGGCCGTATTAAATCTGAGTCATTAGGAACCTGGCCAAGCTCTCCGTTTTTTAGGTTTTAAGTCACCCCTGGACAAAATGTTGGAAGTCCCTGTAGAGTCTGTGATTTTCAGTTCTCAAAAAAGGCCTGTTCATGTGGCAGAAATCTTAAAATATGCATCCCCCCCCCCCCCGGAGGGGCAAACCAGCATGTTTTGTACAAACATTTAGCTTAAAATGGAGGGGTTTGCCCAAATGAGAACTTGCCTCCCTGGTGCTGGGTTAAAAAAAACACCAATTCAATATTATTATTATTAATTTTTTTTTTTTTTTTTTTTAGGAACTGCCGTTTTCTGCTGAAAATGGAAAATCATTGGCCTTGGTTCTCCTGTTACCCACGCAGCTGCTGATGCTGTAGTTGTACCTTTCTCCAGCTGACACCATATGATGACTCTCTCTTGGTGTCAGTGGGGTTCGACCATAGCCCAGGGACACCCTTCATGTCTAGAGCTGAGGAGGCATGCTCACCAGAGGGTCACCGGCAATATCATGAACACTGCTTTCATTCTCACTTTACTGTACGTTTTGCTGTCACTCTTTACTGAACAGTCTGTTTTATGGGTTAGTACTTTGATAACCCATTCCCCAAATGCTCTCCTGGTTGGCTCATGACGGAGGACTCTGGACTTGAGTTGTAACCTGTAGAGTGCCCTTGTATGGGTTGTACAGGGCCACACATTTTATTTATTCTTTGATAACCAGGTAAGGTCCACTAGGTTCAGTGCCTGTTTTCAAGGGTGACTTAAGAGCACTGGGGAGGTTATTACTTGCTCAGGGTCACACAGTGTGCAAGTTGAGATTGTGGAAATCAAACCCAGATCTGTTTGATGTTCCAAGCTCATTCACAGCTCATTACTCTAACCTATATGCTATACTGCCAGCCCCGACCCCTCTTATTCATTGCAGTCACCAGTAGGTGAGGTTATACCTTGAAACAGAACCTTTCCTACTCTGCTTTGAATTTTATCAGAGCTTCCACCTTACTGTTAACACAGTTTAATACAATACACAGTGGCATCTGATCAGTTTGCGTGCAGGAGGCAGCACAGAGATAGAGAGGGGCTTAGGGTCAGCAGACTGTAACTCCGCTTGATACTCTCCCCATGGTGTCTGAGGCCACCACAGTGCTGGGCACCTCACATTAACCTTTTCTCCATTCATCAGCTTGATCTGTACTAAATGCCATCAGACTTTGACACTCCTGGGGCCAAATACTTGAAACTTGGCTCGGGTGCTTAGGGGTGTGTGCTTCACTAACTGGGTTTTGTGCCCGATTTGTGGTTGGAGTATATATTGAGACAGCCCCCACAGCGTGGGCAAGACATGTTAGTGCTCCAGTGCTAAATTACTGCTGCACCCATGTAAATGAGGGGGTCTTCCTCTGCATATGGGTGTAGCGGGATATTGAGAGGTTTGCACAGGCGGTAAATGCTGCCCCGAACAGGCACAAGTTACTGCCTTTGCAAACCCCGACTTAACGGGGGCAAAGCCCTGGTGGCAGGCAAAGGAACAGCAGCCGCCTGTCCTAGCTCGTTGAAGCAGTGACTTCCCTGGTGGTGCCCCATGGCATCTGACTGCCTGCCACTGTAATGAAGAATTCCCTGGTATCTAGTGGCACCCCCCACCCTCTGATCCCTGTACCTTACCCATCACTGTATCCTTATTCCCTGGTGTCTAGTGGCACTCCCTGCCCTTCACTTGCCAGCCACTAGAAGAAAAAAAGAATTCCCTGGGATCTAGGAGCAGCCTCTCTCTCCCCCTCCCCACTTCCAGTCCCTGTTCCTGTCACTCTGTCTTTATTATTTGTTGTCTAGGGGCACCCCCCACTCTCTGATCGCTCACTGCTGTGATAATGAAGTCCCTGGTATCTAGTAGCACCCCCATTCACTGATCGCATGCTGTTGTAATACTGAGGAGGTCCCTGGTGTCCAGTGGACCCCGCAGCCTCTGATCATCTGCTGCCTTCACAAGGTATTCCGTGGTCTCCAGTGGGAACCCACCTCAAAGCACCTGTTCCAGAAGAAAGCCCGTAGTTCTTGACATATAGCCCCCCCCTTGCACTGGCCACATCACTCTGTCCCCCACTTTACTGTAGTCACTGGTGCTGGCTGCGGCTCCAGTGCAGTGCTGGCACTCTCTCTCACCACTTTGGCAGCTGTGAGTGCGCGGTGACTGGGAGTGCATATTACTGCACTCCTGGTCATTGCATACAGCAACGGCCGAGGTGGTGAGAATGCAGCCTCAATGTGGGCTGTGTGTGTCACCGAACTATGGTAAGCAGTGGGTGTGTGTGGTGTGTGTGGTGGGGCGTGTGTGTGTGGTGTGTGGTGTGGTGTGTGTGTGTGGTGTGTGTGTGTGTGTGGTGGGGGGCGTGTGTGTGTGTGGTGTGTGGTGGGCGCGTGTGTGTGTGTGTGTGTGGTGAGGCGCGTGTGTGTGGTGTGTGTGTGTGGTGGGGAGGCGCGTGTGTGTGGTGTGTGTGTGTGGTAGGCGTGTGTGTGGTGTGTGTGTGGTGGGGCAGCGTGTGTGGTGGGGCTGGTGTGTGTGTGGTGGGGCGGCGTGTGTGTGGTGGGGCTGGTGTGTGTGTGGTAGGGGGCGCGTGTGTGGTGGGGAAGCGCGTGTGTAGTGCAAGCGTGTGTGTAGTGTGTGTGTGGTGGGGCGCTGTGTGTGGTGGAAGCGTGCGTGTGTGTGGCAGCGTGTGTGTAGCGTGTGTGTGTGCAGCGTGTGTGTGTGTGTGGGCGGCAGCGTGTGTGTCGTAGCAGCGTGTGTGTGTGTGTGTATATGAAGCGCTTATGTGGCATAAGCCTTATATGATAAGCGCGTCAATAATAGTGTGTGGGCGCGTGTGTGTGTGTGTGTAAGTGCGTGTGTGTGTGTGTATATAAGCGCGTGTGTATGTGTGTGTGTGTGTGTGTGTGTGTAGCGCGTGTGTGTGTGTGTGTGTGCGTGTGTGTGTGTGTGTGGTGGCGTGTGTGTGTGTGTGTGTGTGGGCGTGTGTGTGTGTGGGCGTGTGGGGGTGGTGTGGGGCAGGGAGGGGTACCAGACACCTGGGAATACAGGCTTTCGTCTGGGACTGGTGTTTAGGGGCGGGTCCACTGGATACCAGGGAAAACCTTGTGGAGGTGGCCAGCGATCAGTGGGTGGGGGTGCCACTAGACACCAGGGAATCCTCGTGGGGGCTGGGGGGGGATGGTATGGCGAGCAGCCATTAGGTTGCTGGCTTTCGAGCAGACAAGACTGACTATTTGGCCTATTCCTCTGGCATTTAGTATGTTATTTTGTTAATTAAAATCTTGGTAACCAGGATAGGCATGCTGAGCCAAGGCTCGTTTTCACATGTGACCCGTGAGAACAATACAGTAAGGAATGCTAGTGGAACAATATAAGAAAGCAATACGATAAGTTAGACTAGCAAAACTTCCTAATGATTGGATAGCTGGCTAGGTTAGGCAACTTACAGTACAAAAGAACGTAGAAGGTGGTTGGATATTAGACATGGTTCTTGAATCTTACAGTATAAATAGCAATGCAGTCTTGAAGTTATATATGGTTCAAGGCTAGTGACTGGTTCCAGGCAAAACATTTAGTGGGGAGCAGGGAAGGGTAGGTTTGGAGAGCATGAAATTGGCCCTCAGGTGGGTTAGGGCAAAGACTGAGGGAATGGATGCAAATGGTTGGGGGAGGGTACAGTTAAGGGGTAGAGGTGGAGTACAGGAGCAAGGGGGGTGGAGGCAGCAGTACAGGGACGGGGAGGAGGGAGGTGTCGAATATGATGTTTGAAAGAGAGGAGAGTAGAGTTTTGGAGTTGCAAGGAGAGGAGGGTCCAGAGGGGAAGGGGGCTTGTAAGGGAAGGCAGACTGCCTGGTAGTGGTGCGGAGATGGGGGAGGGAGAAAGAGCAAGGGTCCCTGGTATGTAAAGCATAGTAGGCAGGGATAACTGGGAACAGCTTGGAGGAGAGGTAAGGACACACTTACAGGAGTTAAATTCAATGCACTTGTAATCGTAGCTATCTTAACTATTATGCTGTTGTCCTTGTGATCGTTTGTCTGTGAATGAGAATGTTAGTGTGTATATAGACTTAACATTAGTTGGTTTGTCGTTTGTAATATGGAAACAACTGTAGGTTGAACTTTGCTGTAAATGATGCATTGTGCTGTATATGCGATTAATTCCAGGTTGCCCCTGAAAAAGGGACCATTACTGGACCCAGTGGGCCTACCTGGTTATCAAAATTGAAATAAATAAGGGGGAAGAAGACCGAACCCAAATTTTGCAACGAAGGTTAGGGAATGAGTAGGCTGCTTGAGGGAAAAGGAGAGGGAGGGAAGGGGAGGAGAGGAAAACTGCAATGATGAGTGCGGGGGGTGCTTTGGTAACACATCAACAGGATGAGTTCAGGAGCTTGTCTAGCTTGAACGAGGAAGCCGGAGTTGTGCCGTATACAACATTGGTAGAAGCATTTTTAGGACTAGTTTGCGATGAATAGGGAGGGAGAGGCACTCCTTGTTTTGGTAGAGTAGTCCCAATTTAGGACGGAGTTTGAAGCACGTAGTCGATTAGTTTAGATGTCTGTCCAGCCAGACGCCAAGGTATTTTATTTATTTAGTTTTTGTTTACCAGGTAAGTACCGTAGCCATGAAATGACCATTTTCAGACACGACCGGGCAGATTACAGTAGGTAGGCAGGGAGTTGCATTATGAGTACAGGTAGAAACAAAATACAGAGCGAGCAGGATTATACAATGCTTGAGTAGGTACACGATTAGGCAATTACAAGGGTAGGTAACAGATTGAGTTAGAGTTTACACACAGTAATAAAAAATTCAAGTGATAACTATGACATGTCACAAGCATAACTGGGTTAAGAGCAGCTAAAGGCAAAACACAATGGAGACATAAGTGCCAAAAACCTATCTGGATAGTGTAGGAAGAGTGGAGAGCAGTTTGCAGCAGTGGAGAAGTGAGACTGGGTCTGAAAGGCAAACTCAAGGGGGTTTGAAGCAGGCACAGGAGACATGGCTAAAGAGGAAGGAGCAGTAGTTGGTTTTAAACTGGACATGTCTGGGGGCTAGGCGAATGTCAAGAAGCAGGGAGTTCCAGAGTTTTGCTGCTGAGTGAGAGAAAGCAAGGGTTCCTTTGTTTCATTTACAGCAGCGATTTGTCAGTTGATCGGAGACCATAGGAGGAGGACAGCAGAGTTGGTAGGGAGGCTAGCGAGACAGGGATCCCTGATCTAATAACATTATCAGTCAGGGAGTCAAGGGCAAGAGTTTGAGCCAAGGCAGGGGATAGCCAGTTTAAGTCAGCATAGAGCTGACAATGGTGTTTCGACCAGGGAGAGGCCGAAGCATGCTTGCAGATGCTGTTATAAGTCGTATCCCATTTCCTGAGGAGAGTAGTGGATGAACTAAAATAAGTGACATCCCCATAGGATAACGATAGGAGCAAGATCCCACGGGCTATAGGTAATCTAGCCGCCTGCGTAAGGACGTAGCTGGTTTTGTAGGCTACTGCAATTTTAGCATTAACTGATTTACATGTAGACATTACATGCTCAAAGTTTAGATTTTCATCAAGGAGTACTCCAAGATACTTGAAAGAGCGTACTGGTTTGAGGACTATGCCACCTTGACCTGAGACTGTAAATAGATCATGTTTTTTGTTTAATTTGACTCCAGAACCAAACAGCGTTGTAAGCATTTTATCAGCATTAAGGATTAGCTTATGATGGAACAGCCAGGATTGAATAGACTTAAAGGCAGTAGTAAGGGTCCGGTTTATATGACGAATGGTCTTAACATGACAGTACATGACCAGGTCATCTGCATAGAGGATGGCTGAGCAATTGGGGTTATTTGACGAGATGCTGTTTATAAAAATGGAGAAGAGGAGGGGTCCTAATATCGATCCCTGGGGAACACCTAGGTTAATGGCCTTTGGGCTAGACAGTGGAATTGAATCTAACAATTTGAGTTCTATTAGATAGCTATTGAACCAGGTCACAGAGTTAGGCGAGAAACCAAGGGCTAGGAGACTATCTAGTAGAAGATGATCAAAAAGGTCAAATGCCTTTATCAGGTCAGTAAAAACTGCCCCCGTGAGGTGGCCATTGTCCATTGCAGTTAAAGTATAATTTGTGAGGTGAAGAAAAGCCGTGGAGGTGCTATGACCTTTGCAAAAGCCATACTGAATTGGTGAGAGAAGTTTATATTTAGTCATATATTCTGTAACTTGTATTGATACTAGTTTTTCCATTATTTTACTTGGCACTGGTAGAATAGCTATAGGCCTCTAATAAGTCATATGTCTTAATCACCCTTCTTAAAAACCGGGGTGGTTCTGGCCATTTTCCAGACTTCTGGGACAATTCCATTACAAAGGGAGAGGGTATAAATCCGTGATAATGGCTGGGCAATCAATGGTGCAGCCAGCTTTAAAAGTTCGGGTTCTACACCATCGGAGCCTACACTAGTGTTGTCAGAAATGGTATTCAGCAGGCCTAGGACATCAGATTTAGAAACCGCCTTGAAGTAGAATGGAGGGGGAAACACGATCTAGTGGGGTGCTATCTAAAGTGGTAAACACTGGTGGGGATGGAGTTCTGGGTAATTTATGGGTGGGTCTGAAAATCATAGTGACAGTCTTTTTTTTGTGTTGATCTTTAGGTGATTGGCTTGGAACCATGTGAGACCTTTATTAAGGTCTTGCTGGAGTGGGGCATGAACGTCTAAAGTGGAGGGCCCTGAGGAAATAAGATGGAGTCATCCACATACATAGAGGCGACCAGTCGGAGGGTGGGGGTATCCTTAGTCACGAGGGAATAAGGATATAGTGATGGGGACAGAGATCAGAGGGTGGGGTGTCGCAAGACCCCAGGAATAAGGATACAGTGACAGACGGGGATTGGAAAGTGGTGGGTGCCACTAGACACCAGGGAGGTTGTGTAACTTGTGGTGGGGGGGGCACCATGCCTGACGTGGTGGGTGGTCTCTCTAGGGATGCAGTCTTCAGCCGCCTCACAGGCAAATGAGCCCATTATGGGCATGCATATGGCCCCTTTGCTTCATGCATGCCCAGTAGGCTTATTTACATATCAAATTAAATATTTCTCAAGGGGTTCCTGGTGCTGTTGTAGGGTGGGCAGAGAACAGCGCCCCTATGGGCTGCTTACAGCCTAGATTCTCATTGGGCAGTGCTACTTGACATCACACCAACATGCACCTGTAGTCAGTCGGATAGTGCCAGTGTGCTCTTCAACTGAATATAGGTATCCTCATGTTCGTGGGCATGGGCAGGTGCAGCGCAAGCCTGGTCCATATTCCAATACTGGGCCTTTGGAATGATCATGGCAGTCATGGTACCCTTTCCTAGAGGCTACCAGGTGACTAGACAATGAATACTGTTGTTCTCATAACACTGGATCCATAGACTGCTGCAGCTGTGAAAGGCCCTTGCCTCATGCAGCGACTGGACAAGCGATTCGAGGCCAGGATTCCCCAGAAGATACACCTGTACACTCCTGTCAGTCTGCCGTCTTGACACAACTCCTGCCAACACACAATTGACATTGTTCGCTCCACCCCGTTGTTGTCTCTGGCAACACCAGTCAGTAGTGTCCCTAGGTGGACATTCTAGTATTCAACCCACATGTTCCCCTGCTGGCAGGAAGGGTTTGCTGCATGACATTTGTCTTCCAGGGAGTCCATCACATAGGGTAAGTTTTGTGTCATCAGAAAAGTTAAACAGCTTGCTGGAGACTGCAGTTTCTAGTTCTTTGAAAATGTTGAATTGCAGTGGCCCAGCACTGGTCCCTGAGGGACACCACCAAGTACCTCTCACCACTTGTAGTGGTGTCAGTGCACTACATCGCTCTGTTTCCTGCCTCCAAGCCAGTTAGCAATTCATTTTGTATGTCCCATGTATACCGCAGTAGTGTGTCATGCGCCAGTGTTTGAGGTTTTGCTGAAGTCTGGATGGACTACGTCTGCAGCCCTGCCTTTGTCCAGCTACTTGATTACCATTGAAGAAGGTGATCATGATGGTTTGGCACAACTAGTGCTTCATAAAGCCATGGTGAGAGGGGGCATGTTTCTTGTTGTGTCCCCCCCCATGTTTTTCACAGAGGTTTTTCTCCCCGGTCCTGGTGTTGGCTACACTCCTCTGGTCTTGGGAGATCAACCCCTTGGCAGTCGCCAGTACAGTTCTGTGAGTGGGTAGATCTGTGGTGTGGGGTCCAAGTGTAGCCAAACCATCATTTTCACAGCATTGGGTTTTTTTCTACTGTGTTTGTAGTTCCTTTCATCTACATGATGGCGCTGCTATCTTTCTATGTTGGCCTCTAACACTATAGCTAACCATGAGGAAGCAAGCTCCCTGGCCCTCCACAAGGATCACTGTGGCACCTGTTGCTGCACCATCTCCTCCCTGGGCTGGGAGGCAATGCTGTTTTCATGCCTGGCTTGCTTGCTGCATGTCCAGTCCCGAACTCGGGTTGCTGCATGGATCTGGGACGCATTTCTGCTGGGCCAACACCCCTTAATTTTTTTAGTGTTTTGGAAGCTCGTCTCCACACTCCCATTTTCTATATCATTTTAAAAACAAATAGTGATGTATGTGGCAGGTCACGCACACGCACTCTCTTTCTTAACACTAAAACGGAGATGTGTATGTAACATGTGTCCAACTAATGTAAGTTCATACTGTAGAAGTAGTGGCAGTGAAGTTTATTTGAATGTGATGCAAAGCTGGTACTGGAAATTTTAAAGGGGAAACATTCATATACAGTGGCCAACATAATTTTTAAAGTCCATGAGAAGCTCTTTCAAATGAGGTATTAGGCTTACCTGTAAGTACTCCAGAGTCTGTGCAGTATCAATATTGTATTACAGCCATTTGCAGAACATTGTGATGTCATCAAGGAACAAGCTGTGATTGACTCGGTAAGCAAAAACCTGTGACAGGGTGTGCGGTTATTGGGGATTAATCAACACCCCGGGTGTGTTGTGAGGCAAGGCCCCCTCCCCCGACGCACCAAGTGTGAGCGGACCCCTCTCTCTGCTGTAGTCTGGTAGTTGCTGTTTAGTAGTCTGTCTGTCTTGCTGTAGAATCCCAAAAGTGAGACTTGTATAATTAACATTTTAGGCAGCAGCACTTTACTTAAAGCAACTAATTAGCTGTTAACATACTAAGCCAGCAGATTAGACCCTATGATCTGTCAAAGGCTACGGATCAGTGTCTTCCCAGGACACTGTTTTTAGCCCCTCCCTTATAAGATTCCCCCATCCCACCCCCAGCAAGGCTCTGGGATATACCCTCCCGCTATACCTATTCCAGCCCTCTTGAACCCCTCCAGTCGTGGCAGCCACCAACTCCTGGGCAGGCATTCCAGGGCCCCACCACCCTCTCAGTGAAGTAGCGTTTCCTTGTTCTCCCCCTCAGTCTCTCTCCCTACCCCTTCCAGCCTCATTGAGTGTCCTCTGGTGGCCCCTAACTCCCTCAGCTGAAGTACCCCCTCAAGGCTTACCCTATTCATTCCTTTGAGATATTTGAAGATCTCTGTCATATTCCCTCTGTTGCTTCTCTCCGTCAGTGAGTACAGGTTGAGCTCCTCCAGTCTTTCCTCATAGGGCCTTTCCCCTACTCCCAGTATCATCCTTGTCACCCTCCTCTGGACCCTCTCCAGAAGAGATGTCTCTCTTTAAATAGGGATGCCAAAACTGCACGCAGTATAGAGGTGTGGTCTAACCAGGCAGTTGTACAGTGGAAGGAGCACCTCTCGACTTCTTGAGGTTATCTCCCTGGCTATGCCTTCCAACATTTTATTGGCTTTGGCCGCAGCCCTCCTACACTGCTCCGAGTTATGCATTTTGGCATCCACTACCACCCCGAGGTCCTTCTTCCCTCTAGAAATCTGCAGTGTCTCTCCCCCACCCCAGGTGTATACATGAGCTAGGTTTTTGGCCTCCAGGTGCAGAACCCTGCACTTCCCAACATTAAACTTTAGCTTCCAGGCTCGTGACCACCTCGCCAGAGTCTTCAGGTCCTCCTGGAGAGCCACCTTCCCCTCCTCCCCCCTCTACCACTGCCCACAGCTTCGAGTCATCTGCAGAGAGGCTCATCCCGCTCCTGATACCTCTTCTGATGTCTGAGATATAGGTGTTAAACTGGAGTGAGCCCAGTACTGACCCCTGTGGGAACCCGCTAATGACTCTCCTGGGTGATGAAACCTTCCCCCCCCGCAACCCTCACCTTCTGTACACGCCCCTCCAGCCAGTTTCCTATCCACCTGACCATCTGCCCCCACCCACCCGCATATCCTCCAGCAGCCGGGATGCAGTACAGTCAGACGCCCTGCTGAAGTCTAGAAAGAGGACATCTACTGGTTAAGAGCTTTCAGTTTCAGTGCTTCCAATCCTGAGTCTTTGTCACCCCTCCCCCTCCTGTCACAGTCAGACTAGGTATTTTAGTTAAGAACTTGATTGAAAAGAGTGGCAAAGATATTCGTGCCGCCCCCCTTTTTTTCTCCCCACGGTCTAATCCTGATCCTGGCAGTTAATTTATATTTTTGCCGATTTTCCTCCCTCCTGAGGGCGACCTTCCCGCCCACCCTCTCGATACATACCTTTGCGGTCTCACACTCCTCTCCACAAAGGTCCACCTCCTCGTTTAACAACCCAAAAGCAGCAGTAGTAAGAGCTCTTAAAAGAGCTTTTATTTATTAATTTTTTTTTTTAAGCAGACAAAGTTCAGTGGCAATACCGATTCCTGTGGTGACTAGGTCGGTAACACTACATCAATGTGCTGCACGACCTAGAACTCCAAATCTGAATGGAGTGGCGCACTTAGCGAGGTCCTCGTGTCACACTAACTGAAGGGGGTGGGCGAACTATTATCCCTCTGCAGTCGCCAGTTGGTGTCTGCTGCACCACCCCCCCACCCCATCAATGATGGACGGACCTCTTCGCAGTTTCGGCTGGCTGTAGGCTGTGCCTATCTAAGGAGGGGGACTTCAGCCTGCTCATCTCCTCTGCCCCTTGGACCTGTCAGCTGACAACACTTCATGGCATCTCATGATCAAAGCCTGAGTGTCAGCACTGCACCTACGCTCCTCCGATGCCACCCTCTCCCCACTGAGAATGACATCGGGTAGTAAAAAAAAAAAAAAAGACACCCAGCAAAAGAGAGGAAACTCGCAGCATAATGGAGCTCTGCACGCACACACCTTCGGTGCCCCACTGAGCAGGTACTAAATTGTAGTAGGTGTCCTGACACAATAGTGCCTGCCCTGGGGCACCTAAGGTATAGGAATTTTGCACCCTTTTCACTGGTGTCTATCCCACGCATGCTTGAAGCCCCCTACTGTTTTTGTCTCCACCGTTTCCATTGGCAGTTTGTTCCAGATGTCCACCACTTTTTCAGTGAAGTAGTACTTTCTCACATCCCTTCTAAATTTAACCCTCCAGCTTCATCCATGACCTCTGGTTCTGGTGCTCTTTCTCAGTTGAAGGAGACTCCCCTTGCTGGCCCGGTGGCACTGAGGGTTGAGGCGCTTGGATGCCTTACCTTGTGCTGCTCTGGTGACCTGGGTTCAGGAACGACTGCAGGTTGTTTGGGTGCCGGCATGGGGGGGGCGCAGAAGGAGCGGGGTTTAGAGAGCGAGCTGTCGGGCAGCTCTCCTCTCCTGGGGGTGGTGGGAATAGGTTTTCTCCCCTCCCGTAGTTCCGTCCCCACCAGGTGGAGGTCCGGTGGGGTAGCAGTATGGGTGGGTGGAAGGGTCTGAACTGGTTTCTAGTGTGCGTGGGCCCCAGGGGGAATATGGGGAGAAAATCAGCCTATAAATATCTATATGGAGAAAGAAAGACTCCCCTCCTACACGCAGTCTACCCCAGTGAGGCACTCTGCCATGTCTCCTGTTGCTCCCGTCTTCCAGTGTGTGTATGTTGAGATCCTTTAGTCTCTGATTGTAGAGCTTTTGGTGCAACCCCTGCACCATTTTAGTTGCCCTCTTCTGGACTGCCTCCACTCTGTCTATGTCCTTTCTAAGGTACTGCATCCAGAACTGGACACACTACTACAGGTGGGCTCTTACTAGCGAACAATATAGTGGCAACACTACCTGCTGCATCCTGCTGGTGATACCTCTCCCTATGCATCCCACTGTCCCTACCCACTGCTTTGTCACTCTGCCCTGCTACTTTGAGGACATTGGCTGTAACCTCTTTCTTACTTAGTGACTGACCGTACACCCTCCATCCTTTACTCATTTCTGGGGTCCTGTGCCCCAGGTGCATGGCATTGAACCCAACTGCCATGCCCTTGACCACTCCTTGAGTTGCATCTGATTCCTGTGCATTGTTTATTTAAATTTCTGTTCATAATTTTCAGTAATACGTGAAAATGCAACACAGCCGTATACAGGAGAGTGATACGGGTATGAACAGTATCCATTGTACAGTATGGAAATTATAGAAAAGACACACTTGATCTCCCTGCAGTCTTTTACAGTAGGAGTGGGGGACTTAAGTGGAAATAAAATAACCTAATAAATCCATTATGCTGGCTGCTTCAGTGGCTGTGGTAACTCCAAAAGGCAGAATTGACAAAACTATGTAGACGCACAATCCTAGGTTGCTGTTAACCATCATAACGGGTAAAGATAGCACAGTAAATGAAGCCCTCAGAACATCAAATAGAATAATAACTGCTCATCTCTAAGCTGAATAACAATAAATGTATGAATTGAATCAACTGGCATCACTGGCAGGAGGAGGAGGGCTAAGCAGGGAGAAGAGGTACTGGAAGTGGAAATCACAGCAGAGAGAGTGAGGGAAGCCCTCAGCTCCCTTAAGACGGCGAAAGCACTGGGGCCGGATAAATTACATCCCAGAGTGCTGAAGGAACTTGCGGATGTCCTGGCGAAACCCCTGGCAGAGCTTTTCACCATCTCTCTAAGGACAGGGTGGGTGCCCCAGGACTGGAAGGTGGCGCATATAGTGCCTATCCAAGGGGGATCAAGGGAGGTAGCAGAGAACTACAGGCCTGTCAGCCTGACATCGGTGGTGGGCAAGGTGATGGAGGGCATTGTCAAGAGAGGCTGGGGGACCTGGAAAAGCCAGGGTGCCTGGACGATAGACAGCATGGATTGCCTCGGGAAATCGTGTCAGACAAACCTTGTGGAGTTCTATGACTGGGTGAGGTAGCCTGACCTTGGTAGACCAGTGGGCGTCCTCTTTCTAGACTTCAGCAAGGCATTTGACTCTGTATCTCACATGGGCCTGTTGGATAAGCTGGGAGAAATGGGGTTGGGGAACCAGATGATCAGATGGATAGGCAATTGGCTCCAGGACCGGTCCCAGAGGGTTGTAGTTGGCGGGATAGTCTCATCCCCAAAGAGGGTCATTAGTGGGGTCCCACAGGGATCAGTCCTTGGGCCCCTCCTGTTCAACGCCTATGTCTCTGACATAAGGACAGGAATCAGGAATGAGATGAGTCTCTTTGCGGATGACTGAAAACTGGGGGCGGTGGTGGATGGGGAGGAGGGAGGGTGGCCTCACAGGGGACCTGCAGGCTCTGGAAAGATGGTCTAGAAAGTGGAAGCTGAGGTTCAGTGCTGGGAAATGCAAGGTACTCCACCTGGGGCCAGAAACCCGGCCAAGTGTACACCTGGGGGGGGGGGATGCTACAAGTCTCGATGGCTGAGAGGGACCTGGGGGTGGTGGTGAATGTCAAAATGAACAACTTGGAGACTTGTAGGAGGGCAGCAGCCAAGGCCAACAGGATGCTGGGATGCATCGCTAGGGGGATCACCTCCAGAAGGAGGGAAGTGATGCTCCCTCTGTATAACTGCTTGGTGAGGCCACACCTTGAGTACTGCGTGCAGTTTTGGAGGCCACACTTAATGAAGGACATTAAACTCCTGGAGAGGGTCCAGAGGAGGGCAGCCAAAATGATTTGGGGCTTGGGGGACAGGACCTATGAGGAGAGACTCGAAGAGCTAAATATGTACACATTGGAAGAGAGAGGGGACCGGGGGGACATGATAGAGGTCTTCAAGTACATGAAGAGGGTAAATAGGGGAGGAACAGTCAGGTGCTTCGAAGGAAGGAGGAGGGGGCCACTAGAGGGTATGGGTGGAAGCTGGAGGGGGAAGATTCAGGGGAGAAAGGAGGAGGTGCTACTTCACTGAGAGGGTGGTGGAGCCATGGAATGCACTGCCTAGGGGGCTGGTGGAGGCAGAAACGATGGAGGGGTTCAAGAGGGGCTGGGACAGGTACAGGGGAAGGGTTCTGGAAGCAAAATCCAATGCAGCAAGAATATCCGGAACTGGGAAGGGAGAAGCCAGAGAAGGCGAGGGGGGGCAGCAAGGTCAGCACCCAGGGTGGGGGCTGACCAATCGAGCAAACTCGAAAGACCGTTAGGCCTATTCTGCTGGCATTTTAGTATGTTAGTATCTGCTACTCACAGAAAATAGGGATCCCTCTGCTTGGCATGGAACCTGGGCGTAAAGGAAGAGAGTTTGGAAATAGCATTGCACCACCAAAGAACACACAGCAAACTAATTCACCTCGCGCCATAGTCAATATGTCCACAGACTGTCCCAAATAACAACTCGTGTCCTAGCTGCATATCACATGAAGTTAGAAAAAGAAAAGCTCTCCATAAAACTATGGAGATAGCAATTAACAGAAAACAGACGTCCCACATTGTAGTAGACCTTAATTCCATTAAACTCGGGTTGAAATTGGCAGTGGCCCAATAGCCAAATGCTGGTAGATTTGGTATCGGGCTAGTAAGACTTTCATTTAACTAGCCCTGTGGGCCTGTACAGGAGCAGGCATACTTCAGTATGTACACCTACTCGGCCAGTGGAAAAGTCTGTGGGTCTAGTGGGTTTTCCAGGTCACTAGCCCTGCTGGCTACTGGCTGCAAAACTTAATTTCAACCCCTGAAGCTGTAAACCAGAATTCAGTCCTCCAAAGAGTCAGAGTTGCCGACAGGACCCTCCACAATTGTTTTTGCGGCAAATTCCTGCTTGGTTTTCTCGAGCCACCGACCAGCATCCTGTGGGTTGGTGAACTGCCATGATTTCCCTCCATATGTAATCCTCAACCTCGCAGGTAACAAAAAGGAATGACCACCACCCAGAGCCGTAAGGCGCTGACGGATGGCATAGAATTTTTTTCTTTGAGCTCGAGTTAGAAAGAATAAATCTGGAAAATTGTTATATCCGCCTCATTGATCTTCAGTGGATATACAGCTCGAGTTGCAGCAATAATCTGATCCCCGATCTCCACTTGTGAGAAGCATAGTAGGATTGTGCAGGGTTGACTCGGGGAAGTAGGCTGTACTCGTGGATTTACTCTACACCTGTTTCAGGTGCTGCCAGTCAAAATCCTCAAGGAGTTGGAAAATCCCATCTGAGCCACTGATTAAGGAAAGTCATCAGGTCGGTACCGTCAGCTCCTTTTGGGAACCCTGACTATACAGAGATTCTCAACTCTGACTTCATTTTCTAGGTCTTCAAGATGCCCTCGGAGTTATGTATTTTCCCAGGTTAGAGTGGTTACTGCAGCCTGGGTTGTAATAAGCTTCTTCTCTGTATCTGCCACTGTCCTGATCAGTCTGTGGATAGTGGCATTGTGAGACCCTGTTCTCTTGCTGATCAGTGCTTTGGGGAAGGGGGGGTGCCCGGTTGCCAGTGTGGGGCCAGTGGGGGGTAGTTGGTCATCTTGTGGCCTGGAATTTTTTCCACAAGTTTTCACCCTGGGCCCACATCAAGTGCAGTGGACGCAATGTGTTAGCTCTGCCTTCAGAGACTTCCTGACGTCCTGTGTGTGGACACTTTCCTCCTGTTGTGGTGTCACATATGCTGACACTTGGACACCTCCATGTGTCAGACGAGCAGTGAGCCATCTGAACCCCCTTTCCAAGGGAGGAGGGCAGTCATGTGGATGTGCAATTCTCTCTTCCTTGGCTGGCACCCATGCAACCCATGACCTGGGTCACTGGCGTGGCGGCAGGTGAGGCACTTAGCGTGTCCGTCCTCTGTTCCTCTGGGCTGATATCTCTACCATATTTGACAGTCTGAAAACTGTTATGGCAAGTAGGGCATTTAACAAAGCAAGTTGTTTGGCAACAAGAATCTGCCATTTATTAATGTCTTGTTTGAGTTGGGCTTGTACGAGTCCATAGTTTGCATCGGAGAGCTCTTTTGGGTTTTTTGTAATCTGAATTCCTAGGTATTTTATTTTCTGTTTGTTCTAATTTAAAGGTAGGAGCTCAGTAATCAGGGGTGTGGGTCTATAAAAGAATCTGAGAATGTCTGCTTTGTCCTTTATTTAGGGAATAACCTGAGTGGGATCTGTATTCCTGCAAGGTCCTCCATATTTCTGTGATGGATTGATTGGGGTTAGTAAGGTATAAGAGGAGAACGTTGTCTGCGTACAGCGATATTTTATGTGCGACGTCTCCTGTGTTGACTCCTGTGATGTTTGGGTTCTCCCGAATAGCACAGGCCAGGAGCTGTATGTATAGGGCCCAAGGGGAATCTGTCAGTTATGCTCCCATTGACTGTAATGTAGGCCTGTCGGGCTCGGTATAACACTTTTAGAGCTTCTGTCATAGACCTAGAAAATCCAAATCTGTCAAACACCTTAAACAAGGTCCACGAGACTTTGTCGAATGCCTTTTCAGCATCTAGATTCATCAGGCAAAAAGGGGTCTTTCCAAGGCCAATCCTGTCTGTAGTGCGCCTTACATTGTCGTGGGGCCTGATGTCCTGCGATGAAGTCTGTTTGATCTTTATTAATGAGATGGGGGAGGATGGGGGGGGGGGAGAGAAGCCTCCCAGCCAAGATCGTAGTAAAGATCTTATAAACATTTAATAGGTCGGTATGCACTACACTCAGCTGAGTCCTTCCCCTCCTTGGGTATAACTGTGATAGGGGCGTAGTCCCAGGAGGGTGTCATATCCGCCCCCTCTATCTCATTGATAGCATTCAGTAGGGCCAGTTCTTTCCCCAAAGATTTATAGAACTCCCTACTGAAGCAGTCTGGGCCTGGACACGTCCCAGTTTTTAGGTGTCCAATGGCTTCCTCCACTTCAACTAAGTGAATAGGGATAACTAAAGCCTCTTGTGGGGTTAGTGTGGGAATCTTTACAGTTTTTAGTCATTTTTATCCTGGGTGGGGGGCTGTCTGTCTGAGTTTGCTAGTCACTTGTAATAAGTGACAAAGGCATCTCTGATCTGGTCGCCTTATATACCATTGAGCTTGTTTTTGGGTCATTGATTTTTTTTTTTTTATTTATTTTATTTAGCTTTTGTTGACCGGGTAAGTGCACTAGACAAATCCTGCCTATTTTCAGGCACGACCCGGGGGAGGGGGATACAGATGAATGCCAACTGACCTTGAACCAGATTAAGCTGGTGGTATTTTTAGTGAATGAGGGAAATTTAGCCAGGACACCGGGGAAATTCCCCTACTCTTTGATAAGTGCCATGGGATCTTTAACATCCACCGAACTACCACCAATCCAGGCAGATGGGACCTCGGTTTAACGTCTCATCCGAAGACGGACCTCAGAAATGCAGCACCCTCTCATGCTGCATTACAGTGTCAGTACTGGGATATTAACCCAAGTGCCAGATGTGGAAACTGAACCCACAGCCCTCTGATCTCCCGGCCTCAGAGGCAAGTGTGCTACCTACTGAGCCACTGACACTGACATTTTAGTGATGTCTGCTTTAGCCTGTCTTTGTATGCCCTGGTTAACTTTCCCCATACAAGTCTGGTTGACCATGTTTTTTTGGTGGGGGGGGAGCAGGAGCAGCCAGGTCTGAACAGAAGGGATCCAGCAGAGGACTGGTGGGTAGGAGTGGCATCACCCTCCCTCCCGACAGTCTCTGTCTGATTTTTCTGTCCCCTGGAGGACTGGACCTGCAGAAGTCCTGATGTTTATGCATGTGCTCCATGCACGGTATGTCGGCGTTTGCCAGTCTTCCTACATTTGTCCCAGACCTCCTTACACCTCGGTGTTGAGCAGATGCTGGGCGTCTCAACCTTCCTACCCCGGAGGATAGCAACCTATGATCCTCCGACTTGGACTTATTCTCAAACTCTGGTTGCTGGCAGTGCTACTGCTGCACAGACGGGCTAGCTTAATAAATCGGTACCTTTTTAAAAAGCCCCTGGCAGCATGAGGAAAATTCTGAAAAAAAGATTTTTATTCAACGCTCTCCCAATTTTTTTTTTTTTTTTTTTTTAAATGTTCAAAACTCAGTCAACAGAAGCACTGCATCAGGGGAAACTGGTGACACAAGCCTTACTGTTAAGTCCCTTCAGGTGTCTGCTTCATTGAGACTTTCATCTGGTGGAGCTTTACTATGGACCGCTTCATACTTCATTTGTATTTGATCCACCTGTTTTCCAGCATCGGATGGATCAGTGAACTGATACGTGCGTCCGCCATAATAAATCCTCAAGTGAGTTGCCATTAGTAATGGATGGGCTACTCCAAGACTCTTCAGCTTGGCCCATACACTGTCTGATTTCTTGCACCGAGCCCTTGTTGTGTAGGAGAGATCAGGGAACAAATGTAGCATGCGACCCTGATAATTTAACTGGTCCATGGCTCAGGCAGCTTACAGCAGTCGCTCTCTCAGGATGGAGCTGTCCATAACTAGGAGCACCGTCCTGTGTAAGTCATGTTGGGCCTCTGCTGACCTAGGTGAAATCCAGTATGCCTTGTTGAACCTTCGGCACATTCAGAATTGAAACAGAGTGCTCCAGGTAACCCAAGTTTTTAAGAATTCAAGTAGGTCAGTAGACCAGTGGGCGTCCTCTTTCTAGACTCCAGCAAGGCATTTGACTCTGTTCCTCATGAGGGCTTGTTGGTTAAGCTGGGAGAAATGGCGGTGGGAAACCAGATGATCAGATGGATAGACAGTTGGCTCCAGGACCGGACCCAGATGGTCGTAGTTGGCAGGATAGTCTCATCCCCAAGGAGGATCATTAGTGGGGTCCCATGGGGATCAGTCCTTGGGCCCCTCCTGTTCAATGCCTTCGTCGCTGACATAAGGACATGTATCAGGAGTGAGATGAGTCTCTCTGCGAATGACTCAAAACTGGGGGCGGTGGTGGATTGGGAGGAGGGGAGGGTGGCCCTACAGGGGGACCTGGAGGCTCTGGAAAGATGGTCTAGAAAGTGGAAGCTGAGGTTCTGTGCAGGGAAATGCAAGGTGCACTGCCTGGGGCCAAAACCGGGCCAAGTGTACACCAGGGGAGCTACAAGTCTCTATGGCTGAGGGAGACCTGGGGGGGGTGGTGGTGGATGTCGAGATGAACAACTCGGAGACTTGTAGGAGGGCAGCAGCCAATGCTAACAGGATGCTGGGATGCATCGCTAGGGGGATCACCTCCAGAAGGAGGGAAGTGATACTCCCTCTGTACAACTGCTTGGTGAGGCCACACCTCGAGTACTGCGTGCAGTTTTGGAGGCCACACTTAGAGGGACAGTAAACTCCTGGAGAGGGTCCAGAGGAGGGCAAGCAAAATGATTTTGGGCTTGGGGGACAGGACTTATGGGGAGAGGCTCGAAGAGCTAAATATGTACACACTGGAAGAGAGAAGGGACCGGGGCGACATGATGGAGGTCTTCAGGTACATGAAAGGGGTAAATAGGGGAGGAGCAGTCAGGGTGCTTCAAAGGAAGGAGGAGGGGCAACTAGAGGGCATGAGTGGAAGCTGGAGGGGGGAAGATTCAGGGGAGAAAGGAGGAGGTGCTACTTCACTGAGAGGGTGGTGGAGCCATGGAATGCGCTGCCCAGGGGGCTAGTGGAGGCAGAGACGGTGGAGCGGTTCAAGAGGGGGTGGGACAGGTACAGGGGAAGGGTGCTGGAAGCAAAATCCAGTGCAGCGAGAATATCCGGAACTGGGAAGAGAGAAGCCAGAGAAGGCGAGGTGGGTATCAAGGTTAGCTCCCAGGGTAGGGGCTGACCAAATGAGCAGACACGAAAGACTGTGGGGCCTATTCTGCTGGCATTTTAATATGTTACTATGTTAGGTTGGTATTCTCTTTACCCTCGGTAATCCGACGAGATGCGGATTTGAAGCATGCTGGGCATTTTAGAGAGACTCCAGCCTATATGTCAACTGTGCATTTTCTTGGGTGAGCTTTGAAGTTGCGTTCATCGCTTTAACTGCTTGCAGTTCTGCTGAAGCAACAGTTTTGGTAGCCACCTCTATTTTTATATTCTAATCCCCGAGCCGTTGCAGCATTGTTTCCACCTTAGTAACAATAGCTTGTATAGATAATTGAAGTGCCCTCCAAGGCGCCTCTGCCTCAGCTAAGTTGGCTGTAGAAGTTGTGGCCTGGTGCTCTGTCTGGTTGAGTCTTTACACCACTTGGGCTCCCCTTGTTTGAGCGCCCCATTGCCCAAAAATGGTATTGGTCCAATCAGCACCAGAAGAACTGCTGATTGCTGCCACTTGAGCTAAGTATTGCACTTTTAAATAAAACTAGAAAATTGTCCCTTCAGCGTGCAGAGCTCAAGGAAATGCGTAGGTGTTCTCAACAGCGCCCACCTCCATTCCATTTTCTTTCTTCACATATTTTCAGTAATTAATTCCTTATTTTCTTTATTACTGAATACAACAGCATGAAAACGAGATCCCTGCCCCCTAGACTACTCTAGCCACTTCTCTACACGACATCATAATCCCGTTTATGCTATCCTAATTACCTACACAGCAACATATTTTGATGTCTTAAATGGAATTATGGTGTCTGTAGGTAGACAGCCAGAGCTAAAAGGTCAGAGATACTGTTTGTATTCATGCAAATACCTTTCAGTAATAAAGAAATAAGGGTGATAATGTCAGAATAAATATGAATCATGAATCACATCCATCGTGGGTAAGCTAATGGAGACTATCCTGAAGGAGAGGCTGGTGGCCCTCCTAGAGGCCAAAGGACTACAGGACAGCAGACAGCATGGCTTCATACGTGGCAGATCCTGCCAAACCAACCTGGTGGAGTTCTATGACTGGGTAACTAGGCAACTGGACAGGGGCCATGCAGTGGATGTTCTGTATCTGGACTTCAGTAAGGCATTCGACTCAGTGCCACATGGAAGGCTGGGAAGGAAGTTAGTAGGCACAGGGGGGTGCAAAGCTGGTGAAATGGGTAGGAAACTGGCTGCAGGAAGGCAACAGAGGGTGGTGGTGGGTGGGGAGCTCTCACACCCAAGGGCAGTGACGAGCGGTCTTCCACAGGGCTCAGTGTTTGGGATATTCATTGCAGACATATCATGGGACATCAAGAGCAAGATCAGTCTGCTGATGATACCAAGGTAGGCGCGGTGGTGGATGACCTAGGGGGATGGCAGGGGTTGCAGGATGATCTGGCAAAGCTTGAAACCTGGTCAGACACCTGGCAACTGGGCTTTAATGCCAAAAAGTGCAAGGTGCTGCATTTTGGGTGAAGAACCCAAGGAGGAGTTACCAGCTAGGGGGAGTGCAGCTAGCCCAGACAGAGGAGGAGAAGGATCTGGGTGTGCTCATTACAGGGTCAATGAACAACTCGGCACAATGTAGGAATGTAGCTGCAAAGGCCAACAAAATGCTGGGTTGTATTGCAAGGGGTATATCCTCGAGGAGGGAGGAGGTGATTCTGCCGCTGTATAGGTCATTAGTTAGACCATACCTGGAGTACTGCATGCAGTACTGGCGTCCGTATCTGAAGAGGACATTAAGTTACTGGAGGGTGCAGCGCAGGTGACAAAGATGATCAAGGGGCTGGGGACTTATCATACGAGAGGAGGTTGAAGGAGTTGAACATGTACTCACTGGAGGAGAGGAGAGACCGGGTGACATGATTGAAACCTTTAAATACATGAAAGGAATAAACAAGACTGGTACAGAGGGGCTGTTCAAAGTAAGGAGGGAGGGCCACCAGGGCCATGATATGAGACTGGAGTGAGGAAGGTTCAGGAAGGAGATGAGGAGACACTTTTTTACAGAGAGGGTGGTGGCTGGGTGGAATGCGTTACCTGCTGAAGTGGTATGCAGTAGAACAGTGGACTGCTTCAAACGAGGATGGGACAGGACAAGGGGGAGGGATAATGAAGGGGAAGGGTGGAAGGGAGGGGCAGCTGCAGAATAAGGGGTGCTAGCTGCACATTCGAGCAGACTTGATAGACCTCTAGGCCTTTATCTGCTGGCAAATTTCGTATGTTCGTATGAAATATATGCCACATTTATGCCTGAATGTTACATTTTTTTCAAAGTCGTCAGGGGCTATAGAACGTCCTTAAAAATGTTTAGGCATATTTTAGACAGACTACGTAAACCAAACAAAAATGCCAGTGACCGAAAAGAGTAAGTAAAAAGAACATGGCATGCACCTGATTTCTGTACCTTCTGGAAACTTGGTTTTGATTATGTAACAATTTTGTCATCCTTTCCCAGGTGTGCCATTTCTGTGCAGAGCTAGAACTGAAGGAACAGCAGAGAGATCTTGAGGTTGCATGCAGCCTCAGTTTCTTGTTTTTAAAGAGTTGTAAACTGTACAGAAAAAACAGGGAAAAACATGACGACGCCACACAAACCATTAAGAACATTCGGAAAGAAAACAGTAAGTTGAACTTTTTTTGCTTTTTGTCTGTCACTGGTGCTGCCCATGGTCTGACTGTTTTAAAAATCTCTGTTTAATTAATCTACTTAATTGCATGGTGGTAGCGTTGCTGCCAATCATGTCATGATCCGGGATCAGGAGCAGTCTAAAGTTGCTCGGGGCTAGGTGGGGATAAGTGCCTGATCTCTCCTCTCCTCTCTGCCCGGGGAAGGAGGCATGTTGTTCATGCTGAATGACTGCCACTAGGTGGAGGCCTGGTGGCAGTAGGGGTCTGAGGGTGGCACAAGAAGGGAGGGAGCTGTGGGACTTAAGTGGCACACATGCCTCCACAAGCATGTGCCCCCCGCAACAGGGGATCCGAGGGGAGGAGGGCTAGAAAAAATGCAGAGGAAGGGAGTATATGATGCCCTGCATGCTGAACCCCCACCCCCTCTGCCATCAGGGACCTCAAAGGCCAAATGCTGGATGTTTATTGTGTACGTTTTGGGGGAGAGAGGAGAAGAAGGCACTCCTTCTCTTGATCCTGCCATGGGGAGGTTAATCTGTGGTAGTTTCTGTTGACGGGTATGACTTGGTAGGTGGCAGACAGTGAGGGCGGCAGGTACAGGGTCGAAGGGAGCTCTGCCTGCCTTGGCCAAGGTGGAAACAACTTTTTTTGATGGGGGGGGGATCCATTTAAACCTCAGTTGAAATGATTAGTTTGGGGTGCGCTTCAGTGTCTCAATTGCAGAAGTCTAGAATTGGTCTGTTTTCCATTTTACTTATTTAAAATTTTGGTTACCTGGAAAGGCACATTGAACCGCAGCTCGTTTCCAGGTGCGAATTTTAGAATTTTAGTGGACTTCAACAGTAGTGAAATTAATTCATCTCTCTCGCTCTAATTTTGTACTGCACAAATTTTTTTGTAACTGTGTGAATCCACTGTCCTGGCTTTGCTTGCTTCTTCCATTTCCCTTCTCCCCAGCTTCCTGCCCTTTTCTTTCACAGGTCATCCAGTGTCCTCCATAAGTTACATTTAAACAAAAGGGGACTTCTGCAGGGAGTGTTTTACCTCTCCTTGTCTCATGTGCAGTAAAACGCGGTGTAATTAAATGCTGACTCTGGCTGTACTTGGGGAATTTGTGAGAGTGCTCCCTCCTGTTCCTGTAGTTCCATTGTTAGAACTGGGTTTACTCTGTTGGATGCGGAGGCCTCCATTCCCACCCCGCTTATGCCCACATGCTTGGAAAAATGCACCACACACCAGTTCTTGGGTAAGAAAGGCCGTAGCACACCTTTACTTAACATTCAAAAGTCATCAGATTACATTCATTGTAACACAATTTTGAATTCACAGTTTACATAATCGGTAGACATGCATTTGTGTGATCATCAAATTGTTATCCATTATTTACACATGAAAGAAACCACAATCCCAAATACAATACCTCATTTTCTATACCCAATAAATAAATACTATTTTTCCCCATTTTTGGGCCCTGGATCCCAGCCCGAACACCATACACCCCCTCCTCAATATCCAAGGGGGGTGTCATTGATTTATTTAAAAATTTTGGTGACCAGGTAGGCCCACTGAGACCATAATGGTCCCTTTTTCAGGGCGCCCTGGGGTTAATTACAGTGAACAGTACAAGAAGTAGGAACAGTTCAAGGGAAAGTGTGCAGATACAGACATTACAATCAGGACTTGTAGTACAATCACAGGCAGGTTAGGTAATGTTGAGAATAACATGGTGGGGTAAACACTAGTTTCACAGGAATGGCAGTTACATAAGGTTCGTTTATCTGGTCAGTTTTACAGGTTACAATTTCAAGTCTTTCAAAAGTGATAAGTTTATGGCCTCCCGGAGGGGCCTCTTCCACCTTAGCCGCACGCGCAGAGGCGGACGAGCTTCCTCCCAGTCCCTTCCCCACCTGTTCCTGCCTTTCCGACCTTCAGCCGAACAGCTTAAGGCCAGCTGGGAATGGGGGTACTGCATTCTCAAGGCCTCACCGAGGTGCCCTCGCAACTGCCACAGGAGGGACGTGGCTAAACCTTGCCTGTGTCCCTCCCTCCACTCCTGGTCTTATTACCAATTACCCCGCATTACTTCTTACAAATTGTGTTTTCTAACACGGTCTGTATGGTTTCATTGAATAAATCTGTGCTGACGTCCAATAAATGTTCCCCATCGGTGTGGTATAACCCCAGGCAGGAAGTTTAAATTTCCTCGTGGGCGATGGTTATGCTGCCTGTCCAGCAGACAAACCTACCCACCTCATTGTTGAGTTTTACCCTGGCCCGGTCAATGGCCTTGGGCACACAGACGTGGCGCCAGACCAGTCGTGGCAGTATAGCCGACCATACTAGCCTGCACCGGGGCAGCAGTGACCGCAGTGTGGCCCAGTGATGCTTGATCCACATGATCAGCTCCAGTGTGGCCTGTGACCCTATGTTGTTTGCCCCTGCATGAACCATCAAGATGTCCGGAACACCAAACTACTTCTTGTTTGGATGCAGGGAATCAGTTGTTCCCATCTCATGCCCCGCATCCCCATCCACTGGATAATGGCATCTTCCTTCGGTATTCTTAAATTCATCCCATATGTTCTCTCCTCCGCCCTCTTCCGGGCCCAAAACACGTAAGATGATCCCATTATCCACACCTGCTTACACTGCCTTTTACTTAAAGGCACAGGAGGAGGCAAGCAAAAGAAAATGTTAGTGTTTTGTTTGCAGTGGTCTGATATTTTTCCTTTGCATCTTCTGGATTGCCATCTCCTGGTTTCTTTAATCTGGCCCTCGTCCAGGCCCAAGCTGGTCGCCGCACCTATCCTGAAGAAGTGGGTGCCAAACTTACCTGGATCTTGCCTGCAAGCATTCAGGTGTATGTGTGTTGTGTTTTTTTTTTTAAACACGGGTAAACTGGTATCTTGACAGGGAACCCCGTATGCATGATCCAACAGTTGGCTTTCCCCCGGAGGGCGAACTGCTAAGAATTCTGTCACTGCCCGCACTGGGCAGATATCGGTATATCCTGCAGCCCACAGGGTGACCAGAGCCCCCCTACCTCTCTGGTCTTTCTTTGACCTGCGTAGCCAGATAGTTCAACTACCCTCATGTCACACTACATCCTGGCTCAGGCTGCCGAGCCGGTCAGCCTTGTTGGCTGCCGTCAGCTCGCTTACCCGAAAGGCTCCAAAAAAGGCCAGGCAGAAAGCAGCCCGGAACAGCAGGCACTCACGCCTATTCCTTGTAAGGTCGTCCGGGCTATGTACCAGTGCCTTTAACCCCTGCAGGGAAATGGGCTATCTACCATCGCCAACCGGGGATTGTCTTGCCCAACTCTCCATGAACTTTCCTACGGCAAACTGCTGCGATATGTTCCCATGTCCCAGCAGCTTGCCAAAAAATGCAATCCCAGCCAGAACCGACCCAGCCAATTCTCTTGACGCCCATTTTTCCTTCAGGTCCCATTACAAAAAAAAAAAAAAAAAGCAGGGTACCTGCATTTCCTGCCCAAGGGTCCATTATCCCCCTCCCCTTACAGTACTCCTGGAATCTGGACACTTCCCCGGCTATACGAACCCCAAGTCCTGGGGGCAACTGACTTTGATATTACCTGCCAAATCCCACCCACCTGTCCTTCAACCAGGTGGGGAGGACCAGAGGTTTTTCTTTGGCCTGTGGAGCCAGCATCCTGAACCTGTACCACTGGAAATGGGAGAGTGAGTCGGCAGTTTTGTTATCCACTCCTGGCAAATGCTTTGCCCTGAACATTATATTTAATCTCAAACATTGCAGGACAAACTTCCTCAGCAAAGAGCATACCATGTCACAGTTTGCCGATTGCTGGTTAATCATCTGTACTTACCCCCATGTTGTCAGACCAAAAGAGCACCAATTTATTTTCCAACCTCTTACTCCAGACCTTGATGTCTACTACGATGGGAAAGAACTCTAGGAAGGGCAGGTTCTTAGTCAGCCCCAATTCATGCCATGGTTGCGGCCACGAAGCGGTGCACCTATCCCCCTGGCAGTATATTCCGAACCCGTGCCCTCCCCCACTGCATCAGTAAAAAACTTAAGCTCTTGGTTGCTGATAGCTGGTGTCCGCCACAAAGCCACCCCATTAAAGGAAGACAAATTCAACCCAGGTCTCCAAATCTGCTTTCATGCCTCTTCTCACCCTTATGAAATGGTATGGGGAGCAGACTCCGACTGTAGCCCTGGCCAAATGCCTGGAGAAGGGGCGTCCCACGGGGATAACCTTACAAGCGAAGCTCAGGTGCTTGTGCAGCTCTTGTAGCTTCTGTAGGGTGACCTTCTTTGCCCGGATTACCTCCGTGGCTAAACCCAACAGCTTCTGTACCTTCTCTGTTGGTGGCCTGGAGACCCCGGCTATAGAATCCAATGCGATCCCCAGGAACGTGAGCCTTGTGCATGGACCCTCTGTTTTTTCTTGAGCTAAGGGGACCCCGAGCTCCCGAGCCATGTCCTTAAATTGCGATAAAGCCCCACCGCAAGTGTCAGTCACTCGGCCCGATTAACAGGAAGTCGTCCAAATAGTGTGTAATGGACTCTCAACCCCCACCCCTACAGAGCACACCACCCAGTTCAAGAAGGTGCTGAACTTCTCAAAGATGGAACATGAGACTGAGCAGCCCATCGGCATGCATTTGTCAACATAATATTTTCCCTCCACCTTCATGCCTAAACGGGTGCACTGGGATCAGGCGAAAAGCCGATTCAATATCCGCCTTTGCCATGAGGGCTCCCAGACCACAGTCCTGAACCCACCGTACTGCTAAGTCAAACGATGTATATGCCACCACCAGAGCAACTGCCTTCACTTCTTTTGTTGCATCTCGTCCCTGGGTGAGTGCCCCTGCAGTTCTGGCAAGTGTGTTTGTACTTGCAGTTGTTCTGAAAGGGGCACACTCCCTTATTATACTGACAGAAGCTACCCTTGTTTTTTGCTGCACCCCGAGGGAGCCCCCAGGACCGGCAGCCCTCTGTCGGTCCGTGGCCCGAGAAAGGGGCGCCTAGGGCACATCTGTTCCAGGTATAGAAAAGTCTGCATTCTGCCCCATTTTACTGTGGGGTCCGACGCCATCCTTTTCCAGACTTTCTCGTCATACCCACGCCAGGTGTCTCCCCCAAAGGAATAGTAAAACTTTAATATGTGGCCTTGATACTTTATCAACCTCACTGCCTCCTTCTCTAAAACTACCGTGGCTAGAATGTTGAAAGATGCTATCCATGTCAATATATCTTTCTTTACTTTGCTCTCTTTTTTTTTTTCTTCTTCTTTTTTTCTTGCCATCCCCTTCTTTAGTGTCCTCTTCTCCATATAGCAGAGAAAAAATATCAATGTACTCTTCCCCCTTCCCCCGACCTTTTCTTTCAGGGACAGTGGCACGTGGGTTGCCAGTAACCTTGGGTCGCATGAGGTGGTCCCCGACCTCAGCTCCTGCACCTCAGTCATCAGCAACTTCACTGTGGCCACCAGGTCGTCACCAGGTTCGCTGCCCGCAGGGGTTACTGCCGTTCTCTCTCCCCCCCCGCGCGGACTGAGCCACCACTGGGCTGCTACTATGTCCCTGCACTACTGCCTCCTGTCTGATCCTCAGCTGTTCCCCCGGGAAGGGGGTCACTGGTCTGGCTGAGCTTTTGCCCACCCATACCTCTGCCCCCCCTGAGGACCCTGATTGGCTCCTTATTACAAAGGTTGGCAACCGCTCCCAGCATGTCTGTGAACATGCCTTGCAACACTGCCATGTTCGTTGATACCCTTTCCACCCTACCAGCTGGCTTCCAACCCCAAGCTGGGGTATCTCCTAGGTGTTATACTTCTTGCTTCAACTCCACCTCTGATCCTAACTCACCCCTTTCCTTCCCGGCTACACCGTCTCCTACCTGCTTAGACAGGCTTGCTAATGATCTGTGACCAACCACTTCCTCCCCTCCAAACGACCATTTCCCCCAAAGAATAAATGGAGTACTCACCTACAGGATTACTGGACTCCAGGTCTGCCGCAAACCGCTTGGAAACCAGGTCCACCTCAGCTGCGTTCCTTTTCTGAGCTCCTGATGGCGGGATGGTCTTCGGGGGCCCCCCCCCCCTGCAGGAAGGGGCAGGCCAGCTGGAGGGGGCACGCCATGAGGAACAGGAGCTGGGGAGCTGCAGGCCAGGGGAGGCCTAGAGGGACTGTCGGCCAAGGGGGGCCCCCAGGTGGAGGCCCGAGGGGCCGGGAACTGGGTCGGCAGGGCGCCTGCCAGAAGTGTAAGCATGATCAGCACCCGCTGGGGAGAAACAGGCGAGGGGGAGCTGGCTCTGCTTGCCCCTGCCCCCAGGCTTCTGGCACGGTCCCTTGGCTGAGTCCCAGGATAGGGCCCACTAGGCTGCCCCAAATTCTGGCCAGGCTGACCCGCCCAGAGGACCTGCTCCAGCCACGCAGCACCCCCATTTGCTTTAGCCAAGCTCTTTGCTTGCTGGAGGATCTCCTTGATGAACCTCTGTGACAACACCATGCTGTTATTGCGGCATGGGCCTAAGGGACTGCCGCCATGTGGAGCTGGAAAAAACGCCAGGGGTGCTGAAGCGCTGAACGAGGAGCACAGAGCCAGACAAAACCCGCAGCAGCAGCGGACAAAAATATCCCACCGGAGGGGGGCAGGCCAAGGGAGGTGGGCGAAATACGAGGAAGGATGCAGAGGAGGGCCGCTCGGGGAGGCCCGAGGCAGAGAATGGCACTGGGGCAGGACCGGGAAACTAGCAGGCTGCCGGCTTACAGCTGGGCTGGGAAACTTGAAAGCTGCCGGGAAAGTGCAAAGCCGCAAACAAACTTCTCACCAGCAAGGAGCTGATTCGGCGGACTGGGCCTATGGATGGACACTGGGCAGATGAAGGAACGCCGTGTACACAAAGCAGTCGAAAGGGAATGCCGCGCAGCAATGATGAGATGCAGGCCGCCAGGATACAGGAGGCAAAGAGGACAGGGCCGAGCGAGCAGGGCCATTTTACCCCACTGCTGCCCGCCCCATCTCTCCTCCTGGCCAATCCTGCCTGCAAAACACAGCACCCCCCTTCCAGTCTGCGCCTCAGCACTCTGCGCCTGCGCCGGGGTAATCCACTCTTGTGGGCAGCGGGTTGGGAGGAGGCTCGTCAACTCTCCCTCCCTCCCCCTTTATCGGGGGTTCCTTTTCTCTTTGCCTTCCTGCTGGTGTAGCTATCCTGGGTCCTTGTCCTCTGAAATTCTGTGGCAGCGAGTTAAAAACTTGGTAACCATAATGACATGCAACAGCTCTGTGATGTATTGTATGTAAAAACTTTTTATATTGCTGCACGTTGTCAATGGGAGTAAATACATATGGGTAATGAGCTCCTCTAGGATCTGCGGCCTATCCTGTAGGTAGGGAAATGGGCAGACTAGATGGGCCTAGCGGTCCTTATCTGCCGTCAAAGTCTGTTTCTATGTTTCCTCCACTGGGGTAGTGTGGTACAGCTCACGTTGTCAATCGGCATAGAATCCTGGGCACATGATTCTAAAGACGGTAGCTAGTCAGTCTTTGTAGAGACAAGAAGACTATTTCTTTTTTTTTTTTTTTTTTTTTATTTCCCATTCATTTTTGTGCTGCCGGCACCCCTAGCTCCACGAATGGGCTCGCCTATCCTCAGTGACCCTCACCCGGGGAAGCCTTCCGGGAGTGGGGCTGCCCAAGCAGACAGTGGTGGTTTTGGGGGAGGTTGGCACCAAAGGCGGCTTTGATCTGTGAGGGCCGGCCCTTTTTCCCTCTTACTGTCCCCTTGGAGCTGGAACGTGCACGACTCCAGCGGAAGCCGTCCATCCCAGCGCCACCCCACGCTATGGTGCAATGCCCTGTCCCCAGCCTTGCCAGGGGGCAACTTCGGCTGGCACCAGGGAACCCCCCCAAGAGGAGAGCAGTCCTCTGGATGCTCGATCCTCCTCCCCTGCTGACTCCTGGTGGCCAGTGCCCATTCCCTAACATGGGTCGCCGGCGTGGTGCGAGGTGTGGCGTCCAGCGCCTCAGCCCTCCGCGCCACCAGGCTGGCCCAAGAAGACTGATACTTCCGCTTGGTTGGTATTAGGCAGTTTAGAGGCTGGTTGGGGTGACCTGGTGACAGGGAACACTTTATATTTAAGAAATTGTACCTGTTAAGCTGTGGCTTTCGGATTGACTAATCTGCTAGAAACATGTTCTGTTCCTGCAGTGCCTCAGTGAGAGCCGCTAGCTGCTGTGTAGGGTGTTCTCCAGTTTTCTCCTGGTGGGGTTGTCCTTAGCATTCTCTCCCCCCCACCCCACCACCACCACTTAGCATTCTGTAGCACTATTATTCCCCTTGTTTGTTTGTTATAGTGTGTTTTGCCAAGAAGATTAATGGCCAAGACAAATTGTGAGAGATCCTGTATCGTCTTGTCAGGTTTCTGTGGGAGTCTTACTGTAACTGGAGCTTGTGTCCTTGGCACATCTAATTTTTTGTACTGCAGTCATTAGTGATTTTTCATGTAACTCAATCCCCCAGTGCCTTGCTCAGAACAAAATGCTTCCCTGGACTAACAGTGCACAGGGCCAAGCATGAGGTATATCAGCTGGCAAAGGATTGTGGGTGTTCCCCGGACATACTGGTCCACCTGGGTACAAATGACATTGAGGGAAATAGCGAGCTAGAGATACAGGCAAGGTTCAGGGAGCTTGCCAGGGTCTGTCATGACATAGGATGTGCGATTTCCTTCTCGGAAATCTGCTGGTACCAAGGGCAAGTGGGGAACACAAAAGGGAGATAAACCAGTGGCTCAGGGAGTGGTGTGGGGCCAGAGGGTATGGGTTGATGGGGGATTGGGGGGAGACCGGGGAGGATAAAGGGCTGTATGCTACAGATAGGCTCCAACTCAGTTTGAAGGGGAGGGAAATCCTAAAGTTGAAAATAGAAGGGTTCATTGGTGAAAGGTGGGGTTTAAACTTGAAGGGGGGAGGTATTGGAGAAAAGGCTGTCGGGGGGGGGATAAAGGAGGGACTCTGTCTCCACAGGAGTGGGAGGAATGCGGGAAAGGCAGACTGGTAAGGTGCAGACCAGGGGAAGACAGAATCCCCATGGGAACGTGAGCAGGGGAAATGGAAGTATAGGGAAAGGGTGGAAGGTAGTCCTGCTAAGTGCCAGGAGCTTGGACAGTAAAATTCCTGAGCTTCAGGTGATGCTAACTGAGGGAGAGGTGGATGTGGCAGCAGTCACTGAGATCTGGGCTACCGCAGGGCACGACTGGGACCTGAACCTGGAGGGGTACACTGTGTTCAGGAAGGACAGGGGGAGGGAAGGGGAGGAGGGGTAGCAATAATGGTCAGAAACTGCATTGGCATAGGAGGAGTAGAGGAGGTGGAGGGAACTGTGGAAGCGATTTGGGTCACCTTGATAACGGGGGGGGGGGCAAGAAAGTAAAAATAGGAGTGGTGTATAGATCCCCTGCTCTGGCAGAGGAGCTGGAGGAGAGTCTGGAGGCAGATGTTGGTAGACGCTGCAGATTGGGCAGGGGAAGGGTGGTGGTGTTGGGGGACTTAAACATGCCAGGAACAGACTGGGAGACTGACATCCTCGGTGGCCAGGGAACAGCGGTTGTTGGATGTCTTTCAGGACGCGTTCCTAACTCGGCAGGTGGGGGAACCGACCAGGGAGGCGCGGGTACTGGATGTGGTCCTGGCAGACAGTGACCAGATTGGGGGCCTGGAGGTAAGGGACCCGTTGACTGGGAGCGAACATGCCACGATCTGTAGAATGCTGCACAAAGACGGAGGTAACTGACTTTAGGGGGGTGGATTTCAAGAAAATGGGAAAGATCCTTAAGGAAGGAGCATTTGGATGTGATTGGGTCTGACAGTAGATGGGAAATCGAGGGGAGGGGGTGCAGGATGCTACCAGCACCTGTGCAAGAGTAAGACGAAAATGCTGTAGGGCCCGAAAACCCTTCTGGTGGATCAGAGAGGTTCAGGAGGTGGTGAGGGGAAGGAAGGCAGCCTATAGGCAATTCAGGTGCTCAAGGATCGAAGGGGATCGAGGGGGGTATGAGCTGATGGCTAGAAGGGCCACTAAGGTGGTGAGGGCGGCTAAGGCAAGGAAGGAGCAGAACCTCGCCGGGGAAATTAGGAGAGGGAACAAGGGGTTCTTTAGATAAATTGGAGAAAAATGACGGGTGATGGGGCAGATTAGCAGGATTAAAACAGGGGAGGTATGGGCACAAGACACGGGGGAGGAGACTGAGGTACTAAATGAGCACTTCGCCTCAGTTTTCACCAAGCAAAATGGGGGGGGGCGCCGCATCATACATGGGAGGAAACTGAGAAACTGAGGAGGGGGTCCCTTACTGAACGGTGGGTCTGGTGAGAGGGGGGAGGGCTAAGCAGGGGGACGAGGTAGCGGAGGTGGAATTCACAGCAGAGAGTGAGGGAAGCCCTCAGGTCCCTTAAGGCGGAGAAAGTGCCGGGGCCGGATAAATTACATCCCAGAGTGCTGAAGGAACTGCCTGATGTCCTGGCGAAACCCCTGGCGTAGCTTTTCAGCATCTCTCTGAGGACAGGGTGGGTGCCTCAGGACTGGAAGATGGTGCATATAGTGCCCATCTACAAGGGGGGGGGGTCAAGGGAGGTGGCAGGGAACTACAGGCCTGTCAGCCTGACATTGGTGGTGGGCAAGGTGATGGAGGGCATTGTCAAGGAGAGGCTGGGTGGTGCCTGTACGATAGACGGTATGGATTCATCCCAGGGAAATCGTGTCAAATAAACCTTGTGGAGTTCTATGACTGGGTGACAAGTGCCTTGGATTTGGGTAGACCAGTGGATGACCTCTTTCTTGACTTCAGCAAGGCGTTTGACTCTGTTCCTCATGGGGGCCTGTTGGATAAGCTGGGAGAAATGGGGTGGGGAACCAGATGATCATATAGATAGGCAGTTGGCTCCAGGACCGGACCCAGAGGGTCGTAGTTGGCGGGATAGTCTCATCCCCAAGGAGGGTCATTAGTAGGGTCCCACAGGGATTGGTCATTGGGCCCCTCCTGTTCAATGTCTACGTCTCTGACATAAGGACAGGTATCGGGAGTGAGATGAGTCTGTTTGCAGATTACTCAAAACTAGGCGAGTGGTGGATGGGGAGGGGAGGGTGGTCCTACAGGGGAACCCGGAGGCTCTGGAAAGGTGGTCTAGAAAGTGGAAGCTGAGGTTCAATGCAGGGAAATGCAAGGTACTGAACCTGGGGGCCAGAAACCCTGGCCAAGTGTACGCCCTAGGAGGGGGAATGCTACAAGTCACGATGGCTGAGGGAGACCTGGGGTGGTGGTGGATGTCAAGATGAACAACTTGGAGACTTGTAGGAGGGCAGCAGCCAAGGTCAACAGGATGCATTGCTATGGGGGATCACCTCCAGGAGGAGGAAAGTGATACACACTCAGTATAACTGCTTGGTGAGGCCACACCTCGAGTACTGCGTGCAGTTTTGGAGGCCACACTTAAAGAGGGACATTGAACTCCTGGAGAGTTTCCAGAGGAGGGCAACCAAAATGATTTGGGGCCTAGGGGACAGGACCTTTGGGAAGAGTCTCAGAGCTAAATATGTACACATTGGAAGAGAGAAGGGACCAGGGGGACATAGAAACATAGACTTTGACGGCAGATAAGGACCACTTGGCCCACCCAGTCTGCCCATTTCCCTACCTGTTGGATAAGCTGCAGATTCTAGTTAACCAACAGCCTACTTCCTGCAACCCCTCACTATAATTGCCTTATGTCTGTCCCATGCATGTTTGAATTCCCCCACTGTTTTAGACCCCACAACCTCTCCAGGAAGGTGGTTCCATGCGTCCACCACTCTCTCCGTGAAAAAGAATTTCCTCACATTATCCCTGAGCTGTCCCCCCTCTAACTTTAAATTGTGCCCCCTTGTTCTTACACATCTCTTTTTCTGAAAGATGCTACCCTCCTGGACTTTGATTCCCTTGAGGTACTTAAAAGTTTCTATCATGTCCCCCCGTCCTTCCTTTCATCAAGGGTATACATACTAAGCTGTCTGTCTCATTCATATGGTTTCTGATGTAGACCCTGCTCCATTTAGTTGCCCTCCTCTGGACTGCTTCCATCCTGTCTATGTCCTTGCGTAGATGAGGTCTCCAGAACTGCACGCAGTACTCCAGATGGGGTCCCTCCAACTGTCTGTATAGAGGGATGACCACTTCCCTTTCTCTACTTGTGATGCCCCGCCCTATGCATCCCGGTATCCGCTTGGCTCTCCTTAATGACTTCTCACCATTGCTTACTCACATTTAGGTCATCTGATATGACTACACCCAGATCCCTTTCCATTATTGTTGCTGTTAGTACCTCCCCTGCTATTGTGTACTCTTCTCCTGGATTTTTATTTCCCAGGTGCATTACTTTGCACTTCGTTGCATTGAATCTAAATTGCCATATGTCTGACCATTCCTCCAACCTTGCCAAGTCCCTTCTCATCCTTTCTACCCCCCCTTGTGTATCAACTGTGTTACAGATCTTTGTGTCATCTGCAAAGAGGCATACCTTTCCTTCCAGACCCTCTGCAATGTCACCTATAAAGACGTTAAAGAGGACTGGACCCAGTACTGAGCCCTGAGGTACTCCACTAGTAACCCCCTTTCTTCAGAATGTGTTCCATTCACTATTACCTTCTGTGTCCTGTTGTGCAGCCAGTTTGCTACCCAGGCTACCACCCTGGGACCCACTCCCAGGCTGGCTAACTTGATTATTAATCTTTTGTGTGGGACTGTGTCAAATGCCTTGCTAAAGTCTAGGTAGGCCATATCCACAGCCCCTCCCTGGTCTATTACTTTGGTCACCCAGTCAAAGAAATCAGTTAGATTCGTCTGACATGACCTTCCTTCTGTGAATCCATGCTGCTTTGGGTCCTGTGCCCCGCTGGCCTCTAGATACTCAATAGTTCTTTCTTTCAGAAGTGATTCCATCATTTTGCCCACCACTTAGGTCAAACTAACAGGTCTGTAGTTTCCTGCTTCTGCCTTGCTCCCACTTTGTGAAGGGGGATCACATCTGCCCTCCTCCAGTCCTCGGGTAACACCCCATCTTCCCATGATTTGTTAAAGTGAGGTTAGTGGTGTCACTAGGTCCTCCCTTAACTCTTTTAGGATTCTAGGGTGAATCCCATCGGGCCCCATTGCTTTGTCCACCTCGAGTTTTAGGAGTTCTTTCAGTATTCTTTCTTCTGTAAATGGACTGGTGTCAACCCCACTATCCAGAGTGCTTCTACTGTTTGGTTTAGGTAACTCCTCCTCATCTTCTTTTGTGAATACTGAGCAAAAGTATTCATTCAGTATCTCTGCCTTTTCACTGTCTCCCTCTGCCCACCTCCCCTCTCCTTTATTAATCTTCACTATCTCTCCCTTAACCTTTCTATGCTCCCTAATGTACCTATAAAATGTTTTATCCCCTTTCTTAACTGAATTGGCTATCTTTTCCTCGGTTTGGGCCTTTGCTTTTCTGACTGCCTTCCCCATTTCTTTCTGCTTTAATTGATACAGTTCCCTGTCGTGCTACGTCTGTGATTCCTTATACTTTTTGAATGCAGCCTTTTTCTCCTTAACCTTCCCTGACACCTCTTTTGAGAGCCATAGTGTTTTTTTTATTCCGCTTTGTTTTCTTTATTTGTTTCACACAAAGGCTTATTGCCTCCATGATGGCAGTTTTGATTTTTCTCCATTGTTCTTCCACCCCTTCTTTCTGGCCATTTGCTAATGCATTCCTCAGGTATTTACCCATTTTGCTAAAGTCGGCCCTTCTAAAGTCCAGTATCCTTGTCTTTGTGTGGCTTGTCGCCATGGTTGTATTTATTGTGAAGCACACTGTGCATTGGTCGCTTGTTCCCAGATGTCTACTGACTTCTAAGTTTGTGATCCTCTCTCCATTTGAGAGTACCAGGTCTAATATTGCGCCTCCTGAGTGGGTTCCACCACTAGCTGTCTAAGGCATGCTCCCTGTAGGGCATCGAGAATGACCCTGCTCTTGGATGTGGCTGCAGTCCATGTCGCCCAGTTAACATCTGGCATATTCAGGTTCCCCATCAACAGTATCTCCCCTTTTTCAGCCATTTTGAGAATACCCTCTATCATTTTCTTGTCCATTTCCTCTCTTTGAGACGGGGGTCTGTATACAACCCCTGTGCAGATTGTGATGCCATTCCCTGTCTCCAAGGTGACCCAGAGTTCCTCTTGTCCTCCCCCTTTACCTTTTAGTTCTGTAGCTTTGATCCCTTCCCTTATGTAGAGAGCTACTCCACCTTCTCTTTTACCCTCCCTGTCCCTTCTGTAGATTGTGTACCCTGGTATGTTGACATCCCAGTCATGGTTCTCCATGTACCATGTTTCTGTGACTGCCACAATATCCAAGTGTTCCTCTTCCTTCAGGGCTACTAGCTCTGGAAGCTTGTTTCCCAGACTACGGGCATTGGTACTCATTGCCCTCCATTTAATGTTGGCTTTATCCTTTTTTACCCCATCCCTGCTCTTATTGCCCTTGTCCATTTTTCCATTTACCCCTGCCCTGCCCTCTGTCAAGCTCTGTATCTCAGTGTTTACCCTACTACCTTACATGTTTTGTTGGGGGGGGAGGCTTGAACTTTCCTGTTTCCTATCAGCACCTCCCCCTTTGGCTAGTTTAAAAGTTTGCCAAGGAAGCCTTTAAACCTGTCACTTAGGAGCGCGTTTCCCTTCCTGGACAGATGCAGATCATCTTGCCAGTATAGACCTTCATCTGTCCAGATGGACCCCCAGTCCCCAATGAAGCCAAAGCCCTGTGCTCTGCACCAGTTTTGCAACCATTCATTGAACTGCATGGTGTGCAGTACCCTAGCCTCACCCCCTGCCATAGACTGGCAGCACCTCTGAGAAAGTTACCATGCTTGCTACCTGTCTGAGGACCCTCCCCAACTCCACAAATTCATCCTGCACTGCACTGCTCTCATGCCTAGCTAGGTCATTTGTCCCGAGGTGGACAATATCTAGTTTCCTCTCCTGTGATGCTGCTTCTGCAACCCTGAGGATTCACTTCCTGTCCCTCCAAGCCATGGCACCAGGCAGGCACCTTACTTCCCTCTCCTCTCCCTTCCCCAGGTCTACACCCCTAACAATTGAGTCCCCTATCAGAAGTTGTTTCTTTCCCCCTGTGGTGTCCCTTGCCACTCTTTTGTGGGTCTCCCTCTTGGATATCCCCAGCATTTTTCTTGGTCTCCAATGAGGGTGTCACCATAGAGGAACCTTGATTTGCCAGACTGACATATGATTTGTGTAGAGGTGCAACTCTGGGGCTACGCCTCTGTTCCACCACCCTCACCCTCCCCGAACCTATTGTGGTCCATCTGCTCTTCACACATGGCAACCTCTGAGGCAGTGGTTGTGGAACTGGTGCTCTTTGGGTGGGGGGAGGCCTCCTTAGTCCTTGCCAGTTCAGCCTGGAGGTGAGCAACCTCCTCCCTCAGAGCTGACAGTTGCCTGCAAATAGGGCAGCAACGCAGGTTCCAGAATGTCTCCTGGAAAATTGCTGCCCCATAGCCAGTGCATTACACCACTCCCCACATGTCCCTCTTCCTTATAATATAGAATGAGTAATATATATATACATATTTTTTTTTGTGTGTACTTACCCTTTATGCACTGTGCTGGGTAATTAAGAATTTGACAATTCTGCTTCAAGACTTGTTGAGAGTGATGTCAGAACCTTGACTATAAAGGAAATGCCACACCTGGGGTGGGTGGGTGGGTAGGCCACAACCACTGGTGACTGTTAGAAACAATCAAATACACCACTGCTCCACCACCCTTGTGAGTACTGCCCTTTATAGTAAGTCAACCAACACCACAATGTTCTAGATCACTGCTCCTACACAAACCACTCTACTGAGTCCAGGGATAAAGACGAACTCACTGTTCAGCCAGCAGGACACTTCTAAAATATTGCACAAATATCCTTCCAAATCCTATGTATCTAGCACAGAAATCAAGCAACTTCAGTTGTATTTCAACCCCTCTGGTTATAAAATTACTACACTTTAATGGAATCCTGCAATTCTTAATGCCAAGAAGAAAATATTGAAACTTCCTGTAGAAAGTATAGCTTATCTTCCTAGTCCCCTACAATATTACGTTTTACCAAGCTCCCAGTTCCTCAAATGCGTTCTAGTTTGTTCCCTGCAGTATAGCAAGTTTCTCAGCTTCCAACAGGAGCAGGCAGGTCTTCAGGTACATGATGGGGGTAAATGGGGAGGAGTAGTCAGGGTGCTTCGAGGGGGCAGCTAGAGGGCATGGGTGGAAGCTGGAGGGGGCAGATTCAGGGGAGAAAGGAGGAGGTGCTACTTCACTGAGAGGCTGATGGAGCCATGGAATGCACTGCCCAGGGGGCTGGTGGAGGCAGAGATGGTGGAGGGGTTCAGGAGGGGTGGGACAGGTACAGGGGAAGGGTTCTGGACGCAAAATCCAGTGCAGCAAGAATATCTGGGACTGGGAAGCGAGAAGCTAGAGAGGCGAGGGGGCAAGGTCAGCTCCCAGGGTGGGGGCTGACCAAACGAGCAGACATGAGACTGTTCGGCCTATTCTGCTGGCATTTTAGTATGTTAGTTCTACTTTTTCAGTGGTCTTGTATGCCGAATTGCCACCTGCTTAGTGGTGCAGTTTGGGAGGGAGCACTGGGTGGCTGGCAAGCTACCAGTGTGTATTCATGTCTTTTGAGGGTGCTGTGCTTCTGGGCATTGAAGTGCGAACCACAGATGTGAGTGAGCTGATGTGATGTCACCTCGCATGCGTGATCAGCTCATTAGCACTCCTTGTGGCTAACTACTGAATCTCTTATCCAGGTCCATTAAGTGCAGCTGGTGCTGTGCAACAATCCGTTGAGGATATAGTTCTGTAGCTTCTATTCCTGAGTTCTTCTGCAAGGTCAGTGCTTTGTTTTGTTGCCGTTCAGGATAGGAACAGTCTGTCAGACCTAGGGACAGTCTTTGTTCACAGGTTTCTTTTTAAGTTTGTCGTGCGCGCAAGCACAGATGAACTTATTGATATGAGAGTTGCTAGAGAGAGGTGTGAGTGGTGCCAGCCCAATGGCCGGCGGTGCTGCAGGGGCTGGTCTGTGGCTGGCAAATCAGCAGGCAGTGTCCTGATGACACTGTTTTGCTGAGAGGGCTGTTCTCAGCAAACATTTCAAAGGACAGACCTGACTCTGCGCGTGGCTCTGTCCTTTGAAATGCGAGCCCTGCAGCTCAGTGAGTCTTTCCTGGTTAAACAATTTCCCCATAGCACTCACTAAGGAAAGGAAAAATACACAATGGAAATTTAACCCTGCCGTATTAAGAGATCCAGAACTTACTGATCTTGCAAACAAATAAGATCCCTGAAATCATCAAAGACAATATTTCCCCTCAGACCTCCCCCCATCTGATGTGGGACACAATTAATGTGGTCCTTTGGGGTTATACAATAGCCTGTGCCTCGCATAAGAAAAAGCAAACTGAAATTAGATATAGGGAGTTGCAGCTCAGACTACAAATTCTACAAGAATTACACTTGGGAGGAGGTCCTAGTGTCCTAGATTCACTAAACCAGACCCAAGAGGAAATACAGCTCCTCCTCACTATCAAAATGGAACAAGCACTGATCTGGTTGCGATAGAAATACTATGAGGGAGGATCCAGAGCCTCCAAAGTACTGACCTATAGGCTCAGACATCAAACACAACAAGTAACTGTTAATAAAATAAAGGACCCCAAAACTCACCAATATAATTATAACTCCCAACATATACTAAAGGTCTTTAGAGACTATCAAACGCTATTTCTAGGGATATGGCTGTGTTGTTCAATCCACACTGTCTGGCAGGTTCCTTGTCACTTTAAGATGGTCCGGAAAGTCTTCAAGCTGGCTCCTCCCACCCATCTGGGTGGTAAAACCCTTGGCTCCGCCCCATGATGCCAGATCTTCCTTACCGCTTGGAAGCTCGGGTTCCCTCCTTGGCGCTCTTGCGACTTTAGGCCTGGATCCTAAACCTTTGGTTTTACCGAAAAATTGTCTTAAAATGTACAAGACTTGAGTCTTCTACTTGCCTCGCGGCTGCGATGGATTCAAAATCTACTCCTGGCTTCCGTTGGTGCCCTTGTGTTCAGAAGATGTCTCTGACTGACCCTCACGCCATGTACGACTACTGCCTGGGTCTTGCCCATGATCCACAGGCCTGTAATCTTTGCAAGTCCTTTTCAGCCTCGGCCCTTGAAGACCGCGCTGCCAGACTACAGCTGGGACACCCTGAAAAACGGTTTCCACCAGTGAAGTTGAAGGAGGCCCACTGGGCGGTGTCCGCGTCTTTGGGCTCTGTGGAGCAGCTGGAGCAGTTAATCGCCCTCAAGGAGGTTGCAGCCCAGGCCGCATCTTCATCTTCCTCAGCGTCAGCATTTATCCCGCTCTCCTTGGGCTCCTCCTCTACTGCTTCCTTTAAGGAGCTTTGTCAGTCCCTCACCACCAAGGGAGAAGGGCCTTCAGGGACTCACTTCAGTTAGTCAAGGAAAAAGGAACCGAAAGGTAAGTCCCACCGTTGGCGTTTGTGGGGCTGGGAGAGATCTCTCTCCCCGGAACGTCCTCTAATCGACTTTGGTTGAGGTTGTGGCTAAGTCCTCTGGCTTTTTGGTGTCCCTTCAGGTCAGCCGGCCGAGACACCCGTCGATGCAGGCAAGATTTTTCTCGACCCGTTGGATGGGTAGACGACTGGAGAAGCCGATAACCCTCTTTCACCGGTACCCCCCGGTGGTTACTGAGGACTTGCCTCGGCCTCCCAAGCCGAAGTCCCTGGTCAAGGACCCTGAACCGGGGGATTAGCGGGTTTCCTCTCCCCAGTCTTGGTCTTCCTCCATGTCGGGTAAGTCCGGCCGACATCGTCCGTACCGAGACAGCCATCACGGAAAGTGGAGCTGCCGCTCTTCCTCCTCATCCTCTTCGGAGGATAGGCTCCGGCGCAGGCTGTGTCTGTGCTATGAGGATATGATGTGGCAGCAGCTCTTATTGGCCGGCAACAAGCAGACTCCGTTGCCTTCCCTGGTAATTAAGTGGCTGTCGCCCGAAGCAACTTTTCACTATTGGCTCCTTGGTTGAGGAGCAGACTCTGGCACCGATTGCTAGGCCGAAACTGGCTGCTCCACCCATTGTGGTGGAACCACCGTAACCGAAGACTGGGCCCCTGACCAAGGATTCTTGGCCGGGTCGGGACTTGCCCCACAGATTGTCGGTTACCCTCACCCCCGATCACCCTCGGTGAGTGGAGGGTGGCTTAGGTGCTCGGCAGCTGTTTGCGGACTCCTGAGTCCAGTGAGTCCTCCCTGTATTCCAGGCCCCTTGACGTGAAATCCTCTGGGGGTCTGTTGGCGGACGAGAGCCCATCTTCGTTCCTGGGTATTCCTTGGTTCATCTCAGTCTTTACTGGGATACAGCTCGAACCTGTGTAGAAACTGGCCAGATATCCCCTCACGGAGATTTTGGACAGGGGGATTCCCTTATGGAGGCCTTCCCTGTGGCAGAGTCCATTGTTGGTCTGGCCTTGGAGTTATGGTAGAGGCCTGCATCCTGTCCTGCGTCTTCGGCCAGGATGGCCTGCAAGTATGCAGTCCCGACCGGTTCCCTTTTTGGTTTTTCAGAGCACCCCTCGGCTGAAGGGCCGATGACCGATCGCGTTTTATGGTGCTCCAGAAACTCCAGGGACATGGAGAAGCTCCTGAACAAGGAGTCCAAAAAGTTGGACTACTCCAGGCTCAAAGTTTATGCTGCCTCCTCAGTAGGCCTTCGACAGGCTAGCTCGGCTCTACTGATGGCACACTTTTCATGCGCCCTTTTGGTCTCCCTGGATGAGGTGCTTCCTCATCTCCTGGCTGATCTTCATACGACAGTCAAGCAGGTGCGTGATCGCGGAAGGGCAGTGGCCAAGCAACAGCTCCAGACTGCTTTGGACATAGGAGACTCTTGTGCCCAGTCAGTAGCGGCCGCAGTAGCCATGTGCCTCAGAGCTTGGCTGCTGATCTCCACCTTCACGGCAGATACCCAGCACAAGCTGGCAGGCGTCCCCTTCTTGGGCACTGACTTATTCGGGCCTCAGCTGGAGGGCCATCTCCAGAGGATCGAGAAGCCCAGTGCCACCTTGGAATCTGTCACGTCTGCCCAGAAGGACAAAGGCTGCCATCAACAGCGTAAGCCCTTCCGCCCCTGCGGCACGTCCGGGCCAGCAGGCTCACGCTTGGCACCCCAAGGCCAAGCCTGCTGCTCCCTCCAACAGGAAGCCTGGAGGGAAAGGTCCAGGCAGCTCCTCGACTGGCCTTTTCTCCAAGCTTGCCCATTGACGGGTTGAGGGGTGCTGTCCCCAATCTCGTTACTCCCCCCCCCCCCCGGGTCTCCCATGGGGGGACGGCTCAGTCACCACTTTCCACCTGGTCTTCTATCATCACGGACCGTCGGGTGCTGGAAGTGGTCGGGCGTGTCTGCCTCTGGATCAGTGGACCCCTCCCTGTCGAGCAGTCGCTACTCGGGGCACCCGTTCCGTAGCCTCTGTCGGCTCGTCAAGCCGACGTAGCTCTGCTCCTCCAAAAGGAGGTGATCAGCAAGGTGGCGGATCCTCCAAGCCCAGGGTTTGTGTCCAGGTACTTCCTGGTCCCAAAACGGACGGGGGGGGCTGGCACCCCATTCTCGATCTGCACGACCTGAACACGTTCCTAAGACCATGCACCTTCAGGATGGTCACTCTGTCTCAGATCATGCCATCCTTGGAACTAGGCATGTGGTTTTGTTCTCTGGGTCTCCAGGACGCGTAATTTCACGTCCCAATCCGTCCATCACATCGGCGATTCCTCTGCTTCAGAGCAGAGGGATCCCTCTACGAGTTCCAGGCCATGCCCTTCGGTCTTTCTTCAGCTACCAGGGTCTTCACTAAATGCATGGCAGTGGTGACAGCATTCCTGCAGTGCCGAGGGTTCCGGGTGTACCCTTACCTGGATGACTGGCTGATGGCAGCCCCCTCCAGGTTGGAGGTGAAGTGATCTAGAGATCTGGCCCTCCAGGTCTGCTCTCAGACTGATCTCCTAATTGAGGCCAAATCGGGACTCGTGCCATCGCAGATGATTCAGTTCATCGGGGAAGAGCTCAAGACTCTTCGAGCCAGAGCATGGCTCCCGACGGACAGGGCAGAAGTCCTTTCCCCGATCATTTCATGTTGGGCAATTGTGCCCTGCCCGGGACTTCCTGCGCCTTCTGGGTCTCATAGCGGCTTGCACCAGCGTGGTCTGATGGGCCCGCTGGCATGTACATCCCATGAAATGGGGCCTGGCCCGCCAGTGGTCTCAGCACTCCGGTCCTTTGGACTAGCCAGTAACAGTGACCCAGAAGCTGTGGGTGGCCTGCAGTGGTGGCTCATCCCAGCTCATCTGTAGGAGGGTGTCCAGTTTGTTCACCCTGAGCCGACGGTCATACTTATGACTGCCTCTTTGGGTTGGGGTGCCCATCTGGGGGAGCTCCTGGCTCACTGCCTCTGGTCCCCTCAGGAGTCTCGATGCCACATCAACCTGCTGGAGCTTCGAGCGGTACGGCTAGACCTCACCACCTTTCCTTCGTTTGTACTGGGTCAGGTGGTTCAGGTCCAGACGGGCAACACCACGACCATGTACTGTCTCAACCGTAAGGGCAAGACACACTTCTTGCCTTTGTGCAAGGAAGCTCTCCGCATTTGGTCCCTTGTGATCAGCCTGGAGGCGGATCTCCTAGCCATCCATGTGGCAGGAGCCTTGAACAGTCTGGCCGATGCCCTCAGCTGGATAGGTGCTGCATCTCACGAGTGGTCTCCTGCCGGAGGTAGTTCAAGGCCTGTTTTCCCATTGGGGCACCCATCAGGTGGACCTGTTTGCCTCCAAGGAGAACGCAAAGCTGAGGCTGTTTCATGCCTGCCCCCCTCAGCAGGGCTTGCTGCTGGGGGATGCCTTCTCGAGGCCGTGGACCCGGGGCCTCTTCTACGCCTTCCTTCCATTTCCCTTGATCCACAAGGTCCTTCTCAAGGCGAAGAGGGACAAGGTGCAGGTGATTCTGGTAGCCCCAGACTGGCCTTGCCAGTTCTGGTACCTAGATCTCCACAGCCTCAGCTCCAGGTTCCCTAGGCGGCTTCCAGCCCACCCGGACCTGATCTCAGTCAGCAAGGGGAAGCTGCTCCATCCGGACCTTCAATCCCTGCACCTGACGGCCTGGTTCTTGAGCGACTAGAGTTTCAGGCCTTGGGGTCTTTCCGATGAGGTCCTCAACATTGTTGCGGCATCCCGTAAAGAGTCAATCAGAAATTGCTATGCCTTCAAATGGAAAAGATTCTCCATTTGGTGTCAGGACAAGGGGTTGGACCCCTCTTCCTGTCTGTAGGCTAGCATTTTGGACTACCTGTGGTCCCTCTTCCAGCTAGGGCTTCGGTGGACTGCCCTTAAGGTGCACCTGGCAGCCATCTTTGCGTACCGGGCGCAGGCTGGCAGGCAGTCTGGCGCAGGAGAAGGTGGTCTGACACTTTTTCAAAGGCCTTCATCACATATTCCCCCCCACAGTGCGAGAACCTCCACAGGATCTACTGCTGGTATTGGCTAAGCTCATGGGCAAGCCATTTGAACCAATGCACAGGTGCGGTATCTCCCACCTGTTGTGGAAAACCACCTTCTTGGTGGCTATAACATCAGCCAGAAGGATGGGAGAGCTCCAGGCGCTTTCCATAGAATCTTATCTGGTATTCCACAGGGACAAGGTTGTCCTTTGCCCCCACCCAAAATCCCTTCCGAATGTCGTGTCAGTTTCACCAGAATCAGGTGTTGACTCTGCCGGTGTTCTACCCCAATCACACCTCGGAGGCCAAATATAGGCTCCGTACTTTGGACCCTAGAAGAGCACTCGCTTATTACAAGGAGCGGACGGCTGAAGTTCGGGGAGAGGTTCGCTAGCTGTTTGTCACCTACGCTGAAGCCGCGCCTGGCAGACCTGCAGCCAAGTGGACGATTAGCAGGTGGGTCATCCCCTGCATAGATCTCTGCTATAGGTTGGCGGGAATGGAGCCACCCAAAGGGATGAGAGCTCATTCAACTCGCCATACCGCTGCTTCGGTGACTGCTTCTAGGGACGTCCCTATCCAGGAAATCTGCAGGGCTGCTACCTGGAAGTCAGCACACAGCTTTATTTCCCATTACCACATTGACCTAGAGTCAAGCCAGGATGCTGGTTTCGGGACCTCTGTTCTCCAGTCCTTATTCCCCAAGTAAGTATGGGGGTGCGTGCCTCCCTCTTCCCGGAGGACTGCTAGGAGTCTGCCAGACAGTGTGGATTGAACAACTTATCCACATCCCTAAAAATACTGGTTACTCACCTGTAACAGGAGTTCTAGGAGTGGTATATGTTGTTCGTCCACACGACCCACCCGACCTCACCGGATTCAACACGCAACCTGACTTCCAGAGGGCTACATCTGGGGAGCTGAGGGTTTTACCATCTGGGTGGGTGGGAGGAGCCAGCTTGAAGACTTTCCGGACCATCTTAAAGCAGCAAGGAACCTGCCAGACAGTGTGGGTGAGTAACATATACCACTCCTAGAACTCCTGTTGCAGGTGAGTAATCTGTATATTCTGATCCCATGCCACCGGATCCACAATGAATTAAGGATTTTCTAGCAAAAATAAAACTCCCCACCCTCAGCTAGTCACAGGGAGCTCTTCTTACGGCACCAATAACAGCGCAAGAGTTACAAAACACCATAAACATAAAAAATGGTAAAAGCCCAGGCCCAGACAACTTTGGTGCTGAATTTTTATAAAGGAACATGGGAATCTATAAAATCCCCTTGACCGGAAGCGCTATAAGCAAGCCATAACACAACAGCATTCCCGATTTTCTGGAGGTGGGTGACAATCTCTGCCATACTAAAGCTCCAAAATTCCCCCCAACTTTGATTCATACCGCCTGATATCAGTACTTAATCAACACTACAAAATGCATACAAGTATCCTAGCACACAGATTAGGTAATATCATACTAGGCATTATACATCCAGACCAGTCTGGCTTTATTAAAACACGACAGAGTATGGACAATATTAAGCGTATCTTGTACTTGATAAATCATGCACAACTTACAAACTCTCCCCTCATGTTGCTAAGTCTTGATGCCCAAAAGACTTCTGACAGAGTCTCATGGGACTTCTTAGTCTCCACACTATCCAAATTTGCGTTTCCACAGGGTTTTTAGATATTATAAAGGGGGATATATACAATCCCAGAAGCAGTAGTTAAGATCAGTGGATCTCATTCCTCCAGATTTCCCCTCTACAGGGGAACCCATCAGGGATTCCCCCTTTCCCCATATTTGTTTGATCTTTATGTTGAAGCTATAACACAGTTTTTTTTAGGCAAGAGAAAGACTCACAAGGTTATAATGTTAAAAGAATTGAACATAAAGTAGCGTATTACACGGACAACCTCTTTCTATAGATCACCAACCTGGAGAAATTGCTAGACATATTTTCCAATATATTACCTTCAATAGAACAATTATCAGGATACAAAATAAATCAAGGTAAATCTGAGGTATTAACCACAAATTTCATTCCTTCCCCATCCCTAATGAGTACATTCAATCTTAAGTGCAACAGACCCCACCTAATCTACTTAGAAATCAAAATAACATCCCTCTCTACTATGTTTACCCTAAATTATGACCCACTGTTTACTACCGTTCATGCAGACCTCCATAGATGGTCTCATCTACAGATCTCTCCAGACAAGAGTACAATCAATACAAATGAATGTGTTCTCCAAAATATTATACATAATGCAAAATATCCCCCTTCCCCCTCATCAAAAGAAGTGCACAGATGGCATAAGGCAATCAATACATTTTTATGGAGGGGATCCAAATCATGCATTGCTATGAGCAGGCTTCAACTGCCAATGGAACAGAGAGGACTGGCCCTCCTGAACCTATCCCACTATTTTACAGCCACGGTACTAATGCACATGGCTGAATGGCTCCTTGCCTCAAATCAAGCACTGGTCTGGACAGTATTAGAGAGAAACTTGATATGAGATTTATAAAATGGAAAGCATGACAGCCAGACTACAGAATACAGCCCTGGCTCTAACCAATAGATGGAACAGATGGTTCCTTCACGTCTCCCAGAACTGATCCCATAAATGCAGGACATGAGACGAGCACAAAAAGCGCCCCTGAAGTAAGGGGAATGCCTCTGCTAATATGGCTCATAATATAGGGAGGGAGTGGCACGCCCCCTTATTTCCTGCTTTAATTGGAATAGAGATGAAGCCCCCCCCCACCACTGCCATGAGACCTGATATTGGTGATAGAGCCTCCTCCTTGCTGACTTACAGATACGATTAACTGAAATATACTGGCAAATATTAAGATATAATTATAAGACAATTTCTTTCTTTAAATGTAAGTGAATAAGTATAATGCTGTACGTTTTTTTTTCTATTTCCTGATGAACCGATGCAAATTGTATTAATTCCTTGATGTCTATGAAACCTCAGAGTTAAAAAAAAAAAAAAAAAAAAAATTTCCCCAGTCCCTGCAGCCCCTTCATGTCTTTCCTGGTTAAACAATTTCCCTGGTCCTTGCAGCTGCTTAGTGTTTCTTTCCTGGTTAAACAATGTCCCCTTTCCTTTTCCGACACTGGGCTGCCCATTCCCAGTGTCTGATGTTTCTCTCCCACCCGGTCTGTATCTCTAGCCGACATCGAGGTGCCTGTTCCCCTTCGGCACTCCCAACTATTGCACACTGGGAGTCCACCAGAGTGTCTAAATGTATAGTGTTGTGTCAGCTGGTGGCACACTCGCCTCTGAGGCCGGGAGATCAGAAGGCTGTGGGTTTTATCCCCACACCAGGCACTTGGGTTAATATCCCAATACTGGCATTGTAGTGCAGCCTGAGGGGGGTGCTGCACTCCTGAGGTGCCGCCTTTCGGATGAGATGTTAAACCGAGGTCCCATCTGCCTGTTCTTGTGGTAGTTCAGGTGGATGTTAAAGATCCCATGTCACTTCTCAAAGAGTAAGGGACGTGTCCACGGTGTCCTGGCCAAATTTCCCTCATTAACAAAAAAATACCACCAACAGCTTAATCTGATTCAAGGTCAGTTGGCATTCATCTGTATACCCCTCACCCAGGTCGTGCCTGAAAATACAGTGCCTTCAGAAAGTATTCACCCCCCCCTTGGATTTTGTCACATTTTGTTGTGTTACTACCAGAATTTTTAATGCATTTAAATTATTTTTTCCCCCTTGATTCACACAGCATACTCAACAATTTAAAGGGCCAAAAATATTTGTATTGTGTAACAAGAATTTATGAAACATTAAAAACTGAAATATCTTGTTTACTTAAGTATTCACCCCCCTGAGTCAGTACTTTGTAGAAGCACCTTTGGTAGCAATTATAGCTTTGAGTCTTCTTGGGTATGTCTGTATCAGCTTTGCACATCTGGATTTGGGGATTTTTGCCCATTCTTCCTTGCAGATTTGCTCAAGCTCTGTCAAGTTGGATGTGGAGTGTCGGTGAACCGCAATCTTTAAGTATTTCCACAGATTCTCAATGGGATTCAAGTCTGGGCTTTGGCTGGGCCACTCAAGGACATTGACCTTCTTGTTCTGAAGCCACTCCAGTGTTGCTTTGGCTGTATGCTTGGGGTCGTTGTCCTGTTGGAATGTAAATCTTCGCCCCAGTCCAAGGTCTATTGCAGACTGATGCAGGTTCTCCTCTAGGATGTGCCTGTATTTGGCTCCATTCATTGCTCCCTCTATCCTGACAAGTGCCCCAGTCCCTGCTGCTGAAAAGCATCCCCATAACATGATGCTGCCACCACCATGCTTCATGGTAGGGATAGTGTTACACGGGTGATGAGCTGTGTTCGGTTTGCGCCAGGCATAGCGCTTTGCATTCAGGCCAAAGAGTTCAATTTTTGTTTCATCAGACCAGAGAATCTTTTGCCACATAGTCTGAGTCTGCCACGTGCCTTCTTGCAAACTCCAGGCATGCTATTATGTGGCCGTTTCTCAGGAGTGGCTTCCGTCTAACCACTCCCCCACAGAGGCTACATCTGTGAAGTGCTGCAGAGATTGTTGTCCTCTGGACACGTTGTCCCATTTCAGCCATGAAACTCTGTAGTTCTGTCAGGGTGGTCATTGGGTTCTTGGTCACTTCCCTGACCAAGGTCCTTCTGGCCCGGTTGCTCAGTTTGGGAGGACGGCCTGCTCTAGGAAGAGTCTGGGTGGTTCTGTAATCTTTCCATTTCCTAATGATGGACTTGACTGTGCTCCTGGAAACTTTCAACACCCTAGAAATGTTTTTATACCCCTCCCCAGATCTCTGCCTCCTCACAATTCTATCACGGAGTTCTACGGACAGCTCCTTGGTCTTCATGGTAGAGTTTCTGCTCTGACATGCACTGTCAACAGTGGAACCTTGTATAGACAGGTATATTTCTTCTGAAATCATGTCAACCATTTGAGCTGACCACAAGTGGACTCCATTCAAGTTTGAGTGATCTCACAAGGAAATTGGATGCACCTGAGCTCAATTTGGAGTGTCATAGCAAAGGGGGTGAATACTTATCAACTTAAGACTTTCAGGTTTTTATTTTAAATTACATGTACAAAGAATTCCAGAAGTTTCATTCCACTTTGACATTATAGAGTAATTTGTGTAGATACGTGACCAAAAAATTCCATATAAATGTATTTTAATTTGTTTGCCAATATCACAAAATGTGACAAAATCCAAGGGGGGGGGGGGGCGGTGAATACTTTCTGAAGGCACTGTAGGCAGAATCTGCCTAGTGCACTTATCCGGTCAACAAAAACTAAATAAAATAATTGTTTTCTCTGTTAATGAAGAAAACCTTCCTGTGCGCGCCCCAAACTATAGAAACAAAAAGCGTCCATCGTTGTCTCCCCCGTCCCTCTCCCCATCCAGACTCTCCCTCTCGTACCCCCCATACTTACCCTCCAAGGTCGGCGGATGCGATCTTCTGTGGAGCAGGACACATCTGCACTCTTCAAAGCTGACTGGCAAACTGAAAGAAGGAAAGGTAAGCCGTATAATGTGAATCATGGGGGTTTCAACTTATGTTGATGTGTCAGCCATTTTTAGGAATTTTGGACCCAAACTTTCAACATGGGGTTCTTGGGACCCCACCTTGTGAATGTGATAGTGTAATTTCGTCCCTCTGTCCCGAAAGGTGATTTCACGGTTGCTGCGCGGAATTACCTTTTGGGACAGAGTAATGAAACGACAGTGCCACTGTTCATGAGGTGGGGTCTCAAAGTCCATGTTGCAAATTTGGTGAAAAAATTCCAAAAAAATGACTGCAGTACTAGCATGCATTGCGCAGTTTCTATGCACGCTCATAACATTGCCAATTATTTTTCACTCCAGATTTTCAACATTGCCAGTTTGCAGACCTCCTTGTGAGCAGTACAGCTGTCATTTTTTCACATCTTGCCCGAAATGTGTATTTGCACTAGTTACGCAGAATGGCGCGGTCGCTGTGCGAAATCAACTTTCAGGATGGAGTAACAAAATTGCAGTGCCACTGTTCATGAGGGGAGATGCCAGAAAGCCCATTTTGAAAATTTGGTGAAAAATTTTTAAAAAATTACTGCGTTACAGGCGTACGTTACACAGTTTTTATGCACGCTGGTAACTTTACCAATTTCTCAAATTTTCACTCCAGATTTTCAAAACTGCCATTTTTTTCACATCTCCTCATGAACAGTACAACTGTCATTTTTCGCATCCTGCCCAAACTGTGTTTTAGCATCTGTGGCGCCGAATGGCGCAGTCGCTGCGTGAAATCACCTTTTGGGATTGAGTAGCAAAATGATGGTGCTACTGTTCATGTAAGTGTCTAAAAGCCCATGTTGAAAATTTGGGTGAAAATATACCAAACATCTGGGGTGTTGGGGTTTCCAACTCTAAGTGACACCCCGTAGAGACTGAAAGGCATCAGGCATGTGCCTTGGGGTTGTTGGCTGTAATGCTCACACCATTCCACCCCAACACTGCAGCAAGTGACTGGCATCGAGGTGTGCCTTGAAGTCTTTGGCCCAGACGTTCACCCCACTCTCCTATACTGCACCTATCTTGGCTTATTTCATTATGGAATAGGGTGAGCTTTTGGGGGGAAGAACTGAAGGCACACCACGATGCCTGTCCGTGTCTGCAAGGTGGGGGTGGAATGGCGTTAGCTTTGTGGCAGATGACTCAAAGGGACACGTCCAATGCCTTTCAGTCTCTGCAGGGTGGGGTGTTGGAGATGGAAACCCTAATGCCTCATTAAGGAAGTAAATCGGGGAGGGACGTTTGATGTCACCTACCTTGATTTCAGCAAAGCCTTCGACAACATCCAGCATAGAAGGCTGGTTAGCAAGATGAGTAGTCTGGCAACGAGGCACCAGCTGATTAAACTGGGCTAGAAAATTGCTGAAGGGTGGGAGCCAGAGGGTGGTGGTGATGGGATCCAATCCGGGGAGAAGGGTTGACCAGCGGGGTACCTCAGGGATAAGTCCTGGGACCATACTGTTCAGTGTCTTCATTACAAACATTACGGAAGGGCTACAAGGAAAGGTCTGTTTCCTTGTTTGCATATGACACCGACATCTGTAACAGAGTGAATACTCCAGAAGGGGTGGAGAAAATGAGCAGGGACATGGAGAGGCTTAAAAAATGCTCTGAGGAGTGGCAACTGAGGTTCATTTCAAAGAAGCCCAAATAATGCACCTGAGAAGAGGGAAACGTGGAGAGTTACAGGATGGGAGTGGAGGTGGTGGTGATGATCACCTAGGAGTTATCAGTTCTGATGACCAAAAGGTGTCAAAGCAGAGCACACATGTTGCAAGGACAGCCAGTGGCATGCTGGGATGCATAGGCAGAGGTATCATTAGCAGAAGGCACGAGGGGGTGTTTCCATTATATAATGCACTAGTGAGGCCTCACCTACAGTACTGTTCAAATCTGGAGGCAGTAAATGCGCAAGGACATTGACGGGGTGGAGGCAGCCCACAAAAGGGTAACCAAGATGGTACATGGCTTGCTACACAGAACATACCAGGAGAGATTAAAAAGACCTCGGTATGTACTTGCTGGAGGAAAGGAGGGAGTGGGGGAACATGATAGATACATTCAAGTACCTCAGGGGCATAAACAAGGTGCAGAGGTGGACATCTTTCAATATATCAGACGTTCGGCATTGACAAATGCTTATTTTTTATCCAAAGAAAAAAAGTCCTTCATTGTCCACAGTGTAACCCCCCTCCCCTAAACAGTATACAGACACTGGGAGTGCCCAATTCCCCAATGTCCTCATCTGTCTGTCCATTGTTGTGCGCTGTATAAACCCCCTCCCCCAAAAAAAAGTCGGGGGGGGGGGTGCCCACTTGCCCAGTGTCCTCATCTGTTCAGCAGACTCTCCAAAAAAGAAACTGTCCTTGTCCCCGTAAAACAGAAAACTGTTTATCGTCCATTCCACCATTACCCAACCCCCTACACTCCCGCTCAGGACCCTCTACATTACCGTACCCCATACTTACCCACCGGAGGTCCGTCGCCATAATCTACCTTGGACTGCAGGCACGTCTTTGCTCTTCAAAGCCCAACCGCGAACTGAGGTAAGCACTTCAGTGTATTGCAGTGGGATTTTTGGCGTCGATGTATTTCAGTAGGGTTTTCAACTTAGTGGCATAACTTGCTCAAACCCCCAATGACACCAGTGCACACGAATGTTTGGCATTGACAAATGTTTTAGTGCAGCATCTAAGGGTACTGGCTACGTTTTCAAACCAGTGAGCTAGAAAAGTCAGGGCAGTGTTTTGTTGCTGGATCAGCATCAGAGTTCATGGTCATTATTAGCAGCAGTTGACTATTCTTATAGTGTTACTGCATTAGGCTGTTGTCTCCTTGCTTTGGCACCATAACTTACCACAGACCAGTGTCTTGAATGTGGGACATGCAGGTGTATGATGAGACCCTTGCCTTTGCAGTTGTACTGTCCCAATTGTGTTTCACAATTGAATATGTGTATATCTGTCGCTTCCAGTCAACCCCCCCCATGGGGGGGGGCATCTGTAGTATTGATTGGCAGTTTTAAAGGAACACTGTGGAAATCCCTCAAGCCAAGTACTGAAGGCTCACGAATTTTAAGCAGGTTCTGATCTAATCTGTTGCCTTGTGTGCAGTGTTGTGAGTTGCCATCTCGCATCCACGGCCGCACCTGAAGAGTGTCTGGAACGCATTCGTGTGCTTTCTTCCTGAGATGCTCTGTTGCAGTTGCCACGCACCTTGCTGTGGTTGTGCCCCGATTTTTCAGAAGCTGCGTGATTTCCCGGTTATCATGCAGGTGTTCTTAGGTCCTCCTATACCACCTCATCGATCCGCCCTGCATTGTGAAATAATTACTTGTGTGTGTCCAAATTCCTAACAGCACACAAAAGTTGAACCCCAAAAAAAAAAACACATCCTCGGGCAGCATGTCCAGGCGAGTTTCATTCATAACTGTGCTGCGGTGTACGCAGCCTACAGGACACTGCTACCTCTGTTTGTGTACTGTTGTGTTTCGAGGAGACCCTCTAAAAAATAACATTGCTGTCATTGAACTTACCAAACATTGTGGATGGCAAGGTATGGTTTTCCCCTTCACATCTCTGCCGGTGGACAAGCATACAGTGCCAGTTCCTGTTGGTTCCCGTGCTCCTTTGGGTCAGAGGTCATCAGTGCATTGACCGTGTGTAAATGAGTGCCTGTCATCAACTCCATAACATTTTCCAATTCATTCAACACTAAATATGACAACCGTGTAATAGATTGATTTTTTTTGTCTCTTGTATGGTTCTGTCATGCAACTGAATAGTCAGCGTTTCTGATCTAGCCATATCTTGTGAGGTGACTAGCTGCATCATTGGTCAGGTGATACCCCTGTTGTCCCACCAGATTTATTGCTGTGCTGCTGACTCACATATGGTGTAGATCCTGAGTTTATTTGGAGATCGTGGCATTTGGCTTCATTTGCTGTATTTCTTTACCAGTTCCATTTTCTGCTTTTTGTTTGAAGCTGACCAATAAATAGTTTTGGGAATGCCAGCTTGTATGGCTAGTGGTTGTGCCAACACATCTGGCAAGACCAAGTGTGGCCACCCAGTCAGCTTTCATCGTGTCCCAACAGAACTGGAGATGAAAAGGAAGTGGCTGTTGGCATTACGTTGGGCAGATATTGATGTGGATTAATTTGAGCCAAAAAAAGCATAATGTAATTTGCTTCTAACATTTCAGAGAAGATTATACTTCCAAGTTATTTCGCAACTTTATAGTGCTGCCATGTTCCTGTGAGTCATGGAAGGTGTTGTGAGGTCCTGTGTAGCATTTGCACTGTTCTTTCCATCACACTGATGGCATGCATGCTCACAGTTGACAGGGATGGCACTGTTATGGAGTGTCCCCGTTACCCTCAACAGTGGTGGAACACTGAAGTTGTGCCTCCCAGCTCTGTGGTGGTAGTTTGATACCATGAACTCCCTTGACAGTGTTCAGTGTCACCATGCGCACTGTACTTGTGGCAACATGTTTCTTTCATGTCCTATTTCTTCAGCATTGTTGAGCTCATTCACAATGGCAACCTTAAATACACACAAACTAGCAGGATGGATAGAGGAGTTGAGGCTTAGTAATGAGAAACCAAATGTGCTTAGTGATAGCAAGGTAAGGAGGAAGGCAGCGGGAGTGGACATATGGGAGAGGGGGCGGGGAGGGTAGATAAAAGTGTTGGAGGGTGGTAACACTAATTGCTAGGAGTCTGAGGAATAAGGGGGCGGAACTACAGGGTGTCCTGGATGAGGGGAGTGGACTTGTCGGCTATAACTGAGAAATGGGCCACCCAAATCCACGACAGGGACATGACTGTTCTGGGGTACAGATAACTCCGGAAGGATAGGGGAAGGGGGATGGTGCTGTCCATAAAGGAGGGATTAAAATGTGTAAGGTAGGAGGGAGATACAGAAGCACTGTGGGTGCAACTGCAGGATCCCCAAAATAAGTCACTAAGACTGTGGGTGGTGTACAGGCCACTCTTTCAGTCTGAAGGGATGGACAGGGTACTGGCAGAACAGATTGGGAGGAACTGCAGGAAGGGGGGTTGGTGATAGGGGACTTCAACCTGCCGGGGTGAAGTGGGAGACACTTAACACAAAGAACAGAAGGGAGCAGGTAATGCTGGACGCCTTCCTGGAAAGCTTTCTAGTACAGTTGGTCAAGGAACCAACTAAGGAAAGGAACACTCTTGACCTCGTACTTACGAACTCTTGAGTGGGTGAGGTATGTGAGGGTGGAGGAACCACTGGGGGGGGGGGTGACCACTGGACAGTATGGTTCCAGTTACAGATGGCTAAAGAGAGGGGGGCATCTGTCACAAGGGTGCTGGATTTCGCCAGAGAGCCACGTTTGTGACTGGAAGTGTTTTTCTGTGGCTCTGCAGATCACTGCATAAAGCAACTATAAAATTAAGCAGCATCTTTTGGCAATTTTATTAACTGAGAACTCGACGGCGCTTGATTGCAGGACCAGAAAGATACCAAAATCAGGATGAGTCACCTGGGAACGGCTAGTGGAGCCGTTTCAGAAACACACAGCAGATGACACCGGGCTCAGCAGGGCTTACAGGATAAACCAGCGAGCTGGGGTGGAACAAGAGATCCCCACCTTGGGGTTATACTACAGGCCATATGGGGGACATGGATCGAAAAGTGGAGCAAGTTCTGGACCGATAAGGTGCCTAGGATGTCAAAATAGATGCAGCCTTAACAGCTTTGGTGGCCAACACCTGTTCTCAAACAAATCAGGCTACCTTTGCAAAGTCTACCTTCAAAATCAACCACTTGAGAGCCCGAGTTGAAATGTTGGAGAATGCTGGCCGGGGTCCCAGAGGAGTTGGAGGGGGCGAACCTGCTAAATTTTCTTACAAGGTGGCTACAATCTAGCCTTCCTCCAGAAACACAGCTGGATTACTCTACCCTAAAAAGAGCCTACCAGGTTAACGTCTGAAGGGCTCTGAACATCCAAGAGACCTCCTGCACTATCCTGCTGGTCGCAGCTGGCCCAGAAGTGCAGGGTATCATTCTACAATGGGCCAGAGCCCACTGTCTGTTAACTCTGGAAGATAATGAGATTCAGATATATCCAGACTGGTCATATGCAACAAAGAGTCTTCGCAAGCTTTTTGATCCCCTCCGCTGGCAATTGCAAGGACTTGGGGTGGCTCATTCACTGTTAGCTCCTGCCCGTCTAGGGATTACCTATGGTGGGAGAACCTACCAGTTTAACGATCCAGCAGAAGCCTGAAAGAGAGTGGACATCATAGCGGCTGAATTTCAGAGCAGAGTTCTCCCAGAACAGACTGAAGTGCGGAGTTCTGGAAGACGACCGAATTTGGGATAGACACAGTGGGCATGTGGACATGTGCAACAATTTGGGGTTATGCGAAGATCTATGAGGAACTGTTTATTCAGGTTTATGCCACTGCATATACACTCTCTTTCTCTTTTATTTATTTATATATATATATATATATATATATATATATAATATATAAAAAGAATGGCTGAATATTTCAATAATAGAAATGCATTTTCCCCGTAGTAGCGATCGGAAATGGTGGGTTCCCAAGTTGCACAACATGGCACTGAAATTGCATTAACACCGTGCAGGTTATACACCTTCCTTAGGTTTAGTGGTAACTTCTGAGTAGTACAGGGAACTGTTGCTCCGTTTAAGTCGTGCTTAGAATTGGGCTATTTGTTTACCAGCTCAAAGTTACAACCCACACTGTTTTTAAAAGCTTAATCGTTTTCATGTTTACAGTTGCTGTTTATATAATATAACCTGGAATACCAATACTGTTCGGTGTTATTGCGGAGTATTAGTGAAGCCACGAAAAAACATACTCTGCCTTAAAATTAGAGGTTGACTAAGTGGAAACAATGGCTGCTCAGGCCATATACTGCTTTCCTGTTTTATCTAACGTGTGTTTTTTCTATACTGTACAATGGATACTGTTACTAACATACTAAAATGCCAGCAGAATAGGCCTAACTGTCTTTCGTGTCTGCTCGTTTGGTCAGCTCCCACCCTGGGACCTGACCTTGCTGCCCCCCTCTCCTTCTCTGGCTTCTCCCGTCCCAGTTCCGGATATTCTCGCTGTACTGGATTTTGCTTACAGAACACTTCCCCTGTACCTATCCCACCCCATCTTGAACCCCTCCACCAGCCCCCTGGGCGGCGCTTTCCATGGCTCCACCCTTTCAGTGAAGTAGCACCTCCTCCTTTCTCCCCTCCAGCTCCCCCTCCATCTAATTTAGCTTTTTCCACAGAGTTTAACGTGGTTGGCTAATTCTGTATATCCTACCTGGATCTGTGTTTTTTTATTTTTATTTTTTTTGTTTGTTGTGTTCTGATAGCTCCAAAAGTTGATAGTGTAGTACCCCATATGATGCATCACAAATCGACAGATTAATATGACCTGTTGCTAACATGTATGTACTGTCATTTAACATGTTTGTATCTGTCTATTGTATAGTCATTAGCTTGTTCATTTTAAAAAGTGAATAAAAATAGTTGGAAAAAAAAAGTGCTGGATTGCAGGAATGCCAACTTTAAGATAAGGGAAGTAGTACAGGGGTTCCTGTGCAAACTTCAACTGGGTATGGACACACAACAAAGGTGGAAACTGATAAGATGGGATAGTGGAGGCAACAGAAAGTTGCTGTAGGGCCTAGACTAAAAAGACTAGGGGAAAGGAACCCAGCTGGATAAGCAAAGGGGTGTTAGGGTAGCAGTATAGGAGGCATTATATAGCGCAGTGGTTTAAGGCTCTAAGCTGCAAATCTGGTGACATCTAGCAGACCAGACCTAGGTTTGAATCCCACAGCTTCCACTTACATACTGTGTGACCCTGAGCAAGTCACTTAACTTCCCTGTGCTCCCAGGATGCAACTGTAAAAAAGCTTTCAGATTAGTGTGCTACTCCTGATTAAATAACGGGGGGGGGAAAAAAAGGGTTAGGAGGAAAAGGGCAGCTTACAGGAGATGCAGAAGGTGGTGGTTGGAGGGTTAACATAATCCCCAAGGTGTTACTAGTGGGGTTCCCCAGGGGTAAGTGCTGGGGCCACTCCTGTTCAACGCCTATATCTCAGACATCAGGAGGGGGATCAGGAGTGAGATGAGTCTCTTCGCAGATGACTCAAAGCTGGGTGCAGTGGTGGATGAGGAGGGGGGTAGGGTGGCCTTGCAGGAAGACCTGGAGGCTCTGGAAAGGTGGTCGGGAAAATGGAAACTAAAATTCAATGTGGGGAAATGCAAGGTTCTGCACCTGGGAGTCAGAAATCCAGGCCAGGGGTATGCCCTGGGAGGAGTCATGATTCAAGTCACGGAGGGTGATAGGGACCTGGGAGTAGTGGTAGATGTCAAAATGAATAACTCTGAGACCTGTAGAAGAGCAGCGGCAAGGGCAAATAGGATGCTGGAATGCATCGCCAGGGGGATTACCTCCAGAAAGGCGGAAGTGATCCTTCCATTGTACAACTGCTTGGTTAGGCCACACCTTGAGTATTGTGTGCAGTTTTGGAGACCACATTTAAAGAGGGACATTACACTCCTAGAGAGGGTCCAAAGGAGGGCAACCAAAATGATGTGGGGCCTGGGGGAGAGAACCTATGAGGAGAGGCTCAGGGAGCTCGACATGTACACCCTGGAGGAGAGGAGGTACAGGGGAGACATGATAGAGGTCTTTAAGTACATGAAAGGGATCAATAAAGGATGCCCAGTCAGGGTGCTCCAAAGGAAGGAGGGTAGGGAAACGAGAGGTCACGGGTGTAAGCTGGATGGGGGCAGGCTCAGAGGGGAGAGGAGGAGATGTTATTTTACTGAAAGGGTGGTGGAGCCAGGGAGCTGGTAGAGGTGGAGACTGTGGATGGGTTTAAATGGGGATGGGACCGGTACAGGAGGAGAGTAAATCTGACAAGGCCCAGTACAGGTAGAACATCTGGGACTGGGGACAGTATAACCCAAGGTGGGGGGGACACCAGAATTGACCCTTAGTGCAGGTGCTGAAAATCGAGCAGACTTGAGAGACCGTTAGGCCTATTCTGCTGGCGTTTTAGTATGTTAGTAAAATTGGGGAGGGAGGAGGATAGGGTGGAATATCTGCAAGAAGCCAAGGAAGTGACTGGGGGTAAGGGCAGCCAAGGCGGCAAGAGAACTCGGGCTGGCTCAGGGCATAAAAGGGGAAAAAGACTTCTTTAGGTACATCAGGGAGAAAAAAGCCGTAAGGACAAGTGTAAGAATTGAGGGGATGGGTGGAGGGGTGATAAGGCAGAAGTGCTTAACGACTACTTCTGTTCAGTCTTTACAAAACAAAGGGAGAGGCGCTATCCATAGTAGGAGGGAGGATAGAAGCAGATTGGGTGGTGGGGGGTGGCAGGTGTGACGGATGGAGAAATCACAGTGGGGAGGGTGCTGGAGGGATTAAGGGCATTGAGGGTGGACAAGGCACCAGGACCGAATGGAGTACACAAGGGCCAAAATAAGGATTTGGAAGGCAAGAGCCATAAATAGCTTCTGGGTAGCGGCATTTGCCAGCAGACCAGGATCTACTTGGGCAAAGTCAGGAGCTGATATTAACACAGATGAAGTGCATTGAGATGTCGTAGAAGGGGAATAACATGGAAGGACATCAAATGATAAAAAATGCAATTCTCTATAGGAATTTTGCATAAATATTAAATATCTGTAAATTTGCCATGTACACATCACTTTAATAACTAAATGAATAATTACATTAAACACATTCTCATGGTAAAACTGCTTACTGGAAAAGGTGCATTTGGTCTAAACGGAGACATACAGCAGGAGGCACTCTGAAAAATGTCTTATATATTTGCCAATTAATTCAAAGAGGAGAGAGAATCTACACTAATCGATTGGAACCAATCTTTTATTCAGGACTGGTTGCCTGTTCTATACCGCACTACATTGGTGCGAAAGTGATATTGTATTTTGTAACAAGAACACTACAGCTGCAAGCCCACCCCCATCTCCAGTTGACATGTGGAGCATCTCCAGTTGATGTTCTGAGAAGCATTTACTGTTATGTTGCTGAGACACTCTCCCTGCCCTACCTCTCTAAGCAGCTCCAAGACACCTCCATCTCCAGCACTTGACACATGCACTCCACAATTCACCCGCAAAGCTGCCCTGAAAGTGCTGCAGCTAGCACCATTGATTCTCTCTTATTGAGAGCACCAGGTGCTACTACGGAATTTGCAGGTGCTGTTTAGCACCCAGCTCCCTCTTATTTCAGTCCCTGAGTACATCCAAGAGTGCTAAAAGAGCTGGCAGGCAGGACCCTTTGCAGAATTATTTAATTCATCTCTAGACACAGGATGTGCACCCCATGATTGGAGACTGGCTCACATGGTTCCCCTTCACAGGAGTGGACCCAAGGAGGAACCAGGGAACTATAGGTCAGTAAGTCTAACGCCCATAGTGGGGAAGCTAATGGAGGCCACTGTAAAGGAGAGGCTGGTGGCCCTACTGTAGGTGAACAGGGTGCAGGAAGGGAGGCAGCATGGCTTCAAGGGCAGGTCATGCCAGACCAACCTGATGGAATACTATGACTGGGTGACTAGGCAAATTGACAGGGGCCATGCGGTGGATGTCTTGTACCTAGACTTCAGTAAGGCCTTTGATTCAGTACTGCAGAGGAGACTTGGAAGCAATCTACGGGGCAGGAGCAAAACTGGTGGGGTGGGCGGAGAACTGGCTAAAAGATTGGCAGCAGAGGGTGGTGGTAGATGGGAATTCTCATCCCCTATGCCTGTGACAAGTGGTGTTCCACAGGGGTCGTTGTTGGGCCCAGTGCTGTTTGGCATATTTATTGCAAACATCTTGGTGGGCATCAGCAGCAAAATCTGCCTGTTTGTGGATGACCCCAAGATGGGAGTGGTGGTGGGCGACCAGGTTGGGTGTGGGGGCGGGCTACAGAAGGATCTGGCAAGGCTAGCGGCATGGGCTGACAGATGGTAGCTGGGGTTTAGTGCAAAAAAATGCAAGGTACTGCACTTTGGAACAAAAAATGAGGAGAAGCTACCATCTGGGGGGTTGGCTGGAGGTAACGGAAGATGAGAAGGATCAGGGGGTGCTCATCACAGGAGCAATGAACAGTTCCATGCAATGCAGAAAGGCAGCAGCAATGGCCAGCAAAATGCTGGAGTGCATTGCAAGGGGCATTACCTCAAGAAGAAGGGAGCTTATTCTACCGTTATGCAGGTTGTTGGTTAGACCCGCACCTGGAATACTGTGTGCATTACTGGTGCCTGTACCTACAAAAGGACATTAGGCTGCTGGAGGGGGTGCATCGTAGGGCAACAAAGATGATGCAGGGTATGGGGGAATTGCCATATGAGGTCAGACCTCGAGTTAAACATGTACACACTCGAGGAGAAGAGGGATGGGGGGGGGCATGATTGAGACCTTCAAATACATGAAGGGGATAATCGAAACAGACACAGAGGGTCTATTCAGAAGGAGGGTGGGGAGAGACACTAGGAGCCATGACATGAGATTGGAGGAGGGTAGATTCAGAAGGGAAGTGGGGAGGCATTTCTTTACGGAGAGGGTGGTGGCGAAGTGGAACGCAGTACTGGCTGAGGAGGTGGCATGTAACACATGGAATGCTTCAAGAAGGGGTGGGACAGAGCAAAGGGGAGGGTAAAGGGAGAGAAGGGGAGGGTGGGGTAGGGCAGCTGCCAAATAGGGGAGCTAGCTGCAATCTTGAGCAGCCTAGATAGACCAGGATGTCCTTTTGCTGCTGGCAACTTTCATATTTTCGTGTGGTCATACATACAACAGCTTAACATTTCCAAACTACATACATACTTATACAATAAAATCATATGTTACGTTTATTAAATAAACAATCACACTTGATATTAAAATACAGATGGTCCTTTAGTGATTTGACAGGCAAAGGTTTAATTGAAGGTACCCTAAATTCTCACACTGCTGCCATGTCTCAGCAGTTTGTCCTTTTGTTTCTGCACATTGCTGGTACTAGACTGCTGCTGTGCCCTTCTAATCAACATTGACTACACACATCCCCTGCCCTCCACAGACCAGGAACACAAGTCATGGGCCCTCCACCCCCCATCCAGGGTAGACTGCCCACCCCTTCCCATGTAGTGTCCGCCATATTCAGTGATCCTCTGTCCCCAATCCCCATCCCTGTAACACCATCCCTATCCTCGTAACACAGATCTTCTGACCTCCCTCCCCATCCCAGTAAAAGTCATCTGCCCACCATCCCCATCATGGGTACACCTTGAACACTGGTCCTGTGCTACCCTGCCCATACTGGGAACAAGTCTTCCGCAGCACCCCACTCCCAGGTTACACTGGGGTCACTGGTCCTCTGCCACCCTCGTAACGGTGACCCCATCCTCGTAACACCTTCCTCTGGCACTCCCTTGATGCTGGGAACACGTGCTGCCTGGCCCCACTCCCCATCCAGGGTACACTGGGTACACCAGTCCTCTCATACCCTTCCCAGCACAGGAACACGTCGCCCCTCCCAACCCCCTGGTTACACCAGGGACAGTGGTCCTATAACACCCCCCACCACTCATCCTGGATCCACTGTGTACGGTTGTCCTCTGCTCACCCCTTCCCCTTCCTATTAATACTGACCCTATCCTAAAAACACCCTTCCTCTGGCCTTCTCCCCATCCTGGGAACATAGGTCACCAGCCCTACACCACTCCAGGTTACACCGGGGACACTGGTCCTCTGCCACACTCCCCATCCTCTAACACTGACCCCATCCTTGTAATACCCCTCCTGACTCTCTTGATGCCGTGAACACATGTCACATGGCCCCCCTCCCCATCCAGGATACACTGGTCCTCTCATACCCTTTCCAGCATGGTAACCCATCACCCCCCACCCCCAAGGTTACACGGGACAGTGGTCCTATAAGTCCTCACCCAGCTGTCCTGGATCCGCTGTGCACAGTTGTCCTCTGACCATCACCCTCACCCCATCCTACTTAGACCGCTCCTATCCTAAAACACCACCATCTCCCCGCCTATCAAAAGAGGAACTAGGGATGCATAACCCACCATTATTTATACTCAACAAGGGTGTACAGCACTGTACAGCATGTGCAGAAAACATGACAGACCATGCTTCATGAATAACAATGAAAAAGTGACCGCACATACTCAAAAGTAATCCAGGAGTCCGTGACAGCACTGGGGGGTTTAAAGCATGAATCGAATTGGACCACTGCTGTAAAAAATGTGGATCTAAAGAGGAACCTTGTGGGTCAAAACATAATCGGAGGCAGATTCTGAACCTTTCATGTTCCCTTTCTTTAGATATTGTTACAGAGTAGATGCATCAATTTGGACCCACTGGCAAAGGGAAGAGGGGTCATTTCTGGGCAGGATGCAACTTTTGCCCTTTTGGTGCATGTTAGCGCTGTCCCTGCCATGAGTTGTGTCATCGGTCCTTACATGGTATTACTAACAATATGTGACTGCATTGATGCAGTGGTATCAGTCCATAGTACAACACATGTACCTTTCATTCACAGTATGAAAACATGACACATTTCCATTAGCAGCATTAGTCAGACATGCAGCTTATTTGTTTGGCACAAAAGCCATGGGACAGCACCATACATTTTTCGACTCCACCAATCCCATACTGTGTGGATATTGGTTGTGTGGTGCACCACTTGTCATCCTGATGACATCATGATGTAAAATTGGAGCACAGCAGTGTGTCTCGGGTCATCGTTTGGTGTCTGTGATGATGCAGAACAGTTTATTCACAACAATTCTCACAAGGTGTGCAAGTACACACATTTTATTAGTGGTACTGTGATGCTGAAAATGTTTGCCAATGGTGACTTATCACTCTTTATGTAACATCACAGGTTGTACTAGGGAGGTCAGACGCCTGAAACCAGATGCCATTCCATCCATCTTTGAGACATGCCAGTGACAGTGTGTCAGAAATTATCACAAGCTGGCCCTTTGGCGCCGTGGAAAGATTTACCGCTGTGATGCAGGCATCCTGGGTTCGAGAATGGACTCTGGCATTGGAGGGCCAGCTGGGGAGAGAAGGCTTGAGCATCTGACTGCTTTCCTTCTCCCGGGGGGAGGGATGGTCTGCGGCACAGTGCTTGCTGACTCCTGACGGAGGCCGGGAGAACAGCAGTGTGTCTGGCCTCGTTGCCTAGGGGTGCATGACAGACGCTGGCGTATGCCGTGATGTCAGTGGCACGTCACGCTCCAGGGGAGAAAAGGAGAAAACATGCTCCCCGTCTGATTGGATGGCTGCTGCTGGCCTCCACCGCCGTGAAAAGTCCCGGACAGCTGGACCACCTCAGCAGCACCCTGGGCTAAGTAGCACGTGCTGGCCAGTCCCCACTGGTGCCTTCCCCCTTGTGGGGGGGGACCCATCTGGCAAAGTGTTATGCCAGGTTACCTGGGGAGGCTGCAGTGTGAGGCGGTGGCTGGCGGCGAGGTTGAGTGCCTGCAGCGTCCATGGTGACCCGAAGGAGTAGCCGGTCGGGGAAGCTGGGGAGGAGCCCAAAAAAAAAACCCAAAAAAACTTTTGACGGTATTGAATTGTTTATCCCTATGTATTATTGAACTTTTGTTTCCACATTTTGATACCCTGCGTGAAGCCCATGGCAACCATGTGTGCCCTGCTCTCATTCCCACAGGCAGACAATGCATCCCAGTATAGGAAAATAAAAACGGATACAAGCCATACGGTACACCAAGTCTGCTTGAGTGTGAAGCTGTCAGTCTTTCGCTGGCCCCCAATACACCAGTATAGATCTGAGCATCACCATGATGTGGTTGTGCCCCGTCTGGAAACTGACCACCCAATGTATGGATGCTACCTCTTCTGATAGTGCGTTCCACCCAACCACCACCCTTTCCCGGAAATAGTGCCTTCTCATTTCTCCCCTGAACCATCTACACTTCTGACTGTGCCTCCTTGTATCAGTCACTCCCTTTCATCTGGAAACTGTCTCTATAGTGACGCTATTTATGTCCCTCATATGACTGAAGGTTTCAATCATGTCTCCTATATCTATCCTATCCAGCAGGGGAAATATGTTGAGCTCCCTTACTCTCACCTCGTACTTTTTTCCATGCGTTCAGAGGATTTCACTAGATGCTCATTGCTAGCTCCCCTCCAGTCATTTGACGTCCTCGTTTCACTTGGTTTGCCAAAACTGCATGCAATACTCAAACTTATCGACATGCATTTGGTCAGGATGGCGCCTCTCCTACAGTACGTGATTATGCTGGGAAAACATGGCAGCATGTTACCTGTACTTGTTGCCCTTCCGCAACAAGTTGAATGGTTCACTGGACCAGTTAGCATCCAATGATTCTTCCTCCTCCTCCTCCTCTGTTGTGGACCCCCACCCTCCCCTTTAGAAATTGTATGCATTTGTGGATCCTAAGTGCATAACTTTGCACTTCTCTGCGTTGAATCCCAGCTGACATGCGTCTTACCACTGCTAAATTTTTGTAAGATCCTCTTGTACTCCCAGCCACTTCTCTGTGCTGTTCACCCACAAACTGATGTTTGTCGTAAGCATAAATGCTGATCTTATTTTGTACCACATCTCCGATGTTGGCAGTAAACCTGGCTAACAGTTTGCCCAGCACATAGCCTTGTGGTACACCACTGTTTACAGCACTTGATGTTGACAGTTATCCCCACCACAGCCACCCTTTGCTGTGTCTGCCACACGCAGTTCTTGACCCATACCAGCTGCTTCTTCCCTGCCCCCGTGTAGCCCAGTTTGGCAAGAAATCTTCCAGGTGTCACTGAATGTGGGGTCATGCTGTAATCCCCATACAGGAGATCCATCGTCTGGCACTTATGTAGACTGCCCTGGTCACCTTGTCAGAACAGTCTACCAGGTTGTTGTGTCATGGTATACCCAAAAGAGAAACCTAACGTGACTGTTGTCCTTGAGACCATTGTCCAACAGAAAGGCTGCTGTCATCATCTTGCTGATAGTCACCCACAATGGAAGTGATGCTGAGTGGCCTGTAGCAACCTGGTTCATCCTTGTGCTCAGTTTTATGGCTGGGTACCACTGGTGCCATCTTCCAGTCCTGCTGCATATAGCCGTACACAGACAGGTTTGGCAGAAGTGGGTCAGAGGTCACGCCATGACCTCTGCCAAGTATTTCAGTACCTTGGGGTGTATTCCGTCTGTGGCCGGTGCCTTATAGAGTGTCATGTTGCTGCATTGGCCCCTTAATCACCATAGTAAAGCCATAACTGATCTAGTCATGTTGCGCTTCTGCCTTCTCCAGGTGTTTCAACCTACCTCCATCTTTTTGTATCCTCACAATGTGATCCTTACATGGTATTCTCTCCCACATGTACTGCAGCAAATGTTATTCCCCTTCGATGATCACTTGTGCCACCCTAAGCTACTTTTTTGTCTTGGCGATGCTGACCATTCTTCTTATGTACTTGTCCTTATCCTCCCGCTTTGCTGTCATGTGCTTTCTGAAGGCACCCGTTTTCCTTACCGTTCCTAAAATCTCCCTGCCTAACTAGATTGGTCTCTTACACCGGTCCTTTTGAGACCAGGACAGAGAGAACACATGTGACGTTTCACTATTTCTGGCCAAATGTGGTACCTTGTGAGCACGGCACTGTGTGTGACCTACACCGCACCCTTGTCAAAAGCATGGCAACACATGTGCACTGCTGTCCACAATACAATGGATCAGGTTCTTGTATGCCATGCCAACAATAACAAGGTCTATGCATGGGGTCAATGGGCTGGTTCAATCATGTTCATGTCCTTGTTGTCATGCGGCCAAAGGACATTATCATCTGTGCCATCCATTGGATGCGCTACAGATTGCCGTCCATGGCCTTAGCACGGCATAGCGATGAAAATGTTCATGCATTAGTCAGTGATGTATGTTGTCCGCTGTAAACAGACCTCACCCACCTAAGTCTTGCTTTACAACCGTTATCGTACATGGGAATAGCGACAGTACTACACTCGATACGAGAAAACACCTGACAGGTCATCTAGGTGCACCCCATCGGCACTCCTTCCCCGCTGCCATCCACCATCCCACATTGCAGCCCCACCAGGGGGAGAAAGCACTGGTGGGGGCGGCCAATGCAGCTACTTGACCCGGGGTGCTGCTGGAGTTGTTCCGGGCTGTCTGAGGTTTCGTGGCGGCAGGGGACCATCATCCGGGAGCATGACATGCCATGACGTCGAGGCATGAGCCGACGTCCGTACTTCCGTCGCAGGATGGCCCAGCGTGCTGCCATGCCTCTGCCGGGCTGCATAACCTCTCCCTTTCAGGAGAAGGTGAGCTGTCGTGGGGCACTCAAGCCATCCTTCATCCCGGCTGGCCCTCTGACACCCAGGTCGGTTCCCGAACCTGGGTTGTCTGTGTCGCAGACAGAAATCCAACTGCTGCATTGGCGGGCCGGCGAGATGAACAGTCATTGAGTGAGTTCTGTGTGACCAGTTGGTGCACTCATCATTTGGTTACCCCTGCGACCTCAGATGTCACTTGTGTTGTAATCATAGATGTGCTGTGTGCCCTGTATCGCAGTGTAGTACAAGATCACTTATGGGGGGAGGACTGTATGTTAGTAATGTTTTCCATGCTTTGTTGTGGGGTGATGCACACCTAAAATTTCCATGGTGTGAAACTGTGTGTGGTTGGTGACGTACTTCTCATTGTTACATATCTTGTTGGACTCCTGTCACGGTACTTGGATGGGTTCTATAGGGGTGTGAACGCACACAGCTGTGCTGCCGGACATCACTGCTTGAGTGGCGCTGTGCAGTACTAGCGAATGCATGACTTCCACATCAGGGCCATCATCGCCGCTAGTGATTCACTAAGCATAAACGTTGGCCCCCCAATGCATAAATGGTGCAACGGCGGCCGTTCATAATTACTGATGGATTCACACAAAAAAGTACATAAATACACATTGAGTGTAGAGTAACTAAAACACCTTCTCCACTTCTTTCAGTTTCCACCTGAAGAGGGAAGTACTGAGGAGATACTAGCAGAACCATGCCAAATGTCTACAGGCTCTTCAGATTCTGTCACTGAATACAGCTTGTCTTACTATGTGGTTCCTGGTGCCCTTTCAATCTCACTGTTTTGATTTGTATGAACAGTCTTATTCTTTATCGTTTGTTGATTGAGTTCTTTTCAAAATGGGTACTTTTTTATTTAAAATAAAATGTAAACTTCTTCTCCTGTCTACTTCTGTTTCCCAGGGCAATACATGCATTATCTACCAGGTCCCAGCATAAATGTAACTTTACCATTTTTTAAGACTACTTTTGGGCAAAGATCTTTATTATTCAGAGCACCTACTTTTTTTTTTTTTTAACAAGATACCGACAAATTATTGAGAGTAATCTCGTTCAGTGCGTTAAAAAAAAAAAAAAAAGGTTAAAATACTGGCTTTATTCAAAAACATAAAAGTATCTGCTTCTGTAACTGCACTTTAAGTGGATTGAATGGTTTGTTCTTAAATGTATTGTTTTTTTATTGTTTTTAGATTGAACTTGAAAACGGGCAATCCTTGCTCTCTGGTTTCAGAAGTATAAAAAATAAAAATAAAAATGATGTGAGGTCCTCCTCATTTTTTTTATAGTATATGGTGCGCACTTCGATAAATTCAGTACAGTCATGCTTTATTTTTTAGAGTTAGGGCTGGTTACTAGGGTGAGATGTGTGGCTGCTAGGGACCAGACATCCTTGCGTTTGTAGCGCAGCATTCAGTTGAGTGTGGGAGGGATTTAAAAAAAAAAAAAATAATAAAATAACAAAAAAGGTGCTATTCTTGCTTAGCGAGAGGCAGTGGACTGAGCAGATGAGTTTAATTTCGTAAGTAGTTTTACATTATCTGGTTGATTCTGCAGATTTTCCTGCATCTGATTAATCTTGCATTTACAAGATTTGTGAGTCTGTCTGGCATCTCCGCGTCCTATTGTGTAGTTGATCTTGTGTTGCATCCTTCGCTGTTCTGTGTGGCTTGTGCGGTTATTGAATCGAGTGGAACACTTTTCTACCACAAAAGGGTAGAACTGCGTTCTGTAACCTTGAAACTGTGGTACAACAGCGTTTCAGCTGAGATGAAAATCTGCACTAGAAATGTGACATTACAGATGTGTGTTGCTAAATCCTGGAATGAACTGCCCAGTGACATAACCGCTGAGAATTCCCTTAATGAATTCCAGACTATGAAAAAATTCTGCACTGACCATACGAATGCTACACGTGAAATCTTAATATTGAGTCTGTATGTAACCATCAATCTACTATATGTGTATTGTGCATTGATTGTACTATTATATATCGGATATTGATAAATATTAATTAATTGTATTTTATACTGTTCAGATCTTTTTGTTATAAATACGGCTTGTTCTAAGGAATTGTTTCTACATAAAATAAGTCTTTTATGTATCTTGATGTGACTGCCAAGCTTTTGATAATTAAAAAAAAAAAAAAAAGTGTGAAACAAAACCCAAAAATTCTTCAGTATGCTTAACGTTTGCAGTCAGCCTCCAGTGTTGAACTGCCCGGAGAATGAAATTTATGCAAATTATGGAACACTCATTGGCTCGTGTCCTCATTCAAACTGCTGCCCTTACCAACTGCTGCGTTCTGTAATGCTCAGATTTCATTCTCCACCTGCTTGTAAGACACCTGAGATCGCGCCTCAGAGTAACTGTATTTACTTTGTTTTTCGTGAAAAACAGTAAACTGTATTTTTACTTTATCTTAGTCTGTAGTTGAGCGCTATTTTTTTTTTTGTTTAAAATTTACTTCAGTTTGCTCTTCCTCTTTGGTTGCTAGTAATAGTCGAGGAACTAGAGTTAGCTTTTTATTCTAACTTTATTTACCTTTTGGTATATATTTGTTTAAGCTGGATCTGCTCAGATACTTTTCTGTTTATTTTGAATTATTCTGTCAAGATTGCATTGTTTTCCCTTCAGGAACCAACCGTTTCCATTTTGTGGCTTGACAGAAACCGGAACTTGTGTATTTAAAAAAAAAATATGCTACCTTCGATTCAGGATTTGAGTTAAACTTATTTTTTGTGTAACCCCTCACCCCTGCCTTTTTAGCAAAACGACAGGTGGCATGCTGTTGAAGCTGACAGCAGTACCTGGTGGGGACTGGGTTCGGGGAGGATGAGGTTACTCGGCACAGGCGACCTAGGTTTGGCTACTCTGTACAGGGGCACCCAAGTAAATCCGAACACAGGAAGCAATAACTGTAATGTCCAGAACCAGGAATGGGATTCTCCAGTGTGGCTTTTATTCACATCAAAGCTGAACAAACAAAGCATAGACGGACCCCCACGGGGCTACATTCCTGGTAATGCAGATTAGAGACAACAGAACACTTTATCACATTTCCAGCCCTCAGGCTCTGAACCCACCAGGCACACAGCTCGGACTTGCACGCAGCTTTGGGTACACAGCCCGACTTGTACACTACTTGGGTTTTCCCCACTGGCCCGGCTCCCCTGCTGGCCACTTGATCCGCGGTCCATTTTGGGAATGAACCAATTATCCTGTTGTGGCTCCCCAAACCACACTAGCGCCTTCGACTCCTAGAGAGAATTTTCCTTATAATCCCACGTATGGGTACTTCCCTCATCACTGGCCAAGTGCCTGAGGTAAAGTAGAAATCCACAGAGCAAATCCGTAAGAGGTGGACCTGGTCACTAAAGATGGGGGCCTCCCACAGTCCATACCCGGCCCTTTCTCCGGAAACTAAGCCGTTCCTTTACTGAAGACTTGCAAATGTAGATTCTTGGGTAGACGTCTGTCACATCTCCTCTACATATGTTTTTCATCCCAATAAGCTCTGGACTTGAACCTACTTTTACTTGTTGCTTAGTCCATTACTCTAGGCTTCCCACTATTTTAGTAGTTCAATCCCCACATTGTCACACAAGTCGCAGGTGAAAAACATAGGCCCTTTCAGGAAGAGCAGACCCTCACCCTCCGGTTGCAGGTGCCCCACAGGCGACCCACAGGTCTTCTTGTTCTCCTAAATAAACTATGGAACACATAGGCAGCTTCTCCTTTAGTAGCAGAACTAGGGGGTTGCCCCAGGAATCTGCAGGGAACCCTTTCCTGCCCCCCCATCCCCGAAGGGATTGGGCACTGAGACCCGAAAACAGCGGTCTCCACCACTTCAATTATCTTCTGTCTCTCTCTTGGTGGAGAGACACACCCTTTTTTCCTAAAAGTAGCCCTCTGTCAGGGCTGAGGCTCCTAGAGCCTACACTGAGCTGCTGAGCTGCTTTCTCAGCAAGCTCCCAACACCAACTCCACACAGACAAACACTGACTCTGTTCAAACCTCCCAATGTTCTATACCAACTCCCTTGCTGCAGATTCCATTGTGGCTCATGCAGCTGCGATAGTTCTATTGGTGATGTCATCCCTCAGTCTCAGCTGAGACTGAGAACAGAGTGAGACAGTGTGAAACCCATTTAACTGGAGTTTCACAAGCTGCCTTCCCTGCCTACCACTAGGTCTTACTGGGATTCTAGTAATCCTGGGTAACAAGGGGGTTAATTTGGTTTTGTTAACTATGTCCGACAGGCCGAAAAAGAAAACTGGGCCTACTGAGTTTAAAATTGCTTAGGCAGCTGGCTCCGTGTTGCCGAGCGAAGGGGTTTGCTCGTCACACTGGCGAACCGGTTCGTGCCCCGAGCCTGGGTACCAGGAGTGGAGTCCAGCAGGGTGTGAATGCACAAGCGTCCATTGGCCATTTCCATCCCAGGGGGTGGGTACTGCCTGGGCACCTTAGGGTGGATTGGATGCATGCTTGGGGAACGTGAGGCCTCGACACGCCTCTTGCATGCCCCCCCCCCCAAGGACGTCTGCCACGCAAAACCGAGAACTTGGGGAAGAGGCAGAGAAAAGAGAAAAAAAAAATAGGCCTTTGGCTGACAGGATGACGGCTGCCGGTCCCTCTCCACTGTGGAACTCCTGGACAGCCAGGATCGACCCCAGCAACACTCAGGGCCAAGCAGGTAAGGCCGTGAGACTAATTCTCCCTGGAAGGCGAGGACCCACCTGACGAAGGGCTTACCTCTGTTTACCCTGGGGGGCTGTAGTATGGGGTAGCAGGGGTTGCCTGGGGCGTGATCCTAGGTGGCTCGAAGGAGTGGCTGGCCGAGGTGCATGGAGACGCAAAAATAGAAAATACAAACAAAAAATTGCGTAGTGTGGAGAGGTGTTCGCTAAAGCGGACAAGCACGATTTGTGCTTGTTTTGTTTGGGTGAATCCTACTTTAAAGACTGAGATTTGTAAAACACTTCCAACCAAGACTATCCAAAAAAGGTTGGAACTGTTCAAAAAGCAAATGGCTTCTCCCTCAGTTTTGGGGGATCAGAGTTCAGATCAGCAGTCTCTCTTCTTCTTCTAAAAAAAGATAAAGCCAAGGAGTTGGAACCGACTGCATTCGATAAAGGTGAGCCCAATAAGCCAAAGCATACTGGGGAACGGGCTGGTGAATTGGTTCCAGCAAAAAAGAAACGTACACAAAAACACACCGATCCTCCTGCTGAAAAAGCGAGAGACTCCCGGTGCAAAAAACGACCATGCCAACAGCTGAAGCAGTTGCTCAGGCTCTATAGGTGCTCCAAATCCTGTAAACTGATGCTGCTCAAGGGCTGTTACTGGTTCCAGTACAACCGGTACTGGTAAGCCCAATGGTTACCTTACCGGTTCTAGGTGCAGTTCCATTGACCCAGGAGACGGTTTATGAGGAATCTGAGGAAGAGGATGAAGGGTAACCGATTGAACCAGAGATTTCCCCATATCAAGAGTTTCCAGGTTGCCAGAGGATTATTCCTCTCATTACACATTTGTGAAGCAAATGATAGAAGCCCTTGATCTTGCCACTAATGAAATGGTGGAAGATGAAGAAGAGGCGGAATTCTTGGATATGATGTGCTTGATACCCACCAAGAGGCTGTTACTTCCTATAAACAAATCTTTAAAGAAGCAAGTTTTAAAAGTTTGAGTCTCCAAATTCCATTCTGCCTATAGGCAAGAAAGCTGATAAGAAATATCAACTAGATAGATTAGGGTCTGAGTTTCTGTTTTCTCACCCTGACCATGAAGCGATAGTGCAAGCTGCAGCCTGTTACAGGGCTAGGGTGCCACTGGCATCACATCCACCCAAGAAAGATTCTAGAAGGATTGACAGCGTGGGAAAGAAGGGCTGTTTAGCTGCTTCTCTGGGCATTAGACAGGCAAATTATATGGCCTCTGCTGCTCAGTACCAAAAAGCACTATGGCAATCACTGGTGGCAGTGGTGGATGAGGCTCCTGCAGGATTGACGGCTGATCTGGCAGAGACAGCCAGGTGTGGGTTAGAGGCCACAAAACATCGGATCTTCAGGGTATCTCAGTCATCGGGTTACACCGTAGGAACTTTGTTAGTGAATGGTAATCCACACGGAAGATTTTCAGCAGTACAGCTGGGGATGCCCATGGTGTCGACATCCACCAACATTACTAACCCTATATAGGCGTAGGTGGCCCTGTGCACGCCGCAGTTCTTTCCTGCCGTCGACTTACAAGCACAGTCTCTGCAGAAGAGCCGTCCGTGTTTGGACCTTTTTTGACCTATGGAATTTTTCCTTCTTTTTTTTTTTTTTTAAATAGATTTATTTTCCTTTTTCCTTTTATGTCAAGAGTTGAACCTTCATCTATCTTCCGTCGCTGCTGCTGCGGAAAGAAAATTGCTTCCAGCGATGAGCACTCTGTATGTGTCTGCTGTCTTGGGCCTGATCACAACGCCTCTGATTGTGAGCTCTGTCAACAGTTCAACGAAACCACCCTTCGGTGACTCAAACAGGCCCTAAAAACATTCATGGAACATGTAGCCAGCTCTGCATCGAGGTCCTCCGGGGCACTGGTCACTCGGTTGTTGTCTGGGTCCAAGAGCTCCAAGGCCTCCCAGGTCAAAGACAAGCCGGGGAGTCATAAGAAAGATCAGGATCGTGATCGCTCACCTCGGCAGCCATCCCATTCCCTGTCAGCCTCTCCTCCTTCGTGGTGCTCTTTGTCGTCTACTCCCACTGCAACAGAGGCCTGCTGTCCAGGTCCTGGTTCACTTCAGACATAAATCGACAGCTGCTCTGCCCAACTCTCGGGGTGCTCGGCCGTCCCCCTCTGGGTCGTCTCTCTCTCCTCCGATGGCGGGCGAATCATCAACGACTGCCACTTCGAGACCTGCTTCTTCTCTGAAGGCTCTGGGCTCGTCGGGCCTACAGACTGGATTGTTTGCCTCTGTGCCATCCTCTCCTTCTTTGGTGACAATGGACTTGAATGCAGTTCTTATCTGCTTCACCAATGTTATCGCCCAGCAGTTTGCCTTTAACAAGCCTTCATCACCAGCGTCTTTGTCATTGACTCCTGTCCGGCCCTGGGAGCCAGCCTGGGGGCTGTCGACTGTGCATCCGATGGCAGACCCAGATGAAGAGGTCGATGTCGGAGGAGTAACATCCTAACCTCATACTTCCTGATGAGGTAGAGGATGAAGGGGAAGAGGACCAGTATTACACCTCTGATAAGTCCACTGCCTCTTCAGTCAGCGAAGAATCAATCAATCAAGCACACCCTCAGGTCTCCACCTGAGGATGCTTCCTTCTTTAGCATTATGAAGCAGCTGTCTTCCACTGTGGGGTTAGGAGGAGGAGATTCCTGAATCTCCACCTAGGATTATCCCTCCCATGCTTCCAGCACTCAAAAATGCTACCACTGCAGCCTGGCACAGACCACATATGGTATCAGCTATGCACCATAGAGCAGATAAACTCTACAATGCCCCTTGGGGCCTTCCTTACTTTGCTGCCCAAGCTGAAACCGACTAGGTGGTCGTTAAGGCAGCACATGACAGGTCTAAGGCACCCAAGCAATTTAGCTCCCTGCCCCGTACAAAGAGTCCCGTAGGATTGATCTTTGGGGCAAAAGGGCATGTGCTTCCTCTATCCTAGGTTTGAGGATTGCCAACTACCTGTCACACGTGGTAAAATTTCTGAACACCAATTCAAGAAAGGGCAGAGTTGCTGCCCAAGCCCTTCCCGATGGTGCCCAGAAGCAGGAGTTGCTTCAGTGCTTCCAAACTGCTGAAGATGTTGGTAAGCATCTCCTAAGAGCCATTTATGACTTGTCAGACACAGTTGCTAGAGCAGCCATCACTGGCATATGCCTCCGTAGGCACCCATGGCTAAGGGTCTTTGGGTTTGTGGCTGACGTGCAAAACAAGGTGCTTCATGCTCCTTTTAATGGCACCAAACTTTTCGGTCCAGATGTTCAGGACCTTATTAATCTGCAGGCCTCAGGCACGGCTCTTAAGTCTGTACATTTCTGTATCACACTCCACAGCGTGGTAGGGGGTGTTCTACTTTTCGTGGACGAGCTAGCAGACCAGGCTTGGGCTCCTGTCCCCAGGGTAAATGCAGAGCCCAGTCCTCCTTGCCTGCCCCATCACATTCTGGAGCGGTGGCCAGGCGTCCCTGAACTGAGGGTCCCGCTTTCTCAGCTGAACCTGCCTCAGCTTGATTCTTTGCCATACCCCTCTCCTCTGGTCCAGGCCCAGGAAGTGGTGGCTGGAGGTGGGTTCTCTCTCCATTTTAACCAATGGAGAACCATAACGTCAAATGTTTGGATCCTGCAGATCAGTGTCATCATACCCTGAAGATCATTCAGCAACCTCCAGACACCCCTCCGCCACCCACGAATTACCCCTCCCCCCGGCTCATCTACCTGTTCTCTAGGAGGACGTACGGACCCTTATGCGCAAGCAGGCAGTAGAACTGGTGCCAATGTGGCAGAGAAATCGGGGATTCTGCTCGAGGTTAGACTGGAGACTTGAGGCCCATTTTGGACCTGAAGGACCTCAATCTCTTCGTCCAGTACAATAAGTTCTGGATGGTGACTTTGTCAAGCCTTTTACCCCTGAAAACTGGGGATTGGCTCTGTTCACTGGACATGCAGGACACTTACCTGCACATAGTGGTGTTTTCTCCTCACAGGAGGTTTCTCCGCTTTGCCTTTGAGGGAAAGCATTACCAGTTCAAGGTATTGCCCTTTTTTGGTTTGTCCTCTGCGCCGTGTGTGGTTGGCAGCGGTTGCAGCAGCCCTCAGAAGGGAAGGTCTGTATGTGTTTCCATACTTGGATGATTGGCTTCTCAAGGCCCCGTCCAGGGAACAACCAGTACTGACCCTGGAGCATACTCTACGGCTGTTCCAGTCCTTGAGCATAACAGTCAACATGCCCAAGTCTGTTCTGATACCATCCCAGAGACTGCAGTATATCTGAGCAGTTCTGGACTTCGAACAGGGAAAGGCCTTCCTACCCCAGAACAGGACAGATTGCCTTATAGCCCAAGCTCAGGAAGTCTTCCAGTGTCTGTATATTCCTATCAGACTGTACCTCAGGCTTTTGGTCCTAATGGCTGCAGCCATACGCACTGTTCCACTGGCCAGGCTTCACATGCGTACTTTGCAATGGACCCAGAGTGCAGTGGGACCAGCGCACAGACGAGCTAGACCAGCTAGTCCTGGTCTTCTTTCCAGTATGCTGAGTACTACAGTGGTGAATGGGATCCATTGAACCTTCTTCAAGGAGTTCTATTCCAGCTTTCTTCCCTGGTCAGATCCTAACCACGGATGCCTCGGGTCTAGGCTGGGGAGTCCATCTGGGTCCCTTCCAAACCCAGGGCTCTTGGTCTCAGTGGGAAGCCACCCTGCATATCAGTGTCCTGGATGAGAGCGGTGCTTTATGTCCTGCAGGGATTTCAGGAGCACCTCACTCCAGGCCAATTGCTGGTGCAGTCTGACAACCTCAGTGTAGTCTACTACATCCACAAGTAGGGTGAGACTCTCTCATACCCCCTTGCAGGGAGGCCATGCGAGTGTGGTACTGGGCCCTGAAGCATGGCCTGTCACTCTCTGTGGTACATGTGCCAGGTATACTGAACACCCTGACTGACATTTTAAGAAGGACTCTGTCCAGCATGCATGAATGGGAGCTTCTCTCATCTGTAGCAGAAGATCTGTTTGACAGATGGGGTCGTCCGGAGTTGGACCTTTTTGCATCCCCACGCAATGCAAAACTGCCCAATCTTTGCTCACTAGATCCAGGGTCTGGAGTCTTCTGGTGACATGCGTTGTCCCTCTCTTGGAGCGGGGGATTTCTGTACGCATTTCCACTAATACGGAGGGTGCAGATCAAGTTGCAAATTGAAGAGGCCAGCATGATCTTGGAAGCTCCATTCTGGCCTTGCCAGATCTAGTTTCCCCTACTCCAGCAGCTGGTAGAGGACCCCCCCGGTCCCTCTTCCTCTTTGCAGGAATCTGCTGACCCAGGATTGGGGGACCCTGGCCCATCCCAGCCTCGGGTCCCTTCATCTGCTTACGTGGTTCCTGAGAACATAGCCATTGCCAGGTTTGGGGTCTTTAGTAGGGTGGCGGATGTCCTGGTGGCTGCTTGCAAGCCTTCCACTTACACTGCCTATGCCATGAAGTGGAAGCGGTTCGCCATCTGGGCTGCCAAACACGCCCTAAACCCCTTCACCTGTCCAGTAAACCATGTCCTGGATTACCTGATTCCGCTGTCCAACTCAGGTCTCCAGTATTCCTCCCTCAAGGTCCACTTCTTGGCTATTTCTGCATTTCATGAGCCCGTGGGTGACGACACAGTTGCTCAGCTGGATGTCTCCAGTACCTTCCTTTGGGGCATCCTACATTTGAAACCCTCAATCTATTCCCCTGTCCCAGCTTGGGACTTGAAGTTTATTTTGGAAAAGTTGACCCTGTCTCCTTTTGAGCCAATCGCGTCTTGTAATTTGCGCTTTCTCTCTTGTAGAGTGTTGTTTTTAGTTGCAATTACTTCTGCTTGAAGAATTTTGGAGCTTCAGGCCCTCTGGTGCAAGGAGCCTTATTTGATTTTTCACAAAGATGGGATATCTTTGCACACAAATCCTAATTTTCTTCCTAAAGTGGTTTCTGAGTTCACGCTCAATCATTACATCCACCTTCCTGTTCCCAAGCGTGCCAGTCCAGGGATGAGTTTGCAAGAAAACTTACAAAGCACGTATACATAGGATACCACAAGTATGCAATACAGACAGTGTATACTTACAAAGAGCTAGTGCACGACACCCCCTCTAGTGGTACAGCATAGGGGGAGTTCCCACTTAGCTAGACTTGTATAAAATAAATTCACCCAATGCATGCAGCCAAGAAGGCCAATAGGGAGTCTTACTAGAATGTGCATAAAGAAATTCCCTATCACCAATGTGATTTAACATTCTAAATGATTCCCCCATTACAAAGTATAACTCCAAGAGGTTAAACGCACAATTCCCTCTTGATAATTTAATCAGTAGTAACTGTGAAGCATAACCATCAAAGAGCTAAAACTGAAATAAACTTTTTATTCTTTCAACCAGGTTCCCCCTTGCATCTCTAAGGTTGAAGCAGCAGAAGGAGAGCCTGATGTGACACCCCACCTCCTCTTAACATATTCTACGTAAAGGAGGAACTTTTAAGTTAAGCAGTCATCAAAAGATGATCTCTCAAAGGCCCTGCAAAGATAGGTGCAAGCCAGGATCGCCATGTTTAACATCGTCCCGATTCAGAAAAGACAGTGTGCAGCCGTGTTTTTGTCATATACCAAATTACCGTCCCAAATAGACGGTTTATGCATTGGTGGGACTGTTTACATCTGGGCCACTACAGTTGTGGCCAAAAATATTAGCGCCCTTGCAGTTTTTTCTAATAATGCACCACTCCTTCCAGAAAATTGTTGAAATTAAAAAATATTTTGGTATCCACATATGTATTTCTTTAGTTTGCAGTGGAGTAAAACACAAAAAGCAGAAACATTTACTAAGTCTTAGCTTATTCCACACAGAAATCCTTAAATGGCCCGGACAAAATTATTGGCACCTTTTTAGAAGTAGTTAGAAACAATTAGATTTCAAGCAGGTGATTCTCTTTCACTTTGGAATTGAACTCACCTGTGGTGAGTTGCAGGTGCCTGCAATATAAAAATCACTCATTCAGCCAGTTTGAATAGAGAAAAGGACTCATTCTCCTGTTTTGTGTCACCGTGTGTACTGCAGTGAGCATGGAGAAAAGACAGCCAGAGAATTGTCTGAGGAGGTCAGACAGAAGATTGTAGCCAAGCATGGACAATCTCAAGGCTACAAATCAACCTCCAGAGACCTTGATGTTCTTGTTTCCACCGTACATAATGTTATCAGGATGTTTAAGGCCCATGGCACTGTAGCCAACCTCCCTGGACGTGGCCGCAAGAGAAAACTTGATCGAAGATTGCAGTGCAGGATTGTTCGAATGGTGGAGAAAGCACCTCGATCAACTGCCAAACAGATTCAGGCTGACCTTAAGACACAAGGTACGACAGTTTCAATTTGCACCATCCGTCGCCAACTCAGTGAAAGGGGGTTATATGGTAGGAGGCCCAGGAGGACCCCACTGCTGAGAGAGAGAGAGAGAGAGAGAGACATAAGAAAGCCCGACTGAGGTTTGCCGAAACACACCTGAACAAGCCAAAATCCTTCTGGGAAAATGTCCTGTGGACAGATGAGACCAAATTAGAGCTTTTTGGTAAAGCACATCATCTCTGTCTACAGAAAACAAAATGAAACCTTCAAAGAAAAGAACACCTTCCCTACAGTCAAACATGGAGGGGGTCAGTGATGGTTTGGGGTTGCTGTGCTGCCTCTGGCACTGAGAGCCTTGAACGTATGCATGGCATCATGAAATCTGGAGATTACCAGGCCATTTTGGAGCGCAGTGTTGAACCCAGTGTCAGAAAGCTGGGTCTCCGTCAAAGGTCATGGGTCTTCCAGCTGGACAATGACCCCAAACACACTTCAGAAAGCACCCAGGAATGGTTCAAGACAAGACGCTGGACTGTTCTGAAGTGGCCAGCAATGAGTCCAGATCTAAATCCCATTGAAAACCTGTGGAGAGATCTGAAAACAGCAGTTGGGAGAGACACCCTTCAAATCTGGGAGAACTGGAGCAGTTTGCACAAGAAGAGTGGGCCAAACTGCCAGTAGAGAAGTGCAGGAAGCTCATCCATGGCTATTGGAAGCGGTTGATTGCAGATCTTACTTCGAGAAACAGCTCTTGCAGCAGGTTACACCATTAGGACTGAAGCCGGCAGGCGTCAGGACCCCACAGAATTTTCTAGCTAGCTATCTTCAGCGGGACTGCCCTGACTTGGTCCTGCCCCGACGTCAGGCGTCAGTACATAAGGCGGTCCGCTTTAGATTCCCCAGTTCTTTCCGCCCGTCGACTGCGTGTCTGAACCCTTCGGCTCGTTTCTAGCTCGCGACGCTTGGTTAGGTTCTTCCTTCGGGGAAAAGTTCGTTTTTTCGGCTCTTTTGCTGTCTGATGTCCTCTCCAACCTCCGTTGAAGGCCATCCTTCGAAGTGCGCCTGTGGGAAGCAAATCCCATTTAAGGAACCGCATTCGGCCTGCGTCCGGTGCCTGGGCCCAGACCACGACACCTGGTCCTGCTCTTTTTGCCAGGGGTTCAACAGCCGGACCCGGATCTGTCGCCAGAAGGCCCTTCAGGCGTTCCTGCTCGAAGAGAAAATCAGGGCCATGGGCGCAGCCTCAAGGGAATCCTCAGAAGGCCGGAGACACCCGAGAAGCACAGGAGAGATAAGATCCAAGTCCCTGTCTAGGGCCTCCGACTCCCGTAGCTCCGGCTCCCGGTCTGACTGCTCTCCTTCCCGGGCCCGTTCTCAGCCTCCCCCGCAGCGGTGAAGACCCCTTCGGGCTCCTCTTCTGCCTCACAGGCCAAGACCTCCAGGCCTTCCTCATCTTCCTCTTCTAAGGCCCTGGCTAGGTCGGGGGACTGTCATCACCACCATAAGTCTGGTTCCCGGCGTTCTGAACCAGACATCAGGTCTGCCTCCTTGCCGCCTCCTCCCCAGAGGAAGACCAAAGAGCTTACCTCCTTGAAGAAGTCGTCGGACCCGGCGCCGGCCCGTCCAACGCCGGCATCACACCATAGGTCCCAGGAACCGTCAACCGCCAGACGCCCGTCGTCGGTCAGGCCTATGTCTTCTCAGTCGTCGGCCGGGGGACCGACGTCCCTACCCGCACCCATTGAGAAGAGGACCCCGACGCCTCCCACAGACGCCGGTCAGGAGACAATTATGGAGGAGGAGCTGACCCAGCCCGAGGACCAGACGGGCGAACCCAGTCCTGTTGCACCCCAAGGGAGCCCTCTCCGGAACCTGAGACCCCTGGAGAGCCGACGCCGGAACCAGACGACCGGCCATCGGCGCCCGGTCTGTCGGGCCTCTCCACATCCGAGGTCAAGGAGTTGTTCACTTACTGGTGGGACACCATAAAAAGGGATGTGGTTCCCACCCCCCTCCTCTTCCTCCTCCTCCACCTGCGACCCCAATGGCCCCTGCGCCCCCTACTCCCTCCGGGGCAGCAGGCCGAGTACCTTCCCCCCAGGAGCCGGCGGATCCTCGTAGGGGGAGGCCAGACAAAAGGAGACCTCCGTCCAGATCTTCTTCAGGGTCACCCAGCCCTAAGAGACCCAGAAGACGCAGCCCTTCGCCTTCGACGGAGGACACGGGATCAGAATTCTCTGAAGGATCCAGATCCCCCTCTCCGATCCACATCCCTTCTCCGGACCCACGTGAACTTCCTAGATCTCCTCCGGATGACCCATCGTTCTCAGAGATCATGAGGCATATCCAAGAGAACATGGGCTGGGATGCGGAAGAATTAGACCCCGAGAGACTACGCCTCGCCAGGTATCTTCGGCAGAAAGATCCTAAGCCTGTGGTGGTACCACCCTTGGTGGACACTTTCGTGGACGTCACCAAGGCAGCGTGGAAGCGTCCACACTCGCTCCCGGCGATGCCGAAGAAAGCTGACCGCCTGTACAAGGCCCCTAGGGAGGACCAGTATCTGGCTTCACATCCTCTGGCCGACTCTCAGGTCATCACAGCCTCTCATGACCGGTCCCAGAGACCGCAGCATTTGAGCACCCTGCCACCGGACCCGGAGTCCAAACAGCTGGACGCTATGGGCAGGCGCACGTATGCTTCCGCTACTTGCGCCATCAGGTTCCTGAATTACTTAACCCACATGGTACAGTTCCAAAATGCCTTGTGGGAGCAGGGACTGGACCTGGTGGACAAATTGCCAGACGGTGAGCAGAAGGAGGAGATGTTGCAACTCCTCCGTACGGGTTCAGACGTGGGAACCCAGGTGCTGCGAGCCGTGTACGATTCCGCGGACTCCTCGGCCAGAGTGGCAGCTTCGGGCGTATACCTCCGGAGACACTCATGGCTCCATGTCTCCGGATTCACCCCGGATGTCCAGAAGAACATCCTGGACGCCTCTTTGGACGGAGAAGTTCTTTTTGGTGAGTCCTCTGAGAAGGTCCTCACCAAACTCCAAGAGGCCGGGAAGGCGGTGAGGTCGGTCCAGGCAATGTACCGACCCAGGCTCAGTTCCTTCAGTAGGAACCAAAGCCGTTTTCAGTGGCGGACGCGAGACAGCAGTCCGCACCGGACCACAACAGAGGGCTCAGTTTCGCAGAGCCCAGGGAAAGTTGCCCACGGCGAAGTGGCGCCCAGCTAAGCCGGGCTCAGCCCAGCGGATCCTCCGCCGCCACAGCATGTCCTTCCAGCCCCCCTCAGGATCAGCGGGACATCAAGGTCGGGGTGCGTACAGGACTACCTGCCAGGGTGGCAGTCCATAACCACCGACAGGTGGGGTCCTTCAGTTGGTCGAAAGAGGCCACTTTATAGAATTCGCAGACAAGCCGTCCTCGAGGCCTCCTCTGCTCTCCCATTACTCGGGTCAGCACAAATTGCTTATCAGGCAAGAGATACTCGCGCTCCTGCAGAAGGGAGCGGTGGAGTATGTTCCAGAGAACCAGATAGGATCCGGATACTATTCCCACTTCTTTCTGGTTCCTAAGAAAACAGGGGACCTCCGTCCAATCTTGGACCTCAGCGACCTAAATACATCGGTCGCCTACAAACGATTTTGCATGGTGACCCTTCAGGGTCTCATTCCCATGCTAAGGCAGGACGCCTTCTTAGCATCCCTAGACATGCAGGACGCCTACCTGCATATCCCTGTGGCCCAAGCGCACAGGAGGTCCCTGCGCTTCGAGTTTCTCGGCCACCATTTTCAGTTCCGAGCTCTTCCGTTTGGACTGTCATCGACCCCCAGGGTCTTTACCATGTGCATGGCTTCGTGGCAGCGTCTTTAAGGAGACAGGGCCACTATTGTTCCCGTGCTTGGACGATTGGCTTCTCATGGCCGCCTCCAGAGAGGCGTTGTTGCTGGCTATCCAGAGCACCCAGGCTCTGTTCCAGTCTCTGGGCATCCTCATCAATTACAAGATCTCTCTCCTCGTACTGTCACAGAAGCTGCAGTTCATAGGCAGTTCTGGACACCGTCAAGGGAAAGCATTTCTTCCGGCGAAAGAGCGGAATGCATCAGATCCCTCATCAGGGACCTCGTGCGAAGAAGACTGCTCCTGCCAGGCTGGTCCGTCGTCTGCTCGGACACATGGCTGCGGCATTCCAACCGTGCCCTTTGGCAAGGCTCCACATCGGGTAACTCCGTGGATGCTCAGGTGCAGTGGGACCAAAGGCAAGGCGACATGCAGCAGCGGTCAGAATCACAATGCCGTGATTCGAGACTGGCAGTGGTAGCTAAACCCAGGAACACTCTCTGCGTGGTGTTCCGTTCACGAGTGCCGTCCCAGGAGGTGATTCTTTCCACAGATGCCTCAGGGCTGGGGTGGGGAGCACACCTGAACGGGGTGAGGTAACAGGGAATGTGGACCCCTCAAGAAGCTCATCTCAGCATCAACATTTTGGAGATGAGGGCGGTCCTTTACGCCCTGCAGGCCTTTCAGTCAGAGATCCCGCCGAATACTCTCATGCTTCAAACAGACAATACGGCGGTGATGTATTACCTCAACAAACAAGGAGGCGCACACTCTTACCCCCTTTGCAGGGAAGCGATGAGAGTGTGGGATTGGGTAATCTGACAGTGTGAGACATTGCAGTTCAAGTTCCCGGAGTAAACAATCACAATGGCCTGAGTCATTCCCCAGGGCCAAGGTCCGCAAAGGGAATCAAGGCAGCAGAGGATCTGTTTCTTGATGGGGCACTCCAGAACTGGACTTATTCGCTCCCCATCAGCAAGAAACTGCCCAATTTTGCTAACTAGATCAGGGCCTGTGTTTTCTAGCGGCGAATTTGTCCCTCTCCTGGGAGGACAAGTCCTCTACCTTCCCTCCTTCCGTTGATCCAAGTTCTTCTCAAACTCTGCGAGAGGCATGCAACAATGATCCTGGTAGCCCCATTCTGCCCCAGACAATCCAGTTCCCCTTGCTAGCAGCTCGCGAACCTCCAATCCGTAACTTCAGCTCCATCTCTTGTCTCAGGAGGTTCTCGTCCACGGACTACGCTCTGAACCTGCACCATGTCCTAGAGCCTAGCCATTTTCAAACACGGGCTCCGCAAAGTGGCGGAGATCTTTCAGCAGCCAGCTGGCATGCGGCGTATGCCATGAAATGGCGCCACTTTGCTGTAATACCTAAACGCGACCTTTCTCTCTGGATATCGGTGAAAGTGGTGCTGGAATACCTGCTTCCCTATTCCATCAGATCTTACTCCTCCACAAAAGTGCACCTCTGCCACAGTTCTACACCACTTCGGTGGGACGCACAGTGGCACAACGATGCTCTTGAGATTTCTGGGGAATTATTCTGAGCCACCAGTAAGGTCCGGTTCCTCCATAGGACTTACTCTCTTTGTCCTGGAACAACTCACTTCCCCTTGGAACCTGGCGGATTGCGAGCAAATTTCTCTAGTGAAACATTATTTCTGGGACATAGATATATTGTTCACACACACTGTCTGGTATCATGCCGTTTCAAAATCTTGCCGGAAGGTCTTCAAGCTGGCTCCTCCACCCACCCGGTGGTAAAACTCGGCTCCGCCCATGGCGTAGATCTTCCTTACCGCTTAGCTCAATTCCCTCCTTAACGCTCTGCGTATAAGACTAGTTCTTAACTCTTCGGTTTCCAAATAAATTAGTTTTCTAGACTTGGTCAACTATTTCCTAGTAGCTACGATGAACAATCGACTCGGTTTCGAGATGCCCATCCGGGCAGATGATGTCTGGGCGGATCCGCACTCCGTCGTCTACGCGGGCCTGGCACGACCGCCGCTTGACCTGTACTTTACTTTCTCGGCCTCGTCCGGAAGACCGTGCTGCCGTCTGCAACCCGGCGACCGAGAACGCTACCCTCGGTAAAGTCGAAGGCCTGGTTGGCGGTTGGCTCGGGAAACCTGCGACAGATGGATCTCGAAGAGGCAGCGGGCTCATCTTCCTCGGCGCGGCATTTAGCCTCTTCTCCCTGGGATCCATTCTGCTTCAGCAGGAGCTGTCCTCCCTCACCACTAGGAGGGACCAACATCTGGGACTTCCTCTCGGTCCAAAAGAAGGACAAGGGTAAGTCCTCGTCAGCATCTTGGGACCGGAGGTCCCACCTCCAGCAATCGAACTGACACAGACGCCGGTCAGGAGACAATTATGGAGGAGGAGCTGACCCAGCCCGAGGACCAGACGGGCTAACCCAGTCCTGTTGCACCCCAGGAGCCCTCTCCGGAACCTGAGACCCCTGGAGAGCCGACGCCGGAACCAGACGACCGGCCATCGGCGCCCGGTCTGTCGGGCCTCTCCACATCCGAGGTCAAGGAGTTGTTCACTTACTGGTGGGACACCATAAAAAGGGATGTGGTTCCCACCCCCCTCCTCTTCCTCCTCCTCCACCTGCGACCCCAATGGCCCCTGCGCCCCCTACTCCCTCCGGGGCAGCAGGCAGTACCTTCCCAGGGCGGCGGATCCTCGTGAGGAGGCCAGACAAGGAGACCTCCGTCCAGATCTTCTTCAGGGTCACCCAGCCCTAAGAGACCCAGAAGACGCAGCCCTTCGCCTTCGACGGAGGACACGGGATCAGAATTCTCTGAAGGATCCAGATCCCCCTCTCCGATCCACATCCCTTCTCCGGACCCACGTGAACTTCCTAGATCTCCTCCGGATGACCCATCGTTCTCAGAGATCATGAGGCATATCCAAGAGAACATGGGCTGGGATGCGGAAGAATTAGACCCCGAGAGACTACGCCTCGCCAGGTATCTTCGGCAGAAAGATCCTAAGCCTGTGGTGGTACCACCCTTGGTGGACACTTTCGTGGACGTCACCAAGGCAGCGTGGAGCGTCCACTCGCTCCAGCGATGCCGAAGAAAGCTGACCGCCTGTACAAGGCCCCTAGGGAGGACCAGTATCTGGCTTCACATCCTCTGGCCGACTCTCAGGTCATCACAGCCTCTCATGACCGGTCCCAGAGACCGCAGCATTTGAGCACCCTGCCACCGGACCCGGAGTCCAAACAGCTGGACGCTATGGGCAGGCGCACGTATGCTTCCGCTACTTGCGCCATCAGGTTCCCTGAATTACTTAACCCACATGGTACAGTTCCAAAATGCCTTGTGGGAGCAGGGACTGGACCTGGTGGACAAATTGCCAGACGGTGAGCAGAAGGAGGAGATGTTGCAACTCCTCCGTACGGGTTCAGACGTGGGAACCCAGGTGCTGCGAGCCGTGTACGATTCCGCGGACTCCTCGGCCAGAGTGGCAGCTTCGGGCGTATACCTCCGGAGACACTCATGGCTCCATGTCTCCGGATTCACCCCGGATGTCCAGAAGAACATCCTGGACGCCTCTTTTGACGGAGAAGTTCTTTTCGGTGAGTCCTCTGAGAAGGTCCTCACCAAACTCCAAGAGGCCGGGAAGGCGGTGAGGTCGGTCCAGGCAATGTACCGACCCAGGCTCAGTTCCTTTCGTAGGAACCAAAGCCGTTTTCGTGGCCGGACGCAGAGACAGCAGTCCCGCACCGGACCACAACAGAGGGGCTCAGTTTCTCGCAGAGCCCAGGGAAAGTTGCCCACGGGCCGAAGTCGGCGCCCAGCTAAGCCGGCTCAGCCCGCGGATCCCTCCGCCGCCACAGCATGACTCCTTCCCAGCCCCGCCCTCAGGATCAACGGGACATCAAGGTCGGGGGTCGTACTGGACTACCTGCCAGGGTGGCAGTCCATAACCACCGACAGGTGGGTCCTTCAGTTGGTCGAAAGAGGCACTTTATAGAATTCGCAGACAAGCCGTCCTCGAGGCCTCCTCTGCTCTCCCATTACTCGGGTCAGCACAAATTGCTTATCAGGCAAGAGATACTCGCGCTCCTGCAGAAGGGAGCGGTGGAGTATGTTCCAGAGAACCAGATAGGATCCGGATACTATTCCCACTTCTTTCTGGTTCCTAAGAAAACAGGGACCTCCGTCAATCTTGACCTCAGCGACCTAAATACATCGGGTCGCTTACAAACGATTTCGTGATGGTGACCCTTCAGGTCTCATTCCCATGCTAAGGCAGGACGCCTTCTTAGCATCCCTAGACATGCAGGACGCCTACCTGCATATCCCTGTGGCTCAAGCGCACAGGAGGTCCCTGCGCTTCGAGTTTCTCGGCCACCATTTTCAGTTCCGAGCTCTTCCGTTTGGACTGTCATCGACCCCAGGGTCTTTACCATGTGCATGGCTTCGTGGCAGCGTCTTTAAGGAGACAGGGCCACTATGTGTTCCCGTACTTGGACGATTGGCTTCTCATGGCCGCCTCCAGAGAGGCGTTGTTGCTGGCTATCCAGAGCACCCAGGCTCTGTTCCAGTCTCTGGGCATCCTCATCAATTACGAGAAGTCTCTCCTCGTACTGTCACAGAAGCTGCAGTTCATAGGCGCAGTTCTGGACACCGTCCAAGGGAAAGCATTTCTTCCCGACGAAAGAGCGGAATGCATCAGATCCCTCATCAGGGACCTCTCGGCCGAAGAAGACTGCTCCTGCCAGGCTGGTCCTTCGCCTGCTCGACACATGGCTGCGCCATTCCAACCGGCCCTTTGGCAAGGCTCCACATGCGGGTAACTCCGTGGATGCTCAAGGTGCAGTGGGACCAAAGGCAAGACGACATGCAGCAGCCGGTCAGAATCACGAATGCCGTGATTCGAGACTGGCAGTGGTGGCTAGACCCAGGAACACTCTCTGCGGGTGTTCCGTTCACAGTGCCGTCCCAGGAGGTGATTCTTTCCACAGATGCCTCAGGGCTGGGGTGGGGAGCACACCTGAACGGGGTGAGGTAACAGGGAATGTGGACCCCTCAAGAAGCTCATCTCAGCATCAACATTTTGGAGATGAGGGCGGTCCTTTACGCCCTGCAGGCCTTTCAGTCAGAGATCCCGCCGAATACTCTCATGCTTCAAACAGACAATACGGCGGTGATGTATTACCTCAACAAACAAGGAGGCGCACACTTTTACCCCCTTTGCAGGGAAGCGATGAGAGTGTGGGATTGGGTAATCTGACACGGTGTGAGCCTGATTGCAGTTCACGTTCCCGGAGTGGACAACACAATCGCAGATGGCCTGAGTCATTCCCAGGCCAAGGTCCACGAGTGGGAACTTCTTCAAGGGGTAGCAGAGGATCTGTTTCTTCGATGGGGCACTCCAGAACTGGACTTATTCGCTTCCCCATCCAACGCAAAACTGCCCAATTTTTGCTCGCTAGATCCAGGGCCTGGTGTTTTCTGGCGAGACGTGTTGTCCCTCTCCTGGGCGGACAGATTCCTCTACACCTTCCCTCCCTTCCCGTTGATCCAGAGAGTTCTTCTCAAACTGCGCAGGGAGCATGCAACAATGATCCTGGTAGCCCCATTCTGCCCCAGACAGATCTGGTTCCCCTTGCTAACGCAGCTCTCCCGGGAACCTCCAATCACGTTGCCTTTCAGCTCCCATCTCTTGTCTCAGGAGGAAGGTTCTCTAGTCCACCCGGACTTACGCTCACTGAACCTGCATGCATGGCTCCTAGAGACATAGCCATTTTGCGACACGGGCTCTAGCAAGAGGTGGCGGAAGTCCTTTCACGACCAAACTAGCTTGCACGACGTATGCCATGAAATGCGCCACTTTGCTTGTAAGTAGCGAAACGCGACCTTTCCTCTCTAGGATGTCGGTGAAAGTGGTGCTGGAATACCTGCTTCCCTATTCCATACAGGTCTCGTCACTCCTCTATTAAGGTGCACCTCTGCACGAGTTCTGCCACCACTTCCCGGTGGGACAGCGCACAGTGGCACAGCTTGATGCCTCTTGAGATTTCCTGAGGGGGGTGTTACACCTGAGGCCACCCATTAAGGGTCCGGTTCCTCCATGGGACTTGCTCTTTGTCCTGGAACAACTCACGCTTCCCCCCTTTGAACCTGCCGCGGATTGCGAGCTGCCTTTTCTGTCGTGGAAAACATTATTTCTAGGGACATGGATATGTTGTTCATACACACTGTCTGGCAGGTATCCTTGCCGTTTTAAATCTTGCCGGAAGGTCTTCAAGCTGGCTCCTCCCACCCACCCGGGTGGTAAAACTCGGCTCCGCCCCATGGCGTCCAGATCTTCCTTACCGCTTGGGCTCAGGTTCCCTCCTTAACGCCTCTGCGTTATAAGACTGGTTCTTAACTCTTCGGTTTTCCGAAATTAAAATTTAAGGTTTTCTAGACTTCGGTCAACTATTTCCCTCGTGGCTGCGATGGACAAATCGACTCCCGGTTTCCGGAGATGCCCATGCGGGCAGATGATGTCTCGGACGGATCCGCACTCCACGTGCGTCTACTGCTTGGGCCTTGAGCACGACCCGCACGCTTGCGACCTGTGCTTTACTTTCTCGGCCTACGTCCTGGAAGACCGTGCTGCCCGTCTGCAACTTGGGCGACCCGAGAAGCGCTACCCTCCGGTAAAGTCGAAGGAGGCCTGGTTGGCGGTTGGCTCGGCGGAACAGCTAGAGCAGATGATCGCCCTCGAAGAGGAGGCGGCGCAGGCTGCATCTTCCTCGGCCGCGGCATTTAGCCTGCTCTCCCTGGGATCCTCATTCTGCTTCCTTTAAGGAGCTTTGTCTGTCCCTCTCCACTAAGGGAGAGGGACCAACATCTGCTGGACCTTCCTCTCGGTCCAAATAGAAGGACAAGGGTAAGTCCCTCCGTCAACGCTCTTGGGACCAGGAGAGGTCCACCTCCCCGAGTGGTCGACCATCGACTTCGGTCGATCCTTCGGCTTTGGCCACTGGCTTCACGGTGTCCCCGTCAGGTCAGTTGACCGAGACTCCCGTTGACGCAGTCGAGATCTTTCTCGACCCGTTGGACGGGTTGGCGACCGGCGAAGCCAAAAATCCTCTCTCACGGTTCCCCGGTGGTGGTTGAGATCCGTGGGCTTGCCAGTGCCTCCGGTTCCGAGCCCTCGGTGACCCTCCCGAGCCGAGGGAGGCGGGTTTCCCCGCCTCCCTGCACCCCCTCTCAGAAAGCCGAGTTGCGGTCTCGGACTTCTTCATGATCCAGCCGATCCCGCTGCCATAGGCGGTCTCGGTCCGGCATCACGGCAAGCAGGCGCTGCCGCTCGTCCCTGTCCTCCTCCTCTGACGAGGGAGGCTTGCGCAAGGTGCGTTGACGACACGAGGACCTCATGGCAACAGCTTCTTCTGGCCGGGAACAAGTGCATCGCCGCCTTCCCGCCATTAAGTGGTTGCCACCGAGCGGCCAAGCAACCCTCGCTTTAGCCGAGGCCTGCTTCAGGCCTGTTGCTCAGCCACAAACCAGCTGCTCCACCGATTTTGGTGGAACCTCTGCCTCCACAGCCGTTGTTTGGGGCTCCGACCAAGAACTCTCGGTCTGCCCCATAGGCTGTCTGTCACCCTCACTCCCGATCGCCCTCGGCAGGTGCAGGGTGGCTCAGGCCCGGAGCAGCTCTTTGCGGACTCTTCTGAGTCCGACAACGATTCCTCCCTTTTCTCCAGGCGAGTGGACTTGGAGTCCTCTGGTGGTCAGTCGCTGGACGATAGCCCTTCGTCCTTCCTGGATTTGCTTAGGCTCATCTCGGAGTCCACCGGGATGCAGCTCGAGCCCGTATCCAAGTTGGCCAAGTATCCCCTCACGGAGATATTGGACCGAGGGGATTCTCCTATGGAGGCCTTTCCTGTGGCTGAGGCCATTGTGGGCCCGGCCTTGGAGCTCTGGCAGCACCCTGCTTCCTGCCCTGCGCCTTCTCGGCCAGGATGGCCAGAAGTATGCGGTCCCTACTGGTTCGCTGTCCGGTTTCTCGGAACATCCTCAGCCGAGGGGTAGTTACTTGACGGCGTTTTCCGCGTGCGGAAAGCGCTGGGGTCGGACAAACCTCCCGGACAAGGAGTCCAAGAAATTGGACTATGCCGGGCGAAAAGTCTACGCTAAGGCCTCCTTGGCCTTGGCCAGGCCAGCCTCGGCCGAGCTTTATGGCACATTTCCTCATGCCCTGTTGGGCTCCTGGATGAGGTAGGTCCTCATCTCCCGCTGACCACAGACCACGGTTGAGCAGGTCGCAGGACCAGGGCAGTGGCAAGCAGCCTTCAGACTGCTCTGGACAGTGGAGACTCATCGCCAGGTCAGTCGTGGCGCGAAGTGGCTATCGCCGTCAAGGTGGCTGAGGATATCACTTCACATCGGATACCCTGCAAGTTGGCGGATGTCCCCTTCCTGGGACCAACCTCTTCGGCCCTGGGGTGGAAGGTCACCTCCAGAGGATCGACAACCCAATGCCACCTTGGACTCCGGTCTCATCCGCTCAGAGGGACAGGGCGCAGACCACAGCCTAAGCCCTTTCGGCCTGTCTGGCGCGCGCTGCACGTCCCTGCCCAGCAACGCCAGGGCTAGCAGGCTCAGCCATATCCCAAACCCAAGTCTGCTACCTCCTCCAGGAAGCAGGGAGGTAAGGCCAGGAGGTCCCTGGCCGGTCCCCTCAAGCCTGCCCAGTGACGGGTTGAGGGGTGTCGCCCAACCTCGCCACCTCACCCCAGGTTCCACGGCCTCAGAGCTGTCGTGCACTCGGGGCCTCGGGTCCAGCAGTCTTCACTGTCGGCTCGCCGAGCCGACATCGCTATCCTCCCGAGGAAGGTGATCAGAGGTGGAGGATCCTCCCTAGACCCGGGTTTGTGTCCAGGTACTTCCTGGTTCCGAAGCGGACGGGGCTGGCGCCCCATTCTCGACCTGCATGACCTAAACAAGTTCCTAAGGTCTCGGACCTTCAGGATGGTCACTCTGGCTCAGATAATACCATCCTTGGAACGGTAGGCGTGTGGTTCTGCTCTGGACCTGCAGGGACAGCGTTCTTTCATGTCCCTATCCGTCCGTCCTTCAGAGATTCCCATCGCTTTGGTAGGAAGGATCCCTTTTTCGAAGTTCGAGCCATGCCCTTCTTGGCTTGTCTCCTGCTCCCAGGGTCTTCACCAAATGCATGGCAGTGGTGACAGCATTCTTCTGGGCCTAAGGGGTCCGGTGTACTTACCTGGACGATTGGCTGATAGCAGCCCCCTCCAGACGTGAGGTGGAGCGGTTCAGGGATCTGGCCCTCCAGGTTTGCTCTCTGGTCGGCCTCCTCATCAACGAGGCCAAGTCGGAACTCGAACCGAAGCAGGTGATTCTCTTCATCGGGGCAGAGCTAGACTCTCTTCGAGCCAGAGCACGGCTCCTGGTGGACAGGGCCGAGGTTCTTTCCTCCTTTGCCCGATCATTTCTGGTTGGGCAATCGCGCCCTGCCCGGGACTTCCTGCGCCTCCTGGGTCTCATGGCGGCCTGCTGGCGTGGTCCATTGGGCCCGGAACATGCGCCCCTTCAGTGGGGACTGGCCAGCCAGTGGTCTCAACGCTGCGATCCATTGGACCAGCTAGTGATGGTGCCCAGGGGATGTGGAACGCTCTCCAGTGGTGGATCGTTCCAGCTCATCTGCAGGAGGGCATCCGCTTGTCCGCTTGAGCCGACGGTCTGTCTATCGACCCGATGCCTCTCTGATAGGTTGGGGTGCCCATCTAGGGAACACGGCGCCACAGGCTCTGGTCCCCTGGGAGTCCGATGCCATATCAACCTGCTGGAGCTCGAGGCGGTCCGCCTAGCTCTCACCGCCTTCTCTAGTTTCTTGGGGTCAAGTGGTTCGGGTCCGGACGGACAATACCACGACCATGTACTACCTAAACCGCCAGGGCGGACGCTCCATTCTTCTATGCAAGGAAGCTCTCGCATTTGGTCACTGTCTCGCAGCCTGGAGGCGGATCTCCCAGCCATTCATGTGGCAGGAGGCTACAATACCCTGACCCATGCCCTAAGCCGGATAGGGGCTGTGTCCCACGAGTGGTCTCTCCTGCCGGAGGTAGTACAAGATCTGTTCTCCCATTGGGGACCCTCAGGTGGACCTGTTTGCCTCCAGGGAGAGCGCGAAGCTGAGGCTGTTCCATGCCTGCCCCCTCAGCAGGGCTCGCTGCGAGGATGCCTTCTCGAGGCCATGGACCCCGGGCCTCTTCTCGCTTTCCCCATTCCCCTTGATTCATAGGTGCTTCTCAAAGCAAGGAGGGACAAGCGCGGGTGATTCTGATAGCCCCAGACTGGCCCCCAGGTCTGGTACCCAGATCTCCTCAGCCTCAGCTCCAGGCTCCCGAGGCAGCCCAGCTCGCCCGGACCTGCTCTCAGTCAGTCAGGGAAGGTGTTCCATCCGGACCTTCAGTCCTGCACCTAGTGGCCTGGTTCCTGGCGGCTAGAGTTCCAGGCCTTGGGTCTTTCCGGCGGGGTCCTCAATGTAGTTGAGGTGTCCCGTGAGAGTCGACCAGAAAATGCTCGCTTCAAATGGAAGAGATTTTCCATTTGGTGTCAGAGCAAAGGCCTTGACCCTTCCTCCTGTTCCTTGGCGAGCATATTGGACTACCTGTGGTCACTTTCTCAGCAAGGGCTTAGGTTGTCGACCCTTAAGGGTGCACCTAGCAGCCATCTCTCTCTGCTTACAGGCGCGGGCCGGGAAGCAGTCAGTGGCATGAGGAAAAAGTGGTCGGGCGCTTTTTCCAAGGCCTTGATCACATTTCCCCTCCGGTGCGAGAACCTCCACCTCCGTGGGATTTACTGCTGGTATTGGCAAAGCTCATGGGCAAGCCATTCGAACCAATGCACAGGTGTGATCTCTCTCACCTGTTGTGGAAGACTGCCTTCTTTTTTTTATTTAGTTGTTTAACCAGGTATAGCACACTAAGCTGGAAGCTTTTTTACAGGAGCGACCTGGGAGCACAAGGAGGTTAAGTGACTTGCTCAGGGCCACACAGTATGCAAGTGGAAGCTGTGGGATTCAAACCCAGGTCTGGTCTGCTGGATGTCACCAGATTTGCTGCTCAGAGCCTTAGACCACTGCGCTATACTGCCTCATGGTGGCTATTACGTCAGCCAGAAGGATGGGAAAGCTCCAGGCGCTCTCCATCGAGTCTTCTTACCTGGTCTTCCACAGGGACAAGGTTGTCCTGTGCCCCCACCCGAAATTCCTTCCGAAGGTGGTGTCGGAGTTTCACCTTAACCAGGTGTTGACTCTGCCGGTGTTCTACCCCAATCACACCTCGGAGGCCGAATATAGGCTCCATACTCTGGACCCTAGAAGGGCGCTCGCTTACTATAAGGAGCGCACGGCTGAAATTCGGGGAGAGGTTCGCCAGCTGTTTGTCACCTACGCTGAAGCCGCACCTGGCAGACCTGCAGCCAAGCGGACGATAAGCAGGTGGGTCACCTCCTGCATAGATCTCTGCTATAAGTTGGCGGGCATGGAGCCTCCCATACTGCTGCATTGGTGGCTGCTTCCAGGGACATCCCTATCTAGGAAATCTGCAGGGCTGCTACCTGGAAGTCAGCACACACCTTCATCGCCCACTACCACATCGACCTTGAGTCACGCTGGGATGCTGGTTTTGGGGCCTCGGTTCTCCAGTCTCTGTTCCCTAAGTAGGGGTTGTGCGCCTTGCCTCCCTCCCTCCCTCCTCCCGGAGAACTGCTAGGAGTCTGCCAGACAGTGTGGATGAACAACATATCCGTGTCCCTAGAAATACAGGTTACCCACCTGTAACAGGAGTTCTAGGAATGGTATATGTTGTTCATCCACATGACCCACCCGACCTCCCCGGCTTCGACGCACAACCTGAGCTTCCAGCGGGCCAGATCTGGTGTCATGGGGCGGAGCCGAGAGTTTTACCACCCGGGTGGGTGGGAGGAGCCAGCTTGAAGACCTTCTGGCAAGATTTAAAGCAGCAAGGATACCTGCCAGACAGTGTGGATGAACACCATATACCATTCCTAGAACTCCTGTTACAGGTGAGTAACCTGTATTTTTGGTTGCTGTCACGTCAGCAAGGAGAGTTTCCGAGCTCCACGTTCTCATGTGTAAGGAGCCTTATTTAATTTTCCACCAGGACAGAGTATCTCTGAGGACAAATCCTAAGTTTTTGCCTAAGGGTGGTCTCTACCCTCACTCTCAACCAGGACATTGATTTACCTGTATATTTTCCTAAATATTCCAATAGGGGAGAGTCATTGCTTCACATCCTGGATGTTCACCGCTGTCTTAAGGTATTACCTGAACAGAACTAAACAGCTTCGCAAGTCGGAGCAATTATTTGTTCCTTTTGCTGAGAGGATGCTGGGCCAACCAGTCTCAAAGCAGTCTCTTTCGCTGGCTAGTCCAGTGCATCTCATTTTGCTACGACAGCAAACAGAAGCCCCTCCCGGGTACAGTCCAGGGCCATTCGACAAGGGGGGTGGCTACCTTGTTTGCAGCACTTCGTAACGTCTCCACGTCTGCCATTTGTGCTGCAGCTACTTGGAGCTCTGTGTACACATTCATTAGGCACTATAGCCTGGATATTGCATCATGGCGGAGAGCCGGTTTCGGCCTGCCCGTGCTACAGGGTCTCCTGTCCTAGAGTCAGGACTTGTCAAAGATCTTCCTAGTTTCCTCCTCCCAGAATGCTTACAGGCGCTATTGCTTGGAAATCAGTCCTAATGGTGTAACCTGCTGCAAGAGCTGTTTCTCGAAGTAAGATAGTACAGTTACGTAAGAACTTACCGTAACAGTAGATCTTCGAGAACAGCTCTTGCAGCAGATACTACTCCAGCCACCATTCCCCTTGGAGGAGGCATGGCCTACAGAGCCTTGGGCAGGGGCTTATGCCCTTTGTCCTTTGTTGGCGGATCCTCGGTCTCCCATTCTGATGTCATTCTGCGGCGGGAGTATCCGGTAGTGAAGAACTAGGGGAATCTGGTGGGACCGCCTCATGTATCTCGCCTGATGTCAGGGGCGGACCGATGTCGGGGGCGGTCCCCGCTGAAGATAGCTAGCTAGAAGAATTCCGTGGGGTCCTGACGCCTGCCGGCTTCAGTCCTAATGGTGTAACTTGCTGCAAGAGCTGTTCTCGAAGATCTACTGTTACGGTAAGTTCTTACGTAACTGTACTTTATTTTGACCAAAGGCTGTGCTACCAAATATTAAGTCTAGGGTGTCAATAATTTTGTCAATGCCATTTCTTTTCATTTTCTGATTTAAAAGGATATATTAAATTCTGAACAAAAACAAAGGTTCTGTAATATCAGTGAAATAAAGAATTGTGGAGACCAAATACTGTACTGTTGTTAATTTCAACTTATGTTTAGAGGAAATTGTGAGTTATTTGAAAAAGTGCAAGGGCACCAATATTTTTGGCCACGACTGTATAAATGACAGTCTCAGTCTCTACACTCTAAAATGTACATTACCAACACGGCCTAAATAATCTATGTCCCCCGGACAAATTCTCCTCCTCGTCTCCCCCTGCCATCTCCTGTTCGGTCTTCTGGAGCAGCTTGTTGGCTTATTTGGGCTCGTTGAAAAAGTATTGTTGTCCATTCCACCACAGCCAGAGCTTAGCCGGGAGAAGTAACTGGTGCTGTATTTTAAGTTGGCGCAGCCAGCCCCACAGATCGTCAGATGCCTTGCGACTTTGATGAGTGCTAAGGGAGAGGTCTGGAAAGCGCATATTTTCATCTTCAATGTATTTTAAAACCCTGCGACGTCAGGCAATTGTTAGGACCCGATCTCTGTCCCCAATTCCAGTGCACACCACCAAAAAGTTCCTCTTGGTCGAGGGGTCCATTGTAGCTCTCCTGGGGGTGATTCTGTATGCCTTTTCAATAGACAAGGGAGGGTCTGCTTCATCTAGACCCAGTAAGGCCAGCAGGAGCATTTTGGCAAAGCCCAGTCTGTCTTTCCATTCAGCGTTCTCCGATAACCAGATCACTCGAAGATTTTGTTCTCTGTCTCCTGGTTTTGTATGGTCTCTAGCCTTTGACCAAGGTGCATATTCTCTTGTATTAGTTTAAATGTTGCGTCTGTCTATTTTAAGGATGGAGGATTCGGAGCGCTGTACTGTGGCTTCACATTGCTCCATTCTGGTTTCCAGAACGGACACTCTCAGAGTGAGCGTGTCAAATTGTTTGTCCAGGTCCTGTACAGATTTAACAAGCTGCTGGAGTGTAGCAAGTATGGAGGTCAGAGAGGCCTCCTCCGGTAAAGCGTCGGAGTCCCCAGCTCCACCACCTTGTTCAGGCCTCTCCTCCCTGTTTTGCTTCTTGAGAGCAAAGGAGTTGCCGGGAGGAGCCCCAGCACCCTTAGTTTTGCCCAGCTTCTCTCTTGTCTGCATCCTAAACACTTCAGAGCCACTTTTAGGAAGTTCTGCATTAAAGTTGATTATGATTTAATAGTTTTCTCTGGGATCTCGAGTAAGCTGCTGCTTCCTCTTGGCTGCTCAGCAGTGCCCCCCCAGATGTGCGCAGAACTTTTGACGTATTGTGTGCTTCGGACTAAAGAGTCCAGAGAGTCTAAGCAGTTGTTTCTTTTGCCCCAGGTAGAGAGGGCGCTTCAGTTTCTAAGGAATGTTTAGCCAGATGGTTGGCAAATTGCATTGTGTTCTGCTGCAAGTACGGCAAAGAATTGCCTGGTGCTGTCAAAGCTCATGCCACCAGAGGCATAGCTACCTTGGTGGCTAGTTTCAAGGGGATCTCAGCTGCTGTTATTCGTGCAACTGCCACATGGAGTACTGTCCACGCTTTCACCAAGCACTACAGTCTGGACATTGCCAAAAGAGCCCGTACAGGTTTTGGCAGGGCTGTTCTGCAACGACTCCTGTCTTGAGTTTATGGAGTCCTCTGACAGGTCAGTTTTTCAAAAGATTGTCTTAAGTTTATGAGGCCACTTGACAGGGCTGGCTCCCTTCGGTCTCCTGTCTTGCGCTTATGGAGATCCAGCCTCCCAGACTGATTAGTTACTGTCACTACTTGGCACTCGTTCCTACCGTGTAACCTGATGACCGAGATACCCCTGAAGAAGATAAAACAGTTGCGTAAGAACTTACCATAACAGATCTTCGAGGGGCTCTCAGTCATCGGGTATATTTCCCTCCCACTGTCCCCTTATTGGGGGCTCCTGTTCAGGACCTGGCTACCTGCTGTTTCCTCATTTTCATAGAGCCTCGTCCCTAGTTCTCCTTGGTTCCCCAGGGTGTCAGCCTTGCTCCCTTAGTCTCCGGAGGGAAGGAACTGATTAGTGCACGGGGTTGTATACACCTATATAGGGTTGGTGACAGGGCTCCAGATAAAGGGGGGTTACCGACCTATTTCACTCGCCTCATTTTAGGAAATGCTCTTCATAAAATTGAGTACTGATACTCGCCCAACATTTGTAAATACTCCACACTCCAAAGAATAGGGCTTCATAACATAACTGGTGATTCAAAAGGAGCATTTATTTTCCAGATTTACAGCACTCATACTCATCACAATTTTGTTTTACTCGCTACATTTTAAAACTGGTGAACAAATACTCCCACCTGTCAACATTATCTGCAGCATTGGTTGGTAATGTCAGCTGACGTCTGCCCCAGTTGTACTGCTGAAAGTCTTCCGTGTGGAGTCCCATTCACCGACGGTGAAGTTCTTAGTGTAACCTGATGCCTGAGATCCCCTCGAAGATCTACGATTGCGGTAAGTTCTTACGTAACTGTTCTTTTCACATGGCAGTAGATGCCAGTGACACTGCTGTTAGATGGTTGGCACTTACGGTGACCCTGAGGAGGTTTGCTTGGCTTAGAACTACAAATCTCTGTCAGGATACCCAGGCCAAGGCCATGGATTTCCCATGTGAAAATAATTTGTATTTGGTGATAAAACAGAGGCTTATATGAAGAGTGTGGATGAATGCAAAACCGTATAAGAACAGTGCTGCTAAGAGAAGCCTTCCACTTCCTGCAGACCACAGGGAGGGGGAGGTAGAGGCAGGTCTACCTCTGGCAGATCATTTTTCTAGGATCAGGCTGCCCCAGAATACCCACGGAGAGGCTACTTCAGGGGCAGTGGCAGAAGGGGCTTCAGACATGGGAATCAAGCCCACCCAGTCTTAAGCCCAGCCTAAGCAGAATCCCTGACACGTTTGACAAGGTCGCCTTACCACTAACAGTATGGGGGCAGACTGACCCACTACTTCCAGGCTTGGGAAAAACATCACAGACAAGTGGGTCCTAGAAGTAGTGAGTCAGGGTCTGGCCCTCCGCTTGAAATCGGTCCCCAAGTTAAGGTCAGTGCTTTTCAGACCAGCTTCCATTGCAGAAAGGAAACTTCTAGAAGCAGAAGTGACCAATCTTCTGCAGTCAGGGGCAGTAGAACTGGTTCCCTTACCACAAAGAGGGAAAGGGTTCTACTCCAGATACTTTCTGACCTTTAAAGAAGAATGGGGAGCGGCGACCCATTTTAGATCTAAGAGTTCTGAACAAGCACTTGGCAAAACCAAGATTCAGAATGGTACCCTTGGCAGTGATCCTTCCCACACTTCAGCAAGGAGACTAGCTGGCATCACTGGACTTAAAAGGGATGCCTACTTTTGCATTCCGCTAAAGGAATCCCACAGAAAGTACCTAAGGTTCAGATTACCATCTGGTCATTACCAGTTTTCAGCTCTGCCATTTGGCCTCACCTCGACTCCCAGGGCATTCACAAAGTGCCTGGCAGTGGTGGTGGCATATTTAAGAAGGCAGGGCAATACAGTATTCCCCTACCTGGATGACTGGCTAGTAGTGGCAAATCACCACAGCAGGTAAGGGATGCTCTGAAGTCCACCCAGGGTATCTTAGAGTCCCTGGGGTTTCTGGTCAACTCCCAGAAGTCTGTCCTGCATCCTGTTCAGGTGCTGAATTTCATAGGTGCAGAGTTAGACACCTTGAGGGGAAGGTCTTTCTTTCCTCAGGAAAGGGTGGACAACATCCTACAGATTGCTGGGACATTCAGTCTCAACTCACCAAGGCCAGCAAGGCGCTTCCTGTAGTTAGTTGGACACGTGGCTACAGCCACAGGAACAGTCCTGGGTTCAAGATTTCTAATGATGCATGCAGCTCCACCTCAGGGCACATTGGTGCCAAAGAGGGGGACCCTCTCCCAAAGCTGATACCAGTATCAAGAATCCTACTACAGGCGTTGCAGTGGTGGCAGGACAGGGATAACCTCAGAGAAGGGGTCCCCTTCCTGCAGGAGTGTCCCTCCATGGTGCTCACAACAGATGCTTCCTTACTGGGTTGGGGTGCACATCTGGGAGAACACACAGTGCACAACTCTTGTTCCACTGCAGTCACTCCTGCACATAAACCTGTTGGAGCTCTGAGTAGTACTATTAGCTCTGCAAGCTTTCGCATCCTTGGTCCAGGGCAGGGTGGTGCAAGTCAGAACAGATAATACCACCATCATGTACTACATCAACAAGCAGGGAGGGCCAAGGTCCAACCCCCTGTGTACAGAGGCAGTGAAGGTGTTGAGTCTGGCCTACTCCCTGCAGGTGTCCCTGCTGGCCGTTCATCTGCCAGGAAAGGACACCACCTTAGCAGACTCGCTCAGCAGAATCAACCAGAACCACCATGAATAGTCTCTAAACGGGTTCTAGAAGTGATGTTCAGGAGATGGGGCACTCCAGAGATCTTTGCCTCACAGGATAACAATCAGCTACCCAAATTCTGCTGCAGGCCTCCAGCAAAAGGGACAGTACCTCTGGATGCCTTGGTGCTGGATTGGTGAGGGAGGAATCTGTACGCATTTCCCCCATTTCCCTTGTTGCTCAGGGTCATGATGAAGCTCGGGTCCCAGCCAGCTTCAGTGATTTCAGATAGCTCCAGACTGAGCCAGGCAGACATGGTGCTCACTGCTGCTCTCCCTATTAGTAGCCCCACCCATACATGTCCTTTGGAGGCACAATTTCCTAACCTCCTCACAGGGGAGGATCCTGTACCCAAACCTCGGGTCTCTCGGGCTCAAGGCCTGGCTCTTGAAGACCTAGAGTATGCTGGTCTACATCTCTCAGAAGGTGTTCTCAATGTGCTATGGGGATCAAGGAAACCCTCGACCAAGAAAAATTGTGCTTCCAAGTGGGAGAGGTTTTCTGCTTGGTGTGATAATGTAGTGCCTTCTCAGGCAGGGTTGTCTGTCTTGCTGGACTATCTCACCCATCTGCATTCTTTGTGCTTAAAGCCCACTTCCCTCAAGGTCCACCTGGCTTCAGTCTCAGCCTATATCTCCGTTGGCAGGGGTGTCTCTATGGCATCCAACCCCATCTTTAAGAAGTTTTTCAAAGGGTTGGCCCACCTGCACCCCCTCACTGGGAACTGGTACCAGCATGGGACCTTAATGTCTGCATTGCCAAGCTCATGGAGCCTCCATTCGAGCCCATGGCTACAGCACATTTGAAATTTGTGATCTGGAAAGCGGTCTTCCTAGTAGCTATCATTTCTGCCAGACAGATTAGTGAGCTACAGGCTCTGTGTACAGAGCTGAATTACATCTCTTTTCACTGAGATGAGGTGGAGCTTAGGACTAATGAGAAATTCCTGCCAAAAGTAGTTTCTGATTTCCATCTGAACCAGTCAGTCACTTTGCCAGTCTTCTTTATTAAACACTCTAGTTCAGGGGAACGTAGGCTGCATAGCCTGGATGTTGAGAGCCTTGAGCTACTATATTGATCATACCAGTGCCCTCAGGCAGGATAGACGGCTGCTGTTCCTGACCTATGGGGACGTGGTAAAGCGAAACCAGCCTCCAAAAGGACTGTTTTATGCTGGATAGTAGCATGTATCCAGTTCTGCAGCAATAAAGCTGGCAAGGAGCCCTCAGTAGGCCTGAGGGGCACAGCTACTACCATGGGTGTAGGCAGGCATACTCCAAGTACTCCATGGTGTGCAATTTTATTTAAGGGGGTAGCAAATGGACTCTGAACTGCTTCCTTTTTCCATGAAAACTAACAAAGAAAATGCTGAACCTTTCTGTAATTTTATTCATAGGAGTCGAAACTAGAAGGACTGGTCACTGTCATTGTTTCCCAAGGACAATACAACTTTCTAGGGACATGGATATGTTGTTCATCCACACTCATTGGCAGTATCCTTGCCGCTTTAAATCTTGCCGGAAGGTCTTCAAACTTGCTCCTCCCACCCACCGGGTGGCTATCGGCTCCGCCCCATGACGCCAGATCTTCCTTACGGCTTGGAAGCTCAGGTTTCCTCCCTTAACGCTCTGCGTTTCTGACTAGTTCCTATTTCTCCTGCAGGATTTAAAAATAAAATTTGCAAAGTCTTCGATCCCTCGGCCTGCGATGGACAAATCGACTCGAGTTTCGGAGATGCCCATGCGGGCAGAAGATGTCTCGGACGGATCCACACCCACGCAGTTCTACTGCTTAGGCCTTGAGCACGACCCGATGGCTTGCGACCTGTGCTCATCTTTCTCGACCTCGTCCTCGAAGACCCGTGCTGCCCACGATGCAACTGGGCCGTCCAGCGTTCCCTCCGGTGAAGTCCAAGGAGGCCGGTTGGCGGTGTCCCATGGCGTGGCCGATTTCAGCGGATCAGCTTCGGCGGATGGTGCCCCTCGAAGAGGAAGCGGGCGCAGGCCGTATCTTCACCGGCGCGGCATTTATCCGCTCTCTCTGGGTTCTTCCTACCGGCTTCTTTTAAGGAGCTTTGTCTGTCCTCTCCACTAAAGGAGAAGGGCCCTGCGTCTGCTGGACCTTATTCTCGGTCCAAAAGAGGGACAAGGTAATCCCTCCGTCGACGCTCTTGGGAGCGGGAAAGGTCCCTCTCCCGGGCCGGCGTCCGTCGGCTTCGATCGACCCGCTCGGCTTGCGCCACTGGCCTCACGGTGTCCCCCGTCCAGGTCAGTTGACCGAGACTCCCACTGATGAAGTCGAGATTTTCTCGACCCATTGACAGGCTGTCGCCTTTAGCAGCCGAATTCCCCTCTCCCGTTCCCGAGGAGAGTTGAGATCCGATAGGCTTCGTCTGTGCCTCCGGTTCCGGAGCCTCGGATGGACCTTCCGAGCCTAAAGGGTGCGGTTCGGCCGACACCTCCCGCACCGACCCAAAGTCCGGGACTCTGGGTCTCGATGCCGGACCTCTTGGCGATCCAGCCGTTCCCACCGTCATAAGCGGTCTCGGTCTCGGCACCCGCGTATGGCGGCGTCGCCCGCTCCTCGCCCTCCTCCCCGGATGAGGGAGGCTTCAAGAATTACGCCGACGGCACGAGGACCTTATGCTGCAACAGCTCCTCCTGGCGGGAATAAGCCGACTCCGGCGCTTCCCGGCCATTAAGTGGCCCCTGTCACGGGCAGCCGAGCACAACCCCTCGACTTGTCCGAGGCCTATACCCAGGCGGTTGTTCGGCCAAAACCAGCTGCTCCACGATTCGGTGGAACCTCCTACTCCACAGCCACCATCTGGGGCTCCGACCAAAGAGATTCTCGATCGGCTAAGGGGTTACCCTTAAACAGTCAGTTACCCTCACTCGACCGACCTCACGGCAGGTGAAGGTGGCTCAGGCCAGAGGCAGCTCTTCGAGGACTCTTCGAGTCCGAAGATGATTCCTCCTTCTTCTCAAGCGACTGGACTTGGAGTCTTCAGGAAGGTCAGTCAATGAACGATAGCCCGTCGTCCTTCCTAGGACTGCTTCGGCTCATCTCGGAGTCTACCGGGATGGAGCTCGAACCCGTTTCCAAGCAGGCCAGGTATCCCCTCACGGAGATTCTGGACCGAGGGATTCTCCGACGGAGGCCTTTCCGTGGCCGAGGCCATAGTGGTCCGCACTGGAACTTTGACGCCTCTGCTTCCTGCCCTGCTTTCGGCCAGGATGGCCAGGGAAGTATGCGGTCCCTACCGTTCCTTCAGAACCTGTTGGAACACCCTCTGCTGGAGGGGTTGAGCATCACAGCTTTCTCGGGCGCTACGGCAACGCCAGGGGATGTGGACAACCTCCTGACAAGGAGTCCAAGAAATTGACTACGCCGGGCTTAAAAGTCTACTATGCCCTTCTCTCGGCCTTCATTAGCCAGTTCGGCCGTCCTCATGGCATATTTTTCTCATGCCCTGTTGGGCTCCTGGATGAGGTCATCCCTCATCTTCCGCCCGATCTGCAGACTACGGTTAAGCAGGTGCGGGACCAGGAGCAGGGCAGTGGCCAAACAGCAGCTCCAGACTGCTTTGGATATAGGGGACTCATGTAAGCCAGATCGGTGGCGGCCGCAGTGGCTATGCGCGTCATGGGCTTGGCTGAGGATATCCACCTTTACTTCGGATACCCAGCACATGTTGGCGGATGTTCCCTTTGAGGACTGACCTCTTCGACCCTGGGGTGGAAGGTCACCTGCAGAGGATCGAGAGTCCAATACACCTTGGACTCGGTCTCTTCGCTCAGAAGGACAAAGGCTGCAAACCACAGCCTAAGCTCTTTCCTTCTGTGCCCCAGCGCCTGCCCAGCAACGTCAGGGCCAGCAGGCTCGGGCCTTGGCATCCCAAACCCAACGCCGGCTTCCTCTAACAGGGAGGCAGGGGAGGAGGCCCAGGAGGTCCCTCGGCCGGTCCCTCCTCCAAGCCTGCCCAGTGACGGGCTGAGGGGTGTCGCTCCCATCCCGTCCACGCACTACCCTGGGTCCCCGTGGAGGCGGCTCGTCACTTCCGGTTCCACCTGGTCCGCTGTTACCACGGACAGGTGGGTCTTGAGGTGGTGGGAAGAGGCCTGCCTCTGGAATTCGAGCAGGCACCACCCTTCAGAGCCTTCGCCGCCTCGGGGCTTCCGGATCCCCAGCCTCACTGGCGGCTGCGTCGAGCCGACATCGCCTCCTCCTCCAGAAGGAGGTGGTAAGAGAGGTGGTGGACCTCCTTCAGACCCAGGGTTTGTGTCCAGGTACTTCCTGGTTCGAACAGGACGGGGCTGGCGCCCATTCTCACCTACGCGACTCTAAACAAGTTCCTAGGTCGCTCGAACCTTCAGGATGGTCACTCTGGCTCAGATAATACCATCCTTGGAGCGAGCGTGTGGTTCTGCTCTGGGCTGCAGGGCCAGCGTTTTTCACGTCCCTATCGTCAGTCCGTCCTCACCGAATTCCTTCGGCTTCGGCGGAAGGATCTCTTCGAGTTCCAGCCATGCCCTTCGGCTTGTCTCCAGCTCCCAGGGTCTTCTCACCAAATGCATGGCAGTGGTGACAGCATTCTCTGCGCCGAGGGGGTCCGGGGTGCACTTACTCCGGATGACTGGCTGATAGCAGCTCCTTCCAGGAAGGAGGCGGAGTGGTCCAGATCTGGCCCTCCAGGTCTGCTCTCAACTGGGCCTCCTATCAGCAGGCCAGAGTCGAACTCGAGCGAAGCAGGTGATTCTATTCATCGGGCGCAGCTCGACTCTCTTCGAGCCAAAGCGCGGCTCCCGGCGGACAGGGCCGAGGTTCTTTCCTCCTTTGCCCGATCATTTCTGGTTGGGCAATTGCGCCCTGCCCGGGACTTCCTGCGCCTCCTGGGTCTCATGGCGGCCTGCACCAGCGTGGTCCGTTGGGCCCGCTGGAACATGCGTCCCCTTCAGTGGGGACTGGCCAGCCAGTGGTCACAACGCTGCGATCCCTTGGACCAGCTTGTGTCGGTGACACAGGGGATGTGGAACGCTCTCCAGTGGTGGACCGTTCCAGATCATTTGCAGGAGGGCATCCCGTTCGTCCGCCCCGAGCCGACGGTCTCTCTGTCGACCGATGCCTCTCTGATGGGTTGGGGTGCCCATCTGGGGAACACTGGCCCATGGCCCTGGTCCCGCGGGAGTCCCGATGCCACATCAACCTGCTGGAGCTCCGGCGGTCCGCCTAGCTCTCACGCCTTTGCTCCGTTCCTCCGGGGTCAAGTGGTCCGAGTCCAGGCGGACAATACCGCGACCATGTACTATCTAAACACGCGCGCCAGGGCGGGGCCAGCGCTCCATGCTTCTATGCAAGGAAGCTCTCCGCCTTTGGTCACTGATGCGCAGCCTGGGCGGATCTCCTAGCCATTCCCGTGTCTGGAGCCTCCAACACCTGGCCGATGCCCTGAGCCGGATAGGGGGCTGCATCCCACAGTGGTCCTCCCGCCGAGGTAGTACAGCATCTGTTCTCCCTTTGGGGCACCTCAGTGGACCTGTTTGCCTCCATGGAGAACGCTGGCTGAGTCTGTCCCATGCCCGCCTCAGCAGGGCTCCGCTGCAGGGGATGCCTTCTCGAGGCAGTGGACCCCGGGCCTCTTTATGCCTTTCCCATTTCCCTTGATCCACAAGGTGCTTCTCAAAGCGAGGAGGACAAGGCGGCAGGTGATTCTGATAGCCCCAGACTGGCCTCGCCAGTTCTGGTACCCAGATCTCCTCAGTCTCAGCTCCAGGACTCACTGCAGCTTCCAGCCCGCCCGACCTGCTCTCAGTCAATCAGGGAAGGTGTTCCATCCGGACCTTCAATCCCTGCACCTGACGCCTGGTTCCTGAGCGGCTAGAGTTCCAGGCCTTGGGTCTTTCCGCGAGGTCCTCCAATGTAGTTGAGGCGTCCCGTAGAGTCGACCAGAAAATGCTATGTCCTTCAAATGGAAAGGTTTCATTTGGTGTCAGGGCAGGGCTTGACCCTTCCTCCTGTTCCTTAGCAAGCATCTTGGACTATTTATAGTCCCTTTCTAGTCAAGGGCTTAGGTCGGCGACCTTAAGGGTGCACTGGCAGCCATCTCTGCTTACCGGGCGCGCCGGAAGCAGTCGGTGGCAGAGGAGAAGTGGTCTGGCGCTTTTCAAAGGCCTGATCACATTTCTCCAGTGCGGGAACCCCACCTCCGTGATCTACTGCTGGTACTGGCAAAGCTCATGGGCAAGCCATTCGAACCTATGCACAGGTGTGCTTTCTCTCACCTGTCGTGGAAGACCGCCTTCTTGGTGGCTATCACGTCAGCCAGAAGGATGGGAGAGCTCCAGGCGCTTTCCATCGAGTCTCCTTACCTGGTCTTCCACAGGGACAAGGTTGTCCTGCGCCCCCACCAAATTCTCTCCAAGGTGGTGTCGGAGTTTCACCTTAACCAGGTGTTGACTCTGCCGGTGTTCTACCCTAATCACACCTCGGAGGTCGAATATAGGCTCCACGCCTCTGGACCCTAGAAGGGCGCTCGCTTATTATAAGGGCCTTACGGCTGAAGTTGGGGAGAGGTTCGCCAGCTGTTTGTCACCTACGCTGAAGCCGCGATCTGGCAGATCTGCAGCCAAGCGGACGATAAGCAGGTGGGTAAACCTCCTGCATATAGATCTCGCTATGTTGGCGGGCATGGAGCCTCCCAGAGGATAAGAGCTCATTCTACCCGCTCATACTGCTGCAACGGTGGCTGCTTCCTAGGACGTCCCTATCCAGGAAATCTGCAGGGCTGCTACCTGGAAGTCAGCAAACACCTTCATACTCACTACCACATCGACCTTGAGTCACGCCCGGGATGCTGGTTTTGGGGCCTCGGTTCTCAGTCTCTCTTCCCAAGTAAGTATATGGGGGTGTGCGTCTTGCCTCCCTCCTCCCGGAGAACTGCTAGAGTCTGCCAATGAGTGTGGATGAACAACATATCCATGTCCTCGAAATACAGGTTACTCACCTGTAACAGGAGTTCTGGGAATGGTATATGTTGTTCATCCACACGACCCACCCGACCTCCCGGCTTCGACGCACAACCTGAGCTTCCAGCGGGCCAGATCTGGCGTCATGGGGCGGAGCCGAGAGTTATACCACCCGGGTGGGTGGGAGGAGCAAGCTTGAAGACCTTCCGGCAAGATTTAAAGCGGCAAGGATACTGCCAATAAGTGTGGATGAACAACATATACCATTCCTAGAACTCCTGTTACAGGTGAGTAACCTGTATTTACAGGCTCTGGGCTGGTATGTGGCTGTCTTGGGGAGCAATGCATGGCATTTGCATTTACCCATGCATGGGGGGGTAGCACACCAGCACACCCTAATGGAAGGATAGCAGTGAGTCCACTTGGTGTGCAGATCTGAAATCCCTGGCTACACCCCTGGCTACTACAGTAGAAGCAGCCAGAGACATTCCCCTACTGGAAGTCTGTAAAGCAACTACATGGAGAACAGTACATACTTCTACAAAGCCCTACTGCATTGACACTCAGTCCAGAAGTGATGCCAGGTTTGGCACAGCAGTTCTGCAGAGCCTTTTTCCCCAGATAGGTTCTGTACTCTCCTCCAAAGGTACTGCTTCGTAGTCTGCAAGAGTTAAGCAAATTGAAGAATTCCTGGGGTTACAAGAAAACAATCACTTCCTGTTGTAATCTTTTTTCCAATGTATTCTTCGATATGTTTAACTCTCCCTCCGTACCTACCCTTTCAGAACCAGTGTCCCCTGCATAAAAGCTGGACTTCCGTGTTAAGATGGGGTCATACCTTACTTATGTTGCAGATTTTTTGAACCCTGATGGGCGTTTCCTCTTTTTATCCTGTCTGACTGTTATAGTGAACTTTTTATGGGGGATTTTATTTAAATTTTAGTATGGTTAAGATAGCTTTGTTTGGGGGGGTCTTACCCCACAGTCTGTCATGAATCTGAGCATTATAGAATGCAGCAGTTGATAAGGGCAGCAGTTGGAATGGTGGCACGAGCCATTGAGTGTTCTATCATTTGCATAAGTTCCATTCTCTGAGCAGTTCAACACCGGAGGCTGACTACAAGAGTTAAACATAATTGAAGAATACCTTGGAAGAAACAAAATTACTACGCAGAGTTAATTTTTCTTCTAGCATCAACGGTTGCAAACTTGGACCATTCAGAGAATAATTCCGTTTAAATGGGATAACTTTGGAACTGTCGGAAAACATTTTTTTTTTTTCTAAATGAAGACTTGGGATCAACTAAGTTGATATAGCTATGTATGGTATTGCTGCATCTTCTATATTGCTATAATCAACAAAATGGTTAAAAAATATTCTGTTAATTTACTGACATGTATAAACATATTTTAATAACATGAAAAATGTTTGCTCATTTCATCTTTATCTGACTCCAAACTTTCATTAACAAAAAAAGGCAAAAAAAAACTTTGGTTTCTTCAGCCTAAAAGTTTTTTTTGTAAACCTGTTAAGTACACAAGAACATTTTTTAATTTTTTAACATGTTTGCAGTGTCTTTTTAGCTAGTTTGCCAAGAATGAATTGGCAAGCTTCATAGAAAGTCATTTTAAGGACTATTTGCTTGGAAAATAATGGCCACAAAAATGTGTGTATATTATTTTTTCTTTCGCCACCCGAGTTTGAAAACTAGTGGCAACCAGGCCAGAAAGTAATTTGACCCACTCTGCTTTGATGCATTCGCTCTCAAACATTTTGTATTTATTCACACAGTTGCAATATGTTATAGACGTACCCTAATTATATTTCAAAGCTAACACTTTTTTTTTTTTTTTAAATATGTAGCTGTCTGCCCAAGAAGCTATGAAGGAGATGGTGGACCAGCTCATGGGGCCCCAAAGAGATGGTAAGAAAACAATTGAAAAGAAATTACATTAAGCAGATATGCACTTGCAATAATTGTAGATCTTACTTCAAGAGGGCTCTTGCAGTAGGTAATTACATATAGGACTGACGTTGGCAGGCAGCAGGACCCCACGGAAAAATTTCTAGCTAGCAGTCCCTGGCGAGGGACCGCCCACACGTCAGGTGACCGGCGACAGGAGATGGTATAAAGGGGCGGTCCCTGACAGCCAAGGACTCCTCCGAATGCTCCTCCGGAAGATCTTCTTTTACGGAGTTGCTAAGGAAAATCCAGGAGGTTCATCAGTGGCACTCTTTGGAACCAGACCCTCAGCATTTGAAACTCGCAGAGCATCTGGATCTACCCGTGACAGCTCCTACTTTGGTGCCACCCTGGATAGAGCCTCCTGCTGACCTTGTCACCACCATCTGGAAACAGCCGACGGCTCTAGCCCCTCTTCTGCGGAAGTCGAATAGGCCATACCAGGCTCCTGAGGGTGTTGATTTTTTAGATTCTCACCCTCGTGCTGACTCGGTCGTGATTACGCTGCTCACGGCCGGTTGGCCAACCCAAAACATCTTAGCTCGTCACCACCTGACAAAGAATCCCGCCTACTGGACCAGTATGGAAAGAAGATCTTTTCTTCCTCCACGCTGGGGATTGGGGCCCTGAACTATGTCGGCCATAAGGGGGACTACCAGAAGACCATTCTTACTCGAGTGGAAGCCAAACTGGACTCCCTGCCAGACTCCCAAGTCAAGCAGGAATTGGCTGATCTTGTCTGCTCTGCATGTTCGGCCAGTCGACACATGCTTCATGCGACCTATGATGCAGTGGACACTGCTGGACGGAGCTCAGCTTTCGCCGTAGGCTTGTGTCATGCTTGGCTTCGCGTGTCAGGGTTAGTCCCGGAAGTGCAATCCGCTATCCAGGAAGCGCCCTTCCAGGGGTCGGTGCTTTTTGGTGGCGATGTCAAGGACATCATCACTGATTTGCAGGAGAAGGGGCTGGCACTGAAGTCTGACTCCATGAACCGCCCCCACCAGCCGCAGCGCCGTCCCTTTCGCAGATGGAATCAGCCCAAGGCGAAACCCCAGGGAACGCGGGCCATAAAACGTCGGGCCCCCACAGCTGCTAAGCCCCCCGCCCACAAAAGCAGTGGGTGCTTCAGTGGCGGTGCTGCCCCACACCACCTGACTCCTTCCCTCTCCCACAGCCTCCGGACTCCCTGGAGGAACCGGTAGGAGGGAGGTTTTTGCTCCACCTTCCGGGATGGGAGAGGATGACATCAGATTCTTGGGTGCTCCAGCTGATCGCAGAAGGACACTCGATAGTTTCTACAGAAACCACCTCGCCACCCCCCACTAAAGTCGTCCTATTCACAGGAACACCTTCTCTTGATCCAGGAGGAGGTTTTAGCTCTACTTCTGAAACAAGCAATAGAACCCGTACCCCTTCATCTTCAAGGGACGGGTTACTATTCCAATTTCTTCCTGGTCCCAAAGAAGACAGGAGATCTCAGACCTATTCTGGATCTCAGTTCCCTGAATCTTTTTGTGGAGTACAAAAGGTTCAGATTGCTCTCATTGCAGAGCCTTCTGCCCCTTCTCCGGTCGGGTCAATGGCTATTTGCCCTGGATATGCAGGATGCTTACCTGCACATTTCCATTCGCCCGTCTCATCGCAGATATCTTCGTTTTGCGTTCCAGGGGGACCACTACCAATTCAAGGCACTTCCGTTTGGCCTATCCTCGGCGCCCTGAGTGTTTACCAAATGCCTGGCAGTGGTGGCGGCCTACCTGCATACCGGGGGGGAGGGGGTGCAGGTTTTCCTGTACCCGGACGATTGGCTCCTGCCGGCCTCGTACAGGGAGGAACTCCTGCGCTGCCTCACTCTTACCCAGCAGGTTTTTGCCTGCCTGGGTATTACCATCAACCATTCCAAGTCTCACTTGATCCCATCCCAGAGACTACAGTTCATCGGGGCGATTCTAGACACGACCATTGGCAGGGCCTTCCTGCCAACGGACTGGGCGTCCACCCTCCAGACTCAAATAAATCTGTTGTCCGGCTGCAGGCGGGTCAGTGCAAGGTCAGTCCTTCGCCTTCTTGGGCTCATGGTGGCTGCTATCCCAACAGTTCCTCGCGCTAGACTCCACATGAGTATCTCAGTGGACCCTCCGCTCCCAATGGGATCAGTTAGTGGACGACTTAGATCACCCAGTTCTAGTCTCCTCGCTGATGCTTCGAGACTTGCAATGGTGGATGGTTCGAGAGAACCTGTTTCGGGAAGTTCCTTTCTTTCGTCCTCCCCCTCCCAGACTCTAACCACAGACGCCTCGGGCGAAGGTTGGGGAGCCCTTCTAGGTCCCCATCGGACCCAAGGCTCCTGGTCCAAGCTCGAACAAACACTCCACATCAGTGTGCTCGAGCTACGGGCAGTGTTGTACGCTCTCCAAGCCCTTCACCCATACATCCTTCCTGGCCAACTAGCTGTCCAGACGGACAACGTGTGTGGTTTGGTACATCAACAAACAAGGGGGGGACTCTGTCCTACCCTCTTTGCAGGGAAGCAATGAGGGTTTAGGATTGGGCAACACAACATAACCTTCACCTCACAGCAATTCATGTTCCGGGCGTAGACAACACCCTGGCAGACAAGCTAAGTCGCTCTTCTGCTCTGACTCACGAGTGGGAACTGGACCAAGGGGTCCTAGACAGTATCTTCCGACTTTGGGGAACTCCACAGGTCGACCTGATCGCTTCCCCTCTAAACGCAAAGCTTCCTGTCTTCTGCCCACTCATTCCAGAGTGAGGTGCTTTCTGGAGAGACGCTCTGTCTCTAGACTGGAAGGACAGATTCGTCTATGCCTTTCCCCCAATTCCACTTATCCCACGATTCTTGCAGAAACTAGCTTCAGAAGGAGCACGAATGATTCTGATTGTTCCTTTCTGGCCCAGGCAAGTTTGGTTCTCTCTTCTACAACAATACTCAGAGGATCCTCCTCTTCCTGTTCCTCTATCTCGAGGTTTACTGACCCAGGATCAGGGGACCCTGGTCCATCCAGGCCTCAAATCTCTTCAGCTGCATGCATGGCTCCTGCAGACTTAGCTCAATCCCACTTTGGGGTTTATCCTCAAGTGGCGGAGATTTTGGTGGAGGCTAGAAAACCCTCCACTAGATCCACCTATGCCATGAAGTGGAAAAGATCCACTATCTGGGCTGCTTCCAAGAACATGGAACCCTTTTCCTGCTCAGCGGGGCTTCTGCTGGAGTACCTACGCCATCTGTTTGACCTGGGTCTCGGTCATTCTTCTCTGAAAGTCCACATGGCTGCCATCTCGGCCTATCATGTCCCCTTTGCAGACAAGACATTTGCTCAACTGGAGGTCTCTAAGACCTTTCTCAGAGGGGTCCTCCATCTGAGACCTCCTATACGTACTCCTGCTCTCCCTTGGGACTTGAACTTTGTTCTCGAGAAACTTACTCTGCCTCCCTTTGAACCGGCAGCTTCCATAGAACTGAAGTTCCTTTCGTGGAAGACTCTCTTCCTGGTGGCCATTACTTCCGCTCGGAGAATTTCTGAGCTCCAGGCCCTGATGTGTAAAATTCCATACTTGATTTTTCACAAGGAACGTGTTGCTCTGCGCACGAACCCTAAGTTTCTCCCTAAGGTAGTAGCGGAGTCTACTCTAAATCAGTCCATAGAGTTACCCACCTTTTTTACGCAGTACTCTAATCAAGGGGAGTATTTACTCCATACTATGGATGTTCACTGGATTCTGAGATACTACACCAACAGGACGGAGGATCTCAGAAAGACTGATCAACTGTTCGTCTCTTTTGCTCATAAACGGGAAGGCAATGCTGTTTCTAAGCAATGCCTATCTAAGTGGTTGGCTCATTGCATCACTTTCTGTTATGACAAATACAACAAGACCCTGCCGGGTCAAGTAAGAGGCCACTCCACCAGAGGAGTAGCTGCCTCAGCGGCTTGTTTCAAGAATGTGTCAGCGGCAGATATTTGTGCTGCCGCCACCTAACTTACGTCCATACCTTTACTAAGCACTACAGTTTGGATACTGCCAGTCGCCGCAGAGCAGGCTTCGGGCTGGCTGTTCTGCAAGGCCTCTTATCTTGAAGCTTGCACAGCTAGAACTACTTCTTGGAGTAGTTTTCCTTCTCCTGGTGCCTCTCTTTGTTCCAGACTGCTTGGGATTCTGTCCTATATGTAATTACCTACTGCAAGAGCCCTCTCAGAGTAAGATAGTACAGTTAAGTAAGAACTTACCGTAACAGTAGATCTTCGAGAGAGGCTCTTGCAGTAGGTAATACCTTCCCGTCCTCCACTCCTCTAGGATTTTTCAGCTCCTTTTCCAGTGATGGAAATATCTGTTCCTCTCTCGGCCTGTGGCAGGAAAGAACTGGAAGGTGGGCGTCGGGGACTGCCCTTTTATACAGACGCTTCCTGACGCCGGGTCACCTGATCGTGGAAGTGTCCCTGCTAGGGACTGCTAGCTAGAATTTTTCCGTGGGGTCCTGCCGACGTCAGTCCTATATGTAATTGCCTACTGCAAGAGCCTCTCTCGAAGATATACTGTTACGGTAAGTTCTTGCGTAACTGTACTTTGTTTCTGTTTTACAATCTGATCTACAGCTTGTGAGTGTGTGTGTGTGTGTGTATACACTGAGCTGCCAGAACCTTGAAGAAAATGTCATTATTGCTTTAATGACATCAGCACTCGCCCACTGTTCTGTTAGCTAGTCTAAAAATGTCTGGATTTTCTGTGAAACCATCAATTAGAGCATTGAAGTAATATCTACATGGCAAATGGCAGTTTCTTGATATCATATGTAATAAATAAGACCTGGTTGCCTTCGTGTAAAGTAAAAACTGCACATTCTGTAATGTGTATATCTATAGCTGATCTTTAAGCACTGAAAGTGTTTCTAGCTCAGAATTCGGAGCACAAAAAAACTATATTTGGAAGTAGTGTGATTATTCAACTTGGTGCAGTTGAAAAGGTTCCAGTTTCCCAGGTGGAAAAATGCTTCTTTTCCCGATACTCATTCACTCTAAAGAGAAATGGGAAATGATCACCTATTCAGGATCTGAGGTTCCCAAACAGGCATTTGAAAAAGGAATAATTTGGAATGACAACACTGCAGACAGTGATTCCATCTCTACATAAAGGGGATTGACTGGGTTCATTTGCTCTGAAAGATGCTTAAGACCCTGTCACAAAAGTATCCAAGATTAAGAATGGGGCATGCTCAGTATCCTTTCAGGGCAATGCCCTTTGAGCTCACTACAGCACCAAGGGTGTTCACAGAGTGCGTGTCAGTAGTGGCAGCACACCAGCACAGGCGGGGAACAGTGGGGTTTCCCTACCTAAATGGCATGTGTGTGTGGTGGGGGGGTGGAGAGACAGCAGGAAGCTGTGAACTCAGTTCTGACAGGAAAGTGCACACTGCGGGAGTTAAATTTCTCCTGAACTTGAAGTCCCAGCTGGAACACATACAACTTCTGGTGTTCATAGGAGAAGAATGGGACACAGAAATGGAAAAAGCTTTCAAACAACATGAAGTCTTGTTGTATTCTGACATATTGCAGTGAGGTCCAACCTTCGAACTGCCCCGGAGATGAAAGAGTTAACTTTGCATGTCAGGCATGGAACGCTGAGCTCTGTTGAGACTCTGTCTGCTGCTGTTTGAAATTAAACTGTCAGATTCTTTACTCCGCCTCACTGAACAGTCGCTCCGGAGATTTCTCCTTTGCTCGGTTCAAGTTGTCTGTTAAAGTACAGTTTTTCTCGGTTTTCGACCGAATTTAATCGTTTACCTGTCGGTTCAGACTCTGTTTGTGGTATCGTGAGTACTAGATAGGTTGTTTTTCCTTGTTCTTCTGTGTGGAACTTGTAAACGTGGGATCAGTTCGGTTTGAACCGATCAGGTTGTTTATAATAAATAAAAAAAAAAAAAAAATTTTTTTTTTTTTAGAGTGTGGTAACTGGTCCTTATCAGTTCTAAAAAAAAAAAAGAAAAAAACGGATTTCATTACGTTGTTTTCCACGACCCGTAACACGGTCAGGAACCGATAAGGGTGTCTTGCCTGGCGGATTGCCGAAAAAAGGGTAAGTTGTTGTTAGGACTGGCCATGTCTGAGAAACCCAAAAGAAAAACCGGGCCCACTGGGTTTCAACACTGTAGTGTGTGTGGGGAAGTCTTTGCTAAGGCTGATCCCCACACCACCTGTGTTTATTGTCTGGGGTTTGACCACCTCGATTCAGACTGCCAGATTTGCAAGAATTTCCCTACAGCTACCCTGGAAAAGAGAGTTGGTAGGCTCAGGGAAAGAGAGGCGAAGAAGTCCGCTGACCCGGATGGCCAGCCCGGTTCGGTTCCAACTGAACCAGGAGTAGTGCCCTCTGACCAGGGCGAAACTTCTTCGGGCTAGAGGAAAACCGACTCCGAGGAGTCGGTTCCAGTTAAAAGAAAAAGAAGGGATAAATCAGCCAGTGCGGATCCACAAATTCTTTCTCCAGCCGCTGATGAAATAGCCAAAGTGATAAGGATTGTTCAGTCGCTAACCCCGGTTCCGACCGAACCGGCACCATCGGGAAGGGGCTCGGTTTGGTCGGTTCCCCCGGTTTCAGATTATAATTTGGAAGATTTCTATGAACTGGAGGAGGAGGAAGGAGAATATGAGGATAGTGATGGTGATTACGAAAGTCTGGATATGCATATTGACCCGGACATCTCCCCAGACAGACCTTAAGGGGTTTCTCCTCCTAGGCTTTCTGAGTCCCCTTCCCATTTTGTGTTCTACAAAAAAAGTGGCTGAAACTCTGCAGCTTCCTATGGAAGAAGCTGTGGACGACCAGGAGGAGCCTGACTGTTGAAATGATGGATATCCCAGAGTCCAGGAGGCTGTCTATTCCCCTTCATAAGTCCTTTGGGAAACAGACAATGAAAATTTTAAAGAATCCTAATTCTATACCTCCTGTGGACAAGAGAATTGACAAGAGGTATACTCTCTCAGGCTCAGATACGGAGTTCCTTACCCAGCAATGTAGCCATGTTGGGGTAGTGCAGGCTGCTGCCTGTGATAAGGCAGATATACCCTTGGCTTCACCCCCAGATAAGGACTCCAGGAGGATTGATGCCATGGCAAAAATCAGTACATGGCAGCATCCTTGGGACTCAGGCAGGCTAATTATATGGCCTATACAGCTAGATATCAGAAATCTAGATGGGACACTAATGGCTTTAGCTAAACGGGTCCCTGGCCAGCTTGCCGAGGAGCTGGAGCAGGTGGCTGCGGATGGTATTGAGGCATCCAAGGTGCAATTCCATGCTGCAGTGGACTCCAATGATGTTTCATCTAGAGTCATGGCTACATCTGTGGCCCTTCGTAGGATGGCTTGGCTCAGATGTACTAGCCTGTCTCAGGATACATAGATACATACATAGACAGTGTCGGCAGATAAGGGCCTATGCCCCACCCAGTCTGCCCATTTAAGTTTGTAAGTTCAGTTTGTTTTCCAAGAAGTCTGTTGCCCCTTACCCCTGACCTCCAGAATTCCTTTATGTCTATCCCATGCATTCTTAAATCCCGTGATTGTTTCAGCCCCCACCACTTCCTCTGGCAGGGTGTTCCACTTGTCCACCACCCGTTCTGTGAAGAAATGCTTCCTCACGCTTCCTCTGAATCGTCCCTCCCTCCAACTTCATCCCATGCCCTCTAGTCCTGGAACATCTTTTTCGCTTAAAATAGTGCATTCCTGCACCCTGTTCCTCCCTGTAGATACTTGTATGTCTCTCTCATATCCCCTCTCTCCCTCCTCTCCTCCAGGGAGTACATGTTCAGTGCCTTCAACCTGTCCTCATTGGACTTGTGATGCAATCCATGCACCATCTTTGTTGCCCTCCTCTGAACCTTCTTTACCCTGTCTATGTCCTTACGTAGGTAAGGTCTCCAGAACTGCACAGTGTACTCCAGGTGCGGCCTCACTAGTGTCTTGTATAGTGGAATTATGACCTCCCTTTTCTTGCTGGTGATGCCCCTGCCTATACATCCCAGCATCCTATTTGCTTTACCTGCTGCCTTGTCGCACTGTTTCCCTGCCTTGAGGTCATCAGAGATAACCCCAAGATCCCTTTCCTGCTTGGTGCATGCTATATCCTCACCCCCCAACTGATATATTGTGCCAGGGTTTTGTGCCCCATATGCATTATCTTGCACTTCCTTGCATTGAATTTCAACTGCCAAACCCCTGACCATTCTTCAAGTTTCTGCAGGTCCCTTCTCATTCTGTCTACACCCTCTGGTGTGTCTACTCTGTTACAGAGCTTTGTGTCATCAGCGAACAGTGAAATTCTGCCTTCTAAGTCCTGCGCAATGTCGCTGATGAAGATATTGAATAGTACCGGTCCCAGCACTGATCCCTGTGGTACCCCACTGGTCACTCTTCCCTCTGTGGAGTGACAGCCATTTACCACCACCCTCTGTGTCCTGCTGCCCAGCCAGTTACCTACCCACCGCACTACTGTCCTGCCCACACCCATATTTCCCAGTTTGTGCAGTAGTCTTCTATGTGGCACAGTGTCAAAGGCCTTGCTGAAGTCCAGATAGGCCATGTCCACTGCTCTCCCCTGATCCACCTCCCTAGTCACCCAGTCAGAAAATTCAATGAGGTTGGTCTGACATGACCTTCCCCTGGTGAACCCATGCTGCCTTGGGTCCTGTAGTCCATTGACAACCAGATGTTCCACCAGTCTCTCCTTCAGTAGTACTTCATGATCTTCCCCACTACTGAGGTGAGGCTGACTGGTCTGTAGTTCCCCGCTTCCTTTTTGTTCCCACTTTTGTATAAGGGGACTACATCTGCTATCCTCCAGTCTTTGGGTACCTCTCTGTTTCTAGTGATCGGCTAAACAGGATAGCAAGAGGTTCAGCCACCACCTCTCTTAGTTCTTTAAGGACCCTGGGGTGCACCCCATCTGGCCCCATTGCTTTATCAACTCTTATTACTTCCAGTTCCTTCAGGACCCTTTCTCGTGTAAAGGGACTTGTGTCCATTTCTGCACCATTCTCACCCCTTGTACTCCGTTCAGACCCATTACCCTCCTCTTCCTCAGTAAAGACTGAGCAGAGATACCCAGACTAAGGCCATGGATTTTCCTGTTGTAGGTAATTCTTTGTTTGGGGAGCAAACAGAGAATTACATGAAGAACATGGATGAATACAGGACCACCTATAGGAGTGCTCAGGCCAAGGAAAGGCCAGCCACTCCTCAGAGGCAGCATTCCAGGGGCAGGGGCAGGCCTTTTCATAGGCCTTTCTACCAAGCCCAGGCCGCCTCTTCTGCTTATGCTCAGAGGGGGTTCTTCAGAGGGAGAGGCAGATGGGGTGCAGGCAGGTCTGCTTCTACCCCCCAGCCTAAAGCCCCTGCCAAACAGGCACCCTGATGGGATTGCCGGGGCCAATTCTCCACCACCTGTAGGGGGCAGGCTGGCTTACTTTGTCCAGGACTGGATGTCTTTAACATCGGACAAATGGGTCCTGGAAGTAGTAAGCCAGGGACTGGTTCTCAGCTTCAAAAAATTTCCAAAGATGAGAACTAGATCCTTTCCACCTGCAAATTCCTCAGAGGCACTTGCCCTAGAGGCAGAGGTCTCTTCCCTCTTCGCTCTGAGAGCCATAGAGAGGGTTCCACCCCTACACAAAGGGAAAGGATTGTACTGCAGGTACTTCCTAACCCCCCAAAAGACAGGAGAATGGCGGCCCATCCTGGACCTCAGATAGTTAAACAAGCACCTTTTAAAGCCAAAGTTCAAAATGGTGACTCTGGGAATGATTCTACCCTCTCTAAGGCCAGGGGACTGGCTAGTCTCCCTGGACCTCAAGGATGCCTATTTTCATATTCTCATCAGAAGCTCCCACCGAAAATACCTCAGGTTCGTGCTGCCCTCAGGCCATTACCAATTCAGAGCAATGCCATTAGGCCTAACCTCTGCTCCAAGGGTGTTCACAAAATGCCTGGCAGTAGTAGTTGCCTTCCTAAGAAGAAAAAGGATCTCCATCTTTCCATACCTGGATGACTGGCTCATAGTAGGCCAGTCTCCAGACCAAGTCACGTTACACCTACAGATAACTCAGCAACTGCTCACTTCTCTAGGTTTCCTTCTGAATCTTTCAAAATCAGTTCTAGAGCCTGTACAGCTACTCACCTTCATAGGCGCAGAGCTAGACACAGTAAGGGCAAGAGCCTTTCTTCCCTTAGACAGGGCAAGGACCCTGATTTCACTGGCCTCTTCATTCAGCCTCCAGGTGTCTCGACCAGCAAGGCATTTTCTGCAGCTCCTGGGGCACATGGCTGCTTCTACAGCAGTGGTGCAGGGAGCAAGATTTCAGATGAGGGACATTCAGTTCCACTTGAGAGCCTTTTGGTCTCAGAAAAGGACCTCTGACCAAACTGGTTCCAGTGACTCGAACCCTGATCCAGGCATTACAGTGGTGGCAGGATCAGGGCAATCCTAAGACAGGGAGTTCCTTTGTCACTCAGTCCCATTCTCTAATCCTACTGCAGATGCCTCCTCTTGGGCTGGGGAGCTCACTTGGGGACCTGACCACCCAAGGGTTGTGGTCTCCTCAGGAATCTCTGCTTCACATCAATCTGTTAGAACTCAGAGCAGTGTTTCTAGCACTTCAAGCTTTTTCCAGGTCTGTTCAGAACAAAGTAGTTCAGATCAGGACAGACAATACCACCACAATGTGGTATAGCAACAAGCAAGGGGGCACTCTGTCTACGGCCTTGTGCACAGAGGCAGTGAAGTTATGGTCCCTGGCCTCTTACAGCAGTACACCTCCCAGGCAAAGACAATGTCCTGGCAGATGTTCTCAGCAGGATATCTCAAGGCCATCACGAATGGTCCCTGGATCCCCTAGTTCTGAAGGTGATTTTCTCCAGATAGGGCACTCCACAGATGGATCTTTTTGCAGCCCCAGACAATCAGCAACTCCCTCTCTGTTGCTGCAGGCCCCCAGTGTTGGGCTCAGTCCCCCTGGATGCCCTGGTTCTCAATTGGGAGGGAAGTCTTGCATGTCTTCCCCCTTCCTCTCCTGTTCAAGGTGTTAGTCAAAACAGGTCTCAACCCTGCAAGGTGATTCTGATTGCTCCAGACTGGGCCAGATAGCCCTGGTACCCTCTCTTGTTGTCCTTAGCAGTCCATCTTCCCCTGTCTCTTCCCAGGAATTACAACCTGTTAACATGTGCTATGGGGAGGGTTTGGTATCCGAATCTCAAATCTCTCAACCTCAAGGCCTGGCTCTTGAAGAATTAGTTTGCTGACTTACACCTCTCTGAAGGTGTTCTGGATATCTTGAAGGCTTCTCATAAACCTTCCACCAGAAACACTTACAACTCTAAGTGGAAAAGATTCTCTATATGGTGCTCTGGCAAGCACATTTCTCCAGAGTCTGCTGGCCTTCCCACAGTCCTGGACTACATGGTTCATCTTAATAGCTTGGGTCTCAGACCAGCTACACTAAAAGTGCATCTGGCAGCTGTCTCTGCCTTCCTTTACAGGCAAACACTCTTCCCTTTCAGCTCATCCTGTATTTTCTAAATTTTCAAGGGATTGCTTCATACCAATCCTCCTTCAGGGCCCCTGTCCTGCTTGGGACCTTAATGTTTGCATTGCTCAGCTTATGCAACCCCCTTTGAGCCTTTGTCCTCAGCAGAGCTTAAGTACTTGACTTGGAAAACTGTTTTCTTGGTGGTCATCACTTTGCCAGGACATAAGTGAGTTACAGGCCCTGTCAGTGGAGCCTGATTTTATCTTTTCCATAGAGATAAGGTGGTCCTCAGGACTAATAGGAAGTTTTGCCTAAGGTGGTTTCAGATTTCCACCTTAACCAGTCTATGTCCCTTCCTGTTTTCTTCACCGACCATTCCTCCTCTGGGGAGAGGAGGCTGCACAGTTTGGATGTGAAAAGGGCCCTTAGCTACCACATAGAGTGCACCGAGGGTCACAGGTTTGACTCCCTCCAACTGTTCCTCACTTATGGTGAGGTTGGTAAGGGAAAGCCAGCCACTAAGAGATCTGTTGCCAGTTGGATTGTCTCTTGCATTCAGTTTTGCTGTGAAAAACTAGGTAGGATCCCACCCTCAGACCTGAGGGCTCACTCTACCAGAGGTACAGCTGCTTCACTGGCTGTGGCCAGGGATATTCCTATCTTAGAGATTTGTCAAGCAGCCACCTGGAAAACAGTACACACTTTTACCAAGCATTACTCCCTGGACATCCAGGCTAGGAGTGATGCTCGGTTTGGCACAGCAGTGCTTCAGAGCCCATTTCCTAAGTAGGTTCTGTCCTCCTCCATGGAGGTACTGTTTGTAGTCTGCAATATGTCAGAATACAGTAAGACTTCATGTTGTTTGAAGAAAAAATTACTCACCTTAGTAATGTTGTTTCTTCTAATGGAGTCTTGCTGTATTCTGACCCCCCCCACCTCCCCTCTCAGAACCTGGGTTTTTGGGATGTGGGTGGGCAGGTGCAGTGTTGACACCCTAGAGGTGCCCTCACCCTTCTTCTCATCCCTTTGGTTTTGGTGTGTGGGTGTTGTGTTTTTGTTTTATTTTTTGGGTTTCCTGACTGGAGTCTTTGCTTTGGGACCAAAAAATCTTTTTATTATATTTAGTAGCCAGTTGGCTAGTGTAAGTTTACAGTTTCCACACAGGGCACCCAGTGAGTTTAGCTCGTAAAGATCTGACGGTTTAATTTCAAACAGCAGCAGACAGAGTCTCAACCGAACTCTAGCTCAGCGTTCCATGCCTGGCATGGAAAGTTAACTCTCTCATCTCTGGGGCAGTTCGAAGGTTGGACCTCACTGCAATATGTCAGAATACAGCAAGACTCCATTAGAAGAAACAACATTACTAAGGTGAGTAATTTTTTTCTTCCTTTTTATGTAGAAGCACTGATTAAATGTGCAGACATATTACATGTAGGCCAGAAAAGGATTGCACAGGAATTCTTGAGTGTGCAGTGGTGCCATGGACAAGAATACAAAGGAGGGATGTTCAGTACCACCTCAGAAGGCACTTACATGGAAACATAGAATTTGACGGCAGATGAGGACCGCTTGGCCCACCTAGTCTGCCCATTTCCCTACCTAACGGATAACCTGCAGATCCTAGTTAAACAGCCTACTTCCTCCTACCCCCCACTAGAATTGTCTTATGTCTGTCCCATGCATTTGTGCCAGAGAAAAATAACTTTTCACCAGCAAGTTGACAAAAGTACTGGAGTGGTGGCAAGATGCAAGTATTCCCTTCCTTCCATGCTTTCCCACAAGGATGTTGACCACAGATGCATCCCTGCAAGGAAGATTGAATTTGAGGGAGTCTGGGAAGGACCATGTGCTAAGACTTCTCAGAATGTTTCATCCTGTCCCAACTGCAAGGGAAGGACAGCTCATACCAACTGCTGATTGCCTATGGACATAGTCTACACACAACTAGAATTACTGGTAAGGAAATAAATTTTTTTTCTCACAAAGCAGAATGAACAGTCTCGTAGATCAGATGTGTCGGGTCAGGATGGTACAAGTTTGTCAGCCTACAGGTGTCTCTACATTCTGGATTTAATGGCTGCTGCCACAGAGATGGTTCCTTGGGCCAGACTTATCATGAGCCCTCTTATTTATACTTTTTCTGCCCTTGACTGATCTGGCAAGCGGCTCTGGCCTCCTCTGAGGGCTAATCTTTCGGGGCCTGCCCTGCCGGATTCCTTGCCTGGCCCCTGGTGGTTCCCCCATGTATCACCCCCGTGGCAGGGCCAGAGGCAGGAGTGCCAGCTCTCTCCCCTCCTCCAGAGCACAATCCAGAAGCTGGCCAGAGTCTGGGGATGTAACCAGGCAGTCACAGAGCCTACCAGATCCAGTCTTTTTCAGTTTTTCTCTCCCTGCCCACTTCCCCTGGTGGTGTGAGCATGCGCGTGTGGAGGCACGCACATGTCACTTACCTGCGCTTCTGTGCCTCCTTGACTCCGGTGCTGCCCTCAGATCTGCACTAGGGGGCAGTAAGTAGCAGGATGACAACCTTCCCCTCCCTGGGAGAGGAGAGCAGTCTGAACACTCCGTCTACTCCCTCCGCTCCCGACCTTGGGTCGCTGATGTGGTTTGAGGTGTGGCGTCCAGCACCTCAACCCTTGGCACCACTGGGCTGGCCTTATCATGAGCCCTCTTAAAGCAGTAGTACTACGTTAAAAAAAAAATAAAATAAAATTTGCGCTTCTTCGACAGTTTATTCCCTGTTCTCTGAGCATGTCCCTGGTACTCTTTCCCGACGGCATTGTACTATCACCTCGTAATCTGCTTAGTTGTCCTTTGTTTTTGTTTACATTTCTGCTTCCTGCCATGTTGACAGCAGCAGTAAAAGATAGGCAGACAGGCAGGCGCCGTATTTTCTGTAGAGCTACAGAAAATGGAAATTTATCAATTCCTGGATAGGTAGTACTGCTGCTTTAAGGTCTTCCGACTATTCCACTGGTCACTAGCTTCAGAACAGTAGCAGGCTTCTGTTTGTCTCCCAGGATCACTGTACCAGTCATTGTAGTTGTGGGAGATGCCACAAACCCTTATGAGGGGTCTCCATTGGCTCATTTGGAGCAACTCATTCTGATCACAGATGCCATCCTGACACAATGGGGTGTGGTACTCAGTAGACCAGTTTCCAGTCCATTGGGTCCGGTCGATGGAAAAATGGACTCCAATTCAATGTCCTGAAGATGAGCTGTTTTTTGTTGGCATTGAGGCAGTTCAGGGGTGCACAGTACTTAAATCAATAAAGGTCCAGTCCTACAATGCAGGGACCGTTACTTAGATAAAAAAGATGGCACAAGAAGAGAAATGAGAAACTTACTTATTCATTGGGAAGAAGTCATCAATCTCCTGTCTCTTAATGATCCTTCTGGTGGGATAGCTTAACTCTCAGGGGGATTGGCACAGTGCTGTTGGGTACATCTGACAGAATGGCCTCTGACTTGAGATATTTCAGAATCTTTATCAGAGATTTCAACTATCTGCCAATAGACCGGTTTACCTCCCGAAGAAGCATTCTGGTGGGACTTTTATGTTCTATACAGATGCCCAGTAGTGGAAGCAGTAGAAATTCTGTCTCAACCATGGAATTTCAGCAAGGCATGATAGAAAAGTTCTGGATCACACAGTAGGTTCATTATAGTGGCTGTTTTGTGGCAAAGAAGGCAGCTGTCTTTTGACTTGGACAGTCTGGTAATCCAGTAGCCCTTCTGGCTTTCTCAGCCACACTCTTTTGTGTCAAGGCCCAGTGTTTCAGCCCAGTCTGGCTCAGCTCCTGCTGGCAGCTTGACTCCTGAGAGGCAAAAACTTCTCAGACTAGGATATTCTGAGAGTGGTTGATACCTTGATGTCCTCAGGAAAACATTCTACATCGGTGGCTTACAGAAACCTAGACAATGACAACAAAAAAAGACCAGCAGTCCGTCCAGTCCACCTGTGGTTTCCTATCAAATCCTGGGACCTGTTGTCCATACAGGGTACTAGCACTTACTCTCCAACCCCGTTTCCCATCCTGCTGCTACCGCCCTGAGTAACCACTATAGTAACCTACACAGTGATGGCATGAAAAATGATAGCGTGTGATCGGTGTTTTCCTGAAGGGCCACTCGGGTTGGTTTTTAACCTATGAAGGCGTATGTGCTCTAGATTTTGCATCTCCTTTAGGAGAGGACATACAAAGGTCTGGCTCCTAGTACCTTACAGGCACAGGTCTGAGCTTTGGGGCAGTGCTTGGTCTGTGTGAGTGACATCCTCTAGGTTTTCACCTGACATTAGTTGATTTATTTTTAGAGCTTTCAGTAGAATAGAGTTGGGTTGTAGATCCTTAGCTCCCCTCTAAGATCTCAGTGCTGCCCTTAATGCAATCTGTGATCCTCAATTTGAACCTCTGCAAGTTTGAGGACATTCTGTCCCATCAAGACATGTTTTCTAATAGCACCGCTCTGCTAGATGTATGGGAGAGCTGCAGTCGCACTCTGCAAGGAACCATATCTGATCTTTCATTAGGATAAGGTACTGTTGTGTGTCTGCTCCTATGGGCATGCAGTAGAGGTATGGGCAGTCTTCCCCTCTCAGCTGGAACAGATAGAAAAGTCTTGGAGGATGAGGACATGACCCTGATCCCATAACTGCTTACTTTTTTCTGTCTGTCTGTAACTGGAGATTGCTCCGTGCCTTGCAGGGAGTTTGTTCACTTCTGCTTCTTCGACTGTCCTGACGTAATGGATCCACTAGCAGTGTAGAAGATTCCCATGCATTCTGGAAGGGGCATCACAAGTAGAAAAAGGGAAGTGGTTATCCCTCTGTACAGACAGTTGGTGAAGACCCCATCTGGAGTACTGTGTGCAGTTTTGGAGACCTCATCTACGCAAGGACATAGACAGGATGGAAGCAGTCCAGAGGAGGGCAACTAAAATGGTGCAGGGTCTGCATCAGAAATCGTATGAAGAGAGACTGAGAGCTTAATATGTATACCCTTGATGAAAGGAGGGACGGGGGGGACATGATAGAAACGTTCAAGTACGTCAAGGGAATCAACAAAGTCCAGGAGGGTAGCATCTTTCAGAAAAAGAGATGTGTAAGAACAAGGGGACACAATTTAAAGATAGAGGGGGGACGGCTCAGGGGCAATGTGAGGAAAATTATTTTCACGGAGAGAGTGGTGGGTGCGTGGAACTGCCTTCCTGGGGAGGTTGTTGGTGCTAAAACAGTGGGGGAATTCAAACATGCATGGGACAGACACAAGGCAATTGTAGTGGGAGGTGGCAGGAAGTAGGCTGTTGGTTAACTAGAATCTGCAGCTTATCCAGTAGGTAGGGAAATGGGCAGACTGGGTGGGCCAAGTGGTCCTTATCTGCCGTCAAAGTCTGTGTTTCTATTCTGATGAATACTAGGCATGCTGCAGGGGGAAAGGTTGCAGGAGCCCATGGCTGCAGGTAGAGAGCCCTGTTCTGTTTGAGCCTGGAAGTACATTTCACCCCCTGTGGCCCAGGTAGCAGCTGGACATTACTTCTGTTCTACTGTGAGGAGAGAATGGGCCCCAGAGTTCAGTTGTGAGGGGTGAGCATGGGCGGCTCAGTTGCCGATCTTGCTTGATGCTTCAGTTCGCGCCATTCTACAAGTCCCAACTGCTTCGGTGACCATTTTCTGCACAGACGTTTATGGGCCTTGGGTCACTGTAGCCATCCTGTACATGACCATGTCTGAACACTGTAGAGTGCGACGGCCATTTTTCGGTTCTTCTGTAGCATTTTTTTTTTTTTTTTTTATCCAGGTGCCTTTTTGTCCTCCAACCAGAGGATCTCTGTCGGCAATGGGGAGCAGGCATGCAGGATGGCAGCAACCCAAGAAACTGGTCTGGCCAGCTTATCTAGTTCTGTTTTCTACCCAGGAGTCAGAATAGGGAGGATGGTCTTCTGAGGTGCAGTCTGCAAATTACTTTTTTTTTTTTTTCTTCCCTGTTATGAGATGGAGAAAACCCTGTTTAGGGCTGCCTTGCTACAGAATTTTCAGAAAGTCAATTCAGCAGTTGCTATTGACTGTATAGTCTCAACTGAACTGCTCATTTATTTGCCACAACATGAAGCCTGCAGAGGCTATAGGTCGGTCCTGTATGTCTAGGAACCCCCAGATGCCGTAAAGGCCATGCTAGACTCTGCACATGGTTGCAGGCACACCATATGTGATTAACATAAAAAGCTCCCCACCTCCATGTAATCCCCAGAAGTATTTAAAGCAGCAGTTATTTGTTAGTCACCGTATAGGGTTTTAAAAATTTTATTTATTTTTTTTGCTGGCAAAAAATCAATATATCCATCTCCCCCCTTCCCCAAATTCCTGAACTAATATACTGGATTTTGAAGTTTTTAAAGGTTCCTGTTCCATGCCTGCCATGAAACAGTAAATAACTTGGTACTGTGCTGTTATCTTTTACCATCAGAAATGTGCGGGAACACCATCCTGATTCCTACTCAGTAGGAATCTAGTGTGTGTATTCAACAGGTAACCACAGTGGAAGAGTTTTTAAACAAAGAATGTCGGCCATTTTGAATCTGTCATTAATTATAAAATTAGCCATAAAAACTGTTTTTAAAAATACTTGAGAAAATAAAATAACACTGAGGATAACTTGAAGGATGTCAAATACATTTTTGCAATAAAATAATATAATTATTTTCTTTCACCGACTAACAAATACTGCTGCTTTAGAGGTCTCAATGTCCCTCCTGATCTTACTTCGAGAGGGTTCCTGCAGTAGGTAATTACAGCTAGAACTGCGTCCCCCTGGAGCCAGGACCACACTGCAAACTTGAAGCTAGCAATCCATAGCAGGGGACCTCCCCCAGAGTCACCTGATGGGATGCCAGCGCGACGCTATATAGGGGGGCGGTCCCCACGCCTGCCCTCCAATTCTTTCCTGCTGCTGACCTTAGTCGGTTGAACCTCGTGGAGAACTTCACCTCAGTCGACTGCGATTTTTTTTTTTTTTTTTTTTGGCTTAGGTTAATTCTTTCCTTTATAGTTCTAGTTTCCATCGTATGTCTTCTCTGTTGTGTCGCCCGAAGAAGTGCGACAAGTGTGGCGCGCAGTTCCCACACTGGGCTGACCACTCCAGCTCCGTCCTCTGTCTAGACCCAAAACACCGGGCCCAGGACTGCTCCATGTGCCTATCCTTTAACAGGGCCACATGTGTCAGATGCCAGGAAGCCCTCAAAGTCCATCTGCTCAAGAAGCGCCTAGGTTCCAAGGAAAAGGAGCTGCGGTAATGTTCTTCCTCTCCCACCACAGAGCGAAAGAAAAAGTGGTGCCGGGACTGGGATCGCTCCCCTTCCGTTCAGTGCCGCCAGATCGAAGAAGCAGCCTCAGGGAAGGCATCAGCTTCGGTAAGTACTTCTACTGCCCGGTCTCTGTCTGCTCCGGCGGATCGGTCGCTGGCCCCCTCTTCCTGCAGCTGGTAGAGGGCGGAAGGGGCGTTCTTCTCAGGAGGGTACCTCTTCTGGGACTGTAAGCAGCACTCCGACTGATAAGCTGCCTTCCGGTGGCACCAAAAGGCGCATGGCCGCAGTCAATAAGCCAGACTTGAGCTCCTCTGTCGTCTGCTTGACCCAGACCGATAAGTTGGACACCGGCTCCTTTTTTTTTTTTTAATATTCAAGTTTATTGCAAATTTTGGCACAAGTATACATCCATCATATCATTTTCCAGCATATACACATTATAAAGCCATCACATGTTCACATATATTAATTTCCCAACTTTAGTTTATTCCTTAGGGCTTTAGCCCCATTGGCTTATTTCATTTTACTTTTCGTTTTATAAAGGGCGACCTGGAAGGATTATTTCCCATCTTTGTTCCTAACCTCCCCCCTTCCCCTTACTATTCCTTCTCACTTATATCTGCTAGCACCAGCCAGGGTGTCCATCTCTCCACCCATACCTGTGTTCTCAAATTTATTTTGTACGTGAGCTCCTCCGTGTCTTTAATTTCATTTACAGTTGTCACCCAGTCATGGTCCGTCGGTGAATTTGGAGTAAACCATTTTCTGGTTAAGGCCTTGTGGGAGGTGACAATCAGAATGATCCATAGGTATATTTTATTTGTCCCCCTAATCTCCTCCGGTTTCATCCCCAGTATCAAGTTCCCCGGGCCTAGGTTAGATTGTATGGAAAATATCATTTTTATTTTCTGTTGTATATCTGCTCAGTATTGTGTAATAGCCTGACATGACCAGAATACATGTAGATAATCTACTTTATTTGCCCCACACCCCCGCCAACACCCTCCCGTGCAGTTCTTGTCCCACTTACTCTGCGTCCCGGGAGCCAAGAAGAATCTCACTCGTACCTTCCATTCGTACTCCCTCCAGTGTGGGGAGGACGTAGTCCGGAGGGCCGTTGCCAGGGATGAGGTCCATGCTTCCTCCTCGAAAAGCTCCCCTATTTCCCTCTCCCAACTTTTCTTAATGTGTACAGTTTGGTTTTCCCTTCTGTCCCTCAAAGCTCCATATAAAGCTGAGATTAGGCCCTTGACCCTTGTTGAGGGTAGTATATCAACTATGGTATCCCTTAGCTTTGTTGGTGAGGCGGGGCACTTATGAGTATTCTGTAGGGTGTATATATAAGATCTTATCTGGAGATATCTGAAGTAGTCCACCTGTCTTAGCGAGAATTTCTCTTTGATCTGGGTAAACTCTGGGACGACATTTCCCTGGAGGAACTGGTTTAAGGAGTATAAGTCCAATCTACCTCAGTTTTTAAAAGTGAGATCCTGCCTAGCTGGAAGAAAGTCCGGGTCCCATGCAAACCACCTCAGTACCCAAACCTCTTCCTCTATTTTATGTTTGTTCCATAATCTTTTTAGGGAGCTCAGTGTATTTTTAACTGCCATTAGGGGGATATCCTGGTTCTTAATTTGAGCCCCTGGCCTCGTGACTCTAGCGCCTAGTGGCTTTCCATCTGATAGAGCTATCTCAATTGTTTTCCATCTCGTCCCACATGATCCAGCCGACCATAATAGAGCCCATTTTAACTGGGTGGCTAAGAAATAATCTTCTAGATTAGGGACATTTCGGCCTCCAAGCTTCTTATTGGCCTGCATAGCCAGAATTTTAAATCTTGGTCTTCTATTATTCCAAATATATCTTGTGAGCATCCGCTGCCATAACTGAAATTGATTCTTATGTATTTTTATGGGGGAGACATTGAAACATATAAAGAGATTTGGGGAGTATGTTCGTGGATACTGATTGTATCCTTGAGTACAAAGGTAAGTTAAGAGCTTCCCACCTTTTTATATCCTGCTTGATCTGGTTTATTGTAGGTTCGAAATGAACCTCTGGCTATCCTGTTCAGCCAATCACTGGAAACAGGGGAGGTACCCAAAGACTGGAGGACAGCAGATGTAGTCCCCTTATACAAAAGTGGGAACAAAGAGGAAGCAGGGAACTACAGACCAGTCAGCCTCACCTCGGTAGTGGGAAAGATCATGGAAGCACTACTGAAGGAGAGATTGGTGGAACATCTGGTTGTCAATGGACTACAGGACCCAAGGCAGCATGGTTTCACCAGGGGGAGGTCATGTCAGACCAACCTCATTGAATTTTTTTGACTGGGTGACTAGGGAGGTGGATCAGGGGAGGGCAGTGGACATGGCCTATCTGGACTTCAGCAAGGCCTTTGACACTGTGCCACATAGAAGACTATTACACAAACTGGGGAATATGGGTGTGGGCAGGACAGTAGTGTGGTGGGGTAGGTAACTGGCTGGGTGGCAGGACACAGAGGGTGGTGGTAAATGGCTGTCACTCCACAGAGGGAAGAGTGACCAGTGGGGTACCACAGGGATCAGTGCTGGGACCGGTCCTATTCAACATCTTCATCGGTGACATTGCACAGGATATAGAAGGCAGAATTTCACTGTTAGCTGATGACACAAAGCTCTGTAACAGAGTAGACACACCAGAGGTGTAGACAGAATGAGAAGGGACCTGCAGAAACTTGAAGAATGGTCAAGGGTTTGGCAGTTGAAATTCAATGCAAAGAAGTGCAAGATAATGCATATAGGGCACAAAAACCTGGCACAGTATATCAGTTGGGGTGAGGATATAGCATGCACCAAGCAGGAAAGGGATCTTGGGGTTGTCATCTCTGATGACCTCAAGGTAGAAACAGTGTGACAAGGCATCAGGTAAAGCAAATAGGATGCTGGGATGTATAGGCAGGGGCATCACCAGCAGGAAAAGAGGAGGTCATAATTCCGCTATACAAGACACTAGTGGAGGCCCCACCTGGAGTACAGTGTACAGTTCTGGAGACCATACCTACGTGGGACATAGACAGGGTAGAGAAGGTTCAGAGGAGGGCAACAAAGATGGTGCATGGGTTGCATCACAAGTCCTATGAAGACAGGTTGAAGGAACTGAACATGTACTCCCTGGAGGAGAGGAGGAGAGAGGGATATGATAGAGACATACAAGTATCTTACAGGGAGGAACAGGGTGCAGGAAAACACTATTTTAAGCGAAAAGATGTTTCAGGACTAGAGGCATGGGATGAAGTTGGAGGGAGGGACGATTCAGAGGAAACATGAGAAAGAATTTCTTCACAGAGCGAAGTGGTGGACAAGTGGAACACCCTGCCAGAGGGGCGTGGTGGGGCTGAAACAATCACAGGATTTAAGAATGCATGGGATAGACATAAAGGAATTCTAGAGGTCAGGAGTAAGGGGAAATAGACTTCTAGGAAAACAAACTGAACTTACAAGCTCAAATGGGCAGACTAGATGGGCCATAGGCCCTTATCTGCCGACACTGTCTATGTATCTATGTAAATTACTCGAGTACAACATCGTTAAGTTTTTAGGGATTTGGATACCCAGGTACTTAATTTTCGCCCTGTTCTGTTGCGTGTCCAGGGTCTGTGAAATATCAGTAGAGGGGCTATAATGAAATTTTAGCACTTCTGTTTTGTTTTTATTAAGTGTATATCCAGAGTATTGACTGAATTTGTCAATGAGCTCCCAAATTTTGGGGATGGATCTGTCTGGATTGGTTATATAAAGGAGGACATCATCCGCGTATAGGGATATTTTATGCTCTTCCCCACCCACTTCCACCCCCCCAATTTCCTTCGATTCCCTTATCGCTTGGGCGAGAGGTTCTATATATATGTCGAACAGGAGAGGGGACAAAGGGCAGCCCTGCCTTGTGCCACGCCCTAGGGTAAGTCTCCGTGAAATGCCCCCATTAACCCTCACAAAGGCCTGTGGAGATGCATACAGGGCTTTAATCGCCTCCATAAACATCGATGGGAATCCCATTCTTTTAAGTACCAGGAAAAGGAAATTCCAATCAACTTTATCGAACGCTTTTTCTGCGTCCAAACTCATGAGGCAGGCAGGTATATTTCTTTTGTTGATAATATCAATTATGTTAATAGTTCGCCTTATTCCCTCTGGGGCCTGTCTACCCTCCACAAATCCCGTTTGATCTGGGTGTATAAGGTCTGCAAGGAAAGACTGCAGGCGTTTAGCTATGATTACCGTGAAGACTTTATAATCTACGTTAAGTAGGGAGGATCGGTCTGTATGACCCACACTCCCTCGGGTCTTTGCCCTCCTGAGGAATCACCGTTATGGAGGTGTAGTTCCAGGACGGGGGGGACTGCAGCTCCCTCCATCCATACCTGATTATATACTGTGTTCAAAATGGGGTTCAATTCTGCCTGGAATGTTTTATAGAATCCCCCCAAACCCATCAGGACCCGGGCATTTGCCTCCCTTTAACCTCCCTATCGTGTCTGTAATTTCTCTTTGTGTAATTGGATGCTCCAAAGTCTGTCTGTGGGCCTCAGTAAGTCCAGGTAATTGTAGGGCTTCTAAGAAACGCGTAGCCTCCTCGGGCCTTGTGTTCTGTTGAGGGCGATATAGGTTTTTGTAGTACGCAAAAAGCAATTTGGCTATTTGCTCCCATCTGTGGAGGACGGAGCCCGTAGACGGGTGTCGGATGCCTGTGACATTTGCCCTGGCCGATTGTTGTTTAAGACGGTAAGCTAATAAGCGTGTGGCTCTTGGGCCACCCTCATAATAAGCCTGTTTGGTGTGTACGAGCATCTTTTTGGTCTCCAAGAGCTGTATCTTCTGAAATCTTTGTGTTAGATCTCGTATCTCCCCCACTCTTTCCTTAATGAACTTTGTTTTCTGTTGTCTAAGTCTTGAAGCTCCTGTTTAAGTTGTTCTCTTTGTTTTTCCCTTTCCCCCTTTTTATAGGTAGCTATTGAGATCAGTCTCCCCCTTATCAATGTCTTAACCGTATCCCAGAGAATTTGAGACGTAACCTCTGAGCCCTCGTTTGACTGTATGGTGTGCTTTATTATTTCTCGTATTTCCTCCCTAACCTTTTCATCCCTAAGCAGGCTAATGTTAAGCCTCCAGTATGTGGGTTTTTTTGGAAGTTGGAGGTTTAACCAGGCATATAGTGGTTTATGGTCTGATATAGTCTCAGTTCTCACCCAGACTGAATCAAAAATTGACATGTCTCGCCCATATGCCAGAAACATATCTATTCTTGAAAAGATGTTGTATCTAGAGGAATAGTATGTATAATCTCTTGCCCTGAGGTACTTTTCTCTCCAAACATCCATTATACCTGTGTCTTTCATAAGTCTCTTCAACAACTTAGAGACTTTTTGGTTTGGGGCCAGAATGTTTGAGGTGGTATCCAGGGCTCTGTCTAAAACAACATTCCAGTCCCCTGCAATCAACACCCCTTTTGCTTTTTCAGCCACTAGTTTAAATCTGCAAAGAAAGCTATATGCGTGCCCGGAGGGGCATACACATTTAGCAGAGATACTTGGAGATCTTGGACATGTCCCACTACCATCACATATCTAGCCCCCTCATCCCTTATGACCTCCTCCTCCTCCACAAATGGGAGCGAGGCTGAAATCACAGTTGCTACTCCTCTCTTTCTCCCATTAGGGAGATATGCCTGGTAAACAGTCGGGAACTCTCGACTTTTAAACTTGAGTATTTCCGTAGGGGATAGATGCGTCTCCTGTAAGAATTGTATTTCACATTTCTTTCTGTTTTAAAAATTTCTGGAGGCGTTTTCTCTTTATAGGGTATTTTATCCCATTTACATTCAATTAGACTATTTTGGATTTTATCTTATCCATGGTTAAGATTCCCAGTCCATTCCAATGATCCATGTTCCCAGGGAATTCCTGTCTTATTCCTCCCCCTTCCCGCCCCTCTTCTTCTTCCAGCTCGCCCCTCCATTTCAATCCTTCTCGCTCACTTAGAGTATGCATTAATTTATTGTCAACTTTGTGCCTTCTGTATTGTCTATAAAATACTAAAAACAAACGTTTGCTGGCCCAAACCCGCCAGCCAACATGTATATATTCGTCAACTCTCAAAGTAACAGCCCCCTTATATGAGGCTTCAAACAGTTTAACATCATAAATCTCTAAAATAATAAGGTTCCAAACTAGTGAACTGAGAACTCTAGAAAATGGCATTATCAAGTGAATATGTGACTCCCCCTTTGCGCTCCCATATTTAGGTGCTTTTCTGTCTAGAGATGCAAAACTCTCTGGGAGCACTGACACTCTGTAGTAAATAATCCAACTTCCTAGGTCAGTTCACCCTTCTGTGGGCGGACTGGGTCGTGCCTCCCTTGGGGCACTACGCCCTGTACGATGTCCTGGGCTAAACCAGGTCAGGGCTTTGTTTTGGGGTCTTAGCCCCTTGCCCTGTGGTAAACTCAACGTCAGCAGAACTATTAGGCAGATGACTCCTTTAAGGTCCATATTCCTATAGCATTCCTTCCAACCCATAATTGTTCCGGAGGGGGGAGAAGTACTCCCCCGCCCTCCTTCCTCTCATTAATGGGCCTCTCCTATTAAGTTGTTCTCACCTCAGCCCCATGGGGCCGCGATCGGAACTAAGGCCCCAACCTGACAGTCCTCCCCCAGTCCCTCCTCCCATCCATAGGCTGGGGGGTCAGGCACGTCAGTCGAGGCCCCCCTTCCCCCACTAGTTTCTCATATGTTCGTAGTATTCATTTACTATTCCTCATAAATTGTATGTTCATTCTGTTGAAAATATACCTTCCCCCTCCTCCCCCAAGGTCACTGTTGTGCGAAGACGGACCTCCCAAATCGCCTCCACCCTCCAGGGCTAAGTATTCTTATATGAGGGAAAGGGAGGGGAAACACCCCCGAGCGCTTCCAACCCAAGCTACGATTGATCTCCCAGCCTTTGCTAGGAGAGACCGGAGCAGAGCAGAGGATGCCGCCCCCCCGCCCCCAAACCCTCGCCATTCAGAGCTCCATTATAATTAAATTCGGGCCATAGTCCAAGCAGCCATGCAGCTGTGTATATTTCTTACATTCAGTTTTATTCCAATCTCAACCCCTGGCCCCGATTATACTTTCCAGGTATGGCTTGTCTTACATTAGTTCCCATGTTTTATGTCTGCATAGCGTCCCTTATTAACCAAATAGTTTAGTTCCAATCCACGCTTCACCCCAAGGGCCTACTGTACCACTCAGGTTTTCCTGAAATCTTTTAAATTACCAGTCAGTCCGCCGAGGTTCTGTCCATTTGAAGAGCCGATGTTTGTGTCTGCTCGTCTTCTGAGGCTTCGTTGTTTGTATTGAGGCCGGCTAACTGAACCTTTGACGCATATGGCCTAAGGAGTGCAACAACATCCGCCCTCAGGCCGGTGGAGTGGGGTCTCGAGTGACTTGTTAACCCTCTGCGCACCACCGACCAGGCCGATCTCTTTAACTCTCTCTCCAGCCTCTCCTTTTCCAGCCCAGGAGTCGATATCCCGCTCTCTTCCAGGAAAGATCTAGCAGCAAGCAGGTCCTCAAACGTTTTTATTCCTTGCCTCGTCTCTACTCTTAGTCGTGCCAGGAATAGCATTTGCGCCTTTAGGTTACGAGCCCTGAGTTGCTTCACTATGGGCCACATGATCCGTCTTGCCTCTTGTACCCCCGCAGTGTAGTCATTATCTATTACAATTCTATGTGCCCCGAACATTAGCTTTTTGGATTTCCATGCTCTTTTAAGAATCTCTTCCTTGGAAGTATAACTGGCCATCCGCACTACAAATGAGTGGGGTCGCGCGTTCGGGCTCGATGGTCTCGGAGCGAGGGAGCGTTGTGCTCTGTCCATAGAGACATCCAATTCCTGGGGTAATTTTAGCAAGTCTACTAATAACTTCTGCAGCTATTTGGTCTGAGGATCCCTCGTCTGTACCCTCTGGAACACCATAGATCCTCAAGTTCTGTCTTCTGCTGCGCCCCTCGATGTCCTCCAACTTAGCCTGCAGTTCCCTTTCCCGGGCCATCGCTTGTTCCACGACCGTTGTAAGTCCCAGCTCCAGCTTGTCCGTTCTACGTTCGTCTTCCAAGGTCAGATTTTATTTTGGTTAGTGTAAGGTCTATCTTTTGGACCGTTTTCGCAGTTTGCAAAATTGAGGCTATTAGCTGGGGATAGTCTTCTTCGGAGCTTGTCTCCATTGCGGAAGGACTGTCGTCGTCGGTAGGCCCTGACATTTTCAAGGCTTTTTCTCCTTGCAGCAGAAGTTGTAGTTTCTGTGCTGGGGTTTGACTATTCTTGGTGTTCCCTGCTCTTGATCTAGTACCTTTAGCCGGCGATTGCATATTTGTGTGCAGTGGATGCCGATTGATTTTATTTCAGGCTGGAAGGCTCCTCGAACTATGCTGCCATTTAGGCTGCTGATATCACCGGAAGTCCGATGCTGGCTCCTTGATGCCTGCTCGGTCATGGCTGATCAGTCAGTTGCTGGTTGCCTGACGGCCGCACGGCCGGGGTTCTCCTGTCGGACCTTGGGGACTTCCCCGGCGGTGATCGGAGCTTGCTGCCAGACCCTACCTCTTCCCTCGAGGGTTCTCCCTCTAGGGAATCTTTTCCTCTGATGCAACCTGATCCCTTGCTCTCCCTTGATTTTCTACAGGAGACGAGCGGTGTCTTTGAGGATTTCTTCTCCTACATCAGGTACCTTTCTGGCTGGGTCTTCTGCTGTTCTAGTGGACCTGTCGACGGGGGTCTTTTCTCTTAGATCCCCCTCGCACACATCAGATCAGCCTTTAGACTTGGTGGTCCCTCCAGTGCTGTACCCCCTGACGTCAGATATCACAGTTTAACCTCTACCTCTGAGCTCTTCACCGTTCGATGACCTTCCCGACCCGATGATGGCTGGCGTATTGGCAGATATCCTGCTGCCCGATGGCTCTGCGGGTGCCCCACTTATGCCTTCTGCTCCGATGTATGAACTGCCCCAGGACCCTCTGTAGGCTCCCAACCTCTCAGGGCCTGCCGACTGACCCTGCAACTCCCAGTGGTCCCTCGGCGGTCCCTCCTCTGTCATGCATGGTCCCGGGCTATCCCACACCACAATATCGGTATTACCCGGCAACGGGATACATATGCTGGGCTACCTGTCACCGTCCTATGCGACTGGGTACCTGCTGCAGGGTCTTTCTTTTTCTTTTGGTGCCCCCCCTTCCCCCTTGGGGTACAAACCACAGGGCTACCCTTTTGGCTGCCGCTACCTGTCCTACCCTCACTCAGGGTACCCTGGGTTCCAGCTTCCTCCACTGGCCCCGCCTTCTTCTACTCTGCAGTCTCTGGCTCAGGACAGGTCGCAGGCCGAAAAGCCATGGTCACGGCCTGCCTGTCAGCGCAATGGTTGGATTTCCACTTGTGATGCTGGCGACCTGGGTTCGGGAATGGTCCCGGGTTGCCAGAGGGCCGGTCGGGGGAGAAGTATGGAGCGTCCCGTAGACTGCTCTCCTTCTCCGGGGTGGGGAGTGTGTCCGGCGCTTGACAGACCCCTGGCAGAGGCACCGCAGCGACCAGGCACCAACAAGTGCTAGGGGATGGGGTGGATGCAGGACGTCCTTGCAGGTCCCTGCCCCCTAAGGGGAGAAACTCCACCACTGCCACTTAGATGATATCTGCCGCCCCCCCCCCCCACTTCCATGGCTTCAGGCTGACTCCTCGTCCTATCCTAATGTCCGTGGCACTTAATGGGGGAGCAGAGTGCCACGGCCCCTCCCTGGGGGGAAAGTTGGGGGGGTATTGAGGAGAGCGACCTGTGTGAAAGGGTGCGAGGGGTCCGTGACCATACTGAGGTACCTGTGTTGCGGGGGAGAAAAAGAATATTATATTAAAAAAAAAAAGAGGGTCATTCCCTCCTGGTGGAAGAATGCTAAATTGCAACTCCTATAGGAGTTGTCCTGACTGGAGCAGATACCGATCCCTACCTCAGCCCCACGGTCAGCTCCCAGGAGTCTTTCCCCTGCTGACCCTCTGACGTTGGACAGGGAGCCTGCCAGATGCCCTCCCAGAGACTTGCTAGGCAACAGACCCACTGTGTGTGTGTGGGGGGGGTGTCTGTGTGTGTGTTAGTCTCGTCACCCAGTTGACCAGTAACATCTGACTCTGTCTCTTCCGTGAGCTCCGGGTCCTGCTTCCCCATAGAACCTCAGCCGGAGTCCCCCAGATCTCCCCTGGAGGACCCTTTGTTTGCTGATCTGCCGTCAGACCGTATGTGGATGGGCTACCCAGGAATGGGATCCCAAAAGAAAAAGGCTCGTAGAGCACCTGGACATTTCTGATGCGGACCCCTTACCCAGCCCTCCTTGGATGGGGCTGCACGAGGACTTGACATCTACCATTTGGCAGCAACCGTCCTCTATCTCTGTGGTCTCTAAGAAGGCTGACAGGACTTATCACCCCCGGAAGGGGTTTCTCGCCTTACTGTGCAGCCCAAGGCGGACTCCATAGTGGTTACCTCAGCCCACGACTGGCCAAGCTGAAGCATCTTAGTGCCTTTCCGCCAGATAAGGAGTCCAGACAAATGGACCAGTCTGGCCACAAAGTGTACACTTCCTCCCTTTGTGCCTTAGGGTCTCTGAATTATGTGGCCCACATGATTTCTTTCCAGAAATCTTCCCTATCAGATCTGGAAGTGGATATTCTGGCTATCCCAGATCAAGATTTCTGGGACAGACTCCTTAAGTAGGTGAGGCTTAATAAGTCTTCCTGCCGTCATGCACTTTGCGCCACCTATGACTCCGTGGACTTGGTGGCACGTAGCTCTGCCTCGGGCATCTGCCTTGGAAGGCTCACATGGTTGCGCCTGGCAGGCTTGGCACAGGATGTCCAATCTACTCTCCTGGACGCCCCCAGCTGGGGCCCTGTCCTGTTTGGGGGGGGGGGGATGTTAGACATCATCATGGAGCTTCAGGACAGTGGTAGGTCCCTCCGAGATGTCCGCTCCTTCTACTGCTCCGGTGCCAAACCCAAGCAGCGTTTTTGCCGCCAACCGTGAAAAAGGAACAGGCAGCCCCTGGCCAGATAGGGGAAAAATGCCGCACCACGGGCTCTGGGGCACCAATCCCCCCCAGTCAAGTCCCCCAGGGCAGTGGGAGGCCATCAGCTGGCCCTCCCCTTGGCCACCTGACTTGTGGGAAACCCCACCACCAGATCTGCCAGTGGAACCGGTGGGGGAAGGGAAGGTTCGCCCTCCACCTCAGAGTGGGAGGTGATCACCTCAGACGCTTGGGTGCTGCAGAGGATTGCAAAAGGACACTATCAATAGAGTTCCTGGATTGACCCCCGGACAACCCTTCGGGCAAATCATATTACTCGTCAAGCCACCTCCCAGTGGTGTGGGAGGAAATTCAGGCCCTCTTGTCCAAATCAGCCATATTGCCAGATCCTCCAAACCAGGAAGGAAGAAGGTATTCCTCTCACTTCTTCCTGGTGCCAAAAAAGACGGGAGATCTAAGACCCGTCTTGGATCTCAGCCTGCTGAATCTTTGTAGAATACAAGAGGTTCCGAATGTTGACCCTCTAGGGACTCTTGCCCCCTGCTTCTCAAGGATCAGTGGCTGTGCTTGCTGGACATGCAGGATGCTTACCTGCACATCTCCATCCTCCCAACCCACTGCCACTACCTCAGGTTCATGTTCTAGTGGAGCAGTTTTCAGTTCAAGACTCTCCCCTTTGGCCTGTCCTTGGCACTTTGGGTTTTAACCAAGTTCCTAGCGGTGGTGGCAGCGGCCTTAGGCCACAGGGGATCTATGTGTTCCCATACCCGGACGACTGGCTTCTGTCAGCCCCGTCTTGGGACGGTCTGAAGGAATCTGTCTCCTTCACCCTGGACCTGTTTTCACGACTTGGCATTACGGTGAACTACCCCAAGTCCAGCCTTTCACCCTCCCAGCTCCTCCAATATATTGGAGTGGTGCTGGACACGGTCCAGGACAGGGCCTTCCTTCCTTTGGACAGAGTGGATACTCTGAGACTACAAATTTCTGCTATAGTTGGACTACAGCTAGCCCTGTTCTTCAACTGATGGGTCTCATGGCTGCTGCCATTCCCACAGTACAGATAGTCCGACTGCACATGAGGGTGACCCAGTGGACACTCCGGGTCCAATGGGATCAACGCTTAGACGACCTGGACCACAGTGTCATGGTCTCCAGCAGCATGAAGAGGGATCTGCTCTGGTGGCAGGAGACTTCTCATTTCTCCTCTGGGGTTCCCTTTGAACCCCTCTCCCCTTCCATGATCCTCACGACTGATGCCTCAGGTCAGGGCGCACATCTGGGAGACCACTGTACCCAAGGTAGGTGGTCCCAGCAGGAAGTGCATCTGCATTTCGATATTCTGGAGATGAGAGCGGTGCTCTGTGCTCTCCAGGCCTTTCAGACCCTCTTATGCCCGGGAACACTCCTGGTCCATACCGACAACACTGCCACAGTCTGGTACATCAACAAACAGGGAGGCACCCGCTCGTACCACCTGTGCAGGGAGGCGATGCGGGTGTAGTACTGGGCAGTCCAGCACAGTCTGCACTTGATAGCAGTCCACATCCCGGGTGTTCATAACGTCCTGGCGGACAGTCTCAGCTGAACCATTGTGCAGGCTCACGAGTGGGAACTGAAGCAAGACGTGGTAGAAGGTTTGTTCGACCTGTGGGACTGTCCAGAACTGGACCCTTTTGCCTCCCCATTCATTGCAAAACTAACCAATTTTTGTTCGCTCGTTCCCGGGTGTGGTGTTTTTTGGCAAGATGCGATGTCACTTTGCTGGACAGGGAGGTTCCTGTATGCCTTCCCTCCCTTTCCAATTCTGCAGAAGTCCTGCTGAAGCTTCAAGCAGAGGGTGCACACATGATTCTCATTGCCCTCTTTGGCCTCTGCAGATATGGTTTCCCCTGCTGCAACACCTAGCGTTGGAACCTCCAGTACCTCTTCCGGTCCTTCACAACCTTTTGTCTCAGAAGCAGGGCAGCCTGGTGCATCCGGAATTCACATTTCTCCACCTACATGCATGGCATCTCTGGATGTAGCTGTGTCACGTTTCGGGATTTTCTCCAGAGTAGACTAAGCTTTGGTGGAAGCCAGAAAAACCCTCCACCAGAACTGCGTACGCTATGAAGTGGAAGAGATTCACCATCTGGGCGACTGCCAGGGATATGGATCCCTTTTCTTGCCCAGCACACCAGGTTCTTGAGTACCTCTTGCATCTTTCTGATCTGGGCCTCAACTATTCCTCGCTGAAGGTCCATCTTTCAGCAATATCTGCCCATCATGTTCTGGTGGAAGGCAAGACTGTTCAGTTTGAGGTCTCCAAACCTTTCTTAAGGGGATCCTTACCTTGAAACCTCCAGTCTGTAGTCCAGTTCCCCCCTGGGATTTGAATTGTATTTTGGAAAAGCTTACTTTGCCCTCTTTTGAACCGGCAGCAAGCTGTGGTATGTGCTACCTGTCTTGGAATGCGCTATTTTTAGTTGCTAGTATCTCAGCTCGAAGGAATTCTGAGCTTCAGGCTCTAGTTTGTAAGGAGCCTTATTTAATTTTCCACAGAGACAGGGTGGCTCTTAGGACTAATCTTGCCTTTCTCCCAAAGGTGGTATCCGAGGTGACTTTAAACCAAGATATCCAATGGCCGGTCTACTATCCCGAATATTCTGATAGAGGGGAACGCTTCTTGCACACTCTGGATGTGCATAGAGTACTACACTACTACATTTCTCTGACTAAGGAGGTGCGCAAGTCGGGCCAATTATTTGTTTCCTTTGCACTGAAACGGCAGGGCAATGCTGTGTCTAAGCAGTGCCTTTCATGGTGGTTTGCTAACTGCATTACCTTTATCTACCAGAAGTACCAGAATCCACTTCCGGAGAGGTAAAAGGGCATTCGAGCCGCGGCATGTCTGCCTCCACTGCCTTTTTGAGAAATGTGTCCGCATCCGACATTTGTGCTGCAGCCACGTTGAGTACTGTCCATACTTTCACGAAACACTATAGTCTGGACATTGCCTCTAGGGGCAGAGCCGGTTTTGGACTGGCCGTTCTTCAGGGCCTGTTGTCCTAGCTTGCGTCCTACTCTGCAAACTTTTTCCACCTCCTGGACCTCAGTCTCCGACTGTTCTTCTTGACTGCTTGGAATTCAGTCCTATCTGTAATGACCTACTGCAGGAACCCTCTCTAAGTAAGATATAATAGTTACGTAAGAACTTACCGTAACAATAGATCTTCGAGAGAGGTTCCTGCAGTAGGTCATATTTTCCCTTCCACCTTCCTCCAGCTTCTGCTTATTCATTCCTTTCCCAGGGTGCTTCTTTAGCAGCTCAGGGCTTAAGGAGTTTTCTCTTTTCTGCCGTTTACCTTTCTGAGGTCTTACGGAAGGAGAACTGGAGGGCGGGCTTGAGGACCGCCCCCTGTATAGTGTCACGCTGACATCCCATCAGGTGATGCCGGGGGCGTTCCCCCACTGTGGATTGCTAGCTAGAAGTTTGCCGTGTGGTCCTGAGGCCAGGGGGCGCAGTCCTATCTGTAATGACGTACTGCAGGAACCTTCCTCAAAGATCTGTTACGTTAAGTTCTTACGTAATTGTTTCTTAAAGGATTACATGTTGAGACCCTCCAGCCTTTCCTCATAGGGCTTCACCTGCTGCCCCTGTATCATCTTGGTTACCTTCCTCTGCACAACCTTTACCCCTGTTGGTGTCCTTTCTAAGTTGAGGGTTCCAGAACTGCACACAATACTCGATGTGGGATGAACCAGTGACTTGTACAGAAGGAAATAATCTCCCTCCTTCTGCTTGCTATCCTCCTTCCCCATACAGCTCATCATCCTGTTTGTTCCTTCTACTGCCCTTCAACACAGGGCTATTTTCAGGTCATCCATAATAACCCCCAAGGTCTCTTTCCTCCGAGGTATGTGCCATGACCTCCTCTCAGTCCTTTAGTCTGCTTTGGGGTTTTGTGTGTCTGCACCACTCTTGTAGACTTTCCAGGCCCCTCCCCATGATCTTCACTCTCTTCATTGTGTCCGCTTTATTGCAGATCTTGGTGTTCTCTGCACATAGGATTTTCCTTCTAATCCTACTGCTGTGTCCCCCTGTGATTATATTGAAGAGTGCAGGGCTTAGAACCGACTGATAAACAGGCTTGTATAGTGGTATGGTACTTGTGTGTGGCAGATGGCATTTGGTCATGTAGTGAGCAATAGGTGTGTGCAGACGATTGCCCCTGGGGTGGGGGTTGGGGGGCTTGAGTGGTTGCCACTAGACACCAGAGATATAATCCTGGGGGCACCAGATGCCAGTGATATAGACATTACTGTACAGTATTTTTCTGCAGCATGTGCTGCATGGGGTAGGAGGCTGGCAGGCTGTCTGGCCATGCAGAAACACATGTTTATATACTTCCCATTCCATCAAGTGCATGCTGCGGAAGTTTGACAATTGGGAATATAGTTTGCCACATTTGGGAATGACGGATTAAACCCCTCTTCAGCTGTGTGCAAATAGGCATTCTGATGTTTTCTGACTGCTGCTGTTGTGATTTGCAGAATAGCTGGGTCCTCCAGACTAGCTGTAACAGGAGATTTAGCTCTAGGGAGTCTAGCTGTTCCTATTGCACCAGGTCATACAGAATTATCCAAATGCAGGAGAAATTGTCAGTTTATATTTGTTTGGCTTCAGCTTATGAACTGCTGAGGACACATTCCATTTCTCACAGAACTGTGCAGGATCGATTAACTATGGTTCATTTTATGTTTCACAGAAATGGAAGAAGTAATATAAAAACAGCACATGTGTGTGCTGCTGTAAACATGTGCATATTATTTCTGTTTCACAGCTTTGACTTTGCCTGGATGACTCCGATAAAGGAACAGCTGGCCTTCCTTCCTCTCATTAAATCCCTTTGGAGTCCCATCTGTTAATAATGGGGGGGGGGCTCAAATTAACAAAGATCTGCATTTGTGTTTCATTAGATTTAAAGGCACATTTGCAAAAAGGAGGGAGTTTCTGTGTTATGGAATGCACTCTCAAATTTGTTACTATATCCATGCCTGACAGCTGGTCCACTTTATCTCATTTTGCTGTTTATGGAACCCCCCTTTCACTCTGTTTGCATACTAACATGACCTGGTCTCTTGATTGGTGTGGGTGTGATCCACTGTGCTCTTGAGCAGGGTAGGCATGGTCCAGTGTATTCCTGTGTCTCGGGGTATCCTGATGGTTCAGCTCACCAAGACACCTTGTAAACAACCACACACTTTTGACTGGTTCACCCTGTCTTTTTCTTTAGAACTGTTGAGAAAGTCTCTGTGACTTATTGGAAATAACACTCTGGCATAGGCATGTCTAGTCCTTGATTCTCGTTGACTGAGGCAGTTGGCATGTGGGTCATAACAGATCTTAATCAAGGGTATCTCCTCAGTTAGGCCGTATCATTGGAACTGTAAGTCATCAGTGTCAGGACCACATGGAAACTGTTGCTGGTTGAGGGGCCGGCTACAGTGACATGCAGCATTGATGCCCATATATTATGGGTGTCCCAGTCACTCCTCAGTTTTTATTTTCCTTTTCACCATCGATGACCCTTGTGGGACCTGCAGAAGGTAACCATGTCAATATTGAAGTGTAGCATTGTCGTGTCTGTATGCCGCCAAAGTCTGAGTCGTCTTATTGTTGTAAGTGTGGTTACAAAATTTATAGACACAGTCTGTGCTGTTTGGGCCTCTCTCATAATGTGAGAGCTTGTGAGATTTGCCTGAATTACAACCAGGCTACAAGACAGTGCCATAAGAAAGCTTTAGAAAATGTCCTTGCCTTGAAAGCTTGGAAAGCCATGGACAAGGTGAAGGGCTCAAAATCAACTTCATCATCGTTCGAGAAACTGTCATGAAATTGACTGACACGGACAGGGCTTCATCTTACACATGGACAAAGATAAGTTTGCTTAGCCGGCGAGGTCTTGCTCGCCATGGAAAACAGGTACGTTCTTTTCAGCGGTTGCTCTGGCGGTGTCGACAAAAGCATCCTAGTGGTCGTTGAGACACCAAGGCTGGATCTTGACTCAGGCGCTTCTGGTACCTACTATGGGTGGTATGACACCATTGTCAGGCTCTGGACATTTGAAGCAGGTAGGTCCTGAACCACTTTTGGGAGGTGCTGTTGACTCCCAGGCTGTGCTGACGTCATTTTCTGAAATAATTCAATGCATTCTGCCAGTGTTGCCATTGCAGGCAGTGTTCTGCCAACAGGTCCTTGTGGTGCGCAGCCCTTTTGACAGATTCCAGTAGCACACTGCAGACTCCTGCTAGTCAGCCTCCGGTGGTGTCACTGGCTGCTTTAGTGGCTCCCCTTATTGTCTCTGACGACAATGTGAAATATAATCCTGACCTCATGAATTTAGAATAGGATTTAGATGAGGAATATGAGGGTGAAGAGCAGTTTGAAAGAAACCTGCTCTTTAGCTCTACTCTCTCGTCCTGTAGGCGTTTGGCACTGTCAACCATAAATCACTTCTTGCCGAACTCTTCTCTGTTGGCCTCTCCACTGACAAAGTGGGATGGTTTGAGAGCTATCTCAGCAATAGTTCATGACGAGTAAAAATTAATGGTACCCTCTCCAATAGTTGGGAGATGCTCACAGGTGTTCCCCAGGGGTCAATTCTTGGCCCACTCTTGTTCAACCTTTTTATTAATAAACTCCCCTCTGTCTGCAAAGAGTGCATCCTTCTCTCTGCTGATGACTCTGTCATCTTTTCTAAAAACTCTGACCCAACCCAACTTGAATCCCATCTACAAAGTGATTTCACTGTAGCGGAAGCTTGGTTCACCAAGTACAAGCTCCTAATGAACTATAAAAAAACTAAATCAGTGTTATTTGTGAACCCCCACAACAAGTATGAAAACTTTCAGCTGATAATCCGCAATAACCTTCTTACGCCGATAGAACAAGTTCAAACCTTGAAATATCTTGGCGTTGCCCTGGACAGCTCTCTTTCATTTGTTCAGCATACAGAACAAATTGTAAAGGTAGTTAACTCCAGAATTGGCCTACTCTGCAGGAACTGACATTGCCTGTCCCAAGATGCCCTCTCTCTTGCCATAAAAAGCTCTATACTGTCCGTCATTGATTATGGTTTAATGATTTATGGTGCTTCCCCTTACTCCATCCTCAAAAAGGCTTCTGTTGCCCTAAATAAATCCTGCCGACTGCTTCTAGGTGCTAACCACCTAACCCACATTGTGACTTGTATGTGCAGACTAATTGGCTTAAGCCTTGAGGGCACAGTACAATACCTAGTATGTTTACTTGGGGGAGGCGACACCTGTCTAGGACCCCCCAAAGCCATCCAGGAGCTCCTCGTTAAGGCTAACCCCACTGCACAAGAAGCAAAAACCAAACGGTCTTATTATCCCTTCGCTTCAGACTCGCAGGGTGCAAAGGGACATTTTATGCATTCATGCCCCTTTTTGGTTTAATGAACTCCCCCCAGACATAACCACTGAGCCCAAGCTGGGGGCCATTTAAAAGAAAACTTCGCCAACATCTCACCAGTCTGAGCAGCTGTGATTGCTGGCAAACCTGAGCAACTGTGACTGTTTACCCTGTTTTCCTTTTTATCCTTGCCCTCCTCCTGCCCTCTCTTCCCTCTCCCTTCCTACCTCCTTCCTGTATGGGACTTCTTCTTTACTCCTACATGCACTTATTTCCATCCCTACATCTCTCCACCCTCTCTTCTGTTTGACAATGAAATGTTATTCTGCATAGTAGTTTGTGCTACAGCTCTATTCTTGCATTGTATGCAACCCTATACTCATCTGTATTGACTGTTTTAAGATTTTTGCTGCATTTATATTTTTGTTAGTCCCATTTCTCGAAATTCATGTACAGTTTTATGTTTCTGATTGAATTGTCTAATTTATTTCCTACTGATGTGGAACCTTTGTAAATGAGCTTCCAGCTCAAAGATGTAGTCCTAGATTTCAATAAAAATAAAATAAAGTAGTGAGGACTCGGTGGTATATACTCCGAGGTCTCTGCCTAAAGACACCTTTTTCTAAGCCATGATGCAGCAAATGCAGTCTGTCAGGGGCCTTGATGTGGAACAGAAAGATTCCGCTTAGAGGACTGTAATGGTGTTTCTAGGGACGTGGATAATGGTGCACTATCCATACTTCTGGTAGTTTTCCTTTCCCCTTTAAATCTGTCTGACATCTTCAAGCTATGCTCCTCCCACCCACCTGGGTGGTATACTCCTTGACTCTGCCCCGTGACATCAGATCTTCCTTTCCACTGGAAGAGTCCGGTCTTCTCCTCCTTTGTAGCTCCTTTCGTGGTGTAGAACTATTCTAAGTGCACCATTGACAAAGTTGTTTTCAAGCTACTATGAGTATACTTCTTGATTCCACTTCATCATTGAATCCCAAGAGCACATAAACCTGCTGGAACTAAGAGCAGTTTTCTTGGCTCTCTAGTCATATACTTCTGAAGTCGGGGGGGGGGGGGGGGCAGTCAGTTCAAGTCAGGACAGACAACACCACTACCATGTGCAACATCAACAAGCAAGGGTGCACAAGATCATCTATGTATTATTTGTACTATGTAATAGTTGTAATGTTTGTACTATATAATATTTGTAATGTTGTTTATTGCTGTATGCTGAAATGTTTGTTGTCTATTCCAACTCCCCTTTTCCCCTCAGGACGCACCGTGAGACGAGCAACTTGTTCATTGTGCCTTTCCTGGTGAAACTCTTAAATAAATAAAATCATCAAAGCAGTGTGTACAGAAGCAGTGAAGATCTGGAACCTGACTTACTCCCTGGAGGCGCAGCTTTCAGCAGTTTACCTGCAAGGAAAAGGCAATGTCTTGGCAAATTCCCTCAGCAGAATCAGCCTGGGACATCATGAATGGACCCTGAACAAGCAGGTATTGACCACAGTGGTGGGGCAAACTGGCGATCTGTTTGCTTCCAGGGAGAACCACCAGCTCCCCCTGTTTTGTTGCAGGCCTCCAACAGTGGGCTCTGTACCAGTAGGTGCCCTGACTCTAGACTGGTCAGGAAGGTTCCTGTACACCTTCCCTCTCTTGCTGAGAGTGTTGCTGAAGTTAAGGAGCCAGTCTGCCGCAGTGATACTGGTGGCCCTGGGCAGGTCTGGCACTCCCTCCTCCTGGCCCTCTCCATCAAGCAGCCCATCCGCCTCCCACTGAGGCAGAACCTGCCGACTGTGTCCCAGGGCAGAATCAACATCCTGAACCTCAGGTCACTGCTCAAGGCAAGGTTCTTGAAGAGCTAGAGTATTCTGACTTTCACCTCTCAGAGGAAGTCCTGAAGGTACTGGGGGTTCTCAGGAAGCCAGCCAGCAACTATAAAATGTATGCTTCCAAATGGGAACGTTCTTCCTGTTGTGTGCCTCTAAGAAGCTCAGCCTTTCATAGGCAGATCTGTCCACACTCTTGGGCTGTAGTCACCTTCAGTCCCTGGGCCTTAGGCTTGCAACCTTTAAGGTGCACCTGGCTGCCGTATCGGCTTGTGCCTTGGCAGGTAAGGAGAAAATGGTGGCTTCACACCCCATTTTCAGGAGGTTCTTTTAAAGGGCTTCTGCACCTGCATCCCCTGGCTAGGGATCCATGCCACCCCTTGGGATTTGAAACTGTACATAGCAAAGCTCATGGATTCCACTTGAAGCCCATGGCTACTGCTGATTTAAAGCATGTCCTTGGAAAACAGTGCTCTGGTTACCATAACTTCTGCTAGAAGGGTGTGTGAATTGCATGCTCTCTTTACAGATCTGAATTACATCATCTTTCACAGAGACAAGGTAGTCCTGAGGACTAACAGAAAATTCCTCCCTAAGGTGGTGTCTGAGTTTCACTGTAGCCAGTTCGTGGGCAAGAGTAGGTCAGCCTCAGAGAACTATTGCTTGCTGGATTGCCTCCTGCATCCAGTGCTGTTCCAGCAAAGTTGGCAAACTACCTCCACAGGCCTCGGGGCACACTCCACACATGGCACCTCTGCCTCCATGGCAGCTGCAAGGGATGTCCCCTTGCTAGAAATTTGTAAATCAGCCACCTGGAAAACAGTACACTCCTTTACAAAACACTATTGTCTGGATATACAGTGCAGAAAGGATGACAGGTTTGGCACTGCTGTCATGCAGAACCTTTTCCCTAAATGGGCTCTGCACACAGAAACATGGGAACATAGAAGATGACGGCAGAAAGGGACCTGTGGTCCATAGAGTCTGCTCAAGCGAGGTATCCCGGGATCTGTTGTGCACCGGTGTTCTGTCCTGGACACCCAGCCTAGCCTTTGTCAGTGCCATGTGTTTGTTCCCAATACTTGTCCTACCCGTGCTTAAAGCTTGATACTGACTTTGCAGCCACCACCTCGGGAGGTAATCTAGTCCAAGGTTCCACCACCCTCTCTGAGAAGTAATACTTTCTGATGTCCCTCTTGAACACCCCACCCTTCAGTTTCCACTCGTGTGCCCTCTTGTGGCAGAATTGACGTTCCTGGTAAAAAGCTGCGCTTCTGGCACCTTGCTGATGCCTTTAAGGAACTTGAATAGCCGCCCCAGTCTCTAGCGAGTACAATTTCAGAGCCCCAAGCCTCTCTTCATAGTTGATTTCCTGAAGGCCATGTATCATTATTGCCCATCTCTGGACCACTTCAAATCTTTCAGTGTCCTTTAGGTGAGGCCTCCAGAACTGTACACAGTACTCCAGATGTGGCCTCACTAATGACTGGTAAAGTGGTAGTATCACCTTCCTGTCACTGCTGTCTGTCCCCTTGCCAGTGCATCCTAACACCCTGCTAGCCTTGCTGCAAGCCTTATTGCACTGACTTTGCTGCTTGAGGTCATCCCTAATAATGACTCCCAGATAACGTTCCTCAGCAGAGGAGCTCAACTGGACTCCATTTAGCCAGTATTCTTCTTTGGGGTTGGCCCTACCCAGGAGCATCACCTTACACTTCTTAACGTTGAAGTTTAATTGCCATTTCTAGGGACATGGATATGTTGTTCTATCCACACTTACTGGCAGGTTTCTTGCCGCTTTAAATCTTGCGGAAGGTCTTCAAGCTGGCTCCTCCCTCCCACCCGCCCGGGTGGTGAAACTCTCAGCTCTGCTCCATGACGCCACATCTTCCTTACCGCTTGGAAGCTCAGGTTCCCTTCTTAGCGCTCTGCGTTTTAGGCCTGGATCCTAACTCATTGGTTAAACCGAAACTCATACTTAAATTTTCTAGACCTGGTCTTTTTCTTCCTCCAGCGGCTCGATGGACAAATTGACTACTGGATTTGGCGGTGCCCTTGTGGGCAGAAGATGTCTCTGACCGATCTGCACTCACGTCAGTTTACTGCCTTGGGCTCGATCCGCGATCCGCGGGCCTCGGTAGACTCAAGTCCTTCTTGGTCAGCGTTCTCGAAGACCGTGCTGCCAGACTTCAACTTAGGCGCGAGAGATGTATTCCTCTGGTAAAGTCGAAGGAGGGCCCGTTAGAAGTACAGTATCTGTGGCGGCGGGCTTGGCCTGGTAGCAGGCAAATGATCACCCTCAAGGAGGAGGCGGCCCAGGCTACATATTCTTCCTCAGTCGCGGCATTTATCCCGCTCTCCTTGGGCTCCTCCTACTCTGCTTCATTTAAGGAGCTTTGTCAGCCCCTCTCTGCTAATGGAGAGGGGCCATCGGGGCACTCCTCTCGGTCCAAGAAAAAGGACTCAAAAGGTAAGTCCCACCGTCGACATTCATGTGAGCGGTAGAGGTCCCCTTCCCCGGATAGTCGACACTCTACTTCAGTCGAGGTTGTGGCTAAGGCCGCTGGCTTCACGGTGTCCGCGTCAGGTCAGCCGGCCGAGACACCCGTCGATGCGGTTGAGATTTTTGTCGACCCGTCGGACGACCTGCTGACTGGAGAAGCCGACAACCCTTCTTCACTGGTTCCTCCAGTGGAAACCAAGGACTTGCATGTGCCTCCTGTGCTGGAGTTCCCGGTTAAGGTTCCTAAGCCGGGGGAGGAACGGGTTTCCCCTGTTCCTCCCAGACCCACATAGGAAACACCGAGGGTCTCTGTCTCGGACCTCCTCTCGGTCCAGCTGATCCCGCTGACATCGGTGGTCTCGGCACTGAGAGAAGAGGCGGCGCAGCTCATCCTTGTCATCGTCCTTGGAGGATAGGCTCTGGCGCAAATTGCGTCAGCGCTACAAGGATCTGATGCGGCAGCAGCCTCTTTTGACCGGGAGCAAGCAGACTCCGTTGCCTTCCCCGGCAATTTAAGTGGCTGTCACCTGAGTGGCCGAAACAACCCCTCATGGCGTGGTCATTGAGGAGCCGAAGCCGGCGGCGGTTGTTCGGCCAAAACCAGCTGTACCACCCATTGTGGTGGAACCCCCGCCTCCACAACCAAAAACTGGGGCTCTGACCAAGGATTCTCGGTCGGGTCATGGGTTGCCCCATTGGTTGTCGGTCACCCTCACTCCCGATGGTCCTCGGCAGGTGGAGGGTGGCTCAGGCCCTCGGCAGCTGTTTGCAGACTCCTTGGAGCCCGACGATGACTCTTCCCTGTTCTCCAGGCCTCTCGACCTGGAGTCCTTTTGGGGGGCAGTCGGTGGACGAGAGCCCATCCTCGTTCATGGGTTTGCTTCGGCTCATCTCAGAATCTGTTGGGATGAAGCTCGAACCTGTGTCAAAGCGGGCCAAGTATCCCCTCACGGAGATACTGGACCGAGGGGAATCTCCTACGGAGGCCTTTCCTGTGGCCGAAGCCATTGTTGGCCCGGCCCTGGAGCTATGGCAGCGGCGACCGTGTCCAACTCCCTCGGCCAGGATGGCCAGGAAGTATGCCCTTCCCACCGCTCACTCCTGCTGGATTTCGGAGCAACCTCTCCGCGGAGGGGTTGGTGACCGACAGTGTTTTCGGCGCTCGGAGCGCTCTGGATGTGGACAAGCCACCCGATAAAGAGTCCAGAAACTGGACTACTCCGGGCGTAAAGTTTCGCTCGTCCTCATAGGCGCCTTCGTCAGGCCAGTTCGGCCGTACTGATGGCACACTTTTCCCACGCCCTTTTGGGCTCCCTGGATGAGGTGATTCCTCATTTCCGGCTGACCTCCAGACTACGGTCAAGCAGGTGTGGGATCAGGGAAGGGCGGTGGCAAAGCAACAACTCCAAACTGCTCTCGACATTGGAGACTCTTGTGCCCGGTCAGTAGCGGCTGCAGTGGCCATGCGCCACAGAGCTCGGCTGCGGATCTCCACCTCCACGGCGGATACCCAGCACAAGCTGGCAGACGTTCCCTTCCTGGGTACCGACTTGTTCGGTGCCGGGGTGGAGGGTCACTTGCAGAGGATCGAGAAGTCCAGTGCCACCTTGGACTCTGTCACGTCTGCCCAGAAGGACAAAGGTCGCCAGCAGCAGCGTAAGCCCTTTCGGCCTTCTGCCCCTGCGGCAAGTCCGGCCCAGCAACACCAGCATCAGGGCCAGCAGGCTTGCACTCGGGACCCCAAAGCCAATCCTGCAGCTTCCTCCAGCAGGAAGCCAGGAGGAAAAGGTCCAGGAGGTCCCTCTACTGGTCCTTCCTCCAAGCCTGCCCAGTGACTGGTTGAGGGGTGTCGCCCCCAGCCTCGTTACTCCCCCCTGGGTTTCCCCCCGTGGGGGGACGGCTCCGCCACTTCTTTTCCGCCTGGTCCACTATCACCGCGGACTGCTGGGTGTTGGAAGTGGTAGGGAAAGGTCTGCTTCTGGAATTCGAGCAGGCCCCACCCTATCGGGCCCTTGCCCCACGGGGGGCTGTGGGGTCTGCAGCCTTTCTGTCGGCTCGTCGAGCCGACATTGCTCTGCTCCTCCAAAAGGAGGTGATCAGTGATCAGCAGATCGTACACCAGACCCAGGGTTTGTGTCCAGGTATTTCCTGGTCCCGAAACGGATGGGGGGCTGGTGCCCCATTCTAGACCTACACGACCTGAACAAGTTCCTAAGGTCCTGAACATTCAGGATGGTCACTCTGGCACAGATCATTCCATCCTTGGAACGAGGCGTGTGGTTCTGTTCTCTGGACCTCCAGGACGCGTTCTTTCACGTCCCAATCCGTCTGTCCCTAGCGATTCCTTCCGCTTCAGGCGGAGGGGTCCCTTTCACAGTTCTGGGCCATGCTCTTCGGCCTCTCTCCAGCTCCAGGGTCTTCACTAAATGCATGGCAGTGGTGACAGCATTTCTCTTGGCGCGAAGGTCCGGGTGTGACCCTACCTGGGCGACTGGCTGATTGCAGCCCCCTCCAGGCTGGAGGTGGAGCGGTCCAGGGATCTGGCTCTCCAGGTCTGCTCTCAGATTGGCCTCCTCATCAACAAGGCCAAATCGGAACTCGTGCCAACGCAGGCAATTCAGTTCATCTGGGCAGAGCTTCACTCTCTTCGAGCCAGAGCACGGCTCCCGGCGGACAGGGTCGAGGTTCTTTCTTCCTTTGCCCAATCATTTCTGGTTGGGCAGTTTCGCCCCGCCCGGGACTTCCTGTGCCTCCTGGGCCTCATGGCGGCCTGCACCAGCGTGGTCCGTTGGGCCCACTGGCACATGCGTCCCCTTCAATGGGGGCTGGCCCGCGAATAGTCACAGCGCTCCGGTCCTCTGGACCAGCCAGTGGCGGTGACCCAGGAGATGTGGAACGCTCTCCAGTGGTGGATCGTTCCAGTTCACCTGCAGTAGGGCATCCCGTTTTTCCGCTCCGAGCCGACGGTCATTCTAACGACCGATGCGCCTCTGATGGGTTGGGGTGCCCATCTGGGGGAGCACAGAGCGCATGGCCTGTGGTCCCCTCAGGAGTCTCGATGCCACATCAGTCTGCTGGAGCTTCGAGCGGTCCGACTAGCCCTCACTGCCTTCGCTTCGTTTGTACGGGGTCAAGTGGTCCAGGTCCAGACGGACAATACCATGACCATGTACTACCTAAACCGCCAGGGCGGGACGCACTCCTTGCCCCTGTGCAAGGAAGCTCTCCGTACTTGGTCCCTCATGAGCAGACTGGAGGTGGATCTCCTAGCCATCCATGTGGCGGGAGCCTCCAACACTCAGGCCGATGCCCTAAGCCGGATAGGTGCTGCATCTCACGAGTGGTCTCTCCTGTCGGAGTAGTCATGATCTGTTCTCCACTGGGGCACACCTCGGGTGGACCTGTTTGCCTCAGGAGAATGCGAGCTGAGGCTGTTTCATGCCGCCCCCTCAGCAGGGGCTCGCTGCAGGATGCCTTCTCGGCCGTGGACGGGCCTCTTCTACCCCTTTCCCCATTCCCTTGATCCCAAGGTGCTTCTCAAGGCGAGGAGGGACAGGCGCTGCTGATTCTGGTAGCCCCGACTGGCCCGCCAGTTCTGGTATCCAGATCTCCTCAGCCTCAGCTCCAGGCTTCGGCGGCTTCCAACCGCCCGGACCTGATCTCAGTCAACCAGGAAGGTACTCACCCGGACCTTCAATTCCTGCACTGATGGCCTGGTTCCTGGCGGCTGGAGTTCCAGGCCTTGGGTCTTTCGACGAGGTCCTCAGCGTTGTTGAGGCATCCCGTAAGAGTCGACTAGAAAATGCTATGCCTTTAAATGGAAGAATTCTCCATTTGGTGTCAGGATAAGGGGTTGGACCCTTCCTCCTTGGCCAGCATTCTGGACTACCTATGGTCCCTTTCTCAGCAAGAGCTTCGGTCAGCGACCATTAGGTACCCTGGCAGCCATCTCTGCTTACGGGCGCGGTCGTAAAGCAGTCGGTGGCATAGGAGAAGGTGGTCAGGCGCTTTTTCCAAGGCCTTGATCACATATCCCCTCCGGTGCGAGAACCTCCACCTCCGTGGGATCTACTGCTGGTATTGGCTAAGCTCATGGGCAAGCCATTCGAACCGATGCATAGGTGTGACATCTCTCATCTGTCGTGGAAGACCGCCTTCTTGGTGGCTATTGCATCTGCCAGAAGGATGGGAGAGCTCCAGGTGCTTTCCATCAAATCTCCTTATCTGGTCTTCCACAGGGACAAGGTTATCCTGCGCCCCCACCCGAAATTCCTTTCGAAGGTGGTGTCGGAGTTTCACCTTAATCAGGTGTTGACTCTGCGGTGTTTTACCCCAATCACACCTCGGAGGCCGAATAAGGCTCCATACTCTGGACCCTAGAAGCGTTGTCTTATTATAAGGAGTGGAGGGCTGCAGTTCGGGGAGAAGTTCGCCAGCTGTTTGTCACCTACGCTGAAGCCGCACCTGGCAAACCTGCAGCCAAGCGGACGATAGGCTGGTGGGTCACCTCCTGCATAGATCTCTGCTATAGGTTGGCAGGCATGGAGCCTCCCAGAGGGATAAGAGCTCATTCTAACTGCCATACCGCTGCTTCAGTGGCTGCTTCCAGGGACGTCCCTTTCAAACATGAAGTCTTGCTGTATTCTGACAAGTGCAGTTAGCCCCAGCCTTTAAACTGCCCCGGAGAACAATGGGTTAACTTTTCTATGCATGGCATAGAATGTTCATTTTGGGCTCGGTTGATGTCTCTGCCTGTTATTCGAACTGCAACCGTCAGATTCTTTACTCCACCTCACTGAACAGTTGCTCCGGAGATTTCTCCTGCTGCTCGGTTCAAAGTCGGTTGAAGTGTCGGTTTTGGGTCGGTTTTCTACCGAAATTGTTTCCGTATAGTCTGTTCAAGTCTCTGTCTGTGGTACCGTGAGTACTTAGATAGGTTTTGTTCTGTTTTCTGTGTGGAACTTATAAAAAGTGTGGATCGGTTCGGCTGAACCGATCATTCAGGTAAATTTTGTACTTTATTTTAGTGTGTGGTTACCGGTCCGTGATCGGTTCTAAAAAAAAAAAAAAAAAAATGGTTTTAGTATGTTTTTTCAAGACCATTAACGCAGTCAGGAACCGATAGGAGTCTTGCCTAATGGTTGCCGAAAAAGGTTAAGTTTGGTTAGGTTGTGCATGTCTGAAACCCAAGAAAACAAAGCCCACTGGGTTTCAACACTGCAGTGTGTGTGTGTGTGTTTGTGTGTGTGTGTGTGTGGGAGGTCTTTGCTAAGGCCGATCCCCACACCACCTGTGTTTATTGCCTGGGGTTTGACCACCTCGATTCAGACTTCCAAATTTGTAAAAATTTTCCCAACTCTACTCTGGAAAAGAGATTAGGTAGATTGAGGAAAGGAGGCTGAGAATCCGTGACCAGATGGCCAGCCCGGTTGGTTCCGACCAAACCAGAAAAGAGTACCCAACTGACCGGGGCGATGCCGGGCAAGGAGAGCGATTCCGGATGGTTCCGACAAAAAAGCATAAAGACAAATCGATCGGTTTCAGATCCAGAATCTCATACTCCGACTGCCGAAGAAATAACCAAACCGATTCGTATTGTGGAATCACTTCGCCCGGTTCAGACTGATCCGGCACCTTTTGGCAGGGGCTCGTTCGGTTAGTTCCCCCGGTTCAAGATTATACCCTGGAAGAATTTTATGAACTGGAGTTTGAGGAGAAAGGAGAGTTGGAAGATGATTATGGTGATGGTGAAAGTCTGGATGTGCCTATTGACCCGGACTTCTCCCCAGACAGACCTTCAGGTGTTTCTCCTCCTAGGCTTTCTGAGTCCCCTTCGCACTTCAAGTTTTACAGGAAGGTGGCGATACCCTCCAGCTTCCTGTGGAGGATCAGGAGGAGCCTGACTATGTAGAGATGATTGACATCCCAGAGTCCAGGAGACTGTCTATTCCCCTCCACAAATCTTTTGGGAAACAGACACAAAAAATTCTTAAGTCTGTCCATTCCATACCTCCTGTGGATAGAAGAATGGACAAGAGGTGTACTCTTTCAGGCTCAGATACGGAGTTCCTTTATCAGCAATGCAGCCATGTTGGGGTTGTACAGGCTGCTGCCTGTGATAAGGCAAGCATTCCCTTGGCATCACACCCCCCAGACAAGGACTCCAGGAAGATTGATGCCATGGCAAAGAAGCAGTACATGGCATCTTCCTTGGCACTCAGGCAGGCAAATTATGGCCTGTGCAGCCGGGTACCAAGTCCAGATGGGACACTGTACTGGCACTAAACAAGCTTCCCCCAACTTGCCAAGGAGCTGGAAGAGGTGGCTGCAGATGGGATTGAGGCATCAAAGTTCAGTTTCATGCTGCTGTGGACTCCAGTGATGTATCAAAGTCATGGCTACATCTGTGGCTCTTCAAGAAGAATGACTTGGCTCAGATGTACTAGCCTCTCACAGGATACCCAGGCTAAGGCCATGGATCTTCCTGTAGTGGGTAATTCTCTGTTTAAGAACAGACAGAGAATTGCATATGAAGAAAAATGGGAGAATACAGGACCACTTACAGGGTGCTCAGGCCAAGGAAGGCAGGCAACTCCTCCAAAGGCAGCAATCCGGGAAGGCCTTTCCAAGGCCTTTTACCAGCTTTCAGCCTCTTCTTCCTTTTCACAGGGGTTCTTCAGAGGGAGGCAGAAGGGGATGAGCAGGCCTGCATCCACCCCTCAGCCTAAAGCCCTGCCAAGCAGACACCTGATGGGTCTGCCCAGGTCGATTCTCCTAATCCAGTAGTAGAGCAGGCTGGTTTACTTTGTCCAGGACTGTATGTCTGTTACATCAGACAAGTGGGTCCTGGAAGTAATAAACTCAGGGACTGGTTCTTAGCTTCAAAAAATTTCCCAAGATGAGGCAGATCTTTCCACCTGCAAATCTCCAGGACCCATTGCCTAGAGGCAGAGGTTACTTCTCTTAACTTTAAGAGCTATAAGAAATACCCACCACTGGAGAAGGACTGCACTCAGTACTTCCTGACCCCCAAAAAAGACAGGAGAGTGGCGGCCCATCCTGGACGTAAAAGCCTGAACAAGCATCTTTTAAAGCCAAGAAGTTCAAGATGATTACTCTGGGAATTATCCTTCCCTCTCTTAAGGCCAGGGGACTGGCTAGCCTCCCTGGACCTCAAGATGCCTACTTTCACATTCCATCAAGTTGCTCCCACAGAAAGTACCTCAGGTTCAAAGTTGCCCTCAGGCCACTATTAGTTCAAGCAGTGCCCTTTGGCTAACCTCAGCCCCAAGGGTCTTCCCAAAGTACCTGTGATGGTCCTTCGCCAGAGAGACAAAAAGATTTCCATTTTCCATATTTGGATGACTAGCAATCTGAGTGGGCCAGTCCACAGACACAATCAAGTCACAGCTGCAAGTGACCCAGCAAGTGCTCACTTTGGTTTCTTCTCAATCTGCAAAGTCAGTTCTAGACAGTGCAGCTCCTCACTTCATAGAGGCAGGCTGGATACAGTAAAGCAAAAACCTTCCTTCCTGGAAGGGAGAGCTCTCATGGAACTGGCCTCATTCAACCTTCAGGTGTCACAAACCAAGGCATTTCCTTCCTCTTGGGCCACAGGGCAACTACAGCAGTGGTCAGGCACAGGTCAATGAGGACATTCAGTTCCCTTAAACTTTTGGTCCCAAGAAGTTAGACAATAAACCCAGTGATAACTCTGATCAAGCTACAATGGTGGCAGGATCAGACAGTTCAACCAAGGGTTCCATTACCACTCGTCTCATTCAGTGGTCCATACCGATGCTTCCTGCTGGGCTAGAGCCCATTGGAGACCTCACCCCAGGACTGTCATGCCTCAGAATCTCTACACATCCTCTCTTGGAACTCAGGGCAGTGCTACAGCACTGCAAGCTTTTCAAATCTGTAGAACAAGATGGTTCAGATCGAACAGACACACCATGGTACATCAACAAAACAAGGGGCACATGGTCGGCATGCACACAACAATGAAGTTATGGTCCAGGCTTATTCACATCTCTGATAGCAGTTCACCTTCAGAGAGGACAGTGTCTAGCAGATGCACTGAGCAGAAATAGGGTCACAGATGGCCCTGGATCCTCTAATGTTGAAGGTGATTTTCTCAGATTGGGCACTCAGAGATAGATCTTTGCAGCCCAACCAATCCCCTTCCTCTCTTGTTGCAGACCCTCAGTCTTGGGCTCAGTCCCCTGGATGCTCTGATTCTGAACTGGAAGGGAAATTCTGCTTTTCCCCCTCCCTCTCCTGTTCAGGTGTTGTCAGAATAAGGTCAAACCTTGCAAAGTGATTCTGATTGCTCCAGACTAGGCCAGGCAGCCGTGGTATCCTTCTAATCCCAATATTCAGAATATTCATAACTGTGCAGTCAGCCTGGTGGGTTGGACTGCTAGGAAGATAGAACATGCAAATGATTCTTAGAGGCATCTTTCAAATCTGCCTCTACCAACAGTGTTCTGAGCCTTCAATTTTCTCTCCGCCTGAAAGACAGGCACTGGGTCTCTATAAGCCCTGTTCAAGTGAGAACAAGAAAATCACAAAACCAAAGTATATTGGTTTCTTTTACTCACTCTAATTGTTAGTTTACATTTAGTTATTATGTTTAAATAGTTTTCTCCGTTCTCACGATTGGCATAACCGTGAGGATCAGATAGATCCCAACTATTTCGGTTCTGTAACTGAACCTATTCAGTATAACTAAATTTTAGTCCTTTAAACTATGGTGTAACTACTTTTATCGGTTACAGAACGCTGAACCTATTCATATTTCATCTCTTCTCTCGGTTCCATCGGTTCCGAACTGACTCCAAAAAAAAAAAAAAAAAAGAAACCGTTTAAGCTGTTTAAATAACCAGTAGCATTTTGGCATTTAGCGGTTAAGGTTTCACTTTTATCTTTCACCATACTGAAACCTAAGAGAACAGAGCCGGTTTTAAAACTATTTAAGTGTGGAGATGTGTTTGCCAAAGACACACCTTATGTTGTTTATTGGACAGAATGTGAATGTAAAACATTCGAAAAACTGTTGGCGTAAGAAACGTAAAAAGTTTAGTAGGGGTCCTCAGGCTGACCAGCTACACCCATCTGTTGTGGTTGATAACAATGCTACCCTGCCCTGATGCAGGCGAAAAAGGAAGAACCGGCAGACTCTCTGGTTCCTTAAAGTTAAAAAGCTCAAGCATGCAGAACCTCTCCTGCTAAACCAGGACTGCGCGGCAACCTGTAATTCCTTCAGCTCAGGAATAGCTCAGGCGTTTTAAAATTATTCAGCTCACAAATACCCTCAACCTCCTGCCCTTCCAGGATACAGGTACTGCTACTGCCCCTGTCAGGGCAACACTATTTCAAGGATGAGGAGCCTTATGGGAGGCAGACATATCCCCTAGGGTGTCCCAGGCAGAATTTGGCTCGCCTCCCAGAGTGTCTGAGATTTTCCTCCATTTTCAGCAGTAAGAAAATGGCAGATCTCTGGATATTGCCAAACAGAACAAGTGGAGATAGGAGGAATTGAGTACCTCAATATGATTTAACACCCCAAGGCCCTCCTCTCCAGTATATAATTTTCGAAGGATGTATGAATCTCTGCAGACCAATTCATCCTCCAGTGACAAAGAATAGATAAAATAAAATACAACTGGACGGGAGGGCTGACTTCTCTTCTCCATCTGATCATCAAGATAATACAGCAATGCCTGTGATAAAGCTAAAATCCTCTGTCCCACCCACGGACAAGGTCTGAAAAGTGGACAGTATGGCAAAGGGCTATTGTCAGCCTCAATGCCATGAGACAGGCACTTTTCAAGCTTATGCTGCCCAGTATCAAGAACCTGTGGCATGATACTAGCTGTCCAGAAACACCTCACGCGCCAGTGACCTGCTGAAACACCCAGGTTGGGTTAGGCGGCCAGTACAGGTTCAAATGGCTGCTGATCTAAATGACACTGCCAGATGGATCGCCAATACAGTGGCTCAGAGGAGGTTTGCTGGCGGCCAGACCTCTCAGGATACCAGTCAGGCCTGGTTTCCCAGTAGGAAGTGCGCTTTTGGGGGTCCACATGACCTGTATGAAAAAAGATGGATGAATGTAAGGCTACTTATAAGTAACTCTGAGAAACTTCTTCATCCACAGGCCATGGAAGGGCTGAAGTGGTTCCTTCTTGTCAAGACCAACACCAGCCAATGCCATACCAACAGCAGTACCCCACAGGGCCCTCGGGGCAAGAGTGAAAGGAGACTCGGGGGGCTCAGCCAACCTCAACCCCAGCCTAAACAAATCCTGAGATACAGGCCACCTCCTCCTACCTGTTGGAGGCAGACTGTCCCATTTCCTCCTCTGGTCAGCCATCAACAGACAGGAGGTGTTGGAGGAGTGGGCAAGGTCTCTCTACAGTTCAAATTTCTCGAAAAAAACCAGGTTCCACCTCCCCACTAACAAAGGCAGATTGCCAGGCAGGATCAAGAAGCTGCTTCAGCTCAAAGCAGTAGAACTAGTCCTAAAACCCTGAGAGAAGAAGAAGTTCTGCAGATGCCTAACAACAAAGAAAAATGGGTGGCGGCCAATTTTGATCTCAAACTTTAAACAACACCTGAAAAAACCAAGTTCAGAATGTCACTTTGGCTCCGATTCTCAACAATCCAAGGGACTGGCTGGCATCTCTGGACTTACAGGACGCTTATTTCACATCCCATAAAAGATCTTTCAGGGAATATCTGATTCAGACTCAATCAGGTCATTATCCAGTTGCAACCCTGCCTTGACCTTTCCTCTGCACAAGGGTATTCACAAATGCCTAGCAGCTGTGGTGCAAAACTACCAGAAGACACGGAGTGACTGTCTTCCATACCTGGACGACTGGCTACAGGTGGGCAGATCACCAGAACAAGTCACACTCTAAAAGCTCACACAGAATCTTTGGAGTCTTGGGTTTCATATAACTAGAAAAGTCTGTCTTCACCCCTACAGACTTTACAGTTCATGAGCAGAATCAATACTCTGACCAGGAACTTGTGGTGCTGCCAGAAAGTACCTCAGGTCTTGTTGCCCTCAGGCCACTATTAGTTCAGAGAGTGCCTTGGCCTAACCTCAGCCCAAGGGTCTTCCCAAGTGCCTGGTAGTTGCTGCCTTCCTTAGACATTAAAAGACTTCATTTTTCTTATATTTGGGATGACTCTGGCTCTGTGTGGGCCAGTCCTAGACCAAGTCAAGTCACACCTGTAAGTGACCCAGCTCTCTTCTTTAGGATTTTCTCAATCTACCGTCGTTCGAACCAGTGAGCTCCTCATCATAGGGGCAGAGCTGGATACTGTAAAAGCAAGAGCCTTCCTTCCCTTGAAAGGGCAGAGCCTCATGGAACTGGCTCTTCATTCAGCCTCTGGTGTCTCTGACTGCAAGGTATTTTCAACTCTTGGGCCATGGTGCTTTACAGCAGTGGTCCGCTATGATTCAGATGAGGACATTCAGTTCCACTTAAGAGCTTTTGGTCCCAAAGAAAGGATTCCTTACTAAACTAACCTAGACTCTAACTCGATCCAAGCCCCAATGGTGGCAGGATCAGGACATTGAGGCAAGGGGTTCCATTTGCCACCAGTCTCATTCAGTGGTCCTACCACAGATGCTTCCTGCTGGGCTGGGAGCCCATTTGGGGACCCCACCACCCAGGGACTGTTCTTCTTAGAATCTCTTCACACATCAACTTTGAACCAGGGCAGTGTTTCTGGCACTGTGCTTTTTCCAAATCTGTACAGAACAAGATGGTTAGGTCAGAATAGACACCACCACCACTATGTGGTACATCAACAAGGAGAGGCACTTGGTCACGTCTTTGCACAGTAGTAATGAGTTGTGTCCTGGGCTTATTCTCTGCAACATCTCGATAGCAGTTCACCTTCCAGGGAAGGACAGTGTCTTAGCAGATGCACTGAGTAGAATATCTCAGGGCCACGCATGGCCCTGATCCTGGTGTTGAAGGTGATTTTCTCAAGATTGGGTACCCAGAGAGATCTTTTGCAGCCCCAGACAATCACCAACTTCCTTCTTTGTTGCAGACTTTCAGTCTTGGGCTAGTCTCTGATGCTCTGATTCTGAACTGAAGTAAATTTTGTATGCTTTTCCCTTCCCTCCCTGTTCAGAGGTTGGTCAAGATAAGGTCACAACCTTGCAAAGTGATTCTGATTGCTCCAGACTGGGCCAGGCAGCCGTGGTATCCCTTCTAATCCCAGTAATGTTCAGAATATTCATAACTTTGTGCAGTCAGCCTGGTGGGTTGGACTGCTCGAGAGATGGAATATGCAAATGATGGAATCCTTAGCACGTGAGCATCTTTCAAATACTGCTCTCTACCAACTGTGTGTTCTGAGCTCCTTCTGATTTTTCTCCCGCTTGAAAGACTGGTCGCCGAGTTCTGTCGCCTGTTTCTGCGGAAGAACAAAAGAGAAAATCACAAACCATAAGTATATTTAGTTTCTTTTACTGCCTCTATTAATTGTTAGTTTACATTTAGTTTATTATTGTTTAAATAGTTGTTTTCTCCGTTCCTCGCGGTTCGGCATAACCGTGAGGGATCCGAGTTAGTTTTAACTTTATTTCGGTTCTGTAACTGAAGAACCTATTCATTATCGCTAAATTTTGGTCCTTTAAAACTGTAGTTGTAACTGCTTTTTATCGGTTACAGAACCGCTGAACCTGTTCATATTTCATCTCTTCTCTCGGTTCCATGGGGTTCCGGAACTGACTGCAAAAAAAAAAAAAAAAGGAAAACTGCTTTTGGTTTTGTCTTAACAACTCGCTAGTAGCATTTGGCATTTAGCTGTTGGGGTTTTATCATTTTCTCTTCACTATGACTGGAGAAATCCTAAGAGGAACCTGGGAGCCCGGGTTTTAAAAACTGTTTAAAGTGTGGAGATGTGTTTGCCAAGGCAGACAAGCACACTTTATGTTGAACTATTTGGACCAGGAATGGAGATATGTAAAACATTCCCAGAAAAACTGTTGAAAAGCTCTTGAAGGCTTAATAAAAGTTTCTGTAGGGGTCCTCAGGCTCTGACCAGCTGACACCCCAGCTCTAGTTGTGGTTAGTAACAAGTGCTGCCACCCCTGCCCCCGATACGGGCGGGGCAAGGCAAAAGAGGGAAAGAACCGCAGACTCTCTGGGTTCCCTTAAAGAAATTAAAGAAGTCTCAAGCATGCAGAACCCTCTCCTGCTAAACCAGGGACTGCTGCGCAGCAGCCTGTAATTCCTTCAGCTCAGGAGATAGCTCAGGCGTTTTAAAATTATTCAGGCTCTACAGAGCATCATCCCTCAGCCTCCTGCCCCTTCCCAGGGTCCCCAGGTTGCTGATACTGTGTTGCCCCCTGCTCAGGAGCAACACTATTTCAAAGAGGATGAGGAGCCTTATGAGGAGGACCTAACATATCCCCCTAGAGGTGTCCCCTGAGCAGGAATTTGGCTCGCCCCCAGAGTGTCTGAGGATTTTTCCTCCCATTTTTCCTTCTAGAAGGGAAATGGCAGATGCTCTGGATATTGCCACAACAGAACAAGTGGAAGATGAGGAGATTGAGTACTCTAACATGATGGGTTTAATACCCACAAAGGTCCTCCTCCCCAGTATATAAATTTTTCAAGAAGGATGCTATGAATCTCCTGCAGACCCCAAATTCTATTCCTCCAATTGATGTTTAATAGATAAAATAAAATACTTAGTTGGACAGGGAGGGAGCTGACTTCTTCTCCCATCCTGATCATCAAGGGTACTACAGCAAGCTGCCTGTGATAAAGCTTAAGTCCCTCTGTTTCCTCACACCCACCTGACAAGGAATCTCGGAAATTGGACAGTATGGCCAAAAAGGGTTATTTGTCAGCCTCCATTGGCCATGAGACAGGCTACTTTTCAGCTTGTGCTGCCCTGTCATCAGAAATCCCTGTGGCAGCTCTGGTACTGGCAATGTCCATGAAAGGCCCCCTCACACTTGCCAGATGACCTGGCTCAGGCTTTGCCAGGTTTGGGTTAGAGGCGCTAAGTACCAGTTTCAAATGGCTGCTTTGATCTTAAATGACACTGCAGCCAGATGGATCGCTAATACAGTGGCTCAGAGAGGAGGTTTGCTTGGCTTTAGGCTACAGACCTCACTCAGGATACCCAGTCAAAGGCCCTGGATTTCCATTAGAAGGAAGTGCGCTTTTGGGGAGTCCACAGTGGCCTGTATGGAAAAAAAGGTGGATGAATATAGCATTTATAGAAGTAACTCTGCTAGAGACAGAGCTTCTTCATCCACCAGGCCCTATGGAAGGGTGGTGGGTCGCTCCTTCTTGTCAAGACCCTTTTTCCAGCCAATACCCATGCCCTAATACCAGCAGTACCTGCAGGGCTACTCGAGGTAGGGGTAGAAGGGGCCTCTAGGAAGGGCTCAGCCACAACCTCAACCTCAGCTCCAACAGAATCCCTGAGATGCAGGCCACCTCTCCCTACCTGTTGGAGGCAGACTGTCCCATTTCTCCTCTGGTCAACCATCACCACAGACAGAGGGTGTTGGAGGTAGTGGGCAAAGGTCTCTGTGTTCAAATTTCTTCCCTAAAAAACCCAGATTTCCACCTCCCACCCTAGTGTTAAAATTTCATTGCTAGAGGCAGAAGTTCAGAAGCTGCTTCAGCTCAAAGCAGTAGAACTAGTCCTGTAACCCTGAGAGGAAGAAGTTTTACTGCAGACATTTCAACAACAAAAGAAAAATGGAGTGGCGGCCAATTTTGATCTCAGGAGCTTTAAACAAGTATTCGAAAAAGCCAAAGTTCAGAATGGTCACTTTGTCTTGATTCTGCCAACAATCCAAAAAGGGACTGGCTGGCATCTCTGGACTTACAGGGCATTATTTCCATCCCATAAAAGAATCTTTCTAGGGAATATCTGGATTCAGGCTCAATCAGGTCATTATCAGTTTGCAATCCCTGCCCTTGACCTTTCCTCTGCACCAAGGTGGTATTCTGAACTGCCTAGCAGTGTAGGCATTTCTCCAAGAACGGAGTGACTGTCTTCCCATACCTGGACGACTGGCTGGTGGTGGCAGATCACCAGAACAAGTCACAACCTCTCTAAAGCTCACACAGGATCTTTTGGAGTCCTTGGGTTTCATAGTAAACTAGAAAAAGTCTGTCTTCACCCCTACACAGACTTTACAGTTCATAGGGGCAGAGATCAGTACTCTACAGGCCAGGGCCTTTTTACCGCTAGACAGGGTGCAAAGCCTTCAGGCCATAGCAAACTCCTTAAAGTTGCACGGTCAAAAAACAGGCAATTCCTGCAGCTCTTGGGTCATATGGCTGCATCCACGGGCACAGGTTTCACATGAGAGACAGCCAGTTTCACCTCAGGAATCATTGGAGTCAGAAAAAAGATCCCTTTTCAAAACTCATTCCACTGACAAGGCCTCTGTTACAAGCCCTCTTGTGGTGGAAAAAGGAATCCAACCTAAGGCAGGGAGTTCCCTTCCAGAAGGAGGATCCTTCACTAGTCCTTACAACAGATGCATCCTTCTGGGCTGGGGTGCCCATCTAGGGAGCACACAACTCAGTGTACCTAGGCAGGGGCAGAGTCCTCCAGCATATAAATTGTTGAACTCAGAGCAGTGCGCTAGCACTAAAAGTTTTCTACACTGTACGGTAAAGGGCAGAAGTCAGAACAGACAAGTGACACCACTATGTATTACATAAACAAGCAGGGTGGCACCAGATCAGGCCCTTTTGCACAGAAGCCATGAAAATTTGACTTGGCATATTCTCTAAAGGTGTCCCTGCAAGCCATCCATCTGCCAGAAAGGACAGTATCTTGGCAGACACACTGAGTCTGATCAATCAGTCCCATCACGACTGGACACTGAACAAGCAGGTGGTGCGGGTAATTTCAGCAGGTGGGGCATTCAGAGATAGACTTGTTTGCATCCCACAGAACCACCAGTTGCCTCAGTTTTATTGCAGGCCACCAGCCCAGGGCACAATCCTCTGGGAGCTCTGGTACTGGATTGGTCGGCAAGTTCTCTGCCTTTCCCCCTTTTCCTCTAGTTTTCAGGGTACTGCTGAAGCTCAGATCCCTCTCGGCTTCTCTGATATTGATAGCTCCAGATTGGCCCAGGCAGCCATGGTACTCTTCTGCTCTCCATGTCAGTGAGCAAGCCAATAAGCTTGCCTCTCAGGCACAATCTTCTAACCTCCAATCAGGGAACATTGCTGTTCCCAAATCTCAAGTCCCTCCACCTCAGGGCATGGCTCTTGAGGAATTAGTGTATGCAGGCTTGAACCTTTCTGAAGCTGTATTAAACATCTTGAAAGGTTATAGGAAGCCTTCCACTAAGAAAACTCATTCTGCTAAGTGGAAAAGATTCTCCTTCTGGTGCTCTGGTAGAAACTTCACCCCAAATGATGCAGGGGTCTCAGTGGTGTTGGTTTATCTGACTCACATTCACAAGGTCTACAACCCAGTTCTTTAAGAGTTCACCTTGCAGCAGTATCTGCATACCTTTCTGCTAGGACAAAGGTGTCTGTGGCATCAGATCCCATTTTCAAAAGATTTTTTAAAGGCCTGATGCATTTGCACCCTCCTCACAGGGCACCAGTGCCCGCTTGGGATCTTAATGTATGTATAGCCAGATTGATGCGGGCTCCTTTTGAGCCCATGGCTACAGCCCATTTAAAGTATGTTACCTGAAAACAGTTTTCCTGGTAGCAACTACCTCAGCAAGAAGAATCAGTGAGCTTCAGGCTCTTCTGTGTTGAGCAGGACTACATTTCCTTCCACAGGGATAAGGTAGTCCTCAGAACAGACAGACAATTCCTTCCCAAGGTTGTTTCAGATTTCCATCTGAACCAATCAATCACTCTGCCCGTCTTCTTCACAGACCATACAAGCTCTGGTGGAAAAAAGGCTCCACAGGCTGGATGTGAAAAGAGCTCTCGGCTACTACATGACAGCTACTAAAGGCCATAGGCAAGACAAGAAACAACTTTTCCTTACATATGGGGATGTAGGAATGGGCAAACCAGCCTCAAAAAGATCCATTTCTCGGTGGATTGTCCAGTGTATTCAGTTCTGCTACACTAAAGCAGGTAGGGAGTCCCCAGCTGGGCTGAGGGCTCACTCAACAAGAGGAACAGCTGCAACTATTGCAGCTGCTAGGGAGGTGCCATTATTGGACATTTGTAAAGCAGCTACTTGGAAATCAGTACACACCTTTACAAAGCATTATAACTTGGATATTTTGTCCATTAGTGCCAGGTTTGGCACAGCAGTCCTGCAAAGTCTGTTTCCAAAATAAGTTCTGTGCCCACCGCCATGGGGTCTGCTTGGTAGTCTGCACAAAGTTATGAATATTCTTCTGAGTATTACTGGGGTTAGAAGAAAAAATACTTACCATAGTAATTTTCTTCTTCCCAGTGATGCTGGGATAATCATAACTCCCTCCCTCCTCCCCTTCCAGAACTTCAGCCTCTGCATTCCGCATGCTAGTGCCACATAGCCATACCTTTTCGGGTACACTTCTCTATGCTAGACAGATTTTAACAGAGTTTTCTGTCTGTTAATAGTTTTTCTCACAGTCTGGTGAACACCATTTTATATATATATATATATAGTCCCTCCCTTGGAGTTTTTTTTGAAGTAAGTTGTTTTATTAGGCTAATCCTAAAAAAATGTTTAAATTAATTAGTTGTCGGAATTTTTCATGTTGCCTGACTTCCAGGCTTCTTACAAATCTGAAGGGCTTAGAACACTACAGTTGGTAGAGTCGGTATTTGAAAGATGCCCACGTGCAAAGAATTCCATCATTTGCATGTGTTCTATCTCTCCGGGCAGTCCAACCCACCAGGCTGACTGCACAAAGTTATGAATATCTGAGCATCACTGGGAAGAAAGATTATTACTATGCAGGGTTTTAAATAATTGATTAGCAGTTTTTTTCTTGGGACAATACTAGCTGTACAGAAAGCTTTATATAGGTTTTCTAGAAGAGTTATGTTTGTTAAACAGTGAGGCAAGTGTTATGCATTTTCAAAATGTTTCAGAACTTTTATGAGCAAAATGTTAATCAATTTTTAAAGTTAAATAAAACCCTGCTATGGTAAGTAATTTTTTCTTGTTGCTGTCCCTAGCATTCCATCTTCCCCTGTCTCTTCCCAGGAATTACAACCTGTTAACATCCTCTCAGGGGACGATTTGGTACCCCAGTCTTCAGTCTCTCATTCTCAAGGCTTGGCTCTTGAAGAGTTAGTTTGCAAAGCTGCATCTTTCCCAAGGGGTTCTGGATATCCTCAAGGCTTCTCAAAAGCCCTCCACCAGAAAGACTTGCAACTCCAAATGGAAAAGATTCAGCATTTGGTGTTCTAAGAAGAATATTTCTCCAGACTCTGCTGAATTGCCTACAGTTATGGATTATATGGTCCATCTCAATGGCCTAGGCCTCAGGCCAGCTACTCTCAAGGCACACTTGTCAGCTGTTTCTGCTTTCCTGTCAGTAGGCAAGTCTTCCTCACTATCGTCCCACCCTGTATTCTGTAAGTTTTTCAAGGGATTGCTTCACACCAATCCCCCCTTTAGGGATCCTGTTCCTGCTTGGGATCTTAATGTTTGCATTGCTCAGCTTATGCAACCCCCTTTTGAACCTTTGTCCTCAGCAGAGCTTAAGTACTTGACTTGGAAAACTGTGTTTTGGTAGCCATTATTTCTGCTAAACGTATCAGTGAATTGCAAGCCCTGTCAGTGGAACCTGATTTCATCTCTTTTCACAGAGAGAAAGTGGTCCTTAGAACTAACAGAAAGTTCTTGCCTAAAGTGGTTTTAGATTTCCACCTCAACCAGTCTATATATCTCTCCCTGTTTTCTTCACTGATCATTCTTCCTCGGGAGAGAGGAGGCTACACAGTTTGGATGTTAAGAGCCCTTAGCTACTACATAGAGCATACCAAGGGTCACAGGTTTGACTCCCTCCAGTTGTTCCTCACTTATGGAGAAGTTGGAAAGGGCAAACCTGCCACCAAGAGATCTGTTGCCAGGTGGATTGTGTCTTGTACACAATTCTGCTATGAAAAACTGGGTAAAACTCCACCCTCAGACCTGAGCGTTCATTCCACAAGAGGTACAGCTGCTTCCCTGGCTGCTGTCAGGGAGATCCCTCTTTTAGAAATTTGTCAAGCAGCCACCTGGAAAGCAGTCCATAACTTTACCAAGCATTACTCTCTGGATATCCAGGCTAGGAGTGATGCTTGGTTTGGCACAGCAGTACTTCAGAGCCTATTCCCAAAGTAGGTTCTTTCCCTCCTCCATGGAGGTACTGCTTGGTAGTCTGCACTTGTCAGAATACAGCAAGACTTCATGTTGTTTGAAGAAAAAAAATTACTCACCTTAGTAATTGTTTCTTCTAGTGCAACAGTTCTCAAACTTTGTCACAGTGAGCCTCCCCTAAGCTATGAAAAAGATCTTGAGCCTCCCCTAAAATACTGAAATATTTTTGGGCCTCCCCATAGAAAAATAGCCTACTCTTCACAGTACATCAGGAATAAATTGAAACCTCATGGCATAGCTTGCTTTCATGTTATTGTTTATTGTACCCCCACCTCCCAAAAGGACAACCTACTTTCTCCAATATTTTGACTCTCAAACCATTGCTACCCCTTACTGCCATACCTTCATGGGTCAGACTGCTTTTTCTGTTTCTCCTCTAACTGGAATAACCTTTCTGCTGACCTCTGCCTCTCCCCACACCCTGCTCTTAAGCAACTTCTCAGGGATCATTTTGCTCCCTCCTGCTCTTATTCCTACTACCTGTATGGTTAACTCTTGTATTTGGACAGTTCTGCTGCCAGTCTAATTAATCATTGTTCCTTGCATTGTTGGTTTATTGTTCAGTTTGTTTGCACTTTCATTCATTTTGTATTGCTTGAGTGTTTTGCAGTTACATTTTGGATTGTATTCTCTCACTACCCTTCCCTGGGTACACCTGAAATAAGCCATGGCTCAGTGTACAGTACTTTCCCTGGTCACAGACTTGTGAATAAATACATACATTCACCTACTATTATCCTCTTTCAGTTTGCCTTATCCCTTCACTCAAACTCTATAAAGTTCAAAATTTAAATACAGTACTTTTTCAAGACTTGCTTGAGCCTCCCCTGGAACAGGTTGGGGCCTCCCCAGGGAGGCTGGCCTCACCATTTGAGAACCCCTGTTCTAGTGGAGTCTTGCCGTATTCTGACCTCCCCCCCCCCCGCCTCCCCTCTCAGAACCTAGATTTTTGGGGATGTGGGTGGGCAGGCGCAGTGTTGGCACCCTATGGGTGCCCCCTTTACACCCTCTGTTCTCATGGGGTGAGATGTTATTTCATTTGATTGGTTTTTGTGTTTGGGTTTTCTGACTTGAGTCTTCCTTTGAGAACCCAAAACATCATTTGTAGGGACATGGATATGTTGTTCATCCACACTATCTGGCAGGTTCCTTGCCGCTTTAAATCTTGCCGGAAGGTCTTCAAGCTAGCTCCTCCCACCCACCCGGGTGGTAAAACTCTTGGCTCCGCCCCATGACGCCAGATCTTCCTTACCGCTTGGAAGCTCAGGTTCCCTCCTTAACGCTCTGCGATTAAGTTTTGGGCCAAAATCCGTGGTTTAAAAAGAGAAAACATTTTTATAACTTTTCCGGTCTTCTTCCTTCGCGGCTGCGATGGACAAATCGACTCCCGGATTTCGGAGATGTCCCTGTGGGCAGAAGATGTCTCGGACGGACCCGCACTCCACGTGCGTTTATTGCCTTGGCCAGGAGCACGACCCGCAGGCTTGCGACCTGTGTTCCTCCTTCTCGGTTCTCGTCCTCGAGGACCCGCTGCCGCTACATCTGGGCGTCCGAAGAAGATTTTCTCGGTCAAATCCAAAGAGGCCCGACTGGCGGTTTCCGACGGCTGCGGGATCCGCGAACAACTAGAGGTTGGTCGCCAAGAGCAGGCGGCTCAGGCCGCGGCTTCCTCTTCTGCTGCCTTTGTCCCTCTATCGCTCGGGACCTCATATTCAGCTTCCTTTAAGGAGCTTTGCTTGACCCTCTCAACTAAAGGCGAGGGTCCTACTTCTTCGAGTCCGTTTCATCGGTCGAAGAAGTCTAAGGGTAAGTCTCATCGTCGACGCTCTTGGGAGCGGGAAAGATCCCCCTTCCCTTGTCGACAATCGACTTCGGTCGAATTTTTGGCTTCGCCACTGGCTTCACGTGTGCCCCGCCAGGCCAGGTGACTGAGACTCACGACGGTACGGTCGAGATTTTCTCGACCCGTTAGACGGGTTGTCGGCTGGAGAAGCGAGATTCCTCCTCCCCGGTTCCCCCGGTGAGGGCTGAGGATATCGTCGGCTCTTCCGTACCGGTGAATCAGGAGCCGTCGGTTTTGCCGATCGAACTGAGGGGATCGCCGATCCTCGGCTCCCCGCCTCACCGACCTCGGCCTAGCCGAGATTCTCGGTCTCGGACATCTTCGCGGTCCAGCCGTTCCCGTCGACATAGACGGTCTCGGTCTGGGCACCGCGGCAAGAAGCGTCGGCCGCTCTTCCTCTTCTTCCTCCTCGGGCCGAGAGGGAAGGCTTCGGCGTGAAGCTACGCTCAAAAATACGAGGACCTCATGTGGCAACATTTTTTTCTGGCCAATAAGCCGGCTCAGGCCTCTTCTCCGGCCATTAAGTGGTTGCCACCGGACTAGGTAGTGGTCGAGGAGCCTGTTTCCAGGCCAGTTGTCCGATCTATTCCAGCTGCCCCACCAACTGTGGTGGAACCGCCTCCACCTCAGCAGACAGCTGGGGCTCCGACGAAAGAGTCGCGGTTGGCCCAAGGCCTTCCCGTTAGGCTGTCGGTCACTCTCACGCCTGACAAGCCTCGGCAAGTGGAGGGTGGCTCAGGCTCCAGGCAGCTATTCGACAACTGCGGAGTCGGATGACTCCTCCTGTTCTCCAAGCGCTTTGACTTGGAGTCCTCTGGGGGCAGTCAGTGGACGATAGCCCTTCGTCCTTCCTAGGACCTCTTAGGCTCATCTCAGAATCCACTGGGATGAAGCTTGAACCAGATCCAAACGGGCCAGATATCCCTCACTGAGATTCTGGACCGGGGGATTCTCCACGGAGGCCTTTCCAGTGGCCGAAGCCATTGTCGGGCCGGCCCTGGAACTTTGGCAGCGTCCGGCTTCCTGTCTGCGCCCGGCCAGGATGGCCAGGAAGTGTGCGGTCCTACTGGCTCTCTGTCCGGTTTTCTGAACACCCTCGGCTGAAGGCTGGTCACGGACAGTGTTTTCTCGCGGCCGGGTAATGCCAGGGATGTGGACAAACCGCCGACAAAGAGTCCAAGAAATTGACCTACTGGGGAAAGTGTATGCTGCCCTTCTCTCGGCCTTCGCCAGGCCAGTTCGCCGCCTCATGGCACATTTCTCCCATGCCCTGTTGGGTTCCCTGGATGAGGCGGTCCCTCATCTTCCCGCTGACCTGCAGACTACGGTCAAGCAGGTGCGGGATCAGGGCAGGGCAGTAGCCAAACAGCTCCAGACTGCTCTGGATATAGGAGACTCATGTGCCCGGTCAGTGGCGGCTGCATGGCCATGCGTCGGGCGTGGCTGGTGAATATCCACCTTACGCAGATACCCAGCACAAGCTGGCGGACGCCTTTCCTGGGAACAGACCTGTTCGGCCCTGGAGTGGAAGGCCACCTCCAGAGGATCGAAAAATCCAATGCCACCTTGGATTTGGTCTCGTCCGCACAGAGGGACAAGGGTCATAAGTCCCAGCCTAAGCCCTTTCGTCCCTCTACTCCCGCCACACGCCCGGCCCAACAACAGCGTCAGGGCCAGCAGGCTAGACCTTGGTATTCCAAGCCCAAGCCATCGGCTTCCTCTAATAGGAAGCAAGGAGGAAAAGGCCCTGGTGGTCCCCAGGCCGGTCCTTCCTCCAAGCCTGCTAAGTGACGGGCTGAGGGGTGTCACCCCCATCCCCGTCACCTCGCCCCTGGTTCCCCCCGTGGGGGGACGGCTCCGACACTTCCTTTCCGCCTGGTCCGCTGTTACCACGGACAGGTGGGTTTTGGAGGTGGTGGGAAGAGGCCTGCCTCTGGAATTCGAGCAGGCTCCACCCTTCAGAGCCGTCGCCCGCGTGGGGCTTTGGGGTCCCCAGAATCTCTACAGGCTCGTCGAGCCGACATCGCCCTCCTCCTTCAGAAAAGGGTGATAAAAGAGATAGAGGACCCTTCTCCAGAACCAGGGTTCGTGTCCAGGTACTTCCTGGTCCCGAAACGGACGGGGGGCTGGGCCCATCTTAGACCTACACGACCTGAACAAGTTCCTAAGGTCTCGAACCTTCAGAATGGTCACTCTGGCTCAGATAATACCATCTCTGGAACACGGCGTGTGGTTCTGTTCTCTGGACTTCCAGGACGCGTTCTTTCACGTCCCTATCCGTCCGTCTCATCAGAGATTCCTCCGCTTCAGAGCGGAGGGATCCCTCTTCGAGTTCCAGGCCATGCCCTTCGGCCTTTCTTCAGCTCCCAGGGTCTTCACCAAATGCATTGCAGCGGTGACAGCTTTCCTGTGGCGCCGAGGGGTCCGGGTGTACCCTTACCTGGACGATTGGCTGATAGCAGCCCCCTCCAGGTTGGAGGTGGAGCGGTCCAGAAATCTGGCCCTCCGGGTTTGCTCTTAACTGGGCCTCCTGGTCAACGAGGCCAAGTCGGAACTCGAGCCGAAGCAGGTGATATCCTTCATCGGGGCAGAGCTCGACTCTCTTCGAGCCAGAGCACGGCTCCCGGCGGACAGGGCCGAGGTTCTTACCTCCTTTGCCCAATCATTTCTGGTTGGGCACCGCGCCTGCCCGGGACTTCCCAAGACTCCTGGGTCTTATGGCTGCCTGTACCAGCGTAGTCCGCTGAGCACGCTGGCACTGCGCCTCCAGTGGGGTCTGGCCGCCAGTGGTCACAGCGTCTACCCTCTGGACCAGCGGTGGACGACCCAGGAGATGTGGAACGCTCTCCAGTGGTGGACCGTTCCGTCCCATCTGCAGGAGGGTATCCTGTTTGTCCGCCCGAGCCGACTGTCTCTATCGACCGACGCCTTTGATGGGTTGGGGTGCCCATCTGGGAACACCGACGACGGCCTCTGGTCCCCGCGGGAGTCCCGATGCCATATCAACCTGCTGGAGCTCCGTGCGGTCCGCCTAGCTCTCACCGCCTTTGCTCCGTTTCTCCGGGGTCAAGTGGTCCGAGTCCAGACGGACAATACCACGACCATGTACTATCTAAACCGCCAGGGCGGGACGCTCCCTTGCCTCTATGCAAGGAAGCTCTCCGCATCTGGTCACTAGTGCGCAGCCTGGAGGCGGATCTCCTGGCCATTCATGTGGCAGGAGCCTCCAACACCCTGGCCGATGCCCTGAGCCGGATAGGGGCTGCATCGCACGAGTGGTCTCTCCTGCCGGAGATAGTACAAGACCTGTTCTCCCGCTGGGGCACACCTCTGGTGGATCTGTTTGCCTCCAGGGAGAACGCGAAGCTGAGGCTGTTTCATGCCCGCCCCCCCTCAGCAGGGCTCGCTGCAGGGGGATGCCTTTTCGAGGCCGTGGACCCCGGGCCTCTTTTACGCCTTTCCCCTTCCCTGATTCACAGGGTCCTGCTGAAAGCGAGGAGGGACAAGGCGCAGGTGATTCTGATAGCCCCAGATTGGCCTCGCCACTTCTGGTACCCAGATCTCCTCAGTCTCAGCTCCAGGACTTCGCTGCAGCTTCCAGCTCGCCCGGACCTGCTCTCAGTCAATCAGGGGAAGGTGTTCCATCCGGACCTTCAATCCCTGCACCTGACGGCCTGGTTCCTGAGCGGCCAGAGTTCCAGGCCTTGGGGTCTTTCCGACGAGTCCTCAACGTCGTGAGGCGTCCCAGTGAGTCGACCTCAGAAAATGCTATGCCTTCAAATGGAAGAGGTTCTCCATTTGGTGTCGGGGAAAAGGGTTGGACCCTTTCTCGTGTCCTGTGGCGGCATTTTGGACTATCTATGGTCCCTATCTAGTCAAGGGCTTAGGTCGACGACCCTTAAGGTGCACCTGGCAGCCATTTCTGCTTACCGGGCGCGGGCCGGTCAGCAGTCAGTGGCGCAGGAAAAAGTGGTCGGGCGCTTTTTCAAAGGCCTTGATCACATTTCCCCTCCAGTGCGGGAATCCCCACCTCCGTGGGATTTACTGCTGGTACTGGCAAAGCTCATGGGCAAGCCATTCGAACCAATGCACAGGTGTGGTCTCCCCACCTGTCGTGGAAAACCGCCTTCTTGGTGGCTATCGCCAGCCAGAAGGATGGGAGAACTCCAGCGCTGAGCATCGAGTCTCCCTTACCTGGTCTTCCACAGGGACAAGGTTGGCCTCACGCCCCCACCAAATTCCTTCCGAAGGTGGTGTCGGAGTTTCACCTAATCAGGTATGGACTCTGTCGGTGTTCCCACCCCAATCACACCGGAGGCGAATATAGGCTCCATACTCGACCCTTGAAGGGCGCCCGCTTATTATAAGGAGCGACGGCTGAAATTCGGGAGAGGTTCGCCAGCTGTTTGTCACCTACGCTGAAGCCGCACCTGGCAGACCTGCAGCCAAGTGGACGATAGGCAGGTGGGTCACCTCCTGCATAGATCTCTGCTATAAGTTGGTGGGCATGGAGCCTCCCAGAGGGATAAGAGCTCATTCTACCCACCATACTGCTGCATCAGTGGCTGCTTCCAGGGATGTCCCTATCCAGGAGATCTGCAGGGCTGCTACCTGGAAGTCAGCACACACCTTTATTTCCCACTACCACATCGACCTTGAGTCACGCCGGGATGCTGGTTTTGGGGCCTCGGTTCTCCAATCTTTGTTCCTCAAGTAAGTATTAGGGGGTGTGCGCCTTGCCTCCCTCCTCCCGGAGAACTGCTAGGAGTCTGCCAATAAGTGTGGATGAACAACATATCCATGTCCCTAGAAATACAGGTTACTCACCTGTAACAGGAGTTCTAGGAATGGTATATGTTGTTCATCCACACGAACCCACCCGACCTCCCCGGCTTCGACGCACAACCTGAGCTTCCAGCGGGCCAGATCTGGCGTCATGGGGGCGAGCCGAGTTTTACCACCGGTGGGTGGGAGGAGCTAGCTGAAGACCTTCCGGCAAGATTTAAGCGGCAAGGAACTGCCAATAAGTGTGGATGAACAACATATACCATTCCTAGAACTCCCTGTTACAGGTGGTAACCTGTTTACTCACCCTGTAACAGGAGTTCTGGAATGGTATATGTTGTTCATCCACACTAACCCACCCGACCTCCTCGGCTTCGGGACGCACAACCTGAGCTTCCAGCGGGCCAGATCTGGCGTCATGGGGCGGAGCCGAGAGTTTTACCACCTGGGTGGGTGGGAGGAGCTAGCTTGAAGACCTTCCGGCAAGATTTAAAGCGGCAAGGAACCTGCCAGATAGTGTGGATGAACAACATATACCATTCCTAGAACTCCTGTTACAGGTGAGTAACCTGTATTTTTCTGCCAGTTGGCTAGTTAAAAATTTTACAGTTTCCACACAACACCTAGTGAGTTTTGCTTGTAGAGATCTGACGGTTTCAGTTCAAATAACAGGCAGAGACATCAACCAAGCTCGAGATGAACATTCTATGCCATGCATAGAAAAGTTAACCCATTGTCCTCCGGGGCAGTTTAAAGGCTGGGGCTAACTGCACTTGTCAGAATACAGCAAGACTCCACTAGAAGAAACATAATTACTAAGGTGAGTAATTTTTTCATCCAGGAAATCTGCAGGGCTGTTACCTGGAAGTCAGCACACACCTTCATTACCCACTACCACATCGACGTTGAGTCACGCCGGGATGCTGGTTTTGGGACCTCGGTTCTCCAGTCATTATTTCCTAAGTAGGGGGTGTGTGCCTTGCCTTCCTCCTCCTGGAGAACTGCTAGGAGTCTGCCAGTAAGTGTGGATAGAACAACATATCCATGTCCCTAGAAATACAGGTTACTCACCTGTAACAGGAGTTCTAGGAATGGTATATGTTGTTCATCCACACAACCTACCCGACCTCCCCAGCTTCGACGCACAACCTGGCTTCCAGCGGGCTAGATCTGGCGTCATGGGGCGGAGCCGAGAGTTTTACCACCCGGGTGGGTGGGAGGAGCCATCTTGAAGACCTTCCGGAAAGGAACCTGCCAGTAAGTGTGGATGAACAACATATACCATTCCTAGAACTCCTGTTACAGGTGAGTAACCTTTATATTTGTGACCACCTTTCCGACTTTTTAAGTTCCCCCTGCAGTTGTCAGACTCCCTCCGTTATGTGCTATCCACTCTTCCGCTGAGTTTCGTGTTGTCCGCAAACAGGGCGCTGTCATGTATGCCCTCGCTGATGTCACTAATGAATACATTGAAGAGGACTGGCCTCCGGACTAACCCCCTGAGGAACCCCACTAGTGATCTGCGCCTCATTAGATTTCACCCCATTTACTACCACCCTTTGTTTTCTGTCCCTCAACCAACTCCGTACCCACTTTACTGTCTGTTCTGCTACCCCAAGGCTTTCTAGCTTTTTTAAGAGGTGTCAATGCCTCAGCACTTCTACCACCTCCTGGGCACTGCCCCTGTTCCTGTCCGCTGTACACTGTCCCCTCAGCCCTCCCTCTCCATCCTTCCTTATTCTGTTTATCTTCATGACGCAGGCATACACTGTACAATGCCTCAGCATATCTAGTAGATTAGGTTTGATTTCTGTACTCTATGTATATTATTTTCAGTATTTGTATATCGTCCTCAGTATTTGTACCTTGTTGTCTAATGTAACTGACATAGAACCTGTCAACGAGCATCTGCTCACAGGTGTTATCCAAGATTTCAATAAATAAATGAATAAATGCGGGACTGTGTCAAATGCCCTACTGAAGTCAAAGTAAAGCAAGTCCACCACATGACCCCTGTCCAACTCCTTGGTCACTTCGTCAAAGAGCGTAATAAGGTTTGTTTGACATGACCTGCCTGTCACAAACCCGTGTTGTTTGTAGTTCTGGAAGTTATTTACTTAGAGGTATTCCACTAGATCTTGCTTGAAAAGGGCTTCCGTATATTTACCCACTACTGATGTGAGACTGACTGGCCTATAGTTACCTGTATCTTCCCTGTCTCCACTCTTGTGCAGTGGCACCATGTCAGCCACGCTCCAGTTGTTTGGAACGACTCCAGTGACCTGTTGAATAGGTGCACGTGAGGTGCTGCCAGCTCTTCTGCAAGCTCCCTGAGCACTCTAGGGTGTAAACCATCAGGGCCAGGGGCCTTGTCGGGTCTGATGCCTGAAAGGCCCTTCCTGACCCTGTCTGTGGTGATCTCCTGAGTGCACATTCTCTGAATCCCTCTGGTCTCAGCTCTGGTACCGCTGTCTGGCAGTGAGCCCTGATTCTCCCTTGTGAATACCGAGCAAAAGTATTAATTTAGGGCCTCAGCTTTTTGCCCACTGTCCTCCAGAGCCTCATCCCCCACTTTTAACTTTCTTCCTTTCTTCGCTGATATAGCAGAAAAAGGTTTTCTCCTCTGATTTGACTGCACAAGCAATTTGCAGCTCTTTTGCTGCCTTGGCCTCCCTCATTATTTTCCTGGCCTCCTTACTTTTCTGAGTGTAATCCTCCCACTCCCTGTCCCCTTTATGTTGCCTGAACCATTTGTATGCATTCCATTTGGCACGGCAACCCATGAGGTGGGCACATGAGGAAGGGCGCCGTCCATTGTGTTGACTCTTCCCCGCAGTCCTCATTGGGAGGGTAGGGCGACCTGGATGAGGCCAGGCTAATTAGGTGACAGGATGTCGCCATGCGCATAAGGGGTGGGTGGGTGGGAGCAAGCATGGCGAGCATGGTCTGGGAGGCGTGGAGAGGCTGTGCAGGGGTGGCACTGCGGTGGCTGGCCGAGTTGCGTTGGGAGTTGGCGAGTGGATGTGGTGGGAAAGGTACTGGGTTTGGGCTCTGGTGCAGTTTTATTGTGCCCGGCCGAACCTTTTCCCTGATTTCACGCACCCCCCCACCTCCCCGGAGTTAAGAATCCGTGAGGGTGTGTGTATGGGGGGCATAGCCCCCCCACAGAAAGCAGTAAAATAGTGTCCTGGCGCCGTTTTCCTGAGGTGCCGGGGTTGTTAGAGTGCTGAAAATGTTTTCGGCACTCTGAGTGATAACGGTAATCGCCTTTAGGCGTTCGCTGTTATCATATAAACCCGTTTGACCCTGATTGCCTCTCTTACTGGATGGGAGAACCACAGTGGTCTTTTAAACCTGTTTTTCTTTGTTGTAGTCCTGATGCAGAGTCTTGTTGCCTCCAGAACGGTATCCCTAATATCTTTCCACATTTCCTCCATGTCTGACTTGTCTCTGATGTGTTTTTTTTATAGACATTTCCCCTAACCTCTGTAGGGGTCTTCTTAGCTCCTTCGCCGCCGCCTCCCCATGCCCAGAGTTGCACCCCTGGGTGGGGCGACCAGGCGGGCGCCTTTCCAGGTCAATGGTAGATTACCTTGGCTTGCCCCCCCCAAGGTGGGGCTGTGGGAACGTGAGGTGGCGGGTAGAGCTTCATGCGCGGGCCCGGCATTTTTTCTATAGACTGTATCGGGGCTGGGGATGTGCAGTGACCAGCGTCCACCCCGCCCTCCAGCGATACGGCGCCGGCACTGCATCTCCTCCAGGGGTCTGTAGCGTGCCGGACATCCCCCCCCCCGGGGAGAAGGAGAGCAGTCCTTGGTGATGCTTGATTTTATTTATCTATTTAAATTTTGGTAACCGGGTGGGCTCACTGAGACCTTGACGGTCCCTTTTTTGGGGGCGACCCAGGATTAGTTACATGTACCTAGAGGGGGAAAAAACCCAATACATTGGTATGTACAATCAAGTGAGACTAACATAGAATATAGGAACATACATGACACCATGTAGTGCGATTGCAAAATATTACAACAGTCCAGACATTTTGTTGTTAGTTAGAAACAGTTAACACATCTCAACATGGATAAGTACAGGGACCAGTGCTCCTTTGCTGCTTTCCATTCCTATCTCCTCCTCTCCTGGCTGGCCCTTCAGTGTTCAGAGTCCGTTCCCGAACCCAGGTCGTCTGCTTCGCAGCTGGATGCACTGCTGCTGGGCCAGCTGTCTCTGTTCGTTAACTTAACTCTCACTATCTACCTCAATCTATCAGAATTAGCCTTCTAAAAGCATAGCACCTCTGTGCTTGAGGTGGTTTTAGTAGTGCCCGTGGTTATTTCAAACCAGACTGTACTGTGATCGCTGTTTGCCAAGGGTTCTTCCACCCTCATGGACCTAATTTCTTCAGAGTTTGTGAGGATCAGATCCTAGATGGCATGCCCCCTGGTCAGGTTCTTCACTAGTTGAGACAGCAGGCAGTTCTGGAATGTGTCTAGTAAAGCCGGACTTCTGGAGCTGTTGACTGCTGGGATATTCCAGTCCACATCTGGCAGGTTAAGGTTGCCAACTGCCACGGTCACCTTTACCAGCCATCTTTTGTAACTCCTCAGCTAATTGTTCATCTTTCCCCTCTCCCTATCCTGGGGGTCTGTATATCACACCCATTTGCAATTTCTTTCCTGCATTGATGGCTAAGTGGACCCAGAGTGACTCCAACCCCTCCCCCCGCCCCTTGCCTTGGTGCTTTCATCCTCCGTTGCATTGATGCCCTCCCTCACATAGAGGGCAAATCCCCGCCTCTTCCCACCTGTCTGTCCCTTCTAAACAGTGTGTAGCGTCGGATGGCCGGCTCCCATTCGTCGTCCATGGCCCAGCTTTTGATAAGCAGCCTCCCAAGGTACTGCTTTATAGTCTGTAGCAGTAAGCATAGTGAGGGATTCCTGGGGTTTGAAGAAAAAAGTTACTTACAGTAATATTGTATCTTACTTTGAGGGGGCTCTTGCAGAAGGCAACACCATTAGGACTGAAGCCGGTAGGTGCCGGGACCGAACTGAAAACTTGTAGCAGTCATTGGAGGTGGACCGCTCCCTAACGCCTGCCGCCCCTGCTCGTGGTATAAAAGGTCAGTCCCCAGCACAACCTCTGTTCTTCCCTGCGGTTGACCAGCACACGTCGGACCTCCATGGACGTCTCCTGTTCTAGTTGACCGCTGTTTTCTTTGCGATTTACCGTTGCTTTATTATTTTTACTACTTAAATTTTGTTTTATTTATTCATTTCAGTTTGAGATTAATACCTTTGAGTCAAGGACTCGTTTTTCAAAGGTTCCAAGTCAGTCAAACAAACAGATACAGACAAGTAAAACAGAGGTTTACACATTAAGTTTCACCAATACATTGGAGTCTTAGCATAGCAATTGACAGCAATTCGTGCAAGGCATTGTAGTGTTAAACGGGAGCAAGGGAATGCGCCTCCGCTGGGTAGTACGGGGGCAGGTAGGGATGGGTGTGGGTGTGTGTGTGAGCAGCCCTAGGTAGGCATTGTCAAATATTCATGTCTGTTGTAGATTGAGCGGCAACTGAGGTGGGGGGGGGGAGGCAGTTGGTTGTAAGGCTAGGGAGGAATGTAAACTATGCTGTTGGAGTGTTGAGGTAGGGAGATTCAATGGAGAGGGCAGGAGGGGTGTGTGCAGGGGGCAGTACTAGGGGTGGTATGTGCCATGGGGTGGAGGAGATGGTAGAGGTACCCTGTGCATGGGCTAAATATGGCATCCACAGATTTTTTTTGAGCTCTAGCTGGGAACGAAGCCCTGTTTTTTGAATTGTAAATTTACAGTATTTTCTTGCATGCCTTCTTCTACATCCTCTTCTTCGGAGTGGTGGTGGACGAAGTGTGCTTGTGGCAGTCATCTTCCTTACAAGGATGACTACTTTTCTTGCCTGTTCTTCCTAGGCTCGGACCATAACACAGAGGCCTGCCAGCACTGCCATGACTTCAACTGGCGCCCCCAGGATACGCTACCAGAAGACCCTGGAAACCTTCCTTCTACAGCTGAAATTAACCGCGATGGAGTAGGAGCTCCAGGGCAAAAGCACCTCTTCTGCCCCGGCCTCTGGGACTTAGACTTCTTTTTCCCACAAAGAGAAGTCCTGCGGAAAGCACAAGCATCGGGACAAGCATAGGGAAAAACCCTGGTCAGCTTCCTGCTTAAGTCGGCGACCGACTCTGAGCCTTCCACCTCGGCAGCCCTCACTCCCTCTGGGCTCCCCGGTGGTCAAACCACCCGCTCGCATTACTGTCTTGGGCTGTGGTTCTTCAGGGCTTGGGACTTCGTCCCCAGCCTTTCAGCTCAGGCCCTTAGACCCAGAGGGTCCTCAGCCAGGTGGCTTGACCAGGTCCACTTCGGGCAGCTGGTCTTTAACCATTGCCCTCCCAGTCCGGGCGTCAGCTAAGTCTACCCAGATTTCAGGGATCGACTCCTCTAAGCGATGCCTGGGACATGTGCTCATCTCCCCTGCGAGAGTAACACCTCTGCCCCACTCAGGAGCTAGTTCCCCGGGACAGGCCTCTCCTTCACATCTGGCACTGGCTGATTCACCAGACGTGCGTCAGCCTGTGCCAGTCCGGTCGATCCTGGCATCAACCCCAGTGACACCTCATCTGTCATCGCCTGACCTTCTGTTGTTGCCGGCCGACCCTGTCGTCACCCCTCAGCAAGCGCCATAGCGTCCGACGCCCGGTCTTTCGGCTCTCACTAGACCGAAGCTGGATAACTTTATGGCCCAGTGGTTGATGCCTGCTACCCCCGAGAACAGACACCTGGGTTACCAAAGCCTAAGGAACTGACACGGGGGCCTTTACTCCTGCGCGGCGCCCCGCACGCCGCAGAATCCGCCCACAGGTCTCAGTGCCCTGTTTGCAGTTTGGTGGGCGTACCTTAAGGTCAAGGAGTCCCCGAGGGAGCTCCCTACTTCTAGGGACCCTCCTCTAAATCCAGACAAGGTTAAGGACCCCCTTGGGAAACCTCCAACGCCACCTCCTAAGGAGCCTACTGCACAGCCTGATGGGGCTGGCACCAGCCACCCGAGTATTCACTGACGTAAGAATCGTTGCTCGCCCTCTCCATCTCCAGACTCTGGCAAGTTGGGAAGGTATTTCTCCTCCTCCTCTTCGGATGACTCGGAAGGCTCTGATTTGCCTTCAAAACCAGAGGAACCCAAGGATACCCTTAATCTCTTCCAGATGGTCCTGCTTTATGGATGTCATGATGCATGTCCAATCCCTTATGGGTTGTGACATGGAGAAATTGGACCCCAAGTGACGTCGGTTGGCCATCTTTCTCTGTGAAAAGGATTCGCTGTCCTTGGTCGTTCCACCCCTTATTGATTCCTTTAAGGACGTCAATAGGGCTGCTTGGAAACATCCATCCACTACTCCGGCTATGTCCAAGAAGGGTCGCCTGTATAATTCTCCCAGGGACAAACCCTTTTATGTGGAGTATCCAGAGGTAGACTCTGTAGTCAGTAATGCTGCCCATGACTGCTCTGAGCGGCCCAGGCACCTTAGGACTCTGCCTCCAGATAAAGACTCCAGACAGGTGGACCAGTTTGGTAAGAAGGTCTATGCATTGACCAGCTGCACTGTTCATTCCCTGAACTTTCTTGCCCACATGGTCCAGAATGCCCTGTGGGAAAAGGCTTTAGAGGTGGCACAAGTTCAGCCTGATGGTCCTGGCAAGACTGAGCTGTTGTACGTTCTGAAATAGGGCTTGGATGATGGTACTCATGTTCTCAGTTTCCTATGACTCTGCATATTCCACCGGCAGAGCTGCAGCTGCAGGAGTTGGTATTCGTCGCTACGCCTGGCTCACTCTCAGGTTTTGCTCCTGACATGCAGTCCAAAATCCTGGATACCCTTCTGGAGTCCTGGGAAGGAAGAGCCAGGCAACTATCGTCTGGTCAGCCTTCCCTCTCTGGTGGGTAAACTGATGGAGGTACTTATAAAGGAACGGCTGGTACAATATCTGGTTTTGGGGAGGGGGGGGCTCGCAGATGACAATCATGGGTTCACAGATGGAAGGTCATGTCGGACCAACCTGACTGAATTCTTTGGGGGTAACGGAAATATGTGAGATGGAGGTGTGGTGGACGTGGCCTATCTGGACTTCAGAAAAGCCTTGGACACTGTCCCTCAGAGGAGACTAATATGCAAGTTAAGAAGCTTAGGGGTAGGGAGCAAACTAAAAAACCTGGGTGGAGAATTGGCTGGTAGGTAGAACTCGGAGGGTGGTGGTTAATGCGGTGCACTCCAAGGACAGGTGGGTGACGAGTGGGGTTCCCCAAGGATCAGTGTTGGGTCCCATACTGTTTAACATATACATTGGGGACATTTCAGAGGGCTTGAATGGGAAGGTGTTTATTTTCAGATGATACGAAGATCAGTAGCAGGGTGGACATGCTGGGAGGAATGGAAAGAATGAGGAAGTATCTGTCCAGGCTGGAGGAGTGGTCAGGGAAGTGGCTGCTGCTATTCAACGCAAAAAAATTCAAAATTATGCACATAAGTCGTAAGAACCCAAGGGCAAAATACTGGCTGGGAGGGGAGGAACTTGAGGAAACAGAGCAGAAAAGGAACCTGGGGATCATCATTTCGGATAGCATGAAGGTTGGAAACCAGTGCAACAAGGCGGTGGGGAGGGCAAGTAGAGTGTTGGCATGCATAGGGAGGGGCATCACAAATAGGAGGAGGGAGGTGATCATGCCACTATACAAAACTCTGGTCAGACCACATCTGGAATACGGGGTGCAGTTCTGGAGGCTACACTTACAGGGTGACAGACACAGGGTGGAGAAGGTCCAGAGAAGGGCAACCAGGATGGTTCAAGGATTACATGAGAGGCTTTACGAAGAACTGGAGGAACTAAACTTGTACACACGAGACGAGGGAAAGAGGGAATATGATAGAAACCTTCAAATATCTGAAGGGAATAAACAGGGCGATGGAAGGAAGCATATTCAGGATGATGGAGAACTAATCAACTAGGGGACATGCACTCAAGCTGGAGGGGGGCAGCTTTAGAGGAAATGTGAGGGGGCAGTTCTTCACTGAGAGAGTGGTGGGTACTTTGAATAGGCTGCCAGAATGGGTGGTGGGGGTAGATTTGGTGAGCAAATTCAAGAGGGCTTGGGACAACTACATAGGGCTAAATAGAAGTAACAATGACAAGGGAATAAAGGGAGTATGATAAGCTGGAAAGGTAGGGGGAAATGGGCAGACTAGATGGGCCAAGGGGTCCTTTTCTGCAGGCAAATTTCTGTGTTTCTGTAAACCTTGCTTACAGGAGTCTGGCAAGGCTCTGTGCTTGGTACATACTTTGTACTCCTCTCGGCCTAAATCCACCCAGCGACAGTCCCTTTGCTGGTCCTCCATGCGGCAACCTAGGGGCCAACAACCTACAAGCGCCTTCAAGTGCAAAGCTACTACCCAAGCCACTGGAGGTTCAGCCTCTAGGGCTCCCAGAACCTCCCGGGCTGCACTGCCTCTCCCTGGGTCCTCAGCTTGACTCCTTACCCAACCCCCTTCCCTGGCTGATACCCTTGGGGAGGCGATGGGGGTCATTTTTCCTTATACCTTGAGGGATGGCACAAAATAACCTCGGACCAATAGGTTCTTCAGCTAGTGGAAAAGGGGCACGCTCTAGAGTTCTTGGAGATGCCCCTGGACAATCCCCTCTTGCCCTCCCATCAGCCTCACCCAGGTGATCTCTGAGCCTGCACACCTTCACCCCAATTCTCCAAACCACTCTCTACTAGACTGGGTGCTTTCCTCCCACCCTCACCGCATCTCTGCCGCTGGTGTACTTCCTGATGCCCTAAGTGATCATTGTATCACGTACTGTATAAGAAAAGCTTCAATCCCACTACCCCCAAATATAGTTATATGTGATATTGCCCTCTCCGCAACCTTAGACTCCTGTTCCCTCCTCCAGGACTCATACCAAGGACTGGTCTCCCATATATTCAGCTCCTGACATAGACACAGCTCTTTTGCTCTTCTCTGATACCTTAACTTGTATCTGGGATCGCCACGCACCTCTAAAGAGGGCACAAGTAAAACATCATCACCACCCCTGAATAACACCTGACCTCCTCTCCTTGTGTAGAACCCGGGACAATCTATGGGCAGACTTCAAGGCTGCCCTCCTACCTGCTCACCTTCAGCTATACAAGTCCCATAGCAGTACCTGCACCAAGGCCATCAGAAATGCCAAATCAAATTTCTTCAAGTTCCAACTCCCAACAAATTTCTGGAATGTTTTCCATTCCCTCATTGACCTGCCAGCCTCTCAAAGCCCCCCCAGTCCTAAACCTCAATGGCACAACAGTTTCAAACAACATGATGTCTTGCTGTATGCTGACTATTGCAGTTAGGTCCTGCCTTTCAACTGCCCTGGAGAACAAAGAGTTAACTTTCCATGGCCAGCATGGAACGTTCAGCGCGAGCGCGGTTGAAGCCCCTGTCTGCTGTTGTTTAAACTCCAACCGTCATTTTCTTTACTCTGCCTCACTGAACGGTCGCTCCGGAGATTTCTCATTTGCTTGGTTCAAAAAAAGTCTGTTAAAGTGTCGTTTTTCGCTCGGTTTCTACCAAATTTCTGCTACCGAATCTGTTGGTTTAAGTCTCTGTCTGTGGTAATGTGAGTACTAGATAGTTTTTACATTAATTTCTGTGTGGAACTTGTAAAGTTCGGATCGGTTTGGTTTGAACTGATCAGTTTAGTCTTAAAAAGTTTGTGAAATTACTTAGAGTGTGGTAACCAGTCCGTATCGGTTCTAAAAAAAAAAAATGGATTTAATTACATTTTTTTCCAAGACCCGTAACACAGTCAGGAAGCAATAGGGCAGTCTTGCTGGGCGGATTGCCGAAAAAGGGGTAAGTTTTGGATAGGATTGGCCATGTCTGAGAAACCCAAGAAAAAAACCGGGCCCACTGGGTTTCAACACTGCAGTGTGTGTGGGGAAGCCTTTGCTAAGGCTGATCCCCACACCACATGTGTCTATTGTCTGGGGTTTGACCACCTCGATTCAGACTGCCAAATTTGTAAAAGTTTTCCCAAAGCTACCCTGGATAAGAGAGTAGGTAGACTGAGGGAAAGGGAGGTCGTGAAGTCCGCTGACCCGGATGGCCAGACCGGTTCGGTTCCGACCGAACCAGGAGGAGTGCCCTCTGACCGGGGCGAAACTTCTTCGGGCAAAAGGAGAGCCGATTCTGAGGAGTCAGTTCCAGTTAAAAGAAAGAGAAGAGAAAAATCATCCGGTTCGGATCCACAGATTCATTCTCAGACTGCTGATGAGATAGCCAAAGCGATAAGGATAGTGCAATCGCTAGCTTCGGTTCAAACATGAAGTCTTGCTGTATTCTGACTATTGCAGTTAGGTCCTGCCTTTCAACTGCCCCGGAGAACAAAGAGCTAACTTTCCATGGCCAGCATGGAACGTTCAGCGCAAGCTCGGTTGAAGCCTCTGTCTGCTGTTGTTTAAACTCCAACCGTCAGATTCTTTACTCCGCCTCACTGAACAGTCGCTCTGGAGATTTCTCCTTTGCTCGGTTCACAAAAGTCTGTTAAAATGTCGTTTTTTCACTCGATTTCTACTGAATTTCTGCTACTGAACCTGTCGGTTTAAGTCTCTGTCTCTGGTACTGTGAGTACTAGATAGGTTTTGCATTTAGTTTCTGTGTGGAACTTGTAAACATTGGATCGGTTCGGTTTGAACCGATCAGATAGGTTTTAAAAAAACTTTTGAATTTATTAGTATGTGGTAAATGGTCCGTATCGGTTCTAAAAAAAAAAAAAACAAAAGGATTTAATTACGTTTTTTTCCAAGACCTGTAACACAGTCAGGAACTGATAGGGGTGTCTTGCCTGGCAGATTGCCCAAAAAAAGGGTAAGTTTTGGATAGGATTGGCCATGTCTGAGAAACCCAAGAAAAAAAACAGGCCCACTGGGTTTCAGCACTGTAGTATGTGTGGGGAAGCCTTTGCTAAGGCTGATCCCCACACCACCTGTGTTTATTGTCTGGGGCTTGACCACCTTGATTCAGACTGCCAAATTTGTAAAAGTTTTCCCAAAGCTACCCTGGATAAGAGAGTAGATAGACTGAGGGAAAAGGAGGCCGAGAAGTCCGCTGACCTGGATGGCCAGCCCGGTTTGGTTCCGACTGAACCAGGAGTGCCCTCTGACCAGGGCGATACTTCTTCAGGCAAAAGGAGAGCTGATTCTGAGGAGTCTGTTCCGGTTAAAAGAAAGAGAAGGGAAAAATCATCCGGTTCAGATCCACAAGTTCCTTCTCCGACCGCTGATGAAATGGCCAAAGCGATGAGGATAGTTCAATCGCTAACTTCGGTTCTGGCCGAACCGGCACCATCTGTCGGGCTTGGTTCGGTCGGTTCCCCCGGTTCCAGATTATACTTTAGAAGAATTTTATGAACCGGAGGAGGCGTATGTATGATGAGTATGAGGAGGCGTATGATGATGAGTATGAGGAGGCGTATGATGATGAGTATGAGGAGGCGTATGATGATGAGTATGAGGAGGAGGAGGCGTATGATGATGAGTATGAGGAGGAGGATGAGGAGGAGGAGGAGGAGGAGGAGTATGAGATGATCTGTCCCCAGACAGACCTTCAGGTGTTGTGTTGCTCCTTCTAGGCTTTCTGAGTCCCCTTCCCACTTTGTTTTACAAAAAACTGGCTGAAACCCTCCAGCTTCCACTGGAGGATCAGGAGGAGCCTGATTTCGTTGAGATGATGGACATCCCAGAGTCCAGGACGTTGTCTGTTCCCCTCCATAAATCTTTTGGGAAACAGACTTTTAAAATTCTAAAGACTCCTAATTCCATACCTCCTGTGGACAGAAGAATGGACAAGAGGTATACCCTTTCAGGCTCGGACACGGAGTTCCTTTCCCAGCAATGCAGCCATGTTGGGGGTAGTGCAGGCTGCTGCCTGTGATAAGGCAAATATTCCCTTGGCTTCACACCCCCAGACAAGGACTCCAGGAGGATTGATGCCATGGCAAAGAAGCAGTACATGGCAGCATCTTTGGGACTCAGGCAGGCTAACTATATGGCCTACACAGCTAGATACCAGAAGTCCAGGTGGGACACTGTGCTGGCTCTGACTAAACAAGCCCCTGACCAGCTTGCCAAGGAGCTGGAGCAGGTGGCTGCGGATGGGATTGAAGCATCCAAGGTGTAATTTCATGCTGCTGTGGACTCCAGTGATGATTCATCTAGAGTCATGGCTACATCTGTGGCCCTTCGGAGGATGGCTTGGCTAAGATGTACTAGCCTATCACAGGATACCCAGGCTAAGGCCATGGATTTCCCTGTCATTGGTAATTCTCTGTTTGGGGAGCGGGGAGCAGAGAACTACATGAAGAAGATGGACGAGTATAGGACCACCTACAGGAGTGCTCAGGCCAAAGAAAGGCAAGCCACTCCTCAGAGGCAGCATTCCAGGGGCAGGGGCAGGCCCTTTCAAAGGCCTTTTACCAAGCCCAGGCCTCCTCTGCTTATGCTCAGAGGGGGTTCTTCAGAGGGAGAGGCAGATGGGGAATGAGCAGGCCTGCTTCCACCCCTCAGCCTAAAGCCCCTGCCAAGCAGACACCCTGATGGGTCTGCCCGGACCGATTCTCCAAAACCTGTATGGGGCAGGCTGGCTTACTTTGTTCAGGACTGGAAGTCTTTAACATCAGACAAGTGGGTCCTGGAAGTAGTAAGCCAGGGACTGGTTCTCTGCTTCAAAAAATTTCCCAAGATGAGAACCAGATCCTTACCACCTGCAAATCCATCAGAGACCCTTGCCCTAGAGGCAGAGGTTTCTTCCCTCCTGGCTCTCAGAGCCATAGAAAGGGTTCCTACCCTACACAAGGGCAACTGATTGTACTCCAGGTACTTCCTAACTCAAAAAAAAAAACCAAAAAAAAAAACAAAACAGGAGAATGGCGGCCCATCCTGGATCTAAGATATCTGAACAAGCACCTTTTAAAACTAAAGCTCAAAATGGTGACTCGGGGAATAATTCTGCCCTCTCTAAGGCCAGGGGACTGGCTAGCCTCCCTGGACCTCAAAGATGCCTACTTTCACATTCCCTTCAGGTGCTCCCACAGAAAGTACCTAAGGTTCGAGTTGCCCTCGGGCCACTATCAATTGAGAGCAATGCCCTTTGGCCTAACATCAGCCCCAAGGGTGTTAACAAAGTGCCTGGCCGTAGTGGTTGCTTTCCTAAGGAGAAAAAAGATTTCTATCTTTCCATATCTGGACGACTGGCTCATAGTGGGTCAGTCTCCAGACCAAGTCGAGTCACATCTGCAAATAGCTCAGCAAGTGCTCACTTCCTTAGGATTCCTCCTCAACCTTCCAAAGTCAGTTCTCGAGCCAGTACAGCTTCTCACCTTCATAGGGGCGGAGCTGGATACAGTAAGGGCAAGAGCCTTCCTTCCCCTGGAAAGGGCAAGGACCCTTATAGAACTGGCCTCTTCTTTCACCCCTACAGGTGTCTCGACCAGGAAGGCATTTCCTTCAGCTTCTGGGCCACATGGCAGCTTCCACAGCAGTGGTCCAGGGAGCAAGTTTCCAGATGAGGGACATACAGTTCCACTTAAGAGCCTTCTGGTCCCAAAGAAAGGATGCCCTTACCAAACTAGTCCCAGTGACTCGAACCCTGGTCCAGCTCTTGCATTGGTGGCAGGATCAGGACAATTTGAGACAAGGAGTTCCTTTTTGTCACTCGGTCTCATTCAGCGATACTCACCACAGATGCTTCCCTGCTGGGCTGGGGAGCCCACCTGGGGGATCTTACCACCCAAGGACTCTGGTCACCTCAAGAATTTCTGCTTCACATCAGTCTCTTGGAACTCAGAGCAGTGTTTCTGGCACTGCAAGCCTTTTCCAAATCTGTACAGAACAAGGTGGTCCAGATCCGAACAGATAACACCACCACCATGTGGTACATCAACAAGCAAGGAGGCACTCTGTCTACGGCCTTGTGCACAGAGGCAATGAAGTTGTGGTCCCTGGCCTATTCCCTGCAAACACCTCTGATAGCAGTTCACCTCCCAGGGAAGGACAATGTCCTAGCAGATGCTCTCAGCAGGATATCCCAGGGCCATCACGAATGGACCTTAGATCCCCTAGTTTTTGAAAGTGATTTTCTCGAGATGGAGTACTCCACAGATAGATCTTTTTGCAGCCCCAGACAATCACCAACTTCCTCTCTTTTGTTGCAGACCCCCAGTCTTGGGCTCAGTCCCCCAGGATGTTGTGATTCTGAATCGGGAAGGGAAATTTCTGTATGCTTTTCCCCCCTTCCCTCTCCTATTCAGAGTGTTAGTCAAGATCAGGTCACAACCATGCAAAGTGATTCTGATTGCTCCAGACTGGGCCAGACAGCCCTGGTACCCCCTGTTGCTGTCCTTAGCAGTCCACCTTCCCCTGCCTTTTCCCAGGAATTACAACCTGTTGACATCCTCCCAGGGGAGGATTTGGTATCCGAACCTCAAGTTTCTCAATCTCAAGGCGTGGCTCTTGAAGAGTTAGTTTGCTGATCTGCACCTTTCTCAAGGGGTTCTGGATGTCCTTAAGGCTTCTCGAAAGCCTTCCACCAGAAAGACTTACAACTCCAAATGGGAAAGGTTCACTATTTGGTGCTCTGATAAGCATATTTCTCCTGAATCTGCTGGGTTGCCTACAGTTCTGGACTATATGGTCCATCTTAATGGCTTAGGACTTAGGCCAGCTACACTTAAAGTGCATTTGGCAGCTGTTTCTGCCTTCTTGTCAGTAGGCAAGCCCTCTCCCCTGTCAGCCCATCCTGTGTTTTGTAAGTTCTTCAAGGGATTGCTGCACACCAATCCCCACTTTTGGGACCCTGCTCCTACTTGGGACCTTAATGTTTGCATTGCTCAGCTTATGCAGCCACCCTTTGAGCCTTTGTCCTCTGCAGAGCTTAAGTACTTGACTTGGAAAACTGTGTTTTTGGTAGCCATTACCTCTGCCAGGCGTATCAGTGAATTGCAAGCCCTGTCAGTGGAGCCTGATTTCATCTCTTTCCATAGAGATAAAGTGGTCCTAAGAACTAACAGGAAATTTTTGCCTAAGGTGGTTTCAGATTTCCACCTTAATCAGTCTGTCTCTCCCTGTTTTCTTCACTGACCATTCCTCCTCTGGAGAGAGGAGGCTGCACAGCTTGGATGTTAAAAGGGCCCTCACTTACTACATAGGGTGCACCAAGGGTCACAGGTTTGAGTCCCTCAGTTGTTCCTCACATATGGGAGGTCAGTGGAGCAAACCTGCCACTAAGAGATCTATTGCCAGGTGGATTGTCTCTTGTATACAATTCTGCTATGAAAAACAGGGTAGAACCCCACCCTCAGGCCTGAGGGCTCACTCTACTAGAGGTACAGCTGCTTCCCTGGCTGCTGCCAGGGACATTCCTATCTTAGAAATTTGTCAAGCAGCCACCTGGAAAACAGTCCATACATTCACCAAGCATTACTCTCTGGATGTTCAGGCTAGGAGTGTTGCTCAGTTTGGCACAGCAGTACTTCAGAGCCTATTTCCAAAGTAGGTTCTGTCCCTCCTTCATGGAGGTACTGCTTGGTAGTCTGCAGTTGTCAGAATACAGCAAGACTTCATGTTGTTTGAAGAAAAATTACTCACCTTAGTAATGTTGTTTCTTCTAATGGAGTCTGGCTGTATTCTGACCTCCCCCCGCCTCCCCTCTTAGAACCTGGTTTTTGGGATGTGGGTGGGCAGGAGCAGTGTTGGCACCCTAGGGGTGCCCCTTTTTCACCCTTCTTTACTTTGGGTGCGTGTTGTGTTTTGTTTTTTGGGTTTCCTGACTTGAGTCTTTGCTTTGAAACCAAAACCCTTTTAATAACTTTAGTTACCAGTTGGCTATGTGAGTTTACAGTTTCCACACAGAACTTCTAGTGAGTATTGCTCATAAAGATCTGACGGTTGGAGTTTAAACAACAGCAGACAGGGGCTTCAACCGAGCTTGCGCTGAACGTTCCATGCTGGCCATGGAAAGTTAACTCTTTGTTCTCCGGGGCAGTTGAAAGGCAGGACCTAACTGCAATAGTCAGAATACAGCAAGACTCCATTAGAAGAAACAACATTACTAAGGTGAGAATTTTTTCATCTCACCCTGCCTCAATTGCCGACGCCTTTAACATCTTTTTCACAATCTATTCCCTCCCCAACCACTCTATTCCTACTCCAGCTCCAGCTGAACCACCTCCCAGTCCTTCTGGCACTGGGTTCATCTTCCCCTCAGTCTCCTCCTGAGAGGTCTTCCAGGCACTAATAAAACTTAACCCTACCAAAATCAGCCCAGACAGCCTTCATCCCAAAATTCTGCACATATCAGCACCCGCTATCGCAGCCCCCTCTCTCTCATCTCCTCAACCTCTCCCTCACCACCAGTTCTGTCCCCTCAAGCCTGGAAACTGGCCAGGGTGCTCCCCCTACACAAAGGCCGCGACCCCCACCTCGTCTGGCAGCTATAGGCCCATCTCTCTCCTTCCCGTCCTCGCCAAACTCCAGGAGTCTCTTATTTACTCTAGGCTCCTGGAACATCTTACTGCCTCAGATAGTCTTTCTCCATTCCAGTCAGGATTCAGGAAGCAACATTCCACCATTTCCTCCCTGTTTCGAGTCACTGACCATATCCAGTCAGCCTTGGAGAAAGGCAGAGTCACTGCTGCTGTTTTCGTGGACCTGGCTAAGGCCTTTGATTCAGTCTCCCACCACCTTCTTATCGAAAAGCTTCACTCATCAGGTCTGGCTCCGCCTGCAATGAATTGATTCCGATCTTACTTTCAAAACAGACATTAATCCATACAAGTCAGAAGCACTATCTCCCCCCCCCCAATCCAATCCGTCGTACCCCAAGGTTCAGTATGAGGCCCCATTTTATTCCCTCTATTCATAAATGACTTGTTTCCGTCTGCTTTCCTTCCCTAATCCATATGTACGCGGACGGCACTGTGACTTACCTCTCTGGTCCCACTGACTGCTACCGATGTGATTGCCCCTCTGCATTGTGACTCTGATAAAGTACAGCACTGGTTCTGGCAAAATGAGCTAAAACTAAATTCCCAAAAAACGATATCCATGTTCTTTGGCTTCAGGCAGAGACTGTCGAAGTCCCAAAGCAACTCAACTTTTGTCACACTGGACGGCTTACCCCTAGACACAGTCAGGTCACTCAAATATCTCTGGGTCTGACTGGACAGCCACCTCGACTTCTCTGCCCACATAGACTCCATGTGCACTAAACTTGGTGCCTTCTATTGCCACAAAGACTGCCTCCCTATGTCAACCTGAGAGACCTAGTCACCAACACTATTCTACCCCTAATTGACTACACTGACATTATCTATGGCTCTGCACTTGCTACCTCTCTTTCAAGACTCAATACTTTACCAAGGTCGTTTCACCATCTCCTCCTCTCCCCCACCCGCCCCTGTCTCCTGTACTCCTCCCAATACCTAATGTCTCTGCCCACTAGGCATTAGGTCCATGCCTCACCTTCATCGCCAAATTCTGGCCTAGGCCTCGCGCCAGCCTATCCACAGCCAGCTCAGCCACATACTCCCTTTGATCTAGGGATGTTTGTGCTTTCTCCCTTTCCTATGTTCTCACATGTACCTCTGCCTCTAGTATGCCCACCAGTAGATCCACAGGATTTATTGCCAAACTCCCATATCTTATTCTTTGACACTCTGAACAGCTGCAGCCTGATTCTAGCACATGCTACCGCACTTGGGGATAATTATAGTCTTTCGCCCATAAAAATATTCGGTCCCTCGTCCATCCAACACCTCCCTCTACCCCAACCTCCAGGACCCTCCCAGTTATGCCCCTGCTACTATATTCCTCCTCTTGCACTTAGTACAATGGCTGCTTTTCTCCTCCATATGTCGCCGCGGTTTGGGGCAAAAATTGCTTCGTCGCCTATTGTATGGTCCTCCGCTCTCCCAATTCCTCACTCTGCTCTAACAATTGGGTCCTCTTCTCTTGCACCCCTATTCCCCACGTCTCCCTACATTATGCGCTTGATATCAACTATCTGGTATGCCTACCCTCTCCCTAACACTTCCCACTACAAAATGCAGTTTTTGGGCTTGGATCCAGCACAAGTTCATTATCCACGACTCTTTGTAGTTCTATGTTCAATGTATATTACCTGTAAATGTGCTTTTTTTTTTTTTTACTATAATAGCAGGTATTTTTACTGTTTGTACTATTGTAACTTGTTTTTCTGTATTATTACTGTAGGACCGAAGGTCCACCTTGTAAATGAGCTTGCTCAATGGTGCCCGCCTGGATAAATACATATTGATATTGATTGATTGATGTTCAGGTCAGGCAGCGTTTTCAGTCTTCTGTACCTCTTGAATCAGCTTCCTGGTGACATTCGTTGCTCCTCCGCTCCTTCTGCCCTGAAATCCCTACTGCAGGCGGTTCCTTCGGCTAGTTGCTCATGTTACTTCCCCCATGCAAGGTGTTCCAAATTCACCTGATCAGACCCCCTTGCCATGGTCTGTTTCACAACAGTGTAAATTCCAGACTGATTTATGAGTTGGAGCTTTCCTACTCTAATTCCTGCGCTATATTGTACATTATTGAATTTTATTCAGTCATATTCGTGTTTACTATTCTGCACTGTGAAGCACATTATTGTATAAATTCTATGTCGTAGTTTATATTCCTGTATATGCTATTTCTGAATCGTCTATTTGTGCAAAACTGTTTTATTTGTATTGCATTCAGTTTTGTGTTTTCCTGTACGTGTCTTTGACCCGGGTTGCAACTGGAAACGAGCCTCAGCTCGGTGTGCTTTTCCCACTTACTAATTTTTAAATAAATAACTAAATTACCCTCAGGCCCACATTGTCCTCATCCAGGAGGAGATTGAGGCGCTCCACCGAAAACAGGCCATAGAACCTGTCCCACCAGCACAAAGAGGGAAGGAATTTTATTCTCATTTCTTCCTGGTTCCAGAGAAAACCGGAGACCTGTGTCTCGTCCTAGACCTCAGCCACCTGAACCAGTACATAGAATGCAAATGCGTCAGGATGTTCATGCTTCCTGGCCTTCTCCCTATACTTCATCAAGGGGGTTGGCTTTGTTCACTGGACATGCAGAATGCTTATCTTCACATCTTGGTCTTTCAACCCCACAGGCGGTTCCTTCGCATCCGCTTCCAAGGAAACCATTACCAGTTTCAGGCTCTGCTGTTCGGCCTGTCCTCAGCTCCCTGAGTCTTTACAAAGTGCCTAACAGTAGTGGCTGCAGCCTTGAGGAAAGGCCATCATGTCTTCCCTTACCTGCAAACTGGCTTCTGATGGCCCCCACCAGGGAACAGTTGATCAGAACCATGGAGGCCACCTTCACCTTGTTTTGGGATCTGGGGATCCCTTTCAGCCTCCCCATATCCTCTCCGTGGCCAAGCCAGAGGCTTCAGGACATCAGAGAAATCTTGGACACTGCCCAAGGCAAAGCCTTTCTACTTCCAGGCAGGGCAGAACACCTACAGACACAGGCTCAACTGGTATCTTCGTCTCACCAGGTTCTGGTCAGGTCATTCCTAAGGTTGCTGGGGCACATGGCGGTGACAATCGCTACAGTTTCCCTGGCTTGCCTGCCCGTGAGGGTGTTCCAGTGGAACCTTCGGGTCCAATGGGATCAGCGCACAGACAATTTGGAGCAGCTGGTGTTGATCTCCAACCCTGTGTGGCAGACTTTGGCATGGTGGCTGAATCCCTACAAGGGGGTCCATTTTCAGACAGTCGCATCATCAGATCCTGACTACAGATGTGTCAGGCCAGGGCTGGGGCGCTGATATGGCAGACGGTCAGACCTGAGGACCCCGCAGGAACAGCCTCTCCACATCAGTGTTTTGGAGAGGTGGGTGATCCTTTACGTCCTGCAGGCCTTTCAGTCAAACCTGCTCCCAGGCCCTCTTTTGAGCCAGACTGACAATACGTCAGTGGTCTTCTACATAAACAAGCAAGGGGGCACTCATTCTTACCCCCTCTTCAGAGAGGCCATGAGAATTTGATATTGGGCCATTGAACACCACCTGGAACTGACTGCCGTCCATGTTCCAGGTGTCCAAAAGTCCTTGGCCGATAGCTTAAGCCAGTTTTGGTTCAAGGCGCATGAGTGGGAACTTCTCTGCTCAGTAGTCGAAGACCTCTTCGATGGGTGGGGACGTCCCGAGGTGGACCTCTTTGTGCCCCCGCTAAATGCAAAACTGCCAAACTTCTGCTCGCTTGATCCAGGGCCTGGTGTTTTCTGGCGAGATGCGTTATTCCTGTACGCCTCCCTTTCCATTGCTGCAGAGTTCTTCTCAAGTTGCAGTCAGAGGGAGCAGAGATAATTCCGATAGCCCCCTACTGGCAGTGCCAGATACTGTTTCCACTTCTTCAGCAACTGGCAGTGGAACCTCTGATTCCCCTGCCCCTGTGCTCCGACTTGCCCTCCCAGGAAAAGGGGACTGTAGTACACCTGGATCTCAAGTCACTGCATCTTCATGCATGGCTCCTCCAGACTTAACTGTTGCCTGTTTTGGGATTACTCCCCTGGTGACAGATGTCCTAGTGGCTGCCAGGAAGCCCTCCACGAGAGCCACTTATGCCATGAAGTGGAACCGATTTTGTATCTGAGCCTCCACTCGACACTTGGATCCCTTCACCTGTCTGGTGAATCTCATTCTGGAGTACCTTCTTTCCCTTTCAGACTCTGATCTGGGTTACTCCTCACTTAAGGTGCACCTTGATACACAAGAGGGGGTAGAAAAGATGAGAAGAGACTTGGCAGGGTTGGAGGAATGGTCAGACATATGGCAACTTAGATTCAATGCAATGAAGTGCAAAGTAATGCACCTGGGAAACAAAAACCCAGGAGAAGAGTACACCAATAGCAGGGGCGGTACTAACAACAAAAAAAATGGAAAGGGACTTGGGGGTAGTCATATCAAATGACCTAAAGTGGGTAAGCAATGTGAAAAGTCGGTAAGGAGAGCCAGGGGATACTGGGATGCATAGGAAGGGGCATCACAAGTAGAAAAAAGGAAGTGGTTATCCCTCTATACAGACAGTTAGTGAGACCCCATCTGGAGTAGTGTGTGCAGTTTTGGAGACCTCATCTACGCAAGGACATAGACAGGATGGAAGCAGTCCAGAGGAGGGCAACTAAAATGGTGCAGGGTCTGCAGCAGAAACCATATGAAGAGAGACTGAGAGAGTTAATATGTATACTCTTGATGAAAGGAGGGACGGGGACATGATAGAAACTTTCAAGTACCTCAAGGGAATCAGCAAAGTCCAGGAGGGTAGCATCTTTCAGAAAAAGAGATGTGTAAGAACAAGGGGGCACAATTTAAAGATAGAGGGGGGACGGCTCAGGGGTAATGTGAGGAAATTTTTTCACGGAGAGTGTGGTGGATACATGGAACCGCCTTCCTGAGGAGGTCATTGGGTCTAAAACAGTGGGGGAATTCAAACATGCATGGGACAGACATAAGGCAATATAGTGGGGGTTGCAGGAAGTAGGCTGTTGGTTAACTAGAATCTTCAGCTTATCCAGTAGGTAGGGAAATGGGCAGACTGGGTGGGCCAAGTGGTCCTTATCTGCCGTCAAAGTCTGTGTATCTGTTTCTTTCCACCATTTCTTTGTACCATGTAAGGGCAAAAGCATTTCAAAAAGCATGAAGTCTTGCTATATTATGACAGTAGCAGTTTGATCCAGCTCTAGAACTGCTCCGGAGGTGAAATGGTTAAAACCATTCCAAAATAGAATTTTGGCCACGAGCTCTAAGAAGCAGCTCTATCTGTGTTATTTCAAACCTGAACTGTCAGATTCTTTACTCCGCCTCATTGAACAGTCGCTCCGGAGATTTCTCCTACTGCTTGGTTCATTTCTCGGTTTAAAAAGTGTTTTCTTGGTTGGATTCAACCGAGAATAGTTTTATTTTAACCGCAAAACCGTTCGGTTCAAGCTCTATCTGTGGTAACCGTAAGTAAATTGAAGGTTTTGTCTGTGTGGAACTTGTAGGTTATTGGTTCGGTTTTGAACCGATCAGTTGGGTTTAAAACTCATTTAAAACTAAAATTTAATATTTTAGAGTGCGGTTCCCGGTTCTTATCGGTTCTAAAATATTTATTACGTTTTTCCAATACGTGACACGGTTAGGAACCGATAAGGGTGTCTTGCCTGGCACTGCTAAAGGGCAAATTTTCTGGTTAGGCTGGCATTATGTCTGAGAAGCCCAAAAGAAAACCGGCCCACTGGGTTTCAACACTGTGATGTTTGTGGGGAAGTCTTTGCCAAGGCTGACCCACACACCACATGTGTTTATTGTCTGGGGTTTGACCACCTCCAGTCAGACTGCCAGATATGTAAGAATTTCCCTGCAGCCACCCTGGAAAAAAGATTGGGCAGGCTCAGGGAACGAGAGGCCAAAAAGTCCGCTGACCTGATGGCCAGCCCGGTTTGGTGCCAACCGAACCGAGGGAGTACCTCTGACCAGGGCGAGACTTCTCGGCAAAGAAAAGCTGGTTCTGAGGAACCAATTCCAGTAAAGAAAACAAGAAAATCAGCAGGTCTGGAGTCCAAAACCCTTCTCCAACTGCTGCAGAGATAGCAAAAGCCATACAAATTGTCCAGTCACTGTCTCAGGGTCCGTCCGAACCGCCACTATCTGGCAAAAGGTCGGTTTGTCCGGTCCCAGTGGTTCAGGAATATGATATTGAGGAATTTTATGAACCAGAGGAGGGGGAGGATGATTATGAACAGTATGAATGTGGCTGGGAAGGTCTGGGTGTGCCCATTGAACCGGACATCTCCCCAGACAGACCTTTAGAATCTCCCCCTATGCTGTCTGAGTCCCCATCTCATTTCATGTTTTACAAAAAAGTTGCTGAAACCCTCCAGCTTCCCTTAGAAGAAGCTGTGGATGAGCAAGAGGAGCCTGATTTTGTAGAAATGATGGATATTCCAGAGTCTAGGAGATTGTCTATTCCTTTACGTAAGTCTTTTAGGAAGCAAACAATAAAAATTTTAAAAACTCCTAATTCTGTGCCTCCTGTAGATAAAAAGATGGACAGAAGGTACACATTGTCAGGTCCTGATACAGAATTCCTTTCTCAGCAATGCAGTCATGTTAGTAGTTCAGGCTGCCTGCTGATAAAGCTAATATTCCCTGGCTTCACATCCTCCTGACAAGGATTCCGGAAGATTGATGCCATGGCAAAAACAGTATGTGGCAGCCTCTCTGGGACTCAGGTAAGCAAATTATATGGCTTATGTAGCTAGGTATCAGAAATCTAGATGGGATACTGTGATGCAATTAGCCAAGCAAGCCCATGGCCAGCTGGCTAGTGAACTAGAACAGGTGGCTGCTGATGGCATTGAGGCTTCTATGGTTCAGTTTCATGCTGCTGTGGATGTTAATGATGTTTCCTCTAGGTCATGGCCACATCTGTAGCTTTAGTGGGTTGGCTTGGCTCAGGTGTGCTAGTCTATCACAGGATACCCAGACTAAGGCTATGTATTTTCCTGTGGTGGGGAATTCTCTGTTTGGGGAGCAGACAGAGAACTACATGAAAAAGATGGATGAATATAGGACTACTTACAAGAGTGCCCAGGCTAAGGAGCGGCAAGCCACTCCTCAAAGGCATACCCCCAAGGGTAGGGGTAGGCCTTTTCACAGGCCTTTTTACCAGACTCAGGCCTCCTCTGCCTATGCTCAGAGGGGCTTCTTCAGAGGCAGACGAGGGGTGGGCAGACCTGCTCCCACCCCCCAGCCTAAAGCTCCTGCTAAGCAGGCACCCTGATGGGGTGCCCAGGGCCGATTCTCCTGTACCGGTAGGGGGCAGGCTGGCTTACTTCAGCCAGAATTGTGCTTCTTTAACCTCAGACAAGTGGGTTCTGGAAGTAGTAAGCCAGGGTCTGGTTCTCAGCTTCAAAAAGTTTCCCAAGTTGAGAAGCAGACTTTTTCTACCTGCAAGTGCTTCAGAGACCCTTGCTCTGGAAGCAGAGGTCTCATCCCTGTTAGCTCTCAGAGCAGTAGAAAGGTTCCTCCCTGCACCAGGGCAGGGGTCTGTATTCCAGATACTTCCTTACCCCAAAAAGACAGGAGAATGGCGCCCATACTAGATCTCAGATATCTGAACAAGCATCTTTGAAACCAAAGTTCAAAATGGTAACTCTGGCAATGATTTTATCTCCCTAAGGCCAGGGACTGGCTAGCCTCCCTGGACCTCAAGGATGCCTATTTCCATGTCCTAATCAGAAGCTCCCATCGAAAGTACCTCAGATTCGAACTGCCCTCAGGTCATTACCAGTTCAGAGCAATGCCCTTAGGCCTTACCTCTGCCCCAATAGTATTCACAAAGTGTCTAGCAGTGGCAGTGGCTCACTTAAGGAGGCAAAGGATTGCTGTTTTTCCCTATCTAGATGACTGGCTCATTGTAGGCCAGTCCCCAGAACAGGTAAAATCTCACCTGCAGGTCACCCAGCAGCTTCTCACCTCCCTGGGCTTTCTGCTAAATCTACCAAAGTTGGTTCTGGAACCAGTCCAGGTACTCACCTTTATAGGGCAGAATTGGACAGAAGCCAGCTAGAGCCATTCTTCCCTAGAAAGGGTAAGGAATTTAGTGGCTCTGGCCTCCTCCTTCACTCTGCAGGTCTCTCGACCAGCAAGACACTTTCTGCAGCTCCTGGGGCACATGGCTGCATCCACAGCTGTTGTGCAGGGAGCAAGATTTCAGATGAGAGACATTCAGTTTCACTTGAGAACCTATTGGTTTCAGAGAAGAGATCCCCTTTCAAGTTGGTCCCAGTGACTCGAACCTTGATCCTAGCCTCCAGTGGTGGCAGGATCAGAGCACTTAAGATTGGGGTCCCTTCATTCCCTACTCACGACTTGACTCGCACTACAGATGCTTCCCTTCTGGGTTGGGAGCCCACATGGCGACCTTTCCACTCAGGAGTGTGGTCCCCAGGAATCTCTGCTCCACATCAATTTGCTGGAACTCAGAGCTGTCTTTTAGCTCTTCAAGCATTTTCTGCATCTGTCCACGACAAGGTGATACAAGTCAGAACAGACAACACCACAACAATGTGGTACATCAACAAACAGGGGGCACTCGGTCTTGGCCTTGTGCACCGAGGCAATGAAGTTGTGGTCTCTGGCCTATTCCCTGAACACTTCCCTCATAGCAGTTCATCTTCCAGGAAGGACAATGTCCTAGCGGATGCTCTCAGCAGGATTTCCCAGGGCCATCACGAATGGTCCCTGGATCCTCAAGTGCTGGGGATAGTTCTTGCCAGATGGGCACCCTCAGATAGATCTTTGCAGCCCCAGACAATCACAAACTTCCTGTGTTCTGTTGCAGGCCTCCAGTGCTGGGCTCAGTTCCCTGGATGCCCTTCTTCTGGATTGGAGGAAGTTTCTATGCTTTTCCCCCTTCCTCTCCTATTCAAAGTACTAGTCAAAATCAGATCTCAGCCTTGCAGGGTGATTCTGATTGCCCCGGATTGGGCCAGGCAGCCCTGGTACCCACTCCTTCTGTCACTGACAGTCCATCTTCCCTTTGCCTCCCAGGAATCACAACCTGTTGACTTGTGCCCAGGGAAGGGTTTGGTATCCGGACCTCAATCTCAACCTCAAGGCCTGGCTCTTGAGGAGTTAGAGTTTGCTGATTTACACTCTCAGGGTGTTCTTGAGATCCTAAAGGCTTCTAGAAAGCCTTCCACTAGGGCTACTTATAGTTCTAAATGGAAAAGGTTTTCCATTTGGTGTGCTGGGAAAAATATTTCCCAGAATCTGCTGAATTGCCCATTGTGTTAGATTACATGGTACATCTTAATTCCTTGGGTCTCAGACCAGCTACCCTGAGAGTTTATTTGGCAGCTGTATCTGCTTTTGTGTCAGCAGGAAAGTCATCCCTCTTTCCTCTCATCCTGTGTTTTCAAGTTTTTTAAGGATTACTCCATAGTAATCCACCCTTTTGGGAACCGGCCCTGCTTGGGACCTTAATGTTTGCATTGCCCAGTTAATGCAACCCCCTTTTGAACCTCTGTCTTTTGCAGAGCTTAAGTGCCTAACTTGGAAAACTGTTTTTCTAGTGGCTATCACTTCTGCCAGACGCATAAGTGAGTTGCAAGCCTTGTCAGTGGAAACTGACTTTATTTCTTCCACAGGGATAAGGTAGTCCTTAGGACTAATAGGAAGTTCTAGGGACATGGATATGTTGTTCATCCACACTTATTGGCAGGTTCCTTGCCGCTTTAAATCTTGCCGGAAGGTCTTCAAGCTAGCTCCTCCCACCCACCCGGGTGGTAAAACTCCTGCCCGCCCCATGACGCCAGATCTTCCTTACCGCTTGGAAGCTCAGGTTCCTCCTTAACGCTCTGCGATTAAGTTTTGGGCCTAAAAACCTTCGGTATAAAAAAAAAAAAAAAATTAAATTTTATAACTTTACCTTCTCGGTCTTCTTCCTCTGCTGCAATGGACAAATCGACTTGGATTGAGATGTCCCTGTGGGCAGAAGATGTCTCGATCGGACCCGCATCACCACGTATGCTTATTGCCTTGGCCAGGAGCATGACCCGCAGGCTTGCGACCTGTGTTCCTCCTTCTCGGCCCACGCCTCGAGGACCGCGCTGCCCGCTTACATCTGGGGCGCCCCGAAGAAGATTTCCTCCGTCAAATCCAAAGAGGCCCACTGGCGGTTTCCGCCGCGGATCCGCCAACAACTAGAGAGGTTGGTCGCCTCGAAGAGCAGGCGGCCCAGGCCGTGGCTCTCTTCTGCGGCCTTCGCCTCTATCGCCGACCTCATATTCAGCTTCCTTTAAGGAGCTTTGCTTGACCCTCTCAACAAAAGGCGAGGGTCCTACTTCTTCGAGTCCGTTTCATCGGCCGAAGAAGTCTGAATGGTAAGTCTCATCGCCGACGCTCTTGGGAGCGGGAAAGATCCCCTCCCTTGTGACAATCGACTTGCCGAACTTCCGCCGCCACTGGCTTCACGGTGCCCCAGTCAGGCCAGGTGACTGAGACTCCCGACGTGGTCGAGATTTTCTCGACCTTCGTTAGACGGGTTGTCGGCTGGAGAAGCCGAGAACTCCTCCCCTGCCTCCGGTGAGGACTGAGGATATCGCCGGCTCATCCGCATCTGTGACTCAGGAGCCGCGGTTATGTCGACTGAACCGAGGGATTGCCAATCTGGCTCCCCGCCTCACCGACTCGGCCCAGCCGAGATCTCGGTCTCGGACATCTTCGCTGTCCAGCCGCTCCCCGCCGACATAGACGGTCTCAGTCTCGCATCAAGGGCAAGCGGGCGCTGCCGCTTCTTCTTCCTCCTCGGACGAGGAGGGAGGCTTCATGAAGCTGCGCTCGAAAATATGAGGACCTTATGTGGCAACAACTTTTTTCTGGCCAATAGCCTGCCCAGGCCTCTTCCCGGCCATTAAGTGGTTGCCACCGGACCAGGTAGTGGTCGAGGAGCCTGTTTCCAGGCCAGTTGTCCGACTCCATTCCAGCTGCCCCACCAATTGTGGTGGAACCGCCTCCACCTCAGCCGACAGCTGGGGCACCGACGAAAGAGTCGCGTTGGCCCCGGCCTTCCCCGTAGGCTGTCGGTCACCTCGCCCTGACAAGCCCTGCAAGTGGAGGGTGGTTCAGGCTCCAGGCAGCTATTCGACAACGAGTCTGATGACCCTCCCTGTTCTCCAGGCGCTTTGACTTGGAGTCGCCTGGGGGCAGTCAGTGGATCGATAGCCCTCGTCCTTCCTGGGACTTCTTAGGCTCATCTCACAATCCACTGGGATGAAGCTTGAACCCGTATCCAACGGGCCAGATATCCTCACCGAGATTCTGGACGAGGATTCTCCCATGGAGGCCTTTCCAGTGGCCGAAGCCATTGTCGGGCCGGCCCTGGAACTTTGGCAGCGGCCGGCTTCCTGTCCTGCGCCTTCGGCCAGGATGGCCAGGAAGTATGTGGTCCCTACTGGCTCTCTGTCCGGGTTTTCTGAACACCCCTTGGCTGAAGGGCTGGTCACGGACAGTGTTTCTCCGCGGGCCGTAATGCCAGGGACGTGGACAAACCGCCCGACAGAGTCCAAGAAATTGGACTACTCGGGCGGAAAGTGTATGCTGCCTCTTCTCTCGGCCTTCGTCAGGCCAGTTCGGCCGTCCTCATGGCACATTTCTCCCATGCCCTGTTGGGTTCCCTGGATGAGGTTGTCCCTCATCTTCCCGCTGACCTGCAGACTACGGTCAAGCAGGTGCGGGATCAGGGCAGGGCAGTAGCCAAGCAGCAGCTCCAGACTGCTCTGGATATAGGAGACTCATGTGCCCGGTCAGTGGCGGCCTCTGTGGCCAAAGGTCAGGGGTGTGGCTGCGATATCCACCTTACCAGGATACCCAGCACAAGCTATGGACGCTCCTTTCCTTGAACAGACCTTTTCGGCCCTGGAGTGGAAGGCCATCTCCAGAGGATCGAAAAATCCAGTGCCACCCTGGATTCGGTCTCGTCCGCGCAGAGGGACAAGGGTCATAAGCCCCAGCCTAAGCCCTTTCATCCCTCTACTCCCGCCGCACGCCCGGCCCAACAACAGCGTCAGGGCCAGCAGGCTAGACCTTGGTATTCCAAGCCCAAGCCATCAGCTTCCTCTAATAGGAAGCAAGGAGGAAAAGGACCTGGTGGTCCCCAGGCCGGTCCTTCCTCCAAGCCTGCTAAGTGACGGGCTGAGGGGTGTCACCCCCATCCCCGTCACCTCGTCCCTGGTTCCCCCCGTGGGGGGACGGCTCCGACTTTTCCTTTCCACCTGGTCCGCTGTTACCACGGACAGGTGGGTTTTGGAGGTGGTGGGAAGAGGCCTGCCTCTCGAATTCGAGCAGGCTCCACCCTTCAGAGCCGTCGCCCCGCGGGGGGCTTTAGGGTCCCCAGAATCTCTACAGGCTCGTCGAGCCGACATCGCCCTCCTCCTTCAGAAAGGGGTGATAAAAGAGATAGAGGACCCTCCATCAGAACCAGGGTTCGTGTCCAGGTACTTCCTGGTCCCGAAACGGACGGGGGGCTGGTGCCCCATCTTAGACCTACACGACCTGAACAAGTTCCTAAGGTCTCGAACCTTCAGAATGGTCACTCTGGCTCAGATAATACCATCTCTGGAACACGGGCGTGGTTCTGTTCTCTGACTTCCAGGACGCTGTCTTTCACGTCCCTATCCGTCCGTCTCATCAGAGATTCCTCCGCTCAGAGCGGAGGGATCCTCTTCGAGTTCCAGGCCATGCCCTTCGGCCTTCTTCAGCTCCCAGGGTCTTCACCAAATGCATTGCAGCGTGATAGCTTTCTGGGCGCCGAGGGTCCGGGTGCCCTTACCTGATGATTGGCTGATAGCAGCCCTCCAGGTTGGAGGTGGGCGGTCCAGAAATCTGGCCCTCCGGGTTTGCTCTTAACTGGGCCTCCTGGTCCGAGGCCAAGTCGGAACTCGAGCAAGCAGGTGATATCCTTCATCGGGCAGAGCTCGACTCTCTCGAGCCAGAGCACGGCTCCCGCGGACAGGGCCGAGGTTCTTTCCTCCTTCGCCCAATCATTTCTGGTTGGGCAACCGCCTGCCGGGACTTCCTGCGACTTCTGGGTCTTATGGCGGCCTGTACCAGCGTAGTCCGTTGTACGCTGGCACATGCGCCCTCCAGTGGGGCTGGCCGCCCAGTGGTCACAGCGTTATGACCTCTGGACCAGCGTGTGGACGACCCAGAGATGTGGAACGCTCTCCAGTGGGACCGCTCCGTCCCATCTGCAGGAGGGTATCCCGTTGTCCGCCTCGGCGACGGTCTCTAACGACCGACGCCTTTGATGGGTTGGGGTGCCCATCTGGGGAACACCGAGCACACGGCCTCTGGTCCTCGCGGAGTCCCGATGCCATATCAACCTGCTGGAGCCCCGTGCGGTCCGCTCAGCTCTCACCGCCTTTGCTCCGCTTTCTCCGGGTCAAGTGGTCCGGGTCCAGACGGACAATACCACGACTATGTACTATCTAAACCGACAGGGCGGGACGCGCTCCATGCTCCTATGCAAGGAAGCTCTCCGCATTTGGTCACTAGTGCGCAGTCTGGAGGCGGATCTCCTGGCCATCCATGTGGCAGGAGCCTCCAATACCCTGGCCGATGCCCTGAGCCGGATAGGGGCTGCATCGCACGAGTGGTCTCTCCTGACGGAGATAGTACAGGACCTGTTCTCCCGTTGGGGCACACCTCTGGTGGATCTGTTTGCCTCCAGGGAGAACGCGAAGCTGAGTCTGTTTCATGCCCGCCCCCCTCAGCAGGGTTCGCTGCAGGGGGATGCCTTCTCGAGGCAGTGGACCCCGGGCCTCTTTTACGCCTTTCCCCCCGTTCCCCTGATTCACAGGGTCCTGCTGAAAGCGAGGAGGGACAAGGCGCAGGTGATTCTGATAGCCCCAGACTGGCCTTGCCAGTTCTGGTACCCAGATCTCCTCAGTCTCAGCTCCAGGACTCCGCGGCAGCTTCCAGCTCGCCTCGACCTGCTCTCAGTCAATCAGGGAAGGTGTTCCATCTGGACCTTCAATCCCTGCACCTGACGCCTGGTTCCTGAGCTGCTAGAGTTCCAGGCCTTGGGTCTTTCCGGACGAGTCCTCAGCGCTGAGGCGTCCCTAGAGTCGACCAGAAAATGCTATGCCTTCAAATGGAAGAGGTTCTCCATTTGGTGTCGGGAAAAAGGGTTGGACCCTTTCTCGTGTCCTGTGGCAAGCATTTTGGACTATCTATGGTCCCTATCTAGTCAAGGGCTTAGGTCGACGACCCTTAAGGTGCACCTGGCAGCCATTTCTGCTTACCGAAGCGGCCGGTCAACAGTCAGTGGTGCAGGAAAAGTGGTCGGGCGCTTTCAAAGGCCTTGATCACATTTCTCCAGTGCGGGAACCCCCACCTCTGTGGGATTTACTGCTGGTACTCTGGCAAAGCTCATGGGCAAGCTATTCGAACCAGTGCACAGGTGTGGTCTCCCCACCTGTCCTGGAAGACCGCCTTCTTGGTGGCTATCCACGTCAGCCAGAAGAATGGGAGAACTCCAGGCGCTAGCATCGAGTCTCCTTACCTGGTCTTCCACAGGGACAAGTTGTCCCACGCCCCCACCCAAATTCCTTCCGAGGTGGTGTCGGAGTTTCACCTTAATCAGGTGTTGACTCTGCCGGTGTTCTACCCCAATCACACTCGAGGTTAATATAGGCTCCATACTCTGACCTAGAGCGCGCCGCTATTATAAGGAGCGACGGTTGAAATTCGGGGAGAGGTTCGCCAGCTGTTTGTCACCTACGCTGAAGCCGCACCTGGCAGACCTGCAGCCAAGCGGACGATAGGCAGATGGGTCACCTCCTGCATAAAGCTCTGCTATGAGTTGGCGGGCATGGAGCCTCCCAGAGGGATAAGAGCTCATTCTACCCGCCATACTGTTGCATCGGTGGCTGCTTCCAGGGATGTCCCTATCCAGGAAATGTGCAGGGCTGCTACCTGGAAGTCAGCACACACCTTTATTACCCATTACCACATCGACCTTGAGTCACGTCGGGATGCTGGTTTTGGGGCCTCGGTTCTCCAAATCTCGTTCCCAAGTAAGTATGTAGGGGTGTGGCGCTTTGCCTCCTCCTCCCGGAGAACTGCTAGAGTCTGCCAATAAGTGTGGATGAACAACATATCCATGTCCCTAGAAATACAGGTTACTCACCTGTAACAGGAGTTCTAGGAATGGTATATGTTGTTCTTCCAACGAACCCACCCGACCTCCCCGGCTTCGACGCACAACCTGAGCTTCCAGCGGGCCAGATCTGGCGTTATGGGGCGGAGCCGAGAGTTTTACCGCCCGGGTGGGTGGGAGGAGCTATCTTGAAGACCTTCTGGCAAGATTTATAGTGGCAAGGAACCTGCCAATAAGTGTGGATGAACAACATATACCATTCCTAGAACTCCTGTTACAGGTGAGTAACCTGTATTTTTTGCCTAAGGTGGTTTCAGATTTCCATCTTAATCAATCTATCTCCCTTCCAGTATTTTTCACTGATCACTTCTCTTCTGGTGAGAGGAGGTTGCACAGCCTGGATGTTAAGAGAGCTCTAGTTACCATATAGAGCGTGACTAAAGGTCACAGGTTCTAATCTCTCCAACTTTTCCTTACCTATGGTGAAGTTGGGAAAGGCAAACCTGCCACTAAGAGATCAATTGCCAGGTGGATTGTCTCTTGTATCCAATTTGTTATCAGAAACTGGGCAGAGCCCCCGGTTTGAGGGCTCATTCTACTAGGGGTACAGCTATGCTTCTAGCTGCTGCCAGAGACATCCCTATATTAGAGATTTGCCAGGTTGCTACTTGGAAAACGGTACACACTTTTACAAGCATTACTCCCTGGATGTCCAGGCCAGGAGAGATGCTCGGTTTGGCACAGCTGTTCTTCAGAGCCTATTCCCTAAGTAGGTTCTGCCCCTCCTCCATGGAGGTACTGCTGTGTATTCTGCTACTGTCATAATATAGCAAGACTTCATGTTGTTTGAAGAAAAAATTACTCACCTTAGTAATGTTGTTTCTTCTAATGGAGTCTTGCTATATTATGACCTCCCCCCCAACCTGCCCCTCTCAGAACCTCTACTTGGGTGGGGTGCGGGCAACTTGGTGTGGGCACCTTTTTATGCCCTGTTAGCATTTTTGTCCCCTTTTGGGGCTTTGGGTGTGTGTGTGTGTGTGTGTGTGTGTGTGTGTGTGTGTGTGTTTTATTATACTTATGTTTTATTCTCATATGATTAGAATTGTGTTAGTATTTCTGGTCCCCTGACTTGAGTCTTGGGTGTTGGGACCAGCAATGGTTGTTATTATTTAGGTAGCCATTTGGCTAGTGTAGGTTACAGCTTCCACACAGACCTTAGTGAGTTTGGCTCGTAAAGATCTGACAGTTCAGGTTTGAAATGACACAGATAGAGCTGCTTTTTAGAGCTCATGGCCAAAATTCTATTTTGGAATGGTTTTAACCATTTCACCTCCGGAACAGTTCTAGAGCTGGATCAAACTGCTACTGTCATAATATAGCAAGACTCCATTAGAAGAAACAACATTACTAAGGTGAGTAATTTTTTCTTCCCAACCTGAAGTCTCCCACATCTTCTTGAGGGGAATTCATCTGAAATCTTTCGTTAGGGACCCTATCCCCCTCATGGGATGATTTTTGTTTTGGAAAAGCTTACTTTGCTTCCCTTTGAGCCAGCCGCAAGCTGTGAGCTATGCTTTCTGTCATGGAAACATTTTTAGTTGCCATTATCTCTGCTCAAGGGATTTCCAAGCTCTGATGTGTAAAGAGCTTTATTTAGTTTTCCACAAGGACAGTGCGTCCCTGAGGACCAATCCCCAAGATTTTGCCTAAGGTGGTTTCGGAGTTTACACTAAATCAAACCATCCACCTACCTGTATATTTCCCCAGAGTAATCAAATCAAGGGGAGGCCTTACTTCATACTCTGGATTGTCACAGGGTGCTACATTATTACTTGGATCGCACTCGCAATGTCAGAAGAACTGATTAGTTTGTTGCGTTTGCTCCCCAGAAGACAAGGGGCTCCTGTTTCTAAGCAGTGTTTGTCTAAATGGTTAGCCAGTTGCATTGTTTACTGCTACCACAAGTATGACGAGCCTTTGCTGGGACTGGTCAAAGGCCACTCTAGCAGAGGCATGGCAGCCTCTGCGGCTTCCTTCAGGAATGTGTCTACGGCAGACATTTGTGCAGCCGCCACTTGGAGTTCTGTCCATACCTTCATTAGGCACTATAGTCTGGACATTGTCTTTAGGTGCAGAGCAGGCTTCGGACTAGCAGTCTTTCAAGGCCTCCTCTCTTGAACTTCCCATGCTGACTTCTACCTCCTCCTGGGTAACTGGTCACTTTGGACACTGCTTGGGACTCAGTCCTATCCGTGTTGCCTGCTGTAAGTGCACCGTTGAAGAAAGTACAGTTACGTAAGAACTTACTGTAACAGTAGATCTTGGGGAGGCTGCTTCTTCATCTTTCTCTTAAGCGTTTCTTCACTTTGGAGAAACCACCTTGGTTCTCTGAATCTCTGTGCATGCCAGGATCTCCGGCAGGAGAACTGAGGTAGGTCAGAGGGACTGCCCCTTTCATAACCTAGGCGGACATCGGGGGCTGGTCGATATCAGGGGCGGTCTCCGCTATAGACTGCTAGCTAGAAGTTTTCTGTTGGGTCCTGGCACCTGCCGACATCAGTCCTCTCTGTGTTGCCTGCTGCAAGAGCTCCTCTCAAAGATCTTCTGTTACGGTAAATTCTTGCGTTACTATACTGTCCCACTCCCACTTTGCAGGAACCTGTTGACCCAGGGTGAAGACCCTGGTCCATCCCAGCCTCCGGTCCCTCCATCTCCATGCTTGGCTCCTGAGGAATTCGCCATCACCAGGTTTGGGGTCTCTCAACAGAGTGGCGGATGTCCTGGTGGTTGCCCGAAGCCTTCCACGTGAGCCATGTATGCCGTGAAGTGGAAGCAGTTTGCCATCTGGGCTGCCAAACATAATCTGGACCCTTTCATATGTCCGTGAGCAAGATCTTGGACTACCTGATCTCTCTGTCTGACACGGGTCTCCAATACTCTTCCATTAAGGTGCAGTTTTGGCCTTCATGAGCCTGTGGGCGACCGACGTTGCTCAGCTGGATATCTCTCATACCTTTTAAGGGGCATCCTGCATCTGAAAGAGTCAGTCCGTTCTCCTGTCCCTGCTTGGGATTTGAATTTTGTTTTGGAGAAGTTGACCAGTCTTTGAGCCAGCCGCAACTTATAGCTATGTTTTCTCTGTTTTTAGTTGCCATTACTTCTGCTCGAAGAATTTCAGAGCTTCAGGCCTTCTGGTGCGAGGAGTCTTATCTGATTTTTCACAGATACAGGGTGTCTTTGTGCACAAATCCTAAGGTGGTCTCTTGAGTTTACACTCTTCCAATCTATCCACCTTCCTCTTTATCTTCCTGAGTGTGCCAGTGCAGGGGGAAGCACTGCTCCATACATCAGATGTGTGCAGAAATCTTTGAAGTACTGTCTGCTTTGCTCCAAAGAATGCAGAAAGTCAAAGCGGTTTCCTTCGCCCCAAGTAGAGAGTGCACTTCAGTTTCTAAGCCGTGTTTATCCAAATGGTTGACAAATTGCATTGTGTTTTGCTACAAGTACGGCAAAGAATTGCCTGGAGCGGTTAAAGCTCATTCCACCAGCAGCATGGCTACCTCTTTAGCTTATTTCTGAGTGGTCTCAGCCGCTGACATCTGTGCAGCTGCCACCTGGAATATCATTCCATATTTTCACCAAGCACTACAGTCTGACATTGCTTCAAAAGCCTGTGCAGGTTTTGGCAGGGCTGTGCTGCAGGGCCTCCTGTCTTAATTTTATGCTTGGCATTCCTCCCAGACTGACTGTCTGCACCTGTAACTGCTTGTGACTTGTTCCTATGGTGTGACCCATGACTGAGAAACATCTGAAGAAGATAAACGGTTACATAAGAACTTACCGTAACAGTAGATCTTTGACGGGTCTCGGCTCATCAGGTCTGCTTTCCTCTCACCTACCCCCTTTTGGGGCTCTTGTACTGTAACTGGCTGTCTGGTGTATCCAGCCTTTCATATAGGCCTGGGCATCTCTCTCTCTCTCTCTCTCTCTCTCTCTCCATCTCCTCTCTCCTCCCTCCCTCCCTCAGTCCCCATGGCTAGAGCTATGCTCCCTATGTCTCCAGGGGAAATAACTGAGGAGGAGCTGCCCATGCTTTTATAGGATTATTGACGTCGACGGATGTAGACTGTGTGGGTGGCCCCAGTCATACTGCTGAAAATCTTCCATGTGGATCCTGCTTCACCGACGGTGAATTTCCTGATGACTGAGATCCTCTCCAAGATCTGCCTGTTACGGTAAGTTGTTGCGTAACTGTTCTTTCTCCTTAAACAGTAGAACAGTTTTGCTATTGGTGGAACAGTTGGATAATGTACAGCATGACACGTGATGGAAATGTCATACCATACGACTTAATCAGGAAATAATTTAATGACTCCAGTGACTGTCTAGTCTTGGTGGATAAAGTAGTGGACTGAGTCACCCAAGCTAGGTAGCCATCCCTGAACACCCCCCCTCCCCCCAAATCTGTGGCCGCGAAGGGAACATTATTTAAATAATAAAGTCCAGCAGACCCTCATAGAAGGGTAGTAATATGGGCAGGATGTTCAGACTGGAATGTATATATATTTTCATGTTACATTCAGAATGATATCCTGTACTGTGTATCGGATTCTATATACCTGTCACTGTTTGTTGCCCTGTTTAATGAAAAGTAACACAGAAGAGAATACTGTACATCTTTTGAATTTAGTTTTCCTTTCCAGGGTTTACAGCACATAAGTGTGTCAAAGAAGTATGTATGATGAGCATTGAACTGTCCCCAGCTGACGAGACAGTGCAATTGTAAGGCAGTTTTGACAGTCTACTACTTTTTGAAAGACGAGTGACATTGGAAATACAGTAACAGAAGTAATTAGAAGACTGATAGGATAAAATGAAAACTGTAATGTCTAACATAATTACTGTAAATATAACCTTTACAAGTTTTTTTTTTATTTTAGAAGATACCTGCTGTTATACCTATCTGACCTGGGTTGCACATTGAAATCAGTCTTCTGAAAGTGTTGTTGGAGGGGCACAGTTTTTTAACAATCTGTCTGCCTCTGTTCATAGATTCCTTTCCGTTTCTCCCTGCTTCAGTAATGCAGCAGTGGATGAGTCTGGTACAGATCAGTTTGTAGACCAAGAAAGCACATTTAGATCTACTGCATGGAGTGAGATGTCAATTGTGTGCAAGTTATGCATGTAATAATGTGTGTTCTCTGATTTGGGGAATTATAATCACAGTTTTGTCTGTTCGATTTGCAGGAAACACTGAGACCCCTGGCCATTATACAGATTTTGTGGTTTGTAAAATGCATTTGCTTGATTGCTGTCCTCATGAGATAATGTCAGGAACGGTGAGTAAACAAAAACTTGTGTACATTTGTAGTGCATTAGCTTTTGTTGCTGGAGTTAAGTATGTTAGGAACTTATCGAATGCCTTGAGGTAAGAAGCTTATTTACAGAGGAGGAGAATGACAGCTGGGGACATTTTCTAATTCTGTCTGAAAGCTGTGCAGAGGAAAACGCCTTCACTGCAGTTGTGCAGGCTGTCAATTCGCGGAGTCTGGCCTGGACCTTGCCTCCCCAGTTCTTACTGAGGCTGGTGCCTGCTGCCTCCCCCGTCGATGTTGGCTCTGGGTGTCTTTTTATCCTTCTGGCTTAGAATACTTAGAATGGCAGAAAAAGGGGAGATATTGCTGATGGGTGATCTGAATATGCCAGATGTTAACTGGAGTGCAGTTGCAGCAGCCACTTCGAAGAGTGGGGTTATTCTAGATGCCCTACAGGGGGCATGCCTTAGACAGCTAGTATTGAAACCCACTCGAGAGGGAGCAATCTTAGACCTGGTTCTCTCAAATGGAGATGGAGAGAGGATCACAGATGTAGAAGTGGGTAGCCATCTGGGAACTAGCGACCATCGAACAGTATGGCTCACAATAAACACAGCAATAGAGTCAAGCCACAAAGGCAAAAGTACTGGACATTAGGAGGGCTGACTTTGCATAAATGGGTGAGTGCCTAAGAAATGCACTAGCAAATGGGCAGGAAGGAGGGTGGAAGAACAATGGGGAATAATAAAATCTGCCATATGAGAGTAACAAGCCTTTGTGTGAAGCAAATAAACAAAACAAAACGATGTAAGAAACCACCATGGTTCTCAAAGGAAGTGGCATTGAAGGTTCAAGAGAAAAGGAAGCATTCAGGAAGTACAAGGAATCACAGAAGGAGCAGGACAGAGAACTGTATCAGTTAAAGCAAAGGAAGCTGGGAAGGCAGTCAGAACAGCAAAGGCCCAAACCTAGGAAAGATAGCCAACTCAGTTAAGAAGGGGATAAAACCTTTATAGGTACATCAGGGAGCCTAAGGAAGACCAAGGCGGATAGTGAGGCTTAGTAAAGGAGGGGGGTCAGAGGGTGACTGTGAAAAGGCAGAGATACTAAACAAATATTTTGCTCAGTATTTACAAAGGAAGAGGGGAGGTACATAAAACAAGCAATAGAAACACTCTGGATACAGAAGTTGATACCAGCCCATTTACAGAAGAAAGGGTTCTGAAAGAACTCTTAAAACTGAAGGTGGACAAAGCAATGGGGCCTGATGGGATTCATCCCAGAATTCTAAAAGAACTAAGGGTAGAACTAGTGACACCACTGACTACCTCTTTAACAAATCATGGGAGGATGGGGTGGTACCAGAGGACTGGAGGAGGGCAGATGTGATTCCTCTCAAAAAGTGGGAGCAAGGCAGAAGCAGGAAACTACAGACCTGTTAGTTTAACCTCAGTGATAGGGAAAATGATGGACTCACTCTGAAGGAAAGAATTGTTAGTATCTAGAGGCCAGAGGGGCACAGGACGCAAGGCAGCATGGATTCACAGCGGGAAGGTCATGCCAGACGAATCTGATAGATTTCTTTGACTGGGTGACCAAAGTAGTAGATCAGGAAGGGGCTGTGGACATGGCCTACCTAGACTTTAGCAAGGCATTTGACACAGTCCCACACAAAAGATTAATATACAAGTTAGCCAGCCTGGGAGTGGGTCCCAAGGTGACAGCCTGAGTAAAGAATTGGCTGGAGAATAGGACACAGAGTAATAGTAAATGGAGTCCACTCTGAAGAAAGGAGGGTTACTAGTGGGTACCGCAGGGTTCAGTATTAGGATCGGTCCTCTTCAATGTCTTTATAAGTGACATTGCAGAGGGACTGAAGGAAAGTATGTCTCTTTGCAGATGACACAAAGATCTGCAACAGAGTTGATGCACAAGGTGGGGTGGAAAGGATGAGAAGGGACTTGGCAAGGTTAGAGGAATGGTCACATGTATGGCAGCTTAGATTCAGTGCTAGAAGTGCATGTAATGCACCTGGGAAACAAAACCCAGGGAAGAGTACACAATGGGGGTGAGATACTAACAACAACAAAAATGGAAAGGGACCGGGGTAGTCATATCAGATGACCTAAAGGTGGGCAAGCAATGTGAGAGGGCAGCAAGGAGGGCTGGGGATACTGGGATGCATAGGGAGAGCATCACCAGTAGAAAACAGGAAGTTATTATCCTCTGTACAGACAGCTGGTGAGACACCATCTGGAGTACTGCGGCAGTTCTGGAGACCCAATCTCCGCAAAGACATAGACAGGATGGAAGCTGTCCAGAGGAGGGCAATCTAAAATGGTGCAGGGTCTGCAACTGAAGACTTATGAAGAGAGACTTAGAGCTTAATATGTATAGCCTCGAGGAAAGGAGGAGAGGGGGAGATGATAGAAACTTTCAAGTACCTCAAGGGAATCAACAAAGTCCAAGAGGTAGCATCTTTCAAAAAAGTGTGCAAGAACAAGGGGCACAATTTGAAGATAGAGGGCGGCTCAGAGGTAATGTAAGGAAGTATTTTTCACAGAGAGGGTTGTGGATGCATGGAACGGCTTCGGAGGAGGTTGTGGAGTCAAAAACAGTGGTGGAATTCTAGCATGCATGGGACAGTCATAAGGCAATTCTAGGGGGTGGGGGTAGGAAGAAGTAGGCTGCTGGTTAACTAGGATCTGCAGCGTATCCATTAGGTAGGGAAATGGGCAGACTGGGTGGGCCAAGCAGTCCTTAGCTGTCACATCCTATGCTTCTATGTTTCTGTGGCACTTATTTCAGGTTTTTCCTCTGGTCGCCAACTGCTGGAGCCCTATTGGTTGACTCCCTCCTGTTCCCGCCCAGCCTGAAGCCCTCCAGCCTGTGGTCCCGCTCCTGTGTCCCACCTGTGACTTGACCTGCAGGTTACACCCCTGGTCATAGCCCCCTGGGGTGTGTGGCGGAGTTAGGCTACACTCTTGGCTGTGACTGACTGGACCACATTTCTATCTCCTTATTTCCTAGCAACAGTTGGCGCTTTTCTTCTTTTTCCCCACCCTACCCTAGGTTGGCCACCTAGTGTAGCTCTTTACTATCCCTACTAAACTTCCTACTAGTTCTCACTTAATTCTTTTTCCATTTCCATCCATCCAGTCCCTGGAATTATGCCAAACACCCGGAGAGGTGTTGTGTAAGGTGCATTTTGTCTACAAAAAGCATGAAGGCTATTTTAAATAGGAATAAATACAGTTAATGCCTTTTTTAAATGGAAAGGATTCAGAAAACGTGTAAAACAATAATTTCGTGATTAGTACAGTTATAAGAAATCCTTAAGGTATTTTCTTAAATTCACACTATAAACTTGTTACTGTATAAGGTTCTATGTATGAGAATGTGGTACACTTTATAAAAGTGCTTAGTCACTGTGGGTCAGAGATGTAGCGTCAGTGTCTGTGGAGATATACATTGCATCTTTAACTGAACCAGGAAATCCCCTGAAACAAACCTCTCTCCTTGTTTGCTTTTTCTTTTTTGAAAAATCTTATGAGTGTGGTACAGCTTACAATAAGTACATCCAGGCTATTACATAGGTAGACTAACACAGCATATGGTCTTACATACATTATTAACTCTGGTATAAAATGTACACAGCGTTTAGGGTGCTATATCTACCCAGAATTGATCATGCAGATAAACACCATAAGTGAGAAACAATCAGACCTAAGTGCTTTAGTATGCTCAACATAGTACCTGTTACTTAGCCTTTGTGAAATAGGTGTCTGTTAAGGGAGGAGCTGAAAGGGCCTAGTTGAACTGAGGATTTATAACTGAGTTGTTTGTGGTCTCTGTCTGCTGAGGCTGAGACAGGAAGAGTGAGAAAGCAGCCACAGCTTCCTTGAATCAAGGAGGTTATTTTCTAGACTACACTGAACTGAATTATTACTTTTGGTAAGTAACTAGTATTGATTCTGTTTTTGGAGTGGACTTTCTTAGTTTTAACTTTAATTTGCCAGGGAGGAACTGTAGCTGGGAGATATTTGCAGTCAGTTGTGACTAGACCTGTTACTTAGCCTTTGTGAAATAGGTGTCTGAAAGGAAGGCACTCCCTGGGGTGGAGGTTAAGAGTTGTAGGTGATTGTTTCTGGACGTCATAGGTTTACTCTCACCTACCCCAAGCCCATAACTTCCTTTATAGCAGGGGCTCTGACATCACTTCACCAAAACTGCTAACAACATATACCTGTTTATTTTCTTAAAGACACAGCACACTGAATAGGGTGTAGACACTCACAAGCTTGCACACACTAAAACAAGAACAAAAAACCAAAAAGCATCTGCAACTGGAAGGGACACGGACATGTGGGGAGTGGTGCAATGGACCAGCAGTCTTCCGGGAGACATTCTGGAGACCACATTGCTGCCCTATTTGCAGGCACCTCTCTGGTCTGAAGGAGGAGGTTGTTCGTCTCCATGCTGACATGGCAAGGATTGGAAACCTGCTCCCCACCCAGGGACTACCCAGGCCACTGCCACTACCGCAGAGGTTGCCAAGAAAGAGGAGTGGTTGGACCACAGTGGGCCCAGGGAGGGTGAGGGTGGCAGAACAGAGGCACATCCTCCAGCTGTGCCTCCACAGCTCATCTGCACTCTGGCGAAGCATGGTTCCTCTATGGAGGCACCTGCAATGGAGACCAAGGAGGATGCTGGGAACCTCCACAATGGAGACCCACAGGAGGGTGACCCAGGACCCCACAGGGAGGAAAGAACCCTGGTGGGGACTCCAGTTGTTAGGGGGTAGAATTGGGGAGGGAGGGAAAGGGAGGTAAGGTGCCTCCCCGGTGCCAAGGCTTGGAGGGATAGGAAATTAATCCTCAGGATCGTGGGAGCAGCGGCATGGGGGAGGGAGCTGGATGTCGTCATCCACCTAGGGATGAATGTCCTGGCTGAGAATGGGATCAGAGCAGTACAACAGGAGTTTGTGGAGTAGGGGAGGGGTCTTAGACAAGTAGCACACACGGTAACTTTCTCGGAAGTGCTACCTGTCTATGGCATGGATGAGGCTAGGGCACTCCGCACCATGGGATTCAATGAGTGGTTAAAAAGCTGGTGCAGATCTCAGGGATTTGGCTTCATTGGGGACTGGGGCTCCACCTGGAGGGATGCAGGCCTATACAGGCGCGATGGTCTGCATCTATCCTGAGGGGGATCAGATCCTAGGTGATAGGTTTAAATGCTTCAATGGCAAGCATTTAAACCAGCCAAGGGGAGGCACCAAGAGAAGGAAATCCTAGCCCCCCACCCAAAAAAATCAGGGTAATTAGTGAGGTGAACACCAAGATAGAGAAGTTGATAGGGAGAAGGGCAGGGGTAAATGGAGAAAAAGACAAAGGCAGTAGGGACAGGGAAGGGGCGAAAAGAAATAAAGCCATAAAAAAATGGAGGGTAATGAGTACCAGTGCCCGTAGTATAGGTAAAAAGCTCCCTGAAATAGTGGCCTTGATGGAAGAGGGATGCTTGGATATTGTGGCAGTCACAGAAACATGGTACACGGAGAACCATGACTGGGATGTCAGCATACTAGGGTACACAATCTACAGTAGGGACAGGGAGGGAAGAGGAGGAGGAGTAGCTTCATGTAAGGGAAGGATCAAAGCAACAGAACTAAAGGGTAAACGGGGAGGAGAGGATGCACTGTGGGTCACCCTGGAGACTGGAAATGGCTCCACAGTCTGCACAGGGGTTGTATACAGACCCCCGTCTCGGGGAGGAAATGATAGAAGGCATCCTTAGGATGGCAGAGAAAGGGGAGATATTGCTGATGGGGGGGGAAACCTGAATATGCCATTTGTTGACTGGAGCACCTTTGCTGTAGCCATATCCAAGAGCAGGGCCATTCTCGATTCCCCCAGACAGCTAGTTTTGGAACCCACTCGGGAGAGAGCAATCTTAGACACGGTACTCTCAAATGGGGACGGAGAGAGGATCTCTGATCTTGAAGTGGGTAGCCATCTGGGAACAAGTGACCACCAAACAGTGTGGTTCACGATAAACTTAGCTGTAGAGTCAAGCCACACAAAAGTGAAGGTACTGGACTTCAGGAGGGCTGATTTTATCAAAATTGGAGAGTGCCTCAGAAAAGCACTAGCAAACAGGCAAGAAGGTGGGGTGGAGCAACAATGGGGAAACATCAGAACTGCCATCACAGAGGCAACAAGGCTTTGTGTGAAGCAAATAAATCAAAATGAAAGAAAAAAACACTATGGTTCTCAAAAGAAGTGGCAGGGAAGGTAAGGGAGAAAAAGATAGTATTCAGGAAGTATAAGGAAACACAGAAGGAGCAGGACTGAGAACTGTACTAGTTAAAGCAGAAGGAAGCGGGTAAGGCAATCAGAATAGCAAAGGCCCAAACCGAGGAAAAGATAGCCAACTCGGTTAAGAAAGGGGATAAAATCTTTTATAGGTAAATTAGGGAGCAAAGAAAGACTAAGGCAGGGATACTGAGGCTGAACAAAGAGGAAGGTGGTTGGGCAGAGAGTGACAGTGAAAAAGCAGGGATACTGAATGAGTACTTCTGCTCAGTATTCACAATGGAAAAGCAGGGGGAAATACCTAATCCAGTCAATAGAAGCACTCTGGATAGGGGGGTTGATATTAGTCCTTTCACAGAAGAAAGGGTTCTGAAAGAACTCATAAAACTGAAGGTGGATAAAGCAATGGGGCCTGGTGGGATTCACCCCAGAATTCTAAAAGAACTAAGGGAAGAACTAGTAACACCACTGACTACCCTTTTTAATAAATCATGGGAGGATGGTGCGGTATGTGAGGACTGGAGGAGGGTGGATGTGATTCCCCTTCACAAAAGTGGGAGCAAGACAGAGGCAGGAAACTATAGACCTGTCAGTTTGACCTCAGTGGTAGGGAAAATGATGGAATCACTTCCGAAGGAAAGAACTGTTGAGTACCTAGAGGGCAGTGGGGCACAGGACCCAAGGCAGCATGGATTCACAGCGGGAAGGTTATGTCAGACAAATCTAATTGATTTCTTTGACTGGGTGACCAAAGCAGTAGACCAGGGAGGGGCTGTGGACATGGCCTACCTAGACTTTAGCAAGACATTTGACACAGTCTCGCACAAAAGATTAATAAACAAATTAGCCAGCCTGGGAGTGGGTCCCAGGGTGGTAGCCTGGGTAAAACACTGGTTGGACAACAGGACACAGCGAGTAATAGTAAATGGAGTCCACAGTGAAGAAAGGAGGGTTACTAGTGGGGTACCGCAGGATTCAATACTGGGGCTGGTCCTTTTTAATGTCTTTATAAGTGAGATTGCAGAGGGACTGGAAGGAAAAGTATGTCTCTTTGCAGATGACACAAAGATCTGCAACGGTTGATACGCAAGGTGGGGTGGAAAGGATGAAAAGGGACTAGGCAAGGTTAGAGGAATGGTTAGATGTATGGCAGCTTAGATTCAGTGCAAAGAAGTGCAAATTAATGCACCTGGGAAACAAAAATCCAGGGGAAGAGTACACAATAGGGGGTGAGATACTAACAACAAAAATGGAAAGGGACCTGGGGGTAGTCATATCGGATGACCTAAAGGTGGGCCTGCAATATGAGAAGGCAGTAAGGAGGGCTGGTGGGATACTGGGATGCATAGGGAGAGGCACTACCTGTAGAAAACAGGAAGTTGTTGGCCCTCTGAACAGACAGTTGGTAAGACCACATCTGGAGTAGTGTGTACAGTTCTGGAGACCCCATCTCCACAAAGACACAGACAGGGAGGAGGCTGTCCAGAGGAGGGCAACCAAAATGATGCAGGGTCTGCATCAGAAGACATATGAAGAAAGACTAAAGGAACTAAAGATGTATAGCCTCGAGGAAAGGAGGGAGAGGCGGGACATGATAGAAACTTTCAAATACCTCAAGGGAATCAACAAAGTCCAAGAGGATAGCACCTTTCAGAAAAGATGTGCAAAAACAAGGGCACAATTTGAAGATAGAGGGGACAGCTCAGAGGTAATGTGAGGAAGTATTTCTTCACAGAGAGGGTTGTGGATACATGGAACAGCCTTCCTGAGGAGGTCGAGAGTCAAAACAGTGGGGGAATTCAAGAATGCTTGGGACAGACATAAAGGCAATTCTAGTGGGGGTAGGGGAAGTAGGCTGTTGGTTAACTAGGATCTGCAGCTTATCTGTTAGGGAAATGGGCAGACTAGGTGGGCCAAGCAGTCCTCATCTGCCGTCAAATTCTATGTTTCTAAGTTACCAGCATTATGCCTGCCCCCAAACTTATCTAGTATTTATAGTATACAAGTCCAGAAACGAATGATTTGATACCTTTTATTGGACCAACATGGATGTTACACAAAAGAACAAAGTGCTCTAACTTTCGAACCAGCCAGGTCCTTCTTCAGAAGCTTTATGGCAGTTATTTTGAAAATCCCATACTATTAACATCAGATAATGTTGAAAAAAAAACAAATTATTCTTATTGGTTTAACATATACATTTAAAACGTAACAGAAGATTGTTAGAGAAGCTAATTAACACCAGTGTGCTTTTAACTGAGAAGCCTCAGAAAGTCAAAGGTTATCAAGAATCAACAACCAGAAAGTTCTTCTAACATAAATTTTAAAATGTCTCGGTATGGTAAGAAAGCATTCTAGTGATTTAAAAAAAAAAAAACCTTGGGATAACATTTTCTCTAATACATGTAAGATGAGCTTACAACTTACATTCCAAGTGTACTGGTGGATTAAAGAACAGATAAGAGACAAAATCCTGAAATTAGGTATAACTGCAAGTTGAAAACAAGCCCCAAATTAAACACACACACATATACATGATGCATGATAGTATCACTTGTAAGTATAAGTGTCAAATAAAAATACTTGTGAAAGACCCCCAAGAAAACGAGACCATGAGCCTGATAAGTGCAGTTTTCAACACAGTCAGTGTACAACAAAAATGCACAGACTCAGTCTAAGGAATCAAAATTTTTATTTGAGAATTATTTCTGTTTTTTCAACATTATCCGATGTTAATAGTATGGGATTTTCAAAATAACTGCCATAAAGCTTCTGAAGAAGGACCTGGTTGGCTCAAAAACTAAAGAGCACTTTGTTCTTTTGTGTAACATCCATGTTGGTCCAATAAAAGGTATCAAATCGTTTGTTTCTGGATCTGTTCTTAAAAGGACCAATACGGCACCTGCAACATTAGTATACAAGAAGTCGTTTTAGCATCTAGTCACGATATGCCAAGGGTCTAATGGGCGTTCAAGGAGGGTATAAGCATGTGCGCCAGTTCAGTTTATTCTGGAATTATTCCGCTTCCACTGCTGTTAACCTGGGTTCCCACGTAGCATAAAAGTGGGATGTCCTGCCCTGAGCTCCCAACTGAGCCCGCCAAGTATCATTCAGGATGTCACATTTTGCACCCATCTAGCAACTGTAGGGGCATTAGCAGACATCCACACCTGTGCTTTTGTTATCCTATCATTTATCAGAACAATGGACCACAGGGGATTGGACAGTTTCTGATTCGAGTGGGATGGGTCTGCACCCAACAGTAGTTCCAAAGGTGACTTAGAGGGAGAATAACCTAAAACCTGAGACATTATATTGTGGATTTGGTGCCAGAAAGGGGCCACCCTAGGATGGGTGAGGGCCGGATGCAGGAAATTTGTTTCATCTACCATACATTTGGGGCATAAAGATGATCTGGTGTCATCGATCCTGTGCAGCCATTTAGGAGTTGTATATGCCTTATGCAGGAAGAAGAGCTGAATTTGCTGCAGCAGCAATGAGTATAGTGTGCACAAGCCAGGGCCCATGTTTTCTGGTTCAAAGGGAGGGAGAGGTCTTCACCCCACTTCTCCAAACTGGGAATGCGAAATTGGAGTCTGGAGCCAGTAAGCGGCCGATTAAGTAGTCAGGGGTTTCCCAACTGGCTGCGGATGAAACAATTCCTCCTCAAATGAGAAGGGATCGGACCAATTGTTTGTAGCAATAAGATCACCATGTCTATGTTCAACTCGTAGGTACAGGAAAAAATCCCCTGTTGGTATGTTCCATTGTGCACAGATCTGAGCTAAGCTCTTTATCAGCCCCCCCCCCCTTCATGTAACTGATTAATTACCACAAGACCCTTCTTCCGCCATGCCCACAACCTCAGCAAAGTCCCAGTCGTATATTGACCTCCCTGACGCATAAAGTCAAGTATGCTGAGATTAGGGGAGTTACCCCCCACAAACCCTATTCTTTTATGGGCCAGCGTCCAGCTAGCCAGGGTGGTGGCAGTGAAGGGATTGCTGACTCGCCCTCTCTTCACACTCCGCAAATTCCCAACCAACAGGTAATTCCTATAGTTGCCATTCAACATATCTTCTTCCAGTCCCACCCATGGACAGTCAGAGCCTGACTCTCCCATCGGAACGAAGGCCAGTTGAGCAGTCCAGTAGTAACATTTAAAAAGGCATGCCCTACTTCCCTCTCCTTACGGGCTTCCTTTGAAGCAAAGCCCTCTGGATTTTGGCCTCGTTCAACAGAAATTTATACACGATCGAGTCAAGGCATTTAAAGTTAATTTGAGTGATCCTAATGGGGAGTACAGTAATCTAGGTAATATCGACATTTTGATAACCCCCACTCTACCCAGAAACGAGGTAGGCAGGGCCCATCCACCTCATGCAATCCTTGGCAGTATCAGTCAGGAGAGGCTTTAAATTCAGTTTATATAGATCCCCTGCAGATAGAGATTCGTACCCCTAAATATTTTAAGGTCTGGACCAGCTGAAGCCCTCCTAACTGCGCAATCAACTGTACCCAGATCAGGACTACCACCGGCATAAACTCAGTCTTGGACCAGTTGACATTGTGGCCTGATATGGCTCCAAAAGAGCGCATTAATTGATGTACAGCCAGTAGGTCCTTGGCAGGGTTCTGCAGATATAACTGGTTGTTAGCGTACATTGCAATGTTATGATCTTACTTCGAGAGGGCTTTTGCAGTGGGTAATTACAGATAGGACTGAAGCCGGCAGGCGTCGGGACCGCACAAAAACATTTCTAGCTAGCAGTCTCTGGCGGGGGACCGTCCCCACGTCAGGTGACAGACGTCATTATAAAGGGGCTGTCCCCCACGCCCACCTTCCAGTTCTTTCCCGCCGTTAGCTTGTGTAACGCCTCGTGGTTAAGTTCACTGCTTCGCAGTCAATTGTCGGTAGTTTTACTGCCTTTCTCGAACTTTTTCTTCAAAATTCGGCCGCCTTTACTTACAGCTGCTGTGTATGTTGTCCCCGACTCCCTCCGAGCACAAAAACAAGTGTGGTTTCTGTGGCGCCCAGCTCCCACACAAGGACAAACACTCCCAGTGCCTTTTTGCCTAGGCCCCGACCACCCTGTGGAGAAGTGCCAGCTCTGCCAACAGTTCAGTGCGGCCAGCCGAAAGTGGAGGCAGCGTTCTCAAACTCAAGATGACCTCTATGGAGAAGGAGTTGAAAAAACTCAGTCGGGCCTCTACTTCTCCAGAGGGCCACTGCAAGAAGCACAAGGACCGGCACTCCTCTTCTGTGGTCGCTGTGACCTCGGCTGAGGTCGCGGTGCTGCAGGTAACGTCTTCCCCGGGAGACAGTTCCATAACGGCTGTCTTGGAGGCTTCCAAGGCGGTGTCGACCCTCCCATCGGGCTCGGGGCCCTCAGGAGACTCTGGGTCAAAGGAGGCAGCCGTTCCCAGTAAGGCTGCCGCCGTGCGGCTTCTGGTCAGAGTGGCCCCGGTAAGCTGGACATCTGCTCCTCTGGACGCTTCGCCCGGTAAGGCCGAAAGACGCCTGGCCCTTGGGGTGCTGCCGCCCAGTGCCCGCGCAAAGGGCTGGCGCCCTCCATTGCGGCCACAAGCGCTGGGTCTGATAAGTCGGATGGCGGCTCCTCCGTCTGCCTGGATCCCGCCAGTCAGCCGGATGTCGGCTCCGCCGATGTCCGTTCGGCGTTGGAGCCGACGCTGGACCATTTGGGCCTCTCTGTCGTCCCGAGCTTGCAGCAGCGCTCGTTGCATTCAGAGGCTCCAGTGTCTCCTTTACTGGATGCCAGGGATGGTAACCCTTCTTCCCCGGGTGACACGGACGATATTGGTATGCTGCCGTATGGTCTCCCTCCCGCTGGGCTGGATTACCCAATGTCGGATCCTCTGTTGCCGGCCTATCCGATGCCCGGCAATATCCCCTTGCTGGACGGCGCCCCTACGCTGGGCCTGCCGCCCGCTGGGCCTCCTGTTCCGGACCTGCCAGCTGGGCCGTTTCAGGACCCTCTGCTCCTTCAGAGTCCCTGGTACCTGGGTATCCGACCCTGTCGTATCTGACGCCATCCTTCCCAGGCTCGCAGTATCTGGCACCCCAGTACTCGACGCCACAGTACCTGAAGCCGGGCTTCCCGCCATCAGGATAAGGATACGCGTTGTACGGATACACCCAGTATCCGTAGCCCCCTCCTTCTCCTCCACCGTCCCCTCAGTCGCCGGTGGATTTGAAGGAGACTCTGGCCTCCTTTTTGAAGGAGACTCTGGTCTCCTGGGGGCTGAGGCCAAGGCTCAGCTCACCAGGGAGGTAGAGCTGTGTTCCGAAGCCGCTCCTGGTTCTGGACCCCCTGCGTCGGAGGCGAGAGACTCCCTTCCCCCCTCCGGATACCAGGGGCGAACCCTCTGGTTCCAGGGCAGGGCAGGATATGCTGCCTCGAGGGCTTCCCAAGGGGTCTGTTCCTCCTCCGCGCCGGGAGGAGGAGTTCTCTTCTTCATCCTCCTCGGATGACTCAGACGGTCGTTCCGATCCGGACGACAAGCCGCGCACTCCAGACAAGCCCAGGTCAAGGAATCCTCCGAAGTCTTCTTCGGAGGATCTGTCTTTTATGGAGTTGCTGCATAAAATCCAGGCTGTTCATCAGTGGCAATCCTTGGAGCTGGATCTACAGCGTAAGAAACTCGCTGCACACTTGGATCTGCCAGAGACCGCTCCTACTCTGGTTCCACCCTGGATTGAGCCTCATGCCGACCTTGTGTCCACCATTTGGAAGCAACCGTTGGCATTAGCCCCCCTTCCTAGGAAGTCGGATGGGCTATACCAGGCTCCAGAGGGTGTTGACTCTTTGAATTCACACTCCAGAGCTGATTCGGTTGTGATTAGAGCCGCTCACGGCTGGACGGTTAACCCCAAGCACTTGAGCTTGTCACCACCCGACAAGGAATCCCGCCTTCTGGACCAGTACGGGAAGAAGGTCTACGCTTCTTTCACTCTGGGAATCGGGGCCCTGAATTATGTTGCTCACATGGGCGATTACCACAAGGCGATCCTTAGCGAGGTGGAAACTAAGTTGAACTCCCTTCCTGAGTCTCAGATGAAGCAGGAAGTGGCTGACCTAGTTCGGTCTGCGCGTTCGGCCAGTCGGCACATGCTTCGTGCCACGTTCGACGCAGTGGACGCAGCTGGTCGGAGCTCGGCTTTCACCATAGGGTTGCGGCGTCATGCCTGGCTCCGGGTGTCAGGTTTGGTCCCAGAGGTGCAGTCTGCTATCCAGGACGTGCCCTTCAGGGGTTCAGTGCTGTTTGGTGGCGATGTCAAGGACATCATCACCGATCTGCAGAAGAAGGGTACTGCACTTAAGTCTGTTGACCGCTTGTACAGGCCCCCTCAAGCTCAGTGTTGTCCCTTTCGCAGACATTCTTGGCCCAAGGTGAAACCTCAGGGCAAGTGGGCCAACAAACTGGCCCCTCCAGCTGCCAAGCCCCTCCACCCAAAAAAGAGGGGGGAGCTTCAGCCGCGACGCAGCCTCACATCTTCTGACTCCTCATCTCCCACAGCCTCTGGGCCTCCCAGAGGAACTGGTAGGACGGAGATTTTCTTTCCATCTACTGGGTTGGGAGAGGATCACTTCAGACACTTGGGTGCTCCAGCTGATTGCAGGAGGACACTCAAGAGAGTTTCTTCAGAAACCACCTCGAACCCCCCACCCCAAAGGTCGTCTTACTCCCCAGAACACCACCTTCTGGTCCGGGAAGAAATATCCTGTCGTCTTCTGAAGGAGGCGATAGAGCCCGTCCCACCCCATCTTCGGGGGATGGGTTGTTGTTCCCATTTTTTCCTGGTCCCGAAGAAGTCAGGAGACGTGAGGCCGATTCTCGACCTCAGTTCCCTGAACTTGTTCATGGAATACAAAAGGTTCAGAATGCTCTCTTTGCAGGGTCTTCTGCTCCTCCTTCGGGACAGTGGCTGTGCGCTCTGGACATGCAGGGTGCTCATCTGCATATTCCTATTCACCCTTCCCACTGCAAATGCCTACGGTTTTCGTTCAGGGGACCTCTACCAGCTCAAAGTCCTCCCATTTGGTCTTTCCTCTGCGCCCCGAGTGTTCACCAAATGCCTTTCGGTGGTAGCGGCCTACCTGCATACCAAAGGGGTTCAGGTTTTCACGTACCTGGATGAATGGCTCCTGGTGGCCTCGTCCAGGGAGGAGCTCCTGCGCTTCCTTTCCCTTAGCCTACAGGTTTTCACCAGCCTGGGTATTACCATCAACCAGGCCAAGTCCCATCTGATCCCGTCCCAGAGGCTCCAGTTTATCGGGTCGATCCTGGACACTACCTCTGACATGGCATTCCTGCCACTGGACAGGGCGGCCACACTCCAGGCTCAGGTCAGCCTGCTGTCCAGTCGCAGATGTGTCAGCACCAGGTCAGTCCTTCACCTCCTCGGGCTCCTGGTGGCTGCTATTCGGACAGTTCCTCACGCTCTGCTCCACATGAGACTCTCTCAGTGGACCCTTCGGTCTCAGTGGGATCAGTCGGTGGATGACCTAGATCAACAAGTTCTGGTCTCTAACCCCATGGTTCGGGGCTTGGAATGGTGGATGGTTCAGGAGAACCTTTGCGAGATTCCTTCTGTCTCCCCCATCGCTGACAACAGATGCCTCGGCGGGGTTGGGGAGCCCATCTGGGGTCTCACAGGACCTAGGGCTCCTGGTCCCAGCTCTAACAGACTCTTCAAATCAAAGTATTCAAGCTTCGGGACGTGCTGTATGCTCTTCAGGCTCAGCATCTGTATCTGCTCCCCAGGCATCTGGCTGTCCAGACGGACAACATGTGTGTAGTCTGGTACATCAACAAACAGGGAGGAACTCATTCCTACCTTCTCTGCAGGGAGGTGATGCGGGTTTGGGATTAGGCAGTGCAGCACAACCTTCACCTCACGACAATTCACGTCCCGGGAGTCTTAACACGTTGGCAGACCACCTCAATCTGTGGTCTGCTCACGCTCACGAGTGGGGAACTGGATCACGGGGTGGCAGACAATATATTTCTGTGCTGGGGGACGCCACAGGTAGACCTATTTGCATCTCCTCATAACGCAAAACTTCCCGCCTTCTGCTCGCTCGCTCCAGGGCATGGCATTTTTTGGAGCCACTCTGTCTCTAGACTGGAGGGGCAGATTAGTCTGTACATCCCCCATTTCTGTTGATTCTGAGGGTCTTACAGAAACTCTGGTCAGAAGGAGCTCGCATGATCCTAATTGCTGCTTCCTGGCCCAGGCAATTTTGGTTCTCTCTTCTGCAACAGTATTCAGAGGAACGTCCTCTTCCTCTGTCGCAGCTTTTGCTGACCCAGGATCAGGGGACTCTGGTCCATCCAGGCATCAAGTCCCTTCAGTTGCACATATGGCTTCTGCAGACGTAGCTGAAGCCCGGTTCGGGGTTTCCCCCCGCTGGTGGCTGAGAATCTGGTGGGGGCCAGAAAGCCCTCCACTGGATTTACCTATGCCATGAAGTGGAAACTGTTCTCTATTTGGGCTGCTTCCAAAGATTTCAAGCCTTTCTCTTGTTCTGTTGGGTGACTTCTGGATTACTTGCGCCAGCTCTTTGATCTGGGTTTGTCATTCCTCTCTGAAGGTTCACATGGAGGCCATCTCCGCTTACCATGTTCCTTTTGGGGACAGAACCTTTGCGCAGTAGGAAGTTTCTAAGACTTTTCTGAGAGAGGTTCTCCATTTGAGACCCCCTATTCGTGTTCCTGCCCCTCCTTGGGATTTGAATTTTATTCTTGAGAAACTTACTCTGCCTCCTTTTGAGCCGGCAGCCTCAGCAGACCTAAAGTTCCTTTCATGGCCATTACTTCTGCTCGAAGGATTTCCGAGCTCTAGGCCCTCGTGTGCAAAATGCCATATTTGATTTTCCACAGGGAACATGTGGCTCTGCGTACCAGCCCTAAGTTTCTCCCTAAGATGGTAGCGGAATCTACGCTGAATTAGTCCATTACATAGAAACATAGAATTTGACGGCAGATAAGGACTGCTTGGCCCACCCGGTCTGCCCATTTCCCTACCTACTGGATGAGCTGCAGATCCTAGTTAACCAGCAACCTACTTCTTCCTAACCCCACCCCCTAGAATGGCCTTATGACTGTCCCATGCATGCTTGAATTCCACCACTGATTTTGACTCCACAACCTCCTCCGGAAGGCTGTTCCATGCATCCACAACCCTCTCTGTGAAAAAATACTTCCTTAAATTACCTCTGAGCCCCCCCATCTTCAAATTATGCCCTCTTGTTCTTGCACACCTCTTTTTTTGAAAGATGCTACCCTCTTGGACTCTGTTGATTCTCTTGAGGTACTTGAACGTTTCTATCATGTCCCCCTTCTCCCTCCTTTCCTCGAGGCTGTACATATTAAGCTCCTTTCGTCTCTCTTCATATGTCTTCCGGTGCAGACCCTGTACCATTTGTTGCCCTCCTCTGGACAGCTTCCATCCTGTCTGTCTTTATGGAGATTGGGTCTCCAGAACTGCACACAGTACTCCACATGGGGTCTCACCAGCTGTCTGTACAGAGGATAATAACTTCCTGTTTTCTACTGGTGATGCCTCCTATGCATCCCATCCCCCAACCCTCCTTGCTGCCCTCTCACATTGCTTGCTCACCTTTAGGTCATCTGATATGATTACCCCCAGGTCCCTTTCCATTTTTGTTGTTAGTATCTCACCCCCCATTGTGTACTCTTCCCCTGGGTTTTTGTTTCCCAGGTGCATTACCTTGCACTTCTTAGCATTGAATCTAAGCTGCCATACATTTAACCATTCCTCTAACCTTGCCAAGTCCCTTCTCATCCTTTCCAACCCACCCTGTGCATCAACTCTGTTGCAGATCTTTGTCTTATCTGCCAGGAGACATAATTTTCCTTCCAGTCCCTCTGCAAAGTCGCTTATAAAGACATTCAAGAGGACCGGTCCTAATACTGAACCTTGCGGTACCCCACTAGTAACCCTCCTTTCTTCTGAGTGGACTCCATTTACATTTACTCTCTGTGTCCTATTCTCTAGCCAATTCTTTATCCAGGCTGTCATCTTGGGACCCACTCCCAGGCTGGCTAACTTGTATATTAATCTTTTGTGTGGGACTGTGTCAGATGCCTTGCTAAAGTCTAGGTAGGCCATGTCCACAGCCCCTCCCTGATCTACTACTTTGGTCACCCAGTCAAAGAAATCTATCAGATTCGTCTGGCATGACCTTCCCGCTGTGAATCCATGCTGCCTAGGGTCCTGTGCCCCTCTGGCCTCTAGATGCTTGACAGTTCTTTCCTTCAGAAGTGATTCCATCATTTTCCCTATCACTGAGGTTAAACTAACAGATCTGTAGTTTCCTGCTTCTGCCTTGCTCCCACTTTTGTTAAGGGGAATCACATCTGCCCTCCTCCAGCCCTCGGGTACCATCCCGTCCTCCCATGATTTGTTAAAAAGGGTAGTCAGTGGTGTCACTAGTTCTACCCTTAGTTCTTTTAGAATTCTGGGATGAATCCCATCAGGCCCCATTGCTTTGTCCACCTTCAGTTTGAGTTGCCTGCTTTCTTTAAGCAGCACTCCAATCAAGGGGAGTACCTCTTGCATACTTTGGATGTTCACCGAATTCTGAGATACTACACCACCAGGATGAAGGATCTCAGAAAGACTGATGAACTGCCTCTTTTGCTCATAAAAGAGAAGGCAATGCTGTTTCTAAGCAATGCCTATCTAAATGGTTGGCTCATTGTATCACTTTCTCTTATGACAAGTACAAGAAGACCCTGCTGGGTCAAGTCAGAGGCCACTCCACCAGAGGTGTCGCTGCCTCTGCTGCTTGTTTCAAGAATGTGTCAGCGGCAGATATCTCTGCAGCTGCAACTTAGGCTTCTGTCCATACCTTTATGAAACATTGCAGTTTGGTTTTGCCTCTTGCCATAGAGCTGGCTTCGGGTTGGCTGTTCTGCAAGGTCTTCTTTCCTAAGACCTTCACAGCCTGAGGGTCTACATTTGGGTAGTTTCCTCCTCCCGTTTGCTTCTTCTTGCTCCAGACTGCTTGGGACTCAGTCCTATCTGTACTTACTTACTGCAAGAGCCCTCTTGAAGTAAGATAGTACAGTTACGTAAGAACTTACCGTAACAATAGATCTTAGAGAGAGGCTCATGCAGTAGGTGATGCCTTCCTGCCCTCCATCCCCCTAAGCTTTTTTAGCTCCTTTTCCAGGGAAGAAACTATGCACTTCTCTCTCGTCTTGCCTTTTTGGCCTTTGGTGGGAAAGAACTGGAAGGCAGGCGTTGGGGGACCGCCCCTTTATACTGATGTCGGTCACCTGACGTGGGAGCAGTCCCTCGCTAGACTGCTAGCTAGAAATTTTTCTGTGCGGTCCTGACACCTGCCGGCTTCAGTCCTATCTGTAATTACCTACTGCAAGAGCCTCTCTCTAAGATCTACTGTTACGGTAAGTTCTTACGTAACTGTACTTTCCCTACCCCCTCCCCAAAACCCCCCTAATCCCTGTATGTGCTCTGAGCTGCCCCCAAGGGTTCCAGTGATAACACGTATAATAGAGGTGATAGTGAGCATCCCTGTCTCGTACCCTTGCCAAGTTGGAATGGACTGGACATGACGCCCCCAGCATTAACCTGGGATGAGGGACCTTGATATAATGCCCGAACCCATGACCCAAAAACAGAACCCACCCCCAGTCTAGTCAGGGTATAAAATGGGTATCCCCACTCTAGACGGTCGAAAGCCTTTTCTGCATCGAGGGCCACCACCGCTGCCCCATGAGTGCTCTTAGTGTGTGCCCATCTAAGTACAATATTGAGAGTGTGCCGGATGTTATGTTTGCCCATATGCCCTTTAACAAAACCAGACTGATCCGGGTGTACAACCCATGGGAGCATCATCTCCAATCTGGTTGCCATGGTCTTCGCCAAAATTTTATAATCTGCAGTGAGCAATGAAATGGGTCTATACAATGGACAAATTGTGGGGTCTTTACCTGGTTTGGGTAACACTGTTATGATGGCAGGCTGTGTGGAGGGGGGCAGCTCTTCACTCTGCAGACCCTCCTCAAGGGCATCAAACATAGGTTCCAGGAGATACCCCTCGAAAGTTTTTTATAAACATCCATAGGCAGGCCTCAGGCCCCGGGCTTGCCCACTTTTCAAGGCTCTCAGGGCAGTCTATTTCCTGAACAGTTAAGGGGGAATCCAGCTTCTTAGCTTCCTCCTCACTAATCCTATTAAGAGGTGCCCCTGCATAAACTGGTCATACTTCTTTTGCTTAGGGGTACACTCTGAAGTGTAAAGAAATTTGTAATAAGTACCAAACGTGTCTCCTATTTACCTGGCGCCCCTTACCATATTCCCGTGCATCGTGTATTTGAATTATAGCTTTGGCGGATTCCCTCCTCATAAGCTGCCAGGCCAGGTATTTTCCAGCCCTATCCCCATCAAAATATTGCCCTGCATTGGCTAACAGGATAGTACGCTCCGGTTGAGCACTGGAAAGGGAATTAAATTTCCACTTCAGCTTCTGAACTATATTACATAAGGCTGCTGTAGGATTACACATGTGTGCCCTCTCGCATACCGCGATTTTACTCCGGAGAAATTCTAATTCTAGGGACATGGATATGTTGTTCATCCACACTTTCTGGCAGGTTCCTTGCCGCTTTAAATCTTGCCGGAAGGTCTTCAAGCTGGCTCCTCCCACCCACCCGGGTGGTAAAACTCTCGGCTCCGCCCCATGATGCCAGATCTTCCTTACCGCTTGGAAGGTCAGGTTCCCTCCTTAGCGCTCTGCGTTTTAGACTGGATCCTAACTCTTCGATTCGTCCGAAATTGGTTTGAAGTTTTCTAAACTCGGTCTTCATCTTCCTCGCGGCTGCGATGGACACGTCTGTTCCGGCTTTCGGAGGTGCCCTTGCGGAAAAGAAAATGTCAGGGCGGATCCGCACTCCATGTGCGTCACTTCTCGGCCTAGATCACAACCCGCAGGCCCTGCGAGTTGTGCCGCTCTTTCTCGGCCAACGTCCTGGACGATCGCGCTGCCCGTTTGAAGCTCGGGCGCCCCGAGAAACTTTTCCCGCCGGTAAAATCAAGAGGCTCTTTGGGCGGTGTCCGCAGCGGCTGGCCTGGCTGAGCAGCTCGAGCAGATGATTGCCCTTGAGGAGGAGGCGGCCCAGGCCACATCTTCCTTCTCCTCGGCCGCATTTATCCCGCTCTCTGAGTTCCTCGTATACAGCTTCGTTCAAGGAGCTTTGTCAGTCCCTTTCCACGAAGGGAGAGGGGCCATCGGGACATTCTTCTCGGCCCAAGAAGAAAGAGTCGAAAGGTAAGTCCCACCGTCGGCGTTCGTGGGAGCGGGAGAGGTCCCCTTCCCGGACAGCCGACCGTCGACTTCGGTCGAGGTTGCGGCTGTGGCCGCTGGCTTCACAGTGCCCCGTCAGGCCAGCCTGCCGAGACTCCCATCGACGAAGTCGAGATTTTTCTCGATCCGTTAGACGGGCTGTCGACTGGAGAAGCCGACAACCCTCCTTCGCCGGTCCCCCCGGTGGATACCGAGGATCTGCCTGTGCCTTCTGGGCCGCAGTCCCCAGTTAAAGTGCCCGAGCCGAGGGAAGAGCGGGTGTCCCCCGGCCCTTCCCATACCCACCCTCGGTCCCACCGAGGGTCTTGGTCTCGGACCTCTTCTTGGTCTAGCCGTTCCCGCCATCGGCGGTCTCGGTCTCGATACCAAGGTAAGCGGCGACACCGTTCCTCCTCGTCCTCTTCCTCGGATGAGGGGAGGCTTCGGCGTAAATTACGTCGGCGCTACAAGGAGCTTATGTGGCAGCAGTTGCTGTTGTCCGGGGCTAAACCGACTCCGGTCCAGACCCCGACCATCAAGTGGCTGTCGCCCGAACGACCGAAGCAACCGCTCGCCCCAGTCGAGCTGCCTGTTCCAGGGCCGGTTGCTCAGCCAAAACCAGCTGCTCCACCGATTGTGGTGGAACTTCTGCCTCCACAACCGAAGTCTGGGGCACCAACCAAAGATTCTCGGTCGGGTCATGGCCTGCCCCACAGGTTGTCGGTCACCCTCACTTCCGACCGTCCTCGGCAGGTAGTGGGTGGCTCAGGGCCGAGGCAGCTCTTTGCAGACTCTTCGGAATCCGAAGACGACGACTCCCTGATCTTACTTCGAGATACAGCTCTTGCAGCAGGTTACACCATTAGGACTGAAGCCACCAGGCGCCAGGACCCCACGGAAATTTTCTAGCTAGCTATCTTCAGCGGGGACCGCCCCCGACGTCGGCCCCGCCTCTGACGTCAGGCGTGGTACATAAGGGGCGGTCCCGCCAGAATCCCCAGTTCTTTCCCGCCGTCGAACTGCATGCCTCGACCCTTCGGTCACTGTCTAGCGCGCGACGTGTGGTTTCGGAACTTCCCTCGGGAAATTGAGAATTTTCAAAGATAACGATCATCGCTGATGTCCTCTCCGAACTCCGGTCATACTTCCAAGTGTGCGTGTGGAAAACAGATCCCCTTCAAAGACCCGCATTCTGCGTGCGTTCGGTGCCTGGGCCCAGACCATGACATCAAGGCCTGCTCCCTGTGCCAAGGGTTCAACAGCCGCACCAGAATCCGCTGACAGAAGGCCCTCCAAGCGTTCTTGTTGGAAGAAAAACTACGGGCCATGTCTTGAAGGGGGAATCTTCACACAAACATGCGGAGAAGAAGAGGAGAGAGAAGGATCTTCCCAGGTCGCCGGCTCGGGCCTCCGAGTCCCGCAGCTCCGGTTCGAGATCGGACCGGTCCCTGTCCAGGGCTTCTTCCCTTCCCCCGGCTGCGGTTCCAGCATCCAAGTCGTCTCAGGCTCCCACCGCCAGGCCGTCGTCTTCTTCCACCCAGAAGACCGTGGCGAAGTCCAGGGAACGCCACCACCATCGTCATAAGTCGGGCTCCCGCTCCTCTGCCCCCGATGCCCGGTCCTCCTCGGCGCCCCCCCGGAAGACTCTTGAACTTAGGCCCTTGAAGAGACCGGTGGACCCGACGTCGGCTAGACCGCCGTCTGCAGTTCGTCATCGTTCCTCAGAGCCATCGTTGGCCGGCCGTCGTCGGCCTCGTCTTCGCATCGGACGTCGGTGGGGGGCCCGACGTCCGCCTTGCCTGAGCAGAGGGCTCCTGTCCCTCCGACCGTCGTCGGGCAGGAGTCCCTCACGGAGGAGGAATCGACACAGCCCGAAGACCAGACGGGCGTTCCCGACCTCGAGCAGTCTCCCAGGGCTCCCTCGCCGCCGCCCGAGGTCCCTGCGGAGCCGTCGCCGGGACCCGACGTCCGGCCCTCGTCGTCTGAGCCGATGTCGGGACTGTCTCTTTCGGAGGTGAAGGACCTCTTTACGTATCGGTGGGACACCATTAGGAAGGATATGGCACCCGCAATCCTTCCTCCTCCTCCACATACTCAAACTTCGGCGCCGGCTCCACCTTCACCTGTGAGGTCGGTCGCCTGTTCCGCCCCTAGGGAGCCTGATCCCCTCCCAGGGCTCGACATTCTAAGAGGAGACCTCCGTCGAGATCTTCTTCTTCTGGATCCCCCAGCCCCAAGAGATCCAGAAGACGCCGTCGTTCGCCGTCGACTGAGAACACGGGATCAGTTTATTCCACTTCGAGATCCCCGTCTCCAGTCTCAGTTCCTTCACCGGACCCACGTGAGACTCCACGGTCTCCTCCGGATGACCCCTCGTTCATGGATATTTTACGTCATATCCAGGAGAACATGGGGTGGGAAGCTGAGGAGTTGGACCCGAGAGGATTCGCCTGGCCAAATATCTTCGGCAGAAGGACCCTAAGCTTGTGGTGGTGCCACCCTTGGTGGACACCTTTGTGGACGTCACCAAGGCTGCATGGAAGCGTCCACACTCGTTACCGGCGGTGCCGAAGAAGGCTGACCGTTTGTACAGGGCTCCCAGGGAGGACCAGTACCTGTCACAACATCCTCTGGCTGATTCTCTGGTCATAACAGCCTCACATGACCGGTCTCAAAGGCCGCAACATCTGAGCACCCTGCCACCGGACCCAGAGTCCAAGCAGTTGGACTCCTTGGATAAGGCGCACGTACGCATCCGCTACTTGTGCCATTAGGTCCCTGAATTATCTGACCCACATGGTGCAGTTTCAGAACGCCCTGTGGGAGCAGGGAGATGCTTCAGCTTTGCGCATGGGTTCAGACGTGGGAACCCAAGTTCTTAGAGCCGCATACGACTCTGCTGACTCCTCGGCCAGAGCGGCAGCTTCAGGCGTTTGTCTCCGGAGGCACTCATGGCTCCGTGTCTCCGGCTTCACCCCGGACGTCCAGAAAAACATTATGGACGCCCCCTTTCAGAGAGAAGTTTTGTTTGGTAGTCCATCTGAAAGGATTATTACCAAGCTCCAAGAGGCTGGAAAGGCGGTTAGGTCGGTCCAGGCAATGTACCGGCCTAGGCTTGGTTCCTTTCGTAGGCACCAAGGCCGTTTCCGTGGGCGGACTCAGAGGCAACAACCCCGTTCCGCCGCACAACAGAGGGGCTCTGGTTTTCCGAAGAACCCAGGGTAAACAGCCCGCCAGCAGGGGTCAGCGCACTCCGAAGGCTTCCCAGCCAGCGGGCCCTTCCGCCGCCACAGCATGACTCCTTTCCGGCCCCCGCCCCTCAGGATCAACGGGATGTAATGGTCGGGGGTCGCATTGTGAACTTCCTGTCGGGATGGCAGGCAATTACCACCGACAGGTGGGTACTTCACTTGGTCAGTGTCGGCCACTTTTTAGAGTTCGCAGAACAGCCACCCTCGAGGCCTCCTCTGCTCTCCCGGTATTCGGGTCAGCACGGCGCCTTAATTTGGTGAGAAGTGATCGCGCTCCTAAGCAAGGGGGCGATACAGCATGTCCCCCGGGAAACCAGAGAGGACTAGGGTAATATTCTCACTTCTTCCTGGTTCCCAAGAAAACAGGGGACCTCCGTCCTATTCTGGACCTGAGTGACCTCAACGTATCAGTCGCTTACAAAAGATTCCGCATGGTGACCCTTCCGGGTCTGATCCCCATGTTAAAACAAGGTGCCTGTTTAGCGTCCTTAGACATGCAGGATGCCTACCTGCATATCCCCATAGCTCGGGCACATCAGAGGTTCCTGCGCTTCGAGTTCCTAGGCCACCACTTTCAGTTCCGGGCTCTCCCTTTCGGGCTGTCATCCGCTCCAAGGGTCTTTACCAAGTGCATGGCAGTCGTGGCAGCTGCTCTGAGGAGAAAGGGCCACTATGTGTTCCCGTACCTCGACGATTGGCTTCTCATGGCCGTCTCCAGTGAGGCGCTTTTGCAGGCGATCCAGGACACTCAAGATCTGTTCGGATCGCTAGGAATTCTCATAAACCAGGAGAAGTCTGTCTTGGTACCGTCGCAAAACTTGCAATTTATAGGAGCAGTACTGGACACGGTCCAGGAAGGGCTTTTCTTCCAGCCGACGGGGCGGAATCCATCAGGTTTCTCATGGGAGACTTATCCAGCGAACTGGGCCGCTCCGGCCAGGTGGTCCCAAATCTCTTCCGGGACATATAAGCTGCGGCCATTCCCTATGATTCCTCTGCGCGACTCCACATGCGAATAACGCAGTGGATGCTCAAGCGCCAATGGGACCAGAGGCAAGACCATTTGCAGCATCCAGTCAGGATCACGAGGGTGTGATTCGGGACTGGCAATGGTGGATAGCCCGAATTCGCTCTCCAAGGGCGTCCCGTTTGCAGCGCCGTCCCCAGAGATAACCCTCACCACGGACGCTTCAGGTCTCGGGTGGGGAGCACACCTGGATGAGGTGAAGTCTCAGGGTGTATGGAGCCCGCTGGAGGCTCATCTCCACATCAATGCCCTAGAGATGAGAGCGGTTCTCTACGCACTCCAGGCTTTCCAGTCCATGATTCCGCCGTGCACTATCCTGCCTCAGACGGACAACACGGCGGTGATGTATTACCTCAACAAACAAGGCGCTCACTCTTACCCCCTTTGCAGGAGGCCATGAGAGTGTAAGTTGGGTAATCGGACACGGCGCAAAGCTTGATCGCTGTACATGTTCCCGGTGTGGACAACATGATACATGAGCGGTCTGAGTTGCTCCCAGGCCAGAGTCACAGTGGGAACTTCTGCAGGAGGTGGCAGAGGATCTGTTCCTTAGATGGGGAACTCCAGAGCTGGATTTATTCGCATCCCCATCCAACGCAGAACCGCCCAGTTTTTGCTCGCTAGATCCAGGGCCTGGTGTTTTCTGGCGAGACGCGTTGTCCCTCTCCTGGGTGAACAGATTCCTTTACGCCTTCCCTCCCTTCCGTTGATCCAGAGAGTTCTTCTCAAACTGCGCAGGGAGCATGCACGAATGGTTCTGGTGGCTCCGTTTTTGCCCAGACAGATTTGGTTCCCATTGCTGGCTCAGCTATCTTGGGAGCCACCTCTCCCGTTGCCGCTCAGCTCCCACCTTCTGTCTCAGGAGAAAGGTTCATTGCTGCATCCGGATCTTCGCTCTTTGAACCTGCATGCATGGCTCCTAGAGACGTAGCCATTTTGCGACACGGGGTCTCGCAAGAGGTTGTCGAGGTCCTCTCTGCAGCCAGAAAGCCAGCAACGCATGCTACATATGCCATGAAGTGGCGTCGTTTTTGTTTATGGTCGTGGGCTCATGATCTTTCCCCTTTAGGTTGCCCCGTTGGGGCAGTCTTGGACTACCTCCTTTCCCTATTCCATTCGGGGCTGGCCTCTTCCTCTATTAAAGTGCCTATGAGCTATTTGACCTACCACCTGCCGGTGGGGCAGCGCACTATTGCTCAGCTGGATGCTTCTTGGGAGTTTCTGAGAGGAGTGTTACACCTTAGACCTCCTATCAAGGACCCGGTTCCTCCATGGGATCTCCTTTTTGTCCTGGAACAGCTCACGCTTCCTCCCTTTGAACCAGCCGCAGATTGCGAGCTACGTTTTCTGTCGTGGAAGACGTTGTTTTTAGTTGCCGTTACTTCAGCCAGAAGGATTTCTGAGCTTCATGCTCTCATGTGTAAAGAGCCTTATTTGGTTTTTCACCGGGACAGAGTATCTCTGAGGACGAACCCGAAGTTTTTGCCTAAGGTGGTTTCGACACTCACTTTAAATCAAGACATCGACCTTCGGTCTACTTCCCGAGTTATTCAAATAGAGGGCTTTGCTCCACACTCTGGATGTTCACCGCAGCCTGAGGTATTACCTCAACAGAACTAAGCCCTTCGGGCTTCTGACCAACTCTTGTCTCTTTTGCGCAGAGAATGAGAGGCCGGCGGTGTCTAAGCAATCCTTATCCCGCTGGCTTGTGCAGTGTATCTCACACTATCAGTCTAGGCAAAAGCCCCTTCCGGGTTCCATCCGGGGTCATTCTACCAGGGGTGTGGCCACTTCCTTTGCAGCACTCAAAAATGTCTCAATCTCTTCCATTTGCGCTGCAGCTACTTGGAGCTCTGTGCATACCTTTATCAGGCATTACAGTCTGGATATAGCCTCTAGGCGAAGGGCCGGTTTCGGTCCAGCGGTGTTGCAAGGCCTCTTGTCCCGAGTTAGGATTTGGTTGGGTTTTTTCTCTGCTTCTTCCTCTTCCTCCTCCCAGAGTTTTTTTGGGCAAGCGTTACTGCTTGGGAATCAGTCTAATGGTGTAACCTGCTGCAAGAGCTGTATCTCAAGTAAGATAGTACAGTTACGTAGAACTTACGTAACAGTAGATCTTCGAGAACAGCTCTTCAGCAAATACTATCCAGCCCATATCCCCTTGGAAGAGACATGGCTCGTTTTTAAAAAAAAAACAAAAAAAAAAAAAAAACCTTTTAAATAAATAACGAGCGAAGAAGTTTGGGATTCATTTGGGAAATGAGTGAATTTATATTGATCCAGTCGGGAATTTGTTCCCTTATTGCCTTCTGACGGTGGATCCTCGGTCTCCCCTTCTGATGTCATCGTGCGGCCGGGAGTCTCCGGCGGGAGAACTGGGGATTCTGGCGGGACCGCCCCCTTATGTACCACGCCTGACATCGGAGGCGGGGCCGACGTCGGAGGCGGTCCCCGCTGAAGATAGCTAGCTAGAAAATTTCCGTGGGGTCCTGGCGCCTGGCGGCCTCAGTCCTAATGGTGTAACCTGCTGCAAGAGCTGTTCTCGAAGATCTACTGTTACGGTAGGTTCTTACGTAACTGTACTTTCTCCAGGCAGGTCGACCTGGAGTCCTCCGGGGGCCAGTCATTGGACGATAGCCCATCGTCCTTCTTTGGTCTGCTTCGATTCATCTCTGAGTCCACCGGGATGCAGCTCGCGCCTGTGTCCAGACGGGCCAAGTATCCCCTGACGGAGATACTGGACCAAGGGGATTCCCCAGGAGGCCTTTCCGGTGGCTGAGGCCATTGTCGGCCCAGCCTTGGAGCTTGGCAGCGGCCTGCTTCCTGTCCTCGCCCTCGGCCAGGATGGCCAGGAAGTATCTTCGGTCCTACCGGCTCTTTGCCCGGTTTCGGAGCACCCTCTGCCGAGGGTTAGTCACCGACAGTGTTTTCCGGCGTTCGGTAACGCTCGGGATGTGGATAAGCCCCCCGACAAAGAGTCCAAAAAGCTGGACTTTGCCGGGCGAAAGGTGTATGCTGCGTCCTCCCTCAGCCTCCGACAGGCCAGCTCGGCCGTGCTGATGGCACACTTCTCCCACGCCCTCTTGGGCTCCCTGGATGAGGTTGTTCCTCATCTCCCAACTGACCTGCAGACCACGGTCCGCCAGGTGCGGGACCGGGGTAGGGCGGTGGCGAAGCAGCAGCTTCAGACTGCTCTGGACGTAGGTGATTCCTGTGCCAGGTCAGTAGCAGCTGCGGTGGCCATGCGCCGCAGGGCGTGGCTGAGGATATCCACCTTCACGGTGGACACCCAGCACAAGTTGGCGGATGTCCCCTTCTTGGGGACTGACCTCTTTGGCCCTGGAGTGGAGGGACACCTCCAGCGGATCGAAGTCCAGTGCCACTCTGGACTCTGTCACCTCCGCCCAGAGGGACAAAGGCCGCCGTCAGCAGCAGAAGTCCTTTCGTCCTTCGGCCCCTGCATCTCAACCGGCCCAGCAGCACCTGCAACAGGGCCAGCAGGCTCACGCTTGGCGTCCCAAACCCAAGCCGGCGGCTTCCTCCAACAGGAAGCAAGGAAGTAAAGGCCCAGGAGGTCCCTCGGCCGGTTCTTCCTCAAGCCTGCCCAGTGTGAGGGTTGAGGGTGCCGCCTCCAGCCTCGTCACTCCCCCCCCCCGGGTTCCCCCCGTGGGGGGATGGCTTCGCCACTTCCTTTCCGCCTGGTCCGCTATCACCACGGACCGCTGGGTGTTGGAGGTGGTAGGAAAAGGCCTGCCTCTGGAGTTCGAGCAGGCTCCCTCTTTCGAGCCATCGCCCCTCGGGGGGCCACGGGGTCCGCAGCCCTGCTCCTCGACAAGAGGTGATCAGGAAGGTGGCGGATCCTTCTCCAGACCCGGGGTTTGTGTCCAGGTACTTCTTGGTCCCAAAACGGATGGAGGGCTGGCGCCCCATTCTCGATCTACACGACCTGAACAAGTTCCTAAGGTCTCGGGCCTTCAGGATGGTCACTCTGGCTCAGATAATCCCATCCTTGGAACGAGGCGTGTGGTTCTGTTCCCTGGACCTCCAGGATGCATTCTTTCACGTCCCAATCTGTCTGTCCCATCAGAGATTCCTCCGCTTCAGAGCAGAGGGATCCCTTTACGAGTTCCTGGCCATGCCCTTCAGCCTCTCCCAAGCTCCCAGGGTCTTCACTAAATGCATGGCAGTGGTGACAGCGTTCCTGCGGCGCCGAAGGGTCCGTGTGTACACCTACCTGGACGACTGGCTGATTGCAGCCCCTCCAGAGCGGGCGGGCGAGGTCCAGAGATCACGCCCTCCAGGTTTGCTCTGAGGTTGGCCTCTCATTGTGAGGCCAAGTCGGAACTCGTGCCAAAGCAGGTGATACTATTCATCGGGCAGAGCTCGACTCTCTCTGAGCGAACACGCTCCCGGTGGACAGGGCCGAGGTTCTTTCCTCCTTTGCCCAGTCATTTCTGGTTGGGCAATTGCGCCCTGCCCGGGACTTCCTGCGCCTCCTGGGCCTCATGGCGGCCTGCACCAGCGTGGTCCGTTGGGCCCGTTGGTACATGCGTCCCCTTCAGTGGGGACTGGCCAGCCAGTGGTCACAACGCAGCGATCCATTGGACCAGCGGTGACAGTGACCCAGGAGATGTGGAACGCTCTCCAATGGTGGATCGTTCTGGCACATCTGCAGGAGGGCATCACGTTCGTCCGCCTCGAGCTGACGGTCTCTCTATCGACCGATGCATCTCTGATGGGTTGGGGTGCCCATCTGCGGGAACACCGAGCGCACGGCCTCTGGTCCCCTCGGGAGTCCCGATGCCATATCAACCTGCTGGAGCTCCGAGCGGTCCGTCTAGCTCTCACTGCCTTCGCTCCGTTTTACGGGGTCAAGTGGTTCAGGTCCAGACGGACAATACCATGACCATGTACTATCTGAACCGCCAGGGCGGGACGCGCTCCATGCTGTTATGCAAGGAAGCTCTCCGCATATGCTCCCTTGTGCGCAGCCTGGAGGCAGATCTCCTAGCCATTCACATGGCAGGAGCCTCCAACACCCTGGCCGATGCCCTAAGCCGGATAGAGGCTGCGTCTCACGAGTGGTCTCTCCTGCCGGAGGTAGTACAAGACCTGTTCTCCCACTGGGACACGCCTCAGGTGGATCTGTTTGCCTCCAGGGAGAATGCGAAGCTGAGTCTGTTCCATGCCTGCCCCCCTCAGCAGGGCTCGCTGCAGGGGGATGCATTCTCGAGGCTGTGGACCCCGGGCCTCTTCTACGCCTTTCCCCATTTCCCTTGATCCACAAGATGCTTCTTAAGGCGAGGAAGGACAAGGCGCAGGTGATTCTGGTAGCCCCAGACTGGCCCCGCCAGTTCTGGTATCCAAATCTCGTCAGCCTCAGCTCCAGGCTCCCGAGGCGGCTTCCAGCCGCCGGACCTGATCTCAGTCAACCAGGGGAAGGTATTCCATCCGGACCTTCAATCCCTGCACCTGACGGCCTGGTTCCTGGCGGCTAGAGTTCCAGGCCTTGGGTCTTTCCGGCGGAGGTCCTCAGTGTTGGTTGAGGCGTCCCGTGAGGAGTCGACCAGGAAATGCTACGCCTTCAAATGGAAGAGATTCTCCATTTGGTGTCGGGGAAGGCTTGGACCCTTCGCGTGTCCCTTGGCAAGCATTCTGGACTACCTGTGGTCCCTTTCTCAGCAAGGGCTTGGTCGGCGACCCTTAAGGTGCACCTGGCAGCCATCTCTGCTTATCGGGCTGGGCCAGGAAGCAGTCGGTGGTGCAGGGAGAAGGTGGTCGGCGCTTTTTCAGGCCTTGACCACATTTCCACCCGTACCGAGAACCTCCACCTCCATGGGATCTACTGCTGGTATTAGCCAAGCTCATGGGCAAGCTTATTGAACCAATGCACAGGTGCAATATTTCACACCTGTCGTGGAAGACCGCCTTCTTGGTGGCTATCACGTCAGCCAGAAGGATGGGAGAGCTCCAGGCACTTTCCATCGAGTCTCCTTATCTGGTCTTCCACAGGGACAATGTTGTCCTGCGCCCCCCCTCGAAATTCCTTCGAAGGTGGTGTCGGAGTTTCACCTTAACAGGTGTTGACTCTGCCGTGTTATACCCCAATCACACTCGGAGGCCGAATATAGGCTCCATACTTTGGACCCTAGACGAGCGCTCGCTTATTATAAGGAGTGGACCGCTGAAGTTCGGGGAGAGGTTCGCCAGCTGTTTGTCACCTACGCTGAAGCCGCACCTGGCAGACCTGCAGCCAAGCGGACGATAAACAGGTGGGTCACCTCCTGCATAGAGCTCTGCTATAGGTTGGCGGGCATGGAGCCTCCCAGAGGGATAAGAGCTCATTCTACCCGCCATACCGCTGCATCGGTAGCTGCTTCCAGGGATGTCCCTATCCAGGATATCTGCAGGGCTTCTACCTGGAAGTCGGCACATACCTTTATTACCCACTACCACATCGACCTTGAGTCATGCCGGGATGCTGGTTTTGAGGCCTCGGTTCTCCAGTCTCTTTTCCCCAAGTAAGTATCGGGGGTGTGCGCCTTGCCTCCTTCTCCTTAGAACTGCTAGGAGTCTGCCAGAAAGTGTGGATGAACAACATATCCATGTCCTAGAAATACAGGTTACTCACCTGTAACAGGAGTTCTAGGAATGGTATATATTCATCCACCTGACCCACCGAGCTTGACGCACAACCCTGAGCTTCCAGCGGGCCAGATCTGGCGTTATGGGGCGGAGCCGAGAGTTTTACCACCCGGGTGGGTGGGAGGAGCCAGCTTGAGGACCTTTCCGGCAAGATTTAAAGCGGCAAGGAACCTGCCAGAAAGTGCAGATGAACAACATATACCATTCCTAGAACTCCTGTTACAGGTGAGTAACCTGTATTTCTGTAATGGCAGTCCTTTCGATTGTACTGCAAAGGCAATGGTCTGCCCTCTTGTGTAAACCTTTAATGCTTCCCATCGCGCTGAGTGCGAAGTATCCCCTTTACGACTGAATTTCAAAAATTCCTGTAATGCAGCTCCCATAAATGTCAGATAGTTCTGATTTCGAAGGAGGAGTGGGTCCAGCTCCCAGGCCCTAGCTCCCACAGGTGGGCCCAATCCACTGATTTTAATATGGTGGAAACCGTGGTCAGAAATTTAAAATGGGTAGGTACCCTGCTTCCCCACCAAGGTCACCAGGGCACTGGAGATTAACAGTGTATCAATACAGGCATACGAATTATGTGCATGGGAATAAAAACTGAATTCTTGCCCTGAGGGGGATAAAGATGTCACCAGGCGTCGATGAGGTCAGAATCACCTTGCAAGGCCTCTAGTGCTTTTGCATTGTGAGATTTTTGTTCCTGGATTATATTGGAACGATCCAGTACTGTGTCGAGGACACAGCTGTAGTCGCCGTCTAATATCCAGGGACCCTCCCAACTCGACATATCTAAGGCTAGTTTCTGAAAAAAGCCTGGGCTCTCTATATTTGAGGCATATATGTAGTCCACGGAACATTTCACTTACTCGAATCTCTATCTTTAGAACATACCGGCGAAAGGTATGTCATTTGTCCAAGATTTTGAGGGGCACCTCTAGGGAGCCAGATGGAAGCACCATGGGCCTTAGTTAGAAAGTTGGACACCAGGTGCGACCCATGAAATCAGCAGTTTTGTGCTTCTGATACAGAGAAGTGGGTCTCTTGTAATAGGACCAATACCCTTTTCATTGCGTTTCTGCAGTTATCCTCTTACGTTTCACTATAGACTTAAGACAGTTAATGCAGTGGTGAGGAGTTTTAAGCGGAACTTAAGACCCATCTGTAGAGATGAGCATTTATGAGTTAATGTATGTATCATCATGACTTTATTATATATGTGTTTATTTCTGTGATATTTTTAACTTGTACAGTGCCTTGATGCTTGAAAGGCTCTTCATAAAGTTTTATTATTAAGCAATAAGTCATGACCAGGGGTTAGATTAACAATCTGTTAATCACCCCCTAAGGGTGTAATATGGCACGAGGTGCAGCTGAGTGCCATATTGCCCCTAGAGGGTGATTAACTGACTGTTAATCTAACTCCTGGAAGTGCTTTATTGCTATTATAAAAAATGATTCCAAAAGAAAAGCATTAAAAGTTTATTTTTTTAATGTTTTCCTCATTTAGCTGGAGATTTTTAATAAAATAGTTCTTCCACCAACAGTTTAAGAATGCTGGTTCAAAATCAGAATGCATCATTCCAGTCATTCAGCAGTGCTAGAGGATGGAATGCTGACGGGAAGAATCCATGTACCATTGTGATCAGGCTGTACATGACTGTATAACATGGATTAATGTAAGGCTGTTGGAATCCTAACAGCCAATCAGATTGCAACATTTCTGAGAACCTTTTTATAATTATTATTAATATTCAGGAGATACAGTTAACATCATGCCCCATCATTAAACATCAGTCTACAACAGTATTCCACTCTAGTATGTAAAGTAAGCCTGCACTCTTTTCCCCAAGTTGTCCTAACCCCCAAAAAAAAAACAACCCAGAATTTCAGTTGCACCTTGCTTATGCAAATATTTGGGACAATAATAGTGCCTAAACAAGGCTTCAGACCAGCTTGCACCCGTGTCAACAAATTACGGTGCCTCTGAAGTGACTTCTCCCCTTCTCTCACAAGTGAAAAGGGCAACAAATTCTGGCCCTCTGTAACCCAGGCTACCCCCACTCCCACTGAAAGGGCCTCCCCCTCCGTTCCCTGTGCACTAAAAACAGTCCCAGTTTCAATCCAAGCGGGACTGAAGCCTCCACCATTTGGAAATAAACCCGCCAGCATTCCCATTCAAACATTAGGCAGGGGTAACTAATCCTGCCCATTCTGCTAACCGTAGTGTTGGAAAGGGGGTGGCGGCTCCTAAACCACTGTATAATGTATCAAAACAGCTGTATGTGTTAAGAACAGCATTAAACTCTGGGTTTGGCCACAACCAAGGCACGGCCCAGTAAACACAGAGTATAACATTATTAACAATATGTCTGATCATTGGCAAGTAGCGCAGTGTGCCATGGGTCCTGGGCTAGACATCCTGTAACAAATTTGTGATGCGGGTCAGCACCTCAGAGCGTGTGTTCTATAAGAATTCCATGACTCTGACTCCTTCGGCCCACTGATACCCATGTCCCCAGGCACGGTTAGCAGAGAAGCCAAAATCAAAGAACCACCACAGTTTACATCAGGGTCATAGTCCATAGTCCCACAGGTCCCAACGAGGTATCCTAAATGGCCTTAAGCAGCTACAGTTCTTGATTAAGTCCCCTGAGTCTTAAAGAACACACTTCCTCACCTTGTTGTTAAAGCACCCATAGTAACCAGCCTTCGGTCCTGTTACAGAGAAATTCCGATTATATTGGCCCTAATATTGAGTTCCCAGGGCCAGGCTTTGCTTAGATTAGAAGCCCCACACTGGTACCAGATCCGGTTGGGGGAGTCATTACTGGGACTGCACTTCCCGTGACCCAGACCCATTAGAGCAGGGCTTAACTCCAATTCAGCACGTTTACACACTTGAGGCAGAAATAAGAGCCCCAGGGAATAGTAACATAGAGATGCCAACCAGACATATGAAATCACTAGCTGTATCAGAAACATCAGCAAGTATAAATGTTACGCTTTCTTGTAACATTGGTTCCTAAAATACTGTCTTCTGATTCATCCAAGCAGGTTACCCGACCGTGGATTAATGTCTGATATACCCACAGTTGCATTGTCACATGGCTTTATTTCACTGTTTCTTTAGGCAAAACTCTAACAAAACATTGCCCATGTTACCAAAAGATTAACCCACTCCAGGGTATGAGTTTACTTAAGCAGTAAGGCATGCCCAAGGGTTATGTTAATAGTCTTTTAATCACCCTCTAGGGGTGTAATGTGGCATGAGGCGAAGCAGAGTGCCACATGCCCCTAGAGAGTGATTAACTGACCATTAACATTTATTTATTTATTTAGTTTTTGTTGACCGGGTAAGTGCACTAGACAAATCCTGCCTATTTTCAGGCACGACCCAGGGGAAGGGGATACAGATGAATGCCAACTGACCTTGAACCAGATTAAGCTGTTGGTGGTATTTTGAGTGAATGAGGGAAATTTGGCCAGGACACCGGGGAAATTCCCCTACTCTTTTCGATAAGTGCCATGGGATCTTTTAACATCCACCGTGAACTACCACCAATCCAGGCAGATGGGACCTCGGTTTAAAGTCTCATCCGAAAGACAGCACCTCAGAAGTGCAGCACCCCTCTCATGCTGCACTACAGTGTCAGTACTGGGATATTATCCAAGTGCCAGATGTGGGAACTGAACCCACAGCCCTCTGATCTCCCGGCCTCAGAGGCGAGTGTGCTACCTACTGAGCCACTGACACTGCTCCTATAATAACATAACCCCTGGGAGTGTCTTATTGCTATTATAATTATTTTTTTTTAAACAGTGTTAAACCATGGTCAGCATATGGTTAAGTTCTAGATGTATGTTAATAAAAGATTAACATAAGGTTGTTAGAATGTTTACAGCCAATCAGAAAGCTCCATTTCTCAGACCCTTTTTATAATGAGCATTAATCCACGCCTGGGTGGTTGAAATCACTCTGTTTCGCCTCGTGATTCCAACTCCCCCAGTCGTGGATTAATGCTCAGTAAACCCATACCCTGTCGTGGGTTAATCCCTCCTTATACTTGACTCACTGGTCGTTGGGCCTCACTCGGTCTCTCCTGGCCTCCTCTTCCTCAAGCCATTTCTCCACAAACTTGTGGCAGGTGAAAAATCGAGGGCTCTGGCCGGGCCTATCCACCCGTAACCGCTCCGGATATGCCAAGGAAAACTTCCAGCCCAGTCTGACTCTGTACAGTTTAGAATTCACCGGATTAAACTCTGACTCTGTACAGCCTAGAATTCACCGGATTAAACTTTTGTCTCCTCATCTGAAGAGCTCTGCTATAGTCCTGGTACACATACACTGTTGCGTTATCAGCCTTTAAGGGGCCTGTTTCCTGACATTTTGTAATACTGTCTCTTGTCCCTGAATCTCCAGTATTTAATGAGGCAATGTCTGGGACGGTCCCGAACTTAGGAGGAGGGCCCACCCGGTGTGCCCGTTCAGTTTTGTATCCCGTGGCCTCCTCCGGGAGGCCTAATTGCTTAATCAGCCAGAGATGAATCCCCATATTCGGGTTCTATCCTTCCAGACCCTCGGGCAGCCCGATGATTCAGATGTTAGATCTCTGAGAGCGGTTCTCCTAGTCATCTAAGCGCTCTCGGAGATTAGCAATTGTAGATAGTAGGCCGTTTCTTTCAGCCGAGGCACCCGCATATGTATCCTCCATATCGCTGACTGTCCGTTCTAATTTGCAAATTTGCGACGTGTGTAACTGTGGTTTATCAGGGAGGTGACCTCAGACTACAGATGGGTAAACTGTGTATTGAGATTATGGAATTCTGCCTTCATATCCCTCTGCATTTGGGCCAGGTTGTCAGAGACTCCTTGGAGTCTTGGTAAGATCCATTGAGTAGTTTGCCTGTGTGCCTTCTGAGCTGGCTCGGTGAGGAAGGCCCAGATCCATGGATAGTGTTCTCGCTTCTGTTAGTTGATGCCCTAGTTCCAAACTGTAGTTTTGCTTGGCAGTTTTTTGATTTATTAGAAGCCATCTGCCCAGGGAGTAGAAATCACCAAGAAGGCAACCCAGAGACAGTTGAAGAGCTGAGATTAGTGTTTTTGAGCTGCCACCCAGGGAGCCAAGTTAGCAGGCGTCCTCCATGCTTGCCGGCTAGCCACGCCCCGCTACTTGGTTTTGAAACGTGTTCAGACATGAAACAGCATATCCAGACATGTAAATAGAAGAGGACTCAGTCAGGTGACCCCACCAAAAAGATAAATAAAAACCTCTTCACTGAGTTCACTTCAGTTCGGTCCAGTGGGGCTTAACCCTGAGAGAGGAGAAGAGGCAGACAAGCTGTTGAATGCAGATGAGAAGGGTTTCATGAGCGCTAAGATCCAGGACTGTGTTATGGGAGAAACTACTGATGTTAAGTAGTGATTTTCTTTGCAATTTTTTTTTTCATTTATTTTGAACTTTGAAAAATAAATATATCCTGATGTGTTTTAAACCTGTAAATTTGCTTCATCTGAAGTTTATTCCACATGCTGTGACAGGCGGGGCCGCTTCTGTTCTGTGGCGCCTCTGCACACACATCTAATGACCTAGCGGGCAGAGGTGAAGGATAGAGGATTAGCGTGAACTTGGAGGCAGGGTCCGACAGTGGTCATGGTGGATGAGGGAGTGACATTTTCCTTCCAGCCTTCGGAGGAGGTTTCTTCTTACTTGTTGTGTTGCTTCCAGAAGCACGGATGTGCAGTAGCGTCAACGTGGACCAGGCGCTCCTGTACATGACCTGCAGACATCTGCTACTTCCACCCCTATGCTTAAGTGGCCTCATAAGTTACTCCCAACCTTTGCTTGGTGTTGCTGATGAATGGGGACTCTCTACTCCCGAGGAGGAGAGCTGTCCATGCGGACACTCATCAGACCTCCCCGGCGACCTGGTCTCCTCCCGGCCCGGGTCATTGATGTGGTAAGAGTAAGGTGCTGCAGCCCTCTACACCAGTGGGCTGGGCCCTGTGCTGGTTGATGGTAGTGTCTCAGGCTCCCCAGTCACCTGCTTTCTCTACCCCAGTGTGAGGGGCAGTGCCTATGGCTTTCAGGGCTCATGCTCCACCCCTCTTTGATGCTTGGGGGGAGTCGCTGTATGGCTCTGTGTCTGTAGCCTTTCTTGGTACTGGGTGTACCATAAATGGAGCCCATGTTAATGTCTTCAGAATGGCATGCTGGAGGACAATTTTGTATGGCGGACACCTGCACCTGACCACCACCCCATTCGGACTCCCCACCCACAGTTTCTGCGGTTCCCTTAAGTGGGCGCCGTCCTGCACCACTGTAGCACACCATGGCATTGTGGTGCCACGGGTGTATGGTGCCCCATGCTGTCCCACTGTGGGTGCAGGAGGCCCTCCTGTGCCCATGTAGATGGGTTTGCAGGGCAGGACCTGGTGGCGAGCTCCTTTTCATGTTTTTTGCTCCCACTTTGGTCTTTTTGGGCTCAGGAGCTCTCCCTAGAATATATCAAGCGAGGTCTTCCCACCTTCATTGGGACCCCCGCCCGCCTGAGGTAGTGGGGGGACATGCTTTGATTGGGCTATCCTTTGACACTCTAGCTACCCGAGCTGGTACAGGCTTGGCCCTAGGTTGCCCGCTGATGGCGTTTCTATCTCTGCTTCCATTGCCTTGATGCCCTTCTTAGCAACAGACAGGTATTCCTCAGGGTGGAGGCCAGGCTTCAGCTTTCGTGCATCCCCTCTTGGCTCACGGATGTCAGCAGCCACCATTGGACCTGGTGTCCATGTGGTTGGACTCCTCCTTCTAGCCTGTCGGATAGTTTGGCCTGGTTAGTTGGGACATTCCCTCCGGCAGAGGGTGGTCACTTTGGACACGTGCATCCTACCCTAGCTGGTATGGTGCCATGTTTTAATTCTTAAGAGCTGTCCTCAGATTCCCAGCCCAGCTCAGACACCTTTGCTAATAGGGGATCTTTGCATGCCCTTGTAGAGGAGGGCCATGGACTGGTGCCTTAGCATCCACTCACTGGGAGCCTCTTCCTTTGCTTTGCTCCCAGAGTTATGAGGACCCAGATACCCTTTTGCGCATGCCTGATGTCTCTGCAGTGCATGCTGTTGCCACCCCCAGCTATGCAGGTGGGTGCCCCCAGCGCTGCCAGTTTGGATCTCGATGTTAGCTTGTTAATCCGTGATCTTCCCTGTATCAGTTGTCACCATTCATCACTGGTGGGTGTCAGCAGGAGGCGCAGCACCCCACGGGAGCTTTTTTTCCATTCGCCGAAAGGGGGAGGAGTCAGCAACACTGTCCTGCCCATGAGGCAGACGCACGGCGTCGCGCTGGTTGGTTGGCCGTAACTGGTGCCGTCTCCTCCCCTTTCTCAGTTCTGTTTCTCTCACCGTTGAAAGTGCAGCACCCGAAGCACAAAATTGGTGGTTTGGGGGATCAGGCTCTGCTTGACCTCGGTACCACTCGAGGTTGCCCTTTTGTACGTCTGCACGGGGATAGTAGATAATGGAGGGCGGTAGGTCTGAACCGACTTATGTAGATTCCCCTCTGGCCCCTCTCAACAGCTGCTTCTTCGACACCGGATCCCATCTCTGTCCTCGATTGGGGGGGTCTGGTGAGCAATTTCTCCTCTGGGCAGCTCTGGAGCAGGGGGTTCGGCGTCTATCCAGTTTTCCTGGCCAGTGGACCCTGTTCCGGGCCTTGGAGCCACTGGGCCAGGGCTGGGTTGATTGGGTCAGGATGTCGTGGTGCCCTGTTGGTGCCAATGCCATTGTGCCAACCCTCGTGCCTACCCCTCCTTTTTCCTGCAGGGGCTGGCATGGGTACCACATTCTTTCTTCACCTTTTTTTCCCTTCAGAATCTGTGGTGGTAGTGCCTTCAGTGCTGCGGATGGTGCCATGGGTGCTACGGCGACACCGTGGATGGTGCTGCTGGTGCGCCGCGGTATGCCTGTCTCGGCTGACTACCCCTGCCAAGGGTTATGCGGTGCCAGCGGGTGGTGCTGATGGTTGCTGTGCTGCGGAACAGCTGCTTTTCCGCAGATCTCTTCTTCTCCACGGAAGTTGCAGAGTGGCTTTCTGTGGAATGGAGCTCTGTTCCATGGAGGCCTTGCGGCTGGAGATCCGCGGAGGATCTAGTTAAATTCCTGCAGTTTTCCATTAGATCTGTTGTTCCGCACTGTTCTCCCGGTGGAATTCCACATCCGTGTGATACAATTATCAGTTCCATGAGGTGGCGTCTAGCTCCTGGACACTGTTCCAGGTGGGAGAGTCTCTGGTGATTCTGACCTAGACCTCCCTTGGAGGTTCTTCTAGGGTAGAAGTGATTTTGGAGGAGTCTCTCCCTGTCCTACTTGTCGGTGATACAGTAGATTACTCGTTTGAGTGGCTGGAATGCAAGCTTTCTGTATCACCAGAGTCTGTGATGGAAGATCTTCTTTTCAGTTTTTCCTCAGGGATATGAGGTCCACCATAATGTCTCAGGCTGCTTCTGTGGACCAAAGACTTCTGCGTCTGGACTTCTTTCAGTCGTCCATACAAGTACCCCTTTGGATCACACTAATTCAATGGTTGAGAGCCTTCCGGACTCTTCCACTCCTTTGATAGGGGTATATAGCCCCCCTGTGATTCCGCCCCATGGTGGCTTCCATTGGCAACAGGTGATTTACATCTCCTCAGCTGTAATTATTGGTTAGGTCCTCAGTTTTAGTTATGGGCGCTCGGGCTCCTTCTGCCTCTCAGATGGATGACATTGTCATTCTTGTAATAAGTAGTCTTTTCAAGGTAGAGGCGTGAGAGTCTTGTCAGGTACTAAATGATTGCTTTTAAAAACAAGCAAAAACTCGGCAGAGGGCCTAGGCCGAAAACACCCGATACCATCCTTCTGGATCCAGCAGGTTCCACCTTCAGCTCCTGAGGCAGTTGCCTCTTCTTGATGGTGGAAGGCACTTGACTTCTTTTACTTTTAAGGGAAGTCCAATCCAGCAGCGGTATGGGTCATCAGGTTTTTACAAGAGGGATTCTTAATATAGAGATGTTTCCCAGACCTGGGCAGTGCCCAGTATGTTGATTTTTTTTTCTGTCACTCTTTCCTTGGATCAGGGCCTCAGAGCAACAGAAGTGACTCAACGGTGAGTCGAAACACAGGATCTTTCTTCGAGAGGGTTCCTGCAGTAAGTCTTCACATATAGGACTGCGCCCACTGGCGTCAGGTTCCAACGGCAAACTTGTAGATAGCAATCAGCGGGGATCGCCCCAGATGTCAGGTGATGTGACATCAGCCCGGCTATAAAAGGCGTGGTCCCGCACCCGCCCTCCAGTTCTTTCCCGCGGTCGCCTCAGTTTGTTTGGCCACGAGTAGAACAGCGATCAACGCATGCAGCCTTAGGCGAAGTTTTCATCACCTCATAAATACTTTTCATTTGATTTTTCGACAATTGATGTCTTCTCGACCAAAAGTGCTCGAAGTACAGAGCCCAAATCCTGCGGGGATGACCATTCCCGCTGCCTCTTGTGCCCTAGGCTTTAAGCACAACGCAGAGTGCCCCATCTGCCAGGACTTCAACCAGGCAACTCCGGACCAGGTGCAAACGGACCCTTGAGGCCCACCTCCTGACCCGATGACTGGCGTCGATGGAAAAGGAGCTCCAGGAATTGAGGAAAAGGTAGTCATCGCTGGCTCCGAGAAAGAAGAGCAAGGAGAAGCGCCGGGACAGGAGTCCGTCATCATGCGGTAGGCCTCCAGAAACTGTGAGTACTCCTTCTGGTACCCCGTCTGCCTTTTTGGGCTATGCACCTTCTCCCTCTCCTGCCGAGGTGAGTGGGCAGCCGGGGGTCGCCTATTTAGAGGTTTCTGTACGGTCACCTCTCTGCTTGGCTGATGTCACCCCTTGACTCCGTCGAAGGGCGCACGGTCCCGGCCGGTAAGTATAGCGGCGGTCTTCCGACCTCCACTAGCCCGGTTGGATCGATCAGTCTGACGATGACTCCAGCTTGGCCCCCGACGTCGGACAGAGTGTGCGGCAGAGCGACTCGTCATCCCACAGGGTTTTTCACCCCAGGGATTCGCCACCCGATCCTGCGCTCACCCCTACGGCCGGATCGCAAGTTGACCTTTTGTTGGGGTCCCTCCTGGAACTTCCCCTTGCCAGGTCTCTCGCCGCCCCAGACAGGAGTCAGTCACCGCCTGGGATCCGTCCACGGGCCTTCTCCCTTGGGACCTTCAGGGGTCCTTCGGATCCATACCCTAGGGCACTTTGGCACCTCCCGTTCGTCCAGATCCTTCAAGGCGGGTTAGCGGGGCCAGATAACATGTCTGCGCCATCAGGCGGCCCACCGTCGGCTCCTCAGCACCCGACACCAGGCCATGTGCCCCCGACGCCGGGATACCCGATGCCGGGATACCCTGGGTGCTCTTACTATTCTCAAGCAGTGTTGGATTTCCAGTATCCTCCATGGCAATATCCCCAGTACCCAGGCTGCCCGGGCTTTCAGCCTCCTCCACCTCCGGTGCCTTACGACGAGTTGGGGGGGAGGGGCACACCGTGGTGGCAGGACGCCAGAACCCAGCTCCCCACGGAGATCAGGTAGTCAGTGGGGGACATCCCTCTACCCAGGGCCCTCCCCTTCACCGCCTCTCTCCGGAAGGGCATCGGGTGCTCTTAGCATGGGTTCTTCTGGGGTGGATCCCTCCATTCCTAGCGGTTCTGAGCCCTCAGACACGGATTCTGATTTCGAGCCTTCGGACCCCAGATCTCCCGTTGAGGTACCTCCCAAGGAGTCCCCTAAATCTCCTCCTTGGACCCTTCCTTGCCGGAGACCTTTTACGCACCATTCAGGCAGCAAGAGGCTGGCCTTGAAAGGTGGATCCACAACACAAGAGACTGGCGGAACACCTGGATTTAACTACTTCTGATCCCATCCCCTTGGATGGGCCCTCATTAGGATTTGGCGATCGCGGTATGCAGCAGCCATCCTCCATCCTGGTGGTCTCCAGAAAGAGCGGATCGGACTTATTATCCCTGGAAGGATTCAGCACCTCACCACTTATCCAAGGCTGACTCTGTGGTGATCACTGCCGCTCACGACCGGTCAGCTCAACGAAACATCTGAGGCTCCTCGCCTCCGGACAAGGACTCTCGACAGCTGGATCAGTTTGGCGGAAGATTTATTCCTCTTCCTCTTGCGCCATTTGGTCCCTCAACTATGTCTCTCACGTGGTTGCTTTCAGAAGGCATCTCTCTCAGAACTGGAAAGGGACCTTCTGGAGGTCCAGGATGAAACCAGGAAAATCTTCTTGACAAGGTCAGGATGGGAAAGTCCTCTTGCCGTCATGCATTGTGTGCAGCGTATAACTCAGTGGACTCTGTGGCTAGGCGGCAGCCGCAGGATCTGCCTCTGCCACCTTTCTTGGCTACGGATAGCAGGTCTGGAACAAGATGTCAGTCCTCTCTTTTGGACTCCCCTTTTAGGGTTCCATTCTCTTTGTGGCGATGCCAAGATATTATCACTGGGCTGCAGGAGGCGGATGCTCCCTTCGGGGATGTCACGCTTTATGTACGAGCAGGGCAGAAAAAGCAGCCTTTTTGTCACCAGAGAAGGTGGAATAAGAACCAAGGTAAGCGTCTGGGCAGAAGACGCGCCCCTGGTTCAGGAACCCAAACCTCCCAGGCCAAGTTCCCTAAGCCGGCTTTTGGGACACAAGCTCCCCTCCGCGTCCTGACTCCTTTCCCCTCCTTCCACTACCTCCATTAAGCAAGGAGGAACCGGTTGGAGGGAGGTTTGGCCTCCACTTGGAGGGGTGGCAGTTCATAACCGCAGAATCTTGGGTGTTGCAGCTCATCCAGCAGGGTCACTTGATCAAGTTTTCCGACATTCCTGCCCCTTTCCCTCCGGGACGGTCTTTCTATCCAAGGGATCAGATCCCCATGGTCTCCCAAAAGATCCAGAGCCTTCTGCTAAAGAAGGCCGTAGAACCAGTCCCCCAAAAACAGAGAGGAAAGGGATTTTACTCCCACTTCTTCTAGTCCCAAAGAAGATGGTCGATCTGAGACCGATCCTGGACCTCGGCATGCTAAAGCTTTGTCGAGTACAAGAGGTTTCGCATGTTGACCCTTCAGGGGCTCCTTGCCCTGCTTCATCCAGACTCTTGTCTGTGCTCCCTGAATATACAGGATGCCTACCTGCACACCCCTGTCCTCCCGGCCCACTGCCGCTTTCTCGGTTTTACTTTCCTGGAGAACCATTTTTCAGTTTCGAGTGCTCCCCTTTGGCCTTTCCTCGGCCCCTCTGGTGTTCACAAAGTGCTTAGCGGTGGTGGCGGCTTTTCTTCGCCGCCAGGGCATTTACGTCTTCCCGTACCTGCACGACTGGCTCCTCGCAGCACCCTCTCTGGACAGCCTGAAAGAGGCTCTCTTTCACTCTGAGCTTGTTTTCTTTTCTGGGTGTCACGGTCAATCTTCCCAAGTCCCAGCTAGTACCATCCCAATGGCTCCAGTTCATTGGAGCAGTACTAGATAAAGTTCAGAGCAAGGCTTTTCTGCCACCAGACCAAGCCGAGACCTTTAGTTGCTCAAGCCACACTCGTGGTCCAGGCTCTGTGGATCCCAGCACATGCCGTGCCCAGTCTCTTGGGACTGATAGCAGCGTCCATTTCCACAGTGCCCCTGGCCACACTTCACATGAGGGGCACCCAGTGGTGTCTCCGAGTCCAGTGGGATCAGAGGACGGATGACATGAACCAAAAAGTCATGATCTTCAACAGCCTACAGAGAGAGCTTCACGGGTGGCAGGATCTCTCCAACCTTCGGGGAACACCCTTTCATTCCCTGATCTTACTTGAGATACAGCTCTTGCAGCAGGTTACACCATTAGGACTGAAGCCGGCAGGCGCCAGGACCTCGGAGATCTTTCTAGCCAGCTGTCTTCAGCGAGGACCGCCCCGACATCGGTCCGCCTCCGGCGTCAGGCGTGGTACAAAAGGCGGTCCGCCAGATCTCAGTTCTTTCCGCCGTCGAAACTGAATGCCTTGACCCTACGGATCCAGTCTAGCCGTGCAGCGTGGCTAAATTTTGTGGAAGATTTTCTACAATCACGAAGTTGACCTGTCTGATGTCCTCACGATGTGACCATTCCTCTAAGTGCGTCGCGGCAAACAAATCCGTTCAAAGACCCGCATTCGCGTGTGTCCGGTGCCTGGGCCCAGACCACGATACCAAGGCCTGCTCCCTGTGCCAGGGTTCAATAGCCGCCACGAGGATCCGCGGCAGAAGGCCCTTCAGCGTACCTCTTAGAAGAACAACTACGGCGATGTCGTCCAGGGATTCGTCGCACCGCACGGTGAGAAGAAGAAACGAGGATCCTCCTGTCGCCGGTTCGGGCCTCCGAGTCCCGAGCTCGGGTCCGGTCGGACCGCTCTCCTTCAGGCCTTATCTCTTCCCCTGCTGCGGTGCCGCCCGCTAAGCCCGCTCATGCCTTTGCTGCCAGGCGTCGTCTTCATCTTCTGCCCAGAAGGCCGTGGCGGTCGAGGACACCACCACCACCACAAGTGAGCTCCCGCTCCTCGGCCCCGGCGTCGGTCTTCCTCTCTCCCCGGAAGACCTTGGAGCTTACTCCATTGAGAAGCCGGTGGATCCAGCGTCGGCCAGACCGTCGTCGGCCGTTCGCCATCGTTCCTCCGAGCCGGAGGGCCGTCGGCCTCTTCAGCGCATCGGACGTCGGTGGGGGGGCCGACGTCCGCGCCGCCTGAGCAGAGGGCTCCTGCGCCTCCGACGCCAGTCGGACAGGAGTCCCTCACCGAGGAGGATTCGTCCCAGCCCGATGACCAGGCGGGCGTTCCTGGCCTGTGAGTCTCCGGGGTCCCGCCACTGAGGCCCGTGGAGCCGTCGCCCGGCCCTCGACCTCGGAGCCGACATCGGGGCTGTCTTTGGCAGGTGAAGGACCTTTTACCTACTGGTGGGATACCATCAGGAAGGCGTGGTACCCCCAGTCCTTCCTTCTCCACCTCCTCCTCCTCCTCCTTCTACTCCAGCTCCGGCCCCACCTTCACCTGTGGGTTCAGCTGGCCGTTCTGTCCCCAGGGAGCCTGAGACTCCTCCCAGGGGCTGACATTCTAAAAGGAGACCTCCGTCCAGATCTTCGTCTTCTGGATCACCCAGCCCTAAGAGGTCCAGGAGGCGACGTCGGTCGCCATCGACGGAGGGCACGGGATCATCCTGTTCATCATCCAGATCCCCATCTCCGGTCTCGCTTCCCTCGCCGGACCCACGTGAGACTCCAAGGTCTCCTCCGGACGATCCATCCTTCATGGATACAATGAGACATATCCAGGAGAACATGGGTTGGGATGCAGAAGAACTTGACCCCGGAAGGTTACGCCTGGCAAAATACCTTCGGCAGAAAGACCCTAAGCCTGTGGTGGTGCCACCCTTGGTGGACACTTTCATGGACGTCACCAAGGCTGCGTGGGCGTCCACTAGCTCGGCGGTGCGAAGGCTGACCGGTTGTACAGGGCCCCTAAGGGGACCAGTACCTGTCACAGCCCTCTGGCTGACTCCTGGTTATTACTGCCTCACATGATCGGTCCCAGAGACCACAACATTTGAGCACCCTGCCACCGGACCCCGAGTCAAGCAGCTGGACTCTTTGGGAGGCGCACTGCAACTTCCTCGACTTGCGCCCTTGGGTCCTAGTTACCTCACCCACATGGTGCAGTTCCAGAGCGCCCTGTGGGAGCAGGGCCTAGACCGAGAAGCTGCGGAAGGTGAGCAGAAGGAGGAGATGCTTCAGCTTCTCTGAGCGGGTTCAGGCGTGGGGACCCAAGTCTTAAGAGCCATATGATTCAGCGGACTCGTCAGCCGAGGCGGCTGCTTCAGGTGTTTGCCTCCGGAGACACTCTTGGCTCCGTGTCTCAGTTTCACCCAGGCGTCCAGAAAAACATTATGGGCGCTCCTTTCGAAGGTGAGGTACTGTTTGGTAACCAGTCAGAGCGCGTATGACCAAACTCCAAGAGGCTGGAAAGGCGGTCCGGACAGTCCAGGCGATGTACCGGCGAGCTTGGCTCCTTCGTAGGAGCCAAGGCCGATTTCGTGGGCGGACTCAGAGATGCAACAGCCCCGTTCCGCCACACAACACAGGGGCTCTGGCTTCCGAAGGACCCAAGGGAAGCAGCCCGCCAGCAGGGATCAGCGCTCTTCCAAGGCCACCCAGCTGGCGGGTCCTTCAGCCGCCACAGCATGACTCCTTTCCGGCCCCCGCCCCTCAGGATCAACGGGACGTTTCGGTCAGGGGTCGCATTGCGAACTTCCTGTCAGGTTGGCAGGCGATAACCACCAACAGGTGGGTACTTCAGCTGGTCAGCATAGGCCACTTTTTAGAGTGCGTAGAACAGCCACCCTCGAGGCCTCCTCTGCTCTCCCGGTACTCGGGTCAGCACACGACTTGATTTGGCAAGAGGTGATGCACTCCTGGACAAGAGGCGATTCAGCCTGTCCCAGGAAACCAGAGAGGACTAGAGTATTATTCTCACTTCTTCCTGGTTCCCAAAAGACAGGGACCTCCGTCCGATTCTGGACTTAAGCGACCTCAACTTATCGTAAACACAAAAGGTTCGCATGGTGACCCTTCGGGTCTAATTCCCATGCTAAAACAAAACGCCTATTTAGCGTCCTTAGACATGCAGGATGCCTACTGCACATCCCCATAGCTCAGGCGCATCAGAGGTTCCCTGCGCTTGAGGTTCTTAGGCCACCATTTCCAATCTGAGCTCTTCCCTTGGACTGTCATCCGCTCAAGGGTTTCACCAAGTGCGCATGGCAGTCGTTGCAGCTGCTCTAAGGAGGAAGGGCCTTTCGTGTTCCGTACCTCGACGATTGGCTTCTCATGGCGCCTCGAGAGGCGCTTCTGCAGCGATCCAGGACACTCAGATCCTGTTCGGATCGCTCGGGTTTTGATGAACCACGAGAAGTCGGTCTTGGTACCGTCACAAAACCTGCAGTTCATAGGTGCAGTGCTGGACACAGTCCAGGGAGGGCTTTCCTCCCAGTCGGGCAGGTGAGCGCATCAGGTCCCTCATAGAGGACCTATCAGCGCAATCGAACCGCTCCGGCCAGGTCGGTCCTCGCTTTCGGTCACATGGCTGCGGCCATTCCACGGTCCCTCGCGCTGGCTCCACATGCGCGTAGCGCGGTGGATGCTCAAGGTGCAGTCGGACCAGAGGCAAGACCATCTGCAGCACCCAGTCAGAATCACAAAGCGAGTGATTCAGGACTGGCAATGGTGGTTAGCCCCCGGGTCGCTCTCCAAGGGCGTCCCTTTCGCAGCGCCGTCTCCGGAGGTTACCCTCACCACGGACGCTTCAAGTCTCGGGTGGGGAGCTCATCTGGATGGGGTGAGGTCTCAGGGTGTATGGAGTCCGCTGGAAGCTCATCTTCACATCAATGTTCTGGAGATGAGAGTGGTACTCTATGCTCTCCAGGCTTTCCAGTCCATGATCCCACCGTGTACCATCCTGCTTCAGACGGACAACACGGCGGTGATGTACTACCTCAACAAGCAGGCGCACTCTTACCCCTTTGCAGGAGGCCATGAGGTGTGGGATTGGTGTCGGACCTGGCGCAAGCTTAGTCGCGGTACATGTTCCGGCGTGGACAACCACGATCGCGAGACGGTCTGAGTCGCTCCAGGCCAGAGTCCACGGTGGGAACTTCTTCAGGGGAGCAGAGGATCTGTTCCTTGATGGGGAACTCCAGAGTTAGATTTATTGCATCCCATTCAGCAAACTGCCCAATTTTTGCTCGCTAGATCCAGGGCCTGGAGTTTTCTGGCGAGGCAACGTTGTCCCTCTCCTGGGAGAACAGATTCCTCTCGCTTTCCCTCCTTTCCCGTTGATCCAGAAGTTCTGCTCAAACTGCGCGAGAGTGTGCACGATTGATCCTGGTGGCCCCATTCTGGCCCAGACAAATCTGGTTCCCATTGCTGGCGCAGCTGTCCAGGAACCTCCGCTCCCTCTACCAGCGCAGTTCTCACCTTCTGTCTCAGGAGCAAGGTTCATTATTGCATCCGGATCTGCGGTCCTTGAACCTGCCGCCTGGCTCCTAGAGGCAGTAGCCATCATGCGACACGGGGTCTCGCAGGGAGGTTGCAGAGGTTCTCTCTGCAGCCAAAGCAGCTACTCCACTACTTCGCCATGAAATGGCGCGGTTCTATCTATGGTCGCGCGTGACCTTTCTCACTAGAGTTGCCCTGTGGGGCGGTCTTGGACTACCTCCTCTCCCTTTTTCATCAGGTTAGCCTACTCCTCTATCAAAGTACACCTTTGTGCTATTTCGGCCTATCACCAGCGGTGGAGCAGCGCACTATTGCTCAGCTGGGCGCTTCTAGGGAGTTCCTGAGAGGGTGCTACACCTTGAGGCCTCCTATTAAAGATCCGGTTCCTCCATGGGATCTCATTTTTGTTTTGGAGCAGCTCACGCTCCCTCCCTTTGAACCAGCCGTGGATTGTGAGCTACGTTTTCTGTCTTGGAAGACGTTGTTTTTAGTTGCAGTTACTTCAGCCAGAAGGATTTCTGAGCTTCATGCCCTGATGTGTAAGGGCCTTATTTGGTTTTCACCGAGACAGAGTGTCTCTGAGAATGAATCTAAGTTTTTGCCTAAGGTGGTCTCAGCTCTGACCTTGAATCAGGATATCGACCTTCGGTCTACTTCCGAACTACTCCAATAGAGGAGGCTTTGCTCCATACTCTAGATGTTCACGCAGCCTGAGGTATTACCTCAATAGGACTAAGTCCTTTCGGGCTTCTGATCAACTTTTTGTGTCTTTCGCACAGAGAATGAGAGGTCGACCAGTGTCTAAGCAATCCTTATCCCGCTGGCTCGTGCAATGTATCTCTTATTGCTACCAATCCAAACAAAAGCTCCTCCCGGGTTCCATCTGGGGCCATTCCACTAGGGGCGTAGCCACTTTCCTTGCAGCTCTCAAGAATGTCTCAACCTCAGTTATTTGCGCTGCGGCTACTTGGAGCTCTGTGCATACCTTTATCAGGCATTACAGTCTGGATATCGCCTCTAGGCGAAGGGCTGGTTTCGGCCAGGCCGTGCTGCAGGGCCTCCTGTCCTGAACCGGGGTCAGGTTGGTCCTTCTCAGTTTCTTCCTCTTCCTCCTCCCGATGTGAATGGGACAAGCTTTTTGCTTGGGAATCGGTCCTAATGGTGTAACTTGCTGCAAGAGCTGTATCTCGAGTAAGATAGTACAGTTCATAAGAACTTACCGTAAAACAGTGGATCTTGAAACAGCTCTTGCAGCAAACTCTACATCACCGTGTCCCCTGGAGGAAGTCTTTCGCTGTTGCTCCTCTTAAAAAAAAAAAAAAAAAAAAAAATGGCGAATGAGAGAGGAGTGAAGGTGAATATTCAGCCAGCCAGTATGAATGTCCAGAGAGCAGGAGTTATTTCCTTCCCATGGCTGGGCGGCGCAGGAGTCGGATATTCACTTGTTAAGTGAATGCCTTTTACGTACCCCTTTTGCCTTCTGGCGGTGGATCCTCGGTCTCCCCTCTATTGCAACCTCTGGCGGGGTCTCAGTAGGAGAACTAGGATTCTGGTAGCCCCCCTTTTGTACCACGCCTGACGTCGGAGGTGGGACCGACGTCAGGGGCGGTCCCTGCTGAAGATAGCTAGCTAGAAAATATCTCCGAGGTCCTGGCGCCTGCCGGCTTCAGTCCTAATGGTGTAACCTGCTGCAAGAGCTGTTCTCGAAGATCTACTGTTACGGTAAGTTCTTACGTAACTGTACTTTCCTTCACAAATCCTCATCACGGACACCGTAGACCTGGGCTGGGGAGCCCATCTGGGGGTACACAAGACACAGGGGTCTTGGTCCGACCAGGAGCTTATGCTCCACATCAACGTTCTGGAAACCAGGGTGGTTCTTTACACTCTCCAGGTGTTCTAGTTTCTCCTGGTACCAGGATCACTTCTGGTCCAGATGGACATGTCCACTATCTGGTACATCAACAAACAGGGAGGAACTCTCTCATACTCTCTCTTCAGGGAAGCAATGAGGGTCTGGTACTGGGCGATTCAGCACACTTTTCTTGACAGCAGTCCATGTTTCAGGCGTAAGCAACGTCCTGCTGGACAGTCTCAGTCGATCAATAGCCAGAGCTCACGAGTGGGAGCTAAAGTTAGAGGTGGTCGAAGAACTCTTTCTTTGATGGGGTCTGTCTAAACACTCTTGGTGTGTAGGGTAAACAATAAAAATAATGATACAAATTCTTGTGTCTCGGAGTCTGCCAAGAAACATACGTAAACAAGCAAGAAGTACTAATAAAGTTTATTATGCTACTTCAGCCAAGCATGTGACAGAAAATCACAAGGGAGATGGGTTTCTCACCATTCCTGAAGAATGTACATAATCTCTAGAATTGTAGATATTAGGTTCTCTAAGATCTTGTTCTGTCTCTCCCCGCGCTCCAGCTCTCTGCCCTTCTAGAGAAGTTACAGTAGTGTCTCGAGAGCGCTACAATGGGTTGCAGACAGCTAAATGCTACAGATAACAGCATAGCAACAGAGATTACAACATAGTTACAGATATGAGAAACAATATATATTGGTCCTAAGTCATTCTCCATTGGAGAATGACTTAAGAGACAGAATTACTAATGAGTATCATATGAGACAGAATATGCTTCCATTAGCATTATAGCTTAGACAAAAGAAATGCTGACAGTTTAAAACTTACATGCACATTTCTTATACATTACAGTATAAAATTTTAAGACATAACAAAGGCCTTCTGTCTCTGTCAGCTTGCTTAGAGGCGGAGAACTGCTGACAGGCCTATTACATGGCATATCTGAGTGTAATAATACATTACATATAATTATATGTGAATATAAGTTTACAATAATCACTGATGATCCCTCTGAGTCATCTTATCGGTAATTAGATAGATAATATATGGAATATCTATAAAAAACAAACATAATCTAGATAAATGTATTATAGTGAGGTATAATGAATCATGCATGATCAGTATTAGCACAGTGCAAAATAGCAGTACTACAGTACAATTGACCAAGAATACAGTGTGAGGTGTATGTGGGATGATAGGGGGCATAACCCAAGCGTAACAGGTCGACCAGCGATAGATCTGTTCGCCTCCCCATTCAACACAAAACTCTCCAGCTTTTGCTCGCTTGTTCCTGGGCATGGTGCCTTTGCAGAAGCATCTCTCTCTCCTGGACAGGGAGTTTCTCTATGCCTTTCCTCTTATTCAGAAGGTTCGGTGAAACTTCAGCAGGAGGAGCACATGTGATCCTCATCGCTCCTCTTTGGCCCACGCCAGATTTGGTATCCCTTTTGCAGCAACTGGCATAGGACCCCCAGTCCTCTTGCCTTTTCCCACAACTTTGACACAGAAGCAGGGCACCCTAGTGCACCTGAGCCTTCAGTCTCTCCACCTTCATGTGTGGTACCTGTGGACATAGTGGTTTCCCGCTGTAGTCTCCTCACAGGTTGCACACACCTTAGTAGAAGCCAGAAAACCCTCTACTAGATCCACTTACGCCATGAAATGGAAAAGATTTTCGATCTGGTCCCTAACAAGATGCTGGGATCCCTTTTCATGCTCTGTGGCCCAGATGTTGGAGTATCTCGCACTTTTATCTGAGAATGGCTTTAGCTATTCTTTAATTAAGGTCCATCACTCTGCGGTGTCGGCCTACCGCCTCACGGTGGAGGGCAAAACTTTGGCTCAGTTGGAGGTTGCCAAAACCATTCAGAAAGGCATCTTTCACTTGAAACCTCCGATCCGGAATCCCTGTCCCCCCTGGGACCTGAATTTTATGCTCGAGAAGCTGACCTTACCTTCGTTTGAGCCAGCTTCTAGCTGTGACATACACTTCCTTTCCTGGAAGACTTTGTTTTAGTCGCAGTCATTTCTGCTAGAAGTATGTCTGAGCTTCAGGCATTCGTCTGCAAGGAACCCCATTTGATTTTTCATAGGGACAGAGTAGTCCTTCGGACTAACCCTTCTTTCCTTCCCAGAGTGGTCTCAGAAACCACTCTGAATCAGTGTAGAATTGCCTGTCTACTGTCCCCAGCATTCTAAAGGTGGAATACCTGCTGCACACTTTGGATGTGCACCGGATTCTGAGATGCTACACAAACCGGACTAAGGAGGTCCGGAAATCCAATCAACTCTATGTAGCCTTTGCTCCCCAGTGCCAGGGCAAGGCTGTTTCCAAACAGACCATTTCCAGATGGCTAGCCAACTGCATCCATTTCATTTACCAGAAATATGGGAAGTCCCTTCTGGGGGCAGTTAGGGTCACTCCACTCGGAGTATTGCAACTTCCACTGTCTTTTTTAGGAATGTGTCTACTGCAGAGATCTGTGCAGCGGCCACATGGTCGTCTGTCTGGACATTGCCTCTAGGCGCAGAACTGGCTTTGGTCTTGCAGTTTTACAAGGCCTTCTGTAATAATTTCCTTTGGCCACTTCTCCTCCTACCAGATGTACCTCTCTCTTATTTGCCTTTGGGACTGCTTGGTATTCAGTCCTATGTGAAGACTACCCAGGAACCCTCGTAATAAGATATTGCAGTTACGTAGAACTTACCATAACAGTAGATCTTTCAGAGGTTCTGCAGTAGTCTAATTCCTCCCACCTTCCCCCTACTCCTGGAGTGTTTCCTTCATTTTCATCGTGCCTAGTCCTTGGGTCTAGAGAGGAAGCATGGTCCTAGGAGTGCTTTACTCCTTCTACTTTCTGCTTACCTTCCTCTAGGTCTCTTGAAAAGAACTGGAGGGCGGGCGCGAGACCACCCCTTTTATAGTTGGGCTGACGTCACGTCACCCGATGTCGAGAGCGGTCCCTGCTGATTACTGTCTACTAGTTTGCCATTGAAACTGACTCCAGGGGCGCAGTCTATATCTGAAGACCTACTGCAGGAGCGCTCTCGAAGATCCACTGTTACGGTAAGTTCTTGCTTAACTGCGATTTTCTACTTCCTTGCTTGCCTCCAAGTTAACAGATGGCATGCTCCTTTGTTGACCTGAAAGGTCAAGTAGGTCCTTGTTCAGGAAGGGTTCTCTGTATTCAAACCTTCGCTTCCTGGACATTGGCTTTGTATCCAGTCGCTCCAGGGTAGACTCTTGGAGCAGTTGCCTCTGCTTTCCTCTCCCTTCCCTGGGAGGGTTTTTCTGTTTCAGGAAGGTGTCAGTTTCATCTTCCAGCAGCTCCTTCCCTTAGGGCGCCCTAAATTCCTCAGGGTGAGGGCCCTCTGTCACAGAGTTATTCCCTTTGGGCAGATGACAAAATTGTGATGTTTTTGTCAGCAAGCAAGGTGGAGCGTTTTTCCTACTCCCTTACAGGAGGGCCATGGTGGCTGGTGCCTTGAGCACACCGTGCCATTTTCAGTTGTTGTACAGTCGCTTCGATGACTGGGGCAGCCCTAGTCTGGTCCTTCCTGCGTCCCCTCTTAACGCAAGTCTGCCCCATCCTGCTTCAGAAATCCAGACCCTGGTGTCTTCTGTCAGGATCATTATCACAGTAAGACAAGTTCTTCTGTACATTTTTTCCCTCTTCCCTTGGTTCAGAGAGTGCTGCTCGAGTTGAAGGCAAACTGGGGCAGAGTGATTTCCTGTTCAGAATGGAAGTGGGTAGATTCTTGCTCTCCCAGACCTTCGGGAAATGTCCTCCTAAATTGTGTATAGGCCTTCCCACCTGGAAGCTTGTAGCTAAATGGAATATTTCTCCATTTGATGAACAAATCCACCTGGATCCTTGGTGTTCATCAAGTAATGGGTTAAAGTGCCTCTTGGACCTGTCTTTCACGGGTCAGCCATACTTGATGGTGGGGATACACATATGCACTTCTTCGATCTAGCTTGAACCAGTAGACTTTCCTCTAGCTCTTACCGTTGAGTTTTTGCCTTAACTCCAGAAGGGAAAGGTGCATTCCCTTTCCTCCCTGAATGTTAGGGCGGTTCTGCGAGTTTTCTTCGACAGAACAAAAAAGCTACACTTCGAGCAATTTTTGTAGCTTAGCATGCCTCAGCTAGATCAGCTTCTTGCCTGAGATGTTTTCGGCTAGCTTAGTAGCATTTTTTGGACACTACTATCCTTTTCTCGGACCAAACCATAAGGCCGGTTTCACACCAGTCTATTGGAGTGGTGGTGGCTTCCTGGCGGAGATTTGTATGTGTCCTTTGCAGTCTTCTGCAAGATAGTGAGTTAAAGCTCAGTGCATACCTTTGTAAAGCACTGTGTTCTGGATGTTCTTCCAGACAGCTTTCTTTTTTGGCGGGACAGTCCCTTGGACTTCCATTCTGAGTGAGCCCTATCTCTGACCGCCGTGCTCAGGGTGGGTTGGTTTTAGCTTGGTACTCTCCCATAAGTGTGAATGAGTGGTGGAGATTGCATCCAAAAAGATCAGAATTATAAACCGCGTAATTTCCATTTCTAGGGACGTGGATATGTTCAATCCACACTGTCTGGCAGGTTCCTTGCCGCTTTAAATCTTGTCGGAAAGTCTACCGCTGGCTCCTTCCGCCCACCCAGGTGGTAAAACCCTCAGCTCACTTCCATGCGCCAGATCTTCCTTGCCGCTTTGAAGCTCAGGTTCCCTCCTTAGTGCTCTGCGTTTGTAGGCCTGGATCCTAATCCTTTGGATTTTCTGAAAATAATTTTAAAGTTTACGATACTTGAGTCTTACTCTTTCCTCACGGCTGCGATGGATACTAAATCTACTCCCGGCTTCTGTCGATGCCCTTGCGGGCAGATGATGTCTTGGACCGACCCACACGCCATGTGCGTTTACTGCCTGGGACTTGCTCGTGATCCGCAGGCCTGCGATCTATGCAAGTCCTTCATGCCTTCGGTTCTAGAGGACCGCGCTGCCCGACTTCCCAGCTGGGTCTCCCGAAATGGTTTCCACAGGTGAAGTCGAAGGAGGCCCATTAGGCGGTGTCTGCGGCCTGCGGGCTCTGCGGAGCAGTTGATCGCCCTCGAGGAGGATGTTGCCCAGGCCACGTCTTTTCCTCGGCATCGGTGTTTATTCTACTCTCCTTGGGATCCTCCTACACTGCTTTTTAAGGAGCTTTGTCAGTACCTCTCCTCCAAGGAAGAAGGGCTCTCGGGGACTCATATGAGTAGGTCGAAGAAAAGGAACCAAAAGGTAAGTCCCACCGTTGACGTTCGTGGGAGCGGGAGAGATCTCGTTTTCCGGAGCGTCTGTTTTCGACTTCGGTCGAGATTGCGGCTAAGGCCGCTGGCTTCACGGTGTCTCAGTCAGGTCAGCGGGCCGAGACACCCATCGATGCGGTTGAGATTTTTCTTGACTCATTGGACGGGTTGTCGACTGGAGAAGCAGACAACCCTTCTTCAGAGATTCCCCCGGTGGTTACCGAGGACTTGCCCGTGTCTCCTGTGCTGAAGTCCCCGGTTAAGGACCCTGAACCGAGGGATGAGTGGGTTTCCCCGGCCCCTCTTCGACCCTGAAGTTCTTGGTCCTCCTGCATGTCGGGTAGGTCCCACCGACATCGGTGGTCTTGGTCCTGGCATCATGGAAAGCGACATTGCGGCTCATCCTCATCCTCCTCTTCGGAGGATAGCACCGACGCAACTTGCGCCAGAGCCTATGAGGACATGATGTGGGAGCAACTCTTGCTAGCCGGTAATAACATAGAAACATAGATTTTGATGGCAGATAAGGACCACTTGGCCCACCCAGTCTGCCCATTTCCCTACCTATTGGATAAGCTGCAGATTCTAGTTAACAAACAGCCTACTTCTGCAACCCCCCACTATAATTGCCGTATATCTGTCCCATGCATGTTTGAATTCCCCCACTGTTTTAGACCCTACAACCTCTCCAGGAAGGCGGTTCCATGAGTCTACCACTCTCTCCGTGAAAAAGAATTTCTAGGGACATGGATATGTTGTTCATCCACACTGTCTGGAGGTTCCTTGCCGCTTTAAATCTTGCCGGAAGGTCTTCAAGCTGGCTTCTCCCACCCACCGGTGGTAAAACTCGGCTCCGCCCCATGGCCAGATTTTTCTTACTGCTTGGAAGCTCAGGTTCCCTCATAACACTCTGCGTATAGACTGGATCCTAACTCTTCGGTTCACCCGGAAAAAATTTCAGTTTTCAAGACTTCGGTCAAATTCTTCCCTCGCGGCTGCGATTGACAAATCAACTCCCAGTTTTCGGCGGTGCCCATACGGGCAGAAGATGTCCAGGACGGATCCGCACTCCATGTGCATCTACTGCCTCGGCCTTGACCACGACCCGCAGGCCTGCGAGTTGTGTAGATGTTTCTCAGCTAACGCCCTTGAAGACCACACGCCCAGCTACAACTTGGGCGCCCGAAAGCTATCCGCCGGTGAAGTCCAAGGAGGCAGTTGGTGGTGTCTGCGCGGCTGGTCAGCAAGCAACTCGAGCAGATGATCGCCTCGAGGAGGAGGCAGCCCAGGCCGCATCCTCATCTTCCTCGGTCGCGGCATTTATCCCGCTCTCTTTGGGATCCTCCTACACAGCTTCTTTTAAGGAACTTTGCCAATCCTTCTCCACGAAGGGCGAGGGGCCATCGGGACACTCTTCTCAGTCAAAAAAGGACTTGAAGGGTAAGTCCCGCCGTCAACGTTCGTGGGAGCGGGAGAGGTCCCCTTCCCCGAACAGTCGACACTCTACTTCGGTCGAGGTTACGGCTAAGGCTGCTGACTTCACGGTGTCCCCGTCAGGTCAGCCGGCCGAGACACCCGTCGATGCGGTCGAGATTTTTCTTGACCCGTCGGACAGACTGACTGGTGAAGCAGACAACCACTCATCACCGGTTCCCCCGGTGGAAGCCGAGGACTTGCCTGCACCTCCTGTGCCGGTCCCGGTCAAGGTTCCGAGCCGAGGAGGCGCGGTGTCCCCGCTCCTCCCAGACCACCCTCGGAAGCACTGAGGGTCTCGGTCGCGGACCTCATCTGAGTCAGCAGATCCCTTGCGACATCGGTGGTCTCGGTGCGGCAGCAGAGGCAGCGCCGCTCTCGTCTTCCTCCTCGGAAGAGAGAGGGTTTAGCACAAATTGCGTCGGCGCTATGAGGACTTAATGTGGCAGCAGCTCCTTTTGTCCAGGAACAAGCCGGCGCTGTTGCCTTGACCATTAAGTGGCTGTCACGGAAGGCCGAAACAACCCCTCACGGTGGTCGGGTGCCAAGCCTGGGCCAGTTGTTTGGCGAAACCAGCTGCCCACCGATTGTGGTGGAACCTCCGCCTCCACAGCAAATCGGGGCTCTGACCAGGACTCTCGGTCGGGTCAGGGTCTGCCCCATCGGTTGTCGGTCACCCTCACTCCCGACTGTCCTCGGCAGGTGGAGGGTTGCTCAGTCCCCAGGCAGCTCTTCGCAGACTCCTCCGAGTGTGACGACGACTCCCTGTTTTCCAGGCCCCTTGACCTGGAGTCCTCGGAGAGCGGACAGTCGATGGACAAGAGCCCATCATTGTTCATGGGTCTGCTTCGGCTCATCTCGGAGTCCACCGGGATGCAGCTCAAGCCCGTATCCAAGTGGGCCAAGTATCCCCTCACGGAGATACTGGACCGAGGGGATTCTCCCATGGAGGCATTTCCGGTGGCTGAAGCCATTGTTGGCCCAGCCTTAGAGCTTTGGCAGCGGCCGGCTTCCTGTTCTGTGCCTTCGGCCAAGAAATATGTGGTCCCTACCGGCTCTTTGTCTGGTTTTTCGGAACACCCCTCTGTGGAGAGGTTGGTCACTAATAGCGTTTTCCGGCGCTCCGGGAACGCTAGGGACATGGATAAGCCCCCCGACAAGGAGTCTAAAAAGTTGGACTATGCCAGGCGCAAGGTGTACGCTCCGTCCTTCCTCGGCCTCCGTCAGGCCAGCTCAGCCGTACTGATGGCGCACTTCTCCCATGCACTCATTGGCTCCCTGGATGAGGTGATCCCTCATCTCCCGGCCGACCTGCAGACTACGGTCAAGCAGGTGCGGGATCAGGGAAGGGCAGTGGCGAAACAGCAGCTCCAAATGGCTCTAGACATTGGAGACTCCTGTGCCCGATCAGTAGCGGCCGCAGTGGCCATGCGCCGCAGAGCCTGGCTGAGGATATCCACCTTTACTGCAGATACCCAGCACAAATTGGCGGACGTCCCCTTCTTGGGGACTGACATGTTCGGCCCTGGAGTGGAAGGCCACCTCCAGAGGATCGAAAAGTCCAACGCTACCCCGGACTCTGTCACGTCCGCTCAGAAGGACAAGGGCTGTCGTCAGCAACACAAGTCCTTTCGACCTTCTGCCCCTGCGGCATGTCCAGCCCAGCAACACCAGCATCAGGGCCAGCAGGCTCGTGCTTGGCACCCCAAAGCCAAGTCTGCGGCTTCCTTCAACAGGAAGCGGGGAGGAAAAGGCCCAGGAGGTCCCTCGACCGGTCCTTCCTCCAAGCCTGCCCAGTGACGGGTTGAGGGGTGTCACCCCCAGCCTCATTGTTCCCCCAGTGGGGGCGGCTCCGCCACTTCCTTTCTGCCTGGTCCGCTATCACCCACGGCCCGCTGGGTGTTGGAGGTGGTAGGAAAGGGTCTGCTTCTGTAGTTCGAGCAGGCCCGCCCTTCCGACCAGCCTTGCAGAGGCCAAAGGGTCCCAGCCTCCCTGTCGGCTCAAATCAGGCTGACATTGCCTGCTCCTCGAAAGGTGGTGGATCCTCCACCAAGCCCGGGTTTGTGTCCAGGTACTTCCTGGTCCCGAAATGGACGGGGGCTGGCGCCCCATTCTAGATCTGCACGACCTGAACAGGTTCCTAAGGTCTCGAACCTTCAAGATGGTCACTCTAGCTCAGATCATTCCATCCTTGGAATGAGGCATGTGTTCTGTTCTCTGGACCTCCAGGACGCATTCTTTCACAACCCAATCCGTCTGTCCCACCAGAGATTCCTCCGCTTCAGGGCAGAGGGGTCCCTCTACGAGTTCCGGGCCATGCCCTTCGGCCTTTCTGTAGCTCCCAGGGTCTTCACCAAATGCATGGCAGTGGTGACAGCATTCCTGCGGCACTGAAGGGTCTGGGTGTACCCCTACCTGGACGACTGACTGATTGTGGCCCTCCAGGTTTGCTCTCAGGTTGGCCTCCTTATCAACGAGGCCAAGTTGGAACTAGATGCCAAAGCAAAGTTGATCCAATTCACTGAGGGGCAGGCTCGATTCTCTGAGAGCATACACTGCTCAAAGTGACAGGGCTGAGGTTCTTCCTCTTGCCCAGTCATTTCAGGCTGGGCACTGCTTCCTGCCCGACTTCCTGCGCCCGCCTGGGCCTCATGGCTGCCTGCACCAGCATGGTCCGTTGGGCCCATTGGCACATGCGTCCCCTACAGTGGGGACTGGCCAGCCAATGGTCACAGCGCTCCGATCCTTTGGATCAGCTAGTGACAGTGACCAGGAGATGTGGACCGTTCCAGCTCATCTGCAGGAGGGCATCCCATTTGTCCGCCCTGAGCTGGCGGTCCCTTTATCGACGATGCCTCTCTGATGGGTTGGGGTGCCCATCTGGGGAGCACCAGGCGCACGGCCTCTGGTCCTCGGGAGTCGATGCCACATCAACCTGCTGGAGCTTCGAGCGGTTCATCTAGCCTCACCGCCTTTGCTCCGTTTGTATGGGGTCAAGTGGTCCAGGTCCAGATGGACAATACCATGACCATGTACTACCTGAACCGCCAGGGCGGGACGCGCTCCATGCTTCTGTGCAAGGAAGCTCTCCGCATTTGGTCCCTCGTGCGCAGCCTGGAGCCGGAGCTCCTTGCCATCCATGTGGCAGGAGCCTCCAACATTCTGGCCGATGCCCTAAGCCGGATAGAAGCTGTGTCCCACGAGTGGTCTTTCCTGTCGGAGGTAGTACAAGATCTGTTCTCCCACTGGGGCATGCCTCAGGTGGACCTGTTTGCCTCCAGGGAGAATGTGAAGCTGAGACTGTTTCATGCCCGGCCCCCTCAGCAGGGCTTGCTGCAGGGGGATGCCTTCTCGAGGCTGTAGACCCTGGGCCTCTTCTACGCCTTTCCCCCATTTCCCTTGAGCCACAAGGTGCTTCTCAAGGCGAGGAGGGACAAGGCGCTGGTGATTCTGGTAGCCCCAGACTGGCCCCGCCAGTTCTGGTATCCAGATCTCCTCAGCCTCAGCTCCAGGCTCCCGAGGTGGCTTCCAGCCCGCCCGGACCTGATCTCAGTCAATCAGGGGAAAATATTCCATTCGGACCTTCAATCCCTGCACCTGATGGCCTGGTTCCTGAGCAGCTAGAGTTCCAGGCCTTGGGTCTTTCCGACGAGGTCCTCAACATTGTTGAGGCGTCCCGTAAGGAGTCGACCAGAAAATGCTACGCCTTTAAATGGAAGAGGTTCTTCATTTGGTGTCAGGGTAAGGGCCTGGACCCTTCCTCCTGCTCCTTGGCCAGCATTCTGGACTATCTGTGGTCCCTTTCTCAGCAAGGGCTTTTGTCGACGACCCTTAAGGTGCACCTGGCAGCCATCTCTGCTTATCAGGCGCGGGCCGTGAAGCAGTCGGCGCAGGAGAAGGTGGTGGGCGCTTTTTCCAAGGCCTTGATCACATATCCCCTTCAGTGCGAGAACCTCCACCTCCGTGGGATCTACTGATGGTATTGGCTAAGCTCATGGTCAAGCCATTCTAAGTGATGCACAGGTGACATCTCTCACCTGTCGTGAAAAACCGCCTTTTTGGTGGCTGTCACGTCAGCCAGAAGGATGGGAGAGCTCCAGGCGCTTTCCATCGAGTCTCCTTATCTGGTCTTCCACAGGGACAAGGTTGTCCCGCCCCCACCCGAAATTCCTTCCGAAGGTGGTATCTGAGTTTCACCTTAACCAGGTGTTGACTCTGCCGGTGTTCTACCCCAATCACACCTCGGAGGCTAATATAGGCTCCATACTTTGGACCCTAGAAGGCGCCGCTTATTATAAGGAGCGGACGGCTGAAGATTCGGGAGAGGTTCGCCAGCTGTTTGTCACCTACACTGAAGCCGCATCTGGCAGACCTGCAGCCAAGCAGACGATAAGCAGGTGGGTCATCTCCTGCATAGATCTCTGCTATAAGTTGCGGGCATGGAGCCTCCCAGAGGGATAAGAGCTCATTCTACCGCCCATACTGCTGTGGTGGCTGCTTCAGGGGCGTCCCTATCCAGGAAATCTGCAGGCTGCTATCTGGAAGTCAGCACAACCTTCATTATCCATTACCACATCGACCTTGAGTCACGCCGGGATGCTGGTTTTGGGGCCTCTGTTCTCCAGTCATTATTCCCTAAGTAGGGGGTGTGCGCCTTGCCTCCCTCCTCCCGGAGAACTGCCAGGAGTCTGCCAGACAGTGTGGATGAACAACATATCCATGTCCCTAGAAATACAGGTTACTCACCTGTAACAGGAGTTCTAGGAATGGTATATGTTGTTCATCCACACGACCCACCCGACCTCCCTCGCTTCGACGCACAACCTGGCTTCCAGCGGGCTAGATCTGGCGTCATGGGGCGGAGCTGAGAGTTTTACCACCCGGTTGGTTGGGAGGAGCCAGCTTGAAGACCTTCCGGCAAGATTTAAAGTGGTAAGAAACCTGCCAGACAGTGTGGATGAACAACATATACCATTCCTAGAACTCCTGTTACAGGTGAGTAACCTGTATTTCTTGTTGCTGTCACCTTGGCTCGTAGGATTTCTGAGCTTCAGGCTCTTTTGAGTGTGCACTCCTACTTGATTTTGCACAAGGATAGGGTGGCATTGAGTACAGGTCCTCGTTTGTTTACCCAAGATGGTATCTGATTTTATATTGAATCGGACTGTTTTTTTCTAACTTTATCTCCACTCCTGGAGAACTCCTTCCAGCATCCTCGGGAGCTCCCCAGCCTCTACCTTCCTCCGTGACCAGTCCTCCCCCTTGCCACCAAGCACCACCTCCAGGTTTGAACCCTCCGGAGTGGGGCCGCCTATCCGACCAGGGCGCTGTATCTATAGGGCAAAGTGCCCGGCACACGAGTGGCCCTGCTTAGAGAGATAGCCTAGGGTTGGAAGTGGGGCTTTATCATGGGGTTTCTCTTTCCTGTATTTAATGAAGCCGACTGGTAGACGCGAATAGCATTGGCTCCGCCCCAAACAACCACTGTGTTGCTACGCGATCCCTAGCCACCGCCAGAGCTCGCTCCAAGAGCTCTCGCACCCCGTACCCACCCGGGAAGAGAGAGCAGTCCTCCAGACGCTCGATCTCTTCTCTCTCCTGCCGACCCCGGCTCGTTCCCGAACCTGGGTCGCTGGCGTGGCGCGAGGTGTGGTGTCCAGCCCCTCAACGCCACTGGGCTGGCTGAATCAGACACTTAACCTACCAGCATTATCCTGAGTGTACTAACAAGGGTGAGGAATACTCCTTACTCTTGATGTACAAAGAACATCAGGGTTTTAAATAATTGATTAGCAGTTTTTTTCCTTGGGACAATACTAACTGTACAGAAAGTATTTATATAGATTTTCTAGAAGTGCTATGTTTGTTAAACACAGTGAGGCAAGAGCTATGCATTTTCACAAATATTTAGCACTTTTATGAGCAAAACACTAATCAATTTTTAGAGTTAAATTCCTGAACATTGTGTTTCTGTTTGGAGTGCACAAAGGAATGCAGGGAAGTCCTCTCAGCTGTTTGTGTCTTTCGCCCTGGAAGAGAGGGTGTACCAGTGACTTAAGTGCCGGTCCCAATGGCTTGCTAACTGTATTACATTTTGTTGTAGGAAGTACAGTAAGGAACATCCTGGTGGTGATCTTAGTCACTCCACTCAAGGTATGACAAACTCTGTTGCCTGTTTCCAGGGTGTCTGCTGCTGACATGGTACGACGGCCACCTGGAGGACTGTTCAGTTTTACTAAATATTACAGTCTGGACATTACCTCACACTGACCTGCGAGTCTTGCTGTCCTGTGAGGCCTTCTGTAATTTCTGATTGCATATCATTCTTTCCCAGACAACCTGGGTACTTTGTACTGCGTTAAAATCATTCCAAAGGGGTGGCCCAACGAAAGAAGTATCCTCGATGAAGATAGAACAGTTACCTACCAGTAACAGTAGATCTTTGAGAGAATCTCCTTCATTTGGCTACAGCGAACTTACCCTCTTTCTCCCTTTCTGAGGTATCAGCTGGCAGGCTGTCCTGCACCTTTGTAGAAGGTATGGTTATTTTATGCTTTTATGTTTTCTTTCACCAGTCTCAGCCTCTCCTTGTGTATGTGGTCCTAATGTGGTGATCTGGTTCCTCTCGGTAAGTGACCCTCTGAGCTCATCTCTGGCAGGGTACTGAGGAGTGAGGGGGCCACTCACGTTTGATAGGCACCAACATCCTACGTCGTCATAGGCAGTCCCCAGGTAGGCAAAAGTGTCCGGAAGGTCATGACGCTGTCTGCTTACAGTTCCAAAGGTGTGGCCCACTGGAGGAGAGTCTCTCGAAGATCTACTGTTACTTTTAGGTAACTCTGCATCACAAATAAATGAATAAACTGTATCTCCTAGGTGAATTGCTATCCTAAATGTGCCTCTGGCATTCTGTTTTCTTTTCCTTTAGAGAATGTCCATTACGGAGTGTACAAAAATCCATGATATGAAATTTCGAAAAGATTTTGATAAGGCTCCCCTTCTTTTGAGGAACAAGTATGAAGATGAGGTAATTATCAAAAATCTGGGGGATATCTTGCTTTGTGTTGCATAATATACATATAGTGAACCTTTTCTGCCTAGTCTGTGTGGGTGATGTAGTAGCATTGTATTGTTGCAGTGAGTGGTTTGACACGTGTATTCATTTAGTTTCTGTTGACCATGTAAGTGTATTGACAGTTTAATGCCCGTTTTCAGGCACAACCCTGATATAATTACAGCAAGCAGGACAAATGTTAGAATCAGTGATAGCGCTAGGGGGTTTAAAACATGGTCAAATTAGACCCCAGGTGTTTAAAAAAAAAAAAAAAGGATCAAAATGAGGAACAGATGGGACAAAACCTAATCGAAAGTTCAAATTTCACCATTACAGAAGTTAAAACTTGTGAAGTAAAATACTGTCCTGTTAAGCTTTCAGCTATTATTACGGGTACACCGCGGTGGACTCACTGACAGGTGGAAAGTGGGTCATTTTATGGCTGCCTTGGTGGTGCTCCATGAGCGTTTTCTATGATCACCGTAGGAGAACAAAGGGACTGTGGAGCGGACCATGTTCCTGTGTTCTGCAGTGATGTGGGCACATCTGGCCTACGCTGACTCATTGGTGCTGACCTCAGCGGATGAAGCTCCCTCTGCATGCGGTTTAGCCCCCTCCTCCCTGTCGAGCACACTACTCCGTCGCGGCACTTCTGGCAGAACTGCGCATATGCAGTTCCGTCGTCGACGCCATCTTGTGAGTGACATACTGCTGCTGCCGCTCAGATAGCTGTACCATCCTCTCTGAAACCGCCACTGCTCCAATAGCTGTGCGCCGCCACTGCAGGTAAAACAGCTGCCATTCTGATAGCCGTGTGCCGCCACCATCGGTAAAAGTTCTATGTAACCATATCAGCTCTCACCAGAGCTTGCTAGGCAGGCTGCAACTTTTTCCCCTTTTTGCCCTGTCCAGGACTGTCACTGGTTCCAATGTAGAAAAGGACTTGGATATAGCCATCTCCATGACTTTTAGTGGTAGGGGACTGCTTTGGCACGCTGGCGACTCTGGTTCCCATTCTGATCCTTGGAAGTCCAGAGCAGCAGCCATTATGGAGCTCTAAAGCATCCTTCCTGGGGAAAGAGGATGTATACTACTTGAAGACTGGCAGTTGGAGGTAGCTTGAGGCATTTGCTGGTGTGACGGCAAACTGATATTGTCTGAGTCTGTTGCTGATGACTTACTTTCTAAATACCTAGATTCAGTTCACTATCCACACTTATACAGTCTTCCACTGAGCAGGTTCAGTCACTGGAGCAGTCTTGAAGCTTGACTCTTGCTGTGACCTAACCATGTGGTCCTACGGCTATAATTCTATTCCATGCAAAGTTTTCTTCCGGGAAGAAATCTCCTTCTCCTGCAGCTGCTGGTTGGTGTTTGAGGATTGTGAATGTTTTCAAGTGTTTGCATTTTCTTTAAAATTATACTTCAGTTTTTAACTCTGGTCTGTTCTCCTGCTCCTGTGGCTCCTACTCTGTTGTCTGGATTGCCTTGGAACAGAAGAAAAAGCCAGGATTTAAGAGCTATATTTTGTACAGGCATTAAATGCATTGTCACAGAAGGCTATGATTCCTGTATGTACTGTCTAGATAATAAGCATGTTGTGACCCACAGTGTGGTGCCAGGCAATGCACCTATTGTCCCTTGAGAAGCAGAAGGTGCTGTTTCCACAAGGTGGGGCTTAGCGACATAGGTTTTCTGTGGCTGTTTGGTCGGCAGTGAAGTTAAAGGCCATAGAAGAGTAACCAGTGGCTGCCGCTGACTTCCGATGGTGAAGTTCTCTGCTGAGACATATGCTTTTGACCCAGTAACTCCTAAGTATAATGAAGGATACTCTTATTTTCAACTGTCCATTCTCTTGGTGATAAGTCATTGCCTTATTAGAAACACAAGAAATTGAGCCACCGTTGATCGTGAGGGTACAGTTCTGTTGGGGTACTGCTTGCGCTCCCCACAATCTGGTTTCTCACGTGCAGTCATCTCTGATAGCGGTCGTATCACCAGGGAGCATGCCTGTCTGATGGGATTTTCAATGGAGTAGTCAAATAACCCGAATAGGGTCGAGGAGATCGTTGAGACAATCTTACTGGAGTGCGGTGAGGATGAAAATGCGTCTTTCACTCGAATGCTGGTGCTGCCAGAGACCCAGCCCAAGGTCAGGCTGGACTCGAATATGTTCTCAGTTGAGACCCCTCTGGAGCAGTCACCCCTAGTCATTTGTACTGCAGTGCTGCCTCTGGCTTGACCGTTATCCCAGCATGTGGTGTACATGGAGCCACCGATAGCACCACAGTGACCATGCGGTCAGTGGTTGAGGTCGCGTTCTAATTCACAATCTGTCGATGCCACCTCTGGCACTATTTGCAGCAGTTGACACTGAGAATGTCTTTATTATCTGCCCCCTCCCACACTTGACGTTGAGTGCATTACAGATGGGAGAGGTGGCTTAGCAGAAGTGGGCATTTGGAGCTGTAGGTCAGGGCTGACCATGTTGCCTGTCGATCCATCCTGACGGTGGCAGTCTCTTTTGATACTGGCTCTTAAGTGGAATCCTTTGGGCCCCGCGCCCTTGACAGTAGTGTGTGCTGCAGCAACCTATTCAGATGGAGCCACTGTAGGAAGGTGCTCTGTGGAAGGGAGAGGCCAGAGTTCAGGCATCCTCATCTCCTGTTGATGGTTGTTAAGCCTGTCGGAGTGAGTGATCCATACCCATGGTGTAGGTGGTAGACACTCTTCTGTACAGGTTTTGATTAGAGATGTCTTTGTGTTGGGCCTGCCTTGACTGGCCAGTCCATCCCTGGGACCAGGTGTCCTTTTGCCATTGCTTGAACATATGCTATATGTGTCGGTGGCTCAGCAGGTTGCACACTCTCCTCTGAGGCCAAAGATTGAAAGGTTGTGGGTTCTAGCCCCACACCAGGCTCTTGGGTAAATCCCAATACTTACACTGTAGTGCAGCATGAGGGGGATGCCGCACTCCTGAGGTGCTGTCATTCAGATGAGACCTTAAACTGCGGTCCTGTCTGCCTGTTCTGTTCGTTGTTCAGGTGGACATAAAAGATCCCATGGCACTTCTTGAAAAAATAGGGGAATTTCCCCGGTGTCCTGGCCACATTTTCCCCCATTCACTAAAAATACCACCAACAGCTTAATCTAGTTCAATTTCAGTTGGTTACTATCTGTATCCCTGCCCCCGAAAAAGGGACTTCTAGTCTCAGCATGCCTACCTGGTCAGCAAAATCCAATAATAAAGATATGCTCACAGCTTTGGACACTCACTGGAGGAAGTCCAAAAGAGGGAGACTTATTTCTTTAGTTATTTTAAAATCTGTAACTGAGAGAGGCACATTAAGCCAAGGCTCATTTCTAGGTGCGACCTGGGGGAGGAGAAATGGGAGAAAAACTGAGGTACAGTACACACAGAAACATAGAATTTGACACTAGATATGGACCGCTTAGCCCACCCAGTCTGCCCATTTCCCTACCTAATGGATAAGCTGCAGATCCTAGTTAACCAGCAGCCTACTTCTTTCTATCCCCACCCCCTAGAATTGTCCCATGCATGCTTGAATTCAACCACTGTTTTTGACTCCACAACCTCCTGCGGAAGGTCGCTCCATGCATCCACAACCCTCTCTGTGAAAAAATACCTTACATTACCTCTGAGCCACTTCATCTTCAAATTGTGCCCTTGTTCTAGGGACATGGATATGTTGTTCATCCACACTCATTGGCAGTATCCTTGCCGCTTTAAATCTTGCGGAAGGTCTTCAAGCTTGCTCCTCCCACCCACCCGGTGGTATAACTCGCTCCGCCCCATGGACGTCAGATCTTCCTTACCGCTTGGGCTCAGGTTCCCTCCCTTAGCGCTCTGCGTTTTGCGACTGGTTCCTATTTCTCCGTTTGGGTTTAAAATAATATTTTGCAAAGACTTCAGTCTTGATCCCTCGTGACTCACGCGGCGGACAAATCGACCCGGATTTGGAGATGCCCATGCGGGCAGAAGATGTCTCGGACGGATCCACACTCCACGTGTGTCTACTGCTTAGGCCTTGAGCACCACCCGCAGGCTTGCGACCTGTGCTCATCTTTCTCGCCCACGTCCCCGAAGACCGTGCTGCCCGGATTGCAACTGGGGCGTCCGAGCGCTTTCCTCCGGTGGAAGTCCAAGGAGGCCCGGTTGGCGGTGTTCAAGGGCTATGGCTCAGGATCAGCTCGAGCTGATGGTCGCCCTCGAAGAGGAGGCGGCGCGGGCCGTATCTTCCTCGGCCGCGGCATTTATCCCGCTCTCTCTGGGTTCTTCCTACACGGCTTCCTTTAAGGAGCTTTGTCTGTCCCTCTCCACTAAAGGAGAAGGGCCTGCGTCTGCTGGACCTTATTCTCGGTCCAAAAAGAGGGACAAGGGTAAGTCCCTCCGTCGACGCTCTTGGGAGCGGGAAAGGTCCCTCTCCCCGGGCCGTCGACCGTCGGCTTCGGTCGACCGCTCGGCTTCGGCCACTGGCCTCACGGTGTCCCCGTCAGGTCAGTTGACCGAGACTCCCACTGATGAAGTCGAGATTTTCTACCCATTGGACGGGCTGTCGCCTTAGCAGCCGAGATTCCCTCTCCCGGTCCCCGGGAGGAGTTGAGGATCCCGTGGGCTCGCCTGTGCCTCCGGTTCCGGAGCCCTCGGATGGACCTTCCGAGCCGAAGGGAGTGCCGGTTCGGCCGACACCTCCCGCTACCGCCCGGAAATTCCGGGACTCGGTCTCGGACCTCGTCGGCGGTCCAGCCGTTCCCACCCGTCATAGGCGGTCTCGGTCTCGGCATCAGTGTAAGCGGCGTCATTCGTCCTCGCCCTCCTCCTCGGATGAGGGAGGCTTGTGTAAATTACATCGACGGCACGAGGACCTTATGTTGCAACAGCTCCTCCTGGCGGGGAATAAGCCGACTCCGGCCTTCCCGGCCATTAAGTGACTGTCACGGGCGGCCGACACAGCCTCGACTTGTCGAGGCCTATACCCAGGCGGTTGTTGGCCAAAACCAGCTGCTCCACCGATTCGGTGGAACCTCCGCCTCCACAGCCACCAATTGGGGCTCGACCAAGGATTCTCGGTCGGCTAAGGATTTACCCATCGGCTGTCAGTTACCCTCACTCCCGACCGACCTCGGCAGGTGAAGGGTGGCTCAGGCCAGAGGCAGTTCTTGAGGACTCTTCCGAGTCCGAAGATTCATTCCTCCTTCTTCTCAAGCGACTGGACTTGGAGTCTTCAGGAGGTCAGTCAATGGGACGATAGCCCGTCAGTCCTTCCTAGGACTGCTTCGCTCATCTCGAGTCTACGGGATGGAGCTCGAACCCGCTTCCAAGCGGGCCAGGTATCCCCTCACGGAGATTCTGGACCGAGGGATTCTCCGACGGAGGCCTTTCGGTGGCCGAGGCCATAGTGGTCCGCACTGGAACTTTGGCAGCCCTGCTTCCTGCCCTGCGCCGGCCAGGATGGCCAGGAAGTGTCGCGGTCCACGGTTCCTTGTCGGTTTTGAACACCCCTCTGCTGAGGGGTTGGTTACCGACAGCGTTTTCCGGCGCCCGGCTGCGCCAGGGATGTGGACAAACCTCCTGACAAGGAGTCCAAGAAATTGGACTATGTCGGGCGAGCTCACGCTGCTTTCTCTTTCAAGCCGTCAGGCCAGTTCGCCGTCCTCATGGCACATTTTTCTCATGCCCTGTTGGGCTCCCTGGATGAGGTCATCCTCATCTTCCCGCCCGATCTGCAGACTACAGTTAGCAGGTGGGACCAGAGGCAGGGCAGTGGCCAAACAGCAGCTCCAGACTGCTTTGGATGTGGGGACTCATGTGCTAGATCGGGTGGCGGCCGCAGTGGCTATCACGTCGTGAGCTTGGCTGAGGATATCCACCTTTACTCGGATACCGGCAGGGGTGGCGGATGTTCCCTTTTGGGACTGACCTCTTGGCCCTGGGTGGAAGGTCACCTGCAGAGGATCGAGAGGTCAATGCTACCTTGGACTCGGTCTCTTCGCTCAGAAGGACAAAGGCAGCAAACCACAGCCTAAGCCCTTTTAGTCCTTCTGTGCCCCGGTGGCGCCGGCCCGGCTGGCGTCAGGGCCAGCAGGCTCGACCTTGGCATCCCAACCCAAGCCGCTGACTTCCTCTAACAGGAGGCAGGGAGGAAAGGGCCCAGGAGGTCCCTCGGCAGGTCCCTCCTCCAAGCCTGCCCAGTGGCGGGCTGAGGTGTGTCGCCCCATCCCCGTCACCTCCCCCTAGGTCCCCGTGGGGTGGCTCCGGCACTTCCGTTCCGCCTGGTCGCTGTTACCCGGACAGGTGGGTCTTGGAGGTGGTGGGAAGAGGCCTGCCTCTGGTGTCGAGCAGGCACCACCCTTCAGAGCCGTGGCCCCTGGGGGGCCGGGGATCCCAGCCTCACTGGCGGCTCGTCGGGCGACATCACTCTCCTCCTCCAGAAGGAGGTGGTCAAGAAGGTGGTGGACCCTCTTTCAGACCCAGGGTTTGTGTCCAGGTACTTCCTGGTTCCGCAGAACGAGGGGCTGGCCCCATTCGCCTACCACACGACCTAAACAAGTTCCTAGGTCTCAACCTTCAGGATGGTCCTCTGGCTCAGATAATACCATCCTTGGAACAGCGGCGGAGGTTCTGTCTCTGGACTTGCAGGGACGTTTCGTCCCTATCCGTCATCTCACCAGAGATTCCTCGCTCCGAGCAGAAGGATCTCTCTCGAGTTCAAGCCATGCCCTTCGACTTGTCTCCAGCTCCCAGGTCTTCACCAAATGCATGGCAGTGGTGACAGCATTCCCTCTTGGCCGAGGGTCCGGGTGTACCTTACCTGGACGACTGGCTGATAGCAGCTCCCTCCAGGAAGGAGGCGGAGGGTCCAGAGATCTGGCCTCCAGGTCTGCTTCTCAACTGGGCCTCCTTATCAACGAGGCCAAGTCGGAACCTCGATCAAGCAGGTGATTTTATTCATCGGGCGCAGCTCGATCGAGCCAGAGCTGCCCAAGTACAGGCTGAGGTTCTTTCCTCCTTTGCCCGATTCATTTCTGGTTGGGCACTGCGCCTGCCCGGACTTCTCGTCGCCTCCTGGGTCTCATGGCGGCCTGTACCAGCGTGGTCGTTGGGCCGGCTGGAACTATCGTCCCCTTCAGTGGGGACTGGCCAGCCAGTGGTCACAACGCTGCGATCCCTTGGACCAGCTTGTGTCGGTGACACAGGGGATGTGGAATGCTCTCCAGTGGTGGACCGTTCCAGATCATTTGCAGGAGGGCATCCCGTTCGTCCGCCCGAGCAGCCGGGTCTCTCTGTCGACCCGATGCCTCTCTGATGGAGTTGGGGGTGCCCATCTGGGAGCCACCGGGCTCATGGCTCTGGTCCCCCGGGAGTCCTGGCTACATCAACCTGCTGGAGCTCGAGCGGTCCGCCAGCTCTCACCGCCTTTGCTCCTTCCTCCGGGGTCGTGGTGGTCGAGTCCAGACGGACAATACCACGACCATGTATTTTACCTAAACCGCCAGGCGGGACGCGCCCATGCTTCTATGCAAGGAAGCTCTCCGGGTTACGGTCACTCGCGGCAGCCTGGAGGCGGATCTCTCAGCTATTCACGTGGCAGGCAGCCTACCCCTGGCCGTATGCCTGAGCCGGATAGGGGCTGCATCCCACGAGTGGTCTCTCCTGCTGGAGGTAGTATAGCATCTGTCTCCTTTGGGGTACACCTCAGGTGGACCTGTTTGCCTCCATGGGGAGAACGCTGTTGAGTCTGTTCCATGCCCGCCCCCTCAGCAGGGCTGCTCGCAGGGGATGCCTTCCCGAGGCACATGGACCCCGGGCCTCTTTACGCCTTTCCCCATTTCCCTTGATCCACAAGGTGCTTCTCAAGGCGAGGAGGGACAAGCGCGAGGTGATTCCTGATAGCCCCAGACTGGCCTCGCCAGTTCTGGTACCAGATCTCCTCAGTCTCAGCTCCAGGACTCCGCGGCAGCTTCAGCTCGCCGGACCTGCTCTCAGTCAATCGGGAAGGTGTTCCATCGGACCTGCAATCCCTGCACCTGGCGGCCTCGTTCCTGGCTGACTGAGTTCCAGGCTTTGGGTCTTTCGGCGAGGTCCTCAATGTAGTTGAGGCGTCCCGTAAGGAGTCGACCAGAAAATGCTATGCCTTCAAATGGAAAAGGTTTTCCATTTGGTGTCAGGGCAAGGGCTTGGACCCTTCCTCCTGTTCCTTGGCAAGCATCTTGGACCATTTATGGTCCCTTTCTAGTCAAGGGCTTAGGTCGACGACCCTAAGGGTGCACCTGGCAGCCATCTCTGCTTACCGGGCCCGGGCCGGGAAGCGGTCGGTGGCTGGGAGGAAGGTGGTCTGGCTTTCAAAGGCCTTGATCACATTTCCCTCCAGTCTGAGAACCCCCACCTCCGTGGGATCTACCTGCTGGTACTGGCAAAGCTCATGGGCAAGCCATTCAGAACCTATGCACAGGTGTGCTCTCTCACCTGTCGTTGGAAGACCGCCTTCTGGTGGCTATCCGTCCAGCCAGAAGGATGGGAGAGCCCAGGCGCTTTCCATCGAGTCTCTCACCTGGTCTTCCACAGGGACAAGGTTGTCCTGCTTCCCCCACCCGAAATTCCTTCCGAAGGTGGTGTCGGAGTCTCACATTAACTAGGTGTTGACTCTGCCGGTGTTCTACTCCAATCACACCTCGAGGCTTGAATATAGGCTCCATACTCTGGATCCTAGAAGGGCGCCGCTTATTATAATGAGCCTGCGGCTGAAAATGGGGAGAGGTTGCGCCAGCTGTTTGTCACCTACACGCTGACATCTGGCAGTGCAGCCAGGCGTTTGATATAAGCAGGTGGGCAACTTCTGCATAGATCTCTGCTATAAGTTAGCGGGCATGGAGCCTCCCAGGGATAAGAGCTCATTCCACCCGCCATACTGCTGCAACGGTGGCTGCTTCCAGGGACGTCCCTATCCAGGAAATCTGCAGGGCTGCTACCTGGAAGTCAGCAAACACCTTCATTACCCACTACCACATCGACCTTGAGTCACCGGGATGCTGGTTTTGGGGCCTCGGTTCTCCAGTCTCTCTTTCCCAAGTAAGTATGGGGTGTGCTGCCTTGCCTCCTCCCGGAGAACTGCTAGAGTCTGCCATTTAGTGTGGATGAACAACATATCCATGTCCCTAGAAATACAGGTTACTCACCTGTAACAGGAGTTCAGGAATGGTATATGTTGTTCATCCACACGACCCACCCGACTCTCCCCGGCTCACGCACAACCTGAGCTTCTCCAGCGGGCCAGATCTGCGCCATGGGGGCGGAGCTGAGTTATACCACCCGGGTGGGTGGGAGGAGCAAGCTTGAAGACCTTCCGCCAAGATTTAAAGCGGCAAGGATACTGCCAATGAGTGTGGATGAACAACATATACCATTCCTAGAACTCCCAAGTTACAGGCAGGTGAGTAACCTGTATTTCTTGCACACCTTTTTTTTTTTTTTTTGAAAGATGCTACCTCTTGGATTTTGTTGATTCTTTGAGGTTTTGGAAAGATCTTACTTTGGAGATACAGCTCTTGCAGCAGGTTACACCATTAGGACTGAAGCCGGCGCCAGGACCCCACGAATTTTCTAGCTAGCGGTCTTCAGCGGGGACCGCCTCCGACGTCAGTCCCGCCCCCCGATGTCTGGCGTTGTACATAAGGAGGCGGTCCCCCCCATAATCCCCAGTTCTTTTCCCACCGTCGACATTGCCAGTGTCGGCCTCTCGGTCTCTTCTTCTAGCGTGTGACGACCTTTAGAACTACAACGATTTTCGTCTTTCTTTCGACTTTGGATCAGCTAATGTCCTCTCCAACAACTTCTGTAGAGGGTCAACATATGTGCGTTTGCAAACAGATCCCTTCAAGGATCCACATTCTGCCTGCGGCGCTGCCCAGGCCCGAAAACACACGATACCAAGGCCTGTTTTCTTCTGCCAGGGCTTCAACAGTCGCATTCTTCAGGATCCGGCCAGAATAAGCCTTCAAGCGCCTTTGAGGAGAAACTGAAAAACTATGGATAAAGAACCTCCTCCCGGGGAGTTGTCGGTAAAACCTGATGCCACCGAGACAAGCAATCGAAAAGGAAAACCGTCTCAAGTAGGGCCTGACCAAGCCCAGTTTGAATCGGACTGCTCTCTCTCCAGGGCTTGTTTGCAACCTCCCGGTTCAAGGTCAGATCCTCAGCTGCTCTTCTCTACAGCCCTGAAGACTTCCAGGCCGGCCTCTTCACTCCATCTAAGGCCCTCTGAAGTCCGTGGAGGCCATAAATCTTCTTCCGTCATGAGACACCCCACGCCCAGGTCAGTTTCCCAGCCTCCTTGTGGATCGTATCCGGTTTCGTAAGACCAAGGACCTGATGTCCTCAAGCGGACGTTGGACCTGGCGTCGGCCAAGCATCACTGGTGCTCCAGGGCGGCGACACCTAAGCACCCGTCGCCAGCAGGCATTCGGCCCGAGGGTGTCTGCTAGACCTTGCTTGAGAAGAGTGACCGACCACCGTCAGCCGTGATTTGGTCAGAAGGATCTGCCTGAGGACGCCACACAACCCGAGGACCAGGCGGTTGACACCGGAGACGCTGGGATCCCACGGGAACCTTCCCTGGAGTGGGAGACCACCGGGACCCGACGCCAGGCCACCGGCGCCAGGCCCGTCTGGTATGAATCTGGCAGAGGTAAAATAACTTTTTACCTTCTGGTGGGACACCATCAAAAAAGATGTGGTCACCACATGTCCTCCTCTGACTCTGCCTCCACCTACTCTTTTCACCGCCACGCCCTCCGCCTAAGGGGCCAGTAGGACGATTGCCAACCACCAAGGAGCAGACACCACTGGGGCTGATCTTCAGACAGAAGACCTCCCTCTAGATCCCCCTCAGGGTCACCCAGCCCCAAGAGACCCAGACGACGCTGGTACACTCCGTCTGGGGAGGATTCCAAATCTGACACCTCAGAGTGCTCCAGATCACCACCTATCAGCTTTCCCTCTCAGGACCCACACGACCTACCCAGGTCTCCTCCGGTTGATCCCTGTTTCACGGAGATCATGAGGCACATCCAGGAGAACATGGGATGGGATGCTGAAGAGCTAGACCCCGCGGCACAACACCTTGCTCGCTACCTTCGACAGAAAGATCTGAAGCCTGTGGTAGTGCCGCCCTTGGTGAATACCTTTGCGGACGCCACCAAAGCCGCCTGGAAACATCCGCCTCCATTCCCAGAGTGCCGAAGAAGGCTGGCCGCCCATACAAGGCCCCTAGGGAGACCAGTATCACAGTAACCACCCTCTGGCTGACTCCTGGTCATCATTGTCACGTTACATGGGTGTCGGAGACCTCAGCACTGAGCACACTAGCTACCGGACCAGGAATCCAAGCAATTGATGTCCTGTGAAGGCATACACGCGTCATGACTTGCACCATCAGGTCACTGAATTACCCACCCACATGGTTCAATTCCAGGATGCACTGTGGGAGCAGGACCAGAACCTGGTCGAGAAGATGCCCCGATGGCTGTACCTACAAGGAGGAGCTTGAACCTCTTCTCTGCACGGTTTCGATGTGGGAAACTATGCTCAGGAGCCGCATATGATTCTGCGGACTCTTCAGCCAGAGTTGCAGCCTCAGGCGTAGTCTCCGGAGACACTCTTGGCCCGTGGTTCCCAAGCTACCCTGGACGCGGGCGAGGTACTATTTGGTAGTTCTCCTGAGAGAGTAATCACAAACTTCAGACTTAGGGAAGGCAGTCCGGATCTGTACAAGCTAATGTATGAGTTCTCGCCTAGTTCCTTTCAGAGGGAGCTAGAGCTGCTTCGCGGGTCATTAAGCAAAGGCAGCAGCCACTGCTCCGCCCAACTGCAGAGGGGCACTTTCACCGCAAGGCTCCAGGCTAGTCGCCCCCAGGCAGAGGCCAACGATCTGCAAAGTCGGCCCAGCCTGCCGGATCAAACGCTACTGTAGCATGACTCCTTCCCGGCCCCCGCCCCTCCTCAGGATCAACAGGAAAAGAAAGTCGGGGGTTGCATCGCACGCCACTTATCGATCACCACCGACAGGTGGGTTCTGCAGCTGGTCAAAAAGGTCGCTTATATAGAATTTTGTATGTAGTCCACCCATAAGACCTCCCCTGCTCTCCCGATATTCGGGTCAGCATGCCCTGCTCATACAGCAGGAAGTGCTCGCACTTCTGGAAAAGGAAGCCTTGGAGCATGTTCCAGAGAACCAGAGAGGACTAGGGGTACTAGTCTCACTTCTTCCTGGTTCGAAAGAAAACAGGGGACCTCCATCAATACGGACCTCAGCGACCTCAACTTTTTCGGTTCGCTATAAACGCTTCGCATGGTGACCCTTCCGGCCTAATTCCCATGCTGAAGCAGGACGCCTTTCTGGCATCTTTTGACATGCAGGACGCCTACTGCATATTCCGGCTGTTCAAGCACACCGGAGGACCCGCTCAGTTTCCTTAGAGCCGCCATTATCAGTTCCGAGCTCTTCCTTCGGTTGTCATCGGCACTTTGCGTATCACTGAAGTGCATGGCTGTTGTAGCGACGCCTCTGAGGAGTCAAGGCTACTACGTGTTCTCCATACCTGGACGACTGGCTTCTCATGGCACCTCCAGGAAGGCACTGATGACAGCTATTCACTGCACTCAGTCCTTTTTCAATCACTGGGTATTCTCATCAGCTTCAGAAGTCACTCCTGGTGCCGTCCCAGAAACTGCAGTTTATAGGAGCAGTTCTGGACACCGCGGAGGAAAAGCTTTCTTCCCTCGACAGAGCGGAACACATCAGACTCTCATCAGGGACTTGTCGGTGAAGACCGGTCCCAGCCAGACTGGTCCTTCGCCTGCTCGGACACATGGCTGCGGCCATTGCGACAGTCCTGCTGATGCGTCTCACATGCGGGTAACCCAGTGGATGCTTCGGTGCAGGGGACCAAAAGCAAGACCATCTGCAGCATCCAATCCGAATCACGAAAGCTGTTATTCAGGATTGGCAATGGTGGCTAAATCCAGGGAACCCTCTGCGGGGGTTCCTTCACAGCGCCGTCTCCGACTGTGACCATCTCCACAGACGCCTCAGGGCTCGGGTGGGGAGCACACCTCGACGGGGTTCGGTCTCAGGGCCTCTGGACAGCTCAGGAGTCTCATCTCCACATCAACATTTTGGAAATGAGGGCAGCCCTTTACGCCTACAAGCCTTCCAGTCGGAGATTGCCCCGGGTACACCCTGTTACAAACCCGACACTACCGCTGGGATGTATTACCTCAACAAACAAGGAGGTACTCACCCTACCCACTTTGCAGGGAGGCCATGAGGTGTGGAGTGGATATTGCAACACGGCTGCTAAAACCCAATTGTAGTACATATCCCGAGTGGACAATACTATCGTAGACAGTCTGAGCTGCCTCAGACCAGAGTCCACGAGTGGGAACGCCTGCAGGAGGTGGCAGAGGATCTGTTTCAGATGGGGCACTCCAGAGTTGGGACCTTTTCGCATCCCCATCCAACGCAGAACTGCCCAGTTTTTGCTCTCTCATAGATCCAGGCCTGGTGTTTTCTGGCTTAGACGCTGTTGTCTCTCCCCGCGGGCAGATTCTCTATGCCATCCCTCTTCTCTCGCTGATCCAGAGAGTTCTCTTAAAACTTAGGAATAGTTGATGCTCATTTTGATCGTGCCCTTCTGGCCCCAGACAGATTTGGTTCCCTCTTCTGCACATCTTCCCGAACCTCCAGTTCCTTTGTCAATCAGCTCCCATCTTTTGTCTCAGAGCTGGGTTCATTGGTCCACCTAGACTTATGCTCATTGAGCCTGCATGCTTGGCTCCTAGAGACATAGCTATGATGCGATACAGGGTCTCGCAAGAAGTGGCGGACGACTCTGTCGCCAGAAAACTGGGCAACCACAACATATGCCATGAAATGGCGAGATTCTGTTTTCAGGGCCTGCTGCCAAGGGTTTTTCGCAGTTACTGTCCTGAAAAAGCTGGTTCTGGGATCACCTGCTTTCCTCTTCCACTCCAGACTGGCTTACTCTCGATTAAAGTGCACCTTTGTGCAATTTCTACACATGCCCCCATAGGCCATTTGACGGCTGGCCCAGCTGGACACCACTGCCTCTTAAGGGGTGTCTCCACCTTAGGCTCCCATCAAAGATCCAATCCCTCCTTGGGACTTGCTTTATCCTGAGCAGCTTACGCTGCCACCTTTGAACCAGCCACTGATTAGTAGCTACGCTTTCTCTTGGAAAACGCTCTTTTAGCTGTGTTACTTCGGCCAGAAGGATCTCGAATTGCATGCTCTAGGCAAAGAGCCTATTTGGTTTTCCATCAGGACAGGGTATCCTCAAGGACAAACCCAAAGTTTTGCCTAAGGTGGTTTCAGCCCTCGCCTTAACCAGGATATTGATCTACCAGTGTATTTCTCAAGGCATTTAACGAGGAGAAGCCTTCTGCACACCCTTGACGCGGCATCGGTGCCTCTCGGATACTATCTGACCAGAACTAAAACGGCCCGAAAGTCGGACCAACTTTTCGCCTCCTTGCTCACAGGGTGAAAGGAGCTCTGTCTCCAAACAGTCACTCTTGAGGTGGCTCATTCAGTGCATCACTTTTCTGTTATGACAAGTGCAATAAACCCTTACCGGGCTAATCAAGGGTCATTCCACAAGAGGGTGTCTACTTTTTGTGTGCATTAAAGAACATCTCCACCTCAGTTATTTGCGCTGCCGCTACTTGGAGCTCTGTGCATACCTTTATCAGGCATTACAGTCTGGATATTGCATCGAGGCGAAGAGTGGGGTTCAGTCTAGCCGTCTTTCAGGGACTTCTGTCTTAGGCTTGAGTAATATCAAGATCTCTACCTTTCCTCCTCCCAGTGGTGCACGTTTGCCACTATTGCTTGGAAATCAGTCCTAATGGTGTAACCTGCTGCAAGAGCTGTATGTCTAAGTAAGATAGTACAAAGCTATGAAAGAATCCCACTGTGAACAGTAGATCTTCGAGAAAAGCTCTTGCAGCAGGTACCTTCCCACCCACCATCCCCCTTTTTGGAGGTAGGTCATAGTCAAGCACCCATCTCATGGGATGGGACATTACTTTTCACTAGTCTTTGCTATCTGGTGGCGGATCCTCTGTCTCCTCTTCTGATGTCATCCAGCGGCCGGGAGTCTCTGGAGAGAGAACTGAGGATTATGGGGGGACCGCCTCCTTATGTACTACGCCTGATGTCGGGGGCTGTCCCCGCTGAAGACTGCTAGCTAGAAAATTTCCGTGGAGTCCTGGCGCCTACCGGCTTCAGTCCTACTGGTGTAACCTGATGCAAGAGCTGTTCTCTAAGATCTACTGTTACGGTAAGTTGTTAAGTAACTGTACTTTCTACTCTTAGTTCTTTTAGAATTTTGGGATGAATCCCATCAGGTCCCATTGCTTTGTCCACCTTCAGTTTTAAGAGTTCTTTCAGAACCCTTTCTTCTGTAAATCGGCTGGTATCAACTTCTGTATCCAGAGTGTTTCTGTTGTTTGTTTTTAGGTACCCTCTTCATTTGTAAATACTGAGCAAAAATATTTGTTTAGTATCTCTGTCGCTTCACAGTCACCCTCTGCCCACCCTCCCCTTTATTAAGCCTCACTATCCTTCCTTAGTCTTTCTTCGCTTCTCTGATGTACCTAAAAGGTTTTATCTCCTTCTTAACTGAGTTGGCTGTCTTTCCTTAGTCTGGCTTTTGCTGTTCTGACTGCCTTCCCAGCTTCTTTGCTTTAACTGATACAATTCTCTGTCCTGCTCCTTCTGTGATTTCTTGTACTTTCTGAATGCTTTTTTCTCTTGAACCTCCCTTGCACCTCCTTTGGAGAACCATAGTGGTTTCTTACATTGTTTTGTTTTATTTGCTACACAAAGGCTTGTTACCTCTCTGGCAGTTTATTATTCTATTGTTCTTCCACTCCTCCTTCCTGCCCATTTGCTAGTGCATTCCTTAGGCATTTACCCATTTTGGCAAAGTCAGCCCTTCTGAAGTCCAGTACTTTCTGCCTTTGTATGGCTTTTACTCTATTGCTATGTTTATTGTGAACCATACTGTTCGATGGTCGCTAGTTCTCAGATGGCTACCCACTTACATCTGTGATCCTCTCTCCATCTCCATTTGAGAGACCAGGTCTAAGATTGCTCGCCTCCCGAGTGGGTTCCAACTACTAGTTGTCTTAAGGCATGCCCCTGTAGGGCATCTAGAGTAACCCCACTCTTCGAGGTGGCTGCTGCAGCTGCACTCCAGTTAACATCTGGCATATTCAGATCACCCATCAGCAATATCTCCCCTTTATCTGCCATTCTAAGTATACTTTCTATCATTAACTTGTCCATTTCCTCCCCCTGAGAGGGGGGTCTGTATACAGCCCCTGTGCAGATTGTGGTGCCATTGCCTGCCTCCAAATTGACCCACAGTGCTTCTTCTTTCCCTGTTTACCCTTTTGTTCTGTTGATTTGATTTCTTCCCTTATGTAGAGAGCTACCCTTCCTCCTCTTTTACCACCCCCCGTCCCTCCTGTAAATGGTGTATCCTGGTATGTTTACGCCCCAGTCATGGTTCTGTGTACCATGTTTCTGTGACTGCCACAATATCCAGATGTTCCTCCTCCATCAAGGCCACTAATTCAGGAAGCTTGTTACCCAGTCTACGGCATTGGTACTCATTGTTCTCCATTTTGATGGTTTTACCTTCTGTAGCAGCATCCCCACTGACCTTTCTACCTTGGTCTTTTCTCATTTAGTACCCTGTTTGTAGGGGAGGCTGGGATTTTCCTGCTGCTTATCAGTGCCTTCCCCTTGACTAGTTTAAAGCTTGCCAATGAAGCATTTAAACCGATTGCCCAAAGGACTTGTTCCTTCCTGGACAGATGCAGACCATCCTGCCAGGATAGGGCTGGTGTCTCCAGGTGGACCCCAGTCCCAGTGAAGAAAAACCCCTGTGCTCCACACCATTTTTTCAACCATTTGTTAAACTGTATGGTGCAAAGTACCCTCGCCTTACCCATGCCACTGACAGGCAGCACCTCTGAGAAGGATACTGTGTGTGCTACTTGTCTTAGGCCTCTCCCCAACTCTACAGAGTCCTTCTGCACTGCTCTAATCTCATGATGAGCCAAGTGATTTGTCCCTAGGTGGACAATGACGTCCAGCTCAGACTCCCATGCAACTGTTCTCGTGATCCTAAGGATGCGCTTCCTGTCCCTCCAAGCCATGGCACCAGGCAGGCACCTTACTTCAGTTTTCCCTGTCCCCTAACAGAGTCCCCACCAGGAGCTGCTTCCTTTCCTGTGGTGCCCTCTGCCTCCTTCCTGAGGGCCTCCCTTGGACAGTTGTCTGCACCCTTCTTAGTCTCCTTCATGGTGCATCCATAAGGGAGCTATGCCCCCAGAATGGTGTGATGGATTGTGGAGTGGAACAACTGACTGGGTGTGCCTCTGTTCTCACCACCGTTACCCTCCTGAGCCCCTGCGGTCCAACTGCTGTGCTTTCTTCATACCTCTGAGGTAGTGGTGGTGGCTCTGGTGCTCCCTGGATGGGGAGGTTCCTTACTACTGTCCAGTGCAGCCTGAAGACTGGCAACTTCCTCCTCAGGGCAGAGAGTTGTCTGCAAACAGGGCAGCATCTCAGCCTCCAGAAAGACTCCCGGAGGCGGCTGCCCCACAGCCATTACATTGCACTACTTCCCACATAACTGTCTACCTTGTTTAGTTTTTTTTGTGTGATTGGTTTGTTCTATAGAAATATATGTATTTGTATAATGTGTATGCTTATATTGTCAGCAGTGTGCTAGAGAGGATATGACAGTGATATGCACCTTGCCCTCTTGAGGAAATGTCAGAACCCCAGGTATAAAGGAACTATTTCAGGGTGGGTGGGGTGAGGTGTGAAGGTTTGGCTTAAACTGTGCCCTCACGAAACAATCAGCTAAAAGCTCTGACCTACCACTGCGATGAGTGCCTTCCTGTCAGCAAGATGCCCTACATGACAGTTTGACAGAGAAAATACCCTGCTAATCAGAGAAAAATCCAAACATCCAAGTCAGACACAGGTAAACCTCCCCAGCCCCATTACACCGTAATGAATCGGATGAGCATCATTTAAATTGTTACAAAAACAAAGATACGCAAATTATTTGGTATAGAGAAAATAGTGTGGTCACTGCTCAGTATGAAAAACGTGTACAAGTATGAAAGTGTCAGCAGTCGTGCCAATACTAGTCTGACGTCAAGCGAGAGACTTGTGGGAAGAGTAGAAGTTTTGAGGAAGTGAAATCAGTAGACAGGTAATGGAGACCATGCAGAAGCCCTACCAAGGACCTCAAGTAAGGGGCTTAGCCGATGGGTCGAACAAAAAGGTTTGGCAAGGATGTAGAGGGGCGGTGCCATAGACCACATCTGCATAGTTGAAGACGGGAGCACTGTTTTGGTAACAAGTTCCCTGTGGTCCTGCAGAGATGAGTATTCTTTGTTGTGGTACAGGGCACGGAGCTTGGGATGTAGTTTTGCTTGGATGGCATCAATGTGTGATAAGGAATCAAGCTTGCTATCAAGCCACCCACCGGTGTACTTGAATGACTTGAGCTGCAGCAGTGAGTCTGTCCACTTTCTGACTGGGGCTGAAGGTCGTGGACACCTTTTGTTTTTTTTTTCCTCTAGTGTTGGCCTGGAGTTGGTTGGATTGGAACCAGTGCAGAATGTTCAAGTCTTGCTGGAGCAGATCTTAAACAGCTGGGGTACAGATACCAGAGATGAAGATGACTGTTAGCAGCATACGTGTGGATATGTGAGCTGGCAAAGTTGGAGGGGGGGAGGTTATTCAGGAAAATGGAGAAGAGGATGGGATTCCAGCTTTGATTGGTAGTGGAGGTGACAGGATGCCTCCTGCTTGTACCAGTTGTTCATGGCCCATTAGGTAGGAACAGAACCAATCAGCAGTGGGAGATGAGAGGCCAGCAGAGCTCTGCTTGTCCAGGAGGAATGGATAGGACACCTAATAGAAGGCTTTGATCATATCAGTGAAAATGGCAGCCACAGTGTGCTGCTGATTAATCCTGGAAAACATGGAATCAGACATATGCAGAAGGGAGAAGCTGGTGGGATGATGATTCTGAAAAATCACACTTGAAGGGAAGCAGGATTTTCTGGATGGTGATGTGGTAAGTTAAACTCTGGGGAGGAAGGGTGAACAGGAGGGGAGGAAGGAGAGCAGGCAGGAGGGGGAGAAGGGGAGGGCGCAAGTTGTGAGAAACGGGGCAGCAACAGAGGGAGGGTCAGACATAGGTGAACTATTAGCCATGAGAATTGGAGGAGAGGACCAGGCAGGGGGGTCAAAAAAAGGATTAGATAACCTTCCAGAATTTAGCTGGGGAGTTAAAAAATTGTATTAAGTGTGGTGTGTTTACAGTGCTTGGGCCCAGAATGTTTTTGCTCTAAATTCTGCTCAAAAACTATTAAAAAGAGAGCCAAAAGACTAGAAGAGATGGCCTCTAGTAATGCTTCTCTTATTAAGGAGGGGTCCACTGCCCTGCCTAAGCCTAAAGATAAGGACCCCTCAGAAAATAGCGATAAAACAATAAAATGGTGACATGCCAAAAGAGAAATGGTGAATAGACCACCAAGTCTGTTCCAGCAAAAACTATGTAAAGAAAGCATACCACTGCCCCTCCCATGTCAAAGCAAGGGGAGTCACCAGTGGAAAAAAGGAATAAAGAGGGTCAGTCGCACTTTGAGGTCACTGACCCTAATAAAGATTTACACCCTGTAAAAGAAATGGCAAAAGCATGGCACCTATATCAAACTTTACAGTGTATGGGGGACTTTTTCTCTACTCCCTCTACTCCTGTTAACCCTAGCAGCTCTGTCCCAACCTTTGGGACAACCTGCTGTTATGTTCAGGGGGATGGTGAGGAGGAGGACGATGATGATGACAGTGGGGACCAGCCTCTGGTGCCAGACATTTTGCCGGACTCATGCTTTGGTACCTCTCCAGACAGAGCCAGGAGGACCTTTCCTCCCTCCTGACCTTCTTACAGCACATGGTGGCACTCTAGACCTCCTGCTCAGTAGTCCAGTGAGGAGGAGGATGATGAAGAGGATTAAGACTATAAAAATGTCTTCCTCCACAAAAAGATATTGCTTCCTATATACAAATCCTTCAAGAAATCCACTGTGAAGCTCCTGCAGACCCCTACTTCCCGTCAGAAGTGGACAAGAAAGGGGATAAAAAATATCCTCTGGCTAAAAATGAGGCTGATTTTCTTTATACTCATCCCAACCACGATGGGGTGGTTCAGGCCGCAGTGGCTAAGGTCCCTCAACTCTATGCCTCCTGAATAGGAGTCATGAAAATTAGGTGCTATGGCTAAAAATTCTTATACCACAGCCTCTTACTCGGCATACTCTGAGTGCCAGCAGCCTCTTTGGAGTTCTGTCCAGGCCATTCAGACAACATGAAGTCTTGCTGTATTCTGACAATCTGCAGTTAGCTCCAGCCTTTGAACTGCCCCAGAGTGTAGAGGGCTAATTTTTTATGCAGTGCATAGAACGTTGAGCCTGAGCTCGGTTGAGGTCTCTGTCTGCAGCACTTTGAAACCCAACCGCCAGATTCTTTACTCTGCCTCACTGAACAGTCGCTCCGGAGATTTCTCCTTCTGCTCGGTTCAAGTCAGTTAAAGTGTCGGTTTTTCCGCTCAACTCCCGTAGTATTACGGTTCAGGGCTTTGTCTGGGGTACAGTAAGTACTTTAGGTAGTAGTTCTGGTTTATTTGTGGAAATTGTAAACAACTTTTCTCGATCGGTTCGGCTGAACCGATCCAACTTATTTGAATTCTGTGTGTTTTCCTTTAGTCTGTGGTTACCGGTCCTTATCGGTTTAAAAAAAAAAAGTTTTAACATTTTTTTCCAATACCCGTAACACAGTTAGAAACCGATAAGGGAGTCTTGCCTGGTGATTGCCCAAAAAGGCATGCTTTTGGTTGGTTGGCCATGTCTGAGAGAAACCCAAGAAAAACGGGCCCCACTGGGTTTCAACACTGCAGTGAGGTGGGGAGGCTTCCTAAGCAGCTGATCCCCACATCACCTGTGTTTATTGTCTGGGGTTTGACCACCCGCTACAGACTGCCAAATATGCAAAATTTCCTAAGTCTACCCTGGAAAGAGATTAGTAGACTTAAGGAGAAGGAGGCCGAGAAGTCCGTTGACCTGGATGGCCAGCCCAGTCTGGTTCCTGGCCCAAACCAGAAGGGAGTGCCCTCTGACCAGGGCGATACTACTTCGGGCAAGAGGAGAGCCAATCCTGAGGGATCAGTTCTTACAAAGAGGAAACGCAAGAAAAATCAGCCAGTTTGGATCTGGAGTTTCATGTTCAGACCGCTGATGAGATTGCCTGAGCGATTCGGATTGTTAAATCGCTTCGACCAGTTCCGTCCGATCTGGCTCGGTTCCTCCGGATCAGGATTATGCCCCTGAAGATTTTTATGCACCGGAATTTGAGGAGGAGAGGGATTATGAGCAAGATGATGAGTATGATGGAGCAGAAAGTCTGGATGTGCCCATTGAACCGGACATCTCCCCAGACAGACCTTCTGGTGTTTCCCCTCCTAGGCTCTCTGAGTCCCCTCCCCACTATCTGTTCTATAGAAAAGTGGCTGAAACCCTCCAGCTTCCTATGGAGAAGGCTACAGAGGATCAAGAGGAGCCTGATTTTGTTGAAATGATGGACATCCCAGAGTCCAGGAGGCTGTCTATTCCCCTACACAGATCTTTTGGGAAACGGACACAAAAACATTTTAAAGTCTCCAAATTCTGTACCTCCTGTTGATAAAAGAATGGACAAGAGGTATGCTTTATCAGGCTCAGACACAGAGTTTTTCTATCAACAATGCAGCCATGTTGGGGTCGTGCAGGCTGCAGCCTGTGACAGGGCTAATGTTCCCTTGGCTTCACATCCCCCAGATAAAGACTGCAGGAGGATGGATGCCTTGGCAGAGAAACAGTACATGGCATCCTCTTTGGGACTCAGGCAGGCTAATTATATGGCCTATACAGCCAGGTACCAGAAGTCCAGGTGGGACACTATACTGGCACTGGCTAAACAGCCCCCCTCCCCAAGCTGGCCAAGGAGCTGGAGAAGGTGGCTGCTAATGGGATTAAGGCATCTAAAGTACAATTTCATGCTGCGGTGGACTCCAATGATGTCATCAAGTCATGGCTACATCTGTGGCTCTTCAGAGAATGGCTTGGCTCAGATGTACTAGCCTCTCACAGGACACCCAGGCTAAGGCCATGGATTTCCTAGGTAATTCTCTGTTTGGGGAGCAGACAGAGAATTACATGAAAAGATTTAGGAATATAGGACCACCTTATAGGAGAGGCAGGCAACTCCTCAGAGGCAGCAATCTAGGGGCAGGGGCAGGCCTATTCATAGGCCTTTCTACCAAGAACAGGCCTCTTTTCCCTTTTCACAGAGGGGGTTCTTCAGACGGAGAGGCAGAAGGAGATGAGCAGGGCTGCATCCACTCCTCGGCCTAAGGCCCTTGCCAAGCAGACACCCTGATGGGTCTGCCCGGGTCGACTCTTCTATCCCTGTAGGGAGCAGGCTGGCTTACTTTGTCCAGCACTGGATGTCTGTTACTTCAGACAAGTGGGTCCTGGAAGTAGAATGCCAGGGACTGGTTCTCAGCTTCAAAAAAATTTCTGAAGATGAGGGCCAGATCTTTTCCACCTGCAAGTCTCTTCGAAACCCTTTCCCTAGAGGCAGAGGTTTCATCTCTTCTGGCCTTAAGAGCCATAGAGAGAGTTCCTACCCTACACCGGGGCAAAGGTCTGTACTTCAGATACTTCCTTACCCTAAAAAGACAGGGGAGTGGCTACCCACCCTAGATCTAAGATACTTGAACAAACATCTTTTAAAACCAAGGTTCAAGATGGTGACTCTGGGAATAATTCTTCCCTCCCTAAGACCAGGGGACTGGCTAGCCTCCCTGGACCTCAAAGATGCCTACTTTCACATTCCCGTCAGGTGCTCCCACATAAAGTACCTCATGTTCAAGTTACCCTCAGGCCATTACCAGTTCAAAGCAATGCCCTTTGGTCTAACATCAGCTCAAAGGGTTTTCACAAAGTGCCTGGCAGTAGTGGTTGCCTTTCTAAGAAGGCAAAGGATTTCCAATTTTCCATATCTGGACAACTGGCTCATAGTGGGTCAGTCTCCAGAACAAGTCAAGTCGGACCTGCAAATGACTCTGCAAGTGCTCACTTCCCTGGGATTTCTTCTCAACCTTCCCAAGTCAGTTCTTGAACCGGTGCAGCTTCTTACCTTTATATGGGCAGAGCTAGATACTGTCAAAGCAAGAGCCTTTCTTCCCCTGGAAAGGGCAAGAGTTCTTATAGAACTGGCTTTTTCTTCAGCCTTCAGGTATCCCGACCAGCAAGGCACTTCCTTCAGCTCTTGAGCCACATGGCAGCTTCTACAGCGGTGGTCCTAGGGGCAAGATTACAGATGAGGACATTCAGTTCCATCTGAGGGCCTTTTGGTCCCAAAGGAAGGATTCTCTACCAAACTGATTCCAGTGTCTTGGACACTGATCCAAGCTCTTCAGTGGTGGCAGGATCAGGACAATTTAAGGCAAGGGTCCATTTGTCGCTCAGCCTCATTCGGTGGTCCTTACCACAGATGCTTCCCTTTTGGGGTGGGGAGCCCATCTGGGGGCGCTCACAGCCCCAGGGACTGTGGTCCCCTCAGGAATCCCTTCTTATCAATCTACTGGAACGCAGGGCAGTTTCTGTGGCTCTGCAGGCTTTCTCTGTCAGTGCAGAACAAGGTGGTTCAGGTCAGAACAGACACCACCACCATCATGTGGTACATTAACAAGCAGGGAGGCACTCGGTCCACGGCCTAGTGCACGGAAGCCACGAAATTGTGGTCCCTGGCTTATTCTCTGCAGACATCTCTGATAGCAGTCCACCTTCCAGGGAAGGGCAGTGTGCTAGCAGATGCACTGAGCAGGATCCCGCAGGGCCATCACGAATGGTCCCTGGACCCTCTGGTGTTGAAAGTGATTTTTTTCAAGATGGGGCACTCCAGAGATAGATCTCTTTGCAGCCCCAGGCAATCACCAACTTCCTCTGTTTTGTTGCAGACCCCTAGTCTTGGGCTCAGTCCCTCTGGATGCTCTGGCGTTGAACTGGGAAGGGAAATTTCTTTATGCCTTCCTTCTCTACTGTTCAAGGTTCTGGTCAAGGTAAGGTCACAACCCTGCAAAGTGATTCTGATTGCTTCCAGATTGGGCCAGGCAGCACTGGTACCCCCTCTTACTGTGCCCAGCAGTCCATCTTCCTCTGTCTCTTCCCAGGAATCACAACCTGTTAACATCCTCTCAGGGGAGGATCTGGTACCCCAATCTTCGGGGTCTCAATCTCAAGGCATGGCTCTTGAAGAGTTAGAGTATGCAGATTTGCATCTGTCCCAAGGGGTTCTGGATATTCTCAAAGCCTCTCGAAAGCCTGCCACCAGAAAAACTTATAACTCCAAATGGAAAAGATTCAGCATTTGGTGTTCCAAGAAGCGTATATCTCCAGACACTGCTGAATTGCCTACAGTTCTGGACTGTATGTTCCATCTTAATGACCTAGGCCTCAGACCAGCTACTCTCAGGGTGCACTTGTCAGCTGTCTCTGCTTTCCTGTCAGTGGGACAGCCTTCCTCACTGTCATCTCATCCTGTATTCTGTAAATTTTTCAAGGGATTGCTTCATACCAATCCTCCCTTAAGGGATCCTGCCCCTGTCTGGGATTTAAATGTTTGCATTGCTTAACTTATGCAACCCCCTTTTTGAGCCTATGTCCTCAGCAGAGCTTAAGTACTTGAGTTGGAAAAGTGTGTTTTTGGTAGCTATTACCTGCAGGCGTGTCAGTGAATTGCAAGCCCTGTCTGTGGAACCTGATTTTATCTCCTTTCATAGAGATAAAGTAGTTCTTGGAACCAATAGGAGGGTCTTGCCCAAAGTGGTTTCGGACTTCCATTTGAATCAGTCTGTGTGTCTCCCTGTTTTCTTCACTGATCATTCTTCATCAGGGAGAGGAGGCTATACAGTTTAGATGTTAAAGATCCCTTAGCTACTATTATAGAGCATACCAAGGGTCACCGTTTGATTCCTCCAGTTGTTTCTAACTTATGGGAAGTGGGAAGGCAAACCTGCCACCAAGAGAATTATTACCAGGTGGATTGTTTCCTGTATACAGTTCTGCTATGAGAACTGGGAAAATTCCACCCTCAGGCCTGAAGGCTTATTCCACAAGAGGTACAGCTGCTTCCCTGTCTGCTGCCAGGGATATCCCTCTGTTAGAAATTTGTCAAGCAGCCACCTGGAAAACAGTCCATAGCTTTACCAAGCACTTCTCTTTGGATATCCAGGCTAGGAGTGATGCTCGGTTTGGCACAGCAGTACTTCAGAGCCTATTCCCAAAGTAGGTTCTGTCCCTCCTCCATGGAGGTACTGCTTGGTAGTCTGCAGATTGTCAGAATACAGCAAGACTTCATGTTGTTTGAAGAACAAATTACTTACCTTAGTAATTATTTTTTCTTTTTCTTTTTAATATATATTTATACTCCTTACTTGCCCCCGGTCTGCCACTCCTTCCGGCTGCTCATGACTCCTCGACCCCCTAGCCTGACCCCCTTCCTCTCACCCCAGATCGCTTGGCCCGACCCAGGGGTGGCCCGGCGTGAATCCCCTAGCTGGGTGGGTCCCTCTCCTGAGGGGAAGCGCCAGGAGGGCAGCTATTGCACCAGGCATCAGTCCCCGGTGCTGCTGAGGTGGATCTGGAGGCCGGGGCATCTCGGTCGACAGGGCGTGGCAGCCATCATCCGCCAGACCAGAAGGCCCGGATTTTCCGCTTTTCTCCCGGGCGTAGGTGTGCCGAGCGTCACATGGGCAGGGCCGACGTTCACCACACCCCTGCGCGCGGGAGCGGCGCTGCTGGTCTCGGCCTCCGCGAGGTACCAGACAGCGAGCCACGCCCCTCCCGGGTGGCGAGCAGTCGCCAGGGCGCCAAGCTTCTCCTCCCGCCGCTCTCCAGCGGCTTGAGTCCATTCCAGACCGGGTTGCGGCGTCGCAAGCGGAAATCAAACGCTGCGACTGAGCGGCTGTAATTATTTCTTCTAATGGAGCCTTGCTGTATTCTGACCACCCTCCCTTCCTCCCCTCTCAGAACCCGTTTTTGAGCAGTGGGTGGGCAGGCGCAGTGTTGCACCCTAGGGGTGCTTCAAGGACACCCTCCGCTTTATCTGGGTGCCTTGTGTTATAAGCTTTTATTTTAGATAGGTTTTAGTTTTGGGTTTCCTGACTTGTCTTCCTTTGGGAATCCAAAACTTCCTGTTGCCATTTGGCTAGTTAAAAATTTTACAATTTCCGCATAGTGAGTAGTTTGTAAGAATGTGGCAGTTGGGTTTCAAAGTGCTGCAGAGAGAGGCCTCTACCGAGCTCGAGCTCAACGTTCTATGCAGTGCATAGAAAATTAACCCTCTACACTCCGGGGCAGTTCAAAGGCTGGAGCTAACTGCAGATATTACTTCGAGACACAGCTCTTGCAGCAGGATACACCATTAGGACTGAAGCCGGCAAGTGCCAGGACCCCATGGAAATTTTCTAGCTAGCAGTCTTCAGCGGAGACCGCCTCATACGTCGGTCCTGCCCCCGACGTCGGGCGTAGTACATAAGGGGGCGGTCCCCCCATAATCCTCAGTTCTTTTCCCGCCGTCGACTCGCCAGTATCAGCCTCCTGGTCTCCTTTCTAGCGTACGAAGAATTTTGTCTCTTTTTTTGGCTCTGCTCAACTGATGTTCTCTCCCAGCTCCATCTTTAGAGGGTCACCATTCGAAGTGCACCTGCCGCAAACAGATCCCTTTTCAGGGATCCCCATTCGTCCTGCGTGTGCTGCCTAGGCCCAGACCACGACACCAAGGGCTGCTCCTTTTGCCAGGGTTTTAACAGCCGCACCAAGATCCGCCGTCAGAAGGCACTTCAAGCATTTCTCTTAGAAGAAAAGCTGAAAAGCATGGACCAGGAACCTTCCTCCTGGGGAGAATCTTCAAGCAAATCCCATAAACACTGGGACAAGCACCGGGAAAAGGCGAGGTCCAAGTCTCCTACGCGGGCCTCGGACTCCCGAAGCTTCGGCTATAAATCGGACCACTCTCCCTCCCGGGCTCGGTCGCAACCACCCCCGGTCCAGGTCAGGTCCTCCAGCGGTTCTTCATCGCTCCAGCCGCTGAAGACTTCGAGGCCCTCGGCTTCTTCAGCACCCTCCAAGGCCTCTTCGACGTCGGGTGAGCGCCACAAATCTTCCTCCCGTCATCGGGATATCAACTCCAGGTCAGTCTCCCAACCTCCCCGAGGTCCGGATCCGACGCCCCGGAAAACTGAGGGCCTGACGTCCCTCAAACAGATGTCTGACTCGACGTCGGTACATCACCCGATGTCGGCCAAGCACTCTCGGCGCTCACAGGAGCCGATGACACCGAGACACCAGTCGCCGGCCAGCAAGACTCCATTAGAAGAAATATAATTACTAAGGTGAGTAATTTTTTCTTCTGTCACACAAATCTGACAGGATGTTCCAAGACATTGCTGAAACAGTGAAATCTGGAAGTGACCAAGTACCAGTTTCTCATGGCTACAGACACCAATGACACAGCAACAGGGGTCATGGCTCAAGCTGTCTCCCTCAGACGTTTTGCCTGGCTAAGAACTAATTTTTCACAGGACACCCAGTCCAAATCTGTGGACGCCCCTAGAAAAATAATTCCTTTCGGGACAAAACTGAAGCTTACATAAATAAAAGGTGGAGGAGTACCAATCGATATATGAAAGTAACGCAGCCAATCAGAAAGCCTCTACATCCCAGAAGTCTCAACCTAAGAGTAATAGAGGCAGCGGCTACTTCCCCAGGGCATTCTATCCTATGCCCATGCTTTTGGAATTCTCTTTTCTCTCAAATGAGAGATTATTTCAGGGGAAGAGGCAGCAGGGGTCAGAGGAGAGCTGACACCACTCCTGCCCCTGACACACAGTCTGAGTCCTAACTTCTGCAATCAGGTTGCCTCCCCTCCTCCAGTAGGGTGCAGGCTCTCCCACTACCTCCAAGCTTGGACCCACATTACCACAGGCAAGTGGTTGTTGTACATAGTGGAAAAAGTTCTACTCCTACAGTTCAGGCAGTTTCCTGCCCTTCGGGGTCCAGCTCTGTCAAAACCCCTATCCCCAACAGAAAGATTCCTGTTTGGAGCTGGAGTTAAAGACCTTATTGTTAGCCAAAGTGGTGGAGAGATCTTACTTCGAGACACAGCTCTTGCAGCAGGTTACACCATTAGGACTGAAGCCGGAAGGCGTCAGCACCCCACGGAAAAATTCTAGCTAGCTATCTTCAGCGGGACCGCCCTCCGGCGTCCGACGTAGTACATAAGAAGCCCGGTCCTGCCCGATCTCAGTTCTTTCCCTTGCGTCGACTTGCATGTCGACCCTTCCAGTTCCAGTCTCTAATGGCCAGCGGCCGTGTGGTTAAGTTCTTTCCTACGGAAATTTGAATTTCTTCAAGCAAGTTTTTCTCTGATGTCCTTTCCGACCTCCGGTCACTCCTCGAAGTGTGCTTGTGGGAAACAGATCCCCTTCAAGGACCCTCACGTGGCCTGCGTCCGGTGCCTAGGCCCAGACCACGATACCTGGGCCTGCTCCTTTTGCCAGGGGTTTAATAGCAGAACCCGGATCCGTCGCCAGAAGGCCCTTCAGGCTTTTTTGCTGGAAGAAAAGCTTAAGACCATGTCTTCCAAGCGGGACTCTTCAAAAAAGGCCCACAAGCACGCTGAAAAACGTAGGGAGAAGGCCCCTTCCAGGTCTCCGTCCAGGGCCTCAGACTCACGCAGCTACGGCTCCAGGTCCGACCGCACCCCCTTCCGGGCCAGCTCTCAGCCTCCCCCTGCTGCGGTTAAGAAGTCTTCCTCTTCTCAGGCCAAGACTGCCAGACCTTCCTCGTCCTCCAGGGCCTTGGTCAAGTCTGGGGATCGCCACCATCACCATAAGTCGGGTTCCCTCCTTTCTGAACCCGTCAGGTCGGCTTCCTTGCCTCCTCGCAAGACCTTGGAGCTTACCTCTCTGAAGAGACCGCAGGACCCGACGCCGGTGTGCCAGTCGTCGTCCTTTCGCCACAGATCCCCGGAGCCGCCGTCGGCCAGACGACCGCCGCCGGCCAGGCTAACGCTCATTGACGCCGTAGGGACCGCGCCCGCTCCTATTGAGAAGAGAACCCCGACGCCTCAACCGGCGCCGGTAGAGACCATAACCGAGGAGGAATTAACTCAGCCCAAGGACCAGACAGGCGACCCGGTCCCTGTCGGAGCTGCCTAGGGACCCTCGCCATTACCCGAGCCCCCATGGAGCCAGTGCGGGACCAGGCGACCGTCCACGGCGCCGGACCGTCGCCGGGCTTCCATTGGTAGAAGTGAAGGAGCTGTTCACTTACTGGTGAGACACCATAAGAAGGACATGGTTCTCACTCCACCTCCACCTCCACCTCCTACACCGTTTACTCCTCCAGTTCCTGCTCCCCTCCCCATCGGGTCGGCAGGCCGACTACCTCCTCCCGGGAGCACAGAACACCTCCAAGGGGAGACCAGACAACGGAGACCTCCGTCCAAATCCTCTTCCAGGTCACCCAGCCCTAAGAGACCCAGAAGACGCCGACGACGCCGACGGAGGACACGGGATCAGAGTTCTCAACATCCAGATCCCCATCTCCCCTCACCATCCCTTCTCCGGATCCACGCGAGATGCCAAAGTCTCCTCCGGATGACCCGTCGTTCTCGGATATTATGAGACACATCCAAGAGAACATGGGATGGAATGTGGAAGAGCTAGGCCCCGAAAGGCTACGCCTTGCAAAGTATCTTCGGCAGAAGGACCCCAAGCCTGTGGTGGTGCCACCCTTGGTAGACACTTTCGTGGACGTCACCAAGGCAGCGTGGAAGCGTCCACATTCACTCCCGGCGATGCCGAAGAAAGCTGATCGCTTGTACAAGGCTCCCAGGGAAGACCAGTACTTTACTCAGCAGCCTCAGGCCGACTCTCTGGTCATAACATCCTCACATGACCGGTCCCAGAGACCGCAACATCTGAGCACCCTGCCACCGGACCCAGAGTCCAAACAGCTGGACGCTATGGGTAGGCGCACGTATGCTTCCGCTACCTGCGCCATCAGATCCCTGAATTACTTGACCCACATGGTGCAGTTCCAAAATGCCTTGTGGGAACAGGGTCTGGATGTGGCTGAGAAACTGCCGGAAGGTGAGCAGAAGGAGGAGATGTTTCAGCTCCTTCGTACGGGTTTGGACGTGGGAACCCAAGTGCTACAAGCCGCGTATGACTCCGCGGACTCCTCTGCCTGAGGAGCAGCTTCAGGCGTATGCATCCGGAGACACACTTGGTTGCGCATCTCCGGCTTTACCCCGGATGTCCAGAAGAATATCATGGATGCCCCATTCGAGGGAGAAGTCTTGTTTGGTAAGCCCTCAGAGAAGATTATTACCAAACTGCAAGAGGCTGGGAAGGCGGTGAAGTCGGTTCAGGCCATGTACCGACCCAAGCTTAGTTCCTTTCGTAGGAACCAAAGCCGATTTCGTGGACGGACGAGAGGCAACAGTCCGCCCGCTCCACAACAGAGGGGCTCTGGCTTTAGTGAGCCAGGAAACAACCCGCAGGCCGAAGCCAGCGTACTTCTGCCGGTCCAGCCAGCGGGACCCTCAGCCGCCACAGCCTGACTCTACTGCCCGCCCCTCAGGATCAACGGGAAATCATGGTCGGGGTCGCATTATGAACTTCCTGCGGGATGGCAGGCTATAACCACTGACAGGTGGGTTCTTCAGTTGGTCGGAAGAGGCCACTTTATAGAATCTCAGAAAAGCCACCCTAGGCCTCCTTTGCTCTCCCGTATCCGGGTCAGCACAAGTCTCTGATCTGGCAAGAAGTACTGCGCTTGCAAAAGGGAGCGATAGAGTACATCCGGAGAACCAGAGAGGACAAGGATACTATTCCCACTTCTTCCTGGTTCCAAAGAAAACAGGGGACCTCCGTTCAATTCTGGACCTCAGCGACCTCAACGTGTCGGTCGCATACAAGAGATTCCGCATGGTGCCTCTTCCGGGTCTCATTCCCATGCTGAAGCAAGATGCCTTCTTAGTGTCTCTAGACATGCAGGATGCATACCTGCACATCCCTATAGCTCAGGCGCACAAGAGGTTCCTGCGCTTCGAGTTTCTCGACCACCACCTTCAGTTCTGAGCTCTTCCATTCAGACTGTCATCCGCACCCAGGGTCTTTACCAAATGCATGGCAGTCATGGCAGCGTCTCTAAGGAGACAGGGCCATTATGTGTTCCCGTACCTGGACGATTGGCTTCTCATGGCCGCCTCCGGAGAGGCGTTGTTACGTGCGATCCAGAGCACCCAGGACTTGTTCTGATCTCTGGGCATCCTGATCAGCCACGAGAAGTCTCTCCTGATACCGTCGCAGAAGCTGCAGTTTATAGGCACAGTACTGGACACCGTTCAGGGAAGAGCATTTCTTCCAGACGACAGAGCGGAGCGCATCAGATCCCTCATCAGGGAGTTATCGTCGAACAAGACCGTCCCTGCCAGGTCGGTCCTTCGCTTGCTCGGACACATGGCTGCGGCCATTCCTACCGTCCCTTTCGCAAGGCTCCACATGCGGGTAACTCAGTGGATGCTCAAGGTGCAATGGGATCAAAGGCAAGACCACATGCAGCATCCGTCAGAATCACGGAACACCGTGATTCGAGACTCGGCAGTGGTGGCTAGACCCAGGGTCGCTCCACGGGCGTCCTGTTATAGCGCCCGTCCCGAGGTAATCCTCACCACAGACGCCTCAGGTCTAGGCTGGGGAGCACACCTGGACGGGGTGAAGTACCAGGGTACGTGGACCCCTCTGGAGGCTCATCTCCATATCAATGTCCTAGAGATGAGGGCGGTCCTTTATGCCCTGCAGGCCCTTCAGTCAGAAATCCCGTCGAGTACTCTCCTGCTTCAGACAGACAACACGGCGGTGATGTATTACCTCAACAAACAAGGAGGCGCACACTCTTACCCCCTTTGCAGGGAGGCCATGAGAGTGTGGGATTGGGTAATCAGACACGGCGCGAATCTGATCACTGTGCACGTTCCCGGAGTGGACAACACGATTGCAGAGACGGCCTGAGTCGCTCCCAGGCCAGAGTCCACGAGTGGGAACTTCTTCAAGAGGTAGCAGAGGATCTGTTTCTTCGATGGGAACTCCAGAGTTGGACTTGTTCGCATCCCCATCCAACGCAAAACTGCCCAATTTTTGCTCGCTAGATCCAGGGCCTGGTGTTTTCTGGCGAGACGCGTTGTCCCTCTCCTGGGCGGACAGATCCTCTACGCTTTCCCTCCCTTCCCGTTGATCCAGAAAGTTCTTCTCAAACTGCGCAAGGAGCATGCAACAATGATCCTGGTGGCCCCTTTCTGGCCCAGACAGATCTGGTTCCCCTTGCTAATTCAGCTATCCCGGGAACCTCCGCTCCCGGTGCCATTCAGCTCCCATCTCTTGTCTCAGGAGGAAGGTTCACTGGTCCACCCGGACTTATGCTCACTGAACCTGCATGCATGGCTCCTAGAGACATAGCCATCTTGCGTCACGGGGTCTCGCAAGAGGTTGCAGAAGTTCTTTCTGCAGCCAGAAAGCTGGCAACGCATGTGACGTACGCCATGAAATGGCGCCGTTTTTGTTTATGGTCACGAGCATGCGATTTTTTTCCCCTTTAGGTTGCCCGGTGGGAGTGGTGTTGGACTACCTACTCTCCCTTTTCCGTTCGGATCTAGCCTACTCCTCTATCAAGGTGCACCTCTGTGCCATCTCTGCCTACCACCTTCCGGTGGGACATCGCACAGTGGCACAATTAGACGCCTCGAGGGAATTTTTGAGAGGGGTGTTACACCTTAGGCCACCCATTAAGGACCCAGTGCCTCCATGGGATTTGCTCTTTGTCCTGGAACAACTCACGCTTCCCCTTCAGACCTGCCGCGGATTGCGAGCTGCGTTTTCTGTCGTGGAAAACGCTGTTTTTGGTTGCTGTTACTTCAGCGAGAAGAGTTTCTGAGCTTCACGCTCTCATGTGCAAAGAGCCTTATTTAGTTTTCCACTGGGATAGAGTATCCCAAAGGACGAATCCAAGATTTTTGCCTAAGGTGGTCTCTGCACTCACCCTCAATCAGGATATTGACCTGCCGGGTCTACTTCCAATTACTCTAATAGAGAGAGGCACTGCTCCACACCCTGGATGTTCACCGCAGCTTGAGCTATTACCTCAACAGAACTAAACTACTTCGTAGTTCAGAGCAACTTTTCGTTTCCTTTTCTGAAAGGATGATGGGCCAACCAGTATCCAAACAGTCCTTGTCTCGCTGGCTTGTCCAGTGTATTTCATACTGTTATGATATCAAACAAAAGCCCCTCCCGGGTACAGTCCGGGGTCATTCTACTAGGGGTGTGGCCACCTCCTTTGCAGCACTCTGAAACGTCTCCACCTCTGCCATATGTGCTGCAGCCACTTGGAGCTCTGTGCATACATTTATCAGGCATTATAGCCTGGACATCGCCTCTCGGCGAAGAGCCGGCTTCAGCCTGGCGGTGCTACATGGTCTCTGTCCTAGATTCAGGACCTGGAATGTATTTCCTAGTTTCCTCCTCCCAGAATGTTGGCAGCGTTACTGCTTGGGAATAAGTCCTAATGGTGTAACCTGCTGCAAGAGCTATTGTCCGAAGTAAAGATAGTACAATTCACGTAAGAACTTACCCGTAACAGTAGATGTTCGAGAACAGCTCTTGCAGCATGTACCTTCCATGCAGGCACTTCCCATGGAGGAGGCATGGCTTTCGCCCTTTACTATCAGGGTTTTCCCTTTGACTTCTGGCGGATCCCCGGTCTCCAATTTCGATGTCAGCCTGCGGCCGGAAGTCTCCGGCCGGAGAACTGGGGAATCGGGCGGGACCGCCCCCTTATGTACTACGTCTGACGTCGGAGGCGGGACCGACGTCGGGGGCCGTTCCCGCTGAAGATAGCTAGCTAGAATTTTTCCGTGGGGTCCTGACGCCTGCCGGCTTCAGTCCTAATGGTGTAACCTGCTGCAAGAGCTGTTCTCGAAGATCTACTGTTATGGTAAGTTCTTACGCAACTGTACTTTCCCCTTTCATAACATGGAAAAGGACTCTACTCCAGATACTTCCTTGACATTAAGGAAAAATGGGGCGTGGCGACCTATTTTAGACCCCAGGTACTTAAACAGGCACTTAGTCAAACCAAAATTCAAAATGGTTACCCTGCAAATGGTAATACATTCACTGCAACAGGGAGACTGGCTAGCCTCCCTGGATCTCAAGGATGCCTATTTTCACATACCAGTAAGACAGTATCACAGAAAGTTTCTCAGGTTCAGGCTGCATTTAGGCCATTACCAGTTTGCAGCCTTGCCCTTTGGCCTCACCTCTGCTCCCAGAGTATTCACGAAGTGCCTGTCTGTAGTGGCAACCCACTTGAGAAAGCAGGGCATCTCAGTCTTTCCATACCTGGATGACTGTCTCATAGTTTGCAAGACCCCACAGCAGATTAGAGAGGCTCTAAACTACACAAGACAAAACTCTGTCCTCGCTGGGGTTTCTAATGAACGACAAGAAATCCCATCTGGAATTCTCTTAGCTCCTCAACTTTCATAGGAGCAGACTTGGATATTCAGCAGGCAAAAGCCTCTCTTCCTCAGGATAGAATTTAAAACTTTCTGACTGCAGCAAATTCTTTACTAGGCCAGTCAAGGCCTGTGAGGCATCTTCCGCAGCTCCTGGGCCACATGACTTCCATGACAGCTGTGGCCCTAGGGGTAAGGTTTCAAATGAGGGACATTCAGTATCATTTGCGAGCCCACTGGTCACAAAAGAAAAATTGTCTGTCCAAGCTAGTACCAGTGACAAAAACAATGCTTCAAGCTCTCGACTGGTGGAAGGAAGAGGAAAACCTGTCTGTGGGCATCTTTCAGCTCTTCAGTTAGTGGCACTTGGACTCCAAAGGAGTCCAAAAGCCATATAAATCTTCTGGAACTCAGAGCTGTGTACCTGGCACTGAAAGCTTTCGCCCTCAAGTCAAGAGACCTCACTGTTCAGATCAGAACAGGGAACACCACTGCTATGTTTTACAAACAAGCAGGGTGGCACGAGGTCTACTGTCCTGTGCAGAGGCCATGAGAATGTGGTCCCATGCTTGTTCCCTGGATGTGAGTCTCTCTGACATGCACCTCCCAGGGAAGGACAATATCCTCGCAGATGCTTTGAGCCACATCAGCCAAGGGCTGGCAGTATAGCCTAGAGGTTAGAGGAACAAGGTGTGAATGAGCTTGATACATCCAGCAGACCAGACCTGAGTTTGATTCTCACAACCTCAACTTGCATACTGTGCGACTCTGAGCAAGTTACTTAACTGCCCAGTGCTCCCAGGTTGCCCCTGAAAACAGGCACTTGTGCCTAGTGGGCCTACCCGTTACCAAAGACCAAAAATAAAAAAATAAAATAAGAGGTCATTAACTAATGACTCTGAACAGACAAGTCCTTGCCACAGTCTTCAGGAGGTGTGGCACACCAGAGTTGGACCTGTTTGTATCCCACCTCAACTACTGGCTTCCTCTGTACTGCTGCAGACCCCTAACAGTGGGCACTGTCCCAACAGATGCACTAGATTTGAACTGGACAGGGAAGTTTCTGTATGCTTTCCTTCGGTCTCCCTGTTACACAGAATGCTACTGAAGGTCAGGGATCAGCCTGCAAACCATGATCCTCATAGCTCCAGACTTGCCAGGCAATCCTGGTATCCTCTCCTGCTGGCCATATCCCATAAGAAGCAGAGATTCGACTTCCTCTAACTCACTGTCTCCTCACCCTACAACAAGTAGGGGTGAATTATCCAGACATGGAATCCCTTCACTTCAAAGCCTGGTTCTTGAGGAGCTAGAATTGCCAGATGCACAGTATTTAGAACATGTTCTGAAAATTTTTCGCATGGCTAAAGTCAAGCAGAAAGAAAAACTATGCAGCTCAAAGGAAAATATTTTAAATCTGGTGCAAGGGAAAAAGAATAGACTCTGTGAAAGTCTGTCCCTTCCCTCTTGTACTATTTTAGATTTTCTGTAATCAGGCCTCAAGGTCTAACCTTGAGGCTTCCACTTAGCTGCAATTGAAGGGAGAGGGACATGATAGAAACTTTCAGGTACCTCAAGGGAATCAGCAAAGTCCAAGAGGGTAGCATCTTTCAGAAAGAGATGTGCAAAACAAGGGTACAATTTGAAGATAGAGGGGGATGGCTCAGAGGTAATGTGAGGAACTATTTTTTCATGGAGAGGGTTGTGGATGATGGAACAGCCTCCTGAGGAGGTCGTGGAGTCAAGAACAGTGGGGAATTCAGAATGCATGGGATATACATAAGGCAGTCCTAGTGGGGGTAGGAGGAAGTAAGCTGTTGGTTAACTAGGATCTGCAGCTTATCTGTTAGGTAGGGAAATGGGCAGACTAGGTGGGCCAAGCGGTCCTTATCTGCCGCCAAATTCTGTGTTTCTGTGTTTCTAATTTCAGCCTAGCTGTCCACTGGGAAAGAAAAGTCCATCATTTCTAGGCCCATTTTCAAAAGGTTCTTGAGGACCTCCTTAATTTGCAGCCCCAGATAGGGAACCTGTTCCCCTTTGGACCTTAATGTCTGCATTGCTAAGCTCATGGAGCCCCCCCTTTGAGCCCATGGCTACAGCCCACATTAAGTTCGTTACCTGGAAACAGTATTGTTAGTGGCTATCACTTCTGCAAGAAGGATTTCAGAACTACAAGCACTCTGCACTGAACCTAACTACATGGTCCTCCATATGGACAAAGTAGAGCTCAGAACAAATAGGAAATCTCTTCCCAAAGGTGGTCTCTGAGTTCCACCTTAACCAGTCCATTACTTTCCCTGTCTTTCACTGACAATTCCACTCCATGGGAAAGAAAGCTTCATAGCCTAGATTTCAGGAGAGCTTTGTCCTATTACATGGAGCATACCAAAAGGTTGGAGGCTCCTCTACACAGCTTTTCCTCACCTATGGTGAGGTGGGCAAGGACAACCAGCCACCAAGAGAACTATCTCTAGTGTGATAGTTTCCTGTATTCAGTTGTGTTATGCCATGGCTGGCAAACAGCCCCTCAAGGCCTCAGGGCCCACTCTACTAGGGGCACTGCTGCCTCTGTGGCAGCTGCAAGGGACATCCTTCTATAGGTTTGCAAAGCGGTTATTCTGGAAGACTGTACACACATTCATAAAGCATTACTGCCTGGGTGTACAGTCAAGGTCTGATGTTAAATTTGGCAGGGCGGTCCTGCCTCTTTCCGTAGTAGATTCTGTTCCCGTCTGCCAACTGTACTGGTTTGTAGTCTGCTATTGTTTCTGATTCTAAAGGACTGCTGGGGTTAGAAGGAAAAATTACTCACTTTAGTAATTCTGTTTCTTCCAAGGGGTCCTTTAGCATTAGTAACATCCCACCGTGCCTCCTCAGGTGCCTGCGTTAACTTAGGAGGGCTCTGCTTCTGTATCTTTTTGCCAAACTTGTTCAGTTTTTTGGATTGCTTTTAGTGCATGTTAATGGTTAATTAGTATTTTTATATTTCATGCTGTCGCATGGTTTTAAAGCCGGTTGGCACAGTCCTTTAGTCATTGCTCTCCTTTCGTCTTCGAAAAAATTCTGAAGCCCTGTGGGTTTTCTGCACTCGGCACAACTTCCTGCTCTATTCTGATTGGCCACTCTTTGAATTAATTTTTATGACTCCACCTCCAAGGCAGTTCAACCTGGTCAGCTTACTGCAGCTGTTAGTGATGCTAAAGGACTCCTTAGAAAAAATAGAATTTCTACGGTGAGTATTGTTTTTCTACTGGAGTATCTCCTGACCTTGCCTGATGCAGGACTCTAATACTCCTCTTTTAAAGTGCACCTGTCATCTATATCAGCCTTTGATGTGGCCATTGATGGCTGTACTGTGTCAGAGCTGGATGTGGCTCATACTTTTCTGAGAGGCATTCTCCCCTTAATCCACTTCCGACTTGGGATCTGAATTTTGTTCTCGAAAAGCTAAGCCTGCCTCCTTTTAAGATAGCCGTGTCTTTTTGTCTTGGAAAGTTTCTAGTTGCTATTACTTTTGCTTGAAGAATTTCAGAGCTACAGGCTTTCATGTGTGAGCAGTCTTATTTGATTTTCCACAAAGACTGGGTCTCTTTGCGTACTAACATTAAGTTTTTTCCTAAGGTGGTGTCTGAGTTTACCCTAAATCACTCTATTTTCCAGAGCATGCCAGTCCAGGGGAAGCATTGCACAATACTTTGGATGTATATGGAATTCTCAGGCACTGTACACTCTGTCCCAAGGACTGCAGAAAATCCTGTTTGTTTCTTTCGCCCCGGGCAGAGAGGGCGCTCCAGTTTCGAAACGGTGCTTGTCCGAATGGTTGGCCAGCTGTATTATTTTTTGTTACCGGAAGTACGGCAAGGAATTTTCTGGGGTGTTGAGGGCCCTTCCACCAGGGGTATGGCCACTTCTGTTGCCTGTTTCAGGGGCGTGTCAGTGAACATTACACACTTATTAAACACCTCTCTGATTAAAGGTGAGCTACTTTTCTCATGGAAAACTGCCCACATCCTACCATTATTCAAGACTGGGGATCCGAGTGATCTGAACAATTACCGGCCTATTTCTGTAGTATCTGTCCTCTCTAAATTACTTGAAAACATTAACATCCAACTTGGAGAACATTTGATTCACAAAGTTACTAAACCTGCCTCAGTCCGCTTCAGAGCCAAACACAGTACAGTATCGGCTCTTGCCAAAGTAACTACAGACTAGCAAATGGCCTTGGACTCTAAGAAGCATGTATTTGCCCTCGTCCTTGATCTAAGTAAGGCCTTCGATACTGTGGATCATACCATCATGCTTACTGCACTGAGTAACATCGGACTTGATAGTTCTGCCATTAAATGGTTCACCAGCTACCTAACCAATAGGTTACAACAAGTCAAAGCCATAGGAGATCTGTTACCACAAAAATACTTGTTACGAGGAGTCCCACAAGGCTCCATCCTGTGCCCTATCCTATTTGCAATATACATCAATAATCTGGACTCGCAGCTGGGCACAGCCAATGTGCACTTATTCGCAGATGATACCGTACTCTATACCACAAATTCGTCCTTGGATTTGGCCCATGAGTACTTACAGAAAGACTTTGTCACCCTCCAATACAACCTAATCACTCATAAGCTCCTCCTCAACACCAAAAGACTAAAGCAATGATTCTCACCAAAGTCTACTTCCGGATGTCCACATATCACACAGATCCGAACACTTAGGCTAACCCTTTGAAGTAGTTGATACCTTTAAATACCTAGGGTTCTGGCTGGATAACAAGCTCAACTTTCTGTGCCACTTAAATGAAAACCCTCAAGAAACGAAGACAGCGATTAGGTTTATTCTATTGCATTAAACACATACTTACGTTAGAAGCCAGAATGAAACTAGTACAAACTACATTCCTACCTATACTGGACTACGCTGACTTCCTTTACAGTCATTGCCCATCAAACTGACACCCTTTACCACTGCTTTAAGATTTATCCTAAATCTACCCCGTGGTACACATCACTGTTGTCTATACCAGGTTTGGGATGGACCTCACTCTCAACTAGGAGAAAAGGAATGCTCCTCTTGTTTTTTTTTTTTTTTTTTTTTTTTATAGAACATTATCTGATAACCTCCCTGCATACATCTCAAACCTTCAAACGAAGCTAAAGGTTCCTATGGCCTGAGACTCTTCTCCATAATCTGCTTCCAGATTCCTAGAGTGAAAACTACCCTTGGCTCGGCAGCAATCAACTTCTCACTTCCATCACTTTGGAACACTATGCAAGACTCATTAAAATTATCCTCGCTCCAAGCATTTTCACATTCAAAGCTCTATTAGTGGATTATCTGAAGGAATCCTGCAACTGTTTCAGACACCTATGACCTCTAAGCCCCGTGCCACCTCATCCACCCCACATTCCTAATAACAGAAACCTAGGACCTACAAGCCTAGTTCCCTTAATCCAAGATGGCCTTGCCTATTCTCTATCTTTTACCTATTCTGGCCTCCCTCTTGGCTGTCTACTCTTTCACCCCAATTTCTACCCTATTCCTTAATACTTCCTTATTGTTTATCATTTAGGTATGAGCTCGCTCTTAGATACTATGTGGGATTGTAGTCCCTTCTCATTCCAGTGAAGCTCATCATTATGTACCTCTTTGCATGTTAGTTATGTTGACCAGTATGTATAGGCCCATATTGACCAGCACCTTCACAATCCGCTGTCCACCTAATTGTAATTTTATGAAGTGTACTGCATTGTATTAATGCCCAGGACCACCGTGAAAATGAGCTTGCTCAGTGGTGTTTATGCCTGGTTAAATAAAGTGAGTGATTGACCAAGGTTTGCACTGCTGCAACTTGGAGTACTGTCCGCACTTTGACCAAGCACTATAGTCTGGACATTGCTTCCAGAAGAAGGACAAGCTTGACTTAGCTGTGCTTCAGGGCCTTTTTTCAGGTCTGTGGTCTCCCTGCCACCCAGTCTATCTTTGCTTTAGGACTGCTTGGGACTCATTCCATAGGTGTGACCTGATGAGATTTCCAAGAAAATAGAACGGCTGTGTAAGAATTCAACATAACAGTAGATCTTGCTGAGAGGGCTCTTGCGGTAGGTAATTACATATGACTGACTTGACGGGTGGCGGACCCCGCAGAAAAATCTCTAGCCAGCAGTCCCTGGCGAGGGACTGCCCCCACGCCAGGTGACCGGCATCAGGAGACTGTATAAAGGGGCGGTCCCTGACGCCAGCCTTCCAGTTCTTTCCCACCGTTAGTTCGAGCAGCGTCAGCGAAAAGTTTGTTGCTTCGTCAGCCTACCCTTCGTCATTTTTACCGGCAATTTTTTTTTTTTTCGATTGTCAGGTCATCGCCGGTGTATGTTGTTCCTCACTCTCCGAGCACAAAACAAGTGCGACTCGCGTTGTGCCCAACTACCGCACAAGGATGGCCATTCCCTGTGCCTGTTCTGCCTAGGCCCCGATCAAGAAGTGCCAACACTGCCTCAGCTTCAATGCGGCTACCCGGAAAAGGCAGTAGCAATCCCTGGAAGCCCATATTTTGAAGAAAAAGATGAGTTTGATGGAGAAGGAGCTCAAAAAACTGAGGCAGGCGTCCACTTCCCCCGAAGCCCATCGGAAGAAGGATAAGGAGAGGCACGGGACAAGGCTGCTCTACCACGTCTCCTCTGGAGCCGCTTGGTCTGAGTAATGTCCTCACAGAGGACCACTCCTCGGCAGCCTCAGAGGTTTCCAGCTTGCGCTCAGGCCTTTTGGGCGCCTCCCGGGCAAATGGGGCCTCCGCCCCGGTTCGACTGCAGGCTCGCGGCCTACTGGCATGGGTGACTCCGGTAGGCTGGGCGTCGGCTCCCCGTCCGTCCGCGTGGAGAAGGCGGTAAGGCGACGACTTTGGGGCAGAGCATGGCCTCTCTCTCCAATCGGACCAGGCCGATCCTTCTCCTCGGTCTGCCTCCGGTGAAGGCTTCCATAAGCCGGACGCTGGCTCCTCCGGCGCCTGCCGGGAGCTCACCATAAAGCCGCACGTCGGTTCACCCGACGCCCGGTCGGCGACTGAACCGACGACTGACCTCCTACGCTCGTTCCAGTTCTCCGCAGCTCGCTGCCATCTGGGGACCAGAGTCCCCAGCCCGACTCGGGGATTTTCCCTCCATCCCGGGCGACGCTGGGCACCTTCCTCCGTCGGACCGTCCTCCTGTGGGTGTGCCGGATCTGATGTCGGCTCCCCGGACGCCAGCCCCAACGCCGGTACCTCTGACGCCGGCCGACATCCTGCTTCCGGATGTCCCACCACCACTGGGCCCTCCAACTTAGATCTGACCGTGAGGCCGTCGGCCAGGCAGTCTGCTCCAGCAGCTCCCCCGGCTCCCGGGTACCCTCCGTCCTATCCGCCGCCGCCGTACCTGGGACCACAGTATCTGGCACCGCAGTACCCGACTCCAATTTTTCTGATTCCACAGTACCCGACACTGGGCTATCCGCAGCCGGATTTTGGATAGTCTCCATATAGGTACAACCCGTATCCTTATCCCCCGCCTCCGCCGCCTCCTCCACCGCCCCCACAGCCTCCGGTGGACTTGCAGGAGACTCTGGCCTCCTGGTGGGCTGAGGCCAAGGCTCAACTAACCGTGGAGGTCAAGAGCCGCCTACAGATGGCGCCGTTTCAGGTTCCCGTACGTCCTAGGTGGCACACTCCCTCACCACCTCCGGACTCCAGGGCTCTCCGTCTGGGTCCAGAGATGGGCAGGACACGCTTCCCCGGGGGCTTCCCAAGGCGTCCGTTCCTCCCCCTGGTCGGGAACGGGAGTATTTTTCCTCTTCCTCCTCCTCTTCACCCTCGGATTCCTCCGATGGTTGCTCCAAAAGGGACGACGAGCCTCGCTCTCCGTCGAAGCCCTGGCCAAGGACTCCTCCGAAGTCTCCTCTGGAAGATCCTTCTTTTCCGGAGTTGCTAAGGAAAATCCAAGAGGTTCATCAGTGGCACTCTTTGGAACCAGATCCTCAGCGTCTGAAACTCGCTGAGCATCTGGATCTGCCCGTGACTGCTCCTGCCTTGGTGCTACCCTGGATAGAGCCTTATGCCGACCTCCTCACCACCATATGGAAACAGCTGTCGGCTCTAGCCCCACTTCTGAGGAAGTTGAACAGGCTCTATCAGTCTCCCGAAGGTGTTGATTTCCTAGATTCTCACCCTTGTGCTGACTCGGTTGTGATTAGCGCCGCTCACGGCCGGTCGGCCAACCCAAAACACCTCAGCTCGTCGACCACCTGACAAAGAATCCCGCCTTCTGGACCAGTATGGAAAGAAGATCTTTGCTTCCTCCACGCTGGGGATTAGGGCCCTGAATTATGTCGGCCATATGGGGGACTACCAGAAGGCCATTCTGACTCGGGTGGAAGCCAAATTGGACTCCTTGCCAGACTCCCAAGTCAAGCAGGAGTTGGCTGATCTTGTCAGCTCTGCATGTTTGGCCAGTTGTGTGACACATGCTTCGTGCGACCTACGATGCAATGGACACTGCTGGATGGAGCTCAGCTTTCGCCGTAGGCCTATGTCGTCATGCTTGGCTCTGTGTGTCCGGGTTGGTCCCGGAAGTGCAATCCGCTATCCAGGAAGCGCCCTTCCGGGGGTCGGTGCTTTTTGGCAGTGATGGAAAAGGACATCACCGATTTGCAGGACAAGGGGATGGCATTGAAGTCTGTCGACTCCATGTACAGCCCCATCAGCAGCAGTGCCGTCCCTTTCGCGAGACTGGCAAGATGCATTGAGGCTGAAACCCTGGGAAGGTGGGCCACAAAACGCTGGGCCCCCACAGCTGCTAAGTCCCCTCCGCCCAAAAAAGCAGCGGGTGCTTCAGCTGTGGCGCTGCCCCACACCACCTGACTCCTTCCCTCTCCCACGGCCTCCGGACTCCCCGGAGGAACCGGTAGGAAAGAGGTTTTCCCTCCACTTTCCAGGCTGGGAGAGGATAACAGATTCTTGGGTGCTCCAGCTGATCGCAGAAGGACACTGTATAGAGTTTCTTCAGAAACCACCTCGCCACCCACCTCTAAAGTCGTTGTATTCAAGGGAACACCTTCTTTTGGTTCAGGAGGAAATTTCAGCTCTTCTGCTGAAACAAGCAATAGAACCCATCCCCCTTCATCTGCAAGGGATGGGTTACTATTCCCATTTCTTCCTGGTCCCAAAGAAGACAGGAGATCTCAGACCAATTTTGGATCTCAGTTCCCTGAATATCTTTGTGGAATACAAAAGGTCCAGGATGCTCTCGTTGCAGAGCCTTCTGCCCCTCCTCCGGCCGGGTCAATGGCTGTGTGCCCTGGATATGCAGGATGCTTACCTGCACATTTCCATTTGCCCGTCTCACCGCAAATACCTTTGTTTTGTGTTCCAGGGGACCACTACCAATTCAAGGCACTTCCGTTTGGCCTATCCTTGGTGCCCCGAGTATTTACCAAATGCCTGGCAGTGGTGGCGGCGTACCGGGGGGGGGGAGGTGCAGGTTTTCCCGTACCTGGACGATTTGCTCCTGGCGGCCTCGTCCAGGGAGGAACTCCTGCGCTGACTCACCCTTACCCAGCAGGTTTTTGCCTGCCTGGGTATTACCATCAACCATTCCAAGTCTCACCTGATCCCATCCCAGAGACTACAGTTTATCGGGGCGATTCTAGACACGACCACGGGCAGGGCCTTCCTGCCACCGGACAGGGTTCCACCCTCCAGACTCGGATAAGTCTTCTGTCCAACCGCAGGCGGGTCTGTGCAAGGTCAGTCCTTCACCTTTTCGGGCTTATGGCGGCTGCTATCCCAATAGTTCCACGCGCCGACTCCACGTGAGAGTTTCTCAGTGGACGCTACGCTCCCAGTGGGATCAGTTAGTGGACGACCTAGATCACCCAGTTCTCGTCTCCTCGCCGATGCATAGAGACTTGCAGTGGTGGATGGCTCGAGAGACCTGTTTCTGGGAGTTCCTTTCTTTTGTCTCCCCCCCCCCCGACTCTAACCACAGATGCCTCGGGTGAAGGTTGGGGAGCCCATCTAGGCCCTCCTCGGACCCAGGGCTCCTGGTCCAAGCTTGAACAAACTCTCCACATCAATGTGCTCGAGCCTGGGCAGTGTATGCAGCTCTCCAAGCCCTTCACCAGTGCATCCTTCCCGGCCACCTAGCTGTCCACACGGACAACATGTGCGTGGTTTGGTACATCAACAAACAAGGGGACTTCTGTCCTACCCTCTTTGCAGGGAAGCAATGAGGGTTTGGGATTGGGCAACACAACACGACCTTCACCTCATGGCAATCCATGTTTCAGGAGTTGACAACACCCTGGCAGACGAGCTAAGTCACTCTTCTGCTCTGACTCACGAGTGGGAACTGGACCAAGAGGTCCTAGACAGTATCTTCCAACTTTGGGGAACACCACAGGTCGACCTGTTCGCATCCCCTCTAAACGCAAAGCTTCCCGTCTTCTGCTCGCTCGTTCCAGAGCGAGGCGCTTTCTGGAGAGACGCTCTGTCTCTAGACTGGAAGGGCAGATTTGTCTATGCCTTTCCCCCAATTCCACTTATCCCACGAGTCTTGCAGAAACTAGCTTCAGAAGGAGCACGAATGATTCTGATTGCTCCTTTCTGGCCCAGGCAAATTTGGTGTTCTCTTCTACAATACTCAGAGGATCATCCTCATCCTCTTCCTCTTCCTCTATCTCGAGGTTTATTGACCCAGGATCAGGGGACCCTGGTCCATCCAGGCCTCAAATCTCTTCAGTTGCACGCATGGCTGCTGCAGACTTAGCTCAGTCCCGTTTTGGGGTGTCTCCCAAGTGGCAGAGATTATGGTGGAGGCTAGAAAACCCTCCACTAGATCCACTTACGCCATGAAGTGGAAAAGATTCACTATCTGGGCTGCCAAGAACGTGGAACCTTTCTCCTGAAGGTACACATGGCGGCCATCTCGGCCTATCATGTCCCTCCTGCAGATAAAACCTTTGCTGAATTGGAGGTCTCTAAGACCTTTCTCAGAGGGTTCTCCATCTGAGACCCACTATCTGTACTCCTGCTCCCCTTGGGACTTGAACTTTGTCCTCGAGAAACTTACTCTGCCTCCCTTTGAACCGGCAGCTTCTGCAGACTTGAAGTTCCTTTCATGGAAGACTTTCTTCCTGGTAGCCATTACCTCCACTCGGAGAATTTCTGAGCTCCAGGCCCTGATTTGTAAAATTCCTTACTTGATTTTTCACAAGGAACGTGTTGCTGTTCGCACAAACCCTAAGTTTCTCCCTAAGGTAGTAGCGGAGTCTACTCTGAATCAGTCCATAGAGTTACCCGCCTTTTCACGCAGTACTCTAATCAAGGGAGTATTTACTCCATACTATTGATGTTCACCAGATTCTGAGATTCTACACCAACAGACGACAGGATCTCAGAAAGACTGATCAATTGTTCGTCTCTTTTGCTCATAAAAGGAAGGTAATGCTGTTTCTAAGCAATGCCTATCTAAGTGGTTGGCTCATTGCATCACTTTCTGTTATGACAAATACAACAAGACCCTCCGGGTCAGGTGAGGACCACTCCACCAGAGGTGTAGCTGCCTCAGCGGCTTGTTTCAAAAATGTGTCTGTGGCAGACATCTGCGCTGCCGCCACCTGGACTTCCGTTCATACCTTTACTAAACACTACAGTTTGGATATTGCCTCTCGCCATAGAGCAGGCTTCGGGCTGGCTGTCCTGCAAGGCCTCTTTATCTTGAGGCTTGCACAGCCAGAACTGCTTCTTGGAGTAGTTTTCCTCCTCCCGGTGCCTCTCTTTGTTCTAGACTGCTTGGGATTCAGTCCTATATATAATTACCTACTGCAAGAGCCCTCTCGAAGTAAGATAGTACAGTTAAGTAAGAACTTACCGTAACAGTAGATCTTTGAGAGAGGCTCCTATAGGGATACCTCCCGCCTTCCATCCCCCCTAGGCTTTTTCAGCTCCTTTTCTAGTGATGGAAATATCCGCTCCCCTCTCGTCCGGCCTTTTCTGGCCTGTGGTGGGAAAGAACCGGAAGGCGGGTGTCGGGGACTGCCCCTTTATACCGACATCTCCTGACGCTGGTCACCTGACGTGGGGGTGGTCCCTCGCCAGGGACTGCTGGCTAGAGGTTTTTCCGTGGGGTCCTGCCGATGTCAGTACTACATGTAATTACCTACTGCAAGAGCCTCTCTCAAAGATCTACTGTTACGGTAAGTTCTTACGTAACTATACTATCTTTGAGGGAATCTCTCATCAGGTCATGCCGTCCCTCCTCTCACCCCTCTTTCTCTTTCTCTCTACAGCTTGGCTGTCCTATTTCTCTAGCCTTTCTGTTAACTGGGCTCCTTCTCTCTCTCTCGCTCTCCCGGTTCCCTGATGGGACTCCTGTCTGCCATGGCCTCCAGTTAAGGAAAGAACTGAGGAGGGATCTTGGCCAGTCGTGCTTATATTGGGCATCCGATGGGAACATCCATGGGCTAGTTTTTGGGAACCAGCATAGAAGTTTGTCTGCTTTTTCATAGTAGTGAGCAGAAGACTGCAGTCCTTTTGATCTCCAGCCACCATAGGACCTAACCTTGGTGGTGAATGGCCTGTAGGGCACCTTTCAAACCAATTATGCTTGTGCCTTGGGACATTGTTTCTTGTAGTGTGTTTATTGCAGTTTGTTCAACAAGAGGGATGGGCGAGCTTCAGGTACTGTCCCATAAAGAACCTTACCTTATAATGTATGATCAGGAGGTGGATTAAGGATGGTTCCATCGCTTATGCCCAAGGTTCCCACAGCATTCTTTGTAAATCAGGAGTTTGTCTGCTGCTGTTCTGTCCCAGGCTGGTGAATCTGGAAGAGAGAGAGAGTGTTTCATAAGCTGGATTTGTGCAGGGCAGCTAAGATGCATCTAAAGAGAACAGAAGATTAAAGAAAATCTGAAACTTTCCTTATTCTGTTCTGAGTAGCGAAAAAGGGTCAGAACGCCTCGAAGGCCACCTTAATCAGGTGGTTGAGGGCTTGGATCTCAAGGTGCGTCTGGCTGAGAAGAAAAAAGTGCCTGTTCTCATCAGGGCTCACTATACCTGGGCCCCTGCTATGTACTGGATCGAAAGAGGAGAGGCCTCTGTGTTCAGGCTCTGCAAGGCGACAGCTAAATCCTTCATTCGTACATTAGTAAACATTGTAGATGGGATGTCCAGCATTCTGCTTATGTGGCCTTCAGTCACAGAATTTTGCAGGTGGTTTTAAGCAGATGAGGATTATATGTAGCCTGTATAGGATGTATGTAGGACAGTATTCTTCGCCACCCTAAGTTGGAATGGGTACTGCTTATTAGAACCCATATGTAGTAACTCCTTGATAATGTGGAGTGATACAGAAAGGAGAAATTCCTTCATATTTAATTGTAATTTCTTTTCTAGGGACATGGATATGTTGTTCATCAACACTGTCTGGCAGGTATCCTTGCCGCTTTAATTCTTGCCGGAAGGTCTTCAAGCTGGCTCCTCCCACCCACCCGGGTGGTAAAACTCTCAGCTCCGGCCCATGACGCCAGATCTTCCTTACCGCTTGGAAGCTCAGGTTCCCTCCTTAGCGCTCTGCGTTTGAGACTGGATCCTAATTCTTCGGTTTGCCCGAAATTGATTTTGAAGTTTTTCAAACTTCGGTCTTCTTTTTCCCTCACGGCTGTGATGGATAAATCTGTTCCCGGCTTTCGGAGATGCCCCTATGGGCAGAAAATGTCCAGGACGGATCTGCACTCCACGTGCGTCTGCTGCTTAGGCCTAGACCACAACCCGCAGGCTTGCGAGTTGTGCCGTTCTTCGGCCAATGTTCTGGACGATCGCGCTGCCGCTTAAAGCTCGGGCGTGAACGTTTTCCGCGGTGAAATCCAAAGAGGCTCACATGGTGTTTCCGTGGCGGCTGGCTTGGCTGTGCAGCTCGAAGCAGTTGATCGCCTCGAGGAGGAAGAGGCCGCATCTTCTTTTTCCTCGGCGCGGCATTTATCCGCTCTGAGTTCCTCTTATAACCCGTTCAAGGAGCTTTGTCGGTCCCTTTCCACGAAGGAGAGGGTCTTGGACATTCTTCTCGGCCCAAGAAAGAGAGTCGAAAGGTAAGTCCCACCGTCGGCGTTCCTGGGAGCCGGAAAGGTCCCCCTCCCTGGGTAGCCGACTTTGAGTTCGAGGTTGCGGCTGAGGCCGCTGGCTTCACGGTGCCCCTGTCAGGCCAGCCTGCGAGACTCCCGTCGACGAAGTCAAGATTTTTCTCGATCCGTTAGACAGGCTGTCGACTGGAGAAGCCGACAACCCTACTTCACCGGTTCCCCGGTGGATACCGAGATCTGCCTGCTCCTTCGGGACCGCGTCCCAGGCTAAAGTTCGAGCGAGGGAAGGCGGGTATCCCGCCCATCCAGACCCACCCTCGGTCCCCGAGTCTCTGTCTGTGTGCGGACCTCTTCTCGGTCCAGCCGTTCCCGCCGACATCGGCGGTCTCTGTCTTGTTACCGGGCAAGCGGCGATGCCTCCTCGCTCTTCCTCCTCCTCAGAGAGGCTTCGATAAGTTGCGCCCGGCCACGAGGATTTGATGTGGCAGCAGTTGCTGCTGTCCGGCCTAACCGACCCGCGCTATCAAGTGGCTGTCACCGGAACGGCTGAAACAACCACTCGCTCCAGTCGAGTTGCCCGCCCCAGGGCCGGTTGCTAAGCCGAAACCAGCTGGTCCACCGATTGTGGTGGAACCTCCGCCTCCACAACCGAAGTCCGGGACACCGACCAAGAGTTCTCGGTCAGGTCATGGCCTGCCCCACAGGTTGACGGTCACCCTCACTCCCGACCGTCCTCGGCAGGTGGAGGGTGGCTCAGGGCCGAGGCAGCTCTTCGCAGACTCTTCGGAATCAGATGATGATTCCTCCCTGTTCTCCAGACAGTGAGATCTGGAGTCCCCTGGGGGCCAGTCAGTGGACGATAGCCCATCGTCCTTCTTGGGTCTGCTTCGGCTCGTCTCGGAGTCCACCGGGATGCAGCTTGAGCCCGTGTCCAGACGGGCCAAGTATCCCCTGACTGAGATTCTGGACCGAGGGGATTCTCCTACGGAGGCCTTTCCGGTGGCTGAGGCCATTGTCGGCCCAGCCTTGGAGCTTTGGCAGCGGCCTGCTTCCTGTCCTGTGCCCTTGGCCAGGATGGCCAGGAAGTATGCGGTCCCTACCAGCTCTTTGCCCGGTTTCTCGGAACACCTCTCCGTGGAGGGGTTAGTCACCGACAGCGTCTTCTGGCGTTCTGGTAACGCTTGGGACGTGGACAAGCCCCCCGACAAGGAATCCAAAAAGTTGGACTTTGCCGGGTGCAAGGTGTACGCGTCCTCCCTCGGCCTCCGACAGGCCAGCTCGGCTGTGCTGATGGCACACTTCTCCCACGCCCTCTTGGGCTCCCTGGATGAGGTTGTTCCTCATCTCCCGCCTGACCTGCAGACCACGGTCCGCCAGGTGCGGGACCAGGGCAGGGCGGTGGCGAAGCAGCAGCTCCAGACTGCTCTGGACATAGGTGATTCCTGTGCCAGGTCAGTAGCGGCTGCAGTGGCCATGCGACGCAGGGCGTGGCTGAGGATATCCACTTTCACGGCGGATACCCAGCACAAGTTGGCGGACGTCCCCTTCTTGGGGACTGACCTCTTTGGCCCTGGAGTGGAGGGACACCTCCAGCGGATCGAAAAGTCCAGTGCCACTCTGGACTCGGTCACCTCCGCCCAGAGGGACAAAGGCCGCCGTCAGCAGCAGAAGTCCTTTCATCCTTCAGTCCCTGCTCCTCGACTGGCCCAGCAGCACCAGCAACAGGGCCAGCAGGCTCGCGCTTGGTGTCCCAAACCCAAGCCGATGGCTTCCTCCAACAGGAAGCAAGGAGGTAAAGGCCCGGGAGGTCCCTCGGCGGTCCTTCCTCCAAGCCTGCCCAGTGACGGGTTGATGGGCCCGCCCCCAACCGTCCCCCCCCTGGGTTCCCCATGGGGGGACGGCTCCGCCACTTCCTTTCCGCCTGGTCCGCTATCACCACGGACCGCTGGGTGTTGGAGGTGGTAGGAAAAGGCCTGCCTCTGGAGTTCGAGCAGGTTCCGCCTTTTCGAGCCGTCGCCCCTTGGGGGGCCACGGGGTTTGCAGCCTCGCTGTTGGCCTGTCGGGCCGACATTGCCCTGCTCCTCGAAAAAGAGGTAATCAGGAAGGTGGCGGATCCTCCTTCAGACCCGGGGTTTGTGTCCAGGTACTTCCTGGTCCCAAAACGGACGGGGGTCTGGCGCCCCATTCTCGACCTGCACGACCTGAACAAGTTCCTAAGGTCTCGAACCTTCAGGATGGTCACTCTGGCTCAGATTATCCCATCCTTGGAACGAGGCGTGTGGTTCTGCTCCCTGGACCTCCAGGACGCGTTCTTTCACGTCCCAATCCGTCCGTCCCATCAGAGATTCCTCCGCTTCAGAGTGGAGGTTCCCTTACGAGTTCCGAGCCATGCCCTTCGGCCTCTCCCTAGCACCCAGGGTCTTCACCAAATGCATGGCAGTGGTGACAGCATTCCTGCGGCGCCGAGGGGTCCGGGTGTACCCTTACCTGGACGATTGGCTGATAGCAGCCCCCTCCAGACAGGAGGTGGAGCGGTTCAGAGATCTGGCCCTTCAGGTTTGCTCTCAGGTTGGCCTCCTCATCAACGAGGCCAAGTCGGAACTCATGCCAAAGCAGGTGATTCTGTTCATTGGGGCAGAGCTCGACTCTCTGCGAGCCAGAGCATGGCTCCCGGTGGACAGGGCGAGGTTCTTTCCTCCTTTGCCCAAACATTTCTGGTTGGGCAACTGCATCTCCGGGACTTCCTCGCCTCCTGGGCCTCACGGCGGCCTGCACCAGCGTGGTCCGAGGGGCCTGCTGGTACATGCATCCCTTCAATGGGGACTGGCCAGCCAGTGGTCACAACGCTGCGATCCGTTGGACCGGCCCATGACAGTGACCCAGGAGATGTGGAACACTTTCCAGTGGTGGATCGTTCCAGCTCATCTGCAGGAGGGCATCCCGTTTGTCCGCCCCGAGCCGACGGTCTCTCTCTTGACCGACGCATCTCTGATGGGTTGGGGTGCCCATCTGGGGGAACACCGAGCGCACGGCCTCTGGTCCCCTCGGGAGTCCCGATGCCACATCAACCTTCTGGAGCTCCGAGCGGTCCGTCTAGCTCTCACCGCCTTCCTCCGTTTCTGTGGGGTCAAGTGGTTCAGGTCCAGACTGACAACACCCGCGACCATGTACTATCTGAGCCGCTAGGCGGGGACGTGCTCCATGCTGTTGTGCAAGGAAGCTCTCACATTTGGTCCCTAGTGCGCAGCCTGGAGGCGGATCTCCTAGCCATTCACGTGGCAGGAGCCTCCAACACCCTGGCCGATGCCCTAAGCCGGATAGGGGTTGCGTCTCACAGTGGTCTCTCTTGCGGAGGTAGTACAGATCTCTTCTCCCACTGGGGCTCCCTCAGGTGGACCTGTTTGCCTTCAGGGAGAATGCGAGCTGAGTCTGTTCCATGCCCGCCCCTCAGCAGGACTTGCTGCAGGAGATGCCTTCTCGAGGCCGTGGACCCCGGGCCTTCTCGCTTTCTCCCATTTCCCTTGATCCACAAGGTGCTTCTCAAGGTGAGGAGGGACAAGGCGCAGGTGATTCTGGTAGCCCCAGACTGGCCCCGCCAGTTCTGGTATCCAGATCTCCTCAGCCTCAGCTCCAGGCTCCCGAGGCGGCTTCCAGCCCGCCCGGACCTGATCTCAGTCAATCAGGGGAAGGTATTCCATCTGTACCTTCAATCCTTGCACCTGACGGCCTGGTTCCTGAGCGGCTAGAGTTCCAGGCCTTGGGTCTTTCCGACGAGGTCCTCAACGTCGTTGAGGCGTCCCGTAAGGAGTCGACCAGAAAATGCTATGCCTTCAAATGGAAGAGGTTTTCCATTTGGTGTCAGGGGAAGGGCTTGGACCCTTCTGACTGCCCCTTGCAGCTTTCTGGACTACCTGTGGTCCCTTTCTCAGCAAGGGCTTCGGTCGACGACACTTAAGGTGCACCTGGCAGTCATCTCTGCTTACCGGGCGCGGGTCGGCAAGCAGTCGGTGACACAGGAGAAGGTGGTTGGGCGCTTTTTCAAAGGCCTTGACCACATTTCCCCTCCGGTGCGAGAACCTCCACCTCCATGGGATCTACTGCTGGTATTGGCCAAGCTCATGGGCAAGCCATTCGAACCAATGCACAGGTGTGATCTTTCACACCTGTCGTGGAAGACTGCCTTCTTGGTGGCTATCACGTCAGCCAGAAGGATGGGAGAGCTCCAGGCGCTTTCCATCGAGCCTCTCTACCTGGTCTTCCACAGGGACAAGGTTGTCCTGCGCTCCCTCCCGAAATTCCTCCCGAAGTTGGTGTCGGAGTTTCACCTTAACCAGGTGTTGACTCTGTTGGTGTTCTACCCCAATCACACCTCGGAGGCCGAGTATAGGCTCCATACTTTGGACCCTAGATGAGCGCTCGCTTATTATAAGGAGTGGACGGCTGAAATTCGGGGAGAGGTTCGCCAGCTGTTTGTCATCTACGCTGAAGCCGCACCTGGCAGACCTGCAGCAAAGTGGACGATAGGCAGGTGGATCACCTCCTGCATAGAGCTCTGCTACAGGTTGGCGGGCATGGAGCTTCCCAGAGGGATAAGAGCTCATTCTACCCGCCATACCGCTGCATTGGTAGCTGCTTCCAGGGATGTCTCTATCCAGGATATCTGCAGGGCTGCTACCTGGAGGTTGGCACATACCTTCATTACCCACTACCACATTGACCTCGAGTCACGCCGGGATGCTGGTTTTGGGGCCTCAGTTCTCCAATCTCTCTTTCCCAAGTAAGTATCGGGGGTGTGCGCCTTGCCTCCCTCCTCCCGGAGAACTGCTAGGAGTCTGCCAGACAGTGTGGATGAACAACATATCCATGTCCCTAGAAATACAGGTTACTCACCTGTGACAGGAGTTCTAGGAATGGTATATTGTTCATCTACGTTCAACCTCCATCCTCCGGCGACGCTAACCTGAGCTCCAGCGGGCAGATCTGGCGCTCATGGGGCGGAGCCGAGAGTTTTACCACCCGGGTGGGTGGGAGGAGCCAGCTTAAAGACCTTCCGGCAAGAATTAAAGCTGCAAGGATACCTGCCAGACAGTGGATGAACAACATATACCATTCCTAGAACTCCTGTTACAGGTGAGTAACCTGTATTTTCTGTTTGCTCCAGCATTGTCAGTGGGGCCTCTCTTGGGGGCCCTTGCCTCCTATTGGAGAATATTGTCCAGTATATCCAATAGTTCTATGCTGATTGACAGCTTTGAGCTGTACCACTACCCCAGTAGGTGTGCTCTATACCCGTATGTATTAACTCGCTATTGACTATGTTGGAGTTAACAGAAGAGGAAATTATGGTAGTATAAAGAAATTTCTCATATTTAATAGGTAGGTTTCCCGCTCAGTCTAAGATACTGAAATGTTTGGGACCAGCACCGCTAAACGTGCTGTTGGAGCAGTGTGTTGGTTCTAATTATCTGCGCCACGGACACCAAAAGCTCTTGATCTGTGGTGTTCTGCTGTTTCTTGCTGTAATTAAATATTGTGGAACATCAAGAGTTATGTTAAGTAACTTGTGTTTAGGATTGTAATTGAAGGCACCGAAGTCATTAACCTGAACTTCGTAGCATTAGAAGTTATACAGTACTACCAATAAACTGATTGGATTTCAAATGTTTCCTGTGCTCCTCTGACTCTCATTCAGTTGTGAACCATTTCCTAATTATGCTTTGTTTTAATTGTATGTCTGCAGACATTCAGAACAGGAAAGGATTGGATAATGTAAAAATATGTGGGATCCCAAAAATGGAGCAGGTGGGAATAACAGTAGAGTGGGTAAGAAAATGACATGCAGCCCTGAAAGTAGGTAAGGCAAGGTCAGATGGTATGCACCTGAGGGTGCTCAGGGAATTGGAATCTGAACTGGCTGAACCCCTGGCATGGTTATGCAGTAGTAAATGTGTGGTGCCGCTGGGGTCAGTCCTGGGGCCAGCTCTTTTAACGATCTTCATCAGTGACGTGGGGGAGGTAATGCAAGGCAAGTTGTCTCTCTTTGCAGTTGACAATAAGCTGTGTGGTAGCATCGAAAGTGAGGAAGTTGCAGAGGTTAGACAGTGGGTCCAGAGGGTTGGCCGTTGATGCTCAGTGCCAAAAGGTGTGAGGTGATGCACATAGGAAATAAGAATCCCTGGATGGAATACTGGATAGGGCTTAGACTGAAGACTATTTCAGAGGAAAGGGACATGGGAGTAAACAGTAGCTATTTTCCGAAACAAACTAGCCAGTGCAGCAAGGCCTACAGCAAGGCAACCAAAATGCTGAGGTTAATTGGTAGAGGTTTTCATAGTGGAGGAAAGGGGTAATACTGCCACTTTCTCACCCCAGGAATACCCCAGTATTCCTGACGCTTATGCAGTATGCCTAAGCCAGATCTGCCCGGAGAGGGAACGTTATGCTAATGATTAAATCATTTGCACGTGCTGCTTTTTCAAATGCTGTTACCTATCGGCTGCCGACATTCTTCCCTCAGATTTCTCTCTGCCTGTCAAGAGTAGACGCTCAGAGATCATCTCCTCATCTTGTCGTGAAACTTTAAAGTAAAATACATTTATTTTGTTTTATTTGTTGCTCTTATCTTTTGTTTATAGTAAAACCGTTGGCTTATTTTAGTTAAATTACTAATTTTCTCGGTTTCTGAAGGTTTATTATAACTGGTGAGGAACCGGTTTTTTTTTTTTTTATTTTTTTTTTTTTTTTAAAGCCTTAGCGGAGGCCCCCCAAACACACACTTTAAACTCTCTTGTTGAGGTAATTTGTTTATATAAATTTTTTCATAACTGCTGTTAGTAGTTACTGAAATAATCCCGGTTCTTTTTTTCTTTGGTTCACAGTTCCGATCGGTTCTGAACCGATAAGTCTAAATTGTGGTTGCAGTTGTGTGTGTGTGTGTTTTTTTTTTTTTTTGAATGTCTGAAAAACCTAAGAAAATGACCGGTGAACCTGGTTTCAAAAATTTATACAGTGTGTGGAGAAGTGTTTGCCAAGGCAGATAAACACAGTTCTTGTGTTGTTTGCCTTGGTTATGATCATTTAAAGACAGATTATGAAATCTGTAAGACCGTTCCTGAAAAAACGCATGAAAAACGTTTGGATAGGCTTAAAAAGAAATTGCCTCCACCTAAGGGTTCCTCTGGCTCTGACCAGCCGATACCCTCTGTGGCTATGGGTGAAACCACAGGAGCCACACTTTCTACCCCTGATGCAGGTATAAAAAAAGCTTGCTGAACCAGCGAACTCTGCGGTTCCCAAGAAAAAAACTATGAAAACGAAACGCACTGAACCCCCTGCTGGTCAGCCTATGGGGACTTATGCTATTTCTGTAACTGTGCCTTCTCCTCTAAAATTACACAGGCATTTAAAGTTTTACAAGCCTTGAAGGGTCTGCTGGGCAGCAGTCTACAGCCCAGACCCCGGCTGAGTTTACCCAGTCCTCTCTGCATAAATGTGATAACTATGGGGAATATGAAGAGGAGGATGAGAGAGAGCCTTTGGAGACTGAAGTCTCTCCTGAGCAGGAGTTTGGCTCTCCTCCTAAATCATCAGATGATTACTCATCTCATTTTTCTTTTGTCAGAAAAATGGTGGATGCACTGGATATCTCTACTACTGAGGTGATGGATGATGAGGAGGAGGCAGAGTACTTAGAAATGATGGGGTTAACACCCACAAGAAAGCTATTGCTCCCTATAAACAAGTTTTTCCAAAGGGATGCAATAAAACTCGAAACACCTGGGTCAGTCCCACCTTTGGATAAAAGGCTGGATAAAAAGTACCAGCTTGACAGGGATGGGTCTGAATTCCTGTTTTCCTCCTCTCACCACAAGTGAGTGGTACAAGCTGCAGCCTGTGATAAGGCAGAAGTTCCTCTTGCTTCTTGCCCGCCAGAGAAGGAGTCAAGGAAAATAGACAGTATGGCCAAAAAGGGCCATTTATCAGCTTCTTTGGCCATGAGACAAGCTAATTTCCAGGCCTATGCGGCCCAGTATTAAAAATCCCTCTGGCAGTCTGTCATCGCTATGGCAGACAAGCGTCGTCCTAACCATTCAGCATACCTTACTGAAACTGCCAGATTTGGCTTGGAGGCTGCCAAATATCAGTTCCAGATGGCAGCAGACAACAGTGGCACTGTTGCTAGGTGGATGTCAAATACAAATGCTCGGAGGAGGTTTGCCTGGTTAAGGGCCACAAACTTTACTCAAGACACCCAAACCAAGGCTCTGGATTTCGCAGTCGCGGGCAATTCCCTCTTTGGAACTCACACAGAGGCCTGCATGAAAAAAGAGGATGAATACAAGGCCACTTATAGAAGTACTGAAGCTCTGCCAAAGAGAAGGCTTCCCCGTCCACAAGACCATTTGGAAGGGGAGGCAGGAGCAGACGATTCAGTTCCAGGCCTTTTTATCAGGCCATGGCCGTACCCCAGATACAGCAGTACCCTCAGCAAGGATACTTCAAAGGCAGGGGCAGAAGGGGTTCCTGGCAAGGCTCCCAGTCTAGCCCCAGGCAAACAGGACCCCTGATGTGTCGGGGGGCAGACTAACTCACTATTTCCAGCCTTGGAAACAGATCACCACAGACAAGTGGGTCCTGGAAGTAGTGAGTCAGGGGTTGTCCCTAAGCTTCAAATCCCTTCCCTTCCTAAGAACCATAGCGTTCAAACCAGCTTCCATTTCGGAAAGAATGTTGCTGGAAAAGGAGGCTCGAAACCTACTGTTGGCAATAGCAGTGGAACATGTGCCTCCTCAGCAAAAGGGAAAGGGGTTTTATTCAAGATACTTTCTAACAACAAAGAAAAACTGAGAGCGGCAGCCTATCCTAGACTTAAGGGTGCTAAACAGGCACCTAGCAAAGCCAAGGTTCAAAATGGTAACCTTGTCACTGATTCTGACAGCTCTCCAAAAAGGAGATTGGCTAGCATCCCTGGACCTAAAAGATGCTTATTTCCACATCCCTATAAGGGAGTCTCACAGGAAATATCTTCGATTCAGTCTCCCTTCAGGTCATTACCAGTTTTCTGCCCTGCCATTCGGTCTTACTTCAGCTCCAAGAGTGTTCACAAAGTGCCTGGCAGTGGTTGTGGCACATCTGTGAAGGCAAGGTGTCAGTGTTCCCTTATCTAGATGATTGATTGGTGGTGGGAAAGTCACCACAACAGGTAAAGGAACATCTACAGCTCTCCCAAGGACTCCTGGAGTCTCTCGAAAATCTCAAAAAGTAAGTCCTAATCCCTGCACAAGTTCTGCAGTTCATAGGAGCAGAATTAAATACCCAGGAGGACAGAGCTTACCTACCCCAGGGCAGAGTAAAAAGTATCCTGCAATTGGCAGGCTCCTTCAACCTCAACAGACCAAAAACCTGCAAGACAGTTTCTGTAGTTACTGGGCCACATGGCAACTGCCACTGGCGCAGTTTTTGGTTCCAGATGAGAGGCATTCAGTTCCACTAAAGAGCTCATTGGTGTCAAAAAAGGGATTCTTTATCAAAGATGGTCCCAGTAACAAAAATTTTACTCCTGGCCCTTCAGTGGTGGAAAGAGGAAGCCGACCTCAGAGAGGGGGGTCCCTTCCAAAAAGACCCTCCATCAGTGATCCTCACAACAGATGCATCACTTCTAGGGTGGGGTGCTCACTTAGGGCATCACACTACCCATGGCACTTGGTCAAGTGTAGAGTCACCTCAGTACATAAACCTGCTGGAGCTTAGGGCAGTGTTCCTGGCACTGCATGCCTTCACACCACTAATTCAGAGAAGGGTGGTACAGGTCAGAACAGACAATACCACCACCATGTATTACATAAACAAGCAGGGAGGAACAAGGACAGATCCTCTCTGCACAGAAGCCATGCAAATTTGGACTCTGGTCTACTCCCTAGGAGTCTCTCTTTAGGCCATTCATCTACCAGGCAAGGACAATACCCTAGCAGATGCCATGAGTTGAATCGACCAGGCCCATCACGAATGGACCTTAAACAGGCAGGTGGTGGAAGTGATTGTCAGAAGGTGGGGTACCCTAGAGATAGATCTCTTTGCATCCCAAGAAAGTCATCACCTGCCACAGTATTGTTGCAGATCTCCAGCTATGGGAACAGTATCCCTAGATGCTCTGATTCTGGACTGGTCAGGGAGGTACCTGTATGCGTTCCCTCTCTTCCCTCTGGTGTACAGGGTGCTACTCAAGCTCGGGGTCCAGTCAGCCGCAGTGATCTTGGTAGCTCCAGACTGGGCCAGACAGCCATGGTATTCTCTGCTGCTCTCCATGTCTGTGGCCAAACCAGTACACCTTCCCTGGAGGCACAAGCTGCTAACCTCCAGTCAGGGGAGACTCCTGTACCCGAACCTCAAGTCATTCAGATTCAAAGCATGGCTCTTGAGAACTTAGAGTATGCTAATCTGCATCTCTCGGAAAGGGTCCTGGATATCTTAAGGGGGTACAGGAAACCTTCCACTAAAAAAGCCTATGCCTCTAGATGGAAAAGATATTGTATCTGGTGCTCCACCAGGAATATAGTACCATCCCAGGCAGGGGATCCAGCTGTGCTTGACTACCTTACCTGTCTGCATTCATTGGGCCTGCAGCCTTCTACCCTAAAAGTACATTTGGCTTCAGTGTCTGCCTTCACTTCAGCTGGGAAGAATGTCTCTTTGGCATCAAATTCTATCTTTAAAAGGTTCTTTAAAGGTATAGAAACATAGATTTCGACGGCAGATAAGGACCACTTGGCCCACCCAGTCTGCCCATTTCCCTACCTACTGGATAAGCTGCAGATTCTAGTTAACCAACAGCCTACTTCCTGCCACCCCCCACTGCAATTGCCTTTATGTCTGTCCATGCATGTGTTTAAATTCCCCCGCTGTATTAGGACCCAACAACCTCCTCAGGAAGGCGGTTCCATGCATCCACCACTCTCTCCGTGGAAAAAAAAAAATTCCTCACATTACCCCTGAGCCGTCCCCACTCTAACTTTAAATTGTGCCCCCTTGTTCTTACACATCTTTTTCTGAAAGATGCTACCCTCCCGGACTTTGTTGATTCCCTTCAGGTACTTGAACATTTCTATCATGTCCCCCCCGTTCCTCCTTTCATCAAGGGTATACATATTAAGCTCTCTGTCTCTTGTCATATGGTTTCTGCTGCAGACCCTGCACCATTTTAGTTGCCCTCCTCTGGACTGCTTTCATCCTGTCTATGTCCTTGCATAGATGAGGTCTCCAAAACTGCACACAGTACTCCAGATGGGGTCTTACCAACTGTCTGTACAGAGGGATAACCACTTCCTTTTTTCTACTTGTGATGCCCTTCCCTGCATCCCAGTATCCCCTGGCTCTCCTTACTGACTTCTCACATTGCTTACCAACCTTAGATCATCTGATAGGACTACCTCAAGTCCCTTTCCATTTTGTTGTTGTTAGTACCTCCCTGCTATTGTGTACTCTTCTCCTGGGTTTTGTTTCCAGGTGCATTACTTGCACTTCTTTGCATTGAATCTGTTGCCATATGTCTGACCATTCTCCAACTCTAGCAAGTCCCTTCATCCTTTCTACCCTCCTTGTGTATCAGCTCTGTTACAGATCTTTGTGTCATCTGCACAGAGGCATACTTTTCCCTCCAGACCCTCTGCAATGTCACCTATAAAGATGTTAAAGAGGACTGGACCCAGTACTGAGCCCTGAGGTACTCCACTAGTGACCCCCCTTGGAATGTGTTCCATTCACTATTACCTTCAGTGTCATGTTTTGCAGCCAGTTTGCTACCCAGGCTACCACCCTGGGACCCACTCCCAGGCTGGCTAACTTGATTAATCTTTTGTGTGGGACTGTGTCAAATGCCTTGCTAAAGGCTAGGTAGGCCATATCCACAGACCCTCCCTGGTCTATTACTTTGTCGCCCAGTCAAAGAAATCAATTAGATTCATCTGATATGACCTTCCGTTGTAAATCCATGCTGCTTTGGGTCCTGTGCCCCCTGGCCTCTAGGTACTCAACAGTTCTTTCTTTCAGAAGTGATTCCATCATTTTCCCTACCACTGAGGTCAGACTTACAGGTCTGTAGTTTCCTGCTTCTGCCTTGCTCCCACTTTTTTATGAAGGTAATCACATCCTTCCTCCAGTCCTCAGGTACCACCCCATCCTCCCATGATTTGTTAGTGTGGTCAGTGGTGTCACTAGGTCCTCCCTTAGTTCTTTAGGATTCTGGGTGAACCCTATAGCCCCATTGCTTTGTCCACCTTTGAGTTTTAGAGTTCTTTCCAGGACTCTTTATTCTGTAAATGGACTGGTGTCAACCCCCCTACCCAGAGTGCTTCTATTGTCTGGTTTAGGTAACTCCTCCATCTTCTTTTGTGAATACCGAGCAAAAGTATTCATTTAGTATCTCTGCCTTTTCACTGTCTCCCTCTGCCCACCTCCCCTCTCCCTTATTAATCTTCACTATTCCTCCCTTAATCTTTCTATACTTCCTAATGTACCTATAAAAGGTTTTATCCCCCTTCTTAACTGAATGGGCTATTTTTTCCTCGGTTTGGGCTTTTGCTATTCTGACTGCCTTTCCCACTGCTTTCTGCTTTAATTGATACAGTTCCCTGTCGTGCTCCTTCTGTGATTCCATATACTTTTTGAATACAGCCTTTTTCTCCTTAATCTTCCCTGCCAACTCTTTTGAGAACCATATTGGTTTTTACTCCGCTATTTTTTCATCATCTGTTTCACAGAAAGGCTTGTTGCCTCTCTGATGGCAGTTTTGATTTTTTTCATTGTTCTTCCACCCTCCTTTTTGGCCATTTGCTAGTGTATTCCTCTGGTATTCACCCATTTGCCAAAGTCAGCCCTTCTAAAGTCCAGTATGCTTGTTCTTGTATGGTTCGTCTCCATGGTTGTGCTTATTGTGAAGCACACTGTGCAGTGGTAGCTTGTTCCCAGATGTCTACTGACTTCTAAATTTGTGATCCTCTCTCGTTTTTGCTCCCCAGGTGGGTTACAACACTAGCTGTCTAAGGCCTGCTCCTGCAGGGTTATCGAGAATGACCCTGCTCTTGGATGTGGCTGCAGTACATGTCATCCAGTTAATATCTGGCATATTCAGGTCCCCCATCAATAGTATCTCCCCTTTTTTCAGCCATTTTGAGAATGTCCTCTATCATTTTCTTGTCTGTTTCCTCCCCTTGAGACGGGGGTCTGTATACAACCCCTGTGCGGATTGTGATGACATTCCCTGTCTCCAGGGTGACCCAGAGTGCCTCTTGTCCTCCCTCTTACTTTTTAGTTCTGTAGCTTTGATCCCTTCCCTTATGTATAGAGCTACTCCACCTCCTCTTTTCCCTCCTTGTCCCTTCTGTAGACTGTGTACCTGTATGTTGACATCAGTCATGGTTCTCCGTGTACCATGTTTCAACTGCCACAATATCCAATTGTTCATCTTCCATCAAGGCTACTAGCTCAGGAAGCCTGTTTCCCAGACTACAGGCATTGGTACTCATTGCCCTCTATTTAATGTTGGCTTTATCCTTTTTTCCCCCCATGCCTGCTCTTTTTGCCTTTGTCTTTTTTTCCATTTACCCTTGTCCTGCTCTCTGTTGAGCACTGTACCTCAGTGTTTACCTTGCTACCTGGCATGTTTTGTGGGGGGAGGCTTAAAATTTCCAGCCTCTTATTAGCACCTCCCCTCAAGGCTAGTTTAAAAGCTTGCCAAGGAAGCATTTAAACCTGTCACTTAGGATCTTGGTTCCCTTCGTGGACAGGTGCGGACCATCGTGCCAGTATAGACCTTCATCTCTCCAAGTGTACCCCCATTCCCCAATGAAGCCAAAGCCCTGTGCTCTGCACCAGTTTTGCAACCATTCATTAAACTGCATGGTATGTAGTGCTGTAGCCTCACCACTGCCATAGACCGGCAGCACCTCTGAGAAGGTAACCGTGCTTGCTACCTGTCTGAGGCCCCTCCCCAACTCCACAATTTCATCCTGCACTGCACTGATCCCATCCCTAGCTAGGTCATTTGTCCCAAGGTGGACAATGAGATCTAGTTCCCTCTCCTGTGATGCTGCTTCTGCAATCCTGAGGATTCGCTTCTTGTCCCTTCAAGCCATGGCACCAGGCTGGCACCTTACTTCCTTCTCCTCTCCCTTCCCCAGGTTTACCCCTCTAACAACTGAGTCCCCTATCAGAAGCTGTTTCCTTCCCCCTGTGGTGTCCCTTGCCACCCTTCTGTGGGTCTCCCTTGTGGATGTCTTCAGCATTCTTCTTGGTCTCCACTGAGGGTGCCATCATAGAGGAACCTTGCTCTGCCAGACTGGCATATGGTTTGTGTAGAGGTACAGCTAGGGGGCTTTGCCTCTGTTTCACCACCCGCACCCTCCCAGAACCCACTGTGGTCCAACTGCTCTTCATGCTTGGCAGCCTCTGAGGCAGTGGTTATGGCAGTGGTGCTCTTTGGGTGGGGAATCGTCTTTAGTCCTTGCCAGTTCAGCCTGGAAGTGGGCAGCCTCCTCCCTCAGAGCTGACAGTTGCCTGCAAATAGGACAGCAACACAGTTTCCAGAATGTCTCCCGGAAAACTGCTGCCCCACAGCCAGTGCATTGCACCACACCCCACATGTCCCTCTCCCTTATAATTTACAATATGTTATAAATATATATGTATTTTTTCTTTTTGTGGTGTGTACTTACCCTTTATGCACTGTGCAGAGTTATTAAGAATATGACAGTTCTACCCCAAGTCCTGTTGAGGAAGTGATGTCAGAACTTTGGCTATAAAGGAAACATCACACTGGGGTGGGGGTGGGTAGTCCACAACCACTGGTGACTGTTAGAAACAATCAAATAGACCAGTGCTCCACCACCCTGGTGTGTACTGCCCTTTATAGTAATTCAGCTAACTTCCAGTAACTGATTTATAAACTATTTAAAAGTAATTTGATGCAAACTGTCACATACTAGTAGACAGTCCAGTTACCCCCAAAGTAAAATCAAATTTGCAGTTATTTCAACCCTTCTGAAGTTGCTCACAAGTTAAGCAGTTTTGAAAACCCCCTTCCTGATTTAAAAACTAAAATAATTAAACACAAGGCAATACCAAGTAGACTGTAAAGTAAGGAAAACTGTATTGCCAAACCTGTGGGACCCCCTTTTGAGCCCATGTCTTCAGCTCCTTTGAAATATGTCCCGTGGAAAACCGTTTTCCTAGTGGCAGTCACTTCTGCCAGAAGGATCAGTGAGCTCCAGGCTCTCTGTATTGAGCAGGACTTCATTTCATTCCACAGGGACAAAGTGGTCCTGCGAACTAACAGAACATTTCTCCCAAAGGTGGTCTCTGACTTTCATTTGAACCAGTCCATCACCTTACCTGTTTTCTTTACTGAGCATTCATGCTCTGGTGAGTGCAGGCTGCACAGCCTTGATGTCAGGAGAGCTCTTAGCTACTACATGACAGCCACAAAGTCCCATAGGCAGGGAAGGAAGCAACTGTTCTTGACCTGTGGGGATGAAGGAAAAGGATCTGCAGCATCTAAGAGGTCCATTTCTCTCTTGATAGTCCATTGTATCCAGTTTTGCTATTCAAAAACGGGGAAGGAGGCCCCAGCAGGGCTTAGAGCCCATTCCACAAGGGGTATAGCTGCTACCATAGCAGCTGCCAGGGAGGTTCCCTTGGTGGACATCTGTAAAGGAGCCACCTGGAGAACAGTGCACACTTTTACCAAGCAGGCTAGGGGTGATGCCAGGTTTGGCACAGCTGTCCTGCAGAGCTTGTTTCCAAAATAGGTCCTGTGCCCACCTGCAAAGGTACTGCTTCTTGGTCTGCATAAGAGTTAGGAATATTGGAGTATTTCTGGGGTGAGAAGAAAAAATTACTTATCATAGTAATTTGTTTCTTCTAGGGGATACTCCAATATTCCTAACTCTCCTACCCTGCCTCCCCTGCTAGAACCAGTGGTCTCTGCACTCCATGATGTAATACCAGGGGTATGTGTGCCACACTGGCTTTATATTTGAAACTGTGTTAAAAGGTGTTTCCGCTCTTCAGGTGATTGACATTGGGGAGGGGGGGTTTGTTAATGTTTTTCCCTCCAGTTGGAGTTTTTTCTGTGTGTTTTATTAACATTATTATTAGTATAGATAATTAAGCTCCTCTCTGGCCCTGTCTTGTCCATGAAATATGTGGGTAGAATGTAGGCAGTTGATAGTTGGCAGCATTTGAAAAAGTGTCACGTGCCAGTGATTCCATCTTTAGTATAATGTTCCATCTCTGGGCAGGTCTGGCTTAAAGGCATACTGCATAAAAGTTGGGAATGTTGGAGTATCCCCTGGAAGAAACAAGATTACGATGGTAAGTAATTTTTTTCTTATAGGTCACTGGTAACACCCTATTGGGAATACTGTGCTCAGTTCTGGAGTCCCCCACCTGATAAAAGACAGACTGTTGGGAGAGTTTGCAGCTTAGGGTAACAAAAATGACTGGCTGTCAGGAAGGGAAAAAATGGGCACACTAGGTGGGCCAAGCAATCCTTATCGGCTGTCAAATTCTAAATTTCTAGACCAGATCCTATGAGGATTGGCTTAGGGTGCTAAACATGTACCCGCCGGAGGCCAGAAGAGAGAAGTGATGGACATGATAGAGGCCTTCAACATAACAACATGATGGAGGCTTTCAAGTTTCTGAAAGGAATAAACAGTGAGGAACAATTCAGAGTGGGTCAGTAACAAGTGGGCATGCATGGAAGCTTGTTGGTGGGGGGCTCGGGATGGATGTGAGAAAATTCTGCTTCATGTAGAGAGTAGATGAAACATGGAACAACCAGCCAGCTGAGGTGGTGAGAGCAGGAAACTACTAATGGGTTCAGGCATGACTGGATCAGAGTAAGGTGTTTGATAGTTGTGTCAGGATGAGGGGGACGAGGCGAGGGTGAAACCTTCCTCTGGATGGTAGATCACGAGGTAGGGTGAAATGGGGCAGACTGGCTGGATCAGTGGTCTTTTTCTGCCCTCCGTGTGTCTCTCCTTACTGAAAGTTGTTAAAATTGCATTCCTTAGTATTTATTTATACAACTCTCTTGCTCTCTAGGCCCTGCCATACCTGCAAGAGTTCATCCTGAGGTATGAGGCAAGAATAGAAGCAAACAAGCGGAAATTAGAAGAGCAAATGGCAAAGGCTAAACCAGAGGTTGTTGAAATGGTAAGTGAACAGGGACCAGAGTGGCTTATGTATACTTGGCTGCTGTGCACTGAACTATAATCTACCAGGGGGATGCAGAAACACATGGGCCCAGGTATGTGTATTTGTTTAGAAAATCTGTTAAATTTCCTGATCTGTGATTGGCTGAGACCTTTGCTAAAGGGGTACATCACCAAAAGAGACCAGGAAACGGCTAGTGCCAATAATAATATTCCTTGGGTTTAATCGATATCACCCAACATTGGTTCAAACCTGGTAGATCTGCACTCCAATTGGTGTCCTTTTATGAAAGTATTAGTAAAAACCTGGATCTTGGTGTCTCAATGGATGTCATTTTACTAGACTTCAAAAAAGCATGCGATAAAGTTCCCCATCAGGAATGGGTTGAAAAATTGGATAAAATGGGATTTAGTCCTTACCTGTTGAAATGGATTAGAAATTGGTTAACCCAGAGAAGACAGCAAGTTAGAGTAGGAACCCACTTTTCAGATGAGGCTACTGTAAGTAGCGGTGCCCACAAGGCTAGTATTGGTGCCTACTGTGTTTAATCTTTTCATTAGTAACCTTCACTTTAACTTCAGAAGTCAGTTAAACAAATTTGCTGATGACACTAAACCCACTAGTGAATTTGATACAGAGTCCAAATTAAGTATGGCAAATGATTTAAAACAAATTGAAATCCGGGCCCAGGGCTCTAGATGATTTTTAGGACAGGGACGTATTTTCTGCTAGCTTTTTCCACTTGCTAGGATTTTTATCCAAATGGTAGTAATACCATCCATTGACCTGCCTTGGACCCCCCCCCAAAAAAAAAAAATCTCTAAACCAAGTCTGAAACCCACTGGGTGACTGCAGTCACTAACTCTCCAAGTCTCATACTGCTGCGAAGTGTTGAGATACTTCTCCACTGCTGTGTAGTGCTGCAACCCTAGTTTTAACAATTTTGTCATGTTCGCAGTTGCCCTTCTGGCCAGTCAGTGAGCATCTCCTGCGGCTGTCTGCTGAACTGTGCAAAGCTGATACTTAACATCTCCAGCTTTATTGCTTATACTGTTAGTATATGGATCGATGACTGATAGCATTGCATTATGCTACTAATTTTGTGACTATATATCAACCAGTGTAAATGTGAAGGGAAGGAAACAAATTCCCAAAATCAGAAAGTAGGAATAAATCAAGCAAAAATGGTAGTGAGATACTTTAACTCCCCTTATTTGTTCCTGTCTGAGCCTTGGTGAGTAAGATGGCATTTAACTGTGACAAATGCTCAGTGTTGCACTTTGGTAGGAATAACCATCATCATACGTATAAGCTAAATGGCTATTTACTCAACCCTGTCCATATTGAGCGTGATCTTGATATCATAATTAACAACTCACTGTCCTCTTCACACTGTAAAAAAAAAAAAAAAATTCAAACATCTAATAGACTATTGCAGAGTATAAAGATATCTTTTATTTCAAGACACAATGTATTCTCCCATTGGATAGCCTACATTAGACCCCACCTTGATTATAGCTTTCCTTTCTGGTCACCCTTACTTGATTGAAGGGAGATGATGAAATTGAATGTGTGCAGAGAAGTGCCACAAAAATTATATCTCAACTCAGAAATGTAAATTACGAGGGACAGCTGTCAGCATTAAATTTGGTGTCACTGGAAGATAGGAGATTATGTGGTGACCTGTTGTTTCTATTCAAGATTGTACATGATCCTGACCTAATGCATCAGCGTGGTCTCTTTCAGTGATATGCCTTTCAGTTTAACACACAACAAACAATTAAAGATGCATTTTAGTAACACAAATAAACACACTATTTTACGATCAGGGTAACTGAGGCATGGAATGATTTGCCAAAAGACATAGCTGACATTGCATCCATTGTTTGATTCATTCTGACATGAATTGGATAATTACTTATGGTCTCAGTCATGTTGACACCAATTGCCCACTTGGATTGGGAGACAGACTTGATGGGTCTTTGGCCTTTTCTGTCTCTTTCCAACTAAGAAAGTAACCCAACTGACCTTACAACAAGGAGTATCCCCAACTACAACTTCCGGCAGCAGTGAGTTGAGTTGTGTGGTTACCTGAGCACTCGCTCATCATGCTCCAATCTGTCTGCTGCCCCCCGCGCCCCCCCAGCAGCATAGTCTTCTCCCGCTCATGGCACAAATAAGCATATTGAACACACACACACAATCTATGACTCTGTTTCAGTTGTCTGGCTAGCGATTGCTGTTACACTGCTGTCCCTCATGCTGTCATCCAACCATACTCCTGACTGGGTGCTAACTGTTGACTCTTCTGCCATCATTCTGCTAGTCAGAATTGGATCGATGCCGGATGGGGATCATCAGATGGTGCCCCTACAGAGAGACATCAGCCGTGAATAGATTCTCTGCTTCCTGTAACATTGGACTTCTGATTTTTGGAATGGTTTAAAAATGCTAACATAACCAAGGAAAAGACCCAGTGGAGAGTGCGTCTTACCATCCAGTTTCTCTTCTTGTTTGTGACCTAAAGGTTCTGGTCAAGGCTTGGTGTGGTGCCTTGAGCAGATAACTCCCACAGGTGGTGCCCACGGAACAGACTGGTTTTGTATAAAGCCGATAGTCCTGTGCATAGACTGCTGAATGTGATCCAGTGGTGCTCTTGACATCTGGGTATGGTATTTGTGCGGTCACTGGACGCTGAGAAGGCTTTTGAGTGACTAGAGTGGGGAGTATCTATTCAAGGTGCTAGAGAAATTTGACCTGGAAGAGAATTACATAAAGTTTGGTCTGGATGCTGTACACAGAGCCCGAATAAGGAATTTTGGTAAATGGAAGCCTCTTTGGGAAATTTCTCTTGCATAGCGGCATGAGGCAGGGATGCCCAGTTTCCTCTCTCCTGTTTGCACTAGAGGTTGAGCTACTAGCTGTGAAGATCAGGGCTGCAGAGGAAATCAAGGGAGTGGGGAACCAGCATAGAAAACAGCACAAGATTACATTAAGCAGACGACGTATTGTTTACTGCAGATCCCTGTAAAACTACGCTTGCCCTTCTGCAAGTGATAGAGTAGTTTGTGAAATTTTCAGGGTATAAATTGAATTTGCGCAAGCCCGAACTGATGGCCCTGGGATCAGCACCAGAGGATGGACCGAGAGAGGACTGGGGACTGAAGGTGGTGGACACTGTCCTAAACTATCTGGGTATCAGGGTGGGTATAGACATAGGAGGCCTCTACTCATGGAACTGTTGCTCTATATTTAGTACTATCTTGGTGGAAATGGAGAAGTGGAGGGCACTGCCTGTATCATGGCTTGGACGCATAAATCCTATTAAAAATGAATGCCCTATCACAAATTCGCTGTTATACAAATGCCTCCAATGGGCTCAACTAAGATGGACATCATAGAAACATAGACTTTGATGGCAGATAAGGACCGCTTGGCCCACCCAGTCTGCCCATTTCTCTACCTTTTGGATAAGCTGCAGATTCTAGTTAACCAACAGCCTACTTCCTTCTACCCCCACTATAGTTGCCTTATGGCTAGAGAGGGGCATCTATCTGGCAGGGTAAGTAGCCGAGAATGAACCTTCAGCGGCTGAAGAGTGTGACGGAGCAGGGAAGACTGGAGTTCCTTGATATCTGAGGATGCTTTGTGGTTACCCAGGAAAGCTATGTTTAAGATTGGGTGAATAGGGGAGAGGCTACTAGCTGGTTGGCTCGTATTGGATTTCAGTGATGCAAACTCTGTCATCCCTCCTTAGCCTAGCATCTTTGAACAGTGTTCAAGTGCAGTCTGGAGACGTCCATTCGCATGCCCTCCAGCCTCAATGGATGTCCAGCTACGGTAGTGCACACCCTCTGGCTCTGCAGGAGCAGTGCCTCGCTCCAGCTAGGGGATTGAGGTCATGCAGACCCTGATGGAGCCTCAACGTCCAGAGTGTGACCAACCTCCTGAAGTTGATTCTGCTCAGGCAGATGTTTAGGTAGGAAGGTATTTACCTCGGCTTGCACCCTGATGTGCATCGCTAGACATCATGCACACGAGGCAGCTGACAAGTGCTTGTGGTGCAGATAGATCAGCTTTTCGCTGCCGTGCCACACAAGGAGTTAGTCGGCAAGCCATCTGCCTTTCTGCCAAAGGCCTGGAGGTGGTGAGGCAGCAGTCAGAATCATTGTACAATGTGGGTGAAGTGGTCTCTGGGCTGGTGGGAACTGCAGTCTGCATTTGGTAGAGGACATGGCTTCGCCATGCATAGCTGGCATATTTTGGCCTGGCAAAAGATGCTTAGCCAAAATTTACAAAAAAGTGTCTCCCAAGGTTCCCTTTTAATAAAGTATGGAAAAATAATACTTAATGGAGAAGATGGGCAGAATCAGAAATAGTTCAGAAACAATCAGCTCCACCCCTAAAATTCTAAAAGTTCAAAAGATAATTCATATCTTGAAATATTTATTTTTCTTAAGTAGATGATCTTGAATGGATGCATTTCCTCAGTATGTTTGCATTTCCAGTTTCACAAGATTCCAAAAGTCTCAAAGTTGCTCCAAAAATCTTATCAAAATATTGTAATGTTTCAGAACAAATATAGTTTCTTCTTCAGGCAAAAGAGCCCTTTTATAACTTCATCCAGAGTATTAAATTCAAATCTGACAATCAACATATGGAAATATTTAGTAAAAACACACATGTACAAAATTCCATATTCAATTCCAAACAATTCTCTTAAATTAATGTAACACATTGCAGGGGGAACTGACCTGAACAAATCACAAAAATGGATCACTGTCCACAGCATGACACTATTTATCACAAAGTCCAGTAATCACAATCAAGTTGAAGCGAGGCAGAAGATGAATTTGGTGGGGGTGGGGGGAATGTTTCTCTGTTTGTGTGAGTTTTACTTCCTCTAATTGAAAAGAGAAAAAAGCAAACTTTAAGTTAAATGCTGTGAATTTCAGCACTAAATAAATCAAATTAGTGAAACTCAAAGGTAAAACCTTACTTTCAAACGTTACTTCTATGTGTGCAGACTGCCCATTCACTAATAACTTTGTTCTTTAAAAGCTGCGCTTCTTGTCTATAATCAGAAAAGCATACGCATAAACGTGTCCGTTTTTTTTTCTTTCGTTCCATTCTCATAAATCCTAATTTAAACAGAAAGCTAAAATCGTTTGTATCCTTTACCTTTTCTAGTATAATTTCGCAGTAGAAGGACTTCGCGCTACAAGATAAACGGTGCCCTTGATGCGGTCGCCATGCGAGTGAATGCCAAATCTCTCAGCTAGACTCACCTTCTTTCTGAAGGTAAAAGAAGGGGCCGGGCCAACAGATAGGCACGTGAAACTTGCAGATGTCACACTGACGTACCCTGGGCGGCCCAGTTCCCAAAAGGAAAATCACCTTGGAGAAAAACAATCTCCATAAGGTGGCCCCCTTCAGTCATTAAATGCTGTTAGGAAAAATACCAGAAGACCAAGGGAAAGAGCAACACCTATTCAGCTCAGAGAAGACCGATAAGAACGGATAATGGTTTAGCTTGTGAACTAGTAAATAAATGTATTAAGTTATTGGGAGAAAGGACTACTAATAATGGAGAATTTATAAATAATGGGAATTGTATAGTGGAATATGTGAGGGGGGGAGGAAAAGGAGAGGTGAAACAATGGAATGGCAGGGGCAAGTAAAAGAAGGCAACAGAAAAAGGCACAACAGTTACTTACAGCAATGTAATATGTAGCTAGAATACATATTAAGCTCCTTTAGTCTCTCTTCATATGTCTTCCGGTGCAGACCCTGCACCATTTTAGTTGCCCTCCTCTGGACAGCTTCCATCCTGTCTATGTCTTTGCGAAGACTGGGTCTCCAGAACTGCACGCAGTGCTCCAGATGGGGTCTGACCAGCTGTCTGTACAGAGGATAATAACTTCCTGTTTCCTACTGGTGATGCCTCTCCCTGTGCATCCCAATATCCCCCAGCCCTCATTGCTGCCCTCTCACATTGCTTGCCCACCTTTAGGTCATCTGATATGACTACCCCCAGGTCCCTTTCCATTTTGTTGTTGTTAGTATCTCACCCCATTGTGTACTCTTCCCCTGGGTTTTTGTTTCCCAGGTGCATTACCTTGCACTTCTTAGCATTGAATCTAAGCTGCCATACATTTGACCATTCCTCTAACCTTGCCAAGTCCCTTCTCATCCTTTCCACCCCACCTTGTGCATCAACTCTGTTGCAGATCTTTGTGTCATCTGCAAAGAGACATACTTTTCCTTCCAGTCCCTCTGCAATGTCACTTATAAAGACATTGAAGAGGGCTGGTCCTAATACTGAACCCTGCGGTACCCCACTAGTAACCCCCCTTTCATCAGAGTGGACTCCATTTACTATTACTCTCTGTGTCTTATTTTCCAGCCAATTTTTTACCCAGGCTGTCATCTTGGGACCCACTCCCAGGCTGGCTAACTTGTATATTAATCTTTTGTGTGGGACTGTGTCAAATGCCTTGCTGAAGTCTAGGTAGGCCATGTCCCCAGCCCCTCCCTGATCTACTAATGGAAGTAATGGGAGAACTCGCAAGTCCAAAGAATCTTAAAGCTGAAACTTGATGACCTGCTTCCTGAAAACGTCTAGCCAGAGGAACTTTTACAGTTTTAGGGTGGAGTTGATTGTTTTTGAACTATAAAAGATGCTTAGCCCCCAGTTCCAGGGGGCTTATTCTCCCCCCCCCCACCACCACCGCATGATCAAATGAAAGCTGTAGGGGCACCCTTCTGCTCATCTGTTTGACTTGTCTTGGGTCTTGCTAGACCCATGAATAGTCCCTGCCCTCAGTTGCTGTCCCCCATTCAGAGAGCTGAGGGTAATCTGACATTCGGGGTGAGCCAGCTCCTTCGCTTTTATGGGAAAGCTTTTATTTTTAATTTTCTTTTTTTAACTAGGAGAGGGACACTAAGCCGAAGCTTGTTGACATGTGCGACCTGGTAGCACAAGGAAGTTAAGTGAATTACTCAGGGTCACACAGTATGCAAGTGTGGACTGTGGGATTCAAACCCAGGTCTCGAGGTTTGCAGCTCAGAGCCTTAAACCATTGTGCTTTACTGCCTCCTAAAGATTATTTGGGGAATATGGGCACTGATCCTGCTACCTCTCGCAGACTAAGTGAGTGCTCTGCCATTTGAGCCAATTCCACACTTGGTACTTGGACCCATCAGTATGAATCAGTGGTGAAGGTTGATTCTTTGACAATATGAAAATTACGTAGTTACCGTAATTGTTGATCTTCCTGAATACCTTCACCCACTCACCATCCCCAGCTCAGGTAAGAGCCAGGGCCTCTGGCAGCTTACCCAGTGCATACTAGCAACATATTTACCTGTACTGTATCCCTCTGGCCCTTTTATGGTATCTATGTTTTTGTTTTTTTTTGGGGGGGTGGCAGAACACTTCAGTGCTGCCCAAAGTTGAGGTCATTGCGGCCCCCTCCTAAAAAGCTTGTTTTCCCTAGGGTATATCACCTCTAGGGTCTGTTCTTGTTAGTTGCTAAATGTAAGTGCCCTGGACACTTATCCACTTTAACTCCTCTGAGCAGATGTGTGCAGAGCACTTCGCTTTGGATCAGTATGCTAGCTTCACACAGGGGTACATTTCTGTAGTTGCAGTGAGTAGTGGGACTTATCATACCAGTGTTGAACTATTTAGGCTGGTATTCCTTGTTTCTTCTCTCTCTGCTTTGGGCTTTCGTCCATGCCACCTGGGGCAGGCCAGAGGCGATAACTATATCTTTACTCCCCAGGACTGCTAGTCCTGCAACTCCTGTGCTTCTCATTCCTACTTTTCTTCCATCTGTCATAGAGAAAAGAGGGCTGTGGTCTACTCTCTATCTGATAGTATGGAATTATTCTTTTTTTGAGAGTCCGGATGTCATTATTCTTTTTGGCATAGTTGCCTTCTCATTTGTAAGGGGTCTCGATTTGGACCTAACTTTTGCTATTTCTGTCAGAGCCATCTGCTTAGGGCTGCTGCTTTTCTTTTACCTGTCACTATCCACACTGTTTGGCTAGTGGTAGGATGAATTTTTTTTTTAAACTCGCTACACTTGGACTGCCTGGTTGGCCTAACCCTTCATAGTCTGTGTAAGCTGAGGAAAGGGAAAGGAAAAATTGTTTAACCAGGAAAGGCACACTAAGCTGAAGCTTGTTTCTAGATATGACCTGGGAGCACAAACAAGTTACGTAACTTGCTCAGGGTTACACAGTGTGCAAGTGGTGGCTATGGTATTCAAACCCAGGTCTCCAGGTTTGCAGCGGTGTCCTTAACCAGTACGCTTTACTGAAGGCCTTGATTTTTCTGTGGCACTTTGAAATCCGGGATTACCATTTGCAGTGGTGGTTTGTAAATTCTGCAGCAGTAATGAACTGCCATGTCACAGCATCAGCTCATTGTCCAGGCAGCGCTTGCTTGTCAATGGGTGTGGCAGCCGGGATGGGGGAAACACGAAAATCATTGGATGATCTTCAGGGATATCTCTCATCAGTCATATCTATGAAATTTAGGTGTCAGGCCCTAGGATCACGCTGAAGCTTTTCTGCAGTGATCTAGTAGGGGCCGCCCACACCAACGCCAGGCTCCGATGTCCCAGCCCTTTATAAACAGGGGTTACCCCGCTCCCTCCTCAGTTCTTTTCCTTGTCGACCATTCGCACATGGACTCTGCGGAAGCTTCGTCGCTCACTCGACTGCCAAAATTCTACTTTCCTTTTTTTGTTAATCTTTGAATCATTTATTTTAAAGTAATATCATTTCAAACAACATGAAGTCTTGCTATATTATAACAGTAGCAGTTTGATCCAGCTCTAGAACTGCTCTGGAGGTGAAATGGTTGAAACCATTCCAAAATAGAATTTTGGCCACGAGCTCTAAGAAGCAGCTCTATCTGTGTTATTTCAAACCTGAACTGTCAGATTCTTTACTCCGCCTCAGTGAACAGTCGCTCCGGAGATTTCTCCTACTGCTCGGTTCATTTCTCGGTTTAAAAAGTGTTTTCTCGGTTGGATTCAACAGAGAATAGTTTTATTTTAACCGCAAAACCATTCGGTTCAAGCTCTATCTGTGGTAACCGTAAGTAAATTGAAGGTTTTGTCTGTGTGAAACTTGTAAGTTATCGGTTCGGTTTTGAACCGATCAGTTGGGTTTAAAACTCATTTAAAACTAAAAATTTAATATTTTAGAGTGCGGTTCCCGGTTCTTATCGGTTCTAAAAAAAAAACGGATTTATTCGTTTTCCAATACCCGTGACACGGTTAGGAACAGATAAGGGTGTCTTGCCTGGCACTGCCGTTAAAGGGCAAGTTTTCTGGTTAGGCTGGCATTATGTCTGAGAAACCCAAAAGAAAAACCGAGCCCACTGGGTTTCAACACTGTGATGTTTGTGGGGAAGTCTTTGCCAAGGCTGACCCACACACCACATGTGTTTATTGTCTGGGGTTTGACCACCTCCAGTCAGACTGCCAGATGTAAGAATTTCCCTGCAGCCACCCTGGAAAAAGATTGGGCAGGCTCAGGGAACGAGAGGCCAAAAAGTCCGCTGACCCGGATGGCCAGCCCGGTTCGGTGCCAACCGAACCGGAGGGAGTGCCCTCTGACCAGGGCGAGACTTCCTCGGGCCAAAGAAAAGCTGGTTCTGAGGAACCAATTCCAGTAAAGAAAACAAGAAAATCAGCAGGTCTGGAGTCCAAAACCCCTTCTCCAACTGCTGCAGAGATAGCAAAAGCCATACAAATTGTCCAGTCACTGTCTCAGGGTCCGTCCGAACCGCCACTATCTGGCAAAAGGTCGGTTCGTCCGGTCCCAGTGGTTCAGGAATATGATATTGAGGAATTTTATGAACCAGAGGAGGGGGAGGATGATTATGAACAGTATGAATGTGGCTGGGAAGGTCTGGGTGTGCCCATTGAACGGACATCTCCCAGACAGACCTTTAGACTCTCCCCTATGCTGTCTGAGTCCCCATCTCATTTCATGTTTTACAAAAAGTTGCTGAACCTCCAGCTTCCTTAGAAGAAGCTGTGGATGAGCAAGAGAGCCTGATTTTGTAGAAATGATGGATATTCCAGAGTCTAGGAGATTGTCTATTCCTTTACACAAGTCTTTTAGAAGCAAACAATAAAAATTTTAAAACTCCTAATTCTGTGCCTCCTGTAGATAAAAAGATGGACAGAAGGTACACATTGTCAGGTCCTGATACAGAATTCCTTTCTCAGCAATGCAGTCATGTTGGGGTAGTTCAGGCTGCTGCCTGTGAATAATATTCCCCTGGCTTCACATCCTCCTGACAAGGATTCCAGGAAGAGTGATGCCATGGCAAAAAAACAGTATATGGCAGCCTCTCTGGGACTCAGGTAAGCAAATTATATGGCTTATGTAGCTAGGTATCAGAAATCTAGATGGGATACTGTGATGTAATTAGCCAAGCAAGCCCATGGCCAGCTGGCTAGTGAACTAGAGCAGGTGGCTGCTGATGGCATTGAGGCTTCCAAGGTTCAGTTTCATGCTGCTGTGGATGTTAATGATGTTTCCTCTAGGGTCATGGCCCCATCTGTAGCTTTCCGTAGGTTGGCCTGGCTCAGGTGTACTAGTCTGTCACAGGATACCCAGACTAAGGCTATGGATTTTCCTGTGGTGGGGAATTCTCTGTTTGGGGAGCAGACAGAGAACTACATGAAAAGATGGATGAATATAGGACTACTTACAAAGAGTGCCCAGGCTAGGACGGCAAACCACTCCTCAAAGGCATACCCCCAGGGTAGGGGTAGCCTTTTCACAGGCCTTTTACCAGACTCAGGCCTCCTCTGCCTATGCTCAGAGGGGCTTCTTCAGAGGCAGAGGCAGACGAGGGTGGGCAGACCTGCTCCCACCCCCAGCCTAAAGCTCCTGCTAAGCAGGCACCCTGATGGGTCCAGGGCCGATTCTCCTGTCCGGGTAGGGGCAGGCTGGCTTACTTCAGCCAGAATTGGGCTTCTTTAACCTCAGACAAGTGGGTTCTGAAGTAGTAGGCCAGGGTCTGGTTCTCAGCTTCAAAAAGTTTCCCAAGTTGAGAAGCAGACTTTTTCTACCTGCAAGTGCTTCAGAGACCCTTGCTCTGGAAGCAGAGGTCTCATCCCTGTTAGCTCTCAGAGCAGTAGAAAGGGTTCCTCCCCTGCACCAGGGCAGGGGTCTATATTCCAGATACTTCCTTACCCCAAAAAAGACAGGAGAATGGCGGCCCATATTAGATCTCAGATATCTGAACAAGCATCTTTTGAAACCAAAGTTCAAAATGGTAACTCTGGCAATGATTTTACCCTCCCTAAGGCCAGGGGACTGGCTAGCCTCCCTGGACCTCAAGGATGCCTATTTCTATGTCCTAATCAGAAGCTCCCATCGAAAGTACCTCAGATTCGAACTGCCCTCAGGTCATTACCAGTTCAGAGCAATGCCCTTCGGCCTTACCTCTGCCCCAAGGGTATTCACAAAGTGTCTAGCAGTGGCTCACTTAAGGAGGCAAAGGATTGCTGTTTTCCCTATCTAGACGACTGGCTCATTGTAGGCCAGTCCCCAGAACAGGTAAATCTCACTTGCAGGTCCCAGCAGCTTCTCACCTCCTGGGCTTTCTGCTAAATCTACAAAGTCGGTTCTGGAACCAGTCCAGGTACTCACCTTTATAGGGGCAGAATTGGACACAAAGCTAGCCATAGCCTTTCTTCCCTTAGAAAGGGTAAGGAATTTAGTGGCTCTGGCCTCCTCCTTCATTCTGCAGGTCTCTCGACCAGCAAGACACTTTCTGCAGCTCCTGGGGCACATGGCTGCATCCACAGCTGTTGTGCAGGGAGCAAGATTTCAGATGAGACATTCAGTTTCACTTGAGAACCTATTGGTTTCAGAGAAGAGATCCCCTTTCCAAGTTGGTCCCAGTGACTCGAACCTTGATCCTAGCCTCCAGTGGTGGCAGGATCAGAGCAATTAAGATTGGGGTCCCTTCATTCCCTACTCATGACTTGACTCTCACTACAGATGCTTCCCTTCTGGGTTGGGAGCCCACATGGGCGACCTTTCCACTGGGAGTGTGGTCCCCAGGAATCTCTGCTCCACATCAATTTGCTGGAACTCAGAGCTGTCTTTTTAGCTCTTCAAGCATTTTCTGCATCTGTCCACGACAAGGTGATACAAGTCAGAACAGACAACACCACAACAATGTGGTACATCAACAAACAGGGGGCACTCTGTCTTCGGCCTTGTGCACCGAGGCAATGAAGTTGTGGTCTCTGGCCTATTCCCTGAACACTTCCCTCACAGCAGTTCATCTTCCAGGGAAGGACAATGTCCTAGCGGATGCTCTCAGCAGGATTTCCCAGGGCCATCACGAATGGTCCCTGGATCCTCAAGTGCTGGGGATAGTCTTTGCCAGATGGGGCACCCTCAGATAGATCTTTTGCAACCCCAGACAATCACAAACTTCCTCTGTTCTGTTGCAGACCTCCAGTGCTGGGCTCCTCCCCTGGATGCCCTTCTTCTGGATTGGGAGGGAAGTTTCTCTGCTTCCCCTTCCTCTCCTATTCAAAGTACTAGTCAAAATCAGATTTCAGCCTTGCAGGGTGATTCTGATTGCCCAGATGAGCCAGGCAGCCCTGGTACCCTCCTTCTGTCACTGACAATCCATCTTCCCATTTGCCTCCCCAGGAATCACAACCTGTTGACTTGCCCAGGAAGGGTTTGGTATCCGGACCTCAAATCCTCAACCTCAAGGCCTGGCTCTTGAGGAGTTAGAGTTGCTGATTTACACCTCTCTCAGGGTGTTCTTGAGATCCTAAAGGCTTCTAGAAAGCCTTCCACTAGGCTACTTATAGTTCTAAATGGAAAAGGTTTTCCATTTGATGCTGGGAAAAATATTTCCCAGAATCTGCTGATTTGCCCATTGTTAGATTACATGGTACATCTTAATTCCTTGGGTCTCAGACCAGCTACCCTGAGAGTTCATTTGGCAGCTGTATCTGCTTTTGTGTCAGCAGAAAGTCATCCCCTCTTTCCTCTCATCCTGTGTTTTCCAAGTTTTTAAAGGATTACTCCATAGTAATCCACCCTTTGAGAACGGCCCTGCTTGGGACCTTAATGTTTGCATTGCCCAGTTAATGCAACCCTCTTGAACCTCTGTCTTCTGCAGAGCTTAAGTACCTAACTTGGAAAACTGTTTTCTAGTGGCTATCACTTCTGCCAGACGACAAGTGAGTTGCAAGTCTTGTCAGTGGAAACTGACTTTATTTCTTCCACAGGGATAAGGTAGTCCTTGGACTAATAGGAAGTTTTGCCTAAGGTGGTTTCAGATTTCCATCTTAATCAATCTCCTTCCAGTATTTTTCACTGATCACTCCTCTTCTGGTGAGAGGAGGTTGCACAGCCTGGATGTTAAGAGAGCTCTTAGTTACTATATAGAGCGTACCAAAGGTCACAGGTTCGAATCCCTCCAACTTTTCCTTACCTGTGGTGAAGTTGGGAAAGGCAAACCTGCCACTAAGAGATCAATTGCCAGGTGGATTGTCTCTTGTATCCAATTTTATCAGAAACTGGGCAGAGCCCCCCACCCCTGGTTTGAGGGCTCATTCTACCAGGGGTACAGCTGCGTCTCTAGCTGCTGCCAGAGACATCCCTATATTAGAGATTTGCCAGGCTGCTACTTGGAAAACGGTACACACTTTACCAAGCATTACTCCTGGATGTCCAGGCCAGGAGATGCTCTGTTTGGCACAGCTGTTCTTCAGAGCCTATTCCCTAAGTAGGTTCTGCCCTCCTCCATGGAGGTACTGCTGTGTATTTCTGCTACTGTCATAATATAGCAAGACTTCATGTTGTTTGAAGAAAAAATTACTCACCTTAGTAATGTTGTTTTTTTCTAATGGAGTCTTGCTATATTCTGACCTCCCCAACCTGCCCTCTCAGAACCTCTACTTGGGTGGGAGTGCTGGGCAACTAGTTTGGGCACCTTTTATGCCCTGTTAGCATTTTTTGTCCCCTTTTGGGGCTTTGGGGGTGTGTGTGTGTTTTATTATACTTATGTTTTATTCTCATATGATTAGAATTGTGTTAGTATTTCTGGTCCCCTGACTTGAGTCTTGGGTGTTGGGACCAGCAATGGCTATTATTATTTAGGTAGCCATTTGGCTAGTGTAGGTTACAGCTTCCACACAGACCTTAGTGAGTTTGGCTCGTAAAGATCTGACAGTTCAGGTTTGAAATAACACAGATAGAGCTGCTTCTTAGAGCTCGTGGCCAAAATTCTATTTTGGAATGGTTTTAACCATTTCACCTCCGGAGCAGTTCTAGAGCTGGATCAAACTGCTACTGTCATATTATAGCAAGACTCCATTAGAAGAAACAACATTACTAAGGTGAGTAATTTTTTCTTATTTTTGTATGTTGAGAACTGTGCCTTCGTCTGCTCTTTTCTGTTACTGCTGCTGCAGAAAGAAGATTTCTTAAACTGACAGCCATGAACTTTGTGTCTGCTGTCTCGAGCCTGGTCAGAACTCTCTTGCCTGTGAGATTTGCCTGAAGTTCAACCTCACCACCTGGCGACAATGCAAGATGGCCCTGCAGAAGTTCCTCATGGAGTAACAGGCAGCCAGCGGGAGAGCAGGGGTCTTCTGGGGCTCCACCTCCCAGTCACCAGCATCCTCTATAGACTGACAGGTCCTTGCAGAAGCATTCTCACCGGGACAAGGACTGTCTCCCTCCCCTGATGGTGATCCCGGTCCCTACTGGCCGCTTCCTCTTCTCCTGGGACTGTGACACGCTTTGGCGCCTTTCTCCATGCAGGCCTTTGCTCCCATCAGGCCCCCCACAGTAGAGTTCTCCCAACCTTCCTAGGGCTGTGGAGGGACCATTGGCCTCCGGGTTGTCTGCTTCAGCCTCACCCCCGCCGTCAAGACCTCTTGAACTCTGGGGTCCACAGGCGCTGTGCCCCACCGCCTCTACTACGGCTAGTGGTGGTTCGCTGGAGCTGGGCCCTTCGTCCTCTCAGATACCTGTCGATGATGCTTCCTTACCCTGCCATCGACCTCAGTGTGGTTATTCTATAACCTCAGCTCTCATGCAATAGTTTGTTCCACAGCCTGGGCCTTCGTTGCCCTTGCTGTCAGGCGCTGCTTCAGTGTCTATGGCAGTTTGACCACAACGTGCCGAGCTCCCTCTGCAGAGATGTCAGTATTCGTGCTGCAGAACTGGCCGACCTAGAGGAGAAATATCACCCTGATCTCATTCTCCTGAGGAAGATGTGATTTTGATTCCTGACAGGTCTACTGTCTCCTCCAGTGAGGACTCTGACACCCAGTGCCCCCCCCGTCAAATATTATGAAACAGGTCTCCTTCAACACGGGTTCCAGACTGAGGAGGAGGATGTCACAAGGAGGAACCTGGTGGATTTCTTGGAGATCCCAGAATCTCCACCCAGAGTTGTTATTCCTCTGCTTCCAGCACTGCAGGATGCTGCCTGGCATAGGCCCAACCTGGCACCTGCCATACCCAGAAAGGCTGATAAACTTTACCTGGTGTCCTTGTCGCTGCCTTTTTATGCAGCCCAGCAGGAAACCAACTCAGTGGCAGCTCATGACTGATCTAAGGAACCCAAGCACCCCCACTCTGAATCTCGGAGGATTGACCTCTGGACAAGAGGACTTTTGCCATTGGCAGTTACTTGGCTCGTGTAATCAAGTACCAGAATATCCTGTGGAAGAAAGGCAAGGCTGCTGCCCAGGCCCTTCCTGAGGGTTCCCAGAGACGGGCGCTTCTCAAAATTCTCCAGTCCTTGGAAGATGTTAGTAAGCATCTCCTTAGAGCCACCTGTGATATAGATGATGCTACAGCCAGGGCAGCTGCCGCTGGCATTTGTCTTAGAAGGTGCCCCTGCATTAGGGTCTCTGGCTTTGCTACTGATGTCCAGCAAAAGGTGTTGAATGCCTCTTTTGTGGGTCACAAATGTTTTAGCCCTGATGTACAGGTTATTATTAATGACCTGTATGTCTCTGGCAGGGCTGTTAGGTCTGTCCACTCCCTTTATCATACCCAGCCTAGGAGCAGAACGAGGCCCTCTTTTCATAAGGTCTCTCACAAGTCTGGCTCTGAACCGTGCTAGAGGACAGGTGCAGGCCAGCTCTGCCTTGCCTGCCCCCTTCCCCACCACTGATCCCTCTGATAAGCACTCCATGGGAGGGGGAGCAGCCCCGGCTGCTAGTTCTGCCTCAGCCGGACTCCTTGCCAGACCCCCATCCTCTTGTTCCAAACCAGGAGGTGGTGGTTGGTTCTCCCTCCCATTTCTTCCAGTGGAGAACCATTACCACAGATGCTTGGATCCTGCAGACAGTCAAACAGGGCCATGCTCTGGAATTTCAAGTACAGCCTCCAAGTGTTTCACCGGTTCTCGCATCTTATCCTTCGGATCACACAGCGATACTCCAGGAGGAGGTGTTCACCTTGCTGGGCCAAAAGACCATAGAGCCAGTGCCAAGGCAGCAAAGGAACAAAGGGTTCTACTCCTGATTTTTTTTCCTGGTTCCCAAAAGAACTGGGGACTTGAGACCCAATCTTGACCTCAAGGAGTGGAATCTTTACATCCAGTATAGAAAGTTCCAGATGGTAACTCTACACAGCATTCTTCCTCTGCTCAGACAGGGTGTGACAGGGAGATCTTACTTTGAGAGGGCTCTTGCAGTAGGTAATTACATATAGGACTGACGTCGGCAGGCGGCAGGACCCCACGGAAAAAATTCTAGCTAGCAGTCCCTGGCGAGGAGGACGCCCGATCAGGTGACGGCGTCGAAGACTTCGGTATAAGGCGGTCCCTAGCGCCCGCCTTCCAAGTTCTTTCCACCGTTAGCGCGTGCAGCTCCGCAGAAAAGTTCTGTTTCAGCCTACCCTTCGCTGGGTTTTACAAGTGTTTTGATTTTTTCGATCAACGTCAGGTCATCGGTGTATGTCATCCCTTACACCCTCCGAGCACAAAAATAAGTGCGACTCATGCGGCGCCCAACTCCTCCCGCACAAGGACGGCCATTCCTTGTTCTGCCTAGGCCCTGATCACCCGGTCGAGAAGTGCCAGCACTGCCTCAGCTTCAACGCGGCTACCTGGAAAAGGCGGCAGCAATCCCTGAAAGCCCACATTTTGAAGAAAAAGATGAGTTTGATGGAGAAGGAGCTCAAAAAACTGAGGCAGGCGTCCACTTCCCCCGAAGGCTATGAGAAGGAGGAGGATAAGGAAAGGCACCGGGACAAGGGCTCCTCTGCTGCGTCTCCTTCGGGAGCCGCTGGGTCTCGGGTAACTTCCCCTCCGGGGAACCGCTCCTCGCCAGGCGCCTCGGAGGTTTCAGCGGGTCGGCCCGCCCGTCTAACCGGGCCTTTCAGGTGCCTCCGGGCAATTGGGAGCCTCCGTCCCTGTTCGGCCGCGGTTCGCGGCCTGCTGGCGTGGCGACTCCGTTAATCTGGGCGTCGGCTCCTCGCGTCTCTTGTGAAGCGGTGAGGCGCCACGACCCTTGAGGCGGGCGCCTCTCCCTGGCGATCCTTCTCGGTCTGCCTCTGGTGAAAGCTCCCATAAGTCGGACGCCGCTCCTGGCGCCCGCTGGGAGCTCGCGTAAAACCGCACGTCGGTTCGTCCGATGTCCGGTTGGTGACTGAACAGATGACAGACCTCCCTGCGTCCGTCGTCCCCGGTTCTCCGCAGCCTTTGCTGACGTCCAGGGACCCAGAGCCCCCCAGCCCAACCCCGGGGATTTCTCCCCTCCATCCACGGGCGACGCTGGGGACCTTCCTCCGTCGGACCATCCTCCTGTAGGTGCGCCGGATCTGATGTCGGCTCCCCGGACGCCGGCCCAGATACCTCCGCCGGTTTTACCGACTCTGGCGGACATCCCGCTTCCGGATGTCGCCCCACCTCCGGGCCCTCTAACTTGGATCCACCCGTGAGGCCGCCGGCCGGGCTGTCTGCTCCGGCAGCTCCTCCGGCTCCCGGGTATCCTCCGTCCTATCCGACGTACCCGGGACCACAGTATTCGGCGCCGGTCTTTCCGATGCCGGCCTATCCGCAGCCGGGTTTTGGATACTCTCCATATGTGTACCACCCATATCCTTATCCCCCGCTTCCTCCATCTCCTCCACTGCCCCCACAGCTGCCGGTGGACTTGCAGGAGACTTTGGCCTCCTGGTGGGCTGAGGCCAAGGCTCAACTCACCAGGGAGGTCGAGAGCCGCCTACTGACGATGGTGCCATCTCAGGTTCCCGTACGTCCGAGGCGGCACACTCCCTCACCACCTCCAGAATCCAGGGCTCTCCCGTCTGGGTCCAGAGAGGGGCAGGACACGCTTCCCTGGGGGCTTCCCAAGGGGTCCGTTCCTTCCCCTGGTCGGGAAAGGGAGTCTTTTTTCCTCTTCCTCCTCTTCTTCACTCTCAGACTCCTCGGATTCCTCCGATGGTTGCTCCGAAAGGGACGACAAGCCACGCTCTCCGTTGAAGCCCAGGCCAAGGACTGCTCCGAAGTCTTCTCCAGTAGATCCTTCTTTTACTGAGTTGCTAAGGAAAATCCAGGAGGTTCATCAGTGGCACTCTTTGGAACCAGATCCTCAGCGTTTGAAACTCGCCGAGCATCTGGATCTGCCCGTGACAGCTCCTACTTTGGTGCCACCCTGGATAGAGCCTCATGCCGACCTTGTCACCACCATCTGGAAACAGCCGTCGGCTCTAGCCCACTCCACAGAAGTTGAATAGGGCTATACCAGGCTCCAGGTGTTGATTTTCTAGATTCTCACCGTGTGCGACTCCTGCCCAGGTTTCTGCGCCTGCTCATGACCGGGTCGGCCAACCCAAACATCTCAGCCTTCGTCGCCACCTGACAAAGAATCCCGCCTACTGGACCAGTATGGAAAGAAGATCTTTGCTTCCTCCACGCTGGGGATTAGGGCCCTGAATTATGTCGGCCATAAGGGGGACTACCAGAAGGCCATTCTTACTTGGGTGGAAGCCAAACTGGACTCCTTGCCAGACTCCCAAGTCAAGCAGGAGTTGGCTGATCTTGTCCGCTCTGCACGTTCGGCCAGTCGACACATGTTTCGTGCGACCTACGATGCAGTGGACACTGCTGGATGGAGCTCAGCTTTCGCCGAAGGTTTACATCGTCATGCTTGGCTCCGCGTGTCAGGGTTGGTCCCGGAAGTGCAATCTGCCATCCAGGAAGCGCCCTTCTGGGGGTCGGTGCTTTTCGGTGGTGATGTCAAGGACATCATCACGCATGAGAAACGGACGGCACTGAAGTCTGTTGACTCCATGTACCGCCTCCACCAGCCGCAGCGCCGTCCCTTTCGCAGACTGAATCGGCCCAAGGCGAAACCCCCTGGGAAGGCGGGCCTCAAAACGCCGGGCCCACACAGCTGCTAAGCCCCCCCACCCAAAAAAGCAGCGGGTGCTTCAGCTGTGGCGCTGCCCCACACCACCTGACTTCTTCCTCTCCCACAGCCTCCAGACTCCTCGGAGGAACCGGTAGGAGGGAGGGTTTCCCTCCACCTTCCGGGCTGGGAGAGGATAACATCAGATTCTTGGGTGCTCCAGCTGGTCGCAGAAGGACACTCTATAGAGTTTCTTCAGAAACCACCTCGCCACCTCCCTCTAAAGTTGTCGTATTCAAGGGAACACCTTTTCTTGGTCCAGGAGGAGATTTCAGCTCTACTTCTGAAACAAGCAATAGAACCTGTCCCCCTTCATCTGCAAGGGACGGGTTACTATTCCCATTTCCTCCTGGTCCCAAAGAAGACAGGAGATCTGAGACAAATTCTGGATCTCAGTTCCCTGAATCTTTTTGTGGAGTACAAAAGGTTCAGGATGATATGATAGAGACATACAAGTATCTTACAGGGAGGAACAGGGTGCAGGAATACACTATTTTTAAGCGAAAAAGATGTTCCAGGACTAGAGGGCATGGGATGAAGTTGGAGGGAGGACGATTCAGAGGAAACGTGAGGAAGAATTTCTTAACAGAACGGGTGGTGGACAAGTGGAGCACCCTGCCAGAGGAAGTGGTGGGGGCTGAAACAATCACAGGATTTAAGAATGCATGGGATAGACATAAAGGAATTCTGGAGGTCAGGGGTAAGGGGCAACAGACTTCTAGGAAAACATAAACTGAACTTATAAGCTCAAATGGGCAGACTGGGTGGGCCATAGGCCCTTATCTTCCGGCACTGTCTATGTATCTAGTTGCAGAGCCTTCTGCCCCTTCACCGGTCGGGTCAATGGCTGTGTGCCCTGGATATGCAGGATGCTTACCTGCACATTTCCATTCGCCTGTCTCACTGCAAATATCTTCGGTTTGCGTTCCAGAGGGACCACTACCAATTCAAGGCACTTCCGTTTGGCCTATCCTCGGCGCCCGATATTTGCAAATGCCTGGCGGTGGCCTGCCTGCATGTACCGGGGGTGCAGGTTTTCCCGTACCTGGACGATTGGCTCCTGGTGGCCTCGTCCAGGGAGGAACTCTTCCGCTGCCCCACCCTTACCCAGCAGGTTTTTGCCTGCCTGGGTATTACCATCAGCCATTCCAAGTCTCACTTGATCCCATCCCAGAGACTACAGTTTATTGGGGCGATTTTAGACACGACCATGGGTAGGGCCTTCCTGCCACCGGACAGGGTTCCACCCTCCAGACTCAGATAAGTCTGTTGTCCGGCCGCAGACGGGTCAGTGCAAGGTCAGTCCTTCGCCTTCTCGGGCTCATGGCGGCTGCTATCCAGACAGTTCCTCGGGCTAGACTCCACATGAGTTTCTCAGTGGACTCTCCGCTCCCAATGGGATCAGTTAGTGGACGATTTAGATCACCCAGTTCTAGTCTCCTCGACGATGCTTCGAGACCTGCAGTGGTGAATGGTTCGAGAGAACCTGTTTCGGGGTGTTCCTTTCTTTCGTCCTCCCCCCTCCCAGACTTTAACCACAGACGCCTCGGGCGAAGGTTGGGGAGCCCATCTAGATCCTCATCGGACCCAGGGCTCCTGGTCCAAGTTCTAACAAACAATCTAAATCAATGTGCTCGAGCTTCGGGCAGTGTTGTACGCTCTCCAAGCCCTTCACCAATACATCCGTCCAGACGGACAACTTGTGTGTGGTTTGGTACGTGAACAAACAAGGGGGGACTCGGTCCTACCCTCTTTGCAGGGAAGCAATGAGGGTTTGGAATTGGGCAACACAACATGACCTTCACCTAACGGCAATTCATGATCTTACTTCGAGATACAGCTCTTGCAGCAGGTTACACCATTAGGACTGAAGCTGGCAGGCGCCAGGACCCCGGAGATCTTTTCTAGCTAGCTATCTTCAGCGGGGACCGCCCCTCGGTCCCGCCTCAGACGTCAGGCGTGGTACAAAAGGGGGCGGTCCCGCTAGAATCCCCAGTTCTTTCCCGCCATTGAAAGTGCATCCCTCGACCCTACGGTTTAGTCTAGCGACGCGACACGTGGTTTTGAGAATTTTGAGAATTTTGTTGTGGAAGATTTCTACAATCAACGAGTGACCTGTCTGATGTCCTCTCCGATAGCCGGCCATTCCTCCAAGTGCGCATGCGGCAAACAAATCCCGTTTAAAGACCCGCACTCCGCGTGCGACCGGTGCCTGGGCCCAGACCACGATACTAAGGCCTGCTCCCTGTGCCAGGGGTTCAATAGCCGCACCAGGATCCGCCGGCAGAAGGCCCTTCGCCGCACTCCTAGAAGAACAACTGTGGGGCGATGTGTCCAGGGGATTCGCATACCGGCACGGCGAGAAGAAGAAGAAATCGAGGGATCCTGCCCGATCGCCGGTTCGGGCCTCCGAGTCCCGGAGCTCTGGGTCTCGGTCGGACCGCTCTCCTTCCAGGGCCTTATCTCTGCCCCCTGCTGCGGTGCCCGCCACCAAGCCCGCTCAGGCCTCTGCCGCCAGACCGTCTTCATCTTCTGCCCAGAAGGCCGTGGCGAAGTCGGGGGAACGCCACCACCACCACCACAAGTCGGGCTCCCGCTCCTCTGCCCCAGCGCCCGGTCGCTCTCTCTCCCCGGAGACCTTGGAGCTTACTCCGTTGAGAAGCCCGGTGGTCCGGCGTCGGCCAGACCGTGGGTCGGCCGTTGCATACGTTCCTGCGAGCCGGCGTCGGCCTCTTCAGCGCATCGGACGCCGGTGGGGGGCGACGTCTGCGCCGCCTGAGCCGAGGGCCCTGAGCCTCCGACGCCCGGTCGGACAGGAGTCCCTCACCGAGGAGGATTCTGCCCAGCCCGATGACCAGGCGGGCGCTCCCGGCCGCGAGGAGTCTCCCCAGGGTCCCTCGCCACCGCCCGAGGCCCCCGTGGAGCCGTCGCCGGGACCCGACGTCTGGCCCTCGACCTCGGAGCCGACGTTGGGGCTGTCCTTGGCCGAGGTGAAGGACCTTTTTACCTACTGGTGGGATACCATCAGGAAGGACGTGGTACCCCCAGTCCTTCCTCCTCCACCTCCTCCTCCTCCTCCTCCTCCTACTCCAGCTCCGGCCCCACCTTCACCTGTGGGTTCAGCTGGCCGTTCTGTCCCCAGGGAGCCTGAGACTCCTCCCAGGGGCCGACATTCTAAAACGAGACCTCCGTCCAGATCTTCGTCTCCTGGATCACCCAGCCCTAAGAGGTCCAGGAGGTGACGTCGGTCGCCGTCGACGGAGGGCACGGGATCATCCTGTTCATCATCCAGATCCCCATCTCTGGTCTCGCGTCCCTCGCCGGACCCACGTGAGACTCCAAGGTCTCCTCCGGACGATCCATCCTTCATGGATATAATGAGACATATCCAGGAGAACATGGGTTGGGAAGCAGAGGAACTTGACCCCGAAAGGTTACGCCTGGCAAAATACCTTCGGCAGAAAGACCTAAGCCTGTGGTGGTGCCACCCTTGGTGAGACACTTTTGTGGGCGTCACCAAGGCTGCGTGGAACCGCCCACATTCGCTCCGGCGGTGCGAAGAAGGCTGACCGGTTGTACAGGGCCCCTAAGGGGACCAATACCTGTCAGCACCCTCTGGCTGACTCCTGTGATCACAGCCTCACATGATCGGTCCCAGAGACGCAACATTTGAGCACCCTGCCACGGACCCCGAGTCCAAACAGCTGGACTCTTTGGGGGAGGCCTTACGCTTCAGCGACTTGCGCCCTCAGGTCCCTGAATTACCTTACCCACATGGTGCAGTTCGAGACGCCCTGTGGGAGCAGAGCCTAAGGCGGCCGAGAGGCTGCGGAAGGTGAGGGAGAAAGAGGAGATGCTTCAGCTTCTCCGGACGGGTTCAGGCTGGGACCCAAGTCTTAAGAGCCGCATATGATTCAGCGGACTTCGTCAGCCAGGCGGTTGCTTCAGGTGTTTGCCTCGAAGACACTCTTGGCTCCGTGTCTCGGGGTTCACCCAGACGTCCAGAAAAACATTATGGGACGCTCCCTTTGAAGGTGAGGTACTGTTTGGTAATCCGTCGGAGCGTATAATTACCAAGCTCCAAGAGGCTGGAAAGGCGGTCCAGTCAGTCCAGGCGATGTACCGGCCGAGGCTTGGCTCCTTTCGTAGGAGCCAAGGCCGTTTCCGTGGGCGGACTCAGAGGCAGCAGCCCCGTTCCGCCACACAACAAAGGGCTCTGGCTTGGAAGGACCCAGAAGCAGCCCACCAGCAGGGGTCAAGCGCTTCCAAGGCCACCCAGCCGGCGGGTCCTTCAGCCGCCACAGCATGACTCCTTTCCGGCCCCGCCTCAGGATCAGCAGGATGTTTGGTCGGAATCGCATTCTGAACTTCTTGTCGGGATGGCAGGCGATAACCACCGACAGGTGGGTACTTCAACTAGTCAGCAGAGGCCACTTTTAGGAGTTCGCAGAACAGCCACCCCGAGGCCTCCTCTGCTCTCCCAGTACTCGGGTCAGCACCGCGACTTAATTTGGCAAGAGGTGATCGCACTCCTGGACAAGGGGGCTATTCAGCCTGTCCCCGGAAACCAGAGAGGACTAGGGTACTATTCTCACTTCTTCCTGGTTCCCAAAAGACAGGGGACCTCCGTTCTATTCTGGACCTAAGTGACCTCAACTTGTCAGTTGCATACAAAAGGTTCCGCATGGTGACCCTTCCGGGTCTAATTCCCATGCTAAAACAAGGCGCCTATTTAGCGTCCTTAGACATGCAGGATGCCTACCTGCACATTCCCATAGCTCAAGCGCATCAGAGGTTCCTGCGCTTCGAGTTCTTAAGCCACCATTTCCAATTCGAGCTCTTTCCTTCGGGCTGTCATCCGCTCCAAGGGTTTTCACCAAGTGCATGGCAGTGTGGCAGCTGCTCTAAGGAGGAAGGGCCCTTCGTGTTCCGTACCTCGGCAGTTGGCTTCTCATGGCCGTCTCAGGAGGCGCTTCTGCAAGTCACGACACTCCGGTCCTGTTCGGATCACTGGGATTCTGATAAACCACAGAGTCGGTCTTGGTACCGTTGCAGAACCTGCAGTTCATAGGTGCAGTGCTGGACACGGTCCAGGGAGAGCTTTCCTCCCAGTCGACAGGCGAACGCATCAGGTCCCTCATACAGGACCTATCAGCGAATCCAGACCGCTCCGGCCAGGTCGGTCCTTCGCCTCGGTCACATGGCTCTGCCATTCCCACGGTCCCCTCGCGGCTCCCATGCGCATAACGCAGTGGACGCCAGGCGCAGTGGGACCAGAGGCAAGACCATATGCAGCATCCAGTCAGAATCACGAAACGAGTGGTTCAGGACTGGCAATGGTGGTTAGCCCCCGGGTCGCTCTCCAAGGGTGTCCCTTTCGCAGCGCTGTCCCCGGAGATGACCCTCACCACAGACGCTTCAGGTCTCGGGTGGGGAGCTCACCTGGATGGGGTGAGGTCTCAGGGTGTATGGAGTCCGCTGGAAGCTCATCTTCACATCAGTGTTCTGGAGATGAGAGCGGTGCTGTATGCTCTCCAGGCTTTCCAGTCCATGATCCCACCGTGTACCATCCTGCTTCAGAGGGACAACACGGCGGTGATGTACTACCTCAACAAGCAAGGAGGCGCACACTCTTACCCCCTTTGCAGGAGGCCATGAGGTGTGGGATTGGGTAATCGGACACGGCAAGCAAGCTTAGTCGCTGCACATGTTCCCGGCATGGACAACACGATCAGGACGGTCTGAGTCGCTCCCCAGGCCAGAGTCCACGGTGGGAACTCCTTCAGGAGGTAGCAGAGGATCTGTTCCTTCGATGGGGAACTCCAGAGTTAGATTTATCGCATCCCCATCCAACCAAAACTGCCCAATTTTTACTCGCTAGATCCAGGGCCTGGAGTTTTCTGGCGAGACGTTATCCCTCTCCTGGGAGAACAGATTCCTCTCGCTTTCCTCCTTTCCCGTTGATCCAGAGAGTTCTACTCAACCGCGCAGGGAGCGTGCTTGTTTGATTCTGGTGGCCCCATTATGGCCCAGACAAATCTGGTTCCATTGCTGGCGCAGCTGTCCAGGGAACCCGCCTCCTACCACAGCAGTTCTCACCTTCTGTCTCAGGAGCAAAGTTCGATTGCATCCGGATATGTGGTCTTTGAACCTGCACGCCTGGCTCCTAGAGACGTAGCACATCATGCGACAAGGGGTCTCGCAGAGGTCGCAGAGGTACTCTTCATGCCAAGAAGCCGCTACCACGCTACTTACGCCATGAAATGGCGCCTGATTCTGTCTATGGTCACGGGCTCGTGACCTTTCTCCTTAGGTTGCCCTGTGGGGGCGGTCTTGACTACCTCCTCTCCCTTTTCATTGGGTTGCTCTACTCCTCTATTAGGTACACCTTTGTGCTATTTCGTCATCACCAGCCGGTGGGCCAGCGCACCATTGCTCAACTGGACACCTCTCGGGAGTTCCTGAGAGGGTGCTGCACTATAGGCCTCCTATTAAAGATCCGGTTCCTCCATGGGATCTTCTTTTGTTTTGAGCAACTCACCTCCCTCCCTTTGAACCAGCCTAGGATTGTGAGCTACGTTTCTGTCTTGGAAGGCGTTGTTTTTAGTTGCAGTTACTTCAGCCAGAAGGATTTCTGAGCTTCATGCCCTGATGTGTAAGGAGCCTTATTGGTTTTCACCGAGACAGAGTGTCTCTGAGAATGAATCTAAGTTTTTGCCTAAGGTGGTCTCAGCTCTGACCTTAAATCAGGATATCGACCTTCGGTCTACTTCCCGAACTACTCCAATAGAGGAGAGACTTTGCTCCATACTTTAGATGTTCACCGCAGCCTGAGGTATTACCTCAATAGAACTAAGTCCTTTCGGGCTTCTGAGCAACTTTTCATGTCCTTCGCACAGAGAATGAGAAGTCGGCCAGTGTCTAAGCAATCCTTATCCCGCTGGCTTTTGCAATGCATCTCTCATTGCTACCAATCCAAACAAAAGCCCCTCCCGGGTTCCATCCGGGGCCATTCCACTAGGGGCGTAGCCACTTCTTTTGCAGCTCTCAAGAATGTCTCAACCTCAGCTATTTGCCACGTCACTTGGAGCTCTGTGCATACCTTTTCAGGCATTACAGTCTGGATATCGCTCCCAGGCTAAGGGCTGGTTTCGGCCAGGCGCAGTTGCAGGGACTCCTGTCCTGAATCGGGCCGGTTGGTCCTCCTCAGTTTCTTCTTTTTCCTCTTCCCGTGTGAAGGGGACAAGCTTTATTGCTTGGAATCAGTCCTAATGGTGTAACCTGCTGCAAGAGCTGTATCTCAGTAAGATAGTAGTTACGAAGAACTCACCGTAACAGTAGATCTTCGAGAACAGCTCTGCAGCGTATTCCGCCCACCCGTGTCCCCTTTGAGGAAAGTCTTCTTCAGCCGCTGTTGCTCCCTAAAAAAAAAAAAAAAAAAAATGAATGAGAGAGGAGTGAAGGTGAATATTCAGCCAGCCAGTCTGAATGTCCAGAGAGCAGGAAGTTATTTCCTTCGCATGGCTGGGCGGCGCGGGAGTCGGATATTCACCTGTAAAGTGAATGCCTTTTTTTCATCCTGGGTTTTAGTGACCCTTTTTTTGCCCTTCTGACGGTGGATCTCGGTGTCCCCCTCTATTGCACCTCTGGCGGGAGTCTCAGCGGAGAACTGGGGATTCTGGCGGGACCGCCCTTTGTACCACGCCTGACGTCGGAGGAGGGACCGACGTCGGGGGCGGTCCCCGCTGAAGATAGCTAGCTAAAAAAGATCTCCGGGGTCCTGGCGCCTGCTGGCTTCAGTCCTAATGGTGTAACCTGCTGCAAGAGCTGTTCTCGAAGATCTACTGTTACGGTAAGTTCTTACGTAACTGTACTTTCCGGGAGTCGACAGCACTTTGGCAGACAAGCTAAGTCGCTCTTCTGCTCTGACTCACGAGTGGGAACTGGACCAAGGGGTCCTAGACAATATCTTCTAACTTTGGGGAACACCACAGGTTGACCTGTTCGCATCCCCTCTAAACGCAAAGCTTCCAGTCTTCTGCTCGCTCATTCCAGAGCGAGGCGCTCTCTGGAGAGACGCTCTGTCTCTAGACTGGAAAGACCGATTCATCTATGCCTTTCCCCCAATTCCACTTAGTCCATGAGTCTTGCAGAAACTAGCTTCAGAAGGAGCACGAATGATTCTGATTGCTCCTTTTTGGCCCAGGCAAGTTTGGTTCTCTCTTCTACAACAATACTCGGATCATCCTCTTCCTCTGTCTTGAGGTTTATTGACCCAAGATCAGGGGTCCCTGGTCCATCCAGGCCTCAGATCTCTTCAGCTGCACGGATGGCTCCTGCAGACTTAGCTCAATCCCATTTTGGGGTTTCTGCCCAAGTAGTGGAGATTTTGTTGAAGGCTAGAAAACCCTCCACTAGATCCACTTACGCCATGAAGTGGATAAGATTGACTATCTGGGCTGCTTCCAAGAACGTGGAACCCTTCTCCTGTTCAGCGGGGCTTCTGCTGGAGTATCTACGTCATCTGTTTGACCTGGGTCTCAGTCATTCTTCTCTGAAAGTCCACATGGCGGCCATGTCGGCTTAACATGTTCCCTTTGCGGACAAGACATTCGCTCAGTTGGAGGTCTCTAAGACCTTTCTCAGAGGGGTCCTCCATCTGAGACCTCCATATGTACTCCTGCTCCCCCTTGGGACTTGAACTTTGTTCTCGAGAAACTCACTCTGCCTCCCTTTGAACCGGCAGCTTCTGCAGAATTGAGGTTCCTTTCGTGGAAGACTCTCTTCCTGGTGGCCATTATTTCCGCTTGGAGAATTTGCGAGCTCCAGGCCCTGATGTGTAAAATGCCATACTTAATTTTTCACAAGGAACGTGTTGCTCTTCGCACGAATCCTAAGTTTCTCCCTAAGGTAGTAGCGGAGTCTACTCTAAATCAGTCCATAGAGTTACCCGCCTTTTTCACGCAGTACTATAATCCAGGGGAGTATTTACTCCATACTATGGATGTTCACTGGATTCTGTGATACTACACCAACAGGACAAAGGATCTCAGAAAGACTGATCAATTGTTCATCTCTTTTGCTCATAAACGGGAAGGCAATGCTGTTTCTAAGCAATGCCTATCTAAGTGGTTGGCTCATTGCATCACTTTCTGTTATGACAAATACAAGAAGACCTTCCCGGGTCAAGTAAGAGGGCACTCCACCAGAGGATTGGCTGGCCCAGCGGCTTGTTTCAGGAATGTGTCCGCGCCAGATATCTGTGCTGCCGCCACCTGGACTTCCGTCTATACCTTTACTAAACACTACAGTTTGGATATTGCCTCTCGCTGTAGAGCAGGCTTCGGGCTGGCTGTTCTGCAAGGCCTTTTATCTTGAAGCTTGCACAGCTAGAACTGCTTCTTGGAGTAGTTTTCCTCCTCCCGGTGCCTCTCTTTGTTCCAGACTGCTTGGGATTCAGTCCTATATGTAATTATCTACTGCAAGAGCCCTCTCAAAGTAAGATAGTACAGTTATGTAAGAACTTACCGTAACAGTAGATCTTTGAGAGAGGCTTTTGCAGTAGGTAATACCTTCCTGCCCTCCATCCCCCTAGGCTTTTTCAGCTCCTTTTCCAGTGATGGAAATATCCGCTTCTCTCTCTTCTGGCCTGTGGTGGGAAAGAACTGGAAGGCGGGCGTCAGGTACCACCCCTTTATACCGACGTCTTCTGATGCCGGTCACCTGACGTTGGGTCGGTCCCTCGTCAGGGACTGCTAGCTAGAAATTATTCCGTAGGGCCCTGCTGCTTGCCGAAGTCAGTCCTGTATGCAATTACCTACTGCAAGAGCCTCTCTCGAAGATCTACTGTTACGGTAAGTTCTTTCGTAGCTGTACTTTCCTGCCACTCTTGAGGACTGACCTTTTCTTAAATCTGTTGCAGCTGTTCTTGTATTTCTTAGCCTAATCTATCCTTTAGAATTTATAGTCCATAAGGTTGGCCACCTCTGGGCACCCACCCCTTCCCTTTCTTGACGATGCTGTCCTCTTTAATTTTCACTTTCCCTCTCCGATCCTCCTACCGGGAGGTTATTGTGACCGACGAGCTGATATAAAATGGGCTGTGTTCCTCGTTTTTGGATTTTGTATGCAGTGGCACTAGGTCATAAGATATATTGTATATACTTATGTGTATGAAACCTGCAAATGTTGAAAATACCATTGGCACTAGGTGTTTCTGATAAAGGTTAAACGTTACTAGGGGAACGTATGATGAAAATTAAGTTAGTTGTGCTATTTAAAATGCATGTAAATTGCTGTAAATTGAATGTCTGAAATGTCAGTGATTTGCATATATCCCATGATGCTTTGCATTATGGAAGTATGTGTAGTGATGTGTTTCTTTGAAACTTGGCTTATTGTCTGTGCCCTTTGGAGGTAACCCTCGTTTCGGTGCTTCTTTGTCTTTAGCTTTTGTGCTATTTTTCTTATGTGAGCCCCCACCACCTAAGCAAACAAGGCCCGCATAGGGGAGGCTAAATCTCAACAGATACGTTAGATTAGTTGATCAGTAGGTGCTGACCAGTGCAGAGGAAGGACATACATAATCTGTTGCTGCAAACTGATGTGTTGAAGAAGGAATATGCCATTGCTGAAGGTTATCTATTGTATTTTGAATAAACCTCACACAGAAATTGTATGTTGAAACTGAAGTTCAGTGTCTGGTCCATCTGTTATCCCACAGCCCCTCCACACAGGGTGACTGGCTGTGCAGGATACCTATTTGCATATCTGCATATCATGGTTTGCACCCTCTCACAGGCTATGCCTACGAATCTCACTTTGAGAGGGAGCTTGCAGCAGGGTACACCGTAAGGACTGAAGCCAGCAGGCTCCAGGACACCACTGGAAACTTCTAGCTAGCCGTCTATAATGGCGGACCGCCCCTGACGTCACCTTTGGTATAAAAGGCGATACCCTAGCACCATCCCCAGTTCTTTTCCTGTGTTGACCCACGTACATCGGCTTCACGGATGCCTTCTGCCCTAGTAGACCGCCATTTCTAACACTTGTTCTGCGCTTTTTTTTTTTTTTAATTCTTAAGTATTTAGCCTTTATTTTCTGCATGTCTTCTTCCCCGTCATCTGTTGAGTGGTGCCAGTCCAAGCGTGCCTGTGGCAGACAAATTCCATTGAAGGACTGCCATGCGATCTGCCTCTTCTGTCTGGGCCTGGACCACAACACTGAGGCCTTGCCATCATTGCCAGAAGTTCAACAGCAGCACCAGGATTCGCTGCCAGAAAGCACTTAAATCCTTCTTGCTAGAGAAACAAATGGCAGATATACAGAAGGAGACCAAGAAGAAGGGTTCATCTTCTTCACCCTCAGGGGCTTAGACTTCCTCAGATCACCATAAGTCATCGGGGAAGCATAACCACAAGGACAAGTATTCCCGCTTCCGGTCCCTGCACAAGTTGGGCTCTGGGTCATCGTCCTGCGGGAGGACGGACTAGTCTACCCAGGCTGCCCTCACCTCCTCCGGGTTACCTGTGGTCAAGCCTCCCGCCCTGGTACTGATGTCGGGCAGAGGCTCTTCTGAGGCTGGGACCAAGTCCTCAGCCCTGGCTTCAGCCCTTCCCTCAGGCTTACAACCAGGTGGCATGGCCAGTTTCTTCTCGGGTGCTGGGTCCCTGCCCGTCATTCGACCAGCCAAGACGTCATCCAAGTCCGCGACTGCCTCCAGTGCAGACCCCCTGGACTGACGCTTCAGGCATGAGTTCCCTCCCCTGGGAGAGACTCCTCTGCCCCCCCTCGATGGGCTTCACCGGAGCGGACTTTGGCCACCTCCCTGGACAGTCAACACACGCCTCATCTCTTCAATGGCTGTATCCCCAGCGTCTGTTCCTGTAACCCAGTATCGCCGGACCCACGTACGTCGCCGGTGACTACCCGAACCCAGGCAGATGCCAGTGGTGCTGGCATCCGACACCGGATGACAGTACTTTAGTACCACCGATGACAGCTGCTCCCAATCCACAGACACGGCACGTCCTCAAGGCCTGATGCCATGACCATCACCCCCCAACCCGGACACCGGATGCTCCCCCGGAACCTAGGATCCTGCTGTTGACATGAAGGATCCCTCTTCATCCTGGTGGAACACTATTAAGGGTGGCCTCCTTCCACCAAGATCTTCCTCACCTTTTAAGAGTCTAAACCTTCTCAGGTACCTCCAAAATGGCCGACTTCTCAGCCACAGGAATCCACCCCATGGCCTGAGGACTCGAATAGGGGTCGTCATGGCTGTAAAGGCAGGAGACGCCATTCCTCCTCCATATCGTTGGACAGGCACTGATGTCGCTTTAGGGGTAATCGCTCCCGACGTTCATATACTAGGTCTACATCCTCTGAGGATTCTAGCTGCAGTTCTTCCTCCTCCTCAACATCTTCCTCCCGGGAGGGGGCTTCTTCCCCTTCAGATCATAAGGACTCCCCTAGGTCTTTGCCTGACGATCCATCTTTCATGGACGTCATGTGGCACATCTTGACCAATATAGGATGGGATATAGAAGATCTGGATCCTGAGAGGCACTGCCTGGCTAAGTACCTCTGCCAGAAGGATCTGAAACCTATAGTGGTGCCACCCCTGGTCGACACCTTCCAAGACGTCACTAGGACTGCCTGAAAGCATCCGTCTACTTCTTCAGCAATACCCAAGAAATCAGACCGCCCTTACAGGTCCCCAGGGAGGAGCCCTTTTTGGATGAACAACCCCTGGCGGACTCTATGGTGATCTTCGCTGCCCAAAGTAGGTCGAAGCAGCCCCGACACCTGAGCACTCAGCCTCCAGACAAGGAGTCTAAACAACTGGACCAACTTGGCAGGAAGGTATATGCCACTGCCACTTGTACCATATGCTCCCTTGACTCATTCACACCACAAGAGCTCTTTGAGACTTCCACCACTTGTGCCCTGTATACCCTTAGCACTGCATCCTGGGCCTTTCTAAGCAAAATCAAGCCATAATCAGCATGCCACAAACAAATGTGACTACCTTTTGAACCGTAAGCGCTACGCACAAAGTATGAGTGGCAAAGTTGTTCAGCACAACGTTACCTTTCCAATGGTGCTATGCAATCAGTTGTAATCAATTTAGTTTTTATTTTATATTAGCTGAAATACCAAACAACTGATTTTTTTCAAGGTGCTTAGGTGACGCATGAGAGACAAATGTCAGCCATGCACACCATACCTTAAACAAACGCAAATAACTCCTAAAGTATATGTGGTAGACACAAAGTATCAGTGGCAAAATTGTTCAGCACAAAATAACCTTTCTAATGGTGCTATGCAATCAATTGTAATCCATCTAGTTTTTATTTTATAGTAGCTGAAATACCAAACTTTTTTTTTTTTTCAGATTTATTCAAGGTGCTTAGGTGAGGCTTGAGAGACAAATGTTAGCCATGCACACCATACCTGCACACCATACCTTAAACAAATATGAATAACTCCTAAAGTATACATGATACACACAAAGTATCTGCAGCAAAATTGTTCACAGCAAAATTACCTTTCTAACGGTACTATGCATTCAATTCTAAACAATTCGGTTTGTTTAATGGTTAGATAAAAACTGCTGACTTCCTCAGACGTTTTTAGGCCTCAGTGAAAGTCAGTTGAGTACGTCTACAGATGTTGTTGTCTTGAGTGGCTATGCTTTCAGACGCCGCCTACAGACGTCTCTAGGCCTGAATGAGTTAATTTCCTTACACACATGTCCCGATATCAGAATGCCCTCTGGGAGCAGGGCATGGAGCTAGCTCAGGCCCTACCTGATGTCCCTTAGAAGGCAGAGTTACTTAAACTCCTCAAGTCTGGATTGGACATTGACACCCACATGCTACAGTCCTCTTATGATTCGACAGACAAGCGGTTAAGGTTCGTAACCCTTCCAGACCTGATTCCTCTTCTCCATCAAAGAGACTGGCTATCCTCGCTGGACATGCGGGATGTGTTTCTTCACATCCTGATTGCCCAGCTCCACCGAAGGTTCCTGCGATTCCTCTTCCAGGGCACCACTACCAGTTTGGGCTGTCCGTTCGGTCTGTCCTCATCACATGAGTCTTTACAAGTGCCTGCAGCCATAGAGGCAGTGACCATAAGTAGGAAAGGTCACTACGTCTTCCCATACCTGGACATTTGGCTTCCTCACAGCCCCCTCCAGGGAAAAGCTGCTTCAGTGCATGGCAGACACCTTTTCGCTGCTCAGAGACTTAGGAATCACATTGAAACTTCCAGAGTACTCCCCCGGCCAAGCCAGAGGCTTCAGTTCATAGGGGCTCTTCTAGACACTGTCCAAGGCAGAGCTTTCCTTTCTGTGGACAGAGCAGATTGCCTTCCGGCTCAAGCTCAAGAAGTCTCTGCCCGTCTGGTCCCGGCCAGAACGCTCCTCAGGCTCCTGGGTCACATGACAGCAGCCATCACAACCATGCCATTGGCACAACATCACAGTATGATCCAGTGGAAGTTGAGAGTCCAATGGGATCAGCGCACAGATGACTTATACCAGCTTACTTTAGTTGCGGAACCAGTCCGCCAGACTCTTCAATGGTGGCTAATTCCTTCCAGCCTCTCCAAGGGCATGCATAGGAACATAAAGTTGACGTCAGATAAAGACCGCAAGGCCCATCCAGTCTGCCCATTTTTTCTACCTTATGAATATCCCATAGGCCTGTACTGTCAATGGCCTATCTATTCATACTCATCTGTATTGCTCCCTTATGCCTGTCCCATGCCTGTTTGAAGCCCTGCACCGTATTCATATCCACCACTTCATGAGGTAGGCCGTTCCTTGCATCCACCACCCTTTCTGTGAAAAATAACTTCCTCACATTACCCTTTAGTCAGCCCCCCCTCTAATCTCATGCTGTGTCCTCTTGTCCTGCTACTTTTCTTGTATTGAAACATGTTAGTCTTTCTCCTTGTTAATGCCCTTAAGATGTTTGAATATTTAGATTATATCACCTCTCTCCCTCCTTTGCCCTAGGGTATACATATTGAGCTCCGTTAATCTGTCCTCGTATGTTTTCTGATGCAGTCCCTGCCCCATTTTGCTTGCCCTTCTCTGGACTGCCTCCATTTTGTTAATGTCCTTGTGCAGGTGCAGCCTCCAGTACTGCATGCAGTACTCCAGAATGGGCCTGACCAGTGTCTTGTAAAGAGGGATTATTGCCTCCCTCATATGACTTGCGATACCCCTACTAATACACCGCAACATCCCTCTAGCCTTACCTACTGCTTTAGTTGTCTGCTTGGATGATTTCAGGTCATCTGTGATGATGCCTAAGTCTCGTTCTTCCCTTGTGATTGCCAGCAGCTCCCCTCCCAACCTATAGGTGGCTTCAGGGTTTCTCTTCCATATGTGTATGATCTTGCACTTCTTTGCGTTAAACCTCAGTTGCCACTCTTCCAACCATTTTGCCAGGTTTATCCATATCTCTTCTTATTCTGCCCACCCCATCTGGATCATCTACTCTGTTGCAGATCTTGGTGTCATCTGCAAATGGACAAACCTTAACCTCCAGTCCATCTGCAATGTCACTGATGGAGATATTGAAGAGGACTGGTCCCAGGACTGATCCCTGAGGTACCCCACTTGTGACTTGCATCTCTTCTGTGTACTGACCGTTAAATCACCACTCTGTTTTCTGCCTGCCAACCAGTTTGCTGCCCAGTTACCAACTTCTGACCCACCCCGAGCCTACCCAGCTTATTAATCAATCTTCTGTGTGGAACAGTATTGAAAGCTTTGCTGAAGTCGAGGTAGATGACATCAACAGCACCCCCTTGGTCCACCACTCTGGTTACCCAGTCAAAGAATTCTGAGATTAATTTGACATGCCCTTCTCTGTTGCACGCCCCCTCCTCCCCTTTTCAGTCTCTGACCACAGATGCCTCAGGCATGGGCTGGGGAGCCCACCTTGCAGACTGCTGGACTCTAGGAACATGGTTCGTATTGGAGAAATCTGTCCACATCAGTGAGTTGGAGATGAGGGTGATCCTCTGTGCCGTGCAAGCCCGCAGACGGACCTACTCCTGGGCCACCAACTCATCCAGTTGGTCAATATGTCTGTGGTGGTTTGCATAAACAAAGAGGGAGGAACCCACTCGTATCCCCTCTGCAGGGAAGCCAAGAGAGTATGGTACTGGACCATCGAACATCAGCTGGAACTCTCTGCAATACATGTTCCAGGTATTCATAGATACATAGATACATAGACAGTGTCGGCAGATAAGGGCCTATGACCCACCGAGTCTGCCCATTTAAGTTTGTAAGTTCAGTTTATGTTTTCCAGGAAGTCTGTTGTCCCTTACCCCTGACCTCCAGAATTCCTTTATGTCTATCCCATGCATTCTTAAATCCCGTGATTGTTTCAGCCCCCACCACTTCCTCTGGCAGGGTGTTCCACTTGTCCACCACCCGTTCTGTTAAGAAATTCTTCCTCGCGTTTCCTCTGAATCGTCCTCCTCCAACTTCATCCCGATGCCCTCTAGTCCCGGAACATCTTTTAGCTAAAAATAGTGCATTCCTGCACCTGTTCCTCCCTGTAAGATACTTGTATGTCTCTATCATATCCCCTCTCTCCCTCCTCTCCTCCAGGGAGTACATGTTCAGTGCCTTCAACCTGTCCTCATAGGACTTGTGATGCAATCCATGCACCATCTTTGTTGCCCTCCTCTGAACCTTCTCTACCCTGTCTTATGTCCTTACGTAGGTAAGGTCTCCAGAACTGCACAGTGTACTCCAGGTGCGGCCTCACTAGTGTCTTGTATAGTGGAATTATGACCTCCCTTTTCCTGCTGGTGATGCCCTGCCTTGCATCCCAGCATCCTATTTGCTTTACCTGCTGCCTTGTCACACTGTTTCCCTGCCTTGAGGTCATCCGAGATAACTCCAAGATCCCTTTCCTGCTTGGTGCATGCTATATCCTCACCCCCCAACTGATATATTGTGCCAGGGTTTTTGTGCCCCATATGCATTATCTTGCACTTCCTTGCATTGAATTTCAACTGCCAAACCCCTGACCATTCTTCAAGTTTCTGCAGGATTCAAAACACCTTGGCAGACAACCTCAGTCGCTTTCGGTCTAAAGCCCACGAATGGAAGTTCCTACAATTGGTTGCAGAAGATCTCTTTGACAGATGGGGTTGCCCCCGATTTAGACCTCTGTGCATCCTCACTCAGTGCAGAACTGCTCAGTTTCTGCTCGCTAGATTAGGGCGTGGTGCTTTCTGGTGAGACGCATTGTCCCTTTACTGGACAGGGAGATTCCTATACGCCTTTCCTCCCTTTCCGCTAATTCAGAGAGTCTTCTTCAAGCTGCAGTCGGATTGAGTGGACATGATCCTGTTTGCCCCCTTCTGACCTCGGCAAATCTGTTTCCATCTACTTCAGCAGCTGGCAGTGGAGCCCGTGCTCCCCCTGAGCTCACACTTGCTGTCCCAGGAGAGAGGGACACTGAGTCCATCCAGATCTGAGGTCGCTGCACCTGCATGCATGGCTCCTGAAAACTTAGCCGTCTCTCGGTTTGGAGTCTCAACTAGAGTGGCAGAAGTCCTAGTTGCCACCCAGAAACCTTCAGCTGGGGCCACCTATGTGATGAAGTGGAAGTGGTTTTGCATCTGGGCCTCAACTCACCACCTTGACCTCTTTACCTGTCCAGTAAACTCGATTCTCGAGTACCTCTTTTCACTCTCTGACTCTGGCCTTAGCTACTTGTCCATTAATGTGCATCTTTCTGCTGTCTGCTTATCGTGTACCGGTACAGGGAAAGGCCCTTGCTAAACTTGCTTTCCCCTGCACCTTCTTGAGAAGCCTTTTACATCTGAAGCCACCCATTATGGACCCCGTCCCTGCATGGGACCTTGTTTTCTTTTGGAGAAACTTACTTTGCCTCCCTTCGAGCCAGCTGCAGATAGTGAGCTACGTCTTCTGTCATGGAAAGCACTATGTTTGCAGTTTCTTCTGCTCCGCGGATTTCCGAACTTCAGGCTCTCTTGTGTAAAGAGCCTTATTTAGTTTTTTACAAGGTCCGGTTATCTTTGCGGATCAATCCTAAGGTCTTCGGGGGTATCTGTCATTGGGTTACATGGTAGGAACTTAACCGTCGGTGAAGGGGAATCCACACGGAAGATTTTCAGTAGTAGAACTGGGGCTGCCCACGCCGTCGACGTGTCTGGATGTCTGCCAATGTCACCAGACCTATAAAGGCATAGATGGCCCAACGTGCTCCTCAGTTCTTTCCCACCATTGACTTACAAGCACAGTCTCCATGGAAGAGCAGTTTCTAGGGTTGTGGATGTGATGTTCTATCCACACTGTCTGGCAGGTACCTTGCCGCTTTAAGATGGGCCAGAAAGTGTTCAAGCTGGCTCCTCCCACCCACCTGGGTGATGAAACTCTCAGCTCTGCCCCATGACGTCAGATCTTCATTACCACTTTGAAGCATATGTTTCCCTCCTTAGCACTCTCACGTTTTGCAGGCCCTGGCTCTAAAAACTTCAGATATTTTCCCTAAACTTACTTTGAAACTTGCTCGAGTTCAGTCTTCACCCTCTTCCCTTGCAGCTGCGATGGAGGATAAGACCGTCCCCGGGTTCCGCTTGTGCCCCTGCGGGCAGAAGATGTCTCACACTGTCCCCCACACCTCATACGTTTATTGCCTTGGGCATGACCACGATTTGCAGGCTTGCGAGATGTCTGTCCTTGTCTCCAGTGCTCGAAGACCACGCTGCCAGACTCCAGCTGGGGCGACCGGAGAAACTGTACCCACCGGTCAAATAGAAGGAGGCCCATTGGGTGGTGTCTGCAGCGGCGGGCTCTGTGGAACTGGAACAGCTTAAACAGCTCACGGCCCTTGAAGAGGAGGAGGCCCAGGCTGCGGCGAGCTCCTCTTTGGCCTTTATTCCGCTCCAACTTGGCTCTTCTTACACAGCTTCCTTTTGGGAGTTGTGCCAGTCCCTCTCTACTAAAGGGGAAGGTCCTTCTAGGTCTCTCTCCCCTCGTTCCTGGAGGAAGGATCCAAAAATAGGTAAGGACCACTGTCTATGCTCTTGGGAGCAGGTGAGATCTCATTCGCTGGATCAACAGCTCTCGACTTTGGTCGATGTTGCAGCCCGGACAGCTGGTTTCATGGTGTCCCTGTCAGACCAGCTTGACGAGACGCCTGTTAATGATTTTTCTGGATCCCACAGACAGGTTGTTGACCAAGGAGGCCAACATCTCTCTCACACACTGGTGCTTCTGGTGCCTTCCGAGGACTTGCCCCAGACCATTGAGCCGAAGTCCCCAGCCCAGGACCCTGAACCGGAGGGGCAGCGGGTTTCCCCCCGCTCCTTCCTCGGCCTGCCGCTGGCACCGTCAATGGTCGGTCTCGGTCATCCTCCACTTTGGTGAAATCCCGCTGATGTCGGTGGTATCGGTCCCGACACTGTGGAAAGCGGCACTGCTGCTCTTCTTTCTCATCCTCCTCGGCTGAGGAGAGGCTCCGACGCAAGTTGGGACAGCTCTGGGCGTTGGGCTCTTGTCCCACGATAAATTGTAGCCACAGGGCTCGGTTGTGGATCTCAACCTTCACGGCAGATACCCAGCACAAGCTCGCAGATGTTCCCTTTCTTGGCACCGACCTGTTAGGGCACGGTGTGGAGGGCCACCTCCAGCACATTGAAAAATTCAGTGCCGCCCTAGACTCTCACATCTGCACAGAAGGACAAAGGCTGCCATCAGCAGTGTAAGCCCTTTCGTTCCTCCACTCCTGCGGCAAGACCTGCCAAGCAACACCAGCAGCAGGGTCAAACTTGGCCCCCCAAGAGCCAAGTCCGTCGCTTCCTCGGTCAGGAAGCCCGGGGGGGGGGCGCGGTCCCTTCTCCTCCAAGCCTGCCCAGTGACTGGTTTCCGTCCCCAAACTCATCTCATCTCACCTCCCATGGCTCCCCCGTTGGGGGCTGGCTCGGCTACTTCCTTTCTGCCTGGTCCCATGTCACCTTGGACCACTGGGTGCTGGAAGTGGTCGGGGCCTGCCTTGAGGTCGAGCAGGTCCTCCCTTTCGGTGCCCGCGCCCCCATGGGGTGGGGGCTACTGTCCAGGCCTCAGAAGTCGGCTTTCCGGTGACTACATCGACTCAGCTTCTCCCAAGGGGGTAGTCAGCAAGGTTGGGATCCTCCTCTGTGCCCAGGGTTTGTTTCTGGTACTTCCTGGTTCCAAAATGGACGGAGGTCTGGCACCCCATTCTTGATTTGCACGACCTGAACAAGTTCCTAAGGCCATGCACCTTTCGGATGGTAACCCTGGTTCAGATTATACCATCGCTGGAGCAGGGCTTGTGGTTCTATTCCCTCTACCTCTAAGATGCGTTCTTTCACGTCCCAATCAGTCCGTCTCATCAGCAGTTCCTCTGCTTTCAGGCAGAGGGAACCCTCTACGAGTTCTGGGCCATGCCCTTCAGCCTCTCAACAGCTCCCAGGGTCTTCACCAAATGCATCGGAGTGGTGGCAGCTTTGCTGCGGCACCAAGGGGTCCAGGTCTACCCTTACCTGGCGACTGGTTGGTGACGGGTCCCTCCAGGTTGGAGGTGGAGCGGTCCAGAGATCTGGCCCTTCAGGCTTGCTCTCAGCTTGGCCTCCTCATCAACGAGGCTAAGTCGGAACTCGTGCCCTCGCAGGTGATTCAGTTCATTGGGGAGGAGCTCGACTCTCTCCGAGCTAGAGCACGGCTCCTGGCAGACAGGGCCGAGGTCCTTTCCTCCTTTACCCAGTCATTTCTGATTGGGCAGTTGCGCCCTGCCTGGGACTTCCTGCGCTTTCTGGGTCTCATGGCGGCTTGCACCAGTGTCGTCTGTTGGGCCCAGTGGCATATACGCCCCCTGCAGTGGGGGCTGGCCCGCCAGTGGTCTCAGTGCTCAGGTCATCTAGACCAGCCAGTCTCTGTGACCCAGGAGATGTGGGATGGCCTGCAGTGGTGGCTCCAGCTCATCTGCGGGATGGAATCCTGTTCGTCCGCCCCAAGCCGATGGTCATCCTGACAACAGACACCTCTCTGGGTTGAGGTGCCCATGGACTCTGGTCCCCTCAGGAGTCCCGATGCTACGTCAACCTGCTGGAGCTCCGAGCGGTCCGACTAGCCCTACCGCCTTTGCTCCGTTTGGTTGTGGTCAAGTGGTCCAGGTCCAGACGGACAACACCACAACCATGTATTATCTCAGCAGACTGGGCGGAATGCACTTCTTGCCTCTGTGCAAGGAAGCTGTTCACTTCTGGTCTCTCATGCTCAGCCTGGAGGTGCACTTCCTAGCCATTCACATAGCAGGAGCCTCGAACAGTCTGGCTGATGCCCTTAGCCGGATAGACGACTCATGTCACGAGTGGTCTCTCCTGCTGGAGATAGTACAAGACCTGTTCTCTCACTGAGGCACACCTCAGGTGGACCTATTTGCCTCCAGGGAGAACGCCAAGCTGATGCTGTACCATGCCCGCCCTCCTCAGCAGGGGGATGCATTCTCCAGGCTGTGGACTCCGGGCCTATTCTATGCCTTCACTTCTCTGCCCTTGATCCACAAGGTGCTCCTTAAGATCAGGAGGGACAAGGTGCAGGTGATCCTGATAACCCCAGACTGGCCTCTCCAGTTCTGGTATCCAGATCTCCTCAGCCTCAGCTCTAGGCTCCCGAGGCAGCTTCCAGCCCACCCGGACCTGCTCTCCATCAATAAGGGGAAGGTGCTTCATCTGGAACTTCAATCCCTGCACCTGACGGCCTGGTTCCTGAGCCGCTAGAGTTCCAAGCCTTGTCTTTCCGACGAGGTCCTCAGCGTCGTTGAGGCGTCCCGCAAGGAGTCGACCAGAAAATGCTATGCCTTCAAATTGAAGAGATTCTCTATTTGGTATCAGGGCAAGGGGTTAGACCTCTCGTCCTGTCCGCTGGCTAGCATTCTGGACTACCTGTGGTCCCTTTCCCAGCAGGGGCTTTGGTCGACGACCCTCAAGGTGCACCTGGCAGCCATCTCTGCTTACCAGGTGTGGGCCAAAAAGCAATCGGTGGCGCAGGAGAAGGTGGTCTGGCACTTTTTTTTCAAGGGCCTAGATCACATATCCCCTCTGGTGCATGAACCACCACCTCTGTGGAATTTACTGCTGGTATTGGCCAAGCTCATAGGCAAGCCATTCGAACCAGTGCACAGGTGTGACATCTCTCAGCTGTCGTGGAAGACCGCCTTCTTGGTGGCTGTCACGTCAGCCTGAAGGATTGGGGAACTCCAGGTGCTTTTCATCGAAGCTCCCTACCTGGTCTTCCACAGGGACAAGGTTGTCCTGTGCCCCCACCCGAAACTTCTCCCAAAGGTGGTGTCAGAGTTTCACCTGAACCAGGTGTTGACTCTGCTGGTGTTCTACCCCAGTCACACCTCAGAGGCAGAGTACAGGCTCCATATTTTGGACCCGAGAAGAGTGCTTGCTTAATACAAAGAACATGTGGTGGAAGTTCGGGGAGGTGTTTGCCAGCTGTTGGTCACCTACACTGAAGCCGCACCTGGCAGACCTGCAGCAAAGCGGATGATTGGCAGGTGGATCACTTCCTTCATTGATCTCTGCTATATGTTGGCGGGTAGGGAGCCTCCCGTAGGGCTTAGGGCTCATTCCACCTGTCATACCGCTGCGTCGGTGGCTGCTTCTAGGGACGTCCCTATCCAGGACATCTGCAGGGCTGCTACGTGGAAGTCAGCACACACCTTCATTTTCCATTACTGCATTTACCTTGAGTCATGCTGGGATGCTGGTTTTGGAACCTCAGTTCTCCAGTCGCTGTTCCGTAAGTAGGGGGTGTGCGCCTTGCCTCCCTCCTCCCGGAGAACTGCTAGGAGTGTGCCAGACAGTGTGGATAGAACAACATATCCACGCCCCTAGAAATACAGGTTACTCACCTGTAACAGTAGAGCTTCCACGGAATAGTCTCTTGCAGTAAGTCATTACTTCTGGGAGTTTCTTTTAGGTGGCGCTCTCATACGGCAGTTCTCTCCAGCAGTCTCTACACCAGGGACCACCCACGCGACCTCACTTCCTGGGCTGTGCCTATAAAAGTGGGTGGTCCCTGGTAGTCTCTGTTCATTCCCCCGGCTTCAGCTCTCGCAGCAGGTAGAATACACTCCTGTTAAGTGATCTACGGCGTGGATTGAACCACAGCTTGGGGTATCTGGGCTTAATACACGGCACCATATTTCTATACTCAAACAAGAGTTTTTGGATGACTCAAGGAGCTCTATTAACAGGCTCCGATAAGACTTTTGAGTCCTTTTCAAGAAGCATTGGAGTGGAAGGCATATCTTCACCATAAGTCCTGCCTGACCACCTTTCAACAGTCTTGTATGCTAAATATATATTATCAAGGAGACTTTCTTTGTTGACTGAGAACAAATACCCTGTCGACGGCAGGCATTTCTGCATCATCATCATCATAGAACAGACTACAGAGGCTTACACTATATATCCCGTCGACTGATGCATAATGCTGTTGACAGAGGCCTCCAACAACACTCTACAGAGGCTCACACTATGTTCCCGTTGACGGATGCATAATCCCTGTCGACTGAGGCCTCCTACATACTTCTCGTCGACGGGAGGTCCATTCCCCATCGATGGCGGCCTCCTGCATGTTTCCCGTCAATGGGAGGTTCATTCCCCTCAAAAGAAATGGCGGGAAAGGTAAGGGAGAAAAAGATAGCATTCAGGAAGCATAAGGAAACACAGAAGGAGCAGGACAGAGAACTGTACCAGTTAAAGCAGAAGGAAGCAGGGAAGGCAGTCAAAATAGTAAAGGCCAAAACCGAGGAAAAGGTAGCCAACTTGGTTAAGAAGGGGGGGATAAAACCTTTTATAGGTACATTAGGGAGCAAAGAAAGACGATAGCAGGGGATACTGAGGCTGAATAAAGAGGAAGGTAGTTGAGCAGAGAGCAACAGTGAAAAAGCGGGGATATTGAACTAATATTTCTGCTCAGTATTCACAATGGAAAAACCGGGAGATACCTAATCCAGTCAGTCGAAGCACTCTGGATAGGGGGTTGATATTAGTCCTTTCACAGAAGAAATGGTTCTGAAAGAACTCTTAAAACTGAAGGTGGATAAAGCATTGGGGCCTGATGGAATTCACCCCAGCATTCTAAAAGAACTGAGGGAAGAACTACTAACACCACTGACTACCCTTTTTAATAAATCATGGGAGGATGATGTGGTACCTGAGGACTGGAGAAGGGCAGATGTGATTCCGCTTCACAAAAGTGGGAGCAAGACAGAGGCAGGAAACTGCAGACGTGTCAGTTTGACCTCAGTGGTAGCGAAAATGATGGAATCACTTCTGAAGGAAAGAATTGTTGAGTACGTACAGGCCAGTGGGGCACAGGACCCAAGGCAGCATGGATTCACAGCAGGATGGTCATGTCGAACAAATCTAATTGATTTCTTTGACTGGGTGACCAAAGTAGTAGACCATGGAGGGGCTGTGGACATGGCCTACCTAGACTTTAGCAAGGCATTTGACACAGTCCCGCACAAAAGATTAATAAACAAATTAGCCAGCCTGGGAGTGGGTCCCTGGGTGGCAGCCTGGGTAAAACACCGGTGGACAACAGGACGCAGTGTGTAGTAGTAAATGGAGTCCACACTGAAGAAAGGAAGGTTACTAGTGGGGTACTGCAGGATTCAGTACTGGAGCCGGTCCTTTTTAATGTCTTTATAAGTGACATTGCAGAGGGACTAGAAGGGAAAGTATGTCTCTTTGCAGATGACACAAAGATGTGCAACAGGGTTGATATGCAAGGTGGGTTGGAAAAGATGTAAAGGGACTTGGCAAGGTTGGAGGAATGGTCACATATATGGCAGCTTAGATTCAATGCAAAGAGTAATGCTCCTGGGAAACAAAAACCCAGGGGAAGAGTACACAATAGGGGGTGAGATACTGGCAACAAAAATGGAACGGGACCTGGTGGTAGTCATATCAGATGACCTAAAGGTGGGCCAGCAATGTGAGAAGGCAGTAAGGAGGGCTGGATGGATACTGGGATGCATAGGGAGAGGCACCACCAGTAGAGAACAGGAAGTTGTTGGCCCTCTGTACAGACAGTTGGTAAGACCACATCTGGAGTACTGTGTACAGTTCTGGACACACCATCTTCAAAAAGACACAGACAGGGTGGATGCTGTCCAGAGGAGGGCAACCAAAATGGTGCAGGGTCTGCACCAGAAAACATATGAAGAAAGACTAAAGGAGCTTAAGATATATAGCCTTGAGGAAAGGAGGGAGAGGGGGCACATGATATAAACTTTCAAAATACCTCAAGGGAATCAACAAAGTCCAAGAGGGTAGAATCTTTCAGAAAAAAGAGATGTGGAAGAACAAGGGGCACAATTTGAAGATAGAGGGGGGCGGCTCAGAGGTAATGTGAGGAAATATTTCTTCACAGAGAGGGTTGTAGATGCATGGAACAGCCTTCCTGAGGTTGTCATAGTCAAAAACAGTTGGGGAATTCAAGAATGCATGGGACAGGCATAAGGCCATTCTAGTGGGGGGTAGGAGGAAGTACGCTGTTGGTTAACTAGGATCTGCAGCTTATCCGTTAGGTAGGGAAATGGGCAGACTAGGTGGGCCAAAAGGTCCTTATCTGCTGTCAAATTGTATGTTTCTGTGTTTCCCCATCGACAGAGGCCTCCTACATACTTCTCGTCGACGGGAGTTTCATTCCCTGTCGACTGAGGCTTCCTGCATAATTCCCGTCGAGGGGAGGTTCATTCCCTGTCGATGGAGGCCTCCTTCATGATTTCTCATCGACGGAATATTCATCTGCCATCAACGGAGGCCTCCTACATGATTCTCATAGACGGACCACTCATGCCCCGTCGACTGAGGCCTCCTCCGTGACTTATCAACAGTGGCTTCATATAAGAAGTGCCTCTCATTGATGGGCGAAACAACCCCCCCCTCACCGAGGCACATTATATTCATCTATTGTCGATGAGACACATTCCACCGTCGACGGGATGTGCTCCCCTTCTTTCATCATCGACAGCTGATGACCCACAGTTTATGGAGCATGATTTCTAATAATCATCGTAGATGGCTTTCATTCCACCATCTACGGGGCATGGTATTCCTTATACACCATCGACGGGGGATGATCCCACCATCAGTGGCCAACATTCCACCATCCATAGACCATGTTTACTATATATAGCTATATTAATGGGAGACATTTTCCATCAACAGAACATTAACATGGTTACATATTCTCAACAGGGTATACCTCTTCGACGGATGTCTCTTGGCTGCCACCTCTATCAAGGGTACAGGGCCTTTTTCACACTCATTTATGGAGCAGAAAACCCTCCAGTTGACGACCCCAATGTATACAATTACGAGATTATTTATCAACAAAATATGTGGCGGACCCCTACTATTCAAGGGGCTTATTTTGTCATAAACTTCATATTTTACTGTAATCAACATATCAGATTCTTTGGCGTCTGCCACTCGGGACCCAAAATTGACTAAGAATGCATCAGACTTTCACCTATGCCTTGCTGATAACCTCGCCAGTATTATAGAGGCACACCTCAGGGCGGAAGGTAACATATTTATCATGTTCATATATACATATTTAATAGCGGTATCACTGTTACAGGCCATTACGGTCATTTCATCGGGATGCCTCTCAGCCTGTTGTGTGCCGGACCTTTGTGTCCCTCCCACGAACAGAGCCTAGTACTACTCACATGCTGAGAAACAATCTATATATTCCGGAAAGATTATAATAATCTTACCAAACTTCTGCCGCTACATGCGGTCTTCACCTGGCCATAGATAAAGGCCACAGAAGCAATGGTGAGTACATGTATATTATAAACCCTATAAACTCTACATGACTTATCAATTTCCTGATCCACGCTACTTGGACAAAAAAATAGTGTGCATGTCACAAACCATATGACTTTTTCTCAGATTATCATGTTTAGTATTGCAAAGATGAGATCTAATGGCTCATAATTTGCAATTATCCAGATCATTATTTAAACTTCTGTTCACCCGACAGCATAAATAAAGGGCCCACCATACTAACATTTCAGGTTTATACAGAACAAGGCTGCAGGTCCTGGCATACTTGGGACCCCCTTGCAAATGAGATTACTAATGCACGATGGAACTGACTTCATCACTCTGTTGCATTCCATGTCTTTACCCTAAAAGGGGTACAGTATTGACTATAACAATACTACTGACTATGAGCCACTGGAATCCATTATGAAATAGATACATTGTTTCATTTCACAACATGATTGTTTGCTACTTATGTAGCCTATTTGTTCTAAAAATGGATGCATTTCTCTAATGACTTCACAGACATAGCAAAACTGTACTAACTTGCTACATTGTAGCACTACAACATTACATATTATTTGGGTTACTGTTCAAAACTCAGAAACCAATAGGTTTTGACATATACTGTCTTTCCCACTGCATGCCACTGAGACCTCCCAATTACTCCGTTATATGACTGAATTTCTTCTGATTTATTACAGTATCTGATGTGCTATAACCTGACCAGGTTTACATCTGCTTATCTCATCTGGCGATGCCCAGTAGTAGCCAGTCTGGCTTGTCTTTCAACCATAACCCTATAACGAATACTATAATGGAATACTTACAAATAGAATGCAAAATTTTCTTTAGATACTGATACACTGTTCTCAGCACTTACTGGTCCTAAGACCACACTATATGTATGGCAGAATGCCATATCTGGCCACCCCACTGCCATATAAGGAGCTCACTACCCCTGGGTTGTGACATCCTACCATGCCCCGTACTTTATAGCATTCAATCCCGGGGCTCTCACATACTCCTTTTCTCCATCCACCTTCTCTACATCCCGTTTTACCAACTCCTCTCTGTGCACCGTGCCTCCTAGCCTTTCTCCCCTACCCCCACTACCTGGTGTGTGTGTGTGTGTGTATGTGTGTGTGTGTGTGTGTGTGTGTGTGTGTGTGTGTGTGTGTGTGTGTGTGTGTGTATATATATATATATATATTATATATATATTTTTTTTTTCTTCTGTTACTTCCTCCTGCAACCTTAGATAACCTGCTTTATTTTCCTATAGACACTTCTACGTATGTAAATACCCTGTAATCTGTACAATATCTGTATAATTCTATGTACATATGAACTTCTTTTTCTTCCTCTCTGTAAACATTGTCTGTATTGCCTTGTAAATACCTGTGTTGACCTGTATATACAATTGTTCATACTCCACCCAGGTCCATCTTGCAAATGAGCTTCTGATCAACGATGAATGCCTGGTTAAATAAAGACTTGATTGATTGATTGATACAACTGCTTGGGAATCTCCCAGAAGTAATGACTTACTGCAAGAGACCATTCCGTGGACGATAGATCAGTTATGCAAAGACTTTTGCCGGAGCAGTAGATCTTCTAGGAATGTCTTACAGTAAGTAGCTTCCCTCCCTTCGAACCCCTGCCATTCTGTAACAGGGAAAATGATGTAGGGTTGGGAGGCTTCGGTACCTTGGTTCCCCTTGGTCCCATAACTTCACGAGCTGAAACTGGCAAGGAACGGAGACTACCAGGGACCACCCACTTTTATAGGCACAGCCCAGGAAGTGAGGTCGCGTGGGTGGTCCCTGGTGTAGACTGCTGGAGAGAACTGCCGTGTGAGAGCACCACCTAAGGGAAACTCCCAGAAATAATGACTTACTGCAAGAGACATTCCTAGATCATCTACTGTTACGGCAAAAGTCTTTGCATAACTGATCTTTCTAGGAGTGGTATGTTGTTCATCCACACAGACCCACCTGACCTCCCCGGCTTCGGCGCACAACCTGGCTTCCAGCGGGCTAGATCTGGCGTCATGGGGCGGAGCAGAGAGTCATCACCCGGGTGGGTGGGAGGAGCCTGCTTGAAGATTTTCTGGCCCATCTTGAAGCGGCAAGGTACCTGCCAGACAGTGTGGATGAACAACATATACCACTCCTAGAACTACTGTTACAGGTGAGTAACCTGTATATTTGTACCTTTTTTCGGCCTATGGACGCTTTTTGTACAAAGTCGTTTATAATCTCTCTTAGAAATTTTTTTCCTTTTTTATGTTGAGAGTTAATCCATCTACCTCTCGTCAGTCGCTGGGGAAAGAAGATTGCCTCCAATGACGAGCACTCTGTGTGCGTTTGCTGCCTTGGGCCTGATCACAATGCCTTGGATTTTGAGCTTTGCCAGCAGTTTAACCAAACCACCCTTTGGTGTCGCAGGAAAGCTCTCAGAACCTGCATGGAACAGGTAGCCGGCTCTGAGCCGGTGTCCTCCGGGGCATTGGTCACCCAGTCGCTCTCCGGGTCCCAAGAGCTGCAAGGCCTTCCAGGCAAAGAAGTCCTTGGGGGAAGGGGGGGTCACAAGAAAAACTGGGATCATGACTGCTCTCCTTGGGGGCTCTCGGTTGTTTGCTTCAGTTCTGATGAAGAGGCCTGATGTCCTGGTTCACTACAGACCCATACCGACAGCCGCACCGAGAGAGAATCAGGGCACCAGGCTATTGGCTGCCTGTTGTCGACAACCACTCCATCGGTATCTGCCCCTTTTCAGAAGGCTGTTGACTTACTGGGCCAACAGACTGGCTCGTTGGCCTCAGTCCCGACGAATCCTCCTCAAGTGATAATGGACTTGAACAAAGTTCTCATCCACTTTACAGATATTATTGCTCAGTAGTTTGCTGCCTTTAGCAGACCTTCGTTGCAGGCATCGACATCTTCGATGTCAACACCAATTCTCTGGCCCAGGGAACCAGCCCTGGGGTGGTTGATGGCGCATTTGATGGCAGACCTTGAAGAAGAGGTTGAAGTTGAGGAAGAGTACCATCCTGACCTCATACCTCCTGATGAAGTAGAGAAGGAAGAGGAGGACCATTACTATACTTCTGATAAGTCCACTGCCTCTTCAGTCAGCAGATAATCTGTCAAGCATATCCCGAGGTCCTCACCTGAGGATGCTTCCTTTTTTATCATTACGAAGCAACTGTCAACTGCCATGGGGTTTCAGACTGAGGAGGATGATGCTACCGGAAAGGATGTGGTGGACTATCTGTAGATTTCAGTCTCTCCCCCTAAGATAATTGTCCAGGTGGGACACTGTGATGAGCAGTTATAAAACCCATTTTAAAGAATGGCAGTCCCTCATTAGTTACTAATTATCGTCCAATCTCTCTTCTATCACCTATTTCGAAAATTTTGGAAAGGATTGTTGTGGATTTCCTTGGGAGGTATTCTTTATTGTCTGAGAATCAACATGGCTTTAAGCCAGGGTATAACACTGAGACAGCCTTGGTGGGTTCACGGGCAGTGTTCATGGTGCACTTGATAGTGGACTTTCATGTGCGGCACTGTTCGTAGACCTCACCAAGGCTTTTGATTTGGTTGAATTTGATCTCCTTCCCGATCTGCTTCATGGTCTTCATTTTTCTGATGAAGTGAACATGTGGTATCAAAATTTTTTGTTTGATAGATCTTTTAGAGCTATTATTGGTTCATCTTTATCCCATTCTCTTTCCCTAGTCTGTGGTGTGCCCCAGGGTTCAATTCTGGGGCCACTCATTTTTTTCTTACTTATGAATTCTGTTTCTGACATACGTACAAAAACATAAATGATTTTATGTGCTGATGACGCCGTTCTTTTTTCTTCTGATCCCAGACCTGATGTCGCCCTTTCCCATCTTCAAACTGATTTCAATCATCTGCAGGATTGGTTATCCTTAAGTCACCTGGTTTTGAATTCCCAGAAGACCAAAGTAATGGTGTTTTCTAAAAAGAAAAATGTACCTAATGATTTGCTTTCAATTTTTAATAAGACAGGAAATATAATTGAAAGTGTTTCTGTTTTTAAATATTTAGGTATTACGTTGGACACACATTTTTCTTTTGAACCTCACATTCAGAATCTTAGGAAAACCCTCCATCAAAGGTTGGGTATGCTTTATTGAGTTAAATCTTTTTTGACTTTGGAATCCAGAAAGCTCTTAGTACATAGTTTCTGTTTTCCATACTCGATTATGGTATACTTATTTACATGTACCAATGTTTTGAGTCCTCTTAAAGTAATTTACCATTCAGCTTTGAGGTTTTGGCTAGATTTACCCTTTGAACCCATTGCTTCGATCTGTACAAACAGTTATTTTCTTTATCTTTTGAAAATTGAATACTTTATAAAATGGGCATTTTCTTATTTAAAGTTAAATGCAATCTTTTTCATTTTTCTACTTCTATAATGTTTCCCAGATTAACTAATGTATTGTTTACTAGGTCTCCGTATAATTATAAATTTAAAATACCATTTTTTTAAGACTACCTTCGGACAAAGATCTTTATTATTTAGAGCACCTACTTTTTTTTAACAGAATTCCGTTAGAAATTGTCCAAAATAGTCCTTCTCAGGGTCATATGAAATCTTTAGAAGTTGTTGACAGTTCCTGTCAGGGCTTTAAGACAAGGTTAAAACAGTGGCTATTTTTGAAAACATGATGTATTTTTAATGCATTGTATTTTATTGATTGAATGTATTGTTTGTATATATGTATGTTTGTTGGTATTTTGTATGTTTTTTAGCTTTAAACTTGTCTCCAATGAAAAGGGCAGTTTGTTCATTTGGATTTACAAGTATAAAAAAATTAAAATGAAAAAATGAAGAAATAGAGGATCTGTTTCGCAGATGGGGTACACCAGAGTTGGACCTTTTCGCGTCCTTATCCAACACAAACTGCCCAATTGTTGCTCGCTAGATCCAGGGCCTGGTGTTTTCTGGTGAGACGCGTTGTCCCTCTCCTGGGTGGGCAGATTCCTCTATGCCTCCCAACCCCTTTCCGTTGATCCAGAGGGTCCTTCTGAAATTTCGCAGAGAGCAAGCGACGCTGATACTCATCACGCCATTCTGGCTCTGGCGGATCTGGTTCCCTCTACTGCATCAGCTATCCCGGGAACCTCTGGTGCCTCTGCCAATCAGCAGTCACTTGTTGTCTCAGGAGGCGGGCCCCTTGGTCCATCAGGACCTTCGTTCGCTGAACCTGCACGCTTGGCTCCTAGAGACATGGCCATTTTTCGCCACGGGGTCTCGCAAGAGGTATCTGACATTCTAATGACTGTGAGAAAACTGGCCACTCATGCTACTTACGCCATGAAATGGCGTCGGTTTTGCCTGTGGGCTCAAGCTTGGGGGTTTTCGCCACTAGACTGTCTAGAAAAGTCGGTCTTGGACTACCTCCTGTCTCTTTTTCAGACAGGCTTGACCTACTCCTCGATCAAAGTACACCTTTGTGCCGTCTGAGCCTGTCGCACACCTATAGGCCAGTGTCCCATAACTCACTTGGACACGGCACGCGCCTTCCTGGGAGGTGTCCTCCACTTCAGACCTCCGATTAAGGATCCAATTCCTCCATGGGATTTACCCTTTGTCCTGGAGCAGCTTACGCTGCCATCTTTTGAACCAGCCGCGGATTGCTAGCTACGTCTGCTTATGTGGAAGACATTGTTTTTAGTTGCCGTTACTTTGGCCAGAAGAATTTTGGAGCTTCATGCACTGATGTGCAAAGAACCTAATTTGGTTTTCCACCAGGACAGGGTATCCTTCAAACAACATGAAGTCTTGCTGTATTCTGACATATGCAGTGATCTCCAACCCTTGAACTGCCCCGGAGAACAAAGGGCATGGAACGCTGAGCTCAGTTGAAGCCTCTGTCTGCTGCTGTTTAAACTCCAACCGTCAGATTCTTTAACCGCCTCACTGAACAGTCGCTCCGGAGATTTCTCCTTCACTCGGTTCAAAAAAGTCGGTTAAAGTGTCGTTTTTCGCTGATTTCAACCGAATTTCTGCTTCTCAACCTGTCTGTCTCTGTCTGTGGTACCGTGAGCACTAGATAGGTTTTTCTATTTTAGTTTCTGTGTGGAACTTGTAAACATTGGATCAGTTCGGTTTGAACCGATCAGGTTTGTGTTTATAAAAAAAAAAAAAAGTCTGTCTTTATTAGAGTGTGGTAATCGGTCCGTATCGGTTCTGAGAAAAAAAAAAAGGATTTCATGACCTTTTTTTCCAAGACCCGTAACACAGTCAGGAACCGATAGGGGTGTCTTGCCTGGCAGATTGCCGGAAAAAGGGTAAGTTTTCGTTAGGATTGGCCATGTCTGAGAAACCCAAGAAAAAAAACGAGCCCACTGGGTTTCAACACTATAGTGTGTGTGTGGGGAAGCCTTTGCTAAGGCTGATCCCCACACCACCTGTGTTTATTGTCTGGGGTTTGACCACCTCAATTCAGACTGCCAAATTTGTAAAAGTTTTCCCAAAGCTACCCTGGATAAGAGATTAGGTAGACTGAGGGAAAGGGAGGCCGAGAAGTCCACTGACTTGGATGGCCAGCCCGGTTCGGTTCCAACCGAACCAGAAGGAGTGCCCTCTGACCAGGGCAAAAGTAGAACCGATTCTGAGGAGTCCATTCCGGTTAAAAGAAAGAAAAGGGATAAGTCATCCGGTTCGGATCCACAAGTTCTTTCTCCGACCGCTGATGAGATAGCCAAAGCAATAAGGATAGTTCAGTCGCTAACTTCGGTTCCGGCCGAACCGGCACCATCTGTCAGGGGTTTGGTTTGGTCGGTTCCCCCAGTTCCAGATTATACTTTAGAAGAATTTTGTGAACTGGAGGAGGGTGAATATGAAGATAATGATGATGGTGATTATGAAAGTCCGGATGTGCCTATTGACCCGGACATCTCCCCAGACAGACCTTCAGGTGTTTCTCCTCCTAGGCTTTCCAAGTCCCCTTCCCACTTTATGTTTTACAAGAAAGTGGCTGAAACCCTCCAGCTTCCTATGGAAGAAGCAGTAGAGGATCTGGAGGAGCCTGATTTTGTTGAAATGATGGACATCCTAGAGTCCAGGAGATTGTCTATTCCCCTCCATAAGTCTTTTGGGAAACAGACATTTAAAATTCTAAAAACTCCTAATTCCATACCTCCTGTGGACAGAAGAATGGGCAAAAGGTATACTCTTTCAGGCTCAGACACTGAGTTCCTTTCCCAGCAATGCATCCATGTTGGGGTAGTGCAGGCTGCTGCCTGTGATAAGGCAAATATTCCCTTGGCTTCACACCCCCCCCAGATAAGGACTCCAGGAGGATTGATGCCATGGCAAAGAAACAGTACGTGGCAGCATCTTTGGGACTCAGGCAGGCTAACTATATGGCCTACACAGCTAGATACCAGAAGTCCAGGTGGGACACTGTGATGGCTCTAGCTAAACAGGCCCCTGACCAGCTTGCCAGGGAGCTGGAGTGGGTGGCTGTGGATGGGATTGAGGCATCTGAGGTGCAATTTCATGCTGCTGTGGACTCCAGTGATGTTTCATCTAGAGTCATGGCTACAGCTGTGGCCCTTTGGAGGGTGGCTTGGCTCAGATGTACTAGCCTATCACAGGATACCCAAGCTAAGGCCATGGATTTTCCTGTCATTGGTAATTCTTTGTTTGGGGAGCAGACAGAACTACCTGAAGAAGATGGACGAGTACAGGACCACCTACAGGAGTGCTCAGGCCAAAGAAAGGCACGCCACTCCTCAGAGGCAGCATTCCAGGGGCAGGGGCAGGCCCTTTCAAAGGCCTTTTTAACAAGCCCAGGCCTCCTCTTCTGCTTTTGCTCAGAGGGGGTTCTTTAGAGGGCGAGGCAGACAGGGTACAAGCAGGCCTGCTTCCACCCCTCAGCCTAAAGCTCCTGCCAAGCAGACACCCTGATGGGTCTGCCTGGGCCGATTCTCCAATACCTGTAGGGGGCAGGCTGGCTTACTTTGTTCAGGACTGGAAGTCTTTAACATCAGACAAGTGGGTCCTGGAAGTAGTAAGCCAGGGGCTGGTTCTCAGCTTCAGAAAATTTCCGAAGATGAGAACCAGATCCTTTCCACCTGCAAATCCATCAGAGGCCTTTGCCCTAGAGGCAGAGGTTTCTTCCCTCTTGACTCTCAGAGCCATAGAAAGGGTTCTCACCCTACACAGGGGCAAAGGATTGTACTCCAGGTACTTCCTAACCCCCAAAAAGACAGGAGAATGGCGGCCCATCCTGGATCTGAGATATCTAAACAAGCACCTTTTAAAGCCAAAATTCAAAATGGTGACTCTGGGAATAATTCTGCCCTCTCTAAGGCCAGGGGACTGGCTAGCCTCCCAGAACCTCAAAGATGCCTATTTTCACATTCCCATCAGGTGCTCCCACAGAAAGTACCTCAGGTTCGAGTTGCCCTCAGGCCACTATCAATTCAGAGCAATGCCCTTTGGTCTAACATCAGCCCCAAGGGTGTTCACAAAGTGCCTGGCAGTAGTGGTTGCTTTCCTAAGGAGAAAAAAGATCTCCATCTTTTCCATACCTGGATGACTGGCTCATAGTGGGTCAGTCTCCAGACCAAGTCAAGTCGCATCTTTAGATAACTCGGCAACTGCTCACTTCCTTAGGATTCCTCCTAAACCTCCCAAAATCAGTTCTGGAGCTAGTACAGCTCCTCACCTTTATAGGGGCGGAGCTGGATACAATAAGAGAAAAGGCCTTCCTTCCCCTGGACAGGGCAAGGACACTAATAGAACTGGCCTCTTCTTTCACCCTTCAGGTGTCTCGACCAGCAAGGCACTTCTTGCAGCTCCTGGGCCACATGGCAGCCTCTACAACAGTGGTCCAAGGGGCAGGATTTCAGATGAGGGACATTCAGTTCCATTTGAGAGCCTTCTGGTCCCAGAGAAAGGATTCCCTTACCAAACTAGTCCCAGTGACTCGAACCCTGATCCAGGCTTTGCAATGGTGGCAGGATCAGGACAGTTTAAGGCAGAGAGTTCCTTTTGTCACTCAGTCTCATTCACTAATCCTCACCAAAGATGCCTCCCTCTTGGGCTGGGGAGCCCACTTGGGTGATCTTACCACCCAAGGGCTGTGGTCACCTTAAGAATCTCTGCTTCACATCAGTCTCTTGGAACTCAGAGCAGTGTTTCTGGCACTGCAAGCTTTTTCCAAGTCTGTTCAGAACAAAGTAGTCCAGATCAGAACAGACAATATCACCACAATGTGGTACATCAACAAGCAAGGAGGCACTCTGTCTATGGCCTTGTGCACAGAAGCAATGAAGTTGTGGTCTCTGGCCTATTCCCTACATACTTCTCTGACAGCAGTTCACCTCCCAGGGAAGGACAGTGTCCTAGCAGATGCTCTCAGCAGGATATCTCAGGGCCACCACGAATGGTCCCTAGATCCCCTAATTTTGAAAGTGATTTTTTCCAGGTGGGGCACTCCTCAGATAGATCTTTTTGCAGCCCCAGACAATCACCAACTTCCTCTCTTTTGCTGCTGACCCCCAGTCTTGGGCTCAGCCCCCTGGATGCTCTGGTTCTCAATTGGGAAGGGAAGTTCCTGTATGCTTTCCCACCCTTCCCTCTCCTGTTCAAGGTGCTAGTCAAGATCAGGTCTCAACCGTGCAAAGTGATTCTGATCGCTCCAGACTGGGCCAGACAGCCCTGGTACCCACTGTTGCTGTCCTTAGCAGTCCACCTTCCCCCTGTCTCTTCCCAGGAATTACAACCTGTTGACATCCTCTCAAGGAAGGATTTGGTATCCGAATCTCAAATCTCTCAATCTCAAGGCCTGGCTCTTGAAGAGTTAGAGTTTGCTGATCTGCACCTCTCTCAAGGTGTTCTGGATATTCTTAGGGCTTCTCGGAAGCCTTCCACCAGAAAGACTTACAACTCCAAATGGAAAAGGTTCTCTATTTGGTGCTCTGGTAAGCATATTTCTCCAGAATCTGCTGGGTTACCTACAGTCCTGGACTATACGGTTCATCTCAATAGCTTGGGACTCAGACCAGCTACACTTAAAGTACATTTAGCAGCTGTTTCTGCTTTTTTGTCAGTAGGCAAGCCCTCTTCTCTATCAGCCCATCCTGTATTTTGCAAATTCTTCAAGGGATTGTTGCGCACACCAATCCTCCCTTCAGGGACCCTGCTCCTGCTTGGGACCTTAATGTTTGCATTGCTCAGCTTATGCAGCCCTCCTTTGAGCCTTTGTCCTCTGCAGAGCTTAAGTACTTGACTTGGAAAACTGTGTTTTTGGTAGCCATTACCTCTGCCAGGCGCATCAGTGAATTGCAAGCCCTGTCAGTGGAGCCTGATTTCATCTCTTTCCATAGAGATAAAGTGGTCCTAAGAACTAACAGGAAGTTTTTTGCCTAAGGTGGTTTCAGATTTCCACCTTAATCAGTCTGTGTCTCTCCCTGTTTTCTTCACTGACCATTCCTCCTCTTGAGAGAGGAGGTTGCACAGCCTGGACGTAAAAAGGGACCTTATCTACTACATAGCGCGCACCAAGGGTCACAGGTTTGAGTCCCTCCAGTTGTTCCTCACTTATGGAGAGGTCGTTAAGGGCAAACCTGCCACTAAAAGATTTTTTTGCCAGGTGGATTGTCTCTTGTATACAATTCTGCTACGAAAAATTGGGTAGAATCCCACCCTCAGGCCTGAGGGCTCACTCTACTAGAGGTATAGCTGCTTCCCTGGCTGCTGCCAGGGATATTCCTATCTTAGAAATCTGTCAAGCAGCCACCTGGAAAACAGTCCATACATTCACCAAGCATTACTCTCTGGATATCCAGGCTAGGAGTGATGCTTGGTTTGACACAGCAGTGCTTCAGAGCCTATTCCCAAAGTAGGTTCTGTCCCTCCTCCTTGGAGGTACTGCTTGGTAGTCTGCATATGTCAGAATACAGCAAGACGTCATATTGTTTGAAGAAAAAATTACTCACCTTAGTAATGTTGTTTCTTCTAATGGAGTCTTGCTGTATTCGACCCCTCTCAGAACCTGTTTTTGGGATGTGGGTGGGCAGGAGCAGTGTTGGCACCTAGAGGTGCCCTTTTTCTCACCCTCCTTTATTTTGGGTGTGTGTTGTGTTTTGTTTTTTGGGTTTCCTGACTTGAGTCTTTGCTTTGAAACCAAAAAACCCTTTTTATCAAATTTAGTTGCCAGTTGGCTAGTGTGAGTTTACAGTTTCCACACAGAACGCCCAGTGAGTATAGCTCAAAGATCTGACAGTTGGAGTTTAAACAGCAGCAGACAGAGGCTTCAACCGAGCTCGAGCTCAGCGTTCCATGCCCTGCATGGAAAGTTAACTCTTTGTTCTCTGGGGCAGTTCAAGGGTTGGAGATCACTGCATATGTCATAATACAGCAAGACTCCATTAGAAGAAACAACATTACTAAGCTGAGTAATTTTTTCTTATGGACCAATCCGAAATTTTTGTCTAAGGTGGTCTCAGCACTCACTGTTAATCAGGATATCGATCTACCAGGGTACTTCCCTAAATATTCAAATCGAGGAGAGGCCCTGTTGCAAACTTTAGTTGTGCATAGGTGTCTGCGATATTACCTGAACAGGACCCAAACACCACCGAAAATCTGATCAGCTTTTTGTATCCTTCGCCCACAGAATGTTGGGAGCTCCCATTTCCAAACAGTCTCTGTCCAGGTGGCTTATACGTTGTATCATGTTCTGTTACCAAAAGCGCAACAGTCCCTTACCGGGCGCGGTTAAGGGTCATTCCACAAGGGGGGTTGCTACCTCCTTTGCGGCGTTAAAGAACGTGTCCACCTCAGCCATTTGTGCAGCAGCAACTTGGAGCATTGTGCACACCTTTATCAGGCATTATAGCCTGGATGTTGCATCGAGGCGAAGAGCAGGTTTTGGTCTAGCAGTCCTTCAAGGACTTCTGTCCTAGGCTTAGGTTTCTGTAAAGGATTTCTACCTTCCCTCCTCCCGATGGTGTGGGATTTCCACTATTGCTTGGGAATCGGTCCTAATGGTGTAACCTGCTGCAAGAGCTGTTTCTCGAGGTAAGATAGTACAGTTACGTAAGAACTTACCGTAACAGTAGATCTTCGAGAACAGCTCTTGCAGCAGGTACTTTCCCTCCCACCATCCCCGCTGGAGGTAGATTTTTTTGGTTCCAGTATCCTTCTCCTAGGATCAGGTGTTTTCAATTCTAATCTGATTGCCATTTGATGGCGGATCCTCAGTCTCCTCTTCTGTTGTCTTCCAGCGGCTGGGGAGTTTCCGGTGGGAGAACTGGGGATTCAGGGGGACTGCCTCCTTATATACTATGCCTGACGTCGGGGGTGGGACCGACGTCAGAGGCGGTCTCCGCTGAATACTGCTAGCTAGAAAATTTCCGTGGAGTCCTGGCGCCTGCCGGCTTCAGTCCTAATGGTGTAACCTGCTGCAAGAGCTGTTCTCGAAGATCTACTGTTACGGTGAGTTCTTACGTAACTGTACTCTCCTCTGGCTGCACTCTTTAACACCTCTCTGCAGACAGGATGGGTGCCTCAAGACGGGAGGGTGGCTCATGTGGTTCCTATCCACAAAAGGGGATCTAGAGAGGAGATGGAGAATTATAGGCCTGTCAGCCGAACGTCTGTGGTAAGCAAAGTAATGGAGGGCATTATCAAGGAGAGGCCCTGGAGGCAGCTGGAAAGGTTGGGGCACCTGGATTACAAACAGTACGGTTTCATCCCGGGGAGATCGTGTCAGACCAACCTCACAGATTTTTATGACTGGGTGATGGGGGGCCTTGGACCGACATAGGTCGGTGGACGTCCTATACCTTGACTTCAGTAAGGCATTTAATTCGGTGCCCCACAATGGGCTGCTAACAAAGCTGGGGGTGGGGTGGGAGGGCAGTTGCTCAGATAGGTAGGACATTGGCTAACGGGCGTAATGCAGAGGGTAGTGGTTGGTGGGATAGTCTCTTCTGCCAGGAAGGTCATCAGTGGGGTCCTCAAGGTTCGGTATTGGGCCACTCCTGTTCAGTGCCTATGTCTCGGATTTGGGAAGGGGGGTTGGGAGTAGGATGAGTCTCTTTGCAGATGACTGAAAACTGGGAGCACTGGCAGATGGGGACAAAGCGAGAGTCAGTCCAGAGGGACCTGGATACCCTGGAGGGGTGGTCAAGGAGGGTGGGGAATGAGGTTTAATGCAGGAAAGTGCAGTGTGCTGCATCTGGGGGTCAGAAACCTGGGCCATGTATACTCCCGGGGGGCGGGGTCACACTGCAAGCTACATCGAGCGAGAGGGATCTAGGGGTGGTGGTAGACGCCAAAATGAATAACACTGAAAACTGCAGAAGAACTGCGGCAAAAGCAGACAGGATACTGGGCTGCATAGCCAGGGTGATTACATCCAGGAGGAGGGAGGTGATCCTCCCTCTGTATAGTTCCTTGGTCAGATTACATCTTGAGTACTGTGTACGGTTCTGGAGACCTCACCTAAAGAAAGACATAGCACTGCTGGAAAGGGTCCAGAGGAGGGCAACCAGTATGATTCAGGGCATGGAGAGGAGACCCTGTGAGGAAAGGCTGGAAGAGCTTGGGCTCTACTCACTGGAGGAGAGGCGGGGGGAGACATGATGGGGGTCTTCAAATATGTAAAAGGAATAAACAAGCGAGGAGCCAAAGAGATGTTCAGACTAAAGAAGGGGTGAACAACCAGTGGGCATGAATGGAAGCTAGAGGGGGGAAATTACAGGATTGACGCAGGAGGCATTACTTCACTGAGAGGGTGGTGGAGCCATGGAATGCACTGCCCAGGAGTCTGGTGGAAGAGGGCACAGTGGAGGGCTTCAAGAAGGGGTGGGACAGGTACAAGGGAAAACTGAAACCGAAGATGACCCGGGGGGGTGGAAAAGCGAGCACCCATTAGGAGGCTGGCTACTGAGCAAATATGACAGACCATCAGGTCTGTTCTGCTGGCTTTTAGTATGTTAGCATGTAACTTGCCCTGTACATTTGTGTGGATGGTTGCTACAGCTCTTTTTCTTATGCACTTCTCTTGTTTTTTTTGTCGATAGATGAAAGAGGTACATGCAATGAGTGATAACATTATTACGATGCTTCAAGAAACTGAGGTCCTCAAGTACAAAGGAAAAGAGGAAGAAGCTACTGCGTTGTTTAAAGAGGCACTGGAACTGGGTGTTGTGAAGAAAAGGCTTGAGGTAAGATTGTGGAGAAGTCACTCATAAGCATGTGGTATGTATTCAGTTTTGAATCTTGGACACAAAGAACAGAAAAACTTCTGAACTTTGTTTGGAGCAGTTTGTTTAGAATAATCTGTCCTGTGGTGGCACGTTGGATGCAGTTTTTTGTTAGAATGATAGTGGGTGTAATTTTTGTATTAATTTTCCTTCTGCCTTGTAGGCTAGACTTTCTGTTAGCCATGTTACAAGCCCCCTGGTCCACTGTCCCCATTTCCTGTTCTTTTCATATTCTGTCTTGCAATTGGAGTTGTCCATGATGTTCCATCATTTGGAGCCGTCTTGGGGTAGAGCCAGACAGAATTCTTTTGACCAAAGAGAGGGGCAGGGGGACCGAGTAAACCAGGTGCTGCGTATCTGTTGTGTGGCATGGCATTGTCTGCCTGATCCTTTTGCCACCTGATCTTTTGAGGGGTATCTACTCCATAGAGCCCCACTCTTTGGACTTGGGCGAAGCAGATGCAACTACATTGTATACTGTATATAATGTGGCATGTGCCCAGCAGCTGCAGTTTTTTTTTTTTGGGGGGGGGCTGGCTAAGTGCACATTCGGCACAACTACCATCATAGAGCCCCACTCTTGGGATTAGGCTAAAGGCACTAGCAGAGGGGTGAAGATTAGAATTATGGGGACTTGTTCAAGGGCAAGTACAAGATTATTCATTTGTCTATGGACTTTCTAACTAGCCCAACTCGGATAATCAGAACAGTCAGTAAAAACATTTGTACTTCAGAACTTCTACTTAACTTTTTTTACGCAAAGACAAGTTCTGTGAGTGACTTTTTGCAGATGACACTAGGATCTGCAACAGGGATGTCACTCCAAAGGGGATAAAAAAAAATGAGAGAGGACCTAAGCAGGTTGGAGGAGTAGTCAGAAGTGTGGCAGATATGATTCAATGCAAAAAAGTGCAAAATCATGCACTTGGGAAGCAGAAATTCAGGGGAGGGTACTCGTATCGTATCGGATGACATAAAGGTGACCAGACAATGTAAGAAAGCTTGTGGGGAAAGTTAGTGGGATGCTGGGGTGCATTGAGAGGGGTATTACCAGGAGAAAGGAGGTGGTTATGCCACTGCACTGATAGCTGGTGAGACCTCAGCTGGAGTGCTGGGTCCAGTTCGGAGACATCTCCGGAAGTACATAGACAGATGGGAGGCAGTCCAGAAGAGGGCTACAAAGATGGTGCAGGGCCTGCATGAAAAACCTTATGAGGAGATTCTAGGGGAACTCGGTATGGAACTGTGTATGTATTCCCTGGAGGAGAGGGAAGGACATGATAGAAACATTCAGGTACCTCAGGGGTATAAACAAGGTACATGAGGGCAGCATCTTTCAAAACAAGATATTCAAGAACAACAGGGTCACAAAATAAACTTGGGGGGGGGGTGAGGAGGTACTTTTTCACTGAAAGAGTGGCGGATGCTTGGAACGGCCTCCCAAAGGAGGTGGTGGAGGCAAAAACAGGGAATTCAAGAATACTAGGGATATACATAAAGGTACCCTAAAGACAGGAAACAAAGGGTGAGCTGCAGATCAACTAGGATCTGTTGTTTTGAAATAGGCAGGCAAAAATGGGCAGACTTAGTGGGTCCAATCTGCCATCAACTTCTGTGTTTTACTGTTCCATGTTTTTGTCAATTAAACAGTTAAATGTAGTAAAGTACATGCAGCTTTAAGCATAATGGATATCAGATCACTCCTTGCATTTTTCCCCTGTGACCTCCTTAGTCCAAGTAACAGACAAATCTAAAATTAGCATTCTCCTCAAGGTACCTAATAGCCACTCTTCAAATTATTACAGTCCATTTAGTTAATTTTTCTTTAATTGCAAATTTTTTAGTAGAGTTTTGGATTTTGCAATTTATTCCTTTTTCTGTTATACTTTTATGGACGAGCTTCACCTCATAGTATTGACTCATGTCTTCCTTGCTGTAGATGCTGATAAACTGCCAACATGCATTATTGCTGCAGCTACTATTAAAAGGCCACTCTGGCCTAGTAGTACACAGGTGTGGGTAGGCAGATGAGGCATGTGATATTACAACTGGCAGACTGGTCTGCTCACTTAAACACCCCCCTGATCAGCTGATCAAATGTACAGGGAGAAAAAAGATGAAACTGGTAGTAGGAGATGACTGTCCAAAACTCGGTAATCGTCTGTTTTCAGAGATGGCCAGTTCCATTGGGCAAAATCATAATCAGTCTCCCAAAGAATTGAGGGCAAATAGCAAGTTTGTACAGATATTTGGCTTAAAATGAAAGGGTTTATCCACCAAACTGGTGTAAAGTGGCGTTTTTCATGAAAAATTTACTCCTAAGTGCTGGTTTAAAAATGACATTCTGTTTATTTACCGATGTTTCTGACACCAGAATCCATCAGTACATAGTCACAAACCGCATCCCAGTCAGCAGGATTGAGTTGTCCCGCATATGGACTTAGGCTATTATGGAGCCGAGTTAGCATAAATTAGATTTTCTTTTCTGCTTTAAGGGACAGGTCTCTCTTATAGCTCTGCAGTGCTGAAGGCCGCCGTTGCACATCTGGCGATTTCGTACACTACTTATCTACGGCTCTGCCTTCGTTGATGGAAGATGGAATCTGAGGAAGTGAGGGTGTCTTGTGGGTTCAAGTTCGGCGTTACATGTTGGCAGAAGATACCTTATTGCTCCCTATTCCTGTTCAGGCTCTATTTCCTATGTGTACTAATACCTTGGGGCAAATTTGTCTTTAGACTACCTCTTTTTAAAAAAATAGTCAAAAATTTTTGAAATGTAGGGGGCCCCCTTTTCTACGATTCAGTACCTACCACCATCATCTCCAAATGCTCTTCCATTGTAACTTTCAAATACAGATTGGGATCATGGCTTGATACCATGAATTACTATACCTGCAATTTAACTTAAATGAAAGACCTGTTCATGTGTGTTTTACTTAATGTACTTTAATAGTTTGTGAAATTATTATGTATTTGCCTTTATTTATGTAAAACTAGTCACTTGTGAAAATGGGCAGTGAGGATCATCTTGCTTACAAGTGTAAAAAAAAAATTAAAATTAAATGAAAAGATGGTGAATAGGGACTCAAACGTGTCTTTCCTCTATTGCCTAGGGGCACACCACAATGTTTCTGGCTGTGGCCTATGCCAGGCAATGCTTCTCTCATCCTTGGAAGATAATCAACAGTAGAAAACAGGAACTTGTTATCCCTCTGTACAGACAGTGAGACACCCAACTGGAGTACTGCATGCAATTCTGGAGACCCCATCTCCGCAAAGACATAGACATGGTGGAGGCTGTTCAGAGGAGGGCAACCAAAATGGTGCAGGGTCTGCACCAGAAGACATACGAGGAGAGACTAAAGCAGCTTAATATGTATACCCTTGAGGAAAGGAGTGAGAGGGGGGGGACATGATAGAAACTTTCAAGTATCTCAAGGGAATTAAAGTACAAGAGGGTAGTATCTTTCAGAAGAAAAGTTGTGCAAGAACAAGTGGGCACAATTTGAAGATAGAGGGGGGACGGCTCAGAAGTAATGTTAGAAAGTATTTTTTCACAGAGAGGGTTGTGGATGCATGGAACAGCCTTGCTGAGGAGGTTGTGGAGGCAGGAACAGTGGGAGAATTCAAGAATGCATGGGACAGGCATAAAGCAATTCTAGTGGGGGGGTAGGAGGAAGTAAGCTGTTTAACTAAAATCTGCAGCTTATCCATCAGGTAGAGAAATGGGCAGACTAGGTGGGCCAAGCAGTCCTTATTTGCTGTCAAATTCGATGTTTCTATGTTTATATGTAATGCAGCCCAACTTCTTCTCAGTTGGCTGGTTAGAGGGGATTAGAAGATCCAACCTAAGGGTTGCAAGAAGGCGCTGCTGCAAAGGCTGCTCACCTAGAAGCCCTGGAAGAAGCAGCGGCCGCTACATCGGTGGCCACATCATTGGCCTCGGCACTGCTCCCAGCTGGGGCCAGCATTGGGGTGTCCTTTGACAGGATCCAGCATATATGCTGCATCCCCCAGGCCTTCGGGGGAAAGCCCTGCCCAGCATGGTAAGAAACATAAGCGCCACTGGTGCCAGTCATGGGATCAGGAGAGAGAGAGATCCTCCTGCTCCCTAGACTCACCTGACTGTCTAACGTGCATTGAGTGCTCGACCCCAGTCGAGATGCCTTCAGTCGGTTGATCAACAGCTCCGCAATCTCCCAGTCGGGCTTGTTGAACTCTGCAACAGTCAAGCAGACTGTTGAGATTTTTCTTGACCCTGTCGACTGTTTATTAGAGGAGATTAATGAGGAGTCTATATCCAGGACCCTGGATCATCTTCGAGGATCTCTCTTCCATCAGGCCACACCAGTAGAGCTATAAGTCGCCGGGCGCTAGGACCACATGAAAACTTTTGTAAAGAGTCCACTAGGGGCCTCCCACAATGATATCCAGTGTCGGCACTTTAATATAAACGTGAGCGACCCCTTCCTCAGTTCGTTTCCCGTCGACCATACTTAACGGACCATGTGTGGAAACGTTGCTGTTAGTCGCTGATTTTCTTGTTTTTCTCTCTGTAGTGAATCATTTTAAGTGGTTTTCTACTACCTGTATGTCGGCTAAGGAGCTGTCAAGTGTTCTGTTATTGCGAATGTGGCGGAAAGATGTGTTTGGGAGATTTGCATGATGTCTGTGTGTGCTGCCTCGGCCCAGACCATAATGTTTAGGCGTACCCAATCTGCAGAGGATTTAACACAGCTACCCAGTGATGCTGGAAAGGCACTTAAAAAAAAGCACCTTCTTAAGCAGCAGGTAGACTGAATGGAGAAGGAGCTCCAGCACTCACATTCCTTGGGATTTAAATCCTGGGGGGGATGTCTGGGTCACACAAGCACTGGGAGAGGGAATGAGAAAAGGACAAAACTTCCTGGTCTGGTCGCCTCTCTGTGAGTACTGTCACAGACCCACTCCCAGGGGCTGGGTCCACAGAGCTCCCAGTGCCCACCACTAAATGCATTCTGTGACCGGGGGGGGCAGGAATACCCTCCCCATGTCCTTTTAGAGTGCTCGCTGAGTTCACAACTCAACACTTGCTACAGGGTCCCAGGGCTTCCTCCCTAGTCTGGGTAAGGGTAAAATACAGCCTCAAGTCTGTTGCCAGGTGAGAACCCTCCTTGTTTGCTGTACTGGGGGGAAGACCCAGGCATTACTAGCTCTTCGGGGCTGCCCTCTTAATCCCTGATTTGTGTCTTCTCCCACGGGTGGTGCAGCGACCTAGTTCCTCCTTACAGACCCCTCCAGAGACCTATGTATTTCCCCTGCTTGACGACCCCAAAAGATTTCCCTTCCAGGATCCTAGTCTTTGGTAGCGATGGTGGCACCTTGCATTAAACAGGCTGATCTCAGATTTGAATAAACCTTCTCACCTTTACATACACACAAATCACTTGCAGGCAGTTTTTAAAAGCAAGTGCTTTTACGAATTGCTAAATATCATACAAGACTTGCAAACAAAATATTCAGAAATTTGGTTCAAACAACATGAAGTCTTGCTATATTATGACATATGAAGTGAGTCCCAACCTTCGAACTGCTCCGGAGGTGAGTTAACTTTCCTTGCCAGACATGGAACTTTGAGCGCAAGCTCAGTTGAAAACTCTCTGTTGTTCTTCAAACTCAAACTGTCAGATTCTTTACTCCGCCTCACTGAACAGTCGCTCTGGAGATTTCTCCTTCTGCTCTGTTCGTTTTGTCGGTTAAAGTATTATTTTATCGGTTTTTTGACCGAAATTAAATCGCAACCAGTCGGTTCAAGCTCTGTCTGTGGTATTGTAAGTGATAGATAGGCTTACATTTATATTTTTTCTGTGTGGAACTTGTAGATGCTTTTCGGTTCGGTTTGAACCGATCAGGTTATTGTCAAAAGTTACTAGTCCTTATTTAGAGTGCGGTTCCCGGTTCTTATCGGTTCTAAAAAAAACGGATTTCATTATGGTTTTTTCCACGACCTGTGGTACAGTTGGGAACCGATAGTCTTGCTTGACGGATTGCCATAAACGGGCAAGTTTGGTTAGGCTGGCACTGTGTCTGAGAAACCCAAAAGAAAAACCAGGCCCACTGGGTTTCAGCACTGTAGTGGTTGTGGGGAAGCCTTTGCTAAGGCTGACCCACACACCACCTATGTGTATTGTCTGGGGTTTGACCACCTCAATGCAGACTGCCAGATTTGTAAGAATTTTCCTGCTGCCACCATAGAAAAGAGAGTTGGTAGGCTCAGGGAAAGGGAGGCCAAAAAGTCCGCTGACCCGGATGGCCAGCCTGGTTCGGTTCCAACCGAACCGGAGGGAGTGCCCTCTGACCAGGGCGATACTGGCAAACGAAGAGCCAGCTCTGAGGAACCGGTTCCAACTAAAAGGACTAGAAAGTCAGCTGGTGTGGAGCCAAAAGTTCTTTCTCCAACCGCTGAGGAAATAGCTAAAGTAATTCAAATTGTCCAGTCACTTTCCCCGGTTCCGACCGAACCGACACCATCAGGAAAGCACTCGGTTCGGCCGGTTCAAGATTATGATTTTGAGGATTTTTATGAACCGGAGGAGGGGGAAAAGGAGTATGAGGAGAATGAATGTGGTTTTGAAAGTCTGGACGTGCCCATTGAACCGGACATCTCTCCAGACAGACCGTCAGGGGTTTCTCCTCCCCGACTCCCGAGTCCCCTTCTCATTTTATGTTCTATAAAAAAGTTGCTGTAACTCTCCAGCTCCCTGTTGAGGAAGCTGTTGATGACCAAGAGGAGCCTGATTATGTAGAAATGATGGATATTCCAGAGTCTAGGAGACTGTCTATTCCTTTGCATAAATCTTTTCGAAACAGACAGTAAAATTTAAAACTCCTCACAGTATACCTCCTGTTGATAAAAGGATGGACAAGAGGTATACATTATCAGGCTCTGATACGGAGTTTCTCACACAGCAATGCAGCCATGTGGGGGTAGTGCAGGCTGCAGCCTGTGACAAGGCAAATATTTCTCTAGCTTCGTACCCGCCTGAAAAGGACTCCAGGAGGATAGATGCCATGGCAAAGAAACAGTACATGGCATCATCTTTGGGACTCAGACAGGCAAATTATATGGCTTATGCTGCTAGGTACCAGAAATCCAGATGGGATACTCTGCTGGCTCTAGCAAAACAGGTCCCTGACTAGCTTGCCAGGGAGCTGGAACAGGTGGCTGCGGATGGTATTGAGGCATCCAAGGTGCAATTTCATGCTGTAGTAGACTCTAATGATGTGCCATCAAGGGTCATGGCTACATCTGTGGCACTTCGCAGAATGGCTTGGCTCAGATGTAGTACTCTGTCACAGGATACCCAGTCTAAGGCCATGGATTTTCCTGTTGAGGGCAATTCTCTGTTTGGGGAGCAGACAGAGAATTACATGAAGAAAATGGATGAATATAGGACCACCTATAGGAGTGCTCAGGCCAAGGAAAGGCAGGCCGCTCCTCAAAGGCAGCATCCCAGGGGCAGGGGCAGGCCTTTTCATAGGCCTTTTTACCAAGCCCAGGCCTCCTTCTGCTTATGCCCAGAGGGGGTTCTTAGAGGAGAGGCAGACTGGGCACGAAAGCAAGCCCAGCCCCCTCAGCCCAAAGCCCCTGCCAAGCAGGCACCTGATGGGGTAGCCAGGGCCGATTCTCCTTACCTGTAGGGGGAAGGCTGGCTTACTTTGTCCAGGACTGGAAGTCTCTAACATCAGACAAGTGGGTCCTGGAAGTAGTAAGCCAGGGACTGGTTCTCAGCTTCAAAAAATTTCCAAAGATGAGAGCCAGGTCCTTTCCACCTGCAAATCCATCAGAGGCACTTGCCCTGGAAACAGAAGTTTCTACCCTCTTGGCTCTCAGAGCTGTGGAAAGGGTTCCACCCCTACACCAGGGCAAAGGGTTGTACTCCAGGTCCTTACCCCAAAAAAGACAGGAGAATGGCGGCCCTTCCTGGATCTCAGATACCTAAACAAGCACCTTTTAAAACCAAAATTCAAAATGGTGACTCGGGAATTATTTTACCCTCTCTAAGGCCAGGGGACTGGCTAGCGCCCCTGGACCTCAAGGATGCCTACTTCCATGTTCTTATCAGAAGCCCCATCGAAAGTACCTCAGATTCGAACTGCTCTCAGGCCATTACCAGTTCAGAGCAATGCCCTTCGGCCTCACCTCTGCCCCGAGGGTATTCACAAAATGCCTGGCAGTAGCAGTTGCCCACTTAAGAAGGCACAAGATTGCCATGTTTCCTTACCTGGACGACTGGCTCATAGTAGGCCAGTCTCCAGAACAAGTAAAACTACACCTTCAGGTAACTCAGCAACTGCTCACATCTCTAGGTTTCCTTCTCAATCTTCCAAAGTCAGTTCTAGAGCCTGTCCAGCTTCTCACCTTCATAGGTGCAGAACTAAACACAAAAGAGGCCAGAGCCTTCCTTCCTCTGGAAAGGGCAAGGACCTTGGTCTCTCTGGCCTCCTCTTTCACCCTGCAGGTCTCTCGACCAGCAAGGCATTTTCTGCAGCTCCTGGGGCACATGGCTGCTTCTACAGCAGTAGTGCAGGGAGCAAGATTTCAGATGAGGGACATCCAGTTCCATTTGAGAGCCTTTTGGTCTCAAAGGAGAGACTCTCTGACCAAATTGATCCCAGTGACTCGAACCCTGATCCAAGCCCTTCAGTGGTGGCAGGACCAGAGCAATCTGAGACAGGGGGTCCCCTTCACCCCTCAGTCTCAGTCTCACTCCTTAATCCTTACTACAGATGCATCCCTCTTAGGGTGGGGAGCTCACATGGCGATCTCACTACCCAGGGATTGTGGTCCCTCAGGAATCTCTGCTCCACATCAATCTGTTGGAACTCAGAGCAGTTTTCTAGCACTTCAAGTTTTTCCACCTCTGTTCAGAACAAAGTTGTACAGATCAGAACAGACAACACCACTACAATGTGGTACATCAACAAGCAAGGAGGCACTCTGTCTACGACCTTGTGCACCGAAGCAATGAAGTTGTGGTCTCTGGCATATTCCCTGAACACCTCCCTTACGGCAGTTCACCTCCCAGGCAAGGACAATGTCCTGGCAGATGCTCTCAGCAGGATTTCCCAGGGCCATCACGAATGGTCACTGGATCCCCTAGTATTGGAGGTAGTATTTGCCAGATGGGGCACCCCGCAAATAGATCTTTTTGCAGCCCCAGACAATCACCAACTTCCTCTTTTTTGCTGCAGGCCCCCAGTGTTGGGTTAGGGATGGCCTTGCCAGTGCGCTCCCTTCGACAACCAGACTGACGATGACCTAGAGTACAGTCCAGACCTTATGACTGAGGATGAGGAGGAGGCTGAAGATTATGTAGAAAATATGGGAGGGCTAGTTCCTCAGTCTCAACATGTAGTGAGGACTTGCTCGTTTACACCCCTTGGTCCCCCCTCTGAGGACTCATCCTTCATAACCATGATGCAGCAACTACAAGTTGCCATGGGATTCAACTTAGAGGAACAGGATACTACTGCCCTGGTGAAGGTGCTTAATGATCTCTTAATAGTGAGAGATGTGGGAGAGTGTACCATCCTTGTTCTCTTGGATCTCTTTGCGGCATTTGACACAATGGACCATGAAGTGCTATTGGATCGCATGCGAAACTGGTGTGGATTAACTGGCACTGTCATCAGCTGATTTGGAGCCTACCTATATAATAACCATGAACCACAGTACCTCTGTGAGCCACACAAGGGGCTGGGAGACAGTGTGTGCTATTAATGGAACTTTCTGCAGTTATTTTAACAATTTAATTGTCAGGGTCCCTGAGCCTCTGGGCTGAGCTGATAGGAAGTTCAGTCTCTTCCTGTAGTTCCAGGGCAGCTCCCCGTTTAAACTGCTTGTAGCAGAATAGTCCTTATTTTACATTTCAGCCTATGCAGAGGCTTTTCAATTAGTGTTTCAGCTCTAGTTTTAGCCACTGGGGTTAATTTTAACATTTTGTTTAGAATGCTGCACTGTAGCATACTCTGTGACCCCGGCAGATACTTCCGGATTACGGAATATAAATTACATTGCCCCTAGCGAATGGGGCGTGTACGTAGCCGTGTGTGGGTCTGGCAGGGACATGGGGAACAAGGCCTAAAACCTCTCGTAAGTGACTTCCCTCTGTTTTTCTACTAAATATAACAAGCTGTGCCAACTCCTTTAGTAGAAGTCCTGCCTATCTCAGTTTTTGTCTAGTGTCCTTGTCAGTTTACCTACTCGGGTGTGTCTTGCCAGAGTGTGCACACCGTTTCAAATCTGAGTTATATAGCATAGCCCAACAAACAAACCAAACAAAGGTTTGAGTTTTCATTTTTGTGTTTGTCTGCCTGTCAAAAACTGTTAGAAGAGGGCTTAGTGCTTCACTGAAAACACCATGTCTGTCCTATCCCAAATGTTTAGAATGACCAAACTGGATACAGGGGAATGCGCTATGTGTGTAACACATGTAATCACTTGGTCAGCCAGCATGATAATATCACAAGCTCAATGTGTAAACTGCTCTCATTAACTGATTTAAAAAATCTGATTATACAATGGCAAGAAAAAAATCCTAGACTCTGATTGGTCAGTCTTGGGCTGGACCCGTGATGTTAATCAGTACAACATCACGGGTCTAGTCTCAGCCTCACTGTGAACCTGTAGATGAGCTTTTGGATGATCTTTTTTTTTGTACATCTCCTAAACAAAAATATTTTTCCACACTAATAAAAACATTCTTTGAAATTATTTTTTTTTACTTTATATATAACAAGGAGCCATTGTATAATAGCAATAATGCCCTTCAGGGTGTGTGTCGTTTGGGATAATGTCAGACCTCAGTTGTTGGATGCACTCGGCCTGCTGCCTCGTGCCCAACCACCTGAGGCGTGACGTTATCCCAGCACGACACACACCCTGTCAGGCATTATTGCTTAATTATATCACTGTCCGTAGAACTTGCGAAAGCAAAAGAATTACGTGACTTGGAGAATTCTGTGGATAACATGTTGAGAAACATTCCAACTGACCTCACTGAGACTGTACCAATCCCAATAGCAAATAGTGACGATCCAAATCCGACCATAGTAGAAATGGCATCGTATACCTCTACCCCATAAATATGTAACAACTATAGAAAAGAAAAAAGGTCTAGAGAACCTGAGGCAGTGACCTTAACCATGTCAGACTGGGAAACAGTAAATTATGAGACCAAAAAAGGTAGGTGAGCAGAAATACGCTTCCCATCAACTGATATTGGAACAGCAAATGAGCTTTGTGACATTCACCCACATATCAGATGCTCCAGTAGATTTGCAACTTTGAATGTAAATACCCCAGCAGACACTAACCTTCTGTCATCCGAAACACAGCAAACTGGCCCGCCAAAGATAATTGACGACTCGATCATTAAATATATTGACTCTACCCTCCCACAAGGCCATAGGTTTAGGAATAATGTTACTAGCTTGCCAAGAGCCAAAATTAAAGACATCTCTGACAGAATTGATTCTCTCATTACCAAACCTAATTCAAATGTAATGCTCTATGTCTGAACAAGCAATGTTGGTCATAGGCACGAGAAAGACATCTGCTATGAATTAATAGAACTTGAAAGTAAGATTCAAACCAAAAACTGTAAAATATCAATTTCAAGTCTATTGCCTATTCCCAGAGCGCATCCAGAAAATGTTTTTTTACCATAGCAAGAATTAGGGAGGAGATGGCAGCACCATTGGCAAGGTTGTTAAATGTGTCCCTGGACACCGTGCAGGTGCCTAGGGATTGGAGGAAGGTGGACGTGGTACCACTCCACAAAGGTGGCAGCAGGGAAGAGGCGGAAAACTATCGTCTGGTCTGCCTCATGTCGGTGGTGGGTAAAGTGATGGGAGGCGCTGGTCAAGGAGAGGGTGGTCAAGATACCTAGAAGAAGAGGGACTGCATGATGATAGGCAGCTTGGCTTCACTGCAGGAAGGTCGTGCCAGACAAACCTCACTACATTTTTTTGACTGGGTAAAAAGGGTGGTGGACCAGGGAGGGGCAGTGGATGTGGCCTGGATTTCAGGAAGGCCTTTGACTCTGTACCCCATAGAAGGTTGGTCAGTAAGCTGGAAAGCATGGGGATAGGGCCAAAAATAAAGTGGGTAGAAAATTGGCTGTGGGACAGAAGCCAGAGCGTGGTAGTAAATGGGGTGTACTCTAGTGAGGGGAGGGTGACAAGTGGGGTGCTGGGGCCCTTACTGTTAAATATATCACAGACATAGCTGAGGGACTGGAGGGGAAGGTGTGCCTGTTTGCTGCTGATACGAAGATTTGCAACAGAGTGGATACCACGGGGGGCGGGGCCTGAAATAGTTAGTGGTCCGAAGCATGGCAGCTGGGATTTAATGCCAGGAAGTGTACAGTGATGCACATGTGGCATAATAACTTGCAGGTCAAGTACACACTGGGGGGGAAGGGATGATAAAGGAGTCAAGGCGGGAGAGGGATCTGGGGATTATGATTTCAGATGAACTCCAGGTGGGGAACCAGTGCAGGAAAGCAGTGGGCAAGGCAAACGGAATGCTGGCATACATAGGGAGGGGTATAACGAGCAGGAAGGTGGGGGTACTTATGCCCCTCTACAAATCCATGGTGAGGCTGCACCTGGAGTATGGGGTCCAGTTCTGGAGGCTGCACTTGCGGAAGGACATTGGTGAGGTAGAGAGGGTTCAGAGGAGGGCATCAAAGATGGTGCAGGGCATGCATTGGCTGTCCTATGAGGAAAGGCTGAGGGAGCTGGACCTGTAGTCACTGGAGACCAGAAGCGAGACGAGGTACATGATTGAAACGTTCAAGCAGGCATTTGTTCACCTGGGAACAGAAGTAGGAGGTTGTTTAGGAAAGAGGTTTGGTTTATATTCTGTTTTAACTGAAATATTAGAATAGTTCTGTACTTGAAATTAGTTCTGTGTTAAAAATTACTATTTTGAGTTAGAACTGTTACTTGGACTGTGATATTGTAACTATTGGGGCTTGTGGGAACACTTATTTGGCAGTGATAATTAGTGAAATTTAATGTGATGTTTTCCTGGTGGTAGAGCCCTCCCACACCCACCCTGTTTTGTAGGCTTTCTTAAATACTGAAAAGCCACTGGGGGGTTGGGATTGATGGGCTGTGCTTTTCTGTTTGTGACTGAAATTTGAAGCAACAGGAACTGTTGGGCCTGTGACATCATACGGTACCTGATATCTACATACACACACTGTTAGCAGGACTGGACACACACTGGACTGTATGTGTTTGTGAGACTTGGGAACATTATTGGTGGGGTTGAAAATAGGGTTTGTAAGCAACTGCAGTCAGTATAAAGAGAGAGGGACGGTATTCCAGGAGGAAGGGACTGAGAAAAGGGGTGTGTGCCATTATGAACAGAGAGGGACAAACAGGGTGGCCACATTCCACAATAGCAGGCATCTTCGGAAGGGTTGTAGGTTGCACATGCTGTGGGGTGGCAATAATTCTCAATTGGGCCTGGAGAAAGGGAGGCTGCCCACTCTGTAGACAGCTATCTCATATCAGGAGTGAAGTATATTGGTTAAGAAGTAAGCTGGGGGAGTTGGGGGGGGGTGTGTCCTAGGATAAGGGGTGTGGATATGGGCGGTAGAAGGGTGGAGCTGAGGGGAGGCTGGGGCAACGCTCAGAAATTACAGGACGTTATGTTACAGCAAGCAGGAGGGGGGATATTGGGGACAGAGTACCCTTAGATTCTGAATGTAAAGAGAGTGGAGGGGGAAGAGTCAGGAGGGGCTGTTGTGGGGAAGCCCAGAAGAGCAGACAGTGAGAAGGGAGGGGCTGTTGTGGGGAAGCCTAAAAGAGCAGACTGTGGGAAGGGAGCTCCTAAGGAGAACAGGGCAAGAGGGGAGGAAGAGGGGCAATTAAGAGGGGCAATTGGGGAGACTCGGGTTATTTGATGGAGGCTGGCATAGTGTTACAATAAATTGAGCTACTAAGCAACCTAGAGGGGAGGAAGGTTGGTGGAAATGAAGAAACTGATATTTGGGGGGTCTGATACCCATAGGGCATCACAGACTGGCAATGGAAAGGATAGAAATAATCCCAGAGGGAGAAGGGAAACGAAATGTTAAGCAGATTGGGGAGATGCAACATATTGCGGACATGAGGGAGGAGAGCACGACTGGAGAGAAACTGGGAGACGAGGCAGAGGCGGGGGGTCTGTACCAAGGATGGGGCACTAGGTAAAGGGGACCCACAGAGGGCCTTTGGAGGTAGGGGTACTATAACAAGGGAGGAGGAGGTGGTGTGGGGGAAGGGGAAACCATCAGGGCCAGGATAAATGGTTCTGATAAGAGAGGGTTAAAGGGGACACCTATTCGGGGGGAAGGTGGTCTGAGTTAAGTAGGCAAAATAACAAGGGAGGCAGAAAGGGGAGGGTGACAAGGGGGTCTCTAATAAGGCAGGAAAACTCCCATCGAATTAAGATCACGAATAAAGGGGGGATGGGGGGTTGACAGCGCATAGTGGCGGTAACTGTAAGGATGGTGGCGGTGTTAAGATTCTGTTATTGGGAGACTCGACGATTAGGGGTATCCATTGGGAGGGACATGGGGGTGGATGCCATAGCCAGGTGAAGGCAGTGAGTATCTCTGGGCTGACTGTGCACAGAGCAAAGTTCATGGTGTACTAACTGGTTAGGGATTGTGGAGGGAAACTGGATTTCCTAGTGCATTTGGGAACTAATGATCTAGCAGGAAATAGCGTTTTGGAAATCCAAGCAAGGTTCCGAGAACTTGCCGGAGTCTGTCGGGATAAAGGATGCAACATTTCCTTTTCGGAGATATTGCCAGTAGCAAAGGCCCCAGTGGAGGAAAAAAATGAAGATCACAGAGGTTAATGACTGGCTCAGGAAGTAGGGTGAAGAAAGTGGGTCGGGGCTGTTAGGGAACTGGAAAGGAGTTTGGGAGGATAAGGGACTGTATGCCAAGAACAGGCTTCATCTTGCCCCGTTAGGGAAGGAAGTCCTAAACAGGGGTGACTGACTACATTCAAGAAAAGTGGGGTTTAAACTTGTGGTGGAGGGATAAGGAGGGCTGACCAGAAGCCCTCCTCCAGATGAGGGAGTAGCCTCAAACCCAAGGGGGACGGGGAAACAAACTGGGGAGGAGGTTTCAGGAGGAGCAGAGGGTGGATGGAAGTTAAGGAACCTGGGTGGGGTTTGACAAAGGGATAAGGGGCGGGGTGGTGTTAGTAAATGCCAGGAGCTTGGGAAACAAGTTGCCAGAGTTCCAGGCCATGCTGTTTGGGGTGTGTGGTTGTGGGCGCGGTCACGAAACGTAACAACAAAACCATGACTGGGACTCAAATGAGTGGTACACTATGCTTAGGAAGGATAGAAAGGAGGGCAGAGGGGGTGGAGTGGCTATGTTCATTAGAGATGACATAGAAATTGCTAGGGTAGAAGAGGCAGAGGGAAACGTGAAGGACTTATGGGTCACCTTACGAACCCTGGCAGGAGGTAAGGTCAAGCTGGATGTAGTATATGGGCTCCCCGGGATGGGTGATGTTCTGGAGGATGGTTTGCTGGACAACATCATTTACCAGTGTGGACCAAATGGGGAGGGAGTGGTGTTGATGGGGGACCTTAATATGCCCATTACAAACTGGGGAACCATGTCCTCTAAGGTGGCCAAGGAGCAGAGGCTGCTGGACGGCTTTCAGGATGTGTTCTTAACACAGCACGTGATGGAGCCCACAAGGGAGGGGCATGTCCTGGACATAGTTCTGGTGGATGGGGATCTGGTAAGGGACCTGGTTGTAGGGGATTCCCTGACTGGGGCGACCACAATACTATCTGGTTTCAAATAAGCATTGTGGGGAGATTTAGGACACTGGCAGTGGACTTTGAGGGGCAGACTTTGTGGGCATGGGAAATATTCTCAAGGATCACTTGAAGGATTACAGCAATGACAAATGTGGAAAGAGATGGAAGGTCATAAAACGGGGACTTCATGAGGCAGTCAGGACCTGCGCTAAGGTGAAGCATAAGGGAGCAAGGTCACATAAACAATGCTGGTGGTCCAGTGAGGTTCAGATAGCGGTCAGAGAAAAGAAGGCTGCCTACAAAAAATATAAAACAATGAGAGGGGATAGGGAAAAGGAAATGTACCATCTTGCATCTAGAAAAGTCACCTGGATGGTGCGGGGACAAAGTCCAGTAAAGAGGAGGGGAAAAGGGGTTCTTCTAGTACCTTGGGGAGCGGAGAAAAACTAAGGGCCATCTCGGCAGGTTGAGATCAGAAGGAGGGTGGGTGGAAGAGGCGAGGGACCAGGCAGATGTATTAAACGAGTACTTCGCCTCTGTGCTCACTAGGGAGGGGAGTAGGATATCTACAAAGCAAGGCACGATGGGGATAGAAGCGGTAGTGAGTGGGATCAGGGGAGCAGCAGAAATGGAGCAGGAGGGAGAGGTACCCTAGGGGTGTCACATCAGGATAAGGATAAAAAGGCCAGTAAGGTGGAGGGGACGGATGATGCTATCTCCACCGAAAGGGTGTGGTCAGCCCTTAAGGGCCTAAAGAAAGATAAATCTCCTGGGCCAGATGGCATTCATCCGAGAGTACTATGGGAACTGGCGCATATACTGGCTGCACCCTGGCAGAGCTCTTCAACAGGTCACTTGAGACAGGAGGGTACCTTAGGATTGGCGAGAGGCACATGTGGTGCCAATCCACAAAGGGGGTCGAGGAAGTACCAGGTAACTATAGACCCATCAGTTTGACCTCGGTGGTGGGAAAATTAATGGAGAGTATACTAAAGGAATGATTGGGGTGTACTTGGAGGAGGTGGAGGTCTGGATAGTCGGCAACATGGGTTTGTGCCAGGTAGATCATGTCAAACCAATTTTGTGGAGTTCTCTGAATGGGTAACATCAGAACTGGACAGGGAAGGCCTGTGATGTATTATTCTTGGACTTCAGCAAGGCGTTTGACTCTGTCCCCCACAATGGTCTGGTGGAGAAACTGATGGGGTTAGGGAGTAGGCCCTTTGATGGTCAGATGGATTGAAAACTGGCTAGCTGGACGCACTCAGAGAGTAGTGGTCGTGGGGAGCTCTGAACCCTAGAGAGGTTGGTAGTGGGGTACCAGAGTGCTCGTGTCCTGGGTCCATCCTGTTAAATGCATACATTTCGGACATCAGGAGGGTATAGGGTGTGAAATGAGTCTCTTGCTGATGACTCCAAGATGGGAGCAGTAGTTGAGGGGGGAAGAGGGGAGGTTGGCCCTGCAATGGGACCTGGATACCATGGAAAGGTGGGCTCACACATGGAAATTAAATTTCAATATCACCAAGTGCAAGGTGTTTTATCTTGGGCGGGGAAATCCTAAACACAGGTACACCCTGGGAGGGGAGGTGCTTGAGGCCTCGACAGGGGAAGAAGACCTAGGGGTCATGTTGGATGCATGTATGAATAACTCTGAGCAGTGCAGGAGAGCGGCTAGCAAGGCAAACAGGATGTTGGGATGCATCGTAAGGGGGATCACCTCTAGGAGCAAGGAAGTGATTCTGCCGCTGTACAATGGACTGGTTAGACCACACCTTGAGTACTGTGTGCAGTACTGGAGACCACACTTGAAAAGGGACTTACAGCTCCTGGAGAGGGTACAGAGGAGGGCAACTAAGATGATATGAGGACTAGGGGGTTTGATGTGGGAGGACAGACTTGAGGAGCTCTGCCTGATCTTATTTCGAGAAACAGCTCTTGCAGCAAGTTACACCATTAGGACTGAAGCCGGCAGGCGCCAGGACCCCACGGAAATTTTCTAGCTAGCAGTATTCATGAGGGACCCTTCGCAGCGCCAGGCACAGTACATAAGGTGGCGGTTCCCCAGAACTTAGTTATTTCCCCGCCTGTAGACCCGGGCCAGCATTGGCCTCTCGTCTCTACCACAGCACACGCGAGACTTAGAACTTCAAGAGTTTCTACTTAACTAAGGTCTTCTCCAACTCCTTCATTTGAGGGTCACCTTTCAAAGTGTGCCTGGGGAAAACAGATCCCTTTTCAAAGATCCTCATTCTTCCTGTGTGCGGTGCTTAGGCCCGGACCATGATACCAAGGCCTACACCTTTTGCCAAGGGTTCAACAGCTGCACCAGGATCCGCCGTCAGAAGGCACTTCAGACTTACTTGCTAGAGGAAGAATTTAGTAAGATGGACAAAGAACCTTCCTTCAGGGGCTTTTTTTTTTTTTTTTCTCCTCGGTCCATAAACCGGGACAAGCACCGGGAGAAGGCAGGGTCTAGATCTCGAACTGGCCTCAGATTCCAGGGTTTCAGGTTCCACCGATTGGACCGCTTCCTCCAGGGCTAGGTCTCATCTCCTCCGGTGAAGGTCCTGGCTTCCAACGGTTCTTCTGCTCTTCAGCCCATCAAGACTTCCAGACCCTCTGCTTCCTCTACTCCCTCTCGGGCTGCTTCAAAGTCCTCTGACTGCCACAAGTCTTCCTCTTCCACCTGACGTCGGGACCCTGACTCCAGGTCAGTCTCCCAGCCCCCTAGGGGCCAGGATCCTCCACCTAGGGAAGACGTTATGACTGACTACCTCTGCGGTGACGGACCGTCGTTTCCGCTTGGAGCCGGGAACACGCTGGCACCAGACGCCGCCAGGCGCTCACCGACCAAGTCATGCTAAGCGATGACGCCGGTCCACTGAGTCAAGACTGCCCAGTCACCGTAGGCACCAGTCACAGGGCTCACTGAGAGGGCATGATTGCCCTGAGACCAGGCGCGGCGACAGCGGGAAGCTGGCTCGAGGGAACCACCGCCTGGGAGATACCCGACGCCCCACCCGCAGACGGATTCACCGTGCCAGGCCCGCCGTCTGGCATGAAGATTGGCGAAGTAAAGGAGCCTTTACTTTCTGGGGGACACCATCGATAAAGACGGCCCCAAAGCCTCCTCCTACTCCTTCACCTCTTCGCCTCCTCCACCACAGGGCCGGTGATGACCACCAACCCCATGGAGCACTCTGTCTCCTAGGGGAGATCCAGGATCGGAGAAGGCCTCAAGATCTCCATCAGGGTCTCCAGCCCCAAGCGACCCAGATGTCGGCGGTATATTCGGGAGGATACCAGATTGACACTGATTCCAGAGCCCTTCCACCAGCATTGTATCACCTGACCCATATGACCTTCCAGTCCTCCGATGATCCTCTTCGAGATCATGAGTGGCACATCCAGGACAACGTGGATAGGATGCTGAAGACCGGACCGAAAGGCAGCACCGTGCCGTTATCTTCGGCAGAAAGACCCAAAGCCTGTAGTGCCAGCCTTGGGTCCACTTTGTGACATCACCGCGCTGCATGGTGCGTCCGCACCCACTCCCGCGGTGCCGATGAAAGCTGACTGCCTGCAAGGCCCCGAGAGAACCAGTACCGGTCAGAACAACCTCTGGCAGACTCCTGTCATTATGGGCTCACATGACCGGGTCCCAAAGACCCCAAAACATGAGCACACAGCCACGGGACCAAGAACCAAACAATTGGACATTCCTGGGGAGACGCATGTATGTGGCTGCTACATGCTCCATCAGGTCCTGAACTACCAACCCATGGTACACTTCAGAACGCCTTATGGGAACAGGGCCAGGACCTGGTCGATAAGCCCTGGATGGATATCAGAAGGCGAGCCCTAAACCTTCTCCGCCGCACAGGGTCTGATGTGAATCATGTAATACGAGCAGAGTATGATTCATGGACTCCGCTCGCCAGAGCGGTTTCCTGCCTCGCTCCGCTCCTGGCTCTGTTTCCGTTCACCTCGACACAGAAGAATATTCTTGACTTCCTATAACGGCAGGTGGTTTTGGTGAACCTCGAGAAGGTGGATCACCAACTCCAGGGCGCTTGGGAAGGCAGTCAGTCTGCACAGGCTTAAGGGTACCAGGCTCCAGGCCTGGTTCCTCTCGTAGGAACCAGCGCTCGCCGCAGCCGGCAACAAAGGCAGCAGCCACGCCCGCCAGCAACAAAGGGCACCTTTCAGCTGAAAGCCCAGGCTAAGTTGTCCCCAGGCAGCCCAACGCTACACCAAACCGCCCAGCTCTGTGACCAGTGCTGCCATTGCACGATGCCTTCCTGCCCCCGCCTCCTCTGACCATGGGCAAAAAGGTTGGGGTTGCACGCCGCCACTTTTCAGAGTGGCAGTCGATAACACCATCGTGATTCTCCAGTTGGTCAAGAGAGTCCTGTACCTGGACATGGTGACGCTACCTGCATATACCATCGCCTGCGCCAGCAGGAGGTTTTCGGGTTCGGCCACATTATCAGTCCAGCCTCCTTCGGACCGTCATCGGCACCGGGTATTCACAAGGTATGGTGGTCATAGCGTGACTCTGAGGAGTACTGCCATGTGTTCCCTACCTGACGATAGGCTTGGCCTACTCGCGATCAGTACACCTTGTGCCATATCGCTATCATTGTCTGATAGGCCAATTCATTATATCCCAGTTGACACGGAACGAGCCTTCCTGAGAGGTATTCCACCTTAGACCACGATATGATCCAGTTCCTAGGGATCTACTTTGTCCTGAGCAGCTCACGCCACCCTTGAACCAGCCGAGATTGCAGCCACGCCTCTCACTAAGACGTTTTTAGTTGTCGTGTCCGCCAGAAGCATTTCTGAACCCATGTAGTCATGTGTAAAGAGCCTTATTTGGTTTTTCACCAAGATGGGTATCCTATGATTAGTCCTAAATTTCTGCCTAAGGTGGTCTCGGCTACCACCCTTAATCAAGACATCGATCTACCATGTATTTTCCCAACTATTCGAATCGAGGAGAGTTCTGTTGCACACCCTAGTTGTATAGTGTCTCCGATACTACCGATCAGAACCAAACACCACCGAAAATCGACGGCTTTTTGTCTCCTTGCTCACAGGATGGTGGAGTTCGTTCCATTCGCTGTCCAGGTGGCTCATTCAGTAATGCCTGTTACCAGAAGCGGCAAACCCTTACCAGGTGCCGGGTTAAGGGTCATTCCACAAGGGGTGGCTACCCTTGCAAGTCTCTTAAGAGTGTGTGTCCACTGGCCATCTGCAAAGGCAGTTTGGAGCTCCATGCACACTATCAGGCATTGTAGCCTGATATAGCATCGAGGCGAGGTTTTGGTCAGCAGTCAAGGACTTCTGTCCTAGGTTTGCTCATTATGATTTCACCTTCCCTTCTCCCAATGGTGTGATTTCATTATTGCTTGAATTCCTACGAGGTTTGTTGTAAGAGCTTTTTCTGGCAAGATAGTACAGTTATGAAGAACTTAACCGTACAGTAGATCTTCTAAACAGCTCTGCAGCAGGTACTTTCCTCCCATCATCCCCGCTGAGGTAGATTCTAGTTCCAACATCTTCTCCTAGGATCAGGTTCCCAGCATTTGTCTGACTGCCTCGATGGCAGAGATCTCAGTCTCCTCTTCTGATGTCATCCAGCGGCCGGAGTCTCCGGGCGGAGAACTGGGTTTTGGACCGCCTGTGTACTGTGCCGTTGCGCGGGCGGGATAGATGCGGGACTGTCCGGCTGATACTGCCAGGGCTGGGTCCTGCAGTTCTTGCCCCAGGTACTTGTTGCAAGAGCTGTTCTCTATTCATTGATCTTACTGGTACACAGCTCTGCAGCAGGTTACACCATTAGGACTGTCGGCAGGCGCCAGGACCCCACGTGACTTTGCAGTTGCCTTTCAGCGGGACCGCCCGACGGCCGGGTCCCGCTCTGACGTCCAGGCGTGGTATAAAAGGGCGGTCCCGCCCAGACTCCCCATTTCCTTTCCTCGCCTGGCCGACTTGCATGTCTCGACCCTTCGGTTCCAGTCTGGCTGCGACGCTGTGGTTGGTGAGCTTTCCTCCGGGAATTCTTTTTTCTCAAGCAAGATTGTTGATGTCCTCCTCCGACCTCCGGTCATCCCTCCAAGTGTGCTTGCGGGAAACAGATCCCCTTCAAGGACCCCTACACGCCTGTGTTAGGTGCCTGGGCCCAGACCATGATACTGCCTGTTCATGGGTTAGGCTTCAAATAAGTCGTAACCAGGATCCGACATCGAAGGCTCCTCCAGGCATTTTGTTGGAGGAAAACTGAAGACCATGTCCTCCAAGGGGAATCTTCGTCCAAATCCCACAAGCACGCCGGAGAAAGAAGGGAACCCTTCCATTTCCGTCCAGGGCTCGGAGTCCTTGGCTCCGGTTCCCTCGTCCGACTGCTCTCCTTCCAGGGCCAGCTCTCAGCCTCCGGCTGCGTGTGAAAGCCTCCTTCTTCTCAGGCAAAGTCCGCCAGGCCGTGCCGTCCTCTTCCAAGGCCTTGGGCGAGTCCGGGAGCGCCACCACCATCATCATAAGTCGGGTTCCCGCCCTTCGCTCCCGGACGTCCGGTCGTCTTCTGTGCCTCCTCGTAAAACTTTGGAGCTCACACTGTTGAAGAGACCTGTGGACCCGGACGTCGGGCCGTGCGTCATTCCTCCCTGAGTCGTTGTCGTCGGCCGGACGCGTTGTCAGCAAACCATCCCAGCGGACACCGGTGGGGACGGCGCCTGCTCCACCTGAGAAGAGGGCTCCCACGCCTCCGACCGACATCGGTCAGGAGACTTTGACTGAGGAGGACTTAACGCAGCCCGAGGACCAGACGGGCGACCCCGGCCTCGCCGAAACTCCCAGGGCCCCCTCGCCCTTACCCAAGGCCCCTGTGGAGCCGATGCCGGGACCCGACGACCGCCCACTGGCTCCTGGGCCGTCGTCGGGACTTTCTATAGTGAAGTGAAGGATCTCACTTACTGGTGGGACACCACTAAAGGGACATGGCCCCCACCGCCTCCTCCCCCCATCTCTGGTACCAGCCCCCATTCGCCTCTCGGGTGGCAGGCCGCTTACCTCCCCCCGGGAGTCTGGATCCTCTCCCAGGGGAAGATCAAAAAAATGGAGACCTCCGTCGAAATCCTCTTCTGGATCACCCAGCCCCAAGAGATCCAGGAGACACTGATGTTCGCCGTCGACGGAGGACACGGGATCAGTCTACTCTTCCTCTAGATCCCCATCTCCTCTCTTCATCCCTTCTCCGGACCCACGTGAGACACCGAGATCTCCTCCGGATGACCCTTCGAGATATTATGCGACATATCCAGGAGAACATGGGATAGGATGCAGAAGAACTAGACCCCGAAAGGTTACGCCTTGCCAAATATCTTCGGCAGAAGGACCCCAAGCCTGTGGTGGTACCACCCTTGGTGGACACTTTGTGGATCGTCACACAAGGCAGGCGTGAAAGCCGTCCCACATTCGCCCGGGCGGTGCCAAAGAAAGCTGATCGTCTGTACAAGGCCTCCTAAGGACTCGACCAGTACCTGACACATCAGCCTCAGGCTGACTCTCTGGTCATCACAGCCTCACATGACCGGTCACAGAGGCCGCAACATTTGAGCACCCTGCCACCGGACCCAGAGTCCAAACAGTTGGATGCACTGGGCAGGCGCACGTACGCTTCCGCTACCTGCACCATCAGATCCTTGAACTACTTGACCCACATGGTTCAGTTCCAGAACACTTTGTGGGAACAGGGTCTGGAGGCGGCTGAACAGCTGCCCGAAGGTGAACAGAAGGAGGAGATGCTCCAGCTTCTCCGTACGGGTTCAGACGTGGGGACCCAAGTGCTTCGAGCCGCGTACGACTCCGGCGGACTCATCGGCCCGAGTAGCAGCTTGGCGATGCCTCCGAGACACTCCTGGTTACGTGTCTCCGGCTTACTCGGATGTCCAGAAAAACATTATGGGTCGCTTGCTCGAGGGAGAAGTTTTATTTGTAATCCTTCCGAGAAGATCATTACCAAACTTCAAGAGGCCGGAAGGCGTGTGAGGTCTGTTCCAGCCATGTATTCCACCCAAGCTTGGTTCCTTTCGAGAACCAAAGCCTGCTGTGGGCGGACACAGAGGCAGCAGCCCTGCCCGGCCACACATCAGAGGGGCTCCGGCTCAGAGAACCCAGGTAAAACAGCCCGCTAGCCGAGGTCAGCGTTCCCCTAGGCCGACCCAGCCAGCGGGCCCATCTGCCGCCACAGCCTGACTCCTTTCCGGCCCCCGCCCCTCAGGATCAACAGGAAATCATGGTCGGGGGTTGCATTGCGAACTTCCTGCCGGGATGGCAGGCCATTACCACCGACAGGTGGGTTCTGCAGTTGGTCAGTCTAGGCCACTTTATAGAATTCGCAGAAAAGCCACCTCGAGGCCTCCTTTGCTCTCCCGTATCCGGGTCAGCACAAAAATTTGATCTGGCAAGAGGGTACTTCGCTTCCCTAAGAAAAAGGGGAGCGATGGAGTACGTCCCGGAGAACCAGAGAGGATGATATTATTCCTACTTTTCCTGGTTCCTAAGAAATCAGGGGACCTCCGTCCGATTCTGGACCTCAGCGACCTCAATGTGTCGGTCACCTACAAAAGATTCCGCATGGTGACTCTTCCGGTCCTTATTCCCATGCTGAAACAAGACACCTTTTTAGCGTCTCTAGACATGCAGGACGCATACCTGCATATCCCCATAGCTCATGCGCACCAGGGGTTCCTGCGCTTCGAGTTTCTCGACCACCACTTTCAGTTCCGAGCTCTTCCGTTCGGACTGTCATCCGCACCAAGGGTCTTTACCAAGTGCATGGCAGTCGTGGCAGCATCTCTGAGGAGACAGGGCCTGGTGTGTGTTCCTGCATTCTCGACTACTGGTTTCTCATGGCCGCCCAGAGAGGCATTGTTATCATGGTCCAGAGCACCCAGGACTTGTTCCAATCTCTGGGCATTCTCGATAAATTATGAGAAGTCTCTTCTGGTACCGTCGCAGAAACTTCAGTTTATAGGCGCAGTCCTGGACACTGTTCAGGGAAGAGCTTTTCTTCCGGACGACAGAGCGGAGCGCATCAGATCCCTCATAAGGGATTTGTCGTCGAACAAGATCGTACCTGCCAGGTCGGTCCTTCGCTTGCTCGGACACATGGCTGCGGCCATTCCTACTGTCCCTTTTGCAAGGCTCCACATGCGGGTAACCCAGTGGATGCTCAAGGTGCTATGGGACCAAAGGCAAGACCACTTGCAGCATCCGGTCAGGATCACGAACTCAGTGATCAGAGACTGGAAGTGGTGGCTAGTCCCCGGGTCGCTCTCCAAGGGCGTCCCGTTTGTAGCGCCATCCCCGGAGGTAACCCTCACCATGGACGCCTCAGGTCTTGGGTGGGGGGACACCTGGGCAGGGGTAAAGTCCCAGGATGCGTGGACCCCGTTGGAAGCTCATCTCCATATCAATGTCCTAGAGATGAAGGCGGTTCTCTATGCCCTGCAGACCTTTCAGTCAGTAGTCCCACCGTGTACTCTCCTGCTTCAGACAGACAACCTGCGGTGATGTATTACCTCAACAAACAAGGAGGCGCACCTCTTACCCCTTGCAGGAGAACCATGAGGGTGTGGGATTGGGTAATCGGACGGCGCAAATCTGATCACTGTGCATGTTCCCGGTGGACAACACAATTGCAGAGCGGGCCTGAGTCGATCCCAGGCCAGAGTCCACTAGTGGGAACTTCTTCAAGAGGTAGCAGAGGATCTGTTTCTTCGTTGGGGAATTCCAGAACTAGACTTGTTCGCATCCCCATCCAACGCAAAACTGCCCAATTTTTGCTCGCTAGATCCAGGGCCTGGTGTTTTCTGGCGAGATGCGTTATCCCTCTCCTGGGCGAACAGATTCCTCCACGCTTTCCCTCCCTTCCCGTTGATCCAGAGAGTTGTTCTCAAATTGCGCAGGGAGCACGCACTCATGATCCTGGTGGCCCCGTTCTGGCCCAGACAGATTTGGTTCCATTTGTTGGTGCAACTATCTCAGGAACTCCCGCTCCCGTTGCCGCTAAGCTCCCATCTCCTGTCTCAGGAAAAAGGTTCATTAGTCCATCCGGACCTACGCTCTCTGAACCCTGCAGTTTGGCTTCTAGAGACATAGCTATCTTATGCCACGGGTCTGCTAAGGGTTGCAGAGGTTCTTTCTTGCAGCCAGAAAGCCGGGTAACGCATGCGACGTACGCCATGAAATGGCGCCTGCTTTTTGTTTATGGTCACGAGCTCGTGATCTTTCCCTTTAGGTTGTCCTGTGGAGTAGTGTTGGATTACCTCCTCTCCTTTTTCAGTCAGGCCTAGCCTACCTCTATTAAGGTGCACCTCTGTGCCATTTCTGCCTATCACCTCCCGGTGGGACATCGTACAGTAGCTCAATTGGACGCCTCTCGGGAATTTCTTAGGTGAGTGTTACACCTTAGGCCTCCCATTAGGGACCCTGTGCCTCCATGGGATCTGCTCTTTGTCCTGGAACAGCTCACGCTCCCTCCTTTTGAACCTGCCGCGGATTGCGAGCTACGTTTTCTGTCGTGGAAAACGTTATTTTTAGTTGCTGTTACTTCAGCGAGAAGAATTTCTGAGCTTCATGCTCTTATGTGCAAAGAGCCTTATTTAGTTTTCCACCGGGACAGAGTATCCCTGAGGACGAATCCTAAGTTTTTACCTAAGGTGGTCTCTTCACTCTCTCTAAACCAGGATATTGACCTTCCGGTCTACTTCCCGAGTTATTCAAATAGAGGAGAGGCTTTGCTCCACACCCTGGATGTTCACCGCAGCCTGAGGTATTACCTCAACAGAACTAAGCCCTCTCGTAGTTCTGAACAGCTTTTGTTTCCTTCTCTGAGAGAATGATGGGCCAATCAGTATCCAAACAGTCTCTGTCTCGCTGGCTTGTCCAGTGTATTTCCTACTGTTATGATATAAAAAAAGCCCCTCCCGGCTCGGTTAGGGGTCATTCTACTAGGGGTGTGGCCACATCCTTCGCAGCACTCAGAAACGTCTCCACCTCTGCTATTTGTGCTGCAGCCACTTGGAGCTCTGTGCATACCTTTATCGGGCATTATAGCCTGGACATCGCCTCCAGGCGAAGGGCTGGTTTCGGCCTTGCGGTGCTACAGGGTCTCCTGTCCTAGGTTCAGGACCTGGAATGTACTTCCTATTTTCCTCCTCCCGGAATTTCTGGCAGCATTACTGCTTGGGAATCAGTCCTAATGGTGTAACCTGCTGCAAGAGCTGTGTCTCGAAGTAAGATAGTACAGTTACGTAAGAACTTACCGTAACAGTAGATCTTCGAGAACAGCTCTTGCAGCAGGTACCTTCCCGCCCACCTTCCCCCTTGGAGGAGGCATGGCTCAGTCTTCCTGAGCAGGGATTTATATCTTTCTGTCTTCTGACGGCGAATCCTCGGTCTCCCATTTCGATGTCAGCCTGCGGCTGGAAGTCTCCGGCGGGAGAACTGGGGAATCTGGCGGGACCGCCCCCTTTTGTATCACCCCTGACGTCGGAGGCGGGACCGACGTCGGGGGCGGTCCCCGCTGAAGATAGCTAGCTAGAATTTTTCCGTGGGGTCCTCACGCCTGCCGGCTTCAGTCCTAATGGTGTAACCTGCTGCAAGAGCTGTTCTCGAAGATCTACTGTTATGGTAAGTTCTTACGTAACTGTACTTTACGGTAAGTTCTTACATAACTGTACTTTTTCATTGGAGGAGATGAGAGACGGGGGCATGACTGATATCTTCAAGTACCTCAAGGGAATAAATAGGGTAAACACGGAGGGGATCTTTAGACTAAAGGATGGAGATATCATCAGAGGGCATGGTTTGAAGTTGGAAGGTGGAAGTGTGAGGGGGGAAGAGGAGGAGGTTTTTCACTGAGAGGGTGGTGGATCCTTGGAATGTGCTGCCTGGTGAGCTGATTCAGAGATCCACAGTGGAGGGCTTCAAGAGAGGGTGGGACAGACACAGAAAGCGGATGTATCAGATGATGACCTGGCCCGGGGGGGGGGATGGATGATAGGGGTTTCTGAACACGGGAGGGGGGGCGCTGGGCCCGGGTACCCAACTAGGGATCTGAGGTTCGAGCAGACTTGATAGACCATAAGGCCTAATCTGCTGGCAGTTAGTATGTTAGTAAGGACGTGAAAGGGGTGAATAGGGCAGCTGAAGGGAGTTTTTCAAGAGTAAAAGCACGGTTAGAACAAGGGGCCACAGTCTGAGGTTGGATGGGGGAAGATTCAGGGGTAGTTTAAGGACACATTATTTCACCGAAAGGGTGGTGGACCCCTGGAACAGACTACCAGAGGAGGTGGTGGGAGCTGAAACTGTGGGGTGATTCAAGAGGGAATGGGACAGATGTAAGGGATTAGCCGGGGAGAAGAGGGGGTGGGGAATGGAGGGGTGGTCATGTAAATGGGGGGGAGGGGCAGACTCGATAGGCCACTGATGTACTTTTCTGCCAACAGCTTTCTGTGATTCTAATGCAAGGTTAAAAAATTGGTGTTCCAAGGAAGGCATCTTATTTATCGAACACTGGAATATATTCTTTCATGACATAACTTTCCGCTAAAGATATTGTACATCTAAATAGAAAAGGAGCCACATACTCAGTTCCCACTTTCAAGAAGCTGACCATTGCCTTAATTTAAACTAACATCAGAGGAGGAAGCGAATGGTCCATCAAACCATATTACAAACTTAGCCAATGTTACTCAAAACAACCGAGCATGAATGTTGAAAACAGGAAAAAAGGCACAAAATAAAAGGTTTACTAATCAATGCTCAGTCTAAATAAAAAATTTGATGAACTATTGCACTGCTCTAAAGAATACCCAGATATCCTAGCCATAACAGAAACATGGAGGCCAAACGTAGATTCTTGGGAACAGTATTGAAGGCTACAACCTGTTCCACCACAGTAGAACCTATAAAAGGGGGGAGGAATAGCCTTGTACATTAGAGTAGATTTGAAACCAAATGACATCTCAATTAAAATTAAGACCTCTCAGAGTACAGAAACTACATGGACCAAAATAGATGCTGGACAAATCGGCAGCATTATTGTGGACCTTTGTTATTGCTGTCCTGATTCATCCATATCCAACACCAAACATATTATGCAAGAATTGGAAAGTGCAGTAGGGGGCGCCAGAGAGCCGGCTTTGAGGCAGGAAGCACCTTTACTTGCTCTGCTCTACAACTTCCACATTGGCCAACAAAAACCTCATTTTTAGGCACGAAAGATTATTTTGAAAAGACTCCTCAGTTTCTTTGGCTCCTTGGCTACAGATCGATACCAAATTCGGCTATGGGGCGCAATAAAAACACAGCATCCCAGACCTCCGGATCTCAGCGGCCTACTACTTTGAATGCTACCTCAAGCAGGGAAACTGATTTATTGGACCATGCTACTCTGACAGGTGCTAAAGATCCACCGTGACAGACAATATTGGAATTGGTCTGTGCCATGGATTCCAAAATAGAAAGAACTCTCACTCGCCTAGAAACGCACGATGCTGCCATCACTGCACTCTCCCATCGGTAGCAGAAGCAGACAAACGTTCCCTATCAATGCAAGCTACCATGGCCCAGCTCGCGAGGGAAAACCAGCAACTCAGAGGTAGAATGGAGTCCATAGAGAACACACTTCGTGCAGGTAACGTGCGCATAGTGGGTCTAGCTGAGGGCTTTGAAAGCACAAATCTATCTTACCTGAAATAATGGCATGCTGAAACACTGAGTCTTTCAGAATATGTTGAGTGGTCCGAATTGCGGCAGGCTTTTCGAATTACACCCAGGGTGTGGCCTCCAGATCCCAACACTCCTCGTACTGTGGTACTGAAAACTAACGGCCCAGAAATTTGGGACATGCTGATTTCAGCTGCAAGAGCGGATTATCCTCCGACAGTGCAAGGTTTCAACATTAAACTGTTCCCCGATCTATCTTTTCAAACTCGTGCCTGCTGCAAACAGTTTGATGCGTTGCGCCAAAAGTTACGCCATCTGGGGATAGTGCATTCCTTTCTTTTGCCTGCCTGGTTGAGAGTGACCTACAGGGGAAAGTCCTGGCAATTTAGTGATCCCGGAGATGTGGGCTGTTGGACCGAGAAGACAGAACTCGGAATTTCTAGCACACCCGCCCAAGCAATCAGAGTTTGTGAACTCTTGACTCAGATCGGGACTAAAATATTGACTCTTCTTGTTTTCAGTTTATAAAATCACAGTTTACTAATAAAAGTTTATTCTGGTTGCATGCTGCTACTTTGGGAAAAGGGGCCGATGGTTTCCTAAGGAGATGGGGATTGCTGTACACCAGTTAAGTATTATTTTTTACGCTTGTTACTGCAGTTATGACCAGCTATCCCATTTATTTCCTAGGGACATGTGTTCTTAACAGAGTAGTATGACTAGTATAGTAAAATGTGAGGAGGTCTTAAGGAAACTATTAAGTGCCTTGTTAAATGGGCTAAACCTGTTAAATGTATTATTTATATAATTTTTGGCAGAGGGGAGGAGGGGACAAGGAAGGGCGAATCTCAGTTGTATGTCTTCTTATGGTTAGGTAACACAGAAGTACCTGCTAGTTTGTACATCTGCCTTTGGACTATGACCTATGCCATGAAGTGGCTGGCATTATCTTTGGACTTTCTTTGGTATATGGCTTATTGGGGTCTTTGATTTCCCCCACCTCCTACTGTGCAAGACTGTAAGAGTTTACAATGTTAAATCAACAGTATCTACTGTCTTATTCCTATTTTCGTGCATGAGAAGATCACCTGTATTATTTTTATTTAAAAACAATAAACAGATAATACAAAAAAAAAAAAGAGCACAGTAGATCTGGGAGAAACCATCCTTTTGGGTGATCTCAACTTTAGAGGCTTAAACTGGTCAGCAACAAATAACACATCTGAATCCTTTATTAATTTGTGTCTTGAACAGTCCTTAAAGCAGCATGTTCTTAACTCTACTCATGGTAACATTTTAGATATCATACTCTCTGAAGCTATTGAAATAACTGTTTAGTTACTCTCCCATTAGCAAACTGTGGTCATAATATGATATACTTAGATCTTAACGCAAATTTTGCAAAAACATCCCCAAAAAACACACATTTTATATATACAAAAGAGCCGACCCAGCCAAAATTGACGACTTGTTGGCAAAAACTGACTGGGATAAATTATTCCATGATAACAGTACAGAGCAAATGTGGAATACTTTCAAAACTGTAGTTATAAACACAGCAAAACAATTTATTCCGAAACTAAGCAAAAATAACAGTAATGCAATCTGAAAACCTAAATGAACAGAGTTGATCTACAAAAAAACCCTGTAAAAAAAAAAACACAAATCCCCCTTATATTGGGAAGAATAAAAAAAAAAATACAATATCTGTAAACATGAGATAAAAAGCAAAAATTGCATTTGAACAGAAACTTGCATCACTAGCAAGTAAAGGTAATAGCAAACAATTCTATAGCTACATCAGTTCATTAAAAAACAAAAATGTAAAGTTGGACCTCTTACAGCCCCACAGTTAATTCTGTTCATTCCCTTATAGACATGGCAAACCTTCTAAACGACCATTTTTGTAAAATGTTTGGTTCCAGTACCGTTAGTCCAGGGCCATCAAAAAATAATCCAACAGAAACCATACTTTTTTCCGATGATGAAAATATAAATAAAATTTATATCCCTCAAATCAGGATCCTCTCCAGGCCCTGATGGCATAACCACAGACATGATTAAACTTAAGAATAAACACCTAATACTCCCATTAAAATTATTATTCAGTAGTAGTTTAAGATCAAGCTTCATTCTATCTGATTGGAAAACTTCAAATGTAATGCCTTTATTCAAAAAAGGAGACAGAAGTGGACATGGATAACTACCGACCAATCGGTTTAACTTCAGTAATCTGTAAAATTATGTAAGGTCTCATAAATTACAAACTTACCTAATGTTGTAGTATATTTGACAACAACCAACAAGGATTCATAAAAGGACGGTCATGCGTAACGAATCTATCTTTTTACGAGAAGATTAGTAAACATTTGGATCAAGGAACCCCCTGCGACATAATATTTTTAGATTTCAAAAAAGCATTCCACTTCATTCCCCACTGGGCCTTAATTCACAAACTCGCTTCTTTCAATATTCATCAGTGGTTTATTAGTTGGATCCAAAACTGGTTAAATAAACGCTCACAAAGAGTAATCCTAGATGGTTTTACCTCAAAATGGAAATCTTAACCAGTGGAGTTCCACAAGGAGCAGCACTGTCCCCATTTATATTTCAATTATTTATAGCTGACCTCACCCAAAAAATAGTTGGTCCATTAAATACGCGGACAATTGCAAAATTGGAAGACCATGTAAAAATCAAACAAAGAACTTCTCCAAAAGGACCTAGACAATTTAACAGCCTAGTCTAATTACTGGGGACTACTTTTTAACATCAGAAATTGTAGCGTCATGTATCTGGGCCTAAATAATCTAGAAAACTGCTACTTCCTAAATGACAATCTACTAAACGAAACAAACTGTGAAAAAGATTTAGGGATATTTATAACAAATCACTTCTCATTTGACAAACAGATCTCAGACAAAATAGTGCTAATAAAGCACGGTGGTGCATTAAACTTAATTTCCAGTCTAGGGACGAATCAGTACTCCTTCCACTATACAGGGCCTATGTACGTCCTCTCCTTGACCACGCTTCCCAACTTTGGTGCTCATATCTAAAAAAAAAAAAAAAAAGACATTTCATGTCTTGAAAAAAATCCAACATAAAGCTACAAAATACGTAAAGGGCGTCAGACATCTCCCATATGAAGACAGCCTCAGTAAATGTAATGTCACTACAATACAGAAGATTAAGAGGTGACCTCATGTTAGCTAGAGAAGTGATAAACAATGAATACCTTATGTTTGAGTTAGGACTTGAATTTAAACAAATTCAGGTTAACACCAGAGGACACCCACTTTAATTAAAACGTAATCTATCAAATTAAAAAAAAAGAGCATATTTCTGCTCACAGAGAATTATTAAGCAATGGAATTAATTACCATTGGAGATTATAGTAAGTGACTCAAAGCTTACATTCAAATACAGACTTGATAGCTATATATTAGATTGCAGTACATTAGACTATTATGGGTGAACGATAGAAGCATTACATGGGCTTTAGCCTTCTTCATCTTATTTTCCTGATGAATTCTGTGAAAAAACCTCACTGACAGAGTGCAGAGGGTGACAATGGGGTTATCCTCATCTAACCCGATGTCCCTGCACTGTGGAGTTCCACAAGGTTTGGTGCTGGCGCCTCAGTTGTTCATGGTATACATGCTGCTGTTGGGAGACATCAGGTGGTATGGTCTGGGTTTTCATTGCTATGCTGATAATACCCAACTATACCTGTTCTGTGCACCTGGCAACCGGATGGCGGCCACTGTGTAACACCTGCCTGACCGAGATCCAGAATTGGATGACTCAAAACTGGTTATGACTCAACCCAGACAAGACTGAAGTATTGGTGGTGGATTCTGGTAGGCGACGAGTTGGTGGAGAATTGGGGATGATCCTGGCTTGAGGCTAGGAGGTGTCACTCTGATCCCTTCCAACTGGGTTAGGGATCTGTGTGTTTTCCTTTATGTTGGTCTGACGCTTAATGTTCAGGTGTTGTCCGTCGTCCAAAGTGGCTTCTACCATCTGAGGAACATTGCCCGGATTCGGGTCCTGCTGCTGGCCGAGGACCTTGCCACCTTGGTTCATGCTTTTCTCTTGTCTAGGTTGGACTACTGCAGTGCTCTCTACCTACAGCTATCTGGAGGCAATGACTGCCATCTGCTGCTGGTGCAGAATGCAGCAGCCGGGTTGTTGACAGGTGCATTAGGATCTGATCATAATACGCCTGTTCTACGTGACTGCACTGGCTACCGGTACAGTGGAGGATTGTCTTCAAGGTCGGGTTACTGACCTATAGAGCCCTATGTGGCCGGGGACCAGACTACCTGCAAGATCTCCTTGTTCCTCCTTGCCTGACACCCTCTCTGTCCCTCAGAGGGTTGCCTCCTAGCAGTTCCTAGGGCTAGGCTGTGGCAGTTGGTTGATCGAGCTTTCTCTGTGGCCATGCCAGCCCTGTGGAATTCACTGCCAAGGTATCTAAGGGAGGCACCCTCGGTGGAAACCTTTTAAAAAGGTCCTGAAAAATTGTTTTTTTTTTTTTTATTTAGTGGGTCCCTTCTGTCGACCCTCAGCCCTGGTCACGGACCCTGGGACTTCCACCACCATATGTGGTCGATCTCCTCCAGTTAACCCCGGCTTACCCTTCGGAGGGTGGGTCCGTGACATCATTATCACCCTTATCCGAGCCGCAGAACTAGTAACTGGTCCGGGGAGTGATGGCGATGGTGGCTAATCGAAGCCCCAGGGAGATCTTCACCTTTTTCAGATTTCTTTTTTCTGTTTCAGAGGCGGGGACATGCAGTGATGCCAGCGCCCGCCCCCTCTTACGTTTCAAGCGCGGTTAGCTTGAGCAACTCCCGGCCTCTGCCAGGGATCCTCCTTGTGCTGGACAGTACCCCGGAGAAGGAGAGCCGTCCATAGGGCCATCCATCCTTCTCACCGGCTATCTTCGGTGACCTGGAACCGTTCCCGAACCGGGTCGCTGGCGCCGCAAGTAGAAATCCAAATGCTGCACCGGCGGACTGACCACCTAAAACATTTTTGTTTGGTCAAGCATATGAGTTGTATCACCTAATATATGCTTCTGCTTGCTAATATGAGTTCTGCTTGCGATGCCGGCGGGTCCGGGTTCAGCTGTAAATCGCCGGAAGTCCCGGCAGTGAAGAATGGAAGCGTCTATGGACAGCAGCAAACTGGCTAAACCTAGATAGCAGAATCAGGTACCACACCTGCCTTATGACCAGAAAGGTACTACTAGGCCTCACCCCACCTACCCTAAACCAAGTCATCTGCCCAACTCCCCCAGTCAAAACAACCCGCAGCTCAAACAAGCAGCTGCTAAGGGTACCCCATGGCTGGACTTCCCAATTCCAGTGAACCTTCACTTACAGGGCCCCGTCCTGGACTAATGCCCTCCCAAGTCATATAACAAACGAATTAAGGCTTGGCCCTTATAAATGCAAGCTACGGAAATACCTTTGTGCCTCTAGCCCTTGACACCAGATTGACATATGCAGCTATCAAACTAACTATTGTCGGACTCCCCGTACCAAATTGTAACTATGAAACCCTATGACCATCAGCCTCTACAGAACCTCTGTAACTATTATGGCTGTACTAAGAAACGAAACTTGCTGCTGTTCAACAACTGCAGAACTATGTAACTTCACTGACTGTTATTTGTAATTGTACTGTAATCTGTATTCCAAGTTCTGTCCATGCATCCTTTTATGTATGACGTGGAACCTTTGTAAATGAGTCGCTGACTCAAAGGTCTTTCTGAATATTTCAATAAATAAAATAAAAATATGTTTGCTGACTGTTTTGTTTGATAGGTAGATAAGTTATATATAATGTATTTTTAGAGTTATTGTTTTTGTTTATTCTATAAGTTGATTACTGCTGCTTCTGCATGTCTATTTGATCTTTTTCTGTTGATGTATTTTTATGAGTTGTACAACGCTTTGAGCCTCTGGGAAGTAGCGCTACATGAAGTATCTATCTCTCTATTTGTGAAAAACCTTACTTCTTGGAATTACCAGATTCCCCCTCCCATTGTAATTTCATCCCTCCTCCCTGTCCTGAGGATGCCACTTTTGCTGCCTGGCATATGCCTATTATGATTCCTGCCATACCCAGAAAGACAGACAAGATGTATCTGGCCCCTCAGGCATTTCTTTGCAGACCAACATCCTGTAGTCATAAATGCTGCCCATAATGGATCAAAGGCACCAGAACATCTTAGATCTTTCTTCAAGAGGGCTCTTGCAGTAGATAATCACCTTGAGGACTGAGTGCCCCCTGGCGTCAGGACTACACGGAAACCTTAGCCAGCAGTATCTGATGGGGGACCGCCCACTGGAAGTCACGTGGCTGATGTCAGCATGACCCTATGTAGTGGGCGGTCCCCACACCCGCCTTCCAGTTCTTTCCCTCCGTTGACCTGAACAGTCATACCTCACAGAGATCGTATGCTGCAATTCGACAGCTATTCGGATGAGTATCTGTTTTTCTTTCCTTCAGAATTTAGTTAATTTGTGCATGTCGTCATCTTCCAACATAGAGTACAAGAATAAGTGTGCTTCGTGCGGCACACAACTACTGCACAAGGATTCACACTCACTCTGCCTCTTCTGCTTAGGCCTGGAGCATAAGGTTGAGGACTGCGACGCCTGTGCGACGCCTGTGCCAGCTTCAATCCAGCCACATGGAAATGCCGCCAGCAGGCCCTAGAGTCCCATTTACTCTTTGGCCACCATGGAGAAAGAGCTCAGAAAGTTAAGCAGCGCTTTCATCTTGCCCACAGAGTCCAAGCATGAGAAAGAGGAAGAAGCATAGGGATGAGGACTGGTCCCCATCATGTCTGAAGCTGCCTGCGGGCCATTCGGATGAGTGATAGCCGACTTCCTTAGGGAAGCCGGCAGCTCAGCCTGCTCCCCTCATAGAGCAGTCGGGGGGGGGGGGATACCTTGGGAGCTGGCACTGTACCGGATGGTTCCCAGTCGCCTACCCTGCAGTCAGGGGCCATCGTGCCACTGGCATGCCCTCTGCCAGACCTAACCCTACCCGGGCTGTCAGGGTGTAGCGTGCCGCAGTGGCCTCCGTCAGGGCCTTTGTCCCCACCGTCACTCTCTCTCTGGGTTCACCCCCATTGGGCCCTCCATCAGATTTTCTTCCGTCGGACCCTCCGTTGTACCCTTTGGGACCTTCTTCAGGGTTCCCGCTCTCAGGATATCGGACGCCTCAGGCACTGCCTTATAACCCACTGTGCTACCCCCCATCAGGGTTTCATACGCCAGGGTATACTCAGGCCTACCCTCTGGGCTACCTGCCACCACATTTTCATTTGGGTTTCCCACAACCGGACTTTGCTGTGGGCTATCTCCCGGCTTACCAGCCACCTCCTCAATCTCCAGTGGACTTTTGGTCCATTTTGCAGTCTTGGTGGTCAGAGACCAAGGCCCAGCTTGTAATGGAGTTGGACAACCGTTAGCCTCCCAGAGAATCTCCTAGGAGCCCTGACGTTCAGCAGCCGAGGCAGGTTCTGGCCCTTCACCAGCAGACGCCGCTCAAGACTCGCTGGCTGGGCTCCCTCGAGCCAAAACCAGCGCCTAGACCCCAGGAGTCTTCTCGACTCTCACCAGGATTCTGACTCTGATTATTCCGAGTCGTTAGGGTCGGGTTTTGAAACCCCGCCTGTAGGGGAACCCCAGCCCAAAGAATCCCCCAAGTCAGCTCTGGAGGATCCTTCCTTCACGGACCTCCTCAGAAAAATAGTGGAGGTGTACGACTGGAAGTCTGATGCCCAGGATCTGAAAAGGCAACGCCTTGTAGTACACCTGGACATGCAGGAGGCGGCCTCGATCTTTGCCCCAGCCTAGCTCGAGCACCATGAGAACTTGGCATCAACGATCTGGATGGTGCCCTCCTCCATTCTAGTGTAGGCCAAGAAGGCAGATCGCACCTACCATACACCAGAAGGAAAGGACCACGTCAAACAACATGAAGTCTTGCTGTATTCTGACAATTGCAGTGATTCCCAACCTTTGAACTGCCCTGGAGAACAAATAGTTAACTTTCTACGCAGGACATAGAATGCTGAGCTCGAGCTCGGTTGAAGTCTCTGTCTGGAGTGATTCAAACGTAAACCGTCAGATTCTTTACTCTGCCTCACTGAACAGTCGCTCCGGAGATTTCTCCTTCAGCTCGGTTCGAAAGTCGGTTAAGGGTTTCAGTTTTCGTCGTTTTTTAAACCAAAAAAAGTATCCGCATAGTTGGTTGTCTCTGTCTGTGGTGCCGTGAGTACTAGATAGGAATTATTCTGTTTGTCTGTGTGGAACTTGTAAAAGTGCGGCTCGGTTCGGCTGAATCGGCCATTTGATAGTGAAATTTGCTTGTTTACTTAGTGTGTGGTTACTGGTTCTTATTGGTTCTAAAAAAAACGTGTTTTGAACCGTTTTTCTTTCCAATACCTGTGACATGGTTAGGAACTGATAAGGGAGTCTTGCCTGGCGGTTGCCGAAAAAAGGATAAGTTTGGTTAGGTTGGCCATGTCTGAGAAACCCAAGAAAAAAACTGGGCCCACTGGGTTTCAACACTGCAGTGAGTGTGGAGAGGTCTTTGCTAAGGCTGATCCCCCACACCACCTGTGTTTATTGCCTGGGGTTTGACCACCTCTATTCAGACTGCCAAATATGTAAAAACTTTCCCAAATCTACACTTGACAAGAGATTAGGTAGACTGAGGGAAAAGGAGGCCGAGAAGTCCGCTGACCCGGATGGCCAGCCCAGTTCGGTTTCGACCAAAGCAGGAGGAGTGCCCTCTGACCAGGGCGATACTACTTAGGGCAAAAGGAGAGCCGATTCCGAGGGATCGGTTCCGACAAAAAGAAAGCGCAAAGATAAAGCGACAGGTTCGGATCCAGAGGTTCATTTTCCGACCGCCGAAGAGATAGCCAGAGCGATTCAGATTGTGGAGTTGTTCACCGTTCTGACCCCATCCGCCCTTCTGGCAGGGGTTCGTTCGTTGGTTCCCCCGGTTCATGAGTATACCCGAGAAGATTTTTATGAACCGGAATTTGAAGAGGAAGGGGAATTTGAGGATGATGATGTAAGTGAAGGTCTGGATGTGCCTGTGGAACCGGACATCTCCCCAGACAGACCTTCAGGTGTTTCCCCTCCTAGGCTTTGAGTCCACTTCTCACTTTATGTTTTACAGAAAGGTGGCTGAAACCCTCCAGCTTCCTATGGAGGAGGCTGTGGAAGATCAAGAGGAGCCTGATTATGTAGAGATGATGGACATCCCAGAGTCTAGGAGACTGTCTATTCCCCTCCATAAATCTTTTGGGAAACGGACACAAAAAAATCTTAGTCTCAACACTATACCGCCTGTGGATAGAAGAATGGACAAGAGGTATACACTTTCAGGCTCAGACACGGAGTTCTTATATCAACAGTGCAGCCATGTTGGGGTAGTGCAGGCTGCTGCCTGTGACGAGGCAAATATTCCCTTGGCTTCACACCCCCCTGACAAGGACTCCAGGAAGATTGATGCCATGGCAAAGAAACAGTACATGGCATCTCTTTTGAACTCAGGCAGTGAATTAATTGCTTATACAGCCAGGTACCAGAAGTCCAGGTGGGACACTGTACTGGCACTGGCTAAACAGGCCTCCCCCCAGCTAGCCAAGGAGCTGGAGGCGGTGGCTGCAGATGGGATTGATGCATCTAAGGTTCAAGTTTCATGCTGCTGTGGACTCTAATGATGTGTCATCAAGAGTCATGGCTACATCTGTGGCTCTTCGGAGGATGGCTTGGCTCAGATGTACTAGCCTCTCGCAGGACACCCAGGCTAAGGCCATGGATTTTCCTGTAGTGGGTAGTTCTCTGTTTGTGGAGCAGACAGAGAATTACATGAAGAAAATGGATGAGTACAGGACCACTTACAGGAGTGCTCAGGCCAAGGAAAGGCAGGCAACTCCTCAAAGGCAGCAGTCTAGGGGTAGGGCAGGCCTTTTCAAAGACCTTTTTACCAAGCACAGGCCTCCTCTTCCTTTTCTCAGAGGGGGTTCTTCAGAGGGAGAGGCGGAAGGGGGATGAGCAGGGCTGCATCCACTCCTCAGCCTAAAGCCCCTGCCAAGCAGACACCCTGATGGGCCTGCCCGGGTCGAGACTCCTATTCCAGTAGGGGGCAGGCTGGCTTACTTTGTCCAGGACTGGATGTCTGTTACATCAGACAAGTGGATCCTGGAAGTAGTAAGCCAGGGACTGGTTCTCAGCTTCAAAACATTTCCAAGGATGAGAACCAGATCTTTTCCACCTGCAAATCTCTCGGAAACCCTTGCCCTAGAGGCAGAGGTTTCTTCTCTCCTAGCTTTAAGAGCTATAGAGAGAGTACCCACCCTACACTGGGGCAAAGGACCGTACTCCAGGTACTTTCTGACCCCCAAAAAGATAGGGAAGTGGCGACCCATCCTAGACCTAGGATATCTAAACAAACATCTTCTAAAGCCAAAGTTCAAGATGATAACTCTGGGAATAATCCTTCCCTCTCTAAGGCCAGGGGACTGGCTAGCCTCCCTGGACCTCAAAGATGCCTACTTTCTGTGGGAGCACCTGATGGGAATGTGAAAGTACCTCAGGTTTGAGTTGCCCTCAGGCCATTATCAGTTCAGAGCAATGCCCTTTGGCCTAACCTCAGCCCCAAGGGTTTTCACAAAGTGCCTGGCAGTAGTAGTTGCCTTTCTAAGAAGGCAAAAGATTTCCATTTTTTCCATATCTGGACGATTGGCTAATAGTGGGTCAGTCTCCAGACCAAGTCTCACCTGCAAGTGACCCAACAAGTGCTCACTTCTCTAGTATTTCTTCTCAGCCTTCCCAAGTCAGTTCTCGAACCAGTCCAGCTTCTTACCTTTATAGGGGCAGAACTAGACACACTCTGAGCAAGAGCCGTTCTTCCTCTAGAAAGGGCAAGGGTTCTTATGGAACTAGCTTCTTCCTTCAGCCTTTGGGTATCTCGACCAGCAAGGCATTTCCTCCAGCTCTTGGGCCACATGGCAGCTTCAACAGCAGTGGTCCAAGGGGCAAGATTCCAGATGAGGGATATTCAGTCCCACCTGAGAGCGTTCTGGTCTCAGAGAAGGATTCCCTTACAAACCGATCCCATTGACTCTGACCTTGATCCAAACCCACCAGTGGTGACAGGATCAGGACAATTTAAGACAAGGTGTTCCTTTTGTTGCTCAGCCTTGTTCAGTGGTCCTTACCACGGATGCTTCTCTCCTGGGCTGGGGAGCCCATCTGCGTCCCTTATTGCCCAGGGGCTGTGGTCCCCAAGAATCCCTTCTCACATCAGTCTTCTAGAGCTCAGGGCAGTTTTCTGCCTCTAAAAGCGCTTCTTGCAGTCAGTACAGAACAAGGTGGCTCAAGTCAGAACAGACAACACCACCACCGCCATGTGGTACATAAGCAAGCAGGGAGGCACTCTGTCCACGGCCTTGTGCACAGAAGCCATGAAGTTGTGGTCCCTGGCTTATTTCCTGCAAACCTCTCTTGTAGCAGTTCACTTTCCAGGCAAGGACAATGTGCTAGCAGATGCCCTGAGCAGAATTTCTCAGGGCCATCACGAATGGTCCCTGGACCCTCAAGTGTTGAAAGTGATTTTTTCAAGGTAGGCCACTCCAGAGATGGATCTCTTTGCAGCCCCAGACAATCACCAACTCCCTCTCTTTTGTTGCAAACCTCCAGTCTTGGGCTCAGTCCCTCTGGATGCCCTGATCCTGAATTGGGAAGGGAAGTTTCTGTATGTCTTTTTCCTCTTCCAACTCCTGTTCAAAGTTTTGGTAAAAATAAGGTCTCAGCCTTGCAAGGTGATTCTGATTGCTCCAGATTGGACCAGACAGCCTTGGTACCCCCTGTTGCTGTCCCTAGCAGTCCATCTTCCCCTGTCTCTTCCCAGGAATTACAACCTGTTAACATCCTCTCAGGGAAGGATTTGGTACCCCAATCTTCAGTCTCTCAATCTCAAAGCATGGCTGTTGAAGAGTTAAGAGTTTGCAGATCTGCATCTTTCCCAGTGGGTTCTGGATATCCTCAAGCTTCTCAAAGCCTCCACCAGAAAGACTTAAAACTCAAATGGAAAAGATTCAGCATTTGGTGTTCTAAGAAGCATGTTTCTCCAGACACTGCTGAATTGCCTACTGTTCTAAATATATGGTCCATCTTAATGGCCTGGGCCTCAGACCAGCTACTCTCAAAGTACACCTGTCAGCTGTTTCTAGTGTTTTTGTCAGTGGGGAAGTCTTCTCACTATTTTCCCATCCTGTGTTCTGTAATTTTTAAAGGATTGCTTCACACCAATCCTCCTTTAGAGACCCTGCCCTGCCTGGGATTTGAATGTTTGCATTGCTCAACTCATGCAACCCCTTTGAGCCTATGTCTTCAGCAGGTCTTAGTACTTGACTTGGAAACCTGTGTTCCTGGTAGCCATTACCTCTGCCAGGCGATTTAAGTGAATTGCAAGCCCTGTCAGTGGAACCTGATTTTCTCATTTCACAGGGATAAAGTGGTCCTTAGAACCAATAGAAGGCTCTTGCCCAAAGTGGTTTCAGACTTCCATTTAAACCAGTCTGTCTCTCCCTGTTTTCTTCACTGATCATTCTTCCTCGGGAGAGAGGAGGCTACACAGTTTAGATGTCAAAAGAGCCCTTAGTTACTACATAGAGCGTACCAAGGGTCACAGGTTTGACTCCCTCCAGTTGTTCCTCACTTATGAGAAGTGGGAAAGGGCAAACCTGCCACCAAAAGATCTATTGCCAGGTGGATTGTGTCTTGTATACAATTCTGCTATAAAAAACTGGGAAAAATTCCACCCTCAGGCCTGAGGGCTCATTCCACAAGAGGTGCAGCTGCTTCCCTGGCTGCTGCCAGGGATATCCCTCTCTTAGAAATTTGTCAAGCAGCCACCTGGAAAACAGTCCATGCCTTTACCAAGCATTACTCTCTGGATATCCAGGCTAGAAGTGATGCTCGGTTTGGCACAGCAGTACTTCAGAGCCTATTCCCAAAGTAGGTTCTATCCCTCCTCGTTGGAGGTAGTGCTTGGTAGTCTGCAGTTGTCAGAATACAGCAAGACTTCATGTTGTTTGAAGAAAAAATTACTCACCTTAGTAATTATGTTTCTTCTAATGGAGTCTTGCTGTATTCTGACCTCCCTCCCTACCTCCCCTGTCAGAACCTGTTTTTGGGAGGTGTGTGGGCAGTTGCAGTGTTGCACCCCAGGGGTGTTTTCTGCTTGCACCCCCCTCCTTTTGGTTTGGATGCTGATTTATGATTGTTATTTATAGTACATTGGGTTTGGTTTTGGGTTTCCTGACTTGAGTCTTGCTTGGGAATCCAAAACTTTTTCAGCCAGTTGGCTAGTAAGAATTTTTACAATTTCCACATAGAATTTTTAGTTTAGTTGGGCTCGTAAGAATCTGACTATTTAGGTTTGAATCACTCCAAAAAGAGACTTCAACCGAGCTCAAGCTCAGCATTCTATGCTCTGCATAGAAAGTTAACTATTTGTTCTCCGGGGCAGTTCAAAGGTTGGGAATAACTGCAATTGTCAGAATACAGCAAGACTCCATTAGAAGAAACATAATTACTAAGGTGAGTAATTTTTTCATCAGTGTGCAGCCAAAGGCCGCTTCCATCATTATAGTGGCCGCTCATGACCGGTTGTCTAAGCTCCGACATACGAGTACCTCACCACCAGACAAGGAGTCTCGTCAGCTGGACCAGTTGGGTAGGAAATTTTATTCTTCCTCCACTCTGGCCATGAGGGCCCTCAACTACGTCTGGCACATGCTGGTATACCAGAAATCCTTGTTTGCCCAGCTAGAGTTTGCCATTCAGACACTCCCAGATTCGGAATCGAAATCCCTGTTGGCGTATTCACTCCATGTGGCAAAAGTGGCCTGCAGTCACCTACGATACAGTGAACTCTTCTGCCTGCGGGGCTACCACAACCGTCAGCCTCCATAGTTTCTCCTGGCTGAGGGTGTCTGGTGTGGTACAGGATGTACAGAATGCCATCCAGGATGCCCCTTTCTGGGGATCCTTTCTCATCTGGGTTGATGCACAAGACATCATTACCACCCTGCAGGATAAAGGCATGGCGCTTCAGTCAGTACAAACAATGTACCGTCCAAAATTTCAGGCAAAGAAGCCCTTTTGGCGCCAAGTCAAGTGGCAGGCAAAGCAACAGCAGATGGCTCAATGTCAAAACAAACGTAGGGCGCAGTCAGCCTCAGCTGCTCCCCAGACCAAGCCCCCGAGAGCTTCAGGTGCAGCTCTCCCCAACCCCCCCTTGCATTACTTGCTATCTGCCCTCCCCCCTCAGAAGCTCACAGGGGAGCAGCTGGGCAGAAGATCTACTTGTCATCTGCCAGGGTGGCGGGCGGTGACAACTGACTCATGGGTCCTTCAGCTCATAGAGCCCGGTTATACTGTGGAATTTCTCACAAAACCTCTAGACAGGCCTCCAGCCCATTCTCATTACCTGAAGGTGCACATCCCTCTAAGAGAGGAAATTCAGGCCCTATTACAGAAGAGAGCAATAGAACCTGTTCAAGGCACCAGGTAGGAAAGGGGTACTACTACCACTTCTTCCTGGTCCCCAGAAAGACAGGAGATTTGTGTCCCATTCTGGATCTCGGCACTCTAAACCTGTACATAGAGTACAAAAGGTTCCGGATGCTGACCCTCCCGAGTCTGCTGCCCCTCCTGCGCAAGAGTCAGTGGCTCTGCAATCTAGATATGCAGGACACATACCTGCACATCCCTATATTCAAGGCCCGTCGTCGCTACCCACGGTTCTCCTTCCATGGGGAACATTACCAATTCAGGGCTCTCTGCCTTTGGCCTTTCGTCAGCACCAGCTTTCATGAAGTGCCTGGCGGTAGCGGCGGCAGCCCTGAGGCATCAGAGCCACTGTGTGTTCCCTCACCTCGATGACTGTCAGCCCCATCAAGGAACAACTGCAACTCTTATCTGCAACCCTGGACCTATTTCGTTGGGTTGGGATCACAGTAAACTTTCCCAAATCCTAGCTTGTTCCTTCCCAGCACCTGCAGTTTATCTGGGCGGTGTTGGACACTGTCCAGATATGGGTTTCTTCCTTCAGGACAGGGCGGAAACTGCAGAGGCAGGCTCATTTGGTGGCCTCCAGCAGGAAGGTTTCACCAGGTCGATTGTTCACTGTTATGCCTGATGGTAGCAGCCATCCCCACAGTACCTTTAGCCAAGTTTCACATGCATATCTCGTGAGTGGACGCCGGGACACAGTGGGATCAGACGCATTACCTAGACCAGGTGGTCATAGTCTCCAGTTCCATGCAGAGGGATCTCCTGGTGGCAGGATCTTTCCAATTTCACCAAGGGGTCCTTTTTCTGTTCTCTCCTCCCTCTCAGACCCTGACAATGGATGCGTCTAGGGACGGATGGGGCGCTCATCTGTGAGACCTCAGGACTCAAGGCACGGGTCCCTAGTGGAGTCTTTTCTCACATCAACGTGTTGGAGATTAGAGCAGTGTTGTATGCTCTTCAAGCTTTTCAACACCAGTTTCTCCAGGGTACTCTGCTAGTCAATCGGACGACGTGGCGTAGTCTGGTATCTCAGCAAGGAAGGAGGCCCCCGTTCGTACCCTCTATGCAGGGAGGCAGTGTGGGTGTGGAATTGGGCTGTTCTGCATGATTCACCTCACAGTCATACACGTTACAGGTGTGCAAAACATCCTATCGGACAGTCTCTGCTGCATCATATTCAGAGCCAATGAGTGGGAACTAAAACAAGAGGTAGTTTACTCCATCTTAGACCTGTGGCGTCGGCTGGAACTGGATCTGCTCGACTCCTCATACAACGCAAAACTAACCAAGTTTTGCTCGCTTGCTCCAGTGCATTGTGTTTTCTGGTGATCTCTTTGCTGGACAGGGAGGTTCTAGGGCCATGGATATGCTGTTCATCCACACTGTCTAGCAGGTTCCTTGCCACTTTAAATCTTGCCGGAAGGTCTTCAAGCTGGCTCCTCCCACCCACCTGGGAGGTAAAACTCTCGGCTCCGCCCCATGACGCCAGATCTTCCTTACGGCAGGCTCAGGTTGGCTCCCTTAACTCCTGCGTATATAGACTGGATTCTAATTCTTCGGTTCGCCCGAAACTAATTCTGAAGTTTTCAAGACTTCGTTCTAATTACTCCCTCGTGGCTGCGATGGATAAATAGACTTCTGGATTTCGGCGGTGCCCATGCGGGCCAAAAATGTCCAGGACGGATCCGCACTCCACGTGCGTCTACTGCCTCGGCCTAGATCATGACCCACAGGCCTGCGAGTTGTGTCGTTCGTTTTCGGCCAACGCCTGAAAACTGCGCGTCTGCTGCAGCTTGGGCGCCTTGGAGAAGTGCTACCCGCCGTGAAGTCCAAGGAGGCCCGCTGGGCGGTGTCCGCGGCTGGCTCGGCTGAGCAACTCGAGCAGATGATCGCCCTCGAGGAGGAGGTGGCCCAGGACGCATCTTCGTCTTCCTCAGTCGCAGCATTTATCCCACTCTCTCTGGGATCCTCCTACACAGCTTCTTTTAACTCATTCACACCACAAGAGCTCTTTGAGACTTCTGCCACTTGTGCCCTGTATACTCTTAGCACTGCATCCTGGGCCTTTCTAAGCAAAATCAAACATAATCAGCATGCCACAAACAAATGTGACTACCTCTTGAACCGTAAGTGCTACACACAAAAGTATGAGTGGCAAAGTTGTTTAGCACAATGTTATCTTTTCAGTGGTGCTATGCAATCAGTTGTAAACAATTTAGTTTTATTTTATACTAGCTGAAATACCACACAACTGATTTTTTTCTGATTTTTTCAAGTGCTTAAGTGATGCATGAGAGACAAATGTCAGCCATGCACACCATACCTAAACAAATGCAAATAACTCCTAAAGTATATGTGGTAGACACAAAGTATCAGTGGCAAAATTATTCAGCACAAAATATCCTTTCTAATGGTGCTATGCAATCAAGTGTAATCCATTTAGTTTTTATTTTATAGTAGCTGAAACACCAAATTTTTTTTTTTCAGATTTATTCAAGGTGCTTAGTGAGGCTTGAGAGACAAATGTTAGCCATGCACACCATACCTTAAACAAATATGAATAACTCCTAAAGTATACATGATAGACACAAAGTATCTGCAGCAAAATTGTTCAGAGCAAAATTACCTTTCTAACGGTGCTATGCATTCAATTCTAAGCAATTCGGTTTGTTTAATAGTTAGGTAAAAACTGCTGACTTCCCCAGACGTTTCTGGGCCTGAGTGAAAGTCAGTCAAGTACGTCTACAGGCGTTATTGTCCTGAGGGGCTATGCTTTCAGACACCACCTACAGACGTCTCTAGGCCTGAATGAGTTAAGGAGCTTTGCCAATCCCTTTCCATGAAGGGAGAGAGGCCATTGGGACACTCTTCTCGGTCCAAAAAGAAGGTCTCGAAAGGTAAGTCCCACCGTCGGCGTTTGTGGGAGCGGGAGAGGTCCCCTTCCCCGGACAGCTTCCACACCTCATTCTGGTTCGAGGTTGCGTGCTATGTCGCTGGCTTCACGCTGTTCCCCGCCAGGTCAGCTGGTCGAGACACTTCGCCGACGTGGTCAAGATTTTTCCCGACCTGGTCGGACAGGCTGCTCACTGGTGAAGCCGACAACCCTTCTTCACCGTTCCCCAGTGGAGACCGAGACTTGCCTGCGCCTCCTGTGCCGGAGTCCCGGTCAAGGCTCCCGAGCCGAGGGAAGAGCGGGTGTCCTCGCCTTCCCAAACCTGCCCTCGGAAACACTGAGGGTCTCGGTCTCGGACCTCATCTCGGTCCAGCCAATCCCGCCGACATCGGCGGTCTCGGCACCGAGGTAAGCGGCGGCACCGCTCGTCCTCGTCTTCCTCCTCAGAAGAGGAGAGGCTTTGGCGCAAATTGCGTTGACGCTACGAGGACTTAATGTGGCAGCAGTTACTTTTGTCCAGGAACAAGCTGACGCTGTCTCCTTCCCCGGCCATCAAGTGGCTGTCACCCGAACGGCCGAAACAACCCCTCGCTGTAGTCGAGGTGCCCAAGCCTGGGCCAGTTGTTCAGCCGAAACCAGCTGCCCCACCGATTGTGGTGGAACCTCCGCCTCCACAACCGAAATCGGGGGCGCCGACCAAGGACTCTGTCGGGTCAGGGTCTGCCCCACAGGTTGTCGGTCACCCTCACTCCCGACCATCCTCGGCAGGTGGAGGGTGGCTCAGGCCCCAGGCAGCTCTTTGCGGACTCCTCGGAGTCCGACGACTCCTCCCTGTTTTCCAGGCCCCTTGACCTGGAGTCCTTCAGGGGCCAGTCGATGGACGAGAGCCCATCGTCGTTTATGGGTCTGCTTTGGCTCATCTCTGAGTCCACCGGGATGCAGCTCGAGCCCGTATCCAAGCAGGCCAAGTATCCCCTGACGGAGATACTGGACCGAGGGGATTCGCCCACGGAGGCCTTTCTGGTGGCTGAAGCCATTGTTGGCCCAGCCTTGGAGCTCTGGCAGCAGGCGGCTTCCTGCCCTGCGCCTTCGGCCAGGAAGTATGCGGTCCCTACCGGCTTTTTGTCCGGTTTCTCAGCACCCTCTGAGGAGGGTTAGTCACCAGCGTTTTCCGGCGTTCCGGGAAGGCTAGGGATGTGGATAAGCCCCCCGACAAGGAGTCCAAAAAGCTGGACTATGCCGGGCGCAAGGTGTACGCTGCGCCCTCCCTAGGCCTCCGCCAGGCCAGCTTGACCGTGCTGATGGCACACTTCTCCCATGCCCTCATCAGCTCCCTGGATGAGGTGATCCCTCCTCTCCCGGCCGACCACGGTCAAGCAGGTGCGGGACCAGGGAAGGGCGGTGGCAAAACAGCAGCTCCAAACGGCTCTGGACATTGGAGACTCCTGTACCAGATCAGTTGTGGCCGCAGTGGCTATGCGCTGAGGATATCCACCTTCACGGCGGATACCCAGCATAAACTGCGGATGTCCCTTCTTGGGATTGACCTGTTTGGCCCTGGAGGAAGGCCACCTTCAGCGGATCGAAAAGTCCAATGCTGCCCTGGACTGGGTCACCTCCGCCCAGAAGGACAAGGGCCATCGCCAACAACATAAGTCCTTTCTCCTTCTCTGCCTGCGGCACGTCCGGCCCAACAACACCAGCATCAGGGCCAGCAGGCTCGCGCTTGGCATCCCAAAGCCAAGCCTCCGGCTTCCTCCAACAGGAAGCAGGGAGGAAGAGGCCCAGAATGTCCCTCGGCCAGTCCCTTCTCCAAGCCTGCCCAGTGACGGGTTGAGGGGTGTCGCCCCCAGCCTCGTCACTTCCCCGGGTTCCCCCTGTGGGGGGACGGCTCCGCCACTTCCTTTCGGTCTGCTATCACCACGGACCGCTGTGTGTGTTGGAGGTGGTAGGAAAGGGCTTGCCCTGGAGTTCGAGCAGGCCCCGCCCTTCCGAGCCATCGCCGGGGGTTACAGGGGTCCGCAGAGTCTCTGTCGGCTCGCCGAGCCGACATCGCCCTGCTCCTCGAAAAAGAGGTGATCAGGAAGGTGGCGGATCCTCCACCAGACCGGGTTGTGTCTAGGTACTCCTGGTCCCGAACGGATGGGGCTGGCGCCCCATTCTAGACCTGCACGACCTGAACAGGTTCTTAAGGTCTCGAACCTTCAGGATGGTCACTCTGGCTCAGATCATTCCATCCTTGGAACGAGGCGTGTGGTCCTGTTTTCTGGACCTCCAGGACGCGTTCTTTCACGTCCCAATCCATCCGTCCCACCAGAGATTCCTCCACTTCAGGGCAGAGGGATCCCTCTACGAGTTCTGGGCCATGCCCTTCGGCCTTTCCCTAGCTCCCAGGGTCTTCACCAAATGCATGGCAGTGGTGACAGCATTCCTACGGCGCCGAAGGGTCCGGGTGTACCCCTACCTGGATGACTGGCTGATTGCAGCCTACTCCAGAATGGAGGTGGAGCGGTCCAGAGATCTGGCTCTTCAGGTTTGCTCTCAGGTTGGCCTCATCAACGAGGCCAAGTCGGAACTCGTGCCAAAACAGGTGATTCATCGGGGCAGAGCTCGACTCTCTACGAGCCAGAGCACGGCTCCCGGCGGACAGGGCCGAGATTCTTTCCTCCTTTGCCCAGTCATTTCAGGTTGGGCAATTGCTCCCTGCCCGGGACTTCCTGCGCCTCCTGGGCCTCATGGCGGCCTGCACCAGCGTGGTCCGTTGGGCCTGTTGGTACATGCATCCCTCCAATGGGACTGGCAGCCAATGGTCACAGCACTCTGATCCCTTGGATCAGCTAGTGACAGTGACCCAGGGATGTGGAATGCACTCCAGTGGTGGACCGCTCCGCACATCTGCAGGAGGGCATCCTGCTTGTCGCCCTGAGCCGGACAGTCTCTATCGACCGATGCCTCTCTGGGTTGGGGTGCCGATCTGGGGAGCACAGAGCGATGGCCTCTGGTCCCTCGGAGTCCCGATGCTGGAGGTTCGAGCGGTTCTCTAGCCCTCACCGCCTGGGCTCAGTTTCTACGGGGTCAAGTGGTCCAGGTCCAGACGGATATCACCACGACCATGTACTACCTAAACTGCCAGGGCGGAAGCGCCCATGCCTCTGTACAGGGAAACTCTCCGATTTGGTCACTGTGGCGCAGCCTGGAGGCGGATCTCCTTCCATCCATGTGGCAGGAGCCCAACATTCTGGCCGATGCCCTAAGCCAGATAGGGGCTGCGTCCTACGAGTGGTCTCTCCTGCCGGAGGTAGTACAAGATCTGTTCTCCCATTGGGGCATACCTCAGGTGGACCTGTTTGCCTCCAGGGAGAATGCAAAGCTGAGACTGTTTCATGCCCGCCCCCCTCAGCAGGGCTCTCTGCAGGGGGATGCCTTCTCGAGGCCGTGGACTCTGGGCCTCTTCTATGCCTTTCCCCCATTTCCCTTGATCCACAAGGCGCTTCTGAAGGTGAGGAGGGACAAGGCGCAGGTGATTCTGGTAGCCCCAGACTGGTCCCGCCAGTTCTGGTATCCAGATCTCCTCAGTCTCAGCTCCAGGCTCCCGAGACGGCTTCCAGCCCGCCCAGACCCTGATGTCAGTCAGTCAGGGGAAGGTATTCCATCTGGACCTTCAATCCCTGCACCTGACGGCCTGGTTCCTGAGTGGCTAGAGTTCCAGGCCTTGGGTCTTAACGACGAGGTCCTCAACGTGGTTGAGGCGTCCCGTAAGGAGTCGACCAGAAAATGCTATGCCTTCAAATGGAAGAGATTCTCAATTTGGTGTCAGGGCAAGGGCCTGGACCCTTCCTTCTGTTCCTTGGCAAGCATTTGGACTACCTGTGGTCCCTTTCTCAGCAAGGGCTTCGGTCGACGACCCTTAAGGTGCACCTGGCAGCCATCTCTGCTTACCGGGCGCTGGCCGGGAAGCAGTCGGTGGCGCAGGAGAAGGTGGTCGGTGCTTTTCAAAGGCCTTGATCACATATCCCCTCTGGTGCGAGAACCTTCACCTCCGTGGGATCTACTGCTGGTATTGGCTAAGCTCATGGGCAAGCCATTCGAACCGATGCACAGGTGTGACATCTCTCACCTATCGTGGAAGACCGCCTTCTGGGTGGCTATCATGTCAGCCAGAGGGATGGGAGAGCTCCAGGCGCTTTCCATCGATTCTCCTTATCTGGTCTTCCACAGGGACAAGGTTGTCCTGTGCCCCCACCCGAAATTCCTTCCGAAGGTGGTGTCGGAGTTTCACCTTAACTAGGTGTTGACTCTGCCGGTGTTCTACCCCAGTCACACCGGAGGCCGAATATAGGTTCTAGGGACATGGATATGTTGTTCATCCACACTTATTGGCAGGTTCCTTGCCACTTTAAATCTTGCCGGAAGGTCTTCAAGCTGGCTCCTCCCACCCACCTGGGTGGTAAAACTCTCGGCTCCGCCCCATGACGCCAGATCTTCCTTACCGCTTGGAAGCTCAGGTTCCCTCCTTAACGCTCTGCGATTAAGACTGGTTCCTAATTCTTCGAAAGTTCGAAATCAAAAGTTTTGCTAAAAGACTTCGGTCTTCCCCGCGGCCGCGATGGACAAATCGACTCGGTTTCCGGAGGTGCCCTTAAGGGCTGAAGATGTCTAGGATGGATCCGCACTCCACGCATGCCTCACTGCCTGGGCCTTGAGCACCCACCCGCAGGCCTGCGACTTGTGCCTTCTTTTTCGACTCCACGCCCTGAAGACTGGAGCTGTCTGGACAGCAACTGGGCGCCCGAGAAGAGAATTCCACCGTGAAATCTAAAGAGGTCTGGTTGGCGGTGTCTCATATGGCTGCGGGCTCGGATCAGCTCGAGCAGATGATCGCCCCTCGAAGAGGAGGCAGCGCGGGCCGCTTACCTTGGCTGTGCATTTGTCCCGCCTCTCTCGGTGCCTCGTACTCTGCTTCTTTTAAGGAGCTTTGTCTGACCCTCTCGACGAAAGGTAAGGGTCCAACTTCTTCAGGACCTTTTTCCAGGTCCAAAAAGAGCAAAAGTAAGTCTCTCCGTCGACGCTTTTGGGAGCGGGAAAGATCCCCCTCCCCTTGTCGACTGGTCGACCCTCAGCTTCGCCACTGGCTTCACGGTATCCCTGCCAGGTCAGTTGACCGAGACTCCGCGACGCGTCGAGATTTTTCTCGACCCGTTAGACGGGTTGTCGGCTGAGAAGCTGAGAATCTTCTCCCTGGTTCCCCGGTGAGAGTTGAGGATCCTGCCGGGCTCGCTCTGTGCCTCCGGTTCCGGAGCCTTGGTGGGATCGTCGAGCGAGGAGTGCCGTTCCTGACACTTCTCTCCCTCCCTCGGCCTAGTCGACTCTCGGTCTCCGGATATCCTCGCGGGTTCTGACCGATCCCGCCGCCATAGGCGGTCTCGGTCTGCACTGCTGGCAAGCGGTGCCGCCGCCTTCCTCTTCCTCGACAAGGGAGGCTTCGCGCAAGTTGCGCCGGAGGTATTGAGAACTCATGTGGCAATAGCCTTTGACTGGGAATAAGCCGACTCAGTCGCCTTCCCCGCCATTAAATGGTTGTCATCGAGCGGCCGAAATAACCCTCGCTGTAGCCGAGGAGCTCGTTCCCAGGCCGTTGTTCGGCCAATCCAGCTGCCCCACTGATTCTGGTGGAACCTCCACCACAGCCATTAGTTGGGGTTCACCAAAAATCTCGGTCGGCCTCTGGGTTTGCCCATAGGTTGTCTGTCACCCTCACTCCCGACAAACCTCGCAGGTGGAGGTGGCTCTGGCCTGAGGCAGTTTTAGGCGACTCTTCCGAGTCCGATGATGGTCTCTCTCTCCAAGCGCATGGACTTGGAGTCCTCGGAGGGCAGTCGGTGGACTATAGCCTTCGTCTTCTTAGGTTGCTTCTCAGCTCATCTCGGAGTCCACCGGATGAAGCTCGAACCAGTTTCTAAACGGGCCAGGTATCCCTCACGGAGATTCTGGACCAAGGGATTCTCCCACGAGGCTCTTCCGGTGGCCGGCTGAGAGTGGTCCCCGCCTTGGAACTTTGGCAGCGCCCTGCTTCCTGCCCTGCGCCGCCAGGATGGCTAGGAAGTATGCGGTCCCTACCGGTTCCCTGTCCGGTTTTTTTTTCGGAACACCCGGCCGAGGGGTTGGTTACTGACAGCTGCCCGGCGCGTGAACGCCAGGGATGTAGACAAACCTCCCGACAAGGAATCCAAGAAATTGATTATGCCGGGCGAAAGTCTACGCTTAGCCTCTCTCTCGGCTCTCGCCAGGCCAGTTCGCCATCCTCATGGCACATTTTTCTCACGCCTGTTGGGCCCCTGGATGAGATTGTCCTCATCTTCCCACAGATCTGCAGACTACCATCAGGCAGGTGCGGACCAGGGCAGGGCAGTGGCTAAACAGCAGCTCCAGACTCGTTAGACATCGGGGACTCATGTGCCAGGTCTGTGGCGCTGCAGTGGCCATGCATCGCCGGGCTTGGCTGAGGATATCCACCTTTACTTGGATACCCAGCACAAGTTGGCGATGTTCCCTTTTGGGACTGACCTCTTCGACCCTGGGGTGGAAGGTCACCTGCAGAGGATCGAGAAGTCCAGTGCTACCTTGGACTCTGTCTCTTCCGCTCAGAAGGCAAAGGCCGCAGAAGCCACAGCCTAAGCCTTTCGGTCCTTCTGCCTGCCGCGCGCCTGGCCCAGCAACGCTGGGCCAGCAGGCTCGACCTTGGTATCCTTCGGCCGGCTTCCTCCAACAGGAAGCAGGAGGTAGAGCCCAGGAGGTCCCTTGGCCGGTCCCTCCTCAAGCCTGCCCAGTGACGGGCTGAGGGGTGTCGCCCCCATCCCTGTCACCTCACCCCTGGTTCCCCCCGTGGGGGGACGGCTCAGACACTTCCTTTCCGCCTGGTCTGCTGTTACCACAGACAGGTGGGTACTGGAGGTGGTGGGAAAAGGCCTACCTCTGGAATTCGAGCAGGCCCCGCCCTTCAGAGCCGTCGCACCTTGGGGGGCCTCGGGGTCCGCAGCCTCACTGGCGACTCGCCGAGCCGACATCGCTCTCCTCCTCCAAAAGGAGATGATCACGGAGGTGGAGGACCCCCCTTCAGACCCGTGGTTCGTGTCCAGGTATTTCCTGGTTCCGAAACGGACGGGGGGGCTGGCGCCCCATTCTCTACCTACACAACCTGAACAAGTTCCTAAGGTCTCGAACCTTCAGGATGGTCACTCTGGCGCAGATAATACCATCTCTTGAACACGGCGTGTGGTTCTGCTCTCTGGACCTACAGGGACACGCTCTTTTCATCGCCCCTATCCGTCCGTCCACATCGGAGATTCCTCTGCTGAGCGAGGGATCCTTCGAGTTCCGAGCCATGCCCTTCAGCTTATCTCCAGCTCCCAGGGTCTTCACCAATGCATGGCAGTGGTGACAGCATTCCTGCGGCTCCGAGGGGTCCGGGTGTACCCTTACCTGGACGATTGGCTGATAGCAGCCTCCTCCAGACAGGAGGTGGAGTGGTCCAGAGATCTGGCCCTCCAGGTTTGCTCTCGAGTTGGCCTTCTCATCAACGAGGCCGATTCGGAACTCGAGCCGAAGCAGGTGATCCTGTTCATCGGGGCAGAGCTCGACTCTCTTGAGCCAGAGCACGGCTCCGGTGGATAGGGCTGAGGTTCTTACCTCCTTTGCCCAATCATTTCTGGTTGGGCAGTTCGTCCTGCCGGGACTTCCTGCCTTCTGGGTCTCATGGCGCGCCTGTACCAGCTGTGAGCCTCTGGGCCCGCTGTTTCTGGCGCCTTCAGTGGGACTGCACAGCCATGGTCACAACGCTGCGATCCTTTGGACCAGCTAGTGATAGTGACCCAGGAGATGTGGAACGCTCTCCAGTGGTGGACCGTTCCATTCCATCTGCAGGAGGGCATCCCGTTTGTCCGCCCCGAGCCGACAGTCTCTCTATCGACCGATGCCTCTCTGATGGGTTGGGGTGCCCATCTGGGGGAGCACCGAGTGCACGGCCTCTGGTTCCCGCGGGAGTCCCGATGCCACATCAACCTGCTGGAGCTCCGAGCGGTCCGCCTAGCTCTCACCGCCTTTGCTCCGTTTCTCCGGGGTCAAGTGGTCAGAGTCCAGACGGACAATACCACGACCATGTACTACCTGAACCGCCAGGGCGGGACACGCTCCATGCTTCTATGCAAGGAAGCTCTCCGCATTTGGTCACTTGTGCGCAGCCTGGAGGCGGATCTCCTAGCCATTCATGTGGCGGGAGCCTCCAACACCCTGGCCGATGCCCTGAGCCGGATAGGGGCTGCATCTCACGAGTGGTCTCTCCTGCCGGAGGTAGTACAAGATCTGTTCTCCCACTGGGGCACACCTCAGGTGGACCTGTTTGCCTCCAGGAGAAGCCGGGCTGAGGCTGTTTCATGTCCGCCCCTCAGCAGGGCTCGCTGCAGGGGATGCCTCTCGAGGCTGTGGATCCCGGGCCTCTTCTGCGTCTTTCCCCCATTTCCCTTGATTCACAAGGTGCTTCTCAAAGCAAGGAGGGACAAGGCGCAGGTGATCCTGATAGCCCCAGACTGGCCCCGCCAGTTCTGGTACCCAGATCTCCTGAGCCTCAGCTCCAGGCTCCCGAGGCAGCTTCCAGCTCGCCCGGACCTGCTTTCTGTCAGTCAGGGGAAGGTGTTCCATCCGGACCTTCAATCCTGCACCTGGACGGCCTGGTTCCTGAGCGGCTAGAGTTCCAGGCCTTGGGTCTTTCCGACGAGGTCCTCAATGTTGTTGAGGCGCCTGTAAGGAGTCGACCAGAAAATGCTACGCCTTCAAATGGAAGAGATTCTCCATTTGGTGTCAGGGCAAGGGCTTGGACCCTTCCTCCTGTTCTGTGGCAAGCGTTTTGGACTATTTATGGTCCCTTTCTAGTCAAGGGCTTAGGTCGACGACCCTAAAGGTGCACCTGGCAGCCATCTCTGCTTACCGGGCGCGGGCCGGGAAGCAGTCGGTGGCGCAGGAAAAGGTGGTTGGGCGCTTTTTCAAAGGCCTCGAGTCACATTTCCTCCGGTAAGAGAACCTCCACCTCCGTGGGATCTACTGCTGGTACTGGCAAAGCTCATGGGCAAGCCATATCTGAACCAATGCACAGGTGTGAACTCTCACCTGTCGTGGAAGACCGCTTCTTGGTGGCTATCACGTCAGCCAGAAGGATGGGAGAGCTCCAGGCGCTTTGCATCGAGTCTCCTTACCTGGTCTTCCACAGGGACAAGGTTGTCCTGCGCCCCCACCCGAAATTCCTTCCGAAGGTGGTGTCTGAGTTTTACCTTAACCAGGTGCTGACTCTGCCGGTGTTCGACCCCAATCACACTCGGAGGCCGAATATAGGCTTCATACCTGACCCTAGAAGGGCGCCGCTATAAGGAGCGCACGGCTGAAATTGTGGAGAGGTTCGGGCCAGCTGTTTGTCACCTACGCTGAAGCCGCATCTGGCAGACCTGCAGCCAAGCGGACGATAGGCAGGTGGGTCACCCTGCATAGATCGCTGCTATAGGTTGGCGGGCATGGGGCCTCCCAGAGGATAAGAGCTCATTCTACCCGTCATACTGCTGCATCGGTGGCTGCTTCCAGGGACGTCCTATCCAGGAAATCTGCAGGGCTGCTACCTGGAAGTCAGCACACACCTTTATTACCCATTACCACATCGACCTTGAGTCACGCGCGATGCTGGCTTTGGGGCCTCGGTTCTCAGTCTTTATTTCCTAAGTAGGGGTGTGCGCTTGCCTCCCTCCTCCCGGAGAACTGCTAGGAGTCTGCCAGTAAGTGTGGATGAACAACATATCCATGTCCCTAGAAATACAGGTTACTCACCTGTAACAGGAGTTCTAGGAATGGTATATGTTGTTCATCCACATATTCCCACCCGACCTCCCGGCTTGACAGCCTGAGCTTCCAATGGGCCAGATCTAAGGCGTCATGGGGCGGAGCTGAGAGTTTTACCACCCAGGTGGGTGGGAGGAGCCAGCTTGAAGACCTTCCGCAAGATTTAAGCGGCAAGGAACCTGCCAATAAGTGTGGATGAACAACATATACCATTCCTAGAACTCCTGTTACAGGTGAGTAACCTGTATCTCCATACTTTGACCCTAGAAAAGCGCTCGCTACTATAAGGAGCGGATGGCTGAAGTTCGGGAGAGGTTCACAGCTGTTTGTCACCCACGCTGAAGTCAGACTCCGTGGCAGACCTGCAGCCAAGCAGACGATAGGCAGGTGGGTGACCTCCTGCATAGATCTCTGCTATAGATTGGCGGGCATGGAGCCTCCCAGAGGGATAAGATCTCATTCTACCCGCCATACCACTGCATCGGTGGCTGCTTCCAGGAAATCTGCAGGGCTCCTACCTGGAAGTCAGCACATACCTTCGTCACCCACTACCACATCGACCTTGAGTCACGCCGGAATGCTGGTTTTGGGGCTTCGGTTCTCCAGTCTTTATTTCCTAAGTAGGGGGTGTGCTCCTTGCCTTCCCCCTCCTGGAGAACTGCTAGGAGTCTGCCAGACGGTGTGGATGAACAACATAACCATGTCCCTAGAAATACAGGTTACTCACCTGTAGCAGAAGTTCTAGGAATGGTGTATGTTGTTCATCCACATGACCCACCCGGCCTCTCCGGCTTCAACGCACAACCTGGCTTCCAGCGGGCTAGATCTGGCGACATGGGGCGGAGCGGAGAGTTATCCCACCCAGGTTGGTGGAGGAGCCAGCTTGAAGACCTTCCGGCAAGATTTAAAGCGGCAAGGAACCTGCCAGACAGTGTGGATGAACAACATATACCATTCCTAGAACTCCTGTTACAGGTGAGTAGCCTGTATTTCTGCCTCCACCTGTTCCATTAGGTCCCTGAAATTTCTAACACATATGGTCCAGTAATTCTGTTTCACTTAGTGGTGTGGGACTGAGAAAGCAGCTTACTTTTGGCAGCGTTCTGATTGCCCTTCACAAAGTGTTAACCATAAGGGCAGTCTGCACTTCCTCATAGTAGGCTTTTAGAGGTCTGTGCTGAAGGCTGACCTGTCCCATCCCATGAAGTCTTTGATAACAGTATTTACCAGTTAGTCCTGTTCTGCATGGTGATCTTTGGAATTTATATGCCAGCTAGCTTATCTTCATATAATCCTTCATCTGATGCCATAAATTATCATGAGGGCTGTTACCTGGATCTTTCTCCTCATCATCCTATGTACGGTGCCTTATGCAGTGTATCCTCTGGGTCGACATTACTTCCAGGGAGTCGTGCCCTGCCCCAAAATTGGCTACATAACAAATTATCTCACAGCTCTTGCTGTACCACCTTGTTCCATGACCTGTACCAGTTTTTCCATCTGGGGTGGGACCTGCACCTGTTACCTGTATAAGGTATTCACCTCATCCTCCCAGTTAATAATACCTGTTGGTGCCATCATACGAGGGTTCTAGTATATGTATCCCTAGGACAGCACAGCGTAATAGCAAGACCCTGCACTTCTGCACTGAAATCCCAAGTAGTCGTGGAAGGGCTCAGGCCTTCAAATTATCTCTTGCTGCCTTAAGGAAAATTGTGCTCCTCCTTTATTTTGCTCAGGCAATGTTGAACTTAATCCTGGTCCTACAGAAGCCCTCTCATCTCCGTCCGACCTCACAAGGCTTAAAGGAATGAGTTTTATGCATGTTAATGCATGCAGTCTTTTAAAAAAAAGTTCACCTCAATCCAGGCCTGGGTCATCCACACCGAGCCAGATGTTCTCGTGGTCTCGGAATCATGGCTTAGGCCAAGTTCCCCTGATAGGGAGGTTAATATCCCTAACTACTTGCTGTTCGGAGCAGATAGGCAGACTAGGGGCGGTGGGTTAGCTATTTATGTCAAGGACAAATTCACAGTCACTACCCTCGACTCCTGTGCTGCAAATGGTTTGAATGCCTGTCCCTTAAAGTTGAAATATCCTCTTCCATGGCTGTCTGTGTCATAGGGTGCTACAGACCTCCATCTGCGGGGTCTCAGCTCTTGTCCCACCTCTCGACTATCATGGGCTTTGGCACCCTTGAAACAATTATACTAGGGGGTCCTAACTATGACTGGCTGTCTTAAGGCCTCGTTACCTCTTAAGTCCTTCTGTGACTCCCATGGGCTCACACAACTCATTGATGAACCAACACGCCCTAACAAGAAAAACTCCATGGATAGCACCCTGTTGGATGTCCTTCTTGTAAGTAAACCACATTCTTCTTCCCACGCTGGAATATTTTCCTCGGATGTTAGTGATCATTGCTTCATCGCTGGTGTAAGAGCAGACTCCAAACCTCTATTCGCATCTAAGTTCTCCACTAAAAGGTCCAGACGGAACTTTGATCCATTTGCATACATCAACGAACTAAAAGCCTCCCTGCACTGGCAGAGCTTTTACCTAGCTAAATCAGTGATTATGGCATACAACATTTTCCATGAAATTGTCATGTGTATTGTCATGTGTCCTAAACAACCATGCTCCCTGGTAAAGTCTGCATAAAGGCTAGAACATGCCATTGGTTTTCTGTTGCACTTAAGGCTGCATTATTAGAAAGAGACAAGCTCTGGGAAAAAGCTCAGAATCAAAATCAGCTCAAGACTGGTATCACTTCAGAACAGCTAGGAACTCCTGCACTGAACTGGTCAGAAAGGCCAAGGCCAACTTCTACCGCCGGAGCTAGACTCTGCTTCAAAATGCCAACCAAATTCTTTCCACAATAAAAGAATTGTCTGGCTGTATGTCAGGAAATGTGCTTCCCTCAAAAATTACCTCTGACAACGTTATTGTCAACGATAGAACGGAGATCCTACAGGCCTTCAAGAACCACTTTACCACTGCAGGTCTAGCATTCGACAACTCACCTGCATGCATGCTATGCTCCCAGTTTAGTGCACAGCTTCTTGAACTTAGTACCATTAATGCAGTCTTTTCTTTCTTGCCTGCCTGCTTGAAAGATGTTGAAGATTTTCTTCTACACATGGACACTAAGAAAAGTGCTGATGCTGATTCTCTCGACCCCTATTTCCTAAAGATCGCATACCATGTCCTAGCTGTTCCAATCACACACTTATTTAACCTGTCCTTATCACAGGGGACTCTTCCCTCACCTATGGAAAACTGCCCATGTCATCCCTCTGTTTAAATCAGGGGAACCCTGTGATCGAAATAATTATAGGCCGATATCTCTCCTCCCCATACTGTCAAAACTCTTGGAAAAAATTGTGAATGCTCAGTTGAGAACTTTCTTAGACAGCACGAACCTTCTAAACTCTATGTAGTCCGGTTTCAGAGCTAAACATAGTACTGTTACGGCTTTCGCAAAAGTAACCAGTGATTGGTAACAAGATCTAGAGAACATAAAATGTCTGTGCCGTGTTCCTGGACCTTAGCAAAGCCTTTGACACCGTTGACCACTGCCTGCTTCTTTCTACATTAAAAAAAGATAGGCCTGGACTCGACCTCCTTGTGCTGGTTTAATGATTACCTCACAGATAGGCAATAGCAGGTCAAGGCTGAAGGGGAGCTTTCCCCACTCAAACCGCTAAAAAGAGGTGTACCACAGGGATCCATCTTGGGGCCATTACTGTTTGCTATTTATATAAACAGTGTAGACGTCGGCAGTAAGGAGGCCAACATTCACATGTTTGCAGATGATGCGTGCTTTACCTAAGCCATCCATCCATCACCAGAGGCTGCTTGTGGGGACTTGAAATCAGACTTCAATCTGCTGCAGAGTCAGCTCCTTAGCAAAAACTATTACTCAATGCAAGAAAACAAAAGCAATGCTGTTCTCACCTGCTGATCATGTGGTGTACCCTACTATTGTCAGTTCCCTACCCCCCATCACCACTTTATTTGGAGAAAGACTGGAATTTGTAAAGAAATTCAAGTATTTGGGGGTGTGGCTGGACTACAGACTCTTCTTTGTGGATCATGTCGAGGATCTACTGAAAAAACAGGCAGAGGCGTGGTCTCCTTTAGGATAAACCGCCTCTTGACCAAAAATGCCAAGATGCAGCTAGTTCAATCCACGTTCCTCTCCCTAATTGGCTGTGCTGACTTCAGTTATAGTCAGTGCACTGCCTCCTGTCTTGTAAACTGGACACAGTGTATCACAGAGCTCTGAGATTCATAACTGGCCTTCCCTCTCCACTGCTCCTTATATGCAGCTGTGGGTGGACACCTCCATCATAGACTGAATAGAAATGCGCTCTCTGGACATTCAGAGCTATTACCAATAAACTTCCCAGTATAACACTGTCTGCCTCTAAGTTTGATAGGCAACTATGCTTGAGAAGCTCCTCTCTGATCTCATGAAAGTGCCTAGGGCCAACACATGGTTTGGGAGAGCGGACATAGGCTTTGTGCTCACTTCACTCTGGAATAAATTACAGAAATCAATGAAATTGAGCACCTCTGTTAGTCTTGCCGTGTTCAAGACCTAGTATGCCAGATCTGTTAAGGAGCTATGCAACTGTTTCCCTCGCTTCTAGTATGCTTTGTTGCCTACTGCTTACCTGCCCTCTGTATCACCATAGAACCCGGCCCCCTTCTGTCTTTCTAAAATTCTTCAATCATACAGCTCGTTTTCTTCTCACCTCTCCTGCCCCTGTCCTCTTCCATATGTATCCCCAGCCTGCTATCTTAGCACTCTTCATAGAGAAACTGCCCCCCATCCCTCATCCACCCATGTCCGCTTTCAACTTCCACCACCTCCAAGCCTGTTCTGTGTAGAGGCATGCAAAATGTTCTGATAATGTGACTGGTTTATTCTACGCTGTTCCCATTATTTACTTCCATTTCTCCCAAATATTGATAATCGTTAACTGATCTTATTTGCTTTGCACTGTAAGTGCTCTCCTTACGAGAACTATGCCTACTTATTGCCTGTACATAAATGTATTGTTCTTTGACCTTGTGTGATGCAGGTCCACCTTGTAAATGAGCTTGCTCAATGGTGTTCGCCTGGATAAATAGACTTGATTGATAAAGGAAATTCTTTAAGATCTACTGTTGCACTAAGGACGTAACTGGCTGACTGTTTGCAAAAGTTTCCATGTGTTGCTAGTGCCCACGTTTATGTATAAGCCAACGTCTGATGTCATCATGGGCGGCCTCCAGCTGACTGCTTGCAGAGGTTTCGCGGTTGTCCTTGCGCCTGGTGGCTATAAGTTCATCATAGGTGTGACCTGATGAGTCACTTGAAGATCTACTGTTACAGTAAATACGTAAATGACTGTTTGCAAAAGTTTTTATGTGGTCCTGGTGCCTGGCAGCTATATGTTCTAAAGATGTGGCCTTAGGAGAGATTCTCTCGAAGATCTGCTGTTTTGATGAGTAACTGATCTTCCAAGGATCAGTCTTCACCGTGCAGCACTGGTGGGTTCAATTCTGAGGCGTAGGACTCCTCTGGAGTGCATAGCTGTAAGAACTGTCAGAAGGAGGGGAGCCGATGTCAGGATGGCACCCATGGTGCTCGTGAGCTGGTCAGTAAGCAACGCTGCCCTCCACCTTCCCTCTCAGTTCTGTTTTCCCATGCCATCAGCTCTGCATCTCAAGTAGCACAACAAGAAAAGACTGTGTCACAGTTATGTTATTTCCACGTGATGCCGTACTGTAGTTCACTTTTACTGTTGCTGACGTTTTTTTTTCCTATTCATTTTTCTTTCCAGTGTGGAGTCTGGTGCTATTTTTGCTGCCTTTTGTTGTTTTTCACACACTTCAGTCATGTCTGGTCTGGAGCCTAAGAAAACGGGGACATCTAAGATGGGGATTCCCCCATGTGTCGGTGCCATTGTGGGAAGTCCATGACTGTTGCCGACCGTGATCATTGCCTGACGTGTCTGGGTCTGAACCATGATATGGACACATGTGATGTCAGCTTCTCCATGGACATCTGCACCCTTCAGCTTCAAGCTTTGAGATTGGGATAGGACCTCCCAACCTTCGGAGGTTGGCGTCATACCCGGGATGCCAGGATCAGGTCCCTGCGCTCTTTCCTCGAGCTCCTCCCTGGTACTCTACATAACGAGGGAGACCAGGCCTCTGCTGTTCCTCTTCTTGTTGAGATGGGAGACCTGCATGAGGGGTCTGGGGGACAGTCTGCCTCATCTGGGGGGTCGGCTGCACACCCCATCCCCGGTGGTGGTGTTGCAGCTATACGCTGGGCTTGCACAGACAGATCACTTGGCAGTGCAGTCTGCAGCTGCCTTGGCTCCTGACACAGACTTCGGTGTTGGTGAGTGAGGCGATACCGACCGTGCAGCTGGGTCCCCTCCTGTTGACGTTCACGACACTGAAAGAGGAAGGTTCCAGGGGTGTTAGCCGGTTGGAGATCTCCCTGATTTCATTCTCAGACTCTGACGTGGATGAGCAGGATAATCCCAACTGGCTCCCTGGCTCCGGTGAACCTCAGGAGTCTTCTAGACCCAGTCTGAGGCATACTGTTTTGGCAGAGCCTCGCTGTCCCCTTCTGGCTGCGGTGCCGGATCTCCTGCGTCTGTCTGTGCCTTCTGTGGTGCCCGGGACACTTCCGTTGTAGATTCTGGCACCAGTGTGGATGCCAGTGCCGGTCCCGGCATCAAGTTGGGATTCGGTGCCACCCTCAGTGCTGAGTCGAGTTCTGGTGCCACTAGCGGCACTGTCTCTGGTTCTGCTGTAGGCGGTGCTGAGGTGGACACTGGTGTGACTCATGACACTGGGTCCCTCTGTCTCTGGCAGAGAGCTGTCAGGTGAGGCAGGGGTTCGGGGTCCTAGATCGGTGCTGTGCTTTCCGTGCCCAGAGCAGCTGGGGGCTCTGGGAGGAGTTGTAGCACTGACTCTGGCCTTCAAACAACATGACTTCTTGCTGTATTCTGACACATGCAGTTAGCCCCAGCACTTGAACTGCCCCGGAGAGGAAAGAGTTAATTTCTATGCCAGGCATAGAATGTTGAGCTCGAGCTTGGTTTTCAAACCTCTGTCTATGGTGCCTCAGAGTGTAACTGTCAGATTCTTTACTATGCCTAACTGTGAAGTTGTTCTGGAGATTGTTCCTTTGGTTCGGTTAAGTTTCAAACCGTGTTGTTTTTTTCAACCAATTTGTTTATTTCCAGTTTCGAGCCTCTGTCTACGGTACAATAAGTAGTGCAGTTAGGTAGTGAACTGTGATTTTGTATGTTTTTCTGTGGAAATTGTAAATTTTGGTTCCTTCTCGTCGGTCCAGTTGGGAGCCGCCCTACTGTGTTTAAATTTATTTTCTGGGATTTTAATAGTGGTGTGCAGGTTCCTATTGGTTTAAAAAAAAACAACTTTTTTTCTTTACACAACCCGTGACACAGTTGGTAACCGATAAGGGTGTATTACCTGGCTAAAAGCTGTAAAGGGTAATTTTTTCTGTCTGGCCATGTCTGAGAAACCCAAGGGAAAAAAAAAAACAAACGGTCCCACTGGGTTTCAACACTGTACAGAGTGTGGAGAGGCCTTTGCTAAGGCCGACCCGCACCTTGTCGGTGTTTGTGTGGGGTTTGACCACCACAAAACAGACTGCCAAATCTGTAGAGATGTTCCTAAGGCCACTCTGGAGAAAAGGTTGAGTAGGCTAAGGAAAAGGAGGCCGAGAAGTCCGCTGACACGGATGGCCAGCCCGCTTCGGTTCCAACCGAACCTAAGGAGGTGCCCACTGACCTGGGCGAGACATCCTCTGGCAAAAGGAGAGCCCCGAAGGGTTGATTCAGTCAAAAGGGCGAAAAAAGTCAGCCAGTTCGGATCCAGCATCCCTTACTCCAACCGCTGAAGAAATAGCCAAAGCGATTAGTATTGTGCAGTCGCTTTGCTCGGTTCCGTCCGAATCTGCACTGTCGGTTAGGCGCTTGGTTCGGTCGGATCCGACTCCATCGGATTATGATCTGGATGCTTTTTACGAATTGGAGGGGAATGAAGAGTTACCTGATAATGACGACGATTATGAAGGTCTGGATGTGCCCATTGAACCGGACATCTCCCCAGACAAGACCCTCCAATGTCTCCCCTCCAAGGCTTTGAGTCCCCATCTCACTTTTTGCTTTACAAAAAGGTGGCTGAAACCCTCCAGCTCCCTATGGTTAAAGCTGTTGAGGAGGAATAGCAGCCTGATTTTGTGGAGATGATGGACATCCCAGAGTCCAAGAGGTTGTCTATTCCCCTCCATAAATCCCTGGGGAAATGGACACAGAAGATTTTACTATCAAATTCTTTACCTCCTGTGGATAAGAGAATGGACAGGGATGTATGCTATCAGGCTGAGGTACGGAGTTTTGTTCAGTCTTGCAGCCATATTGGGGTAGTGCAGGCTGCAGCCTGTGACAGGGTGATAAACCTTTGGCTTCACACCCCCCAGATAAAGACTCCAGGAAGATGGATGCCATGGCCAAGAAACAATACTTGGAATAATCCTTGGGACTCAGGCAGGCTAATTATATGGCCTACACAGCCAGATGCCAGAAGACCAGGTGGGATACGGTTCTGGAACTGGCTAAATAGGCTTTCCCCAGCTAGCCAGAGAGCTGGAGGAGGTGGCTGCTGATGGAATTGAGGCATCCAAGATACAATTCCATGCTGCTGTGGACTCCAGTGATGTGGCATTGTCTGACGCCATAAATTATCATGAGGGCTGTTACCTGGCTCTTTCTCTGGATGTCAAGAGTCATGGCTACATCTGTCTTTCTCAGGAGACATGCTTGGCTCAGATGTACTAGCCTTTGGCAAGATACCCAGGCTAAGGCCATGGATTTCCCTGTAGTGGGTAACACTGTTTGGGGAGCAGACAGAGGCTTACATGAAGAAAATGGATGAGTACAGGACCACATACAGGAGTGCACAGGCCAAAGAACGGCAAGCCACTCTTCAAAAGCAGTAGTCTAGGGGCAGGCCCTTTCACAGGCCTTCCTACCAAGCCCAGGCCTCCTCCTCCTCCCTCCCAACAGAGGGGTTCTTTTGAGGAGAGGCAGGAGGGGATGAGTAGGGCTACATCCTCTTCCCAGGCCAAGTCTCCTGCCAAGCAGACACCCTGATGTGTCAGCAGGGTCGATTCCCCAATTCCAGTAGAAGGCAGGCCGACACTACTTTCAGGCCTGGAAGTCTCTTACTTCAGACAAGTGGGTCCTGGAGGTATAAGCGGAGACTGGCCCTCGGTTTCAAGAAGTTTCCAAAAATGAGGCCAGGTTTTTCCAATCTGCAAACATCTCCGAAACCATTGCTCTAGAAGTAGAGGTTTCCGCTCTGCTGGCTCTCCGAGCCGTGGAAAGAGTTCCTACTCTACACAGGGCAAGGGTCTGTACTCCAGATATTTCCTTACATCAAAAAGGACGAGAGTGGCGACCCATCCTAGATTTAAGGTATTTGAACAAACACATCTTAAAACCAGTTTTCAAAATGGTGATTCTGGGAGTAATTCTTCCCTCTTTAAGGCCAGGAGATTGGTTAGCATCCCTGGACCTCAAGGATGCCTATTTCCACATTCCTGTCAGGTGCTCCCACAGAAAGTACTTCAGGTTCGAGCTCCCTTCGGGCCATTATCTGTTCAGAGCCATGCCTTCGGCTAACATTGGCTCCAAGAGTGTTTACAAAGTGCCTTGCAGTAGTAGCCTTCCTCAGAAGGTGGGATTTCTCTATTCCCATACCTGGACGACTGGCTCATTGTAGGACAGACTCCCGACCAGGTCAGGTCAGCTCTTCAAGTCACTCAAGATTTGCTCAGTTCTCTGGGATTCCTTCTCAATCTGCTTAAGTTAGTTCTTGAACAAGTACAACTCCTCACTTTCATAGGGATAGAGTCAGATACTGTTCAAGCAAGGCCTTTCTCCCACTAGCAAGGGTAAAGGCCCTACAGATCTTGCCTCCTCATTTCATCCTCTGGTTTCTCACGCAAGACATTTTCTTCAGCTCCCAGGCCACATGGCAGCTTCCACTGCAGTGGTACAAGGAGCCAGGTTCCAAATGAGGACATTCAGTTTCACCTAAGGTCTTTTGGTCTCAGAAAAGATTCTCTACCAAACTGGTTCCAGTGACTCAGACTCTGGTCCAAGCTCTCCAGTGGTGGCTGGATCAGGACAATCTCAGACACGGTGTCCCTGGATCAGGACATTCTCAGACAAGGTGTCCCATTCTTCAGTCTCATTCAGTGGTACTAATCACAGATGCTTCTCTCCTGGGCTGGGGAGCCCACCTAGGAGCCCTCACAGCACAGGGTATTTGGTCTCCACAAGAGTCTCTCCTCCATATCAATCTTCTGGAACTCAGGGCAGTATTCCTAGCCCTTCAAGCTTTCTCAGACCCAGTAAAGGACAAGGTGGTTCAGTTCAGGACAGACAATACCACCAACATGTGGTACATCAACAAGCAAGGGAGCACTGTGTCTATGGCCTTGTGCATGGAGGCCATGAAAGAATGGTCTCTGGCCTATTCCCTGCAGAGTTCACTAATAGCAATCCACCTCCCCGGGAAAGACAATATGCTAGCAGATGCGCTGAGCAGAATCTCCCAGGGCCATCGCGAATGGACCTTGGATCCTCTCATACTGAAAGTAATCTTCACCAGGTGGGGCACTCCAGAGATAGATCACTTCGCAGCCCCAGACAATCACCCACTTCCCCTCTTCTGCTGCAGACCCCCCCGTCCTAGGGACTGTTCCCCTGGATGCCCTAATATTGGACTGGGAAGGCAAGTTCCTTTATACATTTCCTCCCTTTCCCCTGTTGTTCAGGGTTCTAGTCAAGATCAGGTCTCAACCCTGCACAGTGATTCTACTGGCTCCAGATTGGGCCAGACAGCCTTGGTATCCTCTGTCCCTAGCAGTCTCCCTCCCCCTGTCTCTTCCCAAAAGACCCAATCTCCTAACCTCCTCTCAGGGGAGGATCTGGTACCCCAATCTCCAGTCTCTCAATCTCAAGGCCTGGCTCTTAACGAATTAGAATATGCAGGCCTGCATCTTTCTCAGGGAGTTTTGGACATCCTTAAGGTTTCTCGGAAACCCTCTACCAGGAAAACTTAAAATTCCAAATGGAAAAGATTCAGCATTTGGTGTTCCCATAAGGGTTTTCTACCAGATGCTGCTGGCATTGCTACACTTTTGGATTACCTGGTTCACCTTAATGGCTTAGTCCTTAGGCCAGCCACTTTAAAAGTTCATTTCTAGGGACTTGGATATGTTCAGTCCACACTGTCTGACAGTTTCCTTGCCGCTTTAAATCTTGCCGGAAGGTCTTCAAGCTGGCTTCTCCCACCCACCTGGGTGGTAAAACCCTCGGCTCTGCCCCACGACACCAGATGTTCCTTACCGCTTGGAAGCTCAGGTTCCCTCCTTAGCGCGCTGCGTTTTAGGCCTGGATCCAATCTTTTCGGGTTTTCCGAAACTAATTTTAAAATTTACAAGACTGAGGTCTTCATCTTCCCTCGCAGCTGCGATGGACAAATTCTACTCCCGGATTTCATCAGTGCCCTTGTGGGCAGATGATGTCCTGGACTGTTCCGCACTCCATGTGCATTTACTGCCTGGGGCTTGGCCACGATTTGCAGGCCTGCGACTTGTGCAAGTCCTTTTCTGCTTTGGTCTTAGAGGACCACGCTGCCAGACTGCAACTTGGGCACCCCGAAAAACTGTACCTGCCGGTGAAGTCTAAGGAGGTCCGTTGGGCGGTGTCTGTGTCGGCGGGCTCCGTGGAGCAGCTGGAGCAGTTGATCGCCCTCAAAGAGGAGGCGGCCCAGGCTGCATCCTCTTCCTCCTCGGCCGTGGCATTTATCCCGCTCTCCTTGGGCTCCTCCTACACGGCTTCTTTTAAGGAGCTTTGTCAGTCCCTCTCCACTAAGGGTGAAGGGCCATCGGGACATACCAGTCGGTCCAAGAAGAAAGATCCTAGAGGTAAATCCCACCGTCTATGTTCGTGGGAGCGGGAGAGATCCCTTTCACCGGACGGTCGACTCTCTACTTTGGTTGAGGTTGCGGCTGCGGCTGCTGGCTTCACAGTGTCCCCGTCAGGTTAGTCGGCCAAGACACCCGTCGGCCGCGGTCAAGATTTTTCTCAACCCGTCGGTCGGTCTGTCGACTGGAGATGCAGACAACCCTGCTTCACCGGTTCCCTGGTGATTACAGAGGACTTGCCTGTGCCAAAGTCCCGGTTAAGGTCCTGAACCGAGGGAGGGTGGGTTTCCCCATCCCTTTCTGACCCACCGGCGATCCTGAAGGTCTTGGTAGTCTTCCAGGTCCAGCGGTCCTGCCGACGTCTGTGGTCTCTGTGTCTGCACCATGGAAAGCTGCGCATCGCCGCTCGTCTCTTTGGAGGATAGGCTCCAGCACAGAGTTACGTTGGCGCTACGAGGACTTGATGTGGTAGCAACTTTTGTTGACGGTAACAAGCAGACTCCGTCGCCTTCTCCGACCATTAGTGGCTGTCACCGGAGCGGCCGAAAGAACCCCTCGTTGTGTTGAGGAGCCGACCCCGGCGCCGTTTGTTCAGCCAAAACCGGCTGCTCCACCCATTGTGGTGGAACCTCCGCCTCCACAACTGAAAACTGGGGCCCCGACCAAGGATTCTCGGTCGGGTCAGGGCTTGCCCCACAGGTTGTTGGTCACCCTCACTCCCGATTGACCTCAGCAAGTGGAGGGTGGCTCAGGCGCTCTGCAGCTGTTCGCAGACTCCTCAGTCTGACGACGACTCATCCCTGTTCTCCAGGCCGCTTGACCTGGAATCTGCAGGGGGCCAGTCGGTGGAGGAGAGACCATCCTCGTTTTTGGGTATGCTTCGACTCTTCTCAGAGTCCACTGGGATGCAGCTCGAACCCATTCAAAACAGCCAGCAAGTATCCTGCGAGATACTGGACGAGGGATTCCCCTCGGAGGCCTTTCCGGTGGCTGAAGCCATTGAGGGCAGTCCTGGAGTTATGGCAGCGACAGCATCTTTTCCGCGCCTGGCCAGGATGGCTTGCAAGTCGCGGTCCCCACTGTTCACTCTCCGGTTTCTCTGAGCACTCCTCTGGGAGGGTTAGTGACCGATAAGCGTTTTCGGTGTTCGGGCAGCGCTGGGGACATGGACAAAACTGCCTGATAAGGAATCAAAAGCTGGATTACTCGGCGGAGAAGTTTATGCTTCCTCCTTAGACCTTTGACAGGCTAGCTCGGCTGTGCTGATGGCACATTTCTCACGCCTTATGGGTTCCCTGGATGAGGTGATTCCTCATCTCCTGGCTGACCTTCAGACGATGGTCAAGCAGGTGCAGGATCAGGGAAGGGCGGTGGCAAAACAGCAGCACCAAACTTCATTGGACATTCGTGACTCTTGTGCCTGATCAGTAGCTGCCGCAGTGGCCATGCGCCGCAGAGCTTGGCTGAGGATCTCCACTTTCACGGCGGACACCCAGCACAAGCTGGCAAACGTTCTCTTCCTGGGCACCGACTTGTTCGGGCCCGGAGTGGAAGGCCATCTCTAGAGGATCGAGAAGTCCATTGCCACCTTGGACTCTGTCACGTCTGCCCAGAAGGACAAAGGCCGCTAGCAGCAGCATAAGCCCTTTCGCCCCTGCGGCACGTCCGGCCCAGCAGCACAAGAAACAGGGCCAGCAGGCTCACACTTGGCGCCCTAAGGCCAAGTCTGCCGCATCCTCCAGTAGGAAGCCTGGAGGTAAGAGTCCAGGAGGTCCCTCAGCAGGTCCTTCCTCCAAGCCTGCCCAGAGACGGGTTTAGGGGTGTCGCCCCCAGCCTTGTCACTTCTCCCCGGGTTCCCCCCGTGAGGGGATGGCTCCGCCACTTCCTTTCCGCCTGGTCCGCTATCACCACGGACCGCTGGGTGTTAGAAGTGGTCAGCAGGGGTCTGCCTCTGGAATTCGAGCAGTTCCTCCCGATCGAGCCGTCGCCCCACGGGGCAACGGGTTCCACAGGCTCCCTGTCGACTCGTCCAGCAGGCATTGCCTTGCTCCTCCAGAAGGAGGTGATCAGCGAGGTGGCGGACCCTCCTCCAGACCCAAAGTTTGTGTCCAGGTACTTCCTGGTCCCAAAACGGACAGGGAGGCTGGCGCCCCATTCTCGACCTGCACAAGTTCCTAAGGCCTCGCACCTTCAGGATGGTCACTCTGGCTCAGATCATTCCATCCTTGGAATCAGGCGTGTGGTTCTGTTTTCTGGACCTTTAGGACGCGTTCGTTCATGTCCCAGTCTGTCCGTCTCACCAGCGATTCCTCCGCTTCAGAGCAGAGGGATCTCTTTGTGTTCTGGGCCATGCCCTTCGGCCTCTCTCCAGCTCCCAGGGTCTTAACCAAATGCATGGCAGTGGTGACAGCATTCCTGCGTCGCCGAAGGTTCCGGGTGTACCCTTACCTGGACGACTGGCTGATTGCAGCCCCCTCCAGGTTGGAGGTGGAGCGGTCCAGGGATCTGGCCCTCCAGGTCTGCTCTGAGATTGGCCTCCTCATCAATGAGGTCAAATCGGAACTCGTGCCATTGCAGATGATTCAGTTCATTGGGGCAGAACTCGACTCTCTTCGAGCCAGAGCCTGGCTCGTGGCGGACAGGGCAGAGGTCCTTTCCTCCTTTGTCCAGTCATTTCAGGTTGGGCAATTGCGCCCTGCCCGGGACTTCCTGCCCCTCCTGGGTCTCCTGGCAGCCTGTACCAGCATGGTCCGTTGGGCCCGCTGGCATATGCATCCCCTGCAGTGGGGGCTGGCCAGCCAGTGGTCACAGAGCTCCGGTCCTCTGGACTAGTCGGTGACGGTGACCCAGGAGATGTGGGACAGCCTGCAGTGGTGGCTCGTCCCAGCTCATCTGCAGGAAGGTATCCCATTCGTCCGCCCCGAGCCGATGGTCACTCTAACAACCAACGCGCCTCTGGGTTGGGGTGCCCATCTGGGGGTGCTCAGGGTCCACGGCCTCTGGTCCCCTCAGGAGTCTCGATGCCACATCAACCTGCTGGAGCTTCGGGCGGTGCGACTAGCCCTCAGGGTCTTCACTCCGTTTGTACAGGGTCAGGTGGTTCAGGTCCAGACGGACAACACCACGACCATGTACTATCTCAACCATCAGGGTGGGATACACTCCTTGCCTCTGTGCAAGGAGGCTCTCCTCATTTGGTCTCTCATGATCAGCCTGGAGGCAGATGTCCTAGCCTTCCATGTGGCAGGAGCCTCCAACAGTCTGGCCGATGCCCTTGGCTGGATAGGCGCTGCATCTCACGCAGTGGTCTCTCCTGCTGGAGGTAGTACAAGATCTGTTCTCCCATTGGAGCACCCTCAGGCGGACTTGTTCGCCTCCAGGAGAATGTGAAGCTGAGGCTGTTTCACGCCTGCCCCTCAGCAGGGCTCGCTGCAGGGGATGCCTTCTTGAGGCAGTGTACTGACCCTCTTCTATGCCTTCCCTCCATTTCCCTTGATCCACAAGCTGCTTCTCAAGGCGAAGAGGGACAAGGCGCAGGTGATTCCGAGTTCATGCCCCTCCTTGGGATTTGAACTTCGTTCTTAAGAAACTTACTTTGCCTCCTTTTGAATCGGTGGCTTCGGCAGACATGAAGTTCCTTTCATGGAAGGCACTCTTCCTAGTGGCCATTACCTCTGCTTGGAGGATTTCCGAGCTCCAGGCCCTGATGTGTAAAATCCCGTACTTGATTTTTCGCAAGGGACGTGTGGCTCTGCGCACCAATCCTAAGTTTCTCCCCAAGGTGGTAGCTGAATCTGCATTGAACCAGTCCATAGAGTTACCCACTTTCTTTACGCAGTACTCCAATCAGATGGAATATCTGCTTACACTATGGAAGTTCACGGATCCTGAGATACTACACTAACAGAAGAAAGGATCTCAGAAAGACTGATCAACTGTTTGTCTCTTTTGCCCCCAAAAGAGAAGGCAATGCTGTTTCTAAGCAGTGCCTGTTTAAATGGTTGGCTCATTGCATCACCTTCTGTTATGGCAAGTACAAGACGACCCTTCCGGGTCAAGTAAGAGGACGCTCCACCAGAGGGGTCGCTGCCTCACTGGCTTGTTTCAAGAACGTGTTTGCGGCAGACGTCTGTGCTGCTGCCATTTGGACTTCTGTCCATACATTTAGAAAACATTGCAGTTTGGATATTGCCGCTCTCTGTAGAGCAGGCTTCAGGCTTGCTGTTCTGCAAGGCCTTCTTTCTTAAGGCCTTCACAACTAAGAGGATCTGCTTTGAGTAGCTCTCCTCCTCCCGTGTGCTTTTTCTTGTTCCAGACTGCTTGGGACTCAGTCCTATATGTAATTACCTACTGCAAGAGCCCTCTCGAAGTAAGATAGTACAGTTACATAAGAACTTACCGTAACAGTAGATCTTTGAGAGAGCTGTTGCAATAAATACTCTTCCCGCCCTCCATCCCCCTAAGCTTTTTCAGTTCCTTTTCCAGTGATGGAAATATCTGCTGCTTTCTCGTCTGGCCTCTTGTGGCCTGTGGTGGGAAAGAACTGGAAGGTGGGCGTGAGGGACCGCCCCTTTATACAGACGTCTCCTGATGCCAGTCACCTGACATGGGGGCGGTCCCTTGCCAGAGACTGCTAGCTAGAAATTTTTCCATGGGGTCCTGCCGACGTCAGTCCTATAAATAATTACCTACTGCAAGAGCCTCTCTCGAAGATCTACTGTTACGGTAAGTTCTTGCATAACTGTACTTTCTAGGAGTGGTATATGTTGTTCATCCACACGACCCACCCGACCTCCCCGGCTTCAACGTGCATTCTGGCTTCCAGCTGGCTAGGTGTGGCGTCATGGGGTGGAGCCGAGGATTTTACCACCCGGGTGGGTGGGAGGAGCCAGCTTGAAGACCTTCCGCAAGATTTAAAGCGACAAGGAACCTGTCAGACAGTGTGGATGAACAATATATACCACTCTTAGAACTCCTGTTACAGGTGAGTAACGTGTATTTAGCAGCTGTGTCTGCATTCCTCTCAGCGGGAAGGGCTCCTCCTGGTGTCTCACCCTGTGTTTGGTAAGTTCTTTAAAGGTCTGGTTCATATCAACCCTCCTTTTAGAGCTGCTCCGGCTTGGGATCTCAATATCTGCATTGCTCAGCTTATGCAGCCACCCTTTGAACCTCTGGCTTTGGCCAAGCTTAAGTACCTGACCTGGAAAACTGTGTTTCTGGTAGCTATCACTTCTGCCAGGCGAATTAGTGAATTACAGGCCCTGTCAGTTGAACCTGATTTTATCTCATTCCATAGAGATAAGGTAGTCCTCAGAACCAATATGAGGTTCTTACCCAAAGTGGTCTCATCTGAACCAGTCCCTGTCTCTTCCTGTGTTTTTCATTGATCATTCTTCCGGAGAAAGATTACACAGTCTGGATGTTAAAAGGGCACTTAGCTACTACATTGAGCATACTAAGGCACCCAGGAATGACTGTCTTAAATTGTTTCTCACTTATGGTGAAGTGGGAAAAGGGAGGCCTGCTACTAAGGGAACTATTGCCAGGTGGATTCTCTTGTATACAATTATGCTTTGCCAAGCTAGGTAAAACACCTCCCTCAGGCCTTGAAGGATTACTCGACTAGGGGTACAGCTCCTTCTCTGGCTGCTGCCGGAGATATACCCTTGTTTGAGATCTACAAAGCAGCCACCTGGAAAACAGTCCATAGTTTCACCAAGCATTACTCTCTGGATGTCCAGGCTAAGAGTGATGCTAGGTTTGGTACAGCAGTACTGCAGAGCCTATTCCCAAAGTACGTTTGATACCCTCCTCCATGGAGGTACTGCTTGGTAGTCTGCATATGTCTGAATACAGCAAGACTTTGTTTGAATTAAAAATTACTCGCCTTAGTAATTGTTTCTTCTAATGGAGTCTTGCTGTATTCTGATCTTCTCCCCGCCTCCCCTCTCAGAACCTAGCTTTGGGACGTGGGCTGGCAGGTACAGTGTTGCACCTCAGGGTGTACTTTGCACCTCTCCTCTTCAGGATGGGGTGGCTATGTTTTAACTTAGATTTTATATCTTGTTCACTACCTGTTTTTTATCTTGGGTTCTTGGACCCAAGTTGTTGCCCTGTTGGCTTATGTTTTACAATTTCCACACCAGAAGTGTAAGTTAGTTTGCTCATAAGGATCCGACGGTTACACTCTGAGGCACCACAGACTGAGGTTTGAAAACCAAGCTCGAGCTCAACATTCTATGCCTGGCATAGAAATTAACTCTTCTCCTCTGGGGCAGTTCAAGTGCTGGTGCTAATGGCATATGTCAGAATACAGCAAGACTCCATTAGAAGAAACACAATTACTAAGGTGAGTAATTTCTTTCTTCTGTTGTCTGCCCCCGGAACCAACAGAGCCTGCATTTAGTGGGGATAAGGGCTGCGCTATGGAACCAGCGGGGCACCTCCCTGAGTGCCGCTCTGCAGGTGTGCAACGCAGTGCCTCTCCCTTGAGAGGTCCCTTGTCTTCCCTTGCAGCCCTGGCAGAGGGCCTGGCGCTGTCCACCATAAACCACCTCCTTCTTTGTCTCCTGCACCTCCCAGGTTTTGGCCCTACAGGCCCATTACCTGGGAACAGTTCAGGACCACACCGACTGCTTTTCCCACCTATTTAAGGGCCATGACGGATCATCCTCAGATCTCTACCTCCTGCACCGCCTCCCACTGAGTCCAGGTTTTGTGCGTCTTTGTCTTCCTCCACTGAGGGAGAGGATACCTACATTAATTTTTCCTTAGATGCTGACTACACCAATTATCAGCGCTTCCTGTCAGAGATGTTGGAGGAGCTGCACAGTTCCCGACTTGCTGGATGCAGTCCTGTTTGTGCGACACAGTCCTGCTTTGTGCAACACTGGCCTTCCTAGGGGAGTACAGCAGATGAGTCATTCCGCTGTGGCCTCAGCCACTTGCAGAGTCGTTGCAGTGTGTCTGGCTTCATCCATCTGCCTTGTCAAGTCTGGAGGGCTGCCAGACAGGTATTGTGCACCGTGTTTTCCTGGTGCTATATCTCTGAGGTGGAGCTCCTGGACTCCCCTTCTGGTCATTGTTGCCCATGGCATGACCCCTAGTTTGACCACTGGGGTAGAAGGGTGTTCTCGGTGGTGTGCCTTCTGATGTGTTTTGTGGCGCCCCAGGCTGCCTATGCTGGGACAACTCCAGGCATCCTTGCCTGACTTTGAGGTAACCAGGCAGGCCATCTGCCTTTCCACTTAAGGTCTAGAGCTGGCGAGACACCAGTCCAGGGCGTCCGATGATGCCAACAAGGTAGCTTCTAGTTTGGTGGGAACAGCGGTCTACAATATGCGAATGATGTGACTTCACCTATCCATGTTGTTACCCTTGGCCCGGCATAGGTGATTGCCTCACGATTCCAGGGGGCCAGTTTCTTTTCCCGCAGGGTCAGGCATGAGCTAGCGGGGCACCTTCCTTCTCCCAGACTGTGGGAGCCTCCGCCTGCCCCTGACCATTCTCTGGTCCTGCCAGACCTGTGAGGGGCCCCCACCTCTTGGGTCTCCTCCACAGGAAGCTGAGGGAACAGCCTCTTTCCCTCTGGGTTTGCCAGTATGACCTTAGGTTGTTGTTTGGTACTCACCTACCGATGATGAATGGTGAAGATTGATCCTTGGAAGATATGGAAATTGCATATTCACTGTAATTCTTGATCTTACTTAGAGGAAGGTTCTTGCAGCAGACCAAACTGGTAGGACTAAGCAGTCAGGTGCTAGAACCACACAGACAAGTTCTAGCTAGTAGTCTGCCACGTGAGACCACTCACCGCTGAAGTCAACCGTTTTCATTTGTCTATCCTATAATGGCGAGCAGTCCCCCACATCTACCTCAGTTCTTTTCCCGATGTCTAGCTGTGCACTTCGGACCTTAGCAGATGCTACCGCTAGAGTTGACCGCCATTACCTGTGCTTGCCGTGCTTTTTTTTTTGGTGTTTTCGTCAGTGTTTGTCTTCTCCACCAGCCTAGTCTTTTGACTGCTCCACTAAGTGTGCCAGCGGCAAATAGACTCCTGAAAAAAACGGCCCCTCGGCTTGTCTGATCTGCCTAGGCCCCAACCATGGCACCAAAGGCTGGCAGATTTGCCAGAAATTCAATTAGGTCACTCTGAGACTTCGTCTTGAAACTCTGGAGAGCCACCTTTTGGAACAGAAGTTGGTAGCAGTGGAAAAGGATCTGCAAGCCAGGAGCTCTTTGACCTCACCGACATAGACCTCCAGTGCTTCCTCTTCTCGGAAATCCGGTGGGAAGCATGAACATCGGGGTAGGGACCAGTCTGCTTCCCACTCGTGGTCACCCCACAAACCCTTGACCGCAGCTAGGTCATCCTCAGTTGTCTTTCAGCCCTCTCTCTGTCGGGCTCCGGTGGCTGTCACCCACCCTTAATGTTATTATGGGTGGCGGGCCCTTGGGCAGGGGCCTTTGTCTCCTGCTCCTCAGCCCCTGACACTTGGGCCCATATCTTCAACGGGCTCTCAGGTAGCTCAGCTGATGTTAATTCATCGGGCGCCGGTTGCTACACTGTCCGCCCGTCTCTCCCCCCCTCCCGCCACGGCACTGCTTTCTTTGGTGCCCATCTGTAGGACCAACGTTAGTCCTTCTAGGTAGTGCCTGCAGCAAGCTGCCACCGCTGCTGCTTCTTGGTCTCCTCCTCATTTGCCAAGGGGTCTCTCCCCTGGCTTCCTGCAAGCGGACCCCTGGCTGCTCTTGGGCGGCACCCACAGTGCTGCCCCAGCCGGTGCGCCGCAGCCGATGCCGCTTTCCTGTTGCGGATTCTTAGCCAGTACTGGGCCCTATACCTGGGTACCCTCGCTGGCCCTACAGCAGTTGTTCCCTTACCCGGTGCCTTGCTATACCCACCAGTGTATTACCTCCCACCCCAAGTGGACTATACAGCCTTATTCTCAGCGTGGTGGTCCTTTGTCCAGGAGCAGGCCCCCGCTCTTCAAGGGCCGCCTCCGGCATTCCCTCAATGTCTTTCCTGAGACCTACCTCCTCAGGATACAGGCCGGGCTGGTCCTAGTGAGCCATACACATTTGCGTCTTCTGTTTCTCGACACGACGTCTGCTCTGAGTCTTGCCGAGACTAACGTCTGCCACCAATGTCAGATCCAGACAACAAGACCAGTGAGATGACTTAGATTATTCCGGGTCGTCTTCTTCTCCTGGGGAGTCTTCGGATGGGGAGGACCTTCCCATGGAGCTTTCCAATCCCCCCCCAAAATGACCCGACTTTGATGAATGTCATGTGCCACTTCCAGTCCATCATGGGCTGGGAAATGGAGGAGCAGGATATGGAGAGGCACTGTCTTGCCATGTATTTAAGGCACCTTGGCGCCTCCCGTGGTGGTGCCACCCATGAACTGCTATGAGGATGTCAGTAGAGCAGCATGGAATCACCCTCTGCTACTACTACTGCATTACCTAAGAAGGCGGACTGTCTTTATCTCACCCCTTCTGGTAAGCGCTTCTAAGAGGGTCACTCCAAAGCCAATTCAGTGGTCATAAATGCAGCGCATGACCATACCAAAAGCTCAAGCATCTTAGTGCCCTTCCCCAGATTGGGAGTTTAGGTAGCTAGACCATTTGGGTAAGGGTGTGTTTGAGTCTGCTACCCTGGCCATCTGGGCCCTTGGGGAGGAAGTATAGTGTAGTGTTAAGGACATTGAGCTACAGACCTGGAAACCTGGGTTTGAATCCCATCAGCCCCTCCTTGCATTCTGTTTGACTCGGAGCAAGTCCCTTAACTTCCTTGTGCTCATGTCGCACCTGGAAACGAGCTCCAGCATAGTGTGCCTTTCCTGGTTAAACCTTTAAATTCCTGGCCCATATGGTCCAATATCAAATTGTTCTCTGGGTCCAAGTTAGGGACCTGGTACAGACATTGCCTGAAGACCCCTTGAAGACGCAGCTCACCCAACTTTAGAAATTAGTCATGTGCTCCAGGCTGCTTATGATGCTGTGGACACCTCCAGGTGTGGGGCAGCTGCTGGGGTCTGCCTCCGACCACCATTCTTGGCTTTGGGTATCTGGATTTGCCTCAGATGTGCAGTTCATCATATTGGACCCCATTCCGGGGGTTCGTTCTTTTTGGGGGAGATGTCCAGGACATTATCTTCACCTTGAAGGAGTCGGGCCGCGCTCTTAAGTCTGTTTCTTTGCTCTTACACCCAGCCTACAGTGGGCCAACGTCAGTGTGTTAGTCAGTCTTCCCATAATCAGTCTGAAACCAGTCTGCCAAGGGTCAGCATAGCGAAGGCTGTGGTGGCCCGCCCTCCCAATGCTGCCGCCAGAGCCCTTCGGGCACCTGTGGCCACCCAAGCAGCAGCCACCCTCACCTCCTGACTCCTTGTCCCCCTCGAGGATCTGAGGGAGGTGGTAGGGGGTCGGTTCTCCTACGTAGAGAGGTAGCAGCGAGTGACCACTGAGCCCTTGGTGCCCCAGATCATAAAGCATGATCACATGCTGGAGTTTCCAGACTGGCCTCCAGAAAATATTCCCAATAAACTCCTTCTAGGGATGTGGATATGGTGTTCAATCCACACTTCTTGGCAGTGTCTTTTCCCCTTTAAATGCTGCCGGAAAGTCTTCAAGTTGGCTTCTCCCACCCACCTGTGTGGTAATTCCTGGCACCGCCCTGTGACACCAGTTCTTCCTTTCTGCTGGAAGAAGCAGGTTCCCTCCTTATCACTCTCTCATATACTGAGGCCCTTGGCTAACTTTTCTAAATAAAATTACCTCTGTTTTCGATTTATGAATTCCTACTCACTGCCATTATGGACAACGCGAAGTCCGCTCTGGGGTTCCGGAAATGTGGTTGCCGGTAGCTTATTTCATGATTGGATCCGCACACCTCTTGGGGCCATGAGCATGATGTCCAGGCCTGTATTCATTATTGTTATTACCGGCAACTCTCGGATTGCCAAGCCCACCTACTGCTTGGCTGTCCGGATGCCAAGGGATCCACCCATTCATTCAAAGGATGCTCGTTGGATGATCTCCGCAGATGCGGGGTCCAGCCAAGCAACTTGCGGCTTTTGAGGAGGCTTCCTTTCCGCGGAAGATTCAGGTTGCCTCCCTCACGCTCACGCATCTTGTAGGCTGTGGCTTTCAAACCTTTGGTTATTCCGAAAATTCACATTGTTTGCGTTAGCGATTGCAAGTTTGCGGCTTTGATAATGGAAGACAAGTGTTCCCCAGGATTTCTACGGGTGCGGGATCTGCCGAGCAATTGGAACTCATGCAAGCATTCGAGGAGGAAGCGGCCCGTGCTGCTCAGTCTTATCGGAGCCTCGTTCCGCTCAACCTGGGCTCCACCTTCTCGGGTTCCTTCCGAGAGTTGTTCCAGTCTCTCCGACAAGGAGATGCGCCTCTTGAGCTCACACTTCTCTCGATCTCGTAGGCGGGAGAAGGATCCAGGAGCGTCTTCGTCTCCACGGAGACGTTCTTTGGAGCGGGAGAGATCTTGGTCCCAGGAGCATGCGGTCTCGACTTTGGTTGAGATCGCTTTTCCGTCTGGTCAGTTGACCGGGTATCCATCGGACGATTAAATCGTGATCAGTCCCATCGATCGGATATCGCCGACTCGAGTCGATTCTCTTGATCAAACCCCTAATATGGTCTTTCCAGATGGCGAGACCCAGCCTGCTGGGACTCCAATTGAAAAGTGGTCCCTGATCCGGGAATTCACTGTTCCGTCTGTGTCTCCGGCGACCAAGTCGGCCCTTCCGATCTTGATCGGTCTTGGAACCCCCTTGTCCGAAGGCAGGAAGAGCCATAAATGCTCAAGAGGAGACTCCATTAGTGCGTGCGTCCTCGGACGAGGAGGGGCTTCAGTGGAAACTCCGGCGGTGCTATGAGGACCTCCTGGCAACAGCTAATTTGACTGGACACAAGCCGACCCCGGCTTCTACACTGGCCATTACTTGGCTTTTGCCTCCTAGACGAAGCAGACTCCCTGGAGCCGATTACATTGGCTCCTTTGCCGCAGAGCCAGCAAAACCACCTGTTCGCCCAAAACGTGTCTTGACTGATTGTGGTGGAACCACCGCCCAAACAGCCTGTGGAAGGGGCTCCTTCCAAGGAAGATAGACCAGACACTGGGCTTCCCCAGCGATTGTCGGTTATGGTCACCCTGGACCTGCCTCGGCGAATTGAAGGTGACCAGGGCGGTAGGCCGTTGTATCCAGATTCCTCGGATTCGGACATCACCGGCTTGCATTCACATCCAGGGGATGATGAATCAACCGTTGGCCTAGAGACGGAGGAACGTCCCTCATCTTTCCAAGGGATCCTTCACCTCATTTCTGAATCTACAGGAATGCCCCTGGAGCCAATCCAGAAAAAGGTGGAGTACCCTCTCACGGACATTCTTAAGAGAGGGGATACTCTGATGGAGGCTTTTCCTGTGGCTGAGGCTGTTGTTGGCCCGGCCATTGAACTCTGGCAGCGCCCTGCCTCTTGTCCAGCTCAGTCTGCCCGCATGGCCCACAAGTACTCAGTGCCCTTGGGGTCCCTTGCGTGGTTCACAGAGCACCCTTCGGCCAACAGCCTGGTGACCGCCTCTGTGTTCAGGTGTACTGGCAGTTCTGCTGACACTGATTGACCTCCTGATAGAGTTCAAGCTTCTAGACCATTCAGCCGGGATGGTCTATGCGGCTTCCTTCTTGAGCCTTTGTCAGGCATCATGCCACACTTCTCTTATGCCCTTTTAGGGTCGCTGGTTAAAGTCCTCCCACACCTCCCCACGGATATGCAGACCACGGTCAAGCAGGCCCGGGATTGGGGCTGAGCTGTCGCCAAACAGCAGTTTCAAATGGCCCTCGACATCGGGGATTCTTGTGCCCGCTCAGTGGCTGCTGCAGTTGCCTCTCGTCGCAGGGCTTGGCTGCAGCTCTCCTCCTTTCCAGCGGATATCCAGCACAAACTAGCTGACGTGCCCTTCCTCGGGACCGACTTGTTTGGACCAGGAGTGGCTGGTCACCTTCAGCGCAATGAGCAGTCCAGTGCCACCTTGGACGTTACTTCTGCCAAGGGTTCTTCGGGCAAGAACCAGCCGAAGAAAAGGCCTTTTTGGCATTCTTCCCCTGCGACTCAGCAGTCCTCCTTTCAAGGTGGACAGCAGCACCAGCATCAGCAGCAGGCTCAGGCTTGGCACCCCTGGCCCAAGCCTGGACCTCAACAGGCCTGTAAAGGAGAATGAGGTTCAGGTCCTGGATACTCGTCCTCCTCCAAGCCTGCTCAGTGATGGGGCGGGGGCTGTCAACCCCTCTCCTGTCACCTCAGCTCTGGGTCCTCCCATGGGGGGCCCTGCTCCGCCACTTCCTTTCCGCCTGGTCCGTTGTCACTTCGAACAAGTGGGTTCTCGAAGTGGTCGGTCAGGGACTGCCTCGGGGATTCGAGCAGTACCCTTCAAGCCGAACCCACACCCCTTGGGAGGAAAGAGTTTCCACTCAGGCCCAGTAGGCTTCCGAGACGACATCACTCAGCTCCTCCTCAAGGAGGCAGCGGCGGATCCTACAGCAGACCCAGGCTTTGTCTCCAGGTACTTCCTGGTGCCGAAGCGGACGAGGGTCTGGTGCCCTATTCTAGATCTGCACGACCTGAATCAATATCTCAGGTCAAGCACCTTTCGGACTGTGTCCCAGATCATACCATCCTTGGGCGAAACATGTGGTTCTGTTCACTGGATCTGCAGGATGTGTTCTTTCACGTCCCAATTTGTCCGTCCATAGCGGTTCCTCCACTTCAGGGTCGAAGGGACCCTGTCGAGTTCTGAGCCATGCCGTTCGGCCTGTCATCGCCCCACGGGTCTTCAACAGATGCATTGCAGTGGTGGCGGCCTATCGGGGGGGGGGGGTGTCAGGATTTATCCTTACCTTGACGATTGACTCCTAGCAGGATCCACCCAACAGGAGGTAGTTTTGGTACAGGGCTTGTCCAAACTTCTGTAGCAGCATACGTTGTTTCCTTTGTTATAACACAAATGACATATATACTGACGCTCTCTGCTGTGGTCAAGACTCTCAACACGAGTGCTGTCTACCGCCACAGCAGGTTTACAGGGGTATCAACTGCTCTACTGGGGGATACAGCTCCTGCTTCTGGGATCCGTCCCTTCCCTATACATTACCATTGATGGGCTTGGCTTTTTATATGTGGACTACCTTTGGACACACAGTCCTCCAAGGTCTGCTTTCACACAGACAGACGTTTCTGCCACCCTGCTTTACACATAACTGCTTGGGAATCTTCCCATGTGTTATGACCTGCTGCACGAGATTCTCGAAGAAGATGGCACAGTTGCCTAAGAACTTACAATAACAGTAGATCTTCGAGAGCATCTCTTGCAGCAGGTCATGCTGCCCCTCCCTCCATCCCCCTATTTTTCCCGTCTACACTAGGGGATGGAGTTTCTTTACTCTCCCACGCCTGTGTATTTCTTTATATATAGATATGTATACTTCTGTCTTTCTTTTAGTTATATCCAAAACACATGATTTTTTTTTTTTTTATACATATCGTTCTCTTCAGTTTCCTTGGCACATCATGATCAGGTCGCTAATGAGAAGAACTGAGTAGTATTGGGACCGCCCTCTCTCTTATATTGCACAGACCTGGTCATATGGTGCATGAGGGGGTGGTCCCAGGTATGACTGCCAAGAAGTCTTCCGGGAACCAGTGCCTCTAACTGAAGGTCGTTATGTGTTATGACGTGCTGCAAGAGATGCTCTTGAAGGTCTACTGTTACGGTAAGTTCTTACGCAGCTGTACTTTCTAGGAGTGGTATGTGGTGTTCATCCACATGGATCCACCTGACCTCCCCCGGTAGTGATGCACGATTCTGCTTCCAGAGGACAAGAGCTGGCGTCACGGGGCGGTGCTAGGGGAGTTACCACTTGGGTGGGTAGGAAGAGCCAGCTTTAAGGCATTCAGGCAGCATTTAGCTCATTGAGTCCTGGTGGCCATTTTGGGTCGGGTTCTGTAATGGATGGTTCCGACGCCATATGACTTCTAATAGACCCAGTGAGTTAAAGGGGAAAGGACACTGCCAGAACATGTTGATTTACTCCATATGCCCTCCTAGAACTACTGTTACAGTTGAGTAACCTGTTTTACCTGCTTACCTGTCTGTTGTCTGGGTGGAAATTCAGGCTGTTCTCCAAAAAAAGAGTCATAGAGCCCATCCCTCTGGCTCACTAGGGAAGGGGTTTTACTCCCACTTCTTCCTTGTCCCCAGAAAGACTGGGGTTATGTGGCCCATCCTGGGCCTGAGCCATCTGAATTCGTACATAGAGTACAAGCACTTCTGGATGGTTACTCTCCATCTACTATTACCCCTTTTTGCACCAAGCTCTGCTCTCTGGACATGCAGGATGCTTATCTGCACAACCAGATCTTTCTTGCTCATCGTCGCTTCCTCCGCTTCCAGGGATACCATTTTCAGTTCCGGGCCCTCCTTTTGGCCTTTGCTCGCCCCCGTTTTCCAAATGCCTGGCAGTGGTGGCTGCTGCTGATACAGCAGGGCTTCTACGTGTGTCCTTACCTGGACGATTTTCTGCGAGGGGACCTCTAGTTCAGACTCTGGAAGGCACATTGTCTTTTTCAGGCCTTAGGGATCGCTGTCAGTCTGCCAAAGTCCTGCTTCTCCCCTTGCCAGTGCTTTCAATACATAAGGACAATCCTGGACAACAGTCAGTGCAAGGACTTTTTGCCCAAGGACAGAGTGGAGCGACTGATGGAGCAGGCCCTTGTAGCAGGGGTGTTCAAATAAAAACTTTTAATTACTTGCCCAGCCATGGCTGTAGCTGAATTTTCACTTGCTCCTACTGATTACAATGAAATTAGCTCTGTTTTTGTACTTGCCCTTCAATGAAATTTACTTGCCCCGGACAGGGGGCAATAGGATTTGCACACCCCTGTCTTCTAGTTTCCTTCAGTCATCTGGTCCTTGCCAGGGTTTTCCTGCGCTTTCTGGTCTACATGGCAGGAGCCATTGCCATGGTTCCCCTGGCCTGATTACATATGTGGGTTCCTCAGAGGACCTTGAAGGTCCAGTGGGACTAATGCATGGGCGACTTGGACCAGTTGGTTCTAATCACTGGCCTGGTCTGGAGGGTGCTGTTGTGGTTGGAGCCAGTCTACCTCTTTGGGGAGTCTACTTTGTGCTATGCCGCCCCCGCGGTCAGATTCTCAGAATGGGATCAGGACAGATGCCTCTGGCTGGGTTGGGGTGCTCATCTGGCCAACCTCCAGACCCAGGGTACCTGGATGGAATGGAGCAGGGTCTCCATATCAACCATTGGAGATCGAGTGGTTCTTTATACTCTGCAGTCTTTAGTCTCGTCTCCTCCCTGGTCCGCTGCTGGTGTAGATGGACAAACGTGTGTGGTGCATCAACAAGTGGGCGATGGAGGGGGCATTCTTACCCCCTGTGTCTGGAGGCAGTGAGTCTGGTATTGGGCCATTGAGTACAGTCTTGAGCTTTTGGCCGTTCATGTTCCAGGCGTACAAAACGTCCTGGTCAATAGTCTGAGCTGCTCCAGGTCGCAGGCTCATGAGTGGGCGCTTCTTACCTTGGTGGTCGAAGATCTCTTCGACAGATGGGGACATCTAGAGCTGGACCTGTTTGCGTCCCTACTCAACACAAAACTGCCACTTTTTGCTCTCTCAATCCCAGGCCTGGGTTTTCTGGCGAGAGGCATTGTCCCTTCCTGGAAGGAGGAGGTTTTGTCGCTTTACCTCCCATCCCGTTTCTACTTAGGGTTCTGCTCATGCTCCAGTTGGAAGAGGCGGAGATGATTTCATAGATCCCTTCTGGCTGCTTCAGATTTGGTTCCCATTGTTGCAACAGCTGGTGGTGGTGCCCTCGTTGCCCCTGTGCCAGCTTGCTCTCCCAGGACCAGGGCACCCTAGTCTATTCATACCTCAGGTCTCTGCATCTCCATGTCTGGGGTCCTGCAGAACTAGCTATTGCCTGCTTCGAGTGTCCTCTAGGGTCGCAGATGTCCAGGTGACTGCTAGAAAGCTCTCCACCAGAGCCACTTATGCTATGAAATGGAAGCATTTCACCTTTTGGGCAGCATCTTGCCATTTCAGTCCTTTCACCTGCCTGGCGAATCAGGTGTTGGAATAGCTTCTTTCCAGGGCGGAGCCAGCAGTCCAGCCAGAATCAGCACATTTCTGGAGCTCCTACAAAGAGCCTTTATATTTTAATATAAAACCTCTATTTCACCCTTAAAACCACCTCAACTTAAGACATACGTCTCGGGATTTCGTTCCTACATCGTCTGGAAGATTCTGGATAACGCTATGGGGAAAACTAAACCTCCTAAGCAAGACTTCTTTCAGCCACGGGCTCCTCCATCGAAACAGCTGGAACAAAATGATGGCGCATCTAACTCATTAGGCCCCGAGCAGACATCGGCATCTTTGAACTCACTCCAAATAGCGCTTAATGCATTAACAAAGACAGTTCAAGGAATGGACCAAAAGCTAGATACTTTTTCTTTACGTTTTCAGGCGATGGAATCCCGTATTGATGCCATGGAAGAGACAACTAAAAGTGCTGAAGCCACTGCGGAAGGCCTTAACAGCGTCGGCTACAGCCATTAAAGAGCAAGCAGCATTACTAAACGGATTGAACAACTGGAAAATACAGTGCAGGCTGCTAATATTACGATACTCTGTCTTCCTGAAGGAACAGAGAGGGACGATTTAGCTGCTTTCCTGGGTCCAGTGGTTAGCGGGCATCACAGGATTAGAGGCAGTGAATCTCCAACGAGCGAGTAAAATTACCCTCGTAGACCAGCTTCTAACCTCGAGAACCCCGCACTATCCTGGTTACCTAACCTCAGCAGCAGAAAGGGACTTAGTACTGGGATCAGTTGGAGTAAAAGTCAATATCGTTGAGGTCCGTATATCTTTTTTCCCAGATTTAGCCTATGCCACAAGAATGCGTCGTAAAGCCTTTGATGGCGTTAAAGGAACTTCACGACGGTATTACCTATGCCATGGCCTTCCGGCCCGACTTTGTTTCACTGAGGGCCGCCGACAATTTGCTTCACTGACCCTAAAGAGGCAGGAGCATGTGTTGAGAAAATAGCGGCTCGAAGAATACAGGAGGAGCGATCATCAGGCGAGGAACTGGAGGAGGATTGAATACCAGAGACTTTATGGAATAACCCTATCTTGGACTTGTTGGACTGGTTCATTTATTTTTATTTTCAAATATTATTTGGCTTCAGCTCAAGAGGCACACCCTAGACTGTATAAGAGGGGAGAGTAGTTCGTCAAATATGGTACTTTTCGCCCGACCTGGCGCTTTCTCTCAGTAGACTACCGAAATTACTACTTTGGTTGGACGCTATCCAGATATTCTAGTTCGGTGCTGCCACTGGGCATCCTGATAACTTTAACCAGTTCTTAGAGAAACTTACCATCTTTATTAAACCTATTTAGGAGTTGTTGTTGTTGTTGGCTAATTAGTAGGACTGCTGAGATAATAAGATTTGTCTACACCTCCAACACGGTGTGGTTTACCTGTTATTCTATCCTGGGTGAACAACATCTTATAATTAGTATCCCAAGGAAGTGCCTATAATTTTTGCCCTTAGTTAATCCCTGCTATTATACAGAAGGGGTCTGGAGCTGGTTTTCAGCTCACTGAAACAAATGTGGCTTATTAGTGGTATTTTATTTTTACTTTTTTGTATGTACTAGGCACTTTGTGAATTCCTAGGGATGAGTTTACTTCTAGTAATTGAGGGCTTTGAGGTGCTCTAGAAGGCAGTGATAGTTTTTTTTTTAATTGTGTACGAATAATATAGGACCTAATGGTCAGCTAAGACATCTTCTTATTTGATCTTTAGATATGAAAAATTGGGGGCATTGACTGCATAAATGATGCCCTAATGTTGTTTATTAGTTTGCAAAAGGTTTTTTTTCTTTACTTCATCCCCCAATGTTGTACCAAATGTAGTATGTGATCACATTCCCTTTGTAATATATATTGGTACAGAATGATTCTTTCCACGTACTCTGGAAACTATTGTTTTATGCATATGTATAAAATTTTAAATAAAAAGTTAAAAAAAAAAAATAAATAGCTTCTTTCCCTTTTGGACTCAGGCCTGGGGTACTTCTCACTCAATGTACACCTTTCCTCCATCTCTGCGTACCATGCACCTATCGAGGGCAAAGCTGTTGCCAAACTCGAAGTGTCCTGCACCCTCCTGTGGGGCATTTTGCATCTGAAACCTCCATTTGGGACCCGGTCCTTCATGGGTCCTTAACTTTATGTTGTAGAAACTCACTTTACCGCCCTTTGAACTGGCCACGAGTTGCAAGCTGCGCTTTCTGTCACGGAAAGTGTTTTCTTTAGTTGCTGTTGCTTCTGCTCGAAGGATTTCTGAGCTCCAGGCTCTTATGTGTAAGGAACCTTATTTGTTTTTTCACAAAGACAGTGTCTCTCTGTTTACTAATCCAAAGTTTTTACCTAAGGTGGTGTCACAGTTTACTTTGAATCAATCCATCCACCTTCAGGTTTTCTTTCCTGAGTATTCTAATCGGGGAGGCTTTGCTCCATAGTTTGGCTGTACATAGGATTTTGCATTACTGTCTGAACTGCACCAAACTTTTAAGAAATCTGACCAGTTTGTTTTGTTCACCCCTAAGAGATGGCGCTTTTGTTTCCAAACAGTGTTTGCCAAAGTGGTTAGCAAATTGCATTATTTATTGCTACTGTAAGTACAGCAAGGCCCTTCGAGGAATGATTAAGGCCATTCCACCAGGGATATGGCAGCTTCTGTGGCTTGTTTCAGAAATGTCTGCTGTGGACGTCTCTGCAGCTGCCACCTGGAGTTCTGTCCAGACCTTTACCAAGCATTACAGTTTGGACGTCGCGTCTAGGTGCAGGGCCAATTTTGACCTAGCAGTGCTTCAGGGCCTTCTCTCTTGACCTCTTGGCTGCTGACATGTCCTTCTCCCAGTGTTCTCCTGGTTATGCCTTGTACTGCTTGAGACTCTGTCCTACCGGAATGGCCTGCTGCAAGAACCTTCTTTAAAGTGAGATAGTACAGTTATGTAAGAATTTACCATAACAGAAGCTCTTCGAGAGAAACTCTTGCAGCAGGCCCTGCTTTCCCTCCCTCCACGTGCTGCTCTTTGTTTCTGTCGCACTGCTTCTGCCTTTTTTTTTTGGCTCTCTGGAGCCTCCTTGGTTCTCTGTTTGCTGCCAGCGTGGGGTCTCCGGCCGGAGAACTGAGGTAGGTGTGGGGGACTGCCCACCTTTGTAGGGTAGGCTGACATCAACGGTGGGCAGTCTGCTGTGGTAGACTACTAGCAAGAAGTTTTTCATGTGGCCCTGACTGCTTAGTCCTACCGGTGTGGCCTGCTGCAAGAACTTCTGTTGAAGATCTGCTGTTAAGGTAAGTTCTGATGTTAACTGTACTATCTTCCAGGATAGCGTCACCATTCATCACTGCTTTCTGCTCACCTTCCCGCATTGATCAGGCTTCTGGGTGGCCTCCTACCCCCGATAAAAGATGAACAAACAGGAAAAAACAAAACATTGTAACAGTCAGGGAAAAGTGATCAGGAGGCAGACCCTTTGTGTTTGTACTCTAGTTGCCTTGGCACCCAAAAAAAAAAAAAAATTTTAGAGGAAAGATAGCTTGTCGTTCCTTCTGGCACCCTTGGTACCACCAGTATAAAGGGGTATTGTTTTGACTATTCTCCAGATTGTCTGGTGGTGTTGGCTGCTGGCAATAACAAAAAAAAATTCCCTTCTTGAAGAGAGAGAATGTGGGGTGGGGGGGTAGGGAGAGATTTTTACAGGCCATACTGACTTTGCTTTCCCTTTATCCAGGAAGAATGTTCTGTAGCTTGCTGTGACATTCTCCTTTGATTCCTCCTGGGACAGAAATTGGTGACATCTACTTTGAGGCGACTACCCTTAGCTCTTGGAGATCAGTCTTCTCCCAGTGCCTGTTGCATCTTTCTTCTGCCACCCTTACTATTTTTCTCTCTAGGAACAGAGAACAGGGTGTAGGAGGGGAATCTTCTGTTCCCTTTACCTGGGCTTTCCTCAGGCTTCTAACTTGTACTTCAGGAAGGTAATTTTTCTAGGGCCTTGTCTTAGCTGGCCTGAATTTCCATCTCATGGCCTTAGGTTTGCCTTTGTCCAAGTCACCAAACAATTCCTCACTCAACCCCAAATGAAGAACAAAAAAAGGAGTTTTTTCTTTAGTGTATCAAGCACTATATGGTGCTATTGCTTTATTTCCATCAATCAGTGTCATTATTATATTCTTTTCACTGTTGCTCCAATAATATTTTTCATTGTAATGTTTCAGAACAACAATTAGTTCCTTCTTCAGACTTTGAGCATACTGAATTCCAAATTTCGGTCTAAAATTAAAAAGAAATAATTCTTATTAAATAAACATCCATATTTCTAATTTCAGTTATGTTCACAACTCTTGAACAAACTGAAATATATACACTATGTAGGTGGAACTGACCTTATTACAAAGTTTCAATTTCAACAAACAAAATGGAGGTGGGGTACTATATGTTGCCAAAAATTCCTCTTGAGTTTGCTGCATGTAAACACCAAGACAGAGCAGTTGATACGGGTAAATGGAGAAAAAGACAAGGCAGTAGGGACAGGGATGGGGCAAAAGAAATACAACCATAAAAAAATGGAAGGTAATGAGTACCAATGCCCATAGTCTAGGTAAAAAGCTCCCTGAAATGGTGGCTTTGGTAGAAGAGGGATGCCTGGATATTGTGGCAGTCACAGAAACATGGTACACAGAGAACCATGACTGGAATGTCAACATACCAGGGTACACAATCTGCAGGAGGGACAGGGAGGGAAGAAGAGGAGGAGGAGTAGCTCTCTATGTAAGGGAAGGGATCAAAGCAACAGAGCTAAAGGGTAAACAGGGAGGAGAGGAGGCACTGTGGGTCACCCTGGAGACTGGAAATGGCTCCACAATCCGCACAGGGGTTGTATACAGACCCCCGTCTTGGGGAGGAAATGGACAAGGAAATGATAGAAGGCATCCTTGGGATGGCAGAGAAAGGGGAGATATTGCTGATTGGGGGGACCTGTATGCCAGATGTGGAATGGAGCACCTTTGCTGTAGCCACATCCAAGAGCAGGGCCATTCTCGATGCCCTACAGGGGGCATGCCCCAGGCAGCTAGTTTTGGAACCCACTTGGGAGAGAGCAATCTTAGACCTGGTACTCAAATGGGGATGGAGAGAGGGTCTCTGATCTTGAAGTGGGTAGCCATCTGGGAACAAGTGATCACCAAACAGTGTGGTTCACGATAAACTTAGCTGTAGAGTCAAGCCACACAAAAGTGAAGGTACTGGACTTCAGGAGGGCTGATTTTGACAAAATGGGAGAGTGCCTCAGAAAAACACTAGCAAATAGGCAAGAAGGTGGGGTGGAGCAACAATGGGGGAAACGTCGAAACCGCCATCACAGAGGCAATGAGCCTTTGTGTGAAGCAAATAAATCAAAATGAAAGAAAAAAACACTATGGTTCTCAAAAGAAGTGGCGGGAAGGTAAGCGAGAAAAAGATAGCATTGAGGAAGTATAAGGAAGCACAGAAGGAGCAGGACACAGAGCTGTACCAGTTAAAACAGAAGGAAATGGGTAAGGCAGTCAGATAAGCAAAGGCCCAAACCGAGGAAAAGATAGCCAACTTGATTAAGAAGGGGGATAAAGCCTTTTATAGGTACATTAGGGAGTAAAGAAAGACTTAAGGCAGGGATACTGAGGCTGAACAAAGAGGAAGGTGGTTCGGCAGAGAGCGACATTGAAAAGGCAGGGATACTGAATGAATACTTCTGCTCAGTATTCACAATGGAAAAGCAGGGGGAAATACCTAATCCGGTCAATAGAAGCACTCTGGATAGGGGGGTTTATATTAGTCCTTTTACAGAAGAAATGGTTCTGAAAGAACTCTTAAAACTGAAGGTGGATAAAGCAATGGGGCCTGATGGGATTCACCCAAGGATTCTAAAAGAACTAAGGGAAGAACTAGAAACACCACTGACTACCTTTTTAATAAATCATGGGAGGATGGTGTGGTACCTGAGGACTGGAGGAGGGCAGATGTGATTCCCTTCACAAAAGTTGGAGCAAGACAGAGGCAGGAAACTACAGACCTGTCAGTTTGATCTCAGTGGTAGGGAAAATGATGGAATCACTTCTGAAGGAAAGAATTGTTGAGTACCTAGAGGCCAGTGGGGCACAGGACCCAAGGCAGCATGGATTCACAGCGGGAAGGTCATGTCAGACAAATCTAATTGATTTCTTTGACTGGGTGACCAAAGCAGTAGACCAGGGAGGGGCTGTGGACATGGCCTACCTAGACTTTAGCAAGGCATTTGACAGTCCCGCAAAAAAGATAAACAAATTAGCCAGCCTGGGAAAAACACCGGTTGGACAACAGGACACAGCGGGTAATAGTAAATGGAGTCCACAGTGAAGAAAGGAGTTACTAGTGGTACCCCTAGGGTTCAGTACTGGGGCTGGTCCTTTTAATGTCTTTATAAGTGACATTGCAGAGGGACTGGAAGGAAAGCAGGTCTCTTTGCAGATGACACAAAGATCTGCAACAGAGTTGATGCACAGGGTGGGGTGGAAAGGATGGAAAGGGATTTGGCAAGGTTAGAGGAATGGTCAAATGTATGGCAGCTTAGGTTCAATGCAAAAGTGCAAAGTAATGAACATGGGAAACAAAACCCAGGGAAGAGCACACAATGGGAGGTGAGATACTGACAACAAAATGGAACGGGACCTGGGGTAGTCATATCAGATGACCTAAAGGTGGGCCAGCAATGTGAAAAGGCAGTAAGGAGGGCTGGGGGGGGATACTGGGATGCATAGGGAGAGGCATCACAGTAGAAAACAGGAAGTTGTTGGCCCTCTGTACAGACAGTTGATAAGACAACATCTGGAGCACTGTGTACAGTTCTGGAGACCCCATCTCCGCAAAGACATAGACAAGGTGGAGGCTGTCCAGAGGAGGGCAACCAAAATGATGCAGGGTCTGCATCAGAAGACATGAAGAGAGACTAAAGGAACTAAAGATGTATAACCTCTAGGAAAGGAGGGAGAGGGGGACATGATAGAAACTTTCAAATACAACAAAGGAATCGGCAAAGTCCAAGAGGGTAGCATCTTTTAGAAAAAGAGATGTGCAAAACAAGGGGCACAATTTGAAGATAGAGGGGGACGGCTCAGAGGTAATGTGAGAAGTATTTCTTCACAGAGAGGGTTGTGGATAAATGGAACAGCCTTCCTGAGGAGTAGTAGAGTCAAAAAACAGTGGGGGAATTCAAGAATGCATGGGACAGACATAAGGCAATTCTAGTGGGGGTAGGAGGAAGTAGGCTGTTGGTTAACTAGAATCTGCAGCTTATCCATTAGGTAGGGAAATAGGCAGACTAGGTAGGCCAGGTGGTCCTTATCTGCTGTCAAATTCTATGTTTCTAAAGGAACACTCTGTAAGTATCTGTATATAAATACAAAGACTCAAATCTCATTAATTTTAATGTCTTTCTCTTAGCTCTTTGTTTGGAATATTCACTAAAAGTTTACATTTTAACTAATTAAAAAAAAAAATATATAGTTTTCAAGGAAAAATTCAAACGCCAGATAAAGAGAGAGGCTTATGCGACTAAAATCTGTGGTACTTCCATAATGGACTTGTATATTTAAATGCCAGGATAACCAAATCCTAATTTTACCTTTTGAAATAATAGTTTGAGTTTCATTGCACGTTATTGATTCACACAAAGGATTTGAGACCTGCAGTGAACCAAAACTCTTGGTCAGTCTCTACGTTCTTAAATCAAACAGCTCATTAAGAATAACTTTCAAAAATGTTTTTAGAAACATAATCTTTAGGCGAATTACTTTGAATTAAGAACCAGTGATCTTACTTCTAGAGGGCTCTTGCAGTAGGTAATTACATATAGGACTGACGCTGGTCGGCGGCAGGACCCCCACCGGAAAGATTTCTAGCTAGCAGTCCCTGGCGAGGACCGCTCCATGTCAGGTGACCGCGCCATGCGACGTCGGTATAAAGGGGTGGTCCCGGACGCTTGCCTTCCAGTTCTTTCCCGCCGTTAGCTCGTGTAGCACCTTGCGGTAAAGTTCGTGCTTAGTCAGCCCTGTTCTTTCGTCGATTTTACCGAGATTTCCAGTATTTTTTCTTTTCATCGTCAGGTCAGCGTCAGTGTATGTCTTTCCCTACATCTTCCAAAAACAAGTGCGACTCGTGTGGCGCACAACTGCCACTCAAGGACGGCCATTCCCTCTGCCTTTTTTGCCTAGGCCCCGACCACCCGGTCGACCAGTGCCCGAATTGCCTGCACTTCAACGCGGCTACCCACAGACGACGCCAATAGTCCCTGGAAGCCCATCTTCTAAAGAAAAAGATGTCTTCGATGGAAAAAGAATTGAAGAAGCTCAGGCAGGCGTCGACTTCTCCAGAAGGGCATCGTAAAAAGTGGGACAAAGAAAGGCACCGGGAGAAGGCCTCCTCGCCCGCGACTCCGGCCGGAGTCGCAGCCCAGGTAATATCTCCTCCGGGGACCGCCTGATGGCAGCCTCAAGGTTTTGGAGGAGGCGCCGGGCCTGCTCGGCCTGCTGGGCGCCCGGCAAAAGGAGGCCTCGCCCCAGTTCCGCCCGCAGGCTTGCGACCAACTGGTGCGGGCGATTCCATAAGTCGGAGGTCGGCCTTCACGCCCGCCTCTTCAGGCGGGCGATGACCTTGTCCCCCAGACTGGGCTGCTTTCCTCCCTCGCCCACCTCAGAAGAGGGACCCGTAAGACGGACGCAGACTCCTCCGCGCCCACCGGAATTCAGCCCCTAGGCCTGCAGTCAGCCCCTCGCTCAGGCGACGGAACCTACGCATTTAACCCTCCAACCTCCGTCATACCTGGTCTCGCAGCCTTCGCTGCCGCCTGGGGCGCCTTGAATCACCCCAGGCTGACCCCGGTGACTTTTCCCTCCGTCCTCGGGCGGCGCGGGGATATTCCACCCCGCCAGATTCTCCTCCTCCTAGGGAACCGGATCGACCCTGGTCCCGTGACGCCGCGGGGATATTCCTTCCGTCGGGCCCAGCCCCCGCCTCTCAATGTTGACCAGCCCGTGGGCCACCTTCCAGGCCGTCTGCTCCAGCAGCTCCTCCGGCACCGGTACCCCCGTCTTATCCAGCGCCGTCATTCCCGGTCTAGTACCCGACCAGTCCTGCCGACGACAGAGTACCCGCACCGCTCTTCCGCAGCCGGTTTCGATACTCGCCACGGATACAATCCGCATTTATCCCCTCCTCCTCCTCCTCCTCCACCCCTCGGCCGCCGTTGGATCTGCAGGAGACTCTGGCTTCCTGGTGGGCTGAGGCCAAGGCTCAGCTCACCAAGGAAGTGAGAGACTGTCTTGGCGGCACGGTGCCCCCGCCCCTCGAGCTGAGACGCACACCCTCTCACCGCCTCCGGACTCCAGAGCCCTTCCCTCTGGATCCCGAGAGGGGTAGGACACGCGTCCAGGGATCCCCCTAAGGAACCTGTTCCTCCCCCTAGACGTGTTAGGAAGTCTTAATCTGCTTCTGATTCTTCTTCTTTGCTCTCGGATTCCTCTGACGGATGCTACGAGAGAGACGACGAGCCTCGCTCTCCGTCCAAGCCCCGACCGAGGACCCCTCTGAAGTCTCCTCCGGAGGATCCTTCCTTCACGGAGTTGCTCAGAAAGATCCAGGAAGTACATCAGTGGCGCCCATTGGAACCAGATCCTCAGTGGGTCAAACTCGCCGAACATCTGGACCTGCCCCTGACAGCTCCTACTTTAGTGCCACCCTGGATCGAGCCTCACGCCCACCTTGTTTCCACTATTTGGAAACAACCGTCGGCCTTAGCCACGCTTCCCAGGAAGTCTAACAGGCTATACCAGGCTCTGGAGGGTGTAGACTTTTTGGATTCTCACCCTCGTGCAGACTCTGTCGTGATTAGCGCTGCTCTCGGCCGGTCAGTGCATCCCAAACATCTAAGCTCGTCTCCTCCGGATAAGGAATCTCGCCTCCTGGACCAGTATGGAAGAAAAATATACGCCTCTTCCACACTGGGAATTTGGGCCCTGAATTATATTGCTCATATGGGGGATTACCAGAAGGCCATCCTTACCCAGGTGGAATCCAAGATTGACTCCTTACCTTACTCCCAAGTCAAGCAGAAGTTAGCTGACTTGGTCCGTTCTGCTCGTTCGGCCAGTCGTCACATCCTGCGGATGACATACGATGCAGTGGACACTGGCCGGGCGAACTCTGCTTTTGCGTAAGTCTTGATTGTCATGCCTGGCTCCGCTTCAGGTTTGGTCTCAGAGGTGCAGTCAGCAATCCAGGAAGCACCTTTCAGGGGTTCAGTGTTTTCGTGGTGATGTCAAGAACATCATCACCGACTTGCAGAGAGAAGGGACGACTCTGAAATCCATGGATTCCATGTACCGTCCCCATCCCCACAGCGCCCGTCCTTTTCTGAGACGCAGTCGGCCAAGCTAAACCCCAAGGAAGGAGGGCCACTAAACGTCGGGACCCTGCAGCTGCCAGGCCCCCACCGCCCAAAAAAGCAGCTGGTACCCCAGCTGCGGCGCTGCCCCACACCACCTGACTCCTCCCCTCTCCCACTGCCTCCGGACACTCCGGAGGAACCGGTAGGAGGGAGATTCTCCCTCCACCTTCCGGGTTGGGAGAGGATAATAACGGATTCATAGGTGCTTCAGATTATAGCGGAGGGGCACTCCATAGAGTTTCTACAGAAACCACCCGCCACCCCCTCTGAAGTTGTCCTGCAGGGACCATCTTTCTTTGGTCCGGGAAGAAATTTCTGCCCTTCTCGTGAAGCAGGCCATAGAACCCGTTCCCCTCACCTTCAAGGGACAGGTTACTATTCTCATTTCTTCCTGGTCCCAAAGAAGACGGGAGATCTCAGACCTATTCTCGATCTCAGCTCTTTGAACCTTTACGTGGAATACAAAAGGTTCAGGATGCTCTCTCTACAAACCCTTCTGCCCCTTCTTGGCCGGGCCAGTGGCTCTGTGCGCTGGATATGCAGGACGCTTATCTGCACATTCCCATTAGTCCCTCGCATCATGAGGTACCCCGGTTTGCTTTCCAGGGGGACCATTACCAGTTCCGGGCACTCCCGTTTGGTCTTTCCTCGGCACCGAGTTTTACCAAATGCCTGGCTGTGGTAGCGGCCCACCTCGTACTATGGGAGTTCAGGTGTTCCCCCTACCTGGACGACTGGCTCCTAAGCCTCGTCCAGGAGGAGCTCCTACATTTTCTCTCCTCACCCAGCAGGTTTTCACTTACCTGGGTATTACCATCAACCATTCCAAGTCTCATCTGGATCCCTCCCAGAGACTACAGTTTATCGGGCCATCCTTGATACGACGGTGAGCAAGGCCTTCCTGCCTCCAGACAGGCGCCCTCTTCAGTCACAAATTTCCTTGCTATCAGAACGCAGGAAGGTTCCGAGTCGGGTCCTCCGTCTCTTGGGGCTTATGGCGGCCACCATCCCGACAGTTCCCCGTGCTCGGCTCCACATGAGAATCTCTCAGTGGACTCTTCGCTCTCAGTGGGATCAACTTGTAGACGACCTAGATCATCTAGTTCTGATCTCCTCGCCGATGGCACGAGACTTGCAATCGTGGATGGTTCGAGAGAACCTGTTTCAGGGGGTCCCCTTCTGTTATCCTTCCCCCTCCCAGACTCTGATCACAGACACATCAGGCGAAGGTTGGGGAGCCCAGCTGGGTCCTCAACGAATCCAGGGTTTATGGTCCAGATTGGAGCTAGCTCTCCACATCAAAGTGCTCGAGCTTCAAGCAGTACTATATGCTCTCCAAGCCCTTCACCAGTACATTCTTCCCGGTCACCTAGCGGTCCAGATGGACAACATGTGCGTAGTGTGATACATCAACAAGCAGGAGGGACTCGATCCTACCCTCTGTGCAGGAAGCAATGAGGGTTTGGGACTGGGCAACACTTCACAACCTTCACCACCGCGATTCATGTTCCAGGAGTCGACAATACCCTGGCAGACAAGCTCAGCCGCTCTCCTTGCCCTGCCACATGAGTGGGAGTTGGACCAAAGGTACTAGATGACATCTTCCAGCTTTGGGGGACTCCACAAGTAGACTTGTTTGCTTCTTCCCAAAACGCAAAACTTCCCACCTTTTGCTCGCTTGCTCCAGAGCGAGGCGCTTTCTGGAGCGACGCTCTGTCTCTAAACTGGAAGGACAGATTCGTCTATGCTTTTCTTCCAATTCCTGTGGTACCTCGTGTATTGCAGAAACTAACAGAAGGTGCGAAAATGATTCTGATCGCTCCATTCTGGCCCAGGCAAATCTGGTTCTCTCTTCTACAGCAATACTCAGACATTCCTCCTCTTCCTCTTCCTTTATCTCGAGGACTGCTGACCCAGGATCAGGGGACCCTGGTCCATCCGGGCCTCAAGTCCCTACAACTTCATGCATGGCTCCTGCAGACCTAGGCCAATCTCGCTTTGGTGTCTCTCCAAAAGTGGCAGAGATTCTGGTGGAGGCTAGAAAACCCTCCACGAGGTCCATTTATGCCATGAAATGGAAGAGATTTTCTATTTGGGCCACTTCTAGGAACGTGGAGCCTTTCTCCTGCTCAGTGGCCGTGCTGCTTGAATATCTACGTCATCTCTTCGACCTGGGTCTCAGTCATTCCTCCTTGAAAGTGCACATGGCCGCTATTTCAGTGTATCATGTTCCTTTCGCTGATAAAGCCTTTGCCCAAATAGAGGTGTCTAAGACTTTTCTTAGAGGGGTCCTTCATCTGAGGCCCCCCGTCCGGACTCCTGCTCCCCCTTGGGACTTGAACTTTGTTCTCGAGAAACTTACCCTTTCTCCCTTCGAACCTGCGGCTTCCGCAGATCTGAAGTTTCTTTCGTGGAAGATGCTCTTCTTGGTGGCCATTACTTCCACTCGAAGAATTTCTGAGCTCCAGGCCCTTATGTGTAAAATCCCCTATTTGATTTTTCACAAAGAACGAGTGGCTCTTCGCACGAACCCTAAGTTTCTGCCTAAAGTGGTAGCGGAGTCTACCTTAAATCAGTCTATAGAGTTACCTGCCTTTTTCACGCAGTACTCCAACCAAGGAGAATATTTACTCCATACCATGGATGTTCACTGGATTCTGAGATACTACACCGATAGGACAAAGGATCTCAGAAAAACTGATCAGTTGTTCGTCTCTTTTGCTCACAAAAGGGAAGGCAATGCTGTTTCCAAGCAATGCCTGTCGAAGTGGTTGGCTCATTGCATCACTTTCTGTTATGACAAGTACAACAAGACCCTTCCGGGTCAAGTCAGAGGTCACTCCATGGCGTGGAAGTAGTGGCCCCTCTGCGGACTGTTCAGAATGTGTCTGCAACAGACATATCTGCTGCCGCATACCTGGACTTCTGTCCATACCTTTACGAAACATTACAGTTTGGACATTGCCTCATGTGAGCAGGCTTCGGTTAGTTGTTTTGCAAGGCCTCCTGTCTGAGGTTTGCAAGGATTTTGCTACTTCTTGAGTAGTTCCTCCTCCCGGTGCCTTTCATTTGTTCCAGACTGCTTGGGATTCAGTCCTATATGTATTACCTACTGCAAGAGCCCTCTCGAAGTAAGATAGTACAGTTACGTAAGAACTTACCGTAACAGTAGATCTTCGAGAGAGGCTCTTGCAGTAGGTAATACCTTCCCGCCCTCCATCCCCCTAGGCTTTTTCAGCTCCTTTTCCAGGAAGGAAAACATCTGCTTCTCTCTCGTCCGGGCCTTCCGGGCCTGTGGCGGGAAAGAACTGGAAGGTGGGCGTCCGGGACCGCCCCTTTATACTGACATCGCATGACGCCGGTCACCTGACGTGGGGGCAGTCCCTCGCCAGGGACGGCTAGCTAGAAATTTTTCCATGGGGTCCTGCCGCCGGCCGGCGTCAGTCCTATGTGTAATTACCTACTGCAAGAGCCTCTCTCGAAGATCTGCTGTTACGGTAAGTTCTTACGTAACTGTACTTTCCTGTAAGGATACTTCTTCAAAACAAGGTATAAAACTCCTAGTGTGGCTGGCAACACATAGCCCAACTTGAAAACACCGCCATTGTTTGAAACGCCGCTTTCCTTTGACTGAACAGTCTCCAAAGATAAAGAAGGGACCGGGCCAAGGATGAACGCTTTAAGGCGTATTCACATCACAGAGTGACGTCACCCTGGGAGGCCCGGTCAGGAAAAAACACCTTAAAGTGACTAGCACTTAATAGAGATCCCCCTTCTACAGTATATTTACAAATGATACAATTACATTCCTTCTACCACATGTTAACATAATACATGTTGAAATTACTCTTTTGAAATCTCTACAAGTATGCCATTATGCAAATAGATAAACTATAAGCACAATTCAACCAACTCATCACGATCATCACTAATGTAAAAGAGGGCATGTGTGTTGTCAGATCGTAAAGACTAATGGACAGTCTGTATTGTAAGATTTCAGTAACTATAGGGGCAGTTGACTAACAAGGTATAGTATTAAGAAGGGATGGAAAAGGAAAAGAAAGTTAAGGTGGAGAAGATTAAGTTCAAGTGGGAAAGATACACTTCAGTTGTGGGAGAAAATAAAAGAAAGGGGTCCTGTGGGGGCAGGCAGTGAAAAGGAGCGAAAATCAAGTGTCTTTTTATTGGAATTTATTTACAAAATAATAACGTGGAATAACTTTCACATGCTTTAAGGTAGTTAAAGCTAGCAAAATTGTTGCTATAAGGAGTGGAGTCTTATTAAAACAATTGCAGTTATAACTTGATTTACTATATCCATTTAGGTTATATTTCATTATTCTTATAAAATAAAGTCTACATGGATCATTCAATCAGATGTCCATATTAGATTTTCATTCAAGTCATATCTGCTATGATAGGTTTTAACGTGAAAATCCACCATGCTTCTCTGCGTAATAATGTGGTTTCTCTGTCATTTCTATCTCTATTCAGCCATGTGGTGGGAGGTGGTTCAGGTTTCCAATGCTGGGTTTTAACTACCATGTTTCTTATTGTGGTAGTTTTTTTTTTGCTGTGACACAAGGTTTTTGATTAAAAATTCAATGTCCAGTTTCACTGGTCTGTAAAATGTTTGTTATTCAAAATTGTGTTTAATCCTCCCAAAAAATTCAGAATATTGTGTTGACATAGTAATTTTGTTCTCTGTTTCTGATTCGGTTCTTTCTTTGTCTTGCAGTAATATTTCTCTGTCTATAGAGTCTACCTTTCTCTTAGCAGTCTGTAAGACAGTATTGTAGCCCCGGGCTGTAAAGCTTTCCGTTAACTCATATAAGTTTGCATCAGATATTTCTCTGTTTCCAGTGTTTCTTTTGGTCCTAAGCATCTGACTAAATGGAATACTGTTTTAAGATTTTTGGGATCTAGTAAATCAAGTTAGAACTGTAATTGTTGTCGACTGACGTTACAGCGACACATTTAGGTCAAGTGCAATTGTGGTCAGCATAAAGCCGGTTACTAGAGACTGTTTTCTTCAGGGGGCTTTGCCCCCCGCACCTCTATAACTAAAATAATAAACTACGAGCCAGAGATGATTCTAGGAGGGGTACAAGACCCTCAGAAAGCAGTGCTGGGGTCCCGTGCTGACACTACTTTATGATCTTCAAAGAAATAATTTTAAGCGTTTCCATTCTTGGTTTTAAATATAAAACATATTGTCATATGCTGAATAAAGCCTACTTTCAGGCCACACATTTATCTTGATGTGAATAAAATATGCCCAGTGCCCCTGTTTGAACAGAAAATAACCTCCCACCGAAAAAAAAGGCACTTTCCTGCTTTAGCAGTTTGGTTTAAAAAACAGTGAAGAATATCATAGCATACATATTCCAGTATTTCATCTGAGAAATAAAAATAAGAGACAATGTTAAAATATCTATATGAACCAAATCCCATTGTTATGGTGCACATTTAGAATGCCTATGTAATAGCTGCACCATCTATGCCCAACAGCTAAACAGCGAATACCAGCAAGTGAACACGGTCGATGTTGGCCAATGCTTGTTGCACAGTAGCTGTTTTCATACTTTTTTCTCTCTTTATCATAGGACAGCGTTCGTCCACTGATCCCAACGGCTGACTTCATCCAGCAGAGGTTGAAATTATGTGACGTCTGTGGAGGCTACCTCACAATGACGGACAGGAAGCTCCACACACACTTTACTGGAAAGCTGCATTCAAAGGTTTTGGAGATCCGAATGAAACATGCTGACCTGCTGGTGAGTACTTAATCACCAAATCCTCTTGTAATTTCCACAGCAGCACCATGCCACCGCAGAACAGACATCACCAATTTGGATTGCTCTGTAGTAGTTTTTTTTTTTTTTTTGGGGGGGTGCGCAGGGGCAGTTTAAATTGTTTCACACTTTAAATAATTACCTCATCCACCACCACATTAAAACACTTTACCAGCTTAAGAGGCACTGTCTGGAACCATCAAATAGATTTGAACCTCATTGTATGCACCATCAATTTGTCTCGTGCCTGGCTTCCTCAATCCGTGATCTCAGTTCTCTCCTGAAGTGGTTGCCTAGGTTCCCAGTATGCTTATGGGATTTGTTTTCTGACACTTGATACTTGAGGCTGGTCACTGTTACTGCTGTCAGTTGTGGAGCTGGGGACTTGTTTCAACACCAGGCTCTGAGTCTGAGGTTGGGAGAGGTTCATCTGTGGTTGTATTGCTTACTTTTCTGGTCCTTGGTTTGGTCTCTGGTGGGGGGTGCATTAGATCCCAGTTCTAAACTCTGTGTGGAGAAGGCCCTGTTCATATTCTGGGAGTTCATGGTTTCAGATTATGTGAAACCTGCTCTGAGAAATTGGAGGGCAATGGCAGTTCTTCATGAGTGAAGAAGGAACATCATCTGGTTTCAAAATTCCAGTCTGAGTCTGGATACCATTTCCATGAAAGGGCACTGCAGTTCCAGTGACTGGGTCCCAGCTCATATGAGGCCTGGGATGACACTAAAGAAACTGTCTGCTGGTCTGCCAGTACCTTGTTTTAGCTGGAACCATTTACTTTCCCTTCTTGGGGAATTTGTGTTTGAGGTGCAGCCTCCTTAGCTGTGTGGGGGCTCTTGGTGTTAATATTAGTGTTTCTTGGATGGTATTTATATTTTATTTTGCTGTCTGTCCCTTTTAAAAGGTTCAGTATACTACAAAGAAGTGTATTAGTATCTCTGTAATTAAAATTCTGGTGTTGCGGGATTTTGACGAACAAGTGTTAGTGTTCCAAGTACAGAGTGATGTGAAAGGCCTGTTCTAAAATGGATTTATCCGAAGCCACATAATTGCAGATTATAACAGCATGGAGTCATCCATAGCAATATTTCTTCACATAAGAGATGGGTTGCCCTGATTCTGCACCTGTGTCATTTTTCTTTCAAACATGAAGTCTTGCTGTATTCTGACATTATGTAGTTAGCCCCAGCACTTGAACTGCTCCGGAGAGGAAAGAGCATAGAACGTTGAGCTTGAGCTCGGTTCAGACCTCTCTCTGCTGCACTTTGAAGTGTAACCATCAGATTCTTTAGTCCGCCTAACTGAACAGTCGCTCGGGAGATCTCTCCTTCGCTTTCGGTTCGGTACAGTGAAAACATCTGTTTTAAACTATTTTCTTATTTTTTCGTATTATCGGTTCAGATCCCTGTCTGCGGTACAGCAAGTACTTAGATAGTAGACTGAGACTATATATTGTGTGTGTGGAGTATTATGAACCAGATCTGGAGGGGGGAGGAAGAGTACGATAATAGTGGTGGTATTGAAGGTCTGGTTGAGCCCATCGAACCGGACATCTCCCCAGACAGGCCTTCTAGTGTCTCCACTCCTAGGCTTTGAGTCCCCTTCACACTTTTTGTTTTACAAAAAAGTGGCAGAAACCCTCCAGCTCCCTCTGGTTGAAGCTGCTGAGGAACAAGAGGAGCCTGACTTTGTGGAAATGATGGCTATTCCCCTCCATAAATCCCTGGGGAAACAGACACAAAGACTGCTTAAAACTCCAAATTCTTTACCTCTTGTGGACAGACGAATGGACAAGAGGTACATGCTGTCAGGCTCAGGTACAGAGTTCTTGTACCAGAAATGCATCCATGTTGGGGTTGTGCAGACTGCAGCCTGAGATAAAGCTAACATTCCCTTGGCTTCACACACCCCAGATAAAGACTCTATGAAGCTGGATGCCATGGTAAAGAAACAGCACATGGCATCCTCCTTGGGACTCAGGCAGGCTAACTACATGACCTGTACAGCCAGATACCAGAAGTCCAGATGGGATACTGTTCTGGAACTGGGTAAACAGACACCCTCCCCCCCAAGCTGGCCAAGGAGCTGGAGGAGGTGGCTGCTGATGGGTAGAGGCATCCAAGATCCAGTTTCATGCTGCTGTAGACTCTAATCATGTATCATCACGAATCATGGCTACATCTGTTTCTTTGGATGTACTAGCCTCTCACAGGATACCCAGGCCAAGGCCATGGATTTCCCTGTCTTGGATAATTCTCTATTTGGGGAGCAGACAGAGAATTATATGAAGAAAATGGATGTATACAGGACCACTTACAGGAGTGCGGAGGCCAAGGAAAGGCAGGCAACTCCTCAAAAGCAGCAATCTAGAGGCAGGCCTTTCTACTAGGCACAGGCCGCCTCCTTTTCCTCAGGGGGGTTGTTTTAGAGGGAGAGGCAGAAGGGGGATGAGCATGGCTGCATCCTCCTCTCAGTCCAAGGCTCCTGCCAAGCAGACACCATGATGTGTCAGCCCGGGTCGACTCTCCCCTCCCAGTAGGAGGCAGGCTGGCTTACTGCTTCCAGGCCTGGAAGTCTGTTACCTCAGACAAGTGGGTCCTGGAGGTAGTAAGCCAGGGACTGGCCCTCGGCTTCAAAAAATTTCCAAAGCTGAGGGTCAGGTCTTTTTCCACCTGTGAACATCTCCGAAACCATTGACCTAGAGGCAGAGCTTTCCTCTCTGCTAGCTCTCAGAGCCGTAGAGAGAGTTCCTACTACACACAGGGGCAAAAGTCTGTACTCCAGATACTTCCTTACCCCAAGAAAGACAGGGGAGTGGCGGCCCATCGTAGATCTAAGATTCTTAGACAAGCACCTACTCAAGCCAAAATTCAAAATGGTGACTCTGGGAATAATTCTTCCGTCTCTAAGGCCAGGAGATTGACTAGCCTCCCTGGACCTCAAGGATGCCTATTTTGACATTCCCATCAGGTGATCCCACAGAAAGTACCTCAGGTTTGAACTGCCTTCAGGCCATTATCAGTTCAGAGCAATGCACTCCGGCTTAACATTTGCACCAAGGGTGTTCACAAAATGCCTAGCAGTAGTAGTGGCCTTTTTAAGGAGACAAAACATTTCCATATTCCCGTACCTGGACGACTAGCTCATTGTAGGGCGGTCTCCAGACCAAGTCAAGTCAAACCTGCCAAGTGCTCACTTCTCTAGGATTCCTCTTCAATCTTCCAGTCAGTTCTCGAACCAGTCTAACTCTTGACCTTCATAGGGGTGGAGTTGGACACTGTCAAAGCAAGAGCCTTCTTCTGGCAATGGCAAAGGCCCTTATAGACCTGGCTTCTTCCTTCCACCTTCTGGTGTCTCGACCAGCAAGGCATCATCTTAAAATTCTGGGCCACATGGCAGCTTCCACTGCAGTGGTACAAGGGGCCAGGTTTCAGATGAGGGACATCCAGTTCCACTTGAGGGCATTTTGGTCTCGGAGAAAAGACCCTCTGACCAAGCTAATTCCAGTGACTCACTCTGATCCAGGCTTTCCAATGGTAGTTGGATCAGGACAACCTCAGACGAGGAGTCCCATTCATCACTCAGGGCTGTGTACCTGGCTCTACAAGCTTTCTGGGACTCAGTGCAAAACACGGTGGTTCAGGACAGACACCACCACCACCATGTGGTACATCAGCAAGCAGGGAGGTACTCGGTCTACGGCCTTGTGCACGGAAGCCATGCAGTTATGGTCCCTGGCTTATTCCCTGCAGACATCCCTGGTAGCAGTCCATCTCCCAGGGAAGGACAGTGTGCTAGCAGATGCCCTGGGCAGGATTTCTCAGGGTCACCATGAATGGTTCTTGGATCCCCTAGTGTTAAAAGTGATTGTTTCAAGGTGGGGGCACTCCAGAGATAGAGCTCTTTGCAGCCCCAGACAATCACCAACTTTCTCTCTTCTGTTGCAGACCCCCAGTCTTGGGTTCAGTCCCCTTGGATGCTCTACTTCTGGACTGGGAGGAGAAATTTCTGTATGCCTTACCTCCCTTATTCAGAGTTCTGGTCAAGATAAGGTCACAGTCGTGCAAAGTGATCCTGATTGCTCCAAACTGGGCCAAGCAGCCTTGGTATACTCTATTGCTGTCCTTAGCAGTCCATCTTCTCCTATCTCTTCCCAAGAATTACAATCTGTTAACCTCCTCTCAGGGGAGGATTTGATATCCCAACCTTCAGTCTCTCAACCTCAGGGCATGGCTCTTGAAGAGCTATAATTTGCAAGCCTGCATCTTTCTCAGGGGGTTCTGGATATTCTCAAAGCCTCTCGGAAGCCTGCCACCAGAAAAACTTATAACTCCAAATGGAAAAGATTCAGCATTTGGTGTTCCAATAAGCACATATCCCCAGATACTGCTGACTTGTCTACAGTTCTGGATTATATAGTTTATCTTAATGGCTTAGGCCTCAGACCAGCTACCCTGAAGAAGGTACACTTGCCAGCTGTTTCTGCTTTTCTGCATGTGGGGAAGGCTTCCTCACTGCTATTTCACCCTGTTTTCTGTAAATGCTTCAAAGGATTGCTCCATACCAATCCTCCCTTTAAGGATCCTACTCCTGCTTGGGATCTTAATGTTTACATTGCTCAACTTATGCAACCACCCTTCAAGCCTTTTGCCTCAGCAGAACTTAAGTTCTTGACTTGGAAAACTGTGTTCCTGGTAGTTATTGCCACTGCCAGGCGTATCAGTGAACTACAAGCTTTGTCAGTGGAGCCTGATTTTTATCTCATTCAATAGAGATAAGGTGGTTCTTAGAACCAACAGGAGGTTCTTGCCCAAAGTGGTTTCAGATTTTCATCTGAACCAGTCCATGTCTGTTCTTGTGTTCTTCATTGATCATTCTTCTTCAGGAGAGAGAAGATTACACAGCTTGGTTGTTAAGAGGGCTCTTACCTACTACATTGTGTGTACTAAGGCACTTAGGTTCGACTCTCTCCAGTTATTCCTCACCTATGGTGAAGTGGGAAAGGGTAAACCTGCTACTAAGCGAACTGTTGCCAGGTGGATTGTCTCTTGTGTACAATTCTGCTATGAAAAGCTAGGCAAAGTACCCCCCTCAGGCCTGAGGGCTCATTCGACTAGAGGTAAAGCTGCTTCTCTGGCTGCTGCCAGAGATATACCCTTACAAGAGATGATGCAAAGCAGCCACTTGGGAAACAGTCCATACATTCACCAAGCATTACTCTCTGGATATCTAGGCTATGAGTGATGCTAGGTTTGGTACAGCAGTACTACAGAGCCTATTCCCAAAATAGGTTCGGTACCCTCCTCCAGGGAGGTACTGCTTGGTAGTTTGCATAATGTCAGAATACAGCAAGACTTCATGTTGTTTGAAGAAAAAATTACTCACCTTAGTAATTGTGTTTTTTCTAATGGAGTCTTGCTGTATTCTGACCTCCTCCCACCTACCCTCTTGAACCTGTTTTTGGTAAGTGGGCTGGCTGGCATAGTGTTGCACCTCAGGGGTGCACTTGGCACTCTCCCTTTTTCAGAGAGGGGGGAATGGGTTATGTTATCTTGTTTTGATAGTAATAGTTGTTAACTACCTAGTTTTTGTTTTGGATTTCTCAACTTGAGTCTTTTGGGATCCAAAATATTTGGTTGCCTTTTGGCTAGTAATTTTGTAATTTCCACACAGTAGGTGTAGTTAGTATTAGCTCGTAAGAATCTGACTGTTACGTTTAAAAGTGCAGCAGACAGAGGTTTGAACCAAGCTCAAGCTCAACGTTCTATGCTCTGGCATAGAGTTAAGACTTTTCCTCTCCGGAGCAGTTCAAGTGCTGGGGCTAACTGCATAATGTCAGAATACAGCAAGACTCCATTAGAAGAAACACAATTACTAAAGCGAGTATTTTTTTCTTTTTTGACTTGTTGTCCAAATCTTGGTACGAACCACACTGGACTCTGTTCCAGTACCATTACATATTACTAGGGCTTTTTTCTTTCTTGCAACTTTATTGGCTGCCTCCTGCTTAGTCCAAGTCTCACTGAGTGTGACTTTCTTTGTGGGTTTTAAGCACTGTCAGAAGTGCAAGAAGGCCATGCCCATGGCAGATGGAAAAAATGAATGCCTAAAGTGCATTGGGTTGGAACACCTGCTGCTGTTATTGTGTAGAAATTAACAAGCTGTCCCTTGTTAGGAAGAACTCAAAATTAGTCTCCCTCAGGTAAGTCTTTCCTCCCCAGTTCTGGTGTCTAGACCTCAGGGTCAGAGGCCATTGAAGGTCAGTCATATAGTCCAGATTGGTCAGTCATCGAGACCAGTCACCTAAAAGGCAGTGCTACCTTATACTCCGTGTTTTGTGTAAAGCACTGTGATTTCAAGGAACCACACCAGGATCACTACAATTCCAGCACCCTGTAGTGTTCTGTACCTTGTTTTAAGCAGTTTCTGATACCAAGATGTTCTCCGTCTCAAATAGGTGTGGGAGTCTAGCTCCAGGCTGGCTGCTTGACTTCCCAGAGTTCCTTTGTGCCCGTTATAGTGGAGGTAATACAGCTACTAATGGTCTGTTATGTTCACCTGAGCCATACATGAAGAGCTATTTTCAGTCTCCTCCAGAGATTCTTCTACGGCATCTCAAAGTGCTCGCTGGTTCCAGTCTCTGTTCTGGTTGTGATCCCTGTTCTGATACTTGTTCAGATACCATTGGTTCTTGAACTTCCTTTGACCCCCTCCTCCTAGCACTTACTCTGTGTTAATTCACCACTTTTATAAAGATGGCTAAGGGTGAGCAACAGCTGAGGTTTTTACCCCTCCCCATATATAGGGCTATCCAGAGGGATAGCATTTGGTTTCCAACCTATGGAAGATGTCTCTGCAGCAAGGGTGTTCCCTTTCCAGGCTGGGCTGGGTGTGCTCATCCACCCATGGCCCTTAGAGTTCCTGCTGACTGACAGTCAAAGCCAGAGGATGCTGCCCCACTTCGCCAACGCCCACTGTCTGCATTTGGGTGGATGATAGAATTGGTGCCTTCCAGATATCTCCATTCAAGGACATCTCATACCAAGCCTTTGTGTGGAGGATGGCAAAGTAGTTCGACATTACTCTCCAGGCTGAGTCTGAGGGTAAATTCCAGACCTTCCAAGAATCTGTCTTCTCAATAGATTCCCACTAATGGAGCTATGCTACAGACTCTAGGACCCTGCAGGAGCCAGAACTTTCCTGTAGGGCTGGTGGCTCGAGTAGGCCCCAGGTGTGTCACTGCACGTTCCCTGCTAGTATACAGCGGCGCCAGCACCCAACACTAGATCCTTTTTCCCCCCGCCGTCGAATGCACAGCAGCAGCATCGCCGCTCTCCATGTTGGGGGCTAGAACTTCACCCTCTGTGCGATGGCAGCATCCAGTACTTAGGTTTCAGTTTTACATACACTAGAAGTGGTTATTTTTGTGTCCGTTTAAACGCACCAAAATTTACAGTTCTAGGGACGTGGATATGTTCAATCTACACTTTGTGGCAGGTTTCTTGCCGCTTTAAATCTTGCCGAAAGTCTTCAAGCTGGCTCCTCCCACCCACCCGGGTGGTAAAACCCTCGGCTCCGCCCCATGACACCACATCTTCCTTACCGCTTGGAAGCTCAGGTTCCCTCCGTAGCGCTCTGTGTTTATAGGCCTGATCCTAATACTTCGGAATTTCCGAAAATTATTTTAAAGTTTGCTAGACTTCACTCTTAATCTTCCCTCGAGGCTGCGGTGGACAAATCGACTCCCGGCTTCCGTCGGTGCCCTTGTGGGCAGAAATTGTCCCAGACCGATCCACACTCCATCTGCTTGGGTCTTGCTCACGATCCGCAGGCCTGCGATATTTGCAAGTCTTTCACGGCTTTGGTTTTGGAGGACTGCGCTGCCCGACTACTGCTTGGGCGCCCCGAGAAGCAGACCTGCAGCCAAGCGTGTCGATAAGCAGGTGGGTCACCTCCTGCATAGATCTCTGCTATAGGTTGGCGGGCATGGAGCCTCCCAAAGGGATAAGAGCTCATTCTACCCATCATATCGCTGCTTCTGTGGCTGCTTCTTGGGACGTCCCTATCCAGGAAATCTGCAGGGCTGCTACCGGGAAGTCCGCACACACCTTTTTTTCCCATTACCACATTGACCTAGTCACGCCGGGATGCTGGTTTTGGGACCTCGGTTCTCCAGTCCTTATTTCCCAAGTAGGGGGTGCGCGCCTTGCCTGCCTCCTCCCGGAGAACTGCTAGGAGTCTGCCAGACAGTGTGGATTGAACAACATATCCACGTCCCTAGAAATACAGGTTACTCACCTGTAACAGGAGTTTTAGGAGTGGTATATGTTGTTCATCCACACAACCCACTTGACCTCGACGCACAGCCTGGCTTCCAGCGGCCTAGATCTGGCGTCATGGGGCGGAGCCGAGGGTTTTACCACTCGGGTGGGTGGGAGGAGCCAGCTTGAAGACCTTCTGGCAAGATTTAAAGCGGCAAGGAACCTGCCACAAAGTGTGGATGAACAACATATACCTCTCCTAGAACTCCTGTTACAGGTGAATAACCTGTATTTTTCTGTCAGCCCTGCCTCATGATGACAAGCCTGAAAAGGCAAATTGCTCAGGCAGCGGGGCTGTTTCTGGGCATCACCTCTCTCAGAGCGGGAGCTCTGGCAGTTGGCAGTCTGGTGCCCAGGAGGATGGACAGTCCTTTCAGCGTCGCAGAAAGAAATAGTCCAGATCTCGCACATTATTGGTATCTGGGTCTTTGCTTCATTTGTCTTCTACTTCTTTCTGCAAAAAGCATAAGGGGAAGAAACTGCAGTGGTAGAAGTTGTCCCATGGTCCTTCTGCTGTGAGACACTTGACTTCTGTGGACCTGGGTACCCCACAGTTTCCACCTGTGGCACGGGCACGCCTAAGCTTGCAAGATTGAGGTCTTCATCCTGGAGCCCCTCTCTGCCCACAAGTCACTTTCGGGGCCTGATTAACGAAATGACAGTTGCAGTGTTCATGAGGTGGGGTCACAAAAACCCATGTTGAAAATTTGGTGAAAAGAATTTAAAACATAGAGTTATGATCATATGTTCAAAACGCCTTTGAAATGCATTATAGAGCACTTACCTTGAGTCCCCAGTTCACGGTTCAGTTTTGAAGAGTGCTCACATATCTCTGGCCACAGAAGATGACAGCCTGTGACCTCCGGAGGTAAGTATAGGGTAAGGTGGGGTGGGGTGCTCAGTGGGTGGGTCAGAATGGGGTGGGGGACGATGGAGGAACATTTTCTTTTTTTCAGGTTAAAAAAAAAAAAAGAAGATGCCGGGGACTGTTCTCTTTACAGGTACAACTACATTGATATTTGGGGACACTGGGAGTGGACTCCCCAGTGTCCCACACTGCTGGGGTGTGTGGAGAAGGCTTGTAATGCCGACACAGGGATTGGCACTCCCACCTTCCCGGGTGTCAGCAAATATGTACAGAACGGCTGTGGGGGAGGGGGCATCTGACACGGGTGGCATCTCAGTGTCACTTTATATGAAGAAATAAAGTATGGGAATCTGAGGGTGGGGGTACCCACTGGACACCAGGGAAAGGTATGGGGGGGTGCCACTAGGGACAGTGATCAGCAGGTTGGGGGTTCCACTAGACACCAGGGAACAGGGCAGCTGAAAGTTGAAGCTGCAGCCGGGAGCACTAATTCCAGCTGCAGCTGCAGAAGTAAAAAAAATCCTGCCGTTCTCATACAGATGACGCGGGAGAAGCGGTCCTCTCGCTAAGTTTGGCACCGGGGATTTCGGGTTCCCAGAAAAGGTGTTTCTTGCCAAAATGAAAACAAAGATCAGACTGTAGCTAAAGGGGACCCTGCTAGCTAGGTTCTGATGTTTGTTTGTTTTTTTAAATCCATTAAATTTTTATGTTTTTTCTTTATTTCTTTCTCTTGCTAACTGAAAAACAGGATGACAGACATTGGAGTGCTCTGCGAAAATATGCTAAGCTCCCCACAACACTGTGTGACCCTGTCTGCGAAAATACAACTGCCTCTTCGAAAACATAAGTATTTTTGTGTGGAGCATCTAACTTTCCCAGAGGAAATAATGGGAAGCTTTAAAATTTAATAACTTTGGAATGGATTAATATTTTTTCTCCAAACCTTCAAAATGCACATCTGAGAGTCAATGGCTTTCTACCCTGAAAAATTCAGACCACAACCTAAAACTGTTTCTGAGATGCAGGTTGACAAAGAAACAGCAAAAAAAAAAAACATGTAAACTTGGGGATTTTTGACACACTGTATCTCAATAAAAAACACAATTCCACACAATTTGCCATGTCAAGAGACCTACCCCAAGAGATTATGCATGCAAAATGTCATGCAAATCCAATGAATGGTTGCAGACATATTACATACATATATTATAGGGGCATGGTCGTACCCCAGTAGTTGGGGTTGAGTAGCCTGTTTATTGTTAAACCTCAAATTCTGCACTTTAATAACTTTGCAACCATTCTGTGGATTTGTGCAAAATTTGGTATATGCCGTCCCGTGGAGTAGATCTCTTGATGTTGCAAGTTTTTTTCCAATTGGAGGTACTAGTTCTGAGAGCCGGGTAGTACTAAAAGCTTAAAATCAACATTTTTGCAGTTTTTTCCTCATTGCCTTGTGTCCAGATGGTGTAGAATTTTGGTGTGGTTTATTTATGGTAGAACCAGCTTGGGTAACAGAACTGCCATGCTTTGTTTGGAGAAAAAATATTAATCTGTTGCAAAGTTATTCAATTTCTAAGTTCCCATTGTTTTCAATGGGAATCCCGTATCCTAATTAGAGGGCTAAAGTTTGACCAAGGATTGACTTTGTGAAAAAGGTTTTGCTCTTACGAGATCCATTCCTTTTTTGTGGGAATAAAATCTTTTTCGTGAGGGAAAAATCCTTTTTCGCCAGCCGCTATCTTGTTTTTCCATTCCACAAACTAAAAAGCGTAGAAAATAGGTAAAAATGTTGTCATTTCACAAATCAAACACCAGAATCTATCTAAATGGGCCCTGTTTAGCTAGATTCTGGTGTTTGTTTGTCATAATTGGAGCCAGAAACACTTTTTCTGGGCACCAGAAATCCTGGGTGCCAGCTTAGCAAGAGGAGCCTTCCACCCCATTTTCTGTAAGAGAACTGCTGATTTTATTACTGCAGCTACGCTTTCACAGAAATAACTTGATCTAGCGCTCTCGTTCTGTCTTTCTCCAGCTATGCTGTTTCCGGTGTCAGGGTGGGTACTGATTTCGTTTCAGAACAACATTTCGCCCTTCACTGCTGTCCCTGGAAACCAACTGTAACAATGCCCCTTCCAAAACCTGCCTTCTGTTCCATCTTCAGTTCAGTATGTATGCAGTCAAACGGGAGGACTGGGTGAGGGAGGTAAATTCATTAAAAAAATAAAAATTATTTTTAAATACCGAACCTCATAGCACTGATATTACTCTACTCTACCACACCACTAATGAACACTGTCCCATATACTCCTTAGATATAGGGAAATTGAAATGTACAGAATATACAATTTAGTTTGAAGTATGTGGGCTATACCACACTCTGGAAAAGTCAGTTAATGACAGTTCAGAGCACTTCCACTGCACATACAGACATCAGTCACTATATTTGAAATGCAAGTCCTGATTTTATTTCTTGCTGGAGCAGGTAACCAGATTGGCACCTCCTCCCCACAGCCTGTGAGTGTGTGCCAGTGTAATGACCTGCCCCAGCTTAGTGAAAAATAAGTTCTAGCCTTTCATCTGTGATGTCTGACATCTCTGTCCCTTGAGGGTGCTCCATACTGCAGCTGATCATTTTTCTGCTTTTCACGAAGACCATGCTTTCAGTACAGACCTATAGTTCTGCATCCTCCCACGTGACAATAAGCTGCTTATTTTAGGTCAAGTCATTCCATTTATGAAATATCAGTATGCTAATTTTAACGTTTGAATCTGATGTTTATCTGAAGATTTTAACAGATCCACTGTGGTTCTGACTGCAAGCTACAATGATAAGCAATGCTATTGTGGATGTAATCAACGTTGTCAAAGTTGCTACCTGGTTTAGTAGTCAACTTTGATGACCCAACAGCAAAGATGTAATACATTGTGGTTAGGTATGACATCAGGAAAAACATAACTTGGTACTGTACCATCTTTATCTCCACTGATGTGATAGCAAGTTAGACTGTCCGTTTACTTTGCAACATTGTACGATCTATAGCTGATCTATGTGGCACATAGCTGATTGTATCACATCAATTGGCGATCAATACCCGCGAAAGCAATTCTGCATTGTGAATTTGTACTAAGTAAATATTAGCAAAATGCCAGTACTGTGCAAAAAAACGCACAACAATCACCATTTGTGAAAAGTGCTACATTAGCGATAATAGGAAATGACAGGTGCGGGGTTGGGCTCCATGTCATTACAGCGCATCAATGACAGTGAACGTCAAAATAGCAAATGCATTTATAGCAAATGCCAGTAATAGCGCATCACAAAACAGCTAACCCATAGCTCACACTTGCAATTGAAAGTTTTATGCAAGGCTGCGCAAGTAATTGTAGCGACTACAAATGTCACTGTGCACAATGTGCTGTAAACACCCCGACAAATCACGGTACCTGCGGCGGACACTAAGGGTCTCTGAGGCGGACAACAGCTGCTCCATCTGTATTTCAGGCCGGTGTTGTTCCTCCTGTAAGCATTCAAGGAAACGCCAGATTGAGGGGTGGCATGCACCTAGACGAGTGCTAAAACCCCTGTGCCACCCCTCAACAGCATTGTTTGTTCATGCTTCACCCGTCCTGGCACTCCCATAACAGTTCCAGTATTGGTGTGTGAACTTTGGGCGGCGGCGACCTCAACGGCTCAGAGGTCTCCCAATCCATGCCTTCTCTTAGTACTCTATGAGGGGCTGCAGAACATCTTCATTATTAACAAAGAATGCCCACTCTTACAACTCTTCAAATGTGGCAGCCACCTCCTCCATAAGAACAAATGCGATCAACAGCATTCTTACGTGCAAGGCAAATTCAGCATCAGCTATGTAGCGAGCGTGCACAGCAGAACACTTCTGCACCTTTCACCACACAGCCTGCCTCAAATGAAAGAAACAACCTCTCACCTGTACTGAGGGAAATAAAGCAGAAACAGCCTTCAGAGCAGCAGTCTCAAAATCCAACAAAATGCTCTCCGGACAGAGTAGATCCCTGTGTTTGCAGCTTCTGCAACACCCGCTCATGTATCTGCGCAGTCCTTGACATCATCAGGATGTAGACACATGGAATTAGGGTGCTGTTACTCATCCCATGTATGGTATAAAGTTGGAAAAACAGGGTGGGACACATCTTATATGTCCTATCTATAAACCACTGCTTGCACTGACATAGGTAACCCAAATTATGCTCAGTAGCATAAATCAAATATCTGTCAGCATTTAGACCGCTATCAAAATACAAAAAACAGTCACCAGACATGGTCAGGGTATACTCCTGTGGTATTTCCATCTCCTCCACAGTTGCTGGCCTCGCTGGTGCAACATGCTCTGTCAGAGACGCTGAACGATTCGCTTCAGCAGCCATACAGAGGGCAGCCTCCCAGCAACAGCATCGCTTGCTCCAGCCACACTCTGTAGAACAACCTGGGCTGTTGATTCAACACTCGTACGGGCCCTCTCCTGCATATCACTCACCACCCTCCGAGCTCCCACATCAGATGCATCGGTAACATGATAGTGTGGTGATGGTCGGTAAACCTCACAATCTGCAGCCGTATGGATACAAGCAAGTCACTGATCCCGATGGTAATCAGCGCACCTCCAGTAAACCTCTCCAACTTCCTTATCCTGTCTGAAGATGTATCCACCATAGAGGGTGAGTGGCATTCCCTTCTAAGAAACTCGACCGCAATCTTCTTGCAGGACAGGTGAGCAACACACATGCCCACATTTATGTTCAAAACAACAGGTGTTATCAATTATAGTGTACACGGGGGGCTCTGCCCCCACACCCCCTACCCACCTATCTTTTAGATTACTACTCCACGCTGCTCATTGATGGTGGGGGGTATCAGCAGACACATTCGCTCATGTGTATTCACTATTGTGTGCCAGTCGCTATTGAGTGCTGGTCGCTATATTGTGCATCGCTGTAGTTGATTCGCCCATATTGTTTAGCCAATATATGCTCGCTGTTTTGACGTGAGTGGGTGGCTGGGAGGCTCATCACTCACAGCAGAGGGCTCCTGTGATCGGCGAGCTGCGGACAAGGGTGCATGACTATGGATGGAGCTGGATAGCATGGATGCTAACATGCCCGACACCACTAGAGCAGTATAGATTGCGTGCTGGAAGGGCTGCCGGGTACAGAAGCTGGAGGACTGTGGAACGGTGAAGAGTGAGAAGCAGAGTGGCTTGCAGGGTTGTTTTTTTGGGGGGGGGGGTGTAATGGCACACCAAACACAGTACTGTCACTCCAGGCACACAGTTGACTGTAAAACAACAGAGTATGGCTCTGGGACCGCACAACCGAGACAGTGTCTTGTTTTCTGGAGGAGTGTGTGTGGAAAAGTTTCTGCTTCTACCCAAATTTACACTGGTGGGTGGACTGAAATGCAGGGAGTTTAATTGAGTTGCTGGAGGCCACACAGTGAGCCACTTGACATAGTGGGATTGTGGTTTTCCCTCGCTTCTCAATAACTGTCCCCTTAAATTCAAACTGTATTCCCTGTTGTCTAGTGGCACCCCCTATCCTCCGATTGCCTTTTAATTATAAAATCCAACACCGGGGAGCCCAGTCCTGTGTCCCGAAATATTTTTTATCCTGTAAAAAGAAAACAGTCCCCCCATGTCTTTATTTTTTTTTAACCTGAAGAAATAAAACTTTCTCTCGTTGTCCTCGCCATCCATCTTCCCCATCCTGACACTCCCACTGAGCACCCACCACCCCACCCACCCCTTACCTTATATTTACCACCGGAGGTCGATGCTGTTATCTTCTGTGGACTGAGACACGCCTGCACTCTTCAAAGCTGAACCGTGAACTGAGGAATAAAGGGTAAGTGCTGTATAATGTATTTCAGTGGTGTTTTGAACTTACGTTCATAACTTTGCCCTTTTTGGAATTTTTCACCAAATTTTCAACATGGCATTTTGGGACCCCACCTCATTAACACTGCAACTGTCGTTTCGTTAATTGGGCCCAGAAGGTGATTTCGAGGTTGCTGTGTGAAATTACCTTTCGGGACCGAAGACATAAATTTCTAGGGATGTGGATATGTTCAATCCACACTTTGAGGCAGGTTTCTTGCCGCTTTAAATCTTGCTGGAAGGTCTTCAAGCTGGCTCCACTCACCCACCCGGGTGGTAATACCCTCGGCTCAGCCCATGACGCCAGATCTCCCTTACCGCTAGGAACTGGAGTTTCTCCCTAGCGCTCATGCTTAGGCCTGATCTACACTCTTCGGATTTCCCGAAACTAATTTTAAAATTTACAATACTGAGGTCTTCGTCTTCCCTCACGGCTGCGATGGACAAATAGACTCCTGGCTTCCGTCTGTGCCCTTGTGGGCAGAATGTGTCCTGGATCGATCCGCACTCACACGTGCATCTACTGCCTGGGGCTTGGCCTTCACCGAGGCTGCATGTATTGTGCAAGTCTTTCTCGGCTTGTCTTGGAGGACCGCGCTCCCAGACTACTTCTCGGGCATCCCGAAAATGGTACCCGCCGGTCAAGTCTAAGGAGGCCCGTTGGGTGATGTCTGTGGCGGCGGGCTCCGTGGAGCAGTTGGAGCAGATGATCACCCTCGAGGAGGAGGAGGCTGCCCAGGCCGCTTCTTCCTCCTCAGCCGCGGCATTTATCGCGCTCTCCTTGGGCTCCTCCTACACTGCTTCTTTTAAGGAGCTTTGTCAGTCCCTCTCCACTAAGGGAGAAGGGCCATCTGGACATCGCAGTCGGTCCAGGAAGAAGGATTCTAAAGGTAAGTCCCACTGTCGACGTTCGTGGGAGCGGGAGAGATCCCCTTCACCGGACTGTCGAGACTCTACTTCGGTTGAGGTTGCGGCTGTGGCGCTGGTTTTCCTGATGTCCCCGTCAGGTCAGCCGGCCGAGACATCCGTCGACGCGGTCGAGCTTTTTCTCGACCCGTCAGACGGTTTGTTGACTGGAGAAGCCGACAGTCCTTCTTCACCGGTTCCCTCGGTGGGTGCCGTGGACTTGCCTGTGCCGAAGTCCCCGGTTAAGGTCCCTGAACCGAGGGAGGGGCAGGTTTCCCCCATTCCCTCTGACCCACCCTCAGAATCCCTGGAGGTCTCGGTCCTCTTCCAGGTCGGTCTCGGCACCATGGAAAGCGGTGTTGCCGCTCGTCATCTTCGGAGGATAGGCTCTGGCGCAAGTTGCATTGGCGCTATGAGGACTTGATGTGGTAGAAAGCTTTTTTTGACCGGTAACAAGCCGACTCCATCGCCTTCTCGTGTCATTAAGTGGCTGTCACTGGAGCAGCCTAAACGACCCCTCGTGGTAGTCGAGGAGCCGGCGCCGGTTGTTCGTCCGAAACCGGCTGCTCCACCCATTGTGGTGGAACCTCTGCCTCAACAACTGAAGACTGGGGCTCCGACCAAGGATTCTCGGTCGGGTCAGGGCTTGCCCCATAGGTTGTCGGTCACCCTCACTCCCGATCGTCCTCGGCAGGTGGAGGGTGGCTCAGGTGCTTGGCAGCTGTTTGCAGACTCCTCGGAGTCTGACTATGACTTCTCCCTGTTCTCCAGGCCGCTCGACCTGGAGTCTGCAGGGGGCCAGTTGGTGGACGAGAGTCCATCCTCGTTTTTGGGTATGCTTCGACTCATCTCAGAGTCTACTGGGATGCAGCTCGAACCAGTTCAAAAATGAGCCAAGTATCCCCTTATGGAGATACTGGACCGAGGGGATTACCCTACGGAGGCCTTTCCAGTGACTGAAGCCATTGTTGGCCAGGCCCTGGAGTTGTGGCAGCGGCCAGCATTTTGTTCCATGCCTTCGGCCAGAATGGTTTGCAAGTACGCGGTCCCCACCGGCTCACTCTCCGGCTTTTCGGAGCACCCCTCTGTGGAGGGATGAGTGACCAATAGTGTTTTCCGGTGTTCCGGGAACGTTTGGGACGTGGACAAACCGCCCAATAAGGAATCCAAAAAGTTGGATTACTCTGAGCGGAAGGTTTGCGCTGCTTCCTCCCTAGGCCTTCGTCAGGCTAGCTTGGCCGTTCTGATGGCACATTTGTCACATGCCCTTATGGGCTCCCTGGATGAGGTGATTCCTCATCTCCCGGCTGACCTTCAGACGACAGTCAGGCAGGTGTGGGATCAGGGAAGGGCGGTGGCTAAACAGTAGCTCCAAACTTCATTGGACATTGGTGACTCTTGTGCCCGATCAGTAGTGACCGTAGTGGCCATGCACCGCAGAGCTTGGCTGCGGATCTCCACCTTCACGATGTTCCCTTCCTGGGCACCGACTTGTTCGGGCCCTGAGTGGAAGGCCATCTCCAGAGGATCGAGAAGTCCAGTGCCACCTTGGACTTGGTCACGTCTGCCCAGAAGGACAAAGGCCGCCTGCAGCAGCGTAAGCCCTTTCGCCCTTCCGCTCCGGCAGCACGTCCGGCCCAGCAACACCAGCATCGGGACCAGCAGGCTCACACTTGGCACCCTAAGGCCAAGTCTGCCGCTTCCTTGAGTCGGAAGCCTGGAGGCAAGGGTCCAGGAGGTCCCTCAGTGGGCCCTTCCTCCATGCCTGCCCAGTGACTGGTTGAGGGGTGTCGCCCCAACCTCGTCACTCATCCCCGGGTTCCCCTCGTGGGGGGATGGCTCTGCCACTTCCTTTCCGCCTGGTCCGCTATCATCACGGACCGCTGGATGTTAGAAGTGGTTGGCAGGGGTCTGCCTCTGGAATTCGAGCAGTCCCCTCCCTATCGAGCAGGCGTCCCACGGGGGCTACGGGTTCCGCAGCCTCTCTGTCGGCTCGTTGAGCTAACATTGCCTTGCGAGGTGACGAACCCTTCTCCAGACCCAGGGTTTGTGTTCAGGTACTTCCTGGTCCCAAAATGGACGAGGGGCTGGCGCCCCATTCTCGACCTGCATGACCTGAATAAGTTCCTAAGGCCTCGCACCTTCAGGATGGTCACTCTGGCTCAGATCATTCCATCCTTGGAACGAGGCGTGTGGTTCTGTTCTCTGGCCCTTCAGGATGCGTTCTTCACGTCCCAATCCGTCCATCTCATCAGCGATTCCTCCGCTTCAGAGCAGAGGGATCTCTCTACGAGTTCCGGGCCATGCCCTTCGGCCTCTCTCCAGCTCCCAGGGTCTTCACCAAATGCATGGCAGTGGTGACAGCATTCCTGTGGCGCCGAGGGGGCCTGGTGTACCCTTACCTGGACGACTGGCTGATAGCAGCCCCCTCCAGGTTGGAGGTGGAGCAGTCCAGGGATCTGGCCCTCCAGGCCTGCTCTCAGGTTGGCCTCCTCATCAACAAGGCCAAATTGGAACTCGTGCCATTGCAGGTGATTCAGTTCATCGGAGCAGAGATAGACTCTCTTTGAGTCAGAGCCCGGCTCCCGGCGGACAGGGCCGAGGTCCTTTCCTCCCTTGCCCAGTCATTTCAGGTTGGGCAATTGCGCCCTTCCTGGGACTTCCTGGGCCTCAAGGCAGCCTGCACCAGCGTGGTCCATTGGGCCCGCTGGCATAAGCGTCCCCTGAAATGGGGGCTGGCCCGCTAGTGGTCACAGTGCTCCTGTCCTCTGGACCAGCCAGTGACAGTGACCCAGGAGATGTGGGATGGCCTGCAGTGGTGGTTTGTCCCAGCTTATCTGCAAGAGGGTATCCCATTTGTCCGCCCCAAGCAGACGGTCACTCTAGTGACCGATGCCTCTCTGATGGGTTGGGGTGCCCTTCTAGGGGAGGTCAGAGCCTACGGCCTCTGGTCCCCTCAGGAGTCTCGATGCCACATCAACCTGCTGGAGCTTCGAGCGGTTTGACTAGCCCTCACCGCCTTCGCTCCCTTTGTACGGGGTGAGGTGGTCCCGGTCCAGATGGACAACACCACGACCATGTACTACCTCAACTGTCAAGGCAGGATGCACTCCTTGCCCCTGTGCAAGGAGGCTGTCCGTACCTGGTCTCTCGTGATCAGCCTGGAGGCGGATCTCCTAACCATCCATGTGGCAGGAGCCTCCAACAGTCTGGCCGATGCCCTCAGCTGGATAGGTGCTGCATCTCATGAGTGGTCTCTCCTGCTGGAAGTAGTACAAGATCTGTTCTCCCATTGGGGCTACCCTCAGGTGGACCTGTTCACCTCCAGGGAGAATACGAAGCTGAGGCTGTTTCACGCCCGCCCCCCTCCGCAGGGCTCGCTGCAGGGGGATGCCTTCTCGAGGCCGTGGACCCTGGGCCTCTTCTATGCCTTCCCTCCATTTCCTTTGATCCACAAGGTGCTTCTCAAGGCGAAGAGGGACAAGGCGCAGGTGATTCTGGTAGCCCCAGACTGGCCCTGCCAGTTCTGGTACCCAGATCTCCTCAGCCTCTGCTCCAGGCTCCCGAGGCGGCTCCCAGCCTACCCCGACCTACCCTCAGTCGACAAGGGGGAAGGTTCTCCATCCGGGTCTTCAGTCCCTGCACCTGACTGCCTGGTTTCTGAGCGGCTAGAGTTCCAGGCTTTGGGTCTTTCCGATGAGGTCCTCAGTGTCATTGAGGCGTCCCGTAAGGAGTCGACCAGAAAATGCTATGCCTTCAAATGGAAGAGATTCTCCATTTGGTGTCAGAATAAGGGGTTGGGCCCTTCCTCCTGTTCCTTGGCTAGCATGCTGGACTACCTGTGGTCCCTTTCTCAGCTAGGGCTTCGGTTAATGACCCTTAAGGTACACCTGGCAGCCATCTCTGCCTACCGGGCGTCGGCTGGCAAGCAGTCGGTGGCACAGGAGAAGGTGGGTCAAGTGCTTTTTCAAAGGCCTTGATCACATATCCCCTCCAGTGCGAGAACCTCCACCTCCGTGGGATCTACTGCTGGTATTGGCCAAGCTCATGGGCAAGCCATTCGAACTGATGCACAGGTGTGACATCTCTCACCTGTCGTGGAAGACCGCCTTCTTGGTGGCTTTTACATCAGCCAGAAGGATGGGAGAGCTCCAGGTGCTTTCCATAGAGTCTCTTTATCTGGTCTTCCATGGGGACAAGGTTGTCCTGCGCCCCCACCCGAAATTCCTTCCGAAGGTGGTGTCGGAGTTTCACCTTAACCAGGTGTTGACTCTGCCAGTGTTCTACCCCAGTCACACCTCGGAGGCCGAGTATAGGCTCCATACTCTGGACCCTAGAAGAGCACTCTCTTATTATAAGGAGCGGACGGCTGAAGTTCGGGGAGAGGTTCGCCAGCTGAAGCCACACCTGGCAGACCTGCAGCCAAGTGGACAATAGGCAGGTGGGTCACCTCCTGCATAGATTGCTGCTATAGGTTGGCAGGCATGGAGCCTCCCAAAGGGATAAGAGCTCATTCTACCTGCCATACCGCTGCTTCGGTGGCTGCTTCCAGGGACGTCCCTATCCATGAAATCTGCAGGGCTGCTACCTGGAAGTCAGCACACACCTTCATTACCCATTACCACATCGACCTTGAGTCACGCCGGGATGCTGGTTTTGGGACCTCTGTTCTCCAGCCCTTATTTCCCAAGTAGGGGGTGCGCGCCTTGCCTCCCTCCTCCCGGAGAACTGCTAGGAGTCTGCCAATAAGTGTGGATTGAACAACATATCCACGTTCCTAGAAATACAGATTACTCACCTGTAACAGGAGTTTTAGGAGTGGTATATGTTCATCCACACATCCCATCTGGCCTTCGACGCGCAACCTGGCTTCCAGCGGGCTAGATCTGGCATCATGGGGCGGAGCTGAGAGTTTTACCACCTGGGTGGGTGGGAGGAGCCAGCTTGAAGACCTTCCGGCAAGATTTAAAGTGGCAAGGAACCTGCCAATAAGTGTGGATGAACAACATATACCACTCCTAGAACTCCTGTTACAGGTGAGTAACCTGTATTTCCAGGACTAGAGGGCATGGGATGATGTTGGAGGGAGGACAATTCAGAGGAAACGTGAGGAAGAATTTCTTCACAAAACAGGTGCTGGACAAGTGGAACACCCTGCCAGAGGAAGTGTTGGGAGGCTGAAACAATCATGAGATAGCATAAAGGAATTCTGGAGGTCAGGGGTAAGGGGCAACAGACTTCTAGGAAAACATAAAATGAACTTACAAGCTTAAATGGGCAGACTGGCTGTAGGCCCTTATCTGCCAACGCTGTCTGTGAATCTGTATTTACGTATCTAGGTTATCCATATCGTCAGGAAACATGTAACTGTGGAAACTAACACTGTCTGCACAGCTTATAGCTATTTTTGTAGCTTGTAATTAGTCATCTTACAAGGAGTTTCTGAATCAAGAGGTTCTAGGCAGCAGCTTTGAAGAGTAGGGTGCACTTTAAGCCTTGCCTGACACTGCAGCAGTGCATCACACTGCCTTCTGGGAGAGTGGGAATCTGGAATTCCACTCTGGGACCTGTTGAAGGCCACATGCAGCACAAAGGTAAGACGGTTGGCTTTGAAGGAATGTATGAGCCAGCTGGTAATGCACCCCCACCAGCAAAAGAGCTGCATCGTCTGCTTTGATGTGAGCCATTTGCTCATCGTTCAGACTTGAGGAAGGATGCAGCTGTGGTAGCCTGATCATTGAAGCAGTGGACAGCTGGTAAAGATGAGGGGAATAGTATCAAAAACAAAGCAGATCCCTT